>OZ014521.1:194393637-196793637 GCA_963966055.1 Lathyrus aphaca
ACAGAAGAAAACTTTGGGACGAGTTCACAAATTTGCATTTTTTTGTTGGTTAATTATTTATTTTAGTTTTGTTGTAAAATTATAAGGTGTGTGCCATTTTTCCTTTATAATTGGCGTAAATAATGATTTTTTTTTTGTAAAATTTTTCTCTATTTCAAAATGAGAAAAATAATAAAAATGCAGTTGTTGATAATTAAACTCACGACCATTAAATTTTTCTCTTGGATGATATCTTTATCGGAAGATAAAATAATAATATTTTATGACGTCTTTCATTACCTTGCATATGAAACCGAATTTAATCTAAAAAGATTTTTTCGTGGTGGTGTCATTTTATAAATTGATTTTTCTAAATATTATGTTAATTCAACTCAAACCGTATATTTTATTATTATTTTTTATATTTTTTATATATCACTTCGTCATGCTTATATATACATACAAACACAACTTTGACTATTAATTACACTATGTCACACCAAGCATAATGCATGTATATTCTTCAACAAAAAAGTTTTGACGACTAATTTCAATATTTCATGGCTACCATACATATAAATAAGGAGAAAACTTAAAGTTTAAAAATTCAAATAAAACCTTGCCAAGTTTTATATGCATACTAGCAAGTAAATAAGTATTATAAAATCATAAATAAATGTTCATATTCAAAGATTTTAAAGTTCAAGAATCAAGAATTAATCAAATAATTTCAAGTGGATATATTGTTTTACACCTTGGAGAATTCCAACTTTAACACTATTAGCCCAAGGAAATATTGAATTCAGGGGGAGTATACATGGTAATGGTTCTAAAAAAGATTTTCTCAAAGTAAAAGATAAACACATATTATCAATTTAAAATTTGTTTAGATTACGTAATTGTAATATTAATTTTAAACAATCTTGATAGTTAATATAATGCTTTTTCTTTTGGCTTTTCCCCAAAGTCAACTTAAATGTGCACCACTAAAAAATTGAATAATGATGAGTATAAAGAAATGAAGAAAACTTGAGTTGCACTTTATTTGTTTTTCTGTAGATTATAGGTTCATGCATAGCATGTAGTCTCATTATTAGTAAAAGAGAGTATTGTTGTTTTTTTGTGACCTGTGGAGATGCGTTGTGATCTATCTGGATTTATGATAATGTCAACTTAGCTTCAACATTACAGTGGCTAGTTGTCTTTATAAAGTATAATGTTTCAATCCTTTTTATTTATTTATTGATTAATGTGTTGTCTTGTAGAAGATACAATACGTTGCTTTTGTTATTCTTTTTTAACTTTTGCTGTCAACAATATGATCATATGATACTATTTGGACTAGGATAATATTAATGAGTTTTGTGAAGAATAGTTTAAGAGATACAAGTTATAAGGCAATTAAATCAATACTAGACAAGCCTCTAACATATATATATATATATATATATATATATATATATATATATATATATATATATATATATATATATATATATATATATATATATATATATATATATATATATATATATATATATATATATATATATATATATATATATATATATATTAAGGAAAATAGCATTATGAAATTCTCCCAGAAAAGCATATAGGAGTTCTTCGTACTTCCTAGGCGGGTGAGCTTTCAACACATCTCAAATCCGAAAACTTTAGATAGATCTAGACAAACAGAGTTACTCCTTTACTTTTTTAGAAAGCATAAATGGTACTCACTGCGGGTCTTGATAAAATTGCTCTAGGGCCACATTCATTTTCATTCATCAATCGCCTCAGTCACCTTCAACATGGTGGCAAAACGAGGCATGACATCACCTACCAACGCAAATATGACCATTAATACTACAATAAGATTATTTGCTGTAGAAGAATAATCCAACTCTTCTCACTAAAAGTACGTTTGACAGGTTCTAACAGAGAGCATTATACCCATCAACTTTGAAGTAAATTGGGAAAAGATCGCCAAATTATAAAACCGCCTTTTTCAATAGAGATGCCACTTGCATCCTCCCTTGATCCTCTGCTCATTACTATGCAGTACGCCAATTGAGACGTAAAACGAGTATTGAGTGACCCCAAAAGATTGACAAGTGTCCTGTTTTGGAACACATTTGAGAGACTCTGACTTGATCCCGATGACATACAGATGTTTAAAAACTCCTTGGTTAGGCTTTCTGGCGATCACGTACAAGTGAAGGGCCACATAACTCTCGAAACAATATTTGGGTTATATGATATCATGAAGGTTGACAAGGTCATATACCTTGTGGTGGACGCCTTATCACCGTTCAACATCATCTTGTGGCAGTATGACCTATATCTACTGTGAGGCGCCTGTCAACTCTGCATTTAAGCATGAAATATCCCCTATCTAAAGTGTGGGCTGGAGTGGTTCAAGTGGATCAAGATATCGCCCATGTATATTATCAAAGTAACCTCAAAATAGGAAAGTAAGTGTGGTTACAACCGCCACTATACAACCAAGTGCACAAGGGATGACGACGAAAAATTTAGATTCCAGAATAGAGACAAAGAATGAAATGCTCACTCTCATAGAAGACCTAAAAGAGGTCCAGATTAGGCCACGATATTTCAAGTCACCAAACTAGGCACCTCCATATCTAAAGCAATAGAGGAGGAATTGTGGTTCTGTTGAGGAGTAATGTCGACTTGTTCATCTGGACGCCCTTTAACAAGCAAGGGATAGGCATCAGAGTGGTATTTCATCACCTCACCATTGACTTCACTATAAAACTCGTGTCTTAGAGAAAATGAAAATTGGGTGAGGATAAATAGCTAGTGATTGATAAGGAAGTTGAGAAGTTGAAGAGTGTAGGTTTCATATCTGAGGTCGAGTATCCGATTCTAGTCCTAGTTCGGAAGTCATCGAACAAATGACACATGTGTGTCGATTTCATTGACATAAATGCCACCTACCACTAGGATCCATACATAATACCCAATACTAAGAAGCTGATTGATGGGTCCTCAGATTACAAAACCTTGAGTTTCATGGACATTTACTTTTGCTACAATCAGATATATAAGAGCAAGAGTTGTATCTGCATTCTATCTCTATGTTTTGATGATAACAATGGAGTATTTATGAAAGAACCATTTTATGTTTTGATGTTTGTTAAAGTGCAGATTGTGAATATTTTATATATTAAGATCAAATAAAAATTATGAATGAGTATGCAAATGCTATTATGTGAAATTACTATGTGTAACATTAGTCGCAAGCGTGCTGAAGAAGCAAGTGTGCTTCTGAATATGAACACAATTAGAAAGATCCAAAGATGCAGGTGTTTCATTGACAATGCTCTTATGGATGTTGTTCTGAACATGGTTCTGATCAGATAGAAAAGCGAAGCTTCTGAAATTAATCTTATAAAAAACTAAGTTCTGAAGAGTTAAAGTTCTGAAGACCTAACGTTTGAAGACCAAGTGCCTGAAAGATTTTGAAGACTTACGAGTTCTGAAGATTAAGATTTTGAAGAACTAAGTTCTGAAGACTCTAAAGACAATGTTCTATGTGAACAAAGTTCTGAAGACTCTAATACTTAAAGTTCTGAAGAATGGTTCTGAAGAATAAAATGCTTAAAACTCTGAAGACAATGTTCTATGTGAACAAAGTTCTGAAGACTCTAAGACTTGATGTTTTGAAGACCATGGGTTTCAAGCCAAGTGCCGAAGCTGTGAAGAACATAGTTCTATGTGAATAAGTTCTGAAGACTAAAAACTTAGGTTCTCTGAATACCCAAGTATCATTGTCTCTAACTCATGCTTCATTTATTGATTTATAATCAGAAACCTATGAAGTTTAGATAACAATGTTACTGTTTGAAAGGATAATACACAATACGATAATGCTTTATCCCACTACCTCTCCATTATCTTTGAATTATGGAAAAGGACAATATGTGGTTGTACTATTTGATTCATTGTGTAACAAATTCCTTATTAGAAGGATTGGGTTGTAATGACTCTTTTTATGTTTGGCTAAAAAAGGAAAACATCACATATTTTGTGATGTTGTTGGTGCGAGTGAACCCAACCGTTAAAGGTCCTAATAGGATCCCAACCATTATTGGTTTTGCAAAAGCATAACCTGGTTGATTATCCATAAACTGAATATTCTTCAATGTGAAGTAATCAAGGATACAACCATTTGGTTTATGTATTGATGTTGATTGATATAACCGAAAGGTTTATAAACACACATACAACTAAGTTGTCAAATGGTATTTGAACCATGTTGTTGATGTTGTCATACAATCACATAAGGTTGAGGATAAACAAAGATAACATTGGAACAAGCCACAAAGAGTCTATCTTAATATGCATCTCTTCTAGCTGACTAATCTTTGACAACAATCTTCTAAAAGCAGAGAGATCTTGAATTCACAATGTGCTTAACTTCATATGATGTATAAGACTTGCAAAGTTGTAGAAGACAATGAAGATGATCATGGAAGCTTCAACAAAAAATCAACTATTGAAGTGATAATTAGATTGAAGAAGAACATGGGATGCTGTCAAGAAATGTTCTTATGTGAATCAAGATGAAGAAGTCCATTTTGTGCCTCAATTAAGATCAAGCTAGCAAAGATTTTGATGAAGAAGAATACTTCGACCTTCAAGCGCTCAATGAATAAGAAACTTGAAGAAGCATAAGACCATGTAACGGAGCAAGAATAAAATATAATATTCTTAGTGTGTATTAGGTTCTTCTGATGTTCTTAAGTGAGTTTACAATCTGCTTATTAAGAAGCACAACATTTGTAAACAATCTTTTCGCTAAAGGAATTGGTGAAGGTCAAAACTTTAGGAAGGCACATAAATTAGTGGTCAACACATTCGTAGAACTATGTGTTCTGATTATATTTTCTGGGGCTAAGGTTCTGGTGCAACTCAGAATGGTTGGTTCTGGAGCATGAATTCACAATAGTTGTTGTGCAATTAGTCACGGATGTAGGCCACGCAGGAAGTCATGACACTTGGTGTTGTGCAGTTAGTCACGACAGGTCGCCGCGCAGGTCCTTCCTCAAGTAGACGTTATATCCTGTGGGATCCTTAAACGGTCTAACTATAAGTAAATATGAGTTAGTCACAGTATTGTTGTGTGATTGTAATCATGGATCTTGGTTATAGTTGATTAAGTCCTTGTTTAAGGCGTAATCACCTTAGCGGGTGGACTGGACTAGCTTGAGAAGTTCTCAAGTGAACTAAGATATATTGTGTGTTCTTTACTCTTGCTTTTTGTTTTAATTTATTTTGCTTCCGCAACGCATCTATAACATAGTTTGACACAACTTATCAAAGTGAAAAAAGTAGCCAAAAGTGAAAACCTCAATTCAATCCCCCTTTCTTGTGTTTTTCTCAAACCTCCAAGATAAAGATATATCCTTTGGATGTGTCCAGAACAATGATATTTTCTAACCATGATAATTACTACTACAATGTCGCCTTTTGGACTGAAGAACGTGAGACCACCCACCAAATATTAATGGATTTCATATTCTCAAAGGAGATAGGGAAAAACCTAGAGGTCTACATCAATTATATGATTGTGAAGACGTTATAGGGGGAAAGCCAATATGCAGACTTGAAGACATCCTAGTGTCAGTCAGGAGGTATAACATGTGCTTAATCCCACCAAGTGCCCCTTCGACGTTCAATAGAGTAACTTATTAAGATTTATGCTAACAAGGAAATTGGTAAAGGAGAATCCAAACAAATTTCAATCTATCATCAACATCAGGAGCCATTCTTGCCGTAAGTATGTTCAACAAATAATAGACACCTAGCATCCCTATCTCATTTTCTTTCTTCTGCAAGTGACAATGTGTTCCATTTCTTTGCCACTTTGAAAAAGAAGGAGAAATTCAAATGGACATACGAATGATAAGAGGAACTTACTAAGCTTCAGGTATTCTTAGAGACAACTTCCATATTGACACGCCTAAAGGCTAGCACGCCTCTCTGTATATATTTGTCAATCACCAATGAGATGATAAAATTTGTGCTCTTCTAGGAGAAGAAAAAAATTGAGAAACTTGTCTATTTTGCAAGCAACGTGTTCCAACGTGACTCAAATTCCATAATCTTAGTTTATTCATATCTTTTAATCATATATGCAAAAAATTGAAGAGTCTTAGAGAAAATAGAATCAACAGATTTCAGAGAAAAATAGAAAGAGAGATGAATATTGTCCTTGCTTGTAACAATGGGCCAGTTAAAAAGAGAGTTTGCCATAGGAATTATCAGTATTGTTTTATCTGTAAAAATGGATATAAGAGGGGGAAATAGTTTTCTATCCTTGCATGATTCCCTTTCATTGTTTTTTAAAAATTCTCACGAATGTAAATAGAGAGAGCAACCCTTAACTTTTCAAACTGAGATGCATCTAAAGCTTTAGTGAATATTTCAGTTAACTAGTTTTTAGTTGCTATATACTAAAGGTTTACAATTTTATCTTCCATAAGTTCCCGGAAGAAATGATGACGAATGTCAATATGCTTGGTTCTACTGTGTTGGACAAGATTCTTTAAAATATTAATAACACTTAAATTGTTGAAATATAAATTTCATGACATCTTATTCAACATTATACTCTTTTAACATTTGTTTCATCTAAAATATTTTGGTGCAACTGCTCCTTGAAACAATGTACTCAGCTTCTACAATAGATAATGAAACACAATTTTTCTTTTTTCATGAACAATGATATTAAATTGTAGCCAAGAAAGAAACATCCACCAAATGTGCTCTTTCATCATCAACACTCATAGCACAATCTGCATCACAATACCTTATCAACATTGAATTGGTATCATGAGAATAGAGAATACCTTAGTCAAATATTCCATTTATTTACTTCATGATTTACTTTACTTGATTCAGATGACCAACCTTGGGTTTGGCTTTGTATCTTGCACATACTCCTACAACAAAGTGATGTCAGGTCTGCTTGTTGTAAGGTATAGAAGACTTCCTATCATACTTTTGTAGAGGCTTTGATCAACATCAACTCCATTTCCATTTGCTTGAATTGAAGACCAAGAAAGTAAGTGAGTTCTCCTACAAGATTCATCTCAAACTTAGACTGCATTTGCTTAACAAAATGTTCCACCATCTTGTCTGACATCCCACTAAACACTATGTCAACAACATAATTTTGTGCTATCATGAGATTTCCTCCCTCATTATTCACAAATAGAATTTTATCCATTCCTAATCTATTGTACCTATTATTGATAAGGAACTCAGTTAACCTCTCATCCCAAGCTCATGGAGCTTGCTTTAATCCATAAAGAGCTTTCTTCGGTTTGTGCACATGTTTTGGAAATATAGGATCAATTATTCCCTTTGGTTACTCTACATATATTTATTCATTAAGATACCCATTCATAAAGGAAATTTTAACATCCATTTGATATAATATGAATTTCATCATGCGTGAAATTCCAAGTAATACTCTAATGGATTTAAGCCTATCAACTGGAGCAAATGTCTCATCAAAATCTACTACTTCTATTTGAGTGTACACTTGAGCAACTAAATGTGCCTTTTCCTTGTCACATTACCACTTTCATCATATGTGATCTTGAAAATCCATTTGGTATAAATGAAATTCACTTCTTCGGGTCTAGGAACTAATACCCAAACTTTGTTCCTTTTGAATTGACCGAGTTCTTCTTACATATCATTGATTCAAAATTCATCAATCAAATCTTTCTTTATTTTATTAGGTTCAATCTTTTAAATAAAACACGAGTTGCCAATCATCTCTCTAGATCTGGTGATAACTCCTTCATTCAGATTTCCCATGACATTTTTAATAGGATGATCCTTCTGAATTCTAATTGATGGTCACTACTTGATTTGAGGAATTTTAGAATTTGTGCTTTCAAACTCAATGTCATACACCTTGGGTAGGATATCTAATGGGACATCAGTATGTTGGGGAGAAACATCATTTTCATCTTCTTCATCAACTTCTTTCTTATCTTCATAAGTATCATCAATGACATCATTTATTAATTCCATCATAATATTGGTATGTTTGTTATACACTATGTATGCTCTGCGGTTAATGGAATATCCAAGGAAGATTCATTCATCACTCTTGGGATCCATCTTTCTTCTTTGCTTATGATCTTCCAATATATAACATTTGCTACCAAATACATAAAAATATTTGACAATTGGTTTTCTCCCTTTCCGCAACTCTTACTGAGTTGCTTTGATTCCAAATTTTATGGTCACATGATTGTGAACGTGACAAGTCGTGTTCAATGCTTTAACCCATAAATATTAAGGTAGGTATTTGGGGTAAAACACCACTTTAACTGACTCTTGCAAGATTCTATTCTTTCTCTCAACCACTCCATTATGCTGAGGCGTGATAGGTGCTGTTAATTCATGACCAATCCCTTCAATGAAAAAAAACTTAGAGAATTTAGAGTTTTCAAACTCTCTGCCATATTCACTGCTTATTCTCACTATCCACTACCTTTTTCTCTTTGGAGTTGTTGACATAGATCTTTGAAGACATCAAAAGTGTCAGATGTTTCTTTAATAAATTTGACCCAAGTGTACCTTGAAAATCATCCACGCACATAAAGACATATATTTTCCCACCCATGATTTCTACTTTCATAGGCCCCATTAGATCCATATGAAGTAATTCTAGAACTTTCAAGGTGGAAAGATGTTGGAGCTTCTTGTAGGACATCTTGGTCTTCTTGCCTATTTGACATTCTCCACACATTTTTATTTCCTTAATCTCGAGCTTTGGCAATCCCTTGATAGCATCATAAGAAATTATCTTTCTCATACTCTTGAGGTTAAGATGACCCGGTTTTTGGGGCCATATATTGGTCTCATTTACCTTGGATACCAATCATGTAGAGGGCTGAATTTTGTTTTGAGACACCCACAAATAACTATTGTCTTTGGATCTTGATCCTTTCATTAATACATTTTTTTATATTTTCTAGAAATAATGCACTATGATTTGTTGAAGCTCACATTCATACAATGATCACTTAGTTGACTTATACTGAACAAGTTTGCAGTTAATCCTTTTACTAGTAGCATATCATCAAGGCTAGGGAGACTTAGATAGACCAATTTACCTATACCCTTTATTTTTCCTCTTTCTCCATCACCAAAAGTAACATAACTACTAGAGTATGATCTTAAGTCTTCTAGATAGTTCTTTTCTCCAGTCAGGTGCCCGAAACATCCACTATCAAAGTATCAATCTTGAGGAAACTCTAAGAGGTATATGAGCTATGAGACAAGTTGTTGATTTGTTGGGTTTCCATACTTTCCTTGCTTGAGTTTTCTTGCCTTTATTTCTACTGAACCTTGGTTAACTAAGGCTGATGAGATTCATACAGTCTATAACAACATGGCCTTATATGGACATATCTTCCACAATTATGACATTTACAAGAAGACTTATTGTTTATTTTATACTTAGGGTACTTATGTTGAGCAGGATGTTGAGACATGTGATCCAACATCAAAACCTCATTTTTATTTTTAGGGGGGACAAACTTCTTAGTGGGAACTTTTTCTTCTTTTCTCATGGATTCGTAGTCAAATCCTATCCCATTCAAGTCATTAGACATGTTTCCAACATCCAGGATTTAATCAAGAGGCTTAAAATCATTGTTCAACATACATATAGACTTTGTCAAATTATTAAGTTTTGATTTCAATAAAGTAACTCCCGCTTCCAGACCTGTAATTGTTGGACCAAGTTTCTCCTTTTCCAGAAGTAGGGTACTTGGAGTTTTCTTTTGTTTCTTTACTAACATGCATGCTTCCTTCCACTGATTATACAAAAGTTCTATATTTCAACTAACTTTTCATCAATGATTTCTTCATCACTTGACTCACTATTAAATTCATATTTTCTAGTGAAATCCATCATCTTATTAGCTATTTCTTCTTCACTCTCATCATCACAATCAAACCAAGTGATTGGAAATACCCCTTTTTTGTTTCTTTATAAATGCAGGACATTCAACTTTAATGCGACCAAAACCTTCACATTCATGACATTGAATCCATTTGCCTTTGTTAGGTTTATCTTCATCTTTACTCTTGCACCAGGGACCAATGTTTTTGAAGTTGTCTGACACTTTGTGTTCAATATTTGTCCTCCATTTCCTATCTAGTTTCTTCAATGATTTGTTAAACTTTCTACCAACCAGAGCTATAACATTTGGTAGACTTTCTTCAGTATCACATTGATCTTTATCCTCTTCAGTGTTGGATACAAAGGTAATACTTTGTTTTTCTCTTAAGTTCTATCATTTATTGCCATCTAAAAGGTCTACAAAGATCCAATGAGTTCATCAACTTTGATGGTGAATATGTCTTAGGGTTCTTCAATAGTTGTGAGCTTCATATCAAACCTTTTATGTAGGGATCTTAATATCTTTCTGGCTAGTTTTTCTTCAGACATATTCTCTTCTAATGAAAAAGAAATGTTGGAAATATCACACAGCCTGACGTTGAAGTCAGAGATGAATTCATCTTCTTTCATTCTCATATTTTCAAACTTTGTTGTGAGGAACTACAACCTTGATATACATACTTTAGAGGTGCCTTCATGTGTAGTTTGGAGGATCTTCCATGCCTATTTTGTTTCACTATATGTGTTGGTTTATCTAAACGTATTCTTGTCTACATAATTAAAAATAAAACTCAGAGCTTTGGAGTTTCCAAGAGCTTCATCATCTTCAATATTAGTCCACTCAACTTTTGACTTTAAGATTGATGTTCCATCTTGAGAGGGTAGTCACAGGGTGTTTCCAACCTTTTATTATAGACTTCCATGTTTTGTTATCCATGGGCTTAACAAAAGCAATCATTTTGGCTTTCCAATAACCATAATTGGTACCATATAAGACAGACAATTTATTGACTAACCCTCTTTCCTTAGTATTGTTCATTTGAACAAAATATTTTCCCTTGAGCTCAACCAAACAAAACAGGATGCTTGCTTTGATGCCAATTGAAAATTTTCTTCTACATAGGACAAATATTGGACACAATGTCTTAGACAATGTGTACCACAAAAATAGTATATGAAAAAAATATCATAGTATAAGGAAGGTAAAACAGAAAGACATAAAGAACACATGATAATTGTTAACCCAGTTGAGTGCAACATCACCTACATATGAGGACTTTCAACCCAAAAAAAGAAATTCACTCTCAATAGTATTAGTACAAGTCTTAGATGAATAAACCTTGTTCAATGCCTACTTCCTAATACTACTTGTGTCTTTCTATTTAAGACTCTCCCTAAATATGAGAACCCTTCTCACTTTCACTCAATCACTACCATAATGATCAATGCTTTCAACAATTTAAAGATGTTGAATTACAACTCAGCTAACAATCAACCTCAATGCCTTAAATATTTAGTTTATGCTTCTGTAGAGGTTTACAATACACAATAAAAATACAAAGACTCAAAGAACAAAACCCTAATACATTAGATATTCAATACTTGTGCTTCTTCAAAGGTATGAAAAAGTCTCCTTAAATATCAAACCATCTTCTAGGCTTTTAGGCTTTTCTCCAATGGCCATTAGATTTGATACCAAAATTATTCTAATGCATATTTGATTTACCTAAACATTAATGACCACCAAGAGATTTGATTTGATTGGATCTTTATTCAGTTTAAATATTCACTTAATCAGCTCTGATCTTATTAATTATTTTTAGCAAATCTTACTAAATAACATATTGCTAAATGATACAACAACAAATCTTCTTTGAATCAAACATAAATTTGCTCAGAATAACTCACAAACCTTTGCATGTAGACTGAGGTCAGATGCTGCACACATGTTGGAACATCTTGTCCCACATGTTGCATCTTAACCAAACATATATTTTGTACTACCCATGTTGTTTTACCTAAAGAAGCAAATCAAAGAAACAACACACACACACATAGAGAGAGAGAGAGAGAGAGAGAGAGAGAGAGAGAGAGAGAGAGAGAGAGAGAGAGAGACTTTTGGATAGTATAGAAACACAAGAACACTTAACGTGAAAAATATCATGTATATTTTATTTTCTATTTCATTGTTTTTTCTTCCGATTACATCCTTCGGCCATCTTAGAGATCATGATACCTCATATTCATATTGAAAATTTGAGAGGAATATGTTAAATTTTGGAAGGTTTACATTTATGGGATGGATAAATCCTTAAAAATTATACATACCTCAAATTTTTTAACCGTTAACTATTATTTTACATATTCAATGTTTGCAATTGCATGAAGAGGTGAAGAGATCGATGATCTTGTTGCGCAGTGGTCAAATTCTACAATAATATTTAGATATAATTATAAAAATTATATTTTTTTTTCTTACCATATCAAACGTATTCTTAAAAGACTAAAATAAAACATCTATAATTCATAAATTTAAGAATACAACATTACCTTATCTTTATGATGATCAATAAAAAAAGTGTCTTCAAGTATTTTTTGTTTTGAACAATAATGTTCCAAATTAACGGCACAAAAAGTTGCGTGTAAGAATAATAATATAAAAATGTCCAACTCAATAAATAAATCATTATGTGCGGTTAGGGAGAAGCCATTGACTATGTGGTTTTCCCACGTTCAACATTCAAGTAGTTGAAGAAATTGTTCTGCTGGATTTCACACTTGCACGTGCGTACGTATGCAGTCGGTGTTTTTATTTTTGTTGATAAACAAAGTAGCAACTTGGCACTTTATTATTTAATTGAAATGATTAATAACTATTTAAAGTTAGATGCATGATTTATTTGTCTTAATCTTGTTGTGAGTAAGCACACCTTATATGGGTAAGTATCGGAGAACATTTGATTATGGTATAGTGGTTTAGACCGAATATTGGGTTGTTGAGATGTTAGTTTCAAAGGGAAATGTTACTCTCCTTTATAAAGATATATTCATTTATGTAGATATGCCTCAAGAAAAATTAATAAAATTAAGAATTTGTCTAATAAGGTTTCACATGGATAATTATGTTGATTTTTAAGTAGATCGTACTGATGCAAAATGTTATGTGATAATATGTCGGAACAAACTTTGCAAGTTTCGGTTAGCAGCATCCTATCGAAAGAGAAGTGATTGTTGGGAGATATATAGGTTTGATTGATCCACCTCAGAGTTGCACAAACACCATGCTTCGACAAGATCGTGGTAAACTAAGCTCTCAATTAATATGCCAAGAGATTCGGTATCTAGTGGGCATGGATCCATCTATGAAGGTGAGCACAATTATCTCGCATATCGTTGCACGATTTAACTATACTCCATCATACGGGAAATCTTGGATTGCAAGAATTAAGGCAGATGAACAAGTGTATGGTAATTGGAAAAAATCTTACAATCAACTTCCACAATATTTGATAGCACTTCAAAAATATGTTTCTGGAATGGTTGTAGTTTTGGAATCGCTTCCAACATATACTCCTGATGGAACCTGTGTTTATGGAAGTAGAATATTCTCTCGTCTCTTCTGAGCATTTCAACCATGCATCAAAAGTTTTGCATTCTTCAAAACTATTATAAAAGTTGATGAAACATGGTTATATGGAAAATACAAAGGAACATTGATAATGGCGGTTGCACAAAACGACAATAATAATATATTTCCAATTGCCTTTAATCTAGTTGAAGGTGAGACGGATGGAGGTTGGAGTTTTTTCCTTGGAAATCTCAGAACACATGTCGCCCCGCAACCCAACTTATGTTTGATTTTTTTTCCAGACATGCTTCTATTGTGAGTGATTACAATAATCATGCTAATGGTTGGCACAATCCTCCTTTTGTCCATGTCTATTGCATAAGACACATTGCTCAAAATTTCATGCGGGAAATTAAAGACAGAACATGAAGTAGAGTTTACAATGGATTTAGTACCAGGTACTAGTCCAGTGTCGATGGCTCCTTATCGTATGTCAGCTTCTGAATTGAGTGAGTTGAAGAAAAAACTTGAGGATCTTCTTGAGAAGAAATTTGTTTGTCCAAGTGTTTCTCCGTGGGGTGCTCCAGTGTTATTGGTTAAGAAAAAGGATGGTAGCATGAGGTTGTGTGTCGACTATCGACAATTGAATAAGGTGATTATTAAGAATAAATATATGCTTCCAAGGATCAATGATTTAATGGATCAATCGGTGGAAGCTTGCGTGTTTAGTAAGATTGATTTGAGGCCGGGTTATCATCAGATCCGAGTAAAGGCAGATGATATTCCGAAGACAACTTTCAGAACGAGGTATGGTCATTATGAATACACTGTAATGCCTTTTGGTGTATCCAATGCACCTGGTGTATTCATGGAGTATATGAATAATACCTTTCATGATTATTTAGATAAGTTCATGGTGGTTTTTATTGATGATATCCTAATTTATTCAAAGTCAGAAGAAGAGCATGAAGGACATCTGAGGATTGTATTATAAGTGTTGAGAGAGAAGAAGCTATATGCTAATTTGTCGAAGTGCGAGTTATGGTTGAAGGAAGTGAATTTCCTTGGACATGTGATTTCTAGTGGTGGAATTGCAGTGGATCCTTCGAAGATTAATGATGTGTTAAAGTGGGATACTCCGAAGTCTGCTACTGAGGTCAGAAGTTTTCTGGGTTTGGCCGGTTATTATCGAAAGTTTATAGAAGTTTTTTTCTAAGTTGGCATTGTCTCTGACACAATTGACTCAAAGGGACCAGGCTTATGTGTGTGATGTTGCATGCGAGAAGAGTTTTTTTGAATTAAAGAAGAGGTTGAAGACTGCTTCAGTATTAATTTTTCCTAATCCAAAAGAATCTTTTATGGTATATTGTGATGCTTCGAAGACGGGTCTTGGTGGTGTGTTGATGCAGAATGGTCAAGTAGTTGCATATGCTTCTAGACAACTACATGTTCATGATAGGAATCATCCTACCCATGACTTGGAGTTGGCAGTTGTGGTATTTGTGTTAAAGGTTTGGAGACACTATCTTTTTGGGTCGAGATTTGAGGTGTTCAGCGATCATAAGAGTTTGAAATACTTGTTTGATCAGAAGGAACTAAACATGAGAAAGAGAAGATGGTTAGAGATGTTGGAAGACTTTGATTTTGATTTGAGTTACCACCTTGGTAAGGCTAACGTGGTTGCTGATGCTTTGAGTAGGAAGACCTTGCATATGTCGATGATGATGGTGAAAGAACTCGAGATGATTGAGAAGTTCAGAGACATGAGTGTGTTGTGTGAGACAACATCTGAGAGTGTGAAACTAGATATGTTGAAATTGACTATTGATATTGTGGAAGAGATCCTAATAGGACAACAATTAGATTTGAAGTTGTTTGATTAAATGACTTTGATTAACCAAGGTAATGGAGGAGAGTTCCGAATTGATGAAAATGGTATGATGAGGTTTCGAGATCGTGTGTGTGTTTCTGACATTCCAGAGTTGAAGAAGACTATTATAGAAGAAGGACATCGAAGTAGGTTGAGTATTCATCCTGGTGCTACAAAGACGTATCATGATTTAAAAAAGTTATTTTGGTTGCCGGGTATGAAGAGAGATGTTGCGGAGTTTGTGTATGCTTGTTTGGTTTGCCAGAAATCGAAGGTTGAGCATCAAAAGCCTTTAGGTATGATGCAACCATTGAGTATTCCATAATGGAAATGGGATAGCATTTCTATGGATTTTGTGACAGGTTTGCCAAAGACGGTGAAAGGAAATGATTCAATTTGGGTGATTGTTGATCGATTAACTAAGTCGGCACATTTCTTATCGATGAAGATTAATCACTCCATGTCGAAGCTAACGGAGATGTATTTTGATGAGATCGTGAAGTTGCATGGGATACCTTTGAGTATCGTTTCAGATAGATATCCGCGATTTACATCGATATTTTGGAAGAGTCTATAAGATGCTTTGGGAACCAAGTTAAGGATGAGTTCTGCTTATCATCCGCAGACGGACGGTCAAGCAGAACAATCTATCTAATCTTTAAAGGACTTATTGAGGGTATGTGTGTTAGATCGTGGAGGGCGTGGGATAGTCATTTGTCATTGATTGAGTTTACTTATAACAATAGTTTTCATGTGAGCATTGGTATAGCTCCATATGAAACATTGTATGAGAGGCGGTGTAGGACTCCATTGTGTTGGTATGAATCAGGCGAGAGTGTTGTACTCGGACCTGAGATTGTGCAGGAGATGACTGAAAAGATTAAGATGATTCAAGAAAGGATAAAGACTTCACAAAGTCATCAGAAGAGTTATCATGACAAGAGGAGGAAAGCACTTGAATTTCAAGTGAGAGATCATGTGTTCTTGAAAGTTACTCCAGTGACTAGTGTCGGGCGAGCTTTGAAGTCCAGAAAGCTCACTTCGTGTTTCATTAGACCGTATCACATTTCGTAAAGGGTCGGGGAGGTAGCATATCATATTGTATTACCACCATCACTTACAAATTTACATGATGTGTTTCATGTGTCTCACCTAAGGAAGTACATTTCAAATCCGTCACATGTGATTCAGATGGATGATGTCCGAGCAAGAGATAATTTAACTGTGGAAGTTTCTCCAGTACAGATAGATGGTATAGAGATGAAGTGATTAAGAGGTAAAGAGATTGCCTCAGTGAAGGTATTGTGGGATGGACTAACTAGTGATAGTTTCACTTGGTAACATGAAGACCTGATGAAGGAATCGTATCTGATGCTGTTTGCTTCAGGTACATCTTCGAGGACGAAAATTCTTAAGTGGGGGAGAGTAGTAAAACCCCAAAGTTGATTATGATTTATTTGATGTATTTGTTATGAATTTTGAGGATTTCTTGATGTTATGATGTTGTGATGGTTTATATTAATATTTTGATAATATTAATTTAGTAATAGTGTGAAATTATTTAATTATTTGAGATTAATTAAATAAAATAAAGAAAATAAAAAAAGTTAGAGAGCAAGGGTAGTATAGTATTTTGGTAAAGGCTAAGTGAGGGAAAAAGAGGAAAATACTAATGAGGTCCTAAGGGTAAGATTGACTAAGAGGATAAAGTTTGGATAGTACGATCAATTGGAATGATCATACTTTGGGAGAAGAGAAGGAAAGCTCTGAAGAAAAAGCTAGGGCTTGAAGGTTGGAGAGGAATCATAGAAGTTATCGAAAGAATTCAACGAAATAAGGTATGGGGAGTAATTTCGTTCGGTATTGTAATGTGGAGATATGATTTGGGGTTTTGAGGGAGAGTCTTAGGGTTATGGGGTTTTGTTGATGAATTTGTTATATGATGATGATTAATGATGAATTTGATGGTAAATATGATGTTATATGATATGTTTGATGATGACATGATGAATATGGATTGTGTTGAAGATTTTCTGGTTTATTGTTGCTGAAAACTGGTTTTAGAGGGATTATATCGCAGAAGTGCGATATGAGATTGTAATACCCCAAAATTTGCCCTCTCATTTTCATGGCATTTAGCATATCGCATTGCATTCATAATTCCATACATTGCATAAAAAAAAAAAGAAAAATAAAATAAGTCACGCATCATTGGTTGGCGTGAAAGGCATGTGGTTAAGGTTTACTTAGTGGCAAGATCAACTACCAGAACTCAAGGTTAAAGCTGGCTCAAAACGAACGGTGGAGACGCATTCTGAGGGTTTCCCACCAAAAGGAGGGAAATCAAAATTTTCATCCGTTAACGGGTTAACGCTAGGGGTTAACCGGTTAACGCCTGCGAATTTTGGGAAAATTTTCAAAATTCAGTTGGTGTTTCCCTCCACTTTCCATTCTCCACTTTGCTTTGTGTTTCTACCAACCTCTAGAACATTCCACATTCTTCCCAAGGAATATTTCCAGAATATTCCAAGGAATATTCTAAGAATATGCCAAGGAATATTCTAGGAATATTCCCATCCAACCCTTAGCTTAGGATCCAAGCCTTGTACCCAAACCTAAACCTAACTCCAAACCTAATGCCTATATAAACTTTGTTCACCAAGCAAAAAAGGATTAGCCATTTTTCTTCAAGGATTAGCCATTTCTCCACAAAAATTCATCATTCTCACTATCTCAATTCTCTCATTTTTCTCCATTTTTCCAAACTCACCAAAGCTTCATCATCAAGATCTTTCAAGTTTCACATCGAAATTCGAAAGATCGTAAGCTTAGCCTTCATCATCTTCACCGATTCAGTGGATAATCGAAGAAATCGTTGCGATCGCGATGTTTATTTCACCGTTTGGAAGTATTTCAGATTCTCATCCGTTGCATTTATTTTGCACTCTCACGGATCGAAGCTTGGAACCTCCGACATTCTCTTCATTCGTGCATTGATCAACATCGCAACAATCACCAAAGCAAGTCTCCGCTTTGTAGGTTGGTGGATCCGAAACTACTTCTTGCTTTAATTTATTTCTCTTCATCTCTCCGTAAGGAATTCTTCGACTTTCTTGCTTTTACAATGCTTTATTCGATTTGATCTTTACTAGATAGAATCGTAGAGTGATCGTAATGGTAATAGGCGTTAGAAGCTTGTATTTAGGTGGCAATTTCGTGCTAGTATAGTAATGGCTGTATTAGGAGCTTTAGGAAATAAGTTGATAGCTAGAAGTGCTTTTTTTATCACTGTTTTTCAATTTTGGTTCAGTGTTAACCGGTAAACACCCAGGGTTAACTGGTTAACACACTATTTTTTTCTTGGTTTAACTAATTTTTGAACCCGTTAACCGGTTAACCCTGGGCGTTAACCAGTTAATGTTGTGCTGATTTGGTTTTTTGTGTTGTTTTCTTGCATGTTTGTGCATCACTCTTCCTTTTATCATCTTGGATTGATAGATTATGATTTTAGGGAATTGTTCGGAGCTGGTTAAGTGCAAGTGCGTCGAGTTTCGATAACTTTCGACATGCATTTTGTTAGGTTCCAATTTTTAAGCATAAAGTGTTGCATATATGTTCATAGCATATCGTGATCATTGTTTACATGATTTAGCATCATTCATAGCATGTTAATAAATGTTTACACTTCTGTTTTGCATCACATTTGAAGCCCGTTCATGTTTTGGTCAAATCATGTGCATAATGGAAAAAGTGCATATTGTAAAAACCACATAATCATCTATTTGCATCCATTGACTGTATGATGATATGTTGCATTCCATTGTTAGTGATCCATTTCATATTGTTGCATAGCTTGCATGATCATTGCATTCCATTGTTTGTATTAAAACTCATGTTTTTGCATTTTGAAAATAATGAAAACCTGCCTTGCTTTCATCGCTGCATTTTGAAACAGGAGCTGTAAAAACATGCTGCATTATTCTGTTTTTGGTCTTTTTACACCTATTTTCATGTTGTTTAGTAGTTGTAATAGGTTGTTTTTGTTGTACATTGCATTTAGTAGCTGCTTGTGCAATAGGAAGCTGTAGTACATGCTGAATTTAGGCTTTGCCTAGTTTTTAGGGTTCATAGACTTAGGATTGAGTCTAGTTTAGGCCATAGTTGTATTAGGACATGTTTGGTACTTGTTTTCCTTCTTCCTTTTATAACTTTAGCCTTATTCTACTAACCTTTTTTTTGTAGGGAGGTTGAGGTAAGTTTGTTCACACAACTTTTTCCTTTTATTGTCCATATACTATCTAAATGTGGTTGCCTTAGCATTTTTGTGCTTTGTTTGTCCAAATTCATGTTAATTCCCCTTAGAAACAACTTAGCTTCTTTTTAGAAGTAAGTTTCTTTCTAGTTTCTTCTTCTTTTCCTTTTCTCATTAGGATTAGAAAACCACACAAACCATTAGGATCTCCTTTTACATGTAATAAATAACTTAGGGTTATGTCTTAGTTCCCTTAGTTTTTCCCTTTCTCGATTTGAGTCTCTCTTTCTCACCTCAAAATAACTCAAAAAACACCTAATAAAGGTCGAGCTTTCTCGTACTCCAGGAGACTTTGCCATGGGTTACTTATACACGTCCCATTTCGGGGCGAGGTGTAAGGCATCTACCACGATGAACAAGTCTTAGTATGAGAATGTTTCACAAACAACAAAAGCAAAACACTTCTCTAAAAGACAGTTGACAAATAACACTCATCTTTTCCTGCGGGAATTCTCTTCTCACCTCATTCACTTTAAACAAACGAACTTGCTACTACTTGTCTCTTTGCAAGACGGTAAACGCACTCGTACCAGACGATCCTGCAACACCTGAGCATAGGCATAAGTAGTTCAAATTCATAAAAAACACAAACAAAGTTTCCGCCTTAGTTAGGCGAACTACGTCGACTCTGATCCTCATTTTCCCGATGAGGTACGTAGGCAGCGGGGTAGGGCCAGTTCGAGCACATTCTTTATTTTCCCTACATTTTCCCCATTCTTTCCTTTCGCTCTTTTTTTCCAGTTCCCTTTCTCATTCCAGTTCCAATAGAAGTTCTTTTGTTCAGCAGCATTTTATTTCTCACCCTTTGAAACAAACTAACAAGCGTGGATCCCGTCGGGTACGGCGGACGATCTGGGTTGCTAATACCTTTCCAGGTCGTAATCGACTCCCGAACCCATATCTTTGGTTCGCAGGACCTTGTCCTTTCCTTTTCTCTTAGGTTTGTACAATATTACCTTTCCTATTCATTCGAGATAAAAATGCCTGGCTGGTGACTCTACCTTTTCCGTGCCACTTTCGCGTTTGTACTAGGATGAAAATCCCGGGAGCGACATAGATCGCATGACTTTCTTGAGGAATCACGGTGCTCGCTTAGCGAGCGAATGAATATTTTCTACCTCTCAAAACAGAGAGTTGGTCTCTTAGTGAGGGGGTAGCTCGCTTAACGAGACCTGACATGTTTTGAAAAATTATTTTAATTTTGAAAATTTGTTTACTTGATGTACCTTGTTGTTGTAAGAGGCTATGATGTTTTAGTGAAGTTTTATGTTGTGTTTAGAGGCTATATGAGCAGGAAATTGTGATAAATAATGATGTATGATGAATTAAGTTGTTTATGAGTTTATGAAGTAAGATGATATGAATTAGAGAAAGATGATAAATGAATGATTGACATGATGATTGACGATGAATACAGATGCAATGCTTAAGATGTTTTGATGAGGTGCATTTGTATTGCATCTTGCATTCATGGCATAATTATGAGTGTACTTTGGTCCATTGGTAGCTTCAATCCCATCATGCGGATTGAAGTGATGTTATGTTATGAAGTTCTCCCTTGTGGAGGGTTGATGGCCCAATGTCCATCCATGAGGATATTTCGGCACCACATGCATGATAAGAGGTTGCATTTCCTTCTAAATGACATAGCATGATTTGCATTGAGTTTGTGTAGTGATATGATGTACTTGACGTTGTGTATAATGAGTTTTGTGATGATTGAATTTGGTTTGAAGCTTATGTTTATGAATTCTAATTTTTATATTACTTTATTGAATGTGAATTTACTCACCCTGCCTGCCTTCTATGATGGTCTATTATGCCATCCTATAGATACTCAAGGTTAGCTCGGTGCGTGATCTAGCTTGGAGTTAGCGTGTCGTCGTTGTTTAGTTAGGTGTGAAGTCTTGCTCTGTGTCCAGTAACATCGGGATGGGATCTCTTGAGAACGTTGAGTTTATTTGGTTTAATTGATTTAAGTGTTGGTTTTAGCATATTTAAGACTTAATTATGTTTTGGATTAAATTATGAAAATTTCTTTTAATTAAAGACGAGAAGTTGATGTTTTGTTTTTTTTTCCGCTGCATAAATGTTGAGTTATAGATTTGATGTACATGATTTTATAATCTGTGTTACGAGACAAGACTTACAATGAGGTTTAAGATGTTTGTTTTGAAGAATGTGATACCCTTTATGAGTTTAATCTGATTTAATTATGTAAAATTCGTGATGGGATAGAAAGGGTGTTACACATATACTTTTTGTCCAAAATAAATATCTAACGAGAACAATCATGTGATGCATATTAAGAGAATAATATGATTTTGAATAATGATAACAATTCAGTAATCCTAACGTCTAAAATTTTGCTGGATTGATTTGAAATGTTGATTGTGTTTAGGTTCACAGTTTTATGGATAATATTGGTTATTTCAACATCCTTCATGTTGAGCTGATAACACTATATTATTATTTGCACATGGTCTGGAAACTTGGCATCAAAAACCTGGTGTCAAAGACCTAATGTGTTATTCTGATTTCAACTCTGCTATCAAACTTATCTCAGAGTCTATTAATAATTTACAAGATAATCATGTATCCAAATTGTGTAAAGAAAATCATGTTATGCCCCAAGCATTTTTCTCAAATTTTTTCAATTTCAATTTCACTTAACCATAATGTCATTCAATCGGATTATGGAGGAGAATTTAGGCCATTCACCAAATACTTGACAAAGCTAGGTATTAATCATATGCTTACATGCCTACACATTTCACATTATGATGTATATGTGGAAAGATATCATAGACTCATAATGGAAATAGGCCTAAACTTACTTGCTCATGCATCATGTCCTTTTCATTTCTCGAATCAAAGCTTCTCCACAATAGTTCATGTTATCAATAAAATTACCTATGCAAGTCTTCCTAAACTACACTTCCCTTATAATGTCTTGTATCACAAGTTACCTAGTTTTGAGTCTATCAAAGTATTTGGTTGTGCTTGCTTTCTACTTACTCATTTCTATAACAAACATAAAATTGAATTCACGAGTCAAAAGTGTATCTACTTAGGTGTATCATCTAAACATAATGTCTATAAATGTATTAATCACTGTGGAAAAATGTGCATTTCTAAAATTCTGGCACTTTAACACATGTTAATACTGATGTCTTAACATCAGAACACAATGTCAAGACATATGTTATAACATATAATGACTGACAGAACAAATATATCAAACTGTAAGTAATGCAGAAATAAATTGTAGAATGATAAATAACACAGTCAATTATTAACCAAATTTGGTGCAACGTCACCTACATCTGGGGGCATTTAAGCCAGGAAGGAAAATCACTTTGACAACATTAGTTCAAAGCCTAAATAATCCCAGTTTACAAATTATCTCCTAATCATTACCATATGAAACTTCTACCTAAAAAATTCTAGATATGAGATCCCTCTCTCACTTCCCACAAACACCTCTGTGATAATAACAATGACAAAATACAGAATAACATACTTCTAATCACAATACTCAGTTTTTCTTAATAGCTTTTTACCGAGAATAATAACTTGACACAAAATTTTCATACCCTAAATTTTGACCCTAAGATACCCACACCCCCATTTGCTCAATAGACAGTGTTGAAGTTTAATGGGTCACATCCCCGCAATGAATTAGGATTCCTAAGTCCCTCAGAGGATTCAGGCAAAGCATCAATCATAAATTCCTAAGATTTTAAACCTTTCAAACATCCTCAAAGGATCAAGCAGTCTCAAATGGTGATGATTCATGCAAAGATTGCATAAATATTCAGTGTTCTGAGCCTCATGGCATCAGTGTCTCAAATTAGGGTTTTCAGTCGACTGTGCCTCCAGAGGAATCTTTTCATGGGAAAATGAGCCAAGACCTCTACATGTCATTAAAGAAGCTCAACACAACCCTAATAGAACATCTACATGTGTGAGTCAAGTTATAGAGACACATAGATCAAGAATCATAGGATTATGGTTTCAAGTGCCCAATTAGGGGTTTGAGTGATCGGGGTACCTAAAGTTGGGATACCAAGTGTAATTTTCATCTAGACCAAAAAGTCAAAGTTTGAAGTTTTGACCTAAAATGGCCCCCATGACCTATATTACAAGAAGATATAGTCCATGAATGCACTTGATCACAAAATACCAAGAATTTGAAGATAACTTGTAAAAGGGGATAACTTAGAAAAATGGAAAATTTGTCTAAGTTATAAAGAAAAAGTGTACATGTACCCTACTTTCAAGCACCATAACTTGTGATCTAAGCATCATATTTTCTTGAACCAAATCTCAAATGAAAGATTTCATTACATACTAAAAAATATTTAACTACATGAAACTTCAATTCTTCATGGTTTTAAGTTGGAGGATGATAAAAAAAAGTTGAATGTTTCAACACTTAGACAAAATCTGTCTAAGTTAAAAAAACAATCAAAACATCAAAACTTGGAGGCTATTTTCACATAGTTCCAAGTTGATTCAGATCTTCATGTAAAAACCAATGTTGTCACAAATCATACCAAAAATTCAAAGAACCAATTGGCATGAAAATATGTCACTTGAGCATGAAGAAATCCCTTTCCAAACACACCATGTCACAATTGTTTTACAAAAACAAATTTTTGACAAAACTTAAATTTGAGATTTTATGAGTCAAGGATAAGATCAACTGGTCAAGAGAATCTTAATCATCATTACAAACCTGAGCAAACCTGCAAATTCATGATTACAACCAAGAAGCTTCCATTTTGCATTCATGAATTTCAACACCTATCACTTGATCAAAGAGCCAAAATGCTTCATAAAGGATATCCTAGAATCTTATGAACTTTGGCCAATTTTCATTCATAAACAAAGAATAAAATGTCTGTAGAATGTGAATTTGGTCAAGGCTAGACTGATTTATTTGAGATAGCAATTGAGTGTCTTGAGTAGCAAGTAATGATGCATAACAATGACTAAGCTCCCAAGCCTTAGCCCTTAAGCAAGAGGAAAACCACTTCAGCAAGTCTTTTACCCTATAAATAGAGACTTTCATTGATCATAAAAATCACTCCAAAGCATTATAATTTATAGCCTTCTCTTCATTCCTTCAAAATACTCAAAACTTGACATTTTGAGCAAACACCATCGGGTTTTGAGTTGTGGCCACTATCAACTCAAACCAATTGCTCAAACACATCACATATAATGTATATGCGTTGTTCAAATACTTAAACCACCACTAGAACACCTCTAACCAAAAATCACCCTTCAACCAAGCCATTATGCATCCATCATGCAACTGGGATACCATAACTTGATCCAAGGAGTTTAAAAGTGATTCAAAGCTTGCAATCCACTCAACATCATCCAAGGAAGTTTTTTAAATCATCACAACATATTTGTAACACCTCTAGATCAAAAATCAAATTGCTCTTGCTGCTACGACATTCAAGTAAGCCTAAACTTGGGTATCTCATAATGCATACACATTTTCTCACACAATAATTTTTCCAAATGTTTTTTATCATGTTTCTATTAATTTCCCTTAAAAAATTGAATCAAAAACACTTATGATATTTCATGTTAGTTTTTGCAAATTAGGGTTCTTTAGTGTTCATCATTGATTTCTCACTCCACACTTTAAAAAAATGAAATTAATTTGTACCATCATGTTCGTATGTTAAAATCAAACAAGTTTGGGCTTTATTTCATTCAATTTCATTGCCTATTCCATGAGATATGGATCGTTTTGCAAATTTGGGAAAGATGAAGAACATACATGTGTTCTTCGGCTGTTCTTGGCGCCCTTTTCAAATTTTCAAGTTATTTTAATTGATTTCAAAAATTAATAACTTTATGAATATTTGGAGTTTGTGATTGATTCTTTTTTCATTAATTCACAAAAATCTTTTATTATTTTATTCCATGAAAAATCACAAAAAAAATATATTTTAACTATATTTTTAATTTTCACAAAGAATTAATTTTATTTGTTTTTCAACATTTATAAATGATTCTTCTTCTTGATTTTTCAAACACAGTAGAAGAATTACAAGTTATTTCATGGATAAAACATAAATTTTTCAATCCTTTATCCAAGTTTATAACTTGTTTTTCTTTATTGTTTGAAATTTTCAATCATTTTATCATTTTTTAATCAAAATTAAATGATAAAATAGAAATTTAGGGTTTTTAAACTTACACCCTCAAATTCAATTGTTTTTACACTCGTGGGCCTCTATTAGAGTGTAAGACTCAACCTATTTTTGAAATATAGACCATTAGGGTTTATACCGGCTATTTTAAAAAATTCAGTGTGATCGCCTTTTTCACTGACCTGTAAACTTCCTCTGTGAATTTCTTTCTTTGAATTCTTACATACTTTTTGTTTTATCAAATGAATTATCAAGACGTGTCATGGGGAATATTTTGTGTTTAGGATCCATCTGTCTTTATTTTAAACTTTCCCCGACCTGTTTTAAATTCCGTCAAGCTTCCGTATAAGTCCTGATCCCCCCAATTGTTTCTTAAATAGTTTTCAATCTCTTAAATAGAGATTTATGGACCACTTGGTTACAAGTCTCATCTTCTTTTTATTTTTTTCATCTTTATGACTAAAGATCTAATACACCCACTACTAAATTGAGCCCACAACCGGTGGAACTACTTTCGAGGCGGTAGGCAGCTTTTAAGCATCCAAGTCCTACCATGTGCATGAAATCATCAGATAATAAAATACAAACAAACTTCTATAGGAATCCTTATGTATAAGCCATATTATTAGCTTCTGAGCCATCTCTTCTCTCTCTAACATCTCGATGTTTTCTTAAATTGTTGTTTGCTTGTTAGAATAGATTTCTTAATCAAAACTATCTTTCTTCATCTCATACTAAAGCAAAGATAATAAAACATTTTTGAATCATCAAAGAGGATACAATAAAATTTATCTGTATTCTCTCTCCCCCGGGATGTTGGACCCTTTCCTCCCAGTGTAACTCCTGTAACACCCTTCTAACCCCACAAAATAATTGGTATAAATAAGCGGTAATAAAATCAGAGTACTCAAAGAAGGTGTAACATTTTCTTCATAAAACCTCAACTCATAAATATTTTTTAAATTAACATTTTTCTCAAAACACAAAACTTCGTAGCGGAATCATATATTCAAAATTACTTCCTCTTATTTTATAACAATCATCATTTTCTCAATATAACAAATAACATCTCATAAACTCATCCTAATAAAAGTGACAAGTAAACATAGAAGCATATTATTCCCCCGATGTTAGATCTATCAGAGCAAGACACAAGACACTCTAGAATTAAGGTAAACAACTTCCATCTAAGACTTCACGCGTCGCACACTCATCTCGAATATCTGCATGTTACCCACGTAGAGGCAACATTCAAACAGGCAGGGTGAGTAATCACAAATCATTATACAAGATATAAGAAATAGATAACATATGTATAGAAAATATATCACAACCACATAACAATCACATGCTTCCTACTCAAGACAACAACAACATCATATTTATCACAAACGTCATACTCTAATAATTAATCATATAATTCACTTATCACCAAAAGTCATGTAATTTCTCAAATAATGCAAATGCAACTTCATATGGACTCATGCATGCGGTACCGAAAAACATCACTGATGACTTAGTCATCGTTATCTCCAAAGATCCTCACCAACATGATCGATTCTTGCTTGGAACCAGAGTACATCACAAATTGCACTTAATCCACACCATGGGATTAAGGTCGTCACTGGACATTATTGTCCTACAATTCTTCACTGGATCTTCATGCTGCAAAACGTCACTGGACTATTTGTCCTAAACAATGCTATGAAATCATGATGCGTAACAACAATTAAATACAACCACAGCTAGTCAAGACACATCATTCATTCATCAAGATATCATCATGTATCTCACAAGAACACCTTAATCGTCATAATCATCATAAACATTTTTATTATCGTATTCTCTTCACATACCTAATACAAACACCCGTTATAGATAACACAACATCATTCATCAAGTCCTCATATACTTTTCACATACTTCACATATAAATATCATAGACGACACATTATAATATATCAAAATACTCATATCAAACGCCAAACTATTTATTTCAAAACATCATCATCATAATTTATAATAAAGCACACTGAATTCAGTCTATAATTTCGTCACTCAAGTCACGATGAAATTTGGGCAAATACTTCTATCACTTCATATTATTTTTCTTAGAATATATTTCATTACGACATTCCCTTAATACCTTAAACAACCTATACAACTGACTCACAGTTTAACAGGTATAACTCAGATTTATCATATACATAATTTGGACATTGCATCACCGTCAACATAATACCATTCATAATACATGTATCACATGATAATTTTATACAACATGTATTTCACAATTTTCATAGCATCACATAATCACAACAACATCACTAGCACATACATAATTCGGTAAAGTGAAATTTCATATTATCTAGCAATGTCACATATCACGTACATAATTCACAACAGTAGAAATTCATATTATTTCTTTTGATAGAAAGGCATCTATCACAATCTATACATCCACTGGTATTACACTTAAATCTCACTATTTAGTCCATAAATTATATTGTTTTCTATTGTTTACAGTTAGCCTCTGATTTTTTATAAAAGTTAGATCTTCAGAATTAATCGGAATGAAAGCTACAAAAATTGCATAACAGAAAATAGGATATTCATTTTTTTATGGGTGGCATAGGCCACACGAGAGTGACACTGGCCACCCCCAAAACTCACTGGGTGGCCTAACCACCCTTCATTTCCAACAGGTGGTGCAAGCCACCTCCTAAAGACCCCTAGGTGGAGCAAGCCACCTCACATAAGGGTGGAGTGGCGCCAGACACTATCTAATGTTGCTCCTGTCACATGAAAATATTCTTAATAAAAAGTGGCGCCAGCCACTACTTAATGTGGCACTAGCCACATGAACTCACTTCCCCATTATTTAATTATTCTTCATATAATATTCTCACTTCAATCAATTAGTTCATCTTATCCTGTTTAGTAGCACTATAACCTCTTATATACTACATTAGAAAACACCTAAAAAGCTAAATAGGTAGTAACATGTATAAGTAATAAGTCATGACATAGTTTTCCTCCCCATCCCTAAATCATCTGGCGCTGGCCACTTGGTTAAATGTCAGCATCCACCTCCCCATGTAGTGAGTGGCACAAGCCACTCTATCATGTGGCATCTGCCACTTCCAATATTTTCTGCAATATAATATAATTCAGTAGGATTCCTAACAACCCAAATATTCATACAACATCACCGTTCAATTTTTCATTCAGCCTAACAAAATATCCATCGATTCAACATTCCAATTTTTTTTCGTCAGCTTCGACAAATTCTCATAAATTAAGATTTCAATCATCTAACACGATCTATTGATTAATCCTACTAAAAACAATTAAACACAACCAAATTCAGTAAAACATCTTTTCTTATAAAACGCATCATTCATCAAATTCATCGTCCATTCTCATAAACCCTATAATTCGAAATTATTCACATATATAATCTATACCCTATATCAAATATAATGAAAGGTAATACTCCCCATACCCTATATCAAATATAATGAAAGGTAATACTCCCCATACCTTATATGTCAAACTCTAAATTCCCTTTTTCTGAGGTCTTCGAGGAATCTCCGAGTCTTCTCCTTTCTTCCTTCGTTCCTCAGAGCGGTTTCCCAAAATACGATCATTCTCAGAATTCTCCCCAAAATATTATTATATGGTTTTCCTCCTTTTCCCCCTTAGACCTCATTACGTTATTCTGATTTTAACCTCACTTATCTATCCAAAAATACCACCTTATCCTTAATCATTCTCTTTTTATTTTAAATAATAATAATAATAATGATATTCCATTATCATTAGTAAAATAATTTATGGATAATCTCATCAAATTACACCTCATTCGACATAAACACATCTTACCCCATCATATTTAGCCAAATTCGCCGATGAATCCCGAATATTTATCATAAACTAATTAAATAAATTTTATAATTATTTCGGGGTGTTACAGCTCTCCCCCACTTAGAATATTCCGTCCTAAAATATTCATCTGATATAACTACTCCAACCACTTATTCCATCCGACAATTCAACTCTCGACTCAGAAAGACAACTCCACATATAATACAAACCATGACTCATAACATCACGACAACAAAGATTACGAATACCACACAAGTAATACAATTGACAACTAGCATCGCAACACAAGACAATATCCAACTCAATAATTCAATGATTGAAGAATTAGAACACAACAACATAGAAACATACAGTTTAAACCCAACATCAAAACAATCAACTATTAACATCGTTTTTATTCACATACAAACAACTGTTGCACCACACCACGCATTCGCTGCGCACTCTGATTATTTGCAAAGTACCATGTCTACCAAATTTATTTCCAACTTCCTCATTCACCAAAACCGACACATCAACAATACCTTCGACTTAACTCTTCAGAATTTCGTTCCAACAGGTGTTCTACTCTTGTAGTTACCAAATACTTTCAACTTGGATTCATAAGACAACACTTCCGAATGTTCAACATAATTACAACTGCGACAACTTCCAAATTTTGGACAAAAATTCACATACTTCCATGAATTTCCAATTATCTTCAACACAACTACAACTTTACCATCTTAAAATAATACATCCTTCGAAAATCACCTTAAACACACCACATCATTATAACAATATAAGGTACATATATACAACAATTTCCACAAAATATCTTGTATCCTTTGCTTCTAACTAATCCAACGTATCAAATCCTCGACTCTTACTCATACTAACACAATCTTTCATAAATTTTTATTTGAATCAACGCAACCAAAGAAACTATCACTGCGCTAATAAAAACCATGCTTTAATAAACCAATTTATAATTTCACCTTTTCTAATACTTGCAACACAACTCTATCCAACATTCTTGCCAATCATGGTCTGTTTTATAACTCCGCTAGGCTTCCGTATAAGTCCTGATCCCCCACCTGTTTCTTAAACAATTTTGAATCTCCTAAATAGAGATTTATGGGACACTTGTTTACAAATCCCGTCTCCTTTTTATTTTTTTCATATTTATGACTAAAGCTCTAATACACCCACTACTGAATGATGTGGTATTTTTGCAAGTATATAAATTGCGTCAGAGTAATATAAAAGATTATCGACCCCACAGAGACCAAACGTCAATCTATCATTATCTATTGTTACAATGTTTATCTAAGGAAAATAAAAAATGGGAGTAAGAAGTGCACAATAAAAATAAATTACGAAGATGTAAATTCAAATGAAAATAACAGGCTTGAATGTAATTCACACAGTTTGATAATATTCCAAATGCTAGTAAATATAACTACTTTTGGGCAATGTTCTCAACTTATGAAATGAACTAATTTAACGGGAACTGTCGCTTTCGCTTATTCAAAATTGAGTTTATCCCTTAATAAAATCCTCTTATTGTCACTTATAAAAAGGCGTGCATTGCGTTAAAGTAATAAACCTATTTTAAAGAAATATAGTTTCTTGACTCAACTGAAAAGTATTTTGACTTGGAATTTTCAATCATCAGAGGTTCATGCGAACTGGACTTTTAACCTATAAACGCGTCTGAAAATAGTTTTAAAATCATTTTTATATAATATTAAAAACTCCTACTTAATTGGACAAAGCACTTTCGCTTCCTTTGACCAATTAAGACTAACCAAGTTTAATCAAAGGTTGGACGGCTTTCGATCTTACCAAATAGAAATAAAGTACAGAAAACTTGTGTTAAAATCTAAAATAGCCCCTAAGAATTCCTATAAACACATAATGTGAAATATTATTTTACCATGATACTTACATTCTAACCTTTAAAATTTAGCTAGACATGGAAATGTAAATGAACATATTAAATTGGACCATGCTAAAAGTAAAGTAAAACAAGTGCGAGAAAATAAAAGAAAGTAAAGAGCGTGCGATAAAGTAAAGGAAAGTAAAACGAGTGCGAGAAAATATAGTAAAGTAATGCGAGTGCGAGTGCGAGAAAATAAAAGAAATTAAGGAGGGTGCGAGAAAGTAAACAAAGTAAAAGACAAGTGAAATAAAATAGAAAAGTACTCCAAACATAGGCTTTAAGTTAGGTACACCTGGAAATAAACATAATTAGAAATGAAAATGGTGGTAGGATTAACTTCTACCAAAGTGTTTCAAACTCGATTACAAACTCGATCGATTGTGTGATAACTCTTCGATGTGAAGGGATTATCACTTACAAACTGAATAATATATGGCCTAAGTTGTAACTAAGCTTGGATGAAAAGAAGTGAATAGTGAACTACTCTATATATAGCCAAGGGAAATGAAATGGAAAGACTATAGTGCCCCAACTTCTTTTGGGCGGGATGATGAAATTACAAATGTGGCGCCCACCACCCTTCTATGGCGCCTGCCGTATGAACTAGGTAAGAAGAATGTGGAGAATATGGAAATTATCATCAGTTTGAAATCATCCTTGTTGTGGCCTACCTAGTGGCGGCCACCATGGTGGATGCCATGTGAACACTTTGTTCAAAAACTGTTTTTTTGCTCGTTTTTCTTCAATTTCGCACAAGGAGCTCTGGATAGACAAGAAACCTGAAAACAAAACAAAAAACAAGAATAAAAAAAGAAAATAGCAATAAAATCCTAATAAACATGTGCAAATCCGAGTCAAATATGCAGTGCTATTTATTGTTATCAAATTCTCCCACATTTAAACCTTTGTTTGTCCTCAAGCAAAACAATTTATAGCTCATGAAAGAAAAATTGGTATCAGTGAATGATTTGGGTTAAAAAGGGCTCCTAAGTTCGAATTAGGATGAACTGATAGGTACTAACTAAGAAAACCAAGGGTATCATAATACTATGAGTTCATAACCTCCCTCTCTCCTTACTCTGCACAATTTCATGTCTTTTAGAAGTTTTAAGTTAATTGTGCGGGGAGGTAAGGCTGTCTAGGTGGCTATCTCAATTTCAAGATTTAGAGCCTTAACAATAGATGTAATCAAGCCTCCAAAAGCGATGGTCCCTGTTTTCCTTAAAACAACAGTCATATGAGCAAGCATAAAAGGGATCAAATTAATTTGTCTATTTGTGAGGCACCCTTGCAAAACTAGAAGTTATTTTGCATTCACTTTGTTAAGATTCTCTCGGCCAAAAATGGTACAAGCTAACATATATCGAAAAACTCGAATGGTCGGGTTATGAATCATGGAGGCGAGAATTTCTTTGAAAAAAGTAATAGTGGAATTTGACAACCTGTGCCGGAAGGAATATGCCTAAACTAACCAATCAAAATCTAACAGTGCTTCACAAATAGCACCTCCCCCATGAGGTTCTCCTAATCTGTTTGCGAGTTTGTTGGTGGTGAACTCATATTCAACATTAAACATTCGCAACCGCACCGTACCGACTGTGCTTGTAGTCGCAGAGTTAGGACTAACAATATAAATCAAAGAACTTAGAAATTCCCGAGTTAACCTCTCATAGGTAAGCTCTTTCCTAGCGAACATATCATACAATCCTAAAGTGTCTAAAAAATGAAAAACACTATGATAAATTCCTAGAGTATAAAGAGAATCTTCGTCGACATACCTGGTCGGGACAATTTCCCATGATTGTAATTTCTCGAGAAGCTTCCTTTGCCTTTCCCCGGGTTTGCCTTCGCGAAGAATGTAGCTGTCAAACTCCATTTTTTCTCTTTGAGGTTGAACATGGAGAAATGGATATTTATAGAAAAGGTTGTGAAAAATGGGATTTGATAGATTTAATGGAGGTTGGTGGATGTTAGAAGTTGGAATGGGTGGTTAAATGAGGAAGCTAAGAATTTTGGTGAGTTTTAATGGAGATTGGGGGTGGTTGGGAAGTTGAGAAGATGGAGGTTTTGAAGATAAAAGAGGAAAAAATGGGGTTTTATGGTTCTACCCCATATAAAGTCTCGGACCCCTTAGCGGGAGCCTAGGTCTCTATGGCGGGCGCCATATGTGAATTTGTTAGGCCGAAAATTCAGTCTTATTGGGCCTCTTACTCTTTTATTTCTTCTTGGGAGGTACATATAGTGTTTCCATCATGCTAAATATTTTTAGAACATAAAAAATAAACACTAAAAAATAAATGATTAAATAAATAAATAAATAAAAACATAAATGCATATATATATATACACACACACACACATATACATATATATATATATATATATATATATATATATATATATATATATATATATATATATATATATATATATATATACATCATGGATAACATAAAAGGTAAATGTGAAAATGTGAGAATACAAATATAAGTCTGAAAATGAAAATGGGAAGGAAATAATGAGAGCATGTCATCTTAGAGCTGGATGCTCCTTTGCCTGATTAGTGTGTCGTACAACGGTCAACTCGCTGCGTAGATCTGCAATATCTTGATACAAGCGACCAACCTCCGCAGCGTGGGTAAGATCAGACACCTGAACCTGTAAAACAAGGTCAGCACTTCCTAACGAAGTCTAGCAGTCTCCATACGCAACTTAGCTAGTTGTGTGTGCACATTGGGTCTCTGCAAAGAAAAGTTATTTGACAGCATTGTGATCAAAGGTGAAGGTGGTGTAGGGACATACTTTGGAGTTGGAGGAGGTCAAGGCTCATCAACTGTCTCTCCGAAGCCCACCAAAGCATAACTCCAATTAGCAAGGTCATGGACATTGGTGGGGTCATGCAAAGTGAAGTAATGGATGGTCTCACTGTCAATCAAGAGCTTAAACCGGGTTGGGTGAAAGGAACCCTCCTAATCATCCCTCAGTCCAAGAAAAAATCAATATCCATCGTGGTATATCCACAGTAGGAAGTCAGGTGGTATAACTTACGAGAAATACCCAAATTAGTAGTAATCTGAATCATCGTACCTCCCACATGGATGATTCCTTTAGAGGACTTAGCAGTGCATTTGAGGTTATCAAGCAGAAAGTTTCCACAAGCGACAAGACACGACTGGTTCGCACAGAAAAGGAAGAATATCTCCTCCTCACTAACATGGACATCAACATCAACCTTTCCAAGGAAAGTGTGGGCAAGGACCATCTGGAAATACCTGAGAGCCAGGTTTCGAATAATCTGAGACAACTGGGTGGAAGGATAATGGCCTCCTCCACCTGTAATGTCACTCCAAAACTTCTCTATATCTCTGCTCATAAAGTATCCCATAGGTAACTCAAGGACGACATCAGGGGTAGTCTGGAAACCTAACAAATCACCAAACTCATTTTGGGTAAAAGAGTACTCTCTCCCGAACAACCTGAAAATGATGTAGCTGTCTTGACCAACATATGAATCATAGATGAATTAATTGAGGAACTCTAGGGGTGAGGTTTCTGTAGGTTGAATTCATGTCGTGAACATACTCATCCCACTTGAGCTGGCTACACAAAAACCTTATACTGGACTTGAGGCGTAAGGCTTCCATGCAAGCTTGGTCAGTGTAATAGGTAGGTTCCATGGGTCGCTGAGAAAGGATCAAATAGCGTTGTCTTTGTGCATCATCTTTGAAAGTGACGTGCATGTCATCGAAGGTTTGCATCCTGAAAAGTATGGTTAGAGAACGGGACCTGAAAACATAACATTATAAAAGGTTAGTCTAAAAAAGTAAATAAATTAAAATAAATGCAAGAAAATGAAACTTAATAAATAAAGAAAAATAAAGAAGCTCTGGGTTGCCTCCCATGCAACACTTGTTTAACGTCGTTAGCTTGACGAGTAGAACTCATGTGTCTGAAGTAGATATTGGTGGATCGATCAGGTTGTGGCTGGAGTAGTCATTTAGAATTCCACCTCCTTCGTAGTGTTTTAATCTTTGCCCATTTACAATGAATGAACTACACGAGTTGTTCTTAATCTCAACTGCTCTAGATTTCAGGATCTTAGAGACCTCAAAAGGACCAGTCCATCTTGATCGTAGCTTGCCAGGAAAGAGTCACAACCTGGAATTAAAGAGGAGAACAAGGTCGACTATATTGAAGTCTTTCTTTACAATTATTTTATCATGCCATGCTTTGGTTCTCTCTTTGTATATTAGGGCATTTTCATAGGCTGACTGGCGGAGTCCTTCTAGTTTATGAATGTCAAGGATGCGCTTTTCACCAGCGGTCAAATAATCTTGGTTTAAGGTTTTAATGGCCCAATATGCCTTGTATTCTAATTCAAAAGGTAAGTGACATGATTTTCCATAGACCAATTGGTAAGGAATTGTTCCAATCAGGGTTTTAAAGGCATTTATGTAGGCCCATAATGCTTCTTGCAGCTTCTAAGACCAATCTTTTTTAGATATTGAAACAATTTTTTTTTCTAGGATCTATTTAATCTTCTTATTAGATACTTCTACTTTGCCACTAGTATGCGAATGGTAAGGTGTTTCTACTCTATGCTTAACTCCATATTTTCTTAAAAGCTTGTAAAAAATTCTTGATATGAAGTGCGATCTTCCATTGCTTATAACAAGACGGGGTACTCCGAATCTAGGGAGTATATAATTCTTAAACAACTTAATCACTACATGTGTGTCGTTTGTGAGTGAGGCTATAACTTCAATCCATTTGGACACATAGTCAACAACAACTAAGATATATTTATTTCCTAGTGAGGATGAGGATGGTTCCATAAATTCAATACCCCAAACATCGAAAAGTTCTACTTCCTGAATATTCCTTAAAGTTATTTCGTCATGCCTTGAGATGTTCCCAGTGCGCTAGCACCGATCAAATTTCACAATGTAAACATGAACATCACGCCAAATGGTAGGCCAGAAAAGGCCAGCTTGAAGAACTTTAGAGTGCGTTTTAGATGTGCTTGCATGTCCCCCGTAGGGTGCAGAGTGATTGTGTTCTATGATTTTTCTTACCTGCTGTTCTGGAACACAATGACCGAAGATACCATATGTACCTCTTTTGAAAAAAAGTGGCTCGTCCCAATAAAAATTTCTTACATCATTAAAGAACTTCTTTTTCTATTGATAGTTAAGATCAGGAGGTATGATACCAGCGACAAGATAATTAACGAAGTCAGTATGCCAAGGTACACTACTTACTACTAAAAATTTCTCAGAGTGCTTATAAGGAGCTAGGTTATTTTGTTCGATGGTATCTATCTTAGCTATTAATCTGCCATAGGCGAAATAATCATTTATAGGTACTAAATCTGGTTTCAGGTATTCAAGCCTAGAAAGGTGATCAACAGCTACGTTTTATGTGCCTTTATTGTCTCGAATGAATAAATAAAATTATTCTAGTAAAAGTATCCATCAAAGTAACCTAGGTTTTGCATCTTTTTTACTTAATAGGTAACTAATAGCAGCATGGTCTGTGTGCACTATAATTTTATCCCCTACCAGATAAGATCTAAATTTGTCTATGGCAAAAACTACAACTAGGAGCTCTTTTTCAGTTGTCACATAACTAAGCTGAGCAACATCTAGGGTTCTATTGGCATAGTAAATAACATGTAATTTCTTATCCTTTCTTTGACCTAGAACAACTCCTACAACATAATCGCTAGCATCACACATAATTTTGAAAGGTTCGGTCAAATCTGAGGGTTGCATAATAGGTGCTGAAATTAATGTTTGTTTTAAAAGGTTAAATGCTTCATTACATTTTTCATCAAAAACAAACTCAACGTCCTTCATTAGAAGGCCAGTTACAGTTTTGGTTATTCTAGAGAAAATCCTTGATAAAACGCCGGTAGAAACCAGCGTGTCCAAGAAAAATTCGGACTTCCCTAATGGTCTTAGGTGGATTTAGGTGTTCTATAAATTCTATTTTGGTTCTATCAACATCAATGCCCCTTTCATAGACTATATGTTCTAAAACTGTACCTTCGATAACCATAAAGTGACATTTCTCCCAGTTTAACATTAGGTTTACTTCTACGCATCTTTGCAGGATTTTCTCAAGGTTAGCGAGATAGTTTTTAAAATCAATTCTGCATACCGAGAAAATGTCCATGAATAATTCCATAATTACATCAAGGTAATCAGAAATATTGACATCATGCAACGCTGAAAAGTAGCTGGGGCGTTACAGAGTCCGAATGGCATTCTACTATAGGCAAAGGTTCCATAAGGGCATGTGAAAGTCGTTTTCTCCCAATCTTCTGGTTGAATAGCAATTTGGAAAAATCCCGAATATCAATCTGAATAACATAAGTAGGAGTGTCTAGCTAGACATTCCAACATTTGGCCTATAAATGGTATAGGGAAATGATCCTTCCTAGTCACTTTATTTAATTTTCTATAATCTATGCACATACGCCACCCTCATTCTATTTGTTTAGCTACATATTCACCCTTCTCATTTTGTATGACTGTGATGCCTCCCTTTTTAGGTACTACATGCACATGGTTCACCCACTTACTATCTGAGATTTGATAAATTATACCTACCTCTAGTAACTTAAGAACTTCATTCTTAACAACATCACTCATTATATGGTTTATCCTTCTCTGGTGTTCTCTAGGGTTTTTTTAATCTTCCTTAAGTGAAATAATGTGCATACATACATATGTAATTATACCTTTCAGACCAGAGATATTATATCCTAAGGCTGAGGGATATTTTCGCAAAACATCTAAGAGCTGATCTGTTTCTTTTTGGCTGAGGGTGGCACTTACTATAACAGGACGGTCCATTCCTTCATCTAGAAACTCATCTCTTAGATTCTTGGGTAATTCTTTAAGTTCTAAAGTTGTTTTCTTGGGGCATGGCATGGGATCTGGGGTAAGGGATAAAAATTCATAAAGGTTATCGTCAATGTAGGGTTCCTTATATTCATCATCTTCTATTATGAGGGTTGAAGGTAACTTGATTGTTTCTGTGTGTTCTTCTTGATCTAATTCCCTAATGCATTCATCAATGATGTCTACGACATAACACACATCTCCTATCACTGGTGCCATACGAAATTTTGAAATAATAAATTCTATCTTTTCATCACCTACTTCAAAAGTCAACTTTCCTCTCTTGACATCTATTATGGCTCATGCGGTTGATAAGAATGGCCCACCTAGGAGGATTATGACGTCCTCATCTTCTTTAATGTCCATGACAACAAAATCAGTAGGGACAAACAACTGACCGATTATGACTGGGATGTCTTCTAATATGCCTACTGGATATTTGATAGATCTATCGGCAAATTGAAGAGACATCTTAGTAGGTTGTAGTTTTCCTAGTTTTAACCTCTCACGAACTGCCATAGACATTAAGCTCACACTAGCTCCTAAGTTTAGAAAATCTTTATCGATGACATGAATCCCCAAAATACAAGGTATGGAGAAATTTACAGGATCTTTGTCCTTTGTTGAAAGTTTATTCACGGAAATGAAATTTCATTCCAAGGGTTTTGGATCGTTAAGTCTACGTTTGTTGGTAAAGATGTCTTTGAGGAATTTTTCATAATAGGGTATTTGGGTGATGGCTTCTATGAAAGGAATCTCCACATGAAGCTTCTCTATGACTTTGATGAATTTTTGAAATAGGTCATTGATTTTGGTTTACTTGAGTCTTTGCGTATATGGTATCGGTGGTTTGTATGGAGGAGGTGGTACATAAGTTTTATGTACAACTTCTCTCGTATCTTGATCTTTCTGTTTTTAGATTCCTCTGGTCCCTCTACTTCATATGTAGGTAATGTATATTTCTTAGAAGTTTTGGGTTCAAATTATGCAGGGTTAGATGGTTCATCATAATGGTCCCACCTTATAAGGTAATAACATTGGCTTGTCCTCGATGGTTTTGTTGAGGTTGTCCAGGGAATTATCCTCCAGGTGTGGTCTAGGGTGCTTGTTTTAGAGCTACCTGAGAGATCTGGGTTTCAAGCATCTTATTATGAGTGACTATTTGGTCAACCTTGGTTTCCATTTGGGTAATCATTTTGTTTACATGAATGTTCTAGTTTAGAAATTCTTTATTTTGCTAAAACTGAGCCGATATTAAATTTTCCACAATTTTCTCAAGGCTTGGTTTTGGTGGCACAACTTACATAGGTTGGTTTTGTATCTGGGCTTGAAAACCTGGTGGTCTTGGAGGTGCAGGGTTTTGGATAGGGTTATTGTTTTTGTAAGAGAAGTTTGGCTGATTCCTCCTTCTAGGGTTATAAGTGTTTGAAAATAGGTTTCCTTGGACATAGTTGACTTGGTCTTAGTTGGTTTCATTTAACAAATTAATTTCCTCTAATTGGTGTCCTTTGGTTCCACATAGTTCACATTCCGACGAGACCGCAACTGCAATAGCTGGGCTTGTATACATATTGCTGCTCCCCGGATTTCCATCCTGGTACAAACGCGAAAGTTGTGCGGAAAGAGGTAGAGTCGCCAACCAGGCATTTTTATCCCGAAGAAACGTGAATGGTAATGCTGCACAAACCGAAGAAAAGAAAGGAAGGACAAAGTTCCTGCGAACCAAAGAGACTGCGATCGGGAGTCGGTTACGACCTGGGAAGGACATGAGGATCAGAGACGTCGTAGTTCCCCTAACTAGGGGTAGAAACGATTGCTTGTGAATTAAGGCCTGAACTGCCTATGTCAATGCTCAGGTGTTGCAGGCTTGGACGACGAGCGCGTAACCGTCTTGCAAAATGACAAGAAGAAGCAAGTTCGCGTACGGAGCGAATGAGATGAGAAAAGAATTCCCGAAGGAAAGACTCTTATTGTTTGTTTGTGTTTTTTATGAGTTTTTTATTTGTTTGGCACAAGAGAATGAACTTAAGCTCTTTTCCATGGAATGTGTACTTGCTACTACATTCCAAGATGGAATAATAGAACAAGCACACCAAGCAAGGAAAATTTATCAAAGACTCGTTTCCAAAGGCAAGGGCCTAATTTTATTAACTTGTTGAATTTATTAGGTGTTTTAGTGATTAAGAATGAAGAAGTGTTTTTAGGGTTTTTCTTGATGAAAATGACTTCATGATCCGACTTGTGCATCATGCTAGACAAATGCACTATTCCAAGATGGGATGAATACATATGCCCCATGGAATAAGGCTATAACACAAGAAGTCAATTCTTTCTTTATTAATGTATTTTAGGTTTTTGTTTTGAGATGAGAAGAGAGAAGAAACCAAAGGATCTTAAAGGTAAAATCTAATGGGGAAAATCTAATCCTAATATTAGCAGGCAAAGAGTTGGTCCTAGGTTAGTGAGGCTTCAACTATCCTAAAGAAAAGAAGAACCAAAGAGGAGCAAAAGAGAAGAGGAGAAGATCTAGCAAGCAACTTACTCCTCTAAAGGAGATAAGTTGCTCCTAAAGGGGGAAGAAAAAAAGTTGCAACACATGATGGCATAAGGCACATGAAAACACAAAGAGAAAGCAACTTAAAGGAAAATGATGAAGAGTTGAAATGTGGATGAACATCCACACTTCTCTTACCATTAGCCCCTGCAAGTGTTAGCAAAATCCAGCACATGTTCATCAATAAAACTCATGGAAATGGCATGCTCAAAGTTCACATCAACAAAGATCAAACAACATGTCATATTGCGTATACAGGCATTTATGAGTCGAAAACATGGAAGCATGCATAAACCAACAAGCAAATCACCCTAAACAATCATGTTCAATGATCATATAATGATCAATGGCATTTAAAACAAGTAAGGGGATTAAACATGCTAAAAATAGCCCAAAAATGGCACACTGCATCAGTGTTAACCGGTTAACCAAAGCGTTAACCGGTTAACCAGTCAAAATATGCAGAAAAACGGTACAGAAACAGGTGTGTTAACCGGTTAACCAATCCGTTAACCGATTAACACTGAAGAAACAATAGCAATTTCCTGCAGAAAAATCAGTTCAAAACAGCTTTTCCAATTAATCTCACACCAGACCAGCAATCAATGGAGCATGAAATAAGTGTATCAATTCACATTAAATGGCATCATGAAGCTCATGAACATTACCACATAGATCCGGTTACAACTCAACCAATCAATTCAAGCAACACAAGCAAATACACAAGCACATGGTTGATCAAAAGCACAAGCATGCAAATAAGCTAAAATAGAGCTATATTTGAAATTAACCAACCTACAAAGCTGAGGTATGCTTTGGTATTTGTTGATCGAGCTGAAAACGATAGATCTCGTGCAAAACTTGAAGATCCGGTGCTAAGCTTCACACTCCATGCAAAGTAAATGCAAGAATAAGGTCTTGATGCAGAATTTTGGATCCAAAAGCACTTCTAGATCCCAAACCAGATCTGAATCACCAATTAAACCAACAAAAAGATGCAATGAAGCTAAGGATGGAGGTCTAGTTCCAAGATCTACACACCTTAAGGCAAGGTTATTTGATCTTTAAAAAGGAACTTTGAATGATTTGGAAAATTGGGAGAGAAAAAGTGAGAGAATTGTGAGAGAGAAGGGTGAAAATTCAGAATGAGAATGAAAATTGTGAGAGAGAGCCCCCTTTGGTTTGGAGAGAGATGGATTAAATATGGTTTAGGTTTGGGGCCCAAAAATTAGGCTTGGGATCCAAAATTATGGTTTGGCAAAGAGATTAGGATTTAGCAATGGAATTAGGCTTGGATAAGTGTTCTAGATCCTTCTCTTTAATTTCCAATTAATTCAAAAATGAATAAAAATCAGAAACTTCAAAAATTGGAGCCAAACACATGCTGAAAATGCTGCTGGAATTCAAAGTTCACAACCGTTAACCGGTTAACCAATCCGTTAACCGGTTAACGCCAGTGAATTTTGAATTTTCCCTCTTTTTGGTAGGAAACCTCAGGAATACCCCAGCGCCAACCGTTTTGATCTGATTTTGATCCTCAATCCTTTTTAAACCCTTGACCCTAATGTCAACCTTATACCATGCCTTGTGAGCCTTGAATTTTCCTGATGATTGATCATATGCCTTATGCTGGAACATGCAAGTGCTATGCCTCATTTTTCTGTGCAATATGCTAAGGACATGACATGCTGATGATGATTATGATATGATGATGATGCTAAATAGGAGAGGGCAAATTTGGGGTGTTACAGCTGCCCCTATTCAAGCAACTGTTAATCTAAAAAGGACGGTAGCACGGCTATAGACCGTTCAAGATGAACTGTGGTTGAATACCAAGAAGACCTGAAATTTGCACTATGCTGGAGAATACAGAAATGGGAAATAAACCGCAACCAAATGACGTTTTGGCGACTGGAGTGGGGAGAAAGCAGATGAGCTCTTTCCAACCTGAATCGTTACTTTGGATAGAAAAACCCAGATAGACGAGTCTCCTCGAACAAGCTTGTTACGCCAGGAACTGGACATACGAGTCCTCTTCAAACAAACATGTTACGCCAGGGACTGGACATACAAGCCCTCATACATTTTGCAATATATGATATGAGACAAACGAACCTCCTTCGGGTAAACCTGTTACGCCAGGACCGGTAATGCACTTAAGTCTGTGGGATAGACATGCATAATCAGGAATGCCGAACCCTCCTCATATATTATCCGTGGATATATGGTCTTAAGACAGACGAGCCTTCTTTGAGCAAACCTGTTATGCCAGGTGCAACATTAGGATTTGACAAACCCTCTTCACAAATCTTGCATAGATGAGTGGTGCTTGAGATAGACGAACCTCCTTCGAATAACATGTTATGCCAGGACCGATAACCATTTTGACGTTTAATCCCACTGTCAGGACTTCAAACCTCTTCAATACAGACGAGTATCAGATGATCATCAAGAGAACACACACGAGCGTCAGAAGTCAATGATACAAACGAATATCAGACGATGATCTTAGAAACACAAACGAGTGCTTCAGGCGATGATATAGACAAATATCAGCCACTGATACAGACGAAAACTAGAGATCCAATACAGACGAGCATTTGGAGCAGCAATACAGACGAGTATCAAAGTGATTATCAAATCAGCATTCCTATAGATATCAAATAGCACAGACGAGTGGGAAGGATGATACAGACGAGTATCCAACAAGCTTCAAACAAATAACAAACACAGACGAGTGCTGGAGAACGCATACGAGCATCACATAGAGTCAAACACATACGAGTGCTGGAGAACGCATACGAGCATCACATAGAGTCAAACACAGACGAGTACTGGAGAACACATACGAGCATCACATAGAGTCAAACACAGACGAGTGCTGGAGAATGCATACGAGCATCACATAGAGTCAAACACAGATGAGTGTTTGGGTGATGCAGACGAGCAACTCATAGAGTCAAACACATACGAGTGCTGGAGAATGCATACGAGCATCAAATAGAGTCAAACACAGGCGAGTGCTGGAGAATGCATACGAGCATCACGTAGAGTCAAACACAGACGAGCGCTGGAGAATGCATACTAGCATCACATAGAGTCAAACACAGACAAGTGCTGGGGCGATGCAGACGAGCAACTCATAGAGTCAAACACAGACGAGTGCTGGAGAATGCATACTAGCATCATATAGAGTCAAACACAGACGAGTGCTGGAGAATGCATACGAGCATCACATAAAGTCAAACACAGACGACTGCTGGGAAAGCATACGAGCAACGACATCCCAGTAATAAACACCACTCTGCCGGGGAGAATTGAACAAAGAATATTTCACAAACGAGCGAGTGCTGGGAGAGTAGAAGACCATCCTGTAGATACCAAACATCAAACATGGACGAATGCTGGAGAATACAGCCGAGCAACTATCGAACGTCAAACACAGACGAGTGTTGAGGGGGATACCTACGAGCACAAAATGGATACCGTACACAAACGAATGCCAGGAAAATGCAGACGAGCAACTATCGAACGTCAAACACAGACGAGTGTTGAGGGGGATGCATACGAGCAAAAAACGGATACCCAACACAGACGAATGCCAGGAAAATGCAGACGAGCATCAAGACGGATACCCAACACAGACGAGTGCTAGGAAATGCCCTAATTGGCAACAATAATCCCGAATCTGCAGGGGAATTCTGGTCAAAGGCTTTGACGATGCCTAACTCTGACTGGGGAGATGAATGACGGTTTGTATCATCACATGGCCAAAATAGACTAACAACTTCTCTAGGGAATACTCCAGCGGCGGGAGTGAATCTCGATCATGAACTCCGCGGGGATAACCATCTTCAAGCTCGGCTGAGGTAGAGGCTTGGTCACGACTCCAGCTGAGGAGATAATTATGAAAATTCTAACTCTGTGGGGAAATCAGGCATCCAGTTTCTCGCTGGGGAGAGCCTTATTACCGACTCTGCTTGGGGAGAAGAACCGTTCTATTAACCTTGGAATACCACTAGGGAAATAACCAAAATCTCCTGGAAACACATGGCTGAGGAATAAAACATGAACAAATGTCTGCAACACCCCGTCACACCGGCCAAAAATAAATTGGCGGACTTGCTGGGGATATTTCAACGATGGTTGCATACCAATCATGAACTCCGAGGAAGAGACGACCTCCCGACCCGACTGGGGAATATCCAGTCAAATTATCTTCGCTAGGGAAAGATTTCGGACCGCTACTGTTGGGGAAGTGCAACATCGCCCTGCGAAACCTGCAACAACAGTATACACACATGTGCCCCGGGGACTTGCATGGTATGATCTGTTCATCCATTGTCTCCCGACACTCAAAGATTTTTTTTAATTGTTTCCCTACTATGTCAAATATTTTTTCAGAAAAATCAACATGTTTCAAACGCAATGCTCTTTTTGCCAAAAATTCAGGACATTTTTGCAATCAAAGTAAACACGACACAACACGGCTTTATGACTGAATATTCATTTATTGAGAGGCCTCTGAATAGGCAAAGATTTACATCAGGAAGCAACTACTTGGAAAGAGGTAACTACCATAAAAATTGAGAAAAGAAACTATCCTAATGGAAATGTACACGAAATTCCAATGAATTTCCTTCTTGCTATGACCAACATGTCTTCAAGACTTTCTGTTCTTGCCTTTGCTTTCCGAAGAAGACGAGGGAACTGATTCCTACCCTTCTGATATTGTCAGACTGTCTGAAACAGTGATTTGGTTCAGATTACCCGGATTGCAGTTGTTCGCTTATTCCCTTATTTTGCGTGGATCGCCCTTTCGGGTTTTTAATCCACCGAGATACCCTTTTTTTCCTGAGCCGTCCGATGTGGCTTTTCAACTCAGCGGGTGTACATCTTTTCATTTATTTTCCCTAATTTTTTCCCGAGCTTTTTATTCTGTTTTTAGCTCGCCGGGATGCCCTTTTCTTGCCTGGACTTTAATTCTGTTTTTGTGTCCAGCGGGTCTGTTTATGCGAAGTATTTTTTAACTGCGTCCGAGTTAACAGAAGATTGGAAATCTTCTCCATCCATAATAGTGAGCATCCGTGCCCCACCTGAGAAAACTTTCTTCACTATGAATGGGCCTTCGTAGTTTGGGGTCTACTTGCCCCTGTGATCTGAACCTGGCGGAATGATCCTCTTGAGCACAAGCTCGCCTACTTAAAACTCTCGAGTACGTACTTGTTGGTCGAATGCTCGCTTCATTCTGCTCTGATAAAACTGACCATGACATATAGCCGCTAATCTCTTTTCCTCAATTAGGCACAACTGATTGTATCGGGCACGTACCCACTCAGCCTCATCAAGCTTCACATCCATCATCACACGCAATGAAGGAATTTCTACCTCAACAGGCAAGACTGCCTTCATGCCATACACTAAGGAGAAAGGAGTTGCCCCGGTCGACGTCCTGACTGACGTTCGGTACCCATGCAGCGCGAATGGTAACATCTCATGCCAATCTTTGTAAGTGACAACCATCTTCTGCACAATCTTCTTAATATTCTTGTTAGCTTCCTCTACTGCGCCATTCATCTTTGGCTGGTAAGGAGAAGAATTGTGATGTTGAATCTTGAAGTCCCGACACAGTTCTGCCATAATCTTGTTGTTTAAGTTGGAACCATTATCAGTAATGATTCGCTCGGGCACTCCGTATCTGCAAATGATGTCTCTTTTTAGAAATCTGGCTACCACTTGACGAGTGACATTGGCATAAGATGCTGCTTCAACCTTTTTGGTGAAGTAATCAATCGCAACCAAGATGCAACGATGACCGTTTGAAGCAGTAGGCTCTATCTTCCCGATCATGTCAATGCCTCACATAGAAAAGGGCCACGAAGATGACATGACGTTGAGCGGGCTTGGAGGAACATGCACCTTGTCTGCATATATCTGGAACTTTTTGCACTTACGGGCGTACGAACAACAGTCTGCATCCATTGTTAGCTAATAGTACCCTGATCTCAGCAACTTCTTAGCCATGGCATGTCCTCCTGCATGAGTACCGAAGGATCCCTCGTGGACTTCTTGCATCAACAGGCCTGCTTCGTGCCTATCCACGCATCGAAGCAAAACCATGTCAAAGTTCCTCTTTACAAAACCCCATCTGTATTCAAGAAGAAGCTAGCAGCAATTCATCTCAAGGTCTTCTTGTCATTGGATGATGCCCAAGTTGGGTATTCTTGTTTTTCCAGGAAAAGCTTAATATCAAAGTACCAAGGTTTCTCATTAGACAATGCGTCTATAGAGAAAGCATAAGCTGGTGTGTCAAGCCTGGAAATGTCAATCCTGGGCATATAGTTCCAACACAAGACTTTGATGGACGAAGAGAGAGTAGCCAATGCATCGGCAAATTGATTCTCATCTCGTGGTATGTACTGAAGCTTAACTGTTGTGAAGAACGTCAACAGTCTTCTGGCATAATTCCTATAAGGAATTAAGTGTTCTTGATGTGTATACCACTTGCCAGTAATCTGGTTGATAACGAGGGCTGAATCTCCGAATATATCGAGGGTCTTAATCCGAAGATTAATAGCCTCCTCTATTCCCATTATGCACACCTCATATTTCGCTTCATTGTTGGTGCAGCCAAAAGTAATTCTGGCAGCGAAGGGAAAATGAACACCTTCAGGAGTGATAAGAACAACACCAACTCCACGTCCGTTGATATTGACTGCCCCATCAAACATCAACTTCCATTTGGATTCAGGGTCAGGCCCCTCCTCCGGAAGTGGTTCCTTGCAATCTCTTGCCTGGAGGTACACGATGTCCTCATCAGGGAAATCAAACTTCATCGGTTGATAGTCGTCCTCCAGTGGTTTCTGTGCAAGATAATTCGACAATACACTTCCTTTGATGACTTTCTGGGAAGTATACTGTATATCATACTCTGTTAAGATCATTTGCCACCTTGCAACCCTTCTAGTTAACGCTGGTTTCTCGAAAATATACTTGACAGGGTCCATTTTTGAGATTAGCAGTGTGGTATGAGTCAACATGTACTGCCTCAGTCGGCGAGCAACCCACACCAAAGCGCAACAAGTTTTCTCGAGCAGTGAGTAACGGGATTCACAGTCGGTAAACTTTTTGCTAAGGTAGTAAATAGCATGCTCATTTCAACCAGACTCGTCATGTTGGCCTAGAACACACCCCATCGATCCTTCTAACATAGTCAAGTACATGATAAGCGGCCCTCCTGGAACTGGAGGCATTAGAATCGGAGGCTCCTGCAAATATTCTTTTATCTTTTCAAAGGCTCTTTGACAGTCCACATTCCACCTGACCGTTTTTTCTTTTCTCAACAATTTGAATAATGGCTCGCATGTGTCAGTTAGATGAGATATAAATCGAGAAATATAGTTCAATCTCCCTAAAAACCCATGCACTTCTTTTTCTATTTTCGGTGCAGGCATGTCTTGTATTGCTTTTACTTTTGCAGGTCTACCTCGATCACCCTCTGACTAAAAATGAAACTCAACAATTTACCGGACCGCACTCCGAAAGTGCACTTGTTTGGATTCAACCTCAATCTGTACTTTATCAATCTATCAAACAGCTTTTTGAGATTGACCAGATTCTCTTCTTCGTCCTGGGACTTGGCAATCATATCGTCCACATTGTTGCACCCTAAAATTTGCCCTCACAATACAAGACTTTGTGTGCTAAGAAGGTTCACAAGATTCACAATGCTTATAAGACCTTTCATGAGGTTCATGAAGTCTACAAGATACTTTATGAGGTTCACAAGGTTCACAAGGTTCACAATACCTTCCATGAGGTTCACAATACATTTTATGATGGTTCACAAGGTTCACAAAGTTCACAATTGGTCAGAAGAGTTGACAAATCCCTCAGACAATGCACCTCCTAAGCAGTGCATCCAAAACTAGGGTTTTGACTTTAATCAGGCTAAATGGACTTCCAAGACTTCAAGTGAGCTTCATAACATCTTATATGTGTGTAAGAACCCCCATGACAAGTTTCAAGACTTTTCTCAAAAGTTTGCTCAGTCAGATGATCAGATAAGTCAAAATCAGTCAAAGCAGTTAAAAAGTCAAACTAGGGTCAACTGTGGTCAAACCAAAGTCAAACTTCATGATTTTTTGCCAACATCAAGTATATGAAGTAAAATTCATCATTTGATCAAGGGTTGATCATGATTCATCAAGGAGATTTCAGATCATCAAGAATCAGGGGTTTCTAAATTAGGGTTTCCTTAGTAAAAGTCAACTGAACTTTGACCAGCCATAACTTTCACATGCTTCATCACCAAGTTTCCATCCAAAGCTCATTTTGAAGGAAATCAAATTCTCTACAACTTTGTGTCTCACAAGCCAAGCCCAAAAATGCTTCATTTGGAAGGTATGAGCTAAGACATTATAGGTCCTTTTGAAAGTCAACAAAAAGTCAACAACTTCAAAAGGGCATAACTCGAGAATGGTAAATGATATGGACATGAAACCAGTGGGGTTGGTTAGAGGACTCTTCAAGCTTTCCAAAATGTCCAAGAACACCCTCATACCATTAAAATTGAAGGATGTGTGCCCTTGCAAAGTTGGGAAATTTTGGGTTGGTTTATGAAGAAAATGGAGGTCTAAAACCAATTTCTTCCAAATGGGCTTGCCAAATAATGACCCAATCCACATCAAAACATCTTGCACGAAATTAAATTGATTTATTCATAATTTTATTCATTTTGTTTTTATTTATTATGAGTTTTATATTAAAAAATCATTTTAAATTCAAATAAAATATAAAATAATGAAAATTTAATTTGATTTGGTTTCTAGAAGGTCTTAAATTATAATTATACTTGATTGATACAAGAGTAATGAGAATCATCCTAAAATAGCAATGTGAGATCAAGGATATTCAAGTTTTAAGATCAAATATTTTTCAATCTAAAAAGGTCCAAAAATCCACAAGTTTGATGAAACTCTTGACCTAATTTTGTTATATGGTATATAAACAACACATAGCAATGCAAGAGGGACGATTTTGCAGCCTCAAGAACACATTGCAAAGTTCAAACATTCTTCAAAATAATTGGATTCGGATTTTGAGATTGAGACAATTTCAAAGCTTCACAAAGGTTGCATTAGCATCCTTGACCTTCATTGATCATGATTCAATACTCATAAGCATCAAAACCATGTTGTAATGCACAAACCGAATCGGTTTTATGTCATCTATAACTTGTTTTCGATTCCATTAATTTATGTGCTGTTTGTTGATTGTGACCTACTAATGTGATTTGTTTTGATGCGGTGAAGCTTTCTGGACAATTGAATTTGAGTTTCGTGGCCAGAATCAAAAGAAGCCATTGTTAGGGTTTCGGTTGAGTTTTTAGGGTTTCATGCTAAACCAAAAATAAATAAATTTTAAGAACATAGGGAGATTGTGTGAACCATGAGGATCATAATACACTGATCAATTGAAAGAAATTGTATTGTTTCGTTGGTGTTTGATTTTCGCAGGTTCTGAGTATGGAAGAACACGCAGGAAAAATCGTAGGTAAAATCGTATGAATTTTCGCAGGTAAAAGGTAGAAGAAGAAGAAGCTGCGCGCGAAATTCCAGATTCAAAAAACTGTTTAAAAATATTATTATTTGTTTCTATTTTATGTCACAAGCCTGTTGCTTGTCCCAGTGGAAGGAGGTGCGCATGTTTTGTGTGAGGACCTACGTTCGAGTCCTGGCTTCACCATCTTTTTCTTGTTTTTTTCACATAATTCACAATTTTAATATATTATGATTTAAAGTGACTACATAACCAGATGCGCTCACCCAGCAGGATTGGTAACGTGATTGTGTGTTTGTTGGTAAGGTCCTGGGTTTGAATTCCCCAGGCCTTTTGGTTTTTCTTATTTTTGTGATTTTTTCAGGTTAGTGCATAAAACCAAATCAATCCATCCTTGTACTGCCTGCGCATGCTGGCCTAGTGGTATGTGTTGTTCTTGGCAAACCAAAGGTGCTGGGTTCAAACCCCAGCCAGGTAAGTTTCTTTTTTGCTTTTTCTTTCTATTTGTTTTAATTGTTATTAATATTAATTTAATAAAAAATTATAATTCTAAAATTCTAATATTAATCTTAAAATATTTTCTAAAAGAAACTAATTTTTTTTAATATATGTATATTATTATTATATATATAATTTGTTTGAATTAATATTTATAATTTTTGTACATAACACCTAATTTATTTTATAAACCCTAAAAATACATTTCTTAAAAAAACCCTAATTCTTGTTTATGATTTTAATTAATAAATAAAATTTTATTATAATCCTTAAATTTATAAATATAATTGTATGATCTTTTTTTATCATGTATATATTTTATTAAATTTTGTAAAAGTAATCATAATTAATCCTATTTTTTTTAATATGTAAATATGACCTAAATTGTTTATATTCTTAATTTTTTGCATTTTAATAATTGTTAATGTGTGCTTAGGAATAATTAAAATTGTTAAAATGATTTTATAATTATAATTTTATTTTCATAATATGTTTAAAATTAATTTAATTTTTCATAATTTGTATACAATTCAAATTTTTATAATAATTGCTTAATTGTTCATATTTTTTTTAATTTTAAATAATTGTTTATATTAAAATCTAATCTTTAATTATTATATTTTGCTTATTATTTTAATTATGTTCTTATGATATTTTTTACTAAACCCCTTTATTTTTAAATTGTGATTATTATTATTATTTCACTAACCCAATTTTTATTATTATATATTTTGCTTTATTTATTTAAATTGTTTATTTATCATTGTTGTAATTGCTCCTTGGTGTAAATGTTTTTATAATGTTTAAATTATTTAATTTTATGCTATGGTTAGTAAATAGGGAGTGAAAACTATTTGTATTTAAAATTGAATTTAGATCATTTAAATTATAAGACAAATATTGAAATTGAACACTCACACACATAAGTCGATCTTTGATCGCCATCTCACTTTCTAGGGTTACTCCTCATTGTTGCCTAATCACAAGGTCAAGTAGGGTGTATAAAGAAAAGTCCCTTAAAAGTAAAGTCATCTAGTCCCTTCATAATCAAAGATCAAGTCCCTTAATGGTTGCCTTTCATAATGATCTTGTCCCTTTCAAATAATGATGACAGTCCCTCCAAAAATGCTTAATACACCCTATAGTTGCCTTCATTAAACAGATGTCCCTTTCATATGTCCCTCACATCCAAGGTAATGACTACCTATTCCTTAATAATAGGGATAGTCTTACCATTTAAAGGATAAATAACAGAAAGACTTAAACTTTAGGGTAGATTCCTCATAGTTACTTGCTCACTATTTCAAAACAAATTTCAAATACTTCACAAATTTCAAACAATTTTCAAACACAAGTTTTTTACGCATCCGTACATGGATCATTATCAAACTCTTATGAAAATTTCTATTCACACACTTCACATTTTCAAAAACAATTCAAAGTGAGCTAAGTAACTAAGAGCCCATGGATAACCATGGATGTAAAGGGTGCTAATACCTTCCCTTTACATAACCTACCCCCCGGACCCAAAAATCTTTTAAAAGGTCTTTCCTGTTCTTTTATGCCTTTCCTTTGGATAAAATAAAAGTCGGTGGCGACTCTTGCTATCCGCAACATAACTAAAGTCAGTTCTCCCACCGTGTTACAGAACTGGCGACTCTGCTGGGGATTTAATAAAAGAGGGGTACCCTTAGGAATTAGATCACTTTAAACTTGTTTGCTTTGTTTGCTTTACTTTACTTGTTGGGTGCTCTTATGTGTGAAAGATCCTAACCCGAATCTAGTGTACCTTAGGTAAATGACAATAGACCAAGGAAACTGTACGGCGTATACCGATATGGTTGATCTGGTGGCCATAGTTAGTGTGACTTCTTGGTTGGTGCTTATGTTCCTTAAGTCAAGTTGAGGATAATATGAGGCTGCCATATGTTGTCAATACACTAACTAACTTTTAGAACCCTAGTTAACTCATCTTGGCCTTTAGAAAGTAGTGAGATAACCGGCTTTGGTGCAGACTGAAGTTGGTTGATACTCGATACTACGCTCATTGAGATTCTAAACTTGGAGGGTTTTGGTTGGCAAGTAAGTTGCCTTCTGAACAACCACCCTTGTGAAGGATCAATGATATTGAGATCCCTTAGAACATGGTTACTTTTGTAGGACAGGATGAACCATCTAACTTCAGGGAGGGTACTTACCTTTGAACCTCATGCAAGCCTCTAAACCTAGGGCTATGGTGTGACTTGTTTGTGTGTGCCACATGTTTGTGATTGAACATAACATCATGACATCATCATGCATCATAAGAATAGCATTTTCACTAACCATTTCAAGGACTAAAGGATTTATCTTTGTTCTTTGTTGCAGGTCATGGCTTTTGCTCGTAGAAACACCATCAGGATCAACTTTGTGGGCATACCTGCTAAGCTTAAAGAGTTGGTTTCTCAAGTGTCTGATCATTCCCAGTTCATCAAGAGACATGGCCACCTATTGGATCTAGTCACCTCAGGGTTCAATGAAGACATGATGAGTGTCCTGTTTCAGTTCTTTGATCCTAAGCACCATTGCTTCACATTCCCCGACTATCAGCTGGTTCCAACCATGGAAGAGTTCTCTAAGCTTCTTGGTATACCTGTTCTTGATCAAAGACCCTTCACAGGCTTGGAGAAGGAGCTTAAACCAGAGGTTATTGCTGCAGCTCTACATCTGAAGAAGTCTGACATTGTTCTAGAAACGAGAAGCGGAGTTAAGGGTATTCTTGCCAAGGTGTTGATAGAGAAAGCTCAGGTGTTCTTGAAGGCCATGAGTTATGATGCTTTTGAGGAGATCTTAGCCTTGCTGATTTATGGCTTAGTATTGTTCCCCAATCCAGATCAGTTCATAGACGTTCATGCCATCAACATATTCTTAAGTCACAATCCAGTGCCTACATTGCTTGGAGACATCCTACATTCTCTTCATACCCGTACTACAAGGGCAAGAGGAACTTTGATGTGCTGCATACCTTTGCTTTCTAGGTGGTTTATTTCTCACCTTCCTCGCTCAGTAATGAAGAATGAGCAAGGGTTCAGGTGGTCCAAAAGAATTATGTCACTCTCTCATTCAGACATCCATTGGTGCTCCAGATCTATGGAGAATATCACTATCATTGACCGTTGTGGGGAGTTTCCTAATGTGCCACTTCTAGGCATAAGAGGAGGCATCACCTACAATCCCTCTCTAGATTTACGACAGTTTGGTTACGCTCGGAGTGATGGTCCTCATGACATGTTAATTCAGGGCATTATGTTTGACTACGACAACGATCTTCAAGGTTACCGTCAGAGATTCATACGAGCTTGGGGAAAAGTAAACAGGGTTGATAGCAAGACACTGGAGCCTAAGTACACTATTCCTATGGAAGCTTATCTCAGATGGGTGCGATCTCGTGCTCAGACTCTCATGATTCCATATCCTGCTATCCTGCCAGTTACCATGGAACCTGTTGCTGAAGGAGATACTGCTTATACCATCCTTCACCCAGACATGCCTACTGACGTGGAAGACTTGCAGAGATCCTGGATCCAACTGAAGGAGCAAAGGGATACTTTCGAGGCTCATTACAAAGCAAGCCAAGAAAGAATCCTGGAACTAACAAAGCAACTTCACGAGGAACGAAATCTCAACTCATACCTCAACACAAAGAGGAAATGTCCATGGGAGACTTAAGACCCCATCTCTTGTATTTATTGCATTTCATTTTCTGTAAGCCCAAGAGGCAAAACAAATTTATTACTAATAAAAGTTTACCTTCTTGTTTGTTTAAGCAAATTTAAATCCTGCGGTCCTTGAAAACATTGCATACACATTAAAACATCATATCATTGCATCACAGGTTTATTTGTGCACAGGTTTCTCATCTTCTCGCTGTTTATTTCAGTAATGGCTCTTGAACAAACAGTTAAGGATCTCCAGGCACAAAATGCACAGTTCCAAGAGTTGATCCTGAACTTGTCCAAGGGGCAAGATGAATTGAAGACACTGCTGGCCAAGAAGACTAAGAAGACTAGAAGGTCAGGTGGCCTGATCAATATGGGAAGAAGGTTCAGAGGTCCTGTCAAGACCAAGGAACAAGTTGAAGACTATGAATCTGAAGAATCTGAAAAAGAGGGAGGCAGTCTCCACAACACAATGGGGGACTCTGATTCTGAGGCTAATTATTACCATGATCCTAATGAAGACAAATTCAAGATGCTGGTGGATAGAATGGATGCTATGGAGTTGCAGAAATCTTCTGGGCTGGATTTTGAAGATTTGAGTCTGATATCTGGGGTTGTCATACCCATTGGCTTCAAGGTTCCTACCTTTGTTGTTTATGATGGGGTCTCTTGTCCCAAGCTGCATCTGAGATCTTATGTCAGAAGAATCCAACCTCACACTGTTGATAAGAAGTTGTGGATCCACTTTTTCCAAGAGAGCTTATCTGGAGCTCAGTTGGAGTGGTATTATCAATTGGAGAGTGTCAACATCAGGGAGTGGAATGATCTTGCTGAAGCTTTCTATAAGCAGTATCAATATAATGCTGACTTAGCTCCCACTCGCATGCAGCTGCAAAGCATGTCTATGGGTGCCAAAGAAAGTTTTAAGGAGTATGCTCAGAAGTGGAGAGATTTAGCTGGAAGAGTTCAACCCCCTTTAACTGACAGGGAATTGGTTGATATGTTCATGTGTACGCTGAATGGTCCGTTTTACAGTCATCTCATTGGAAGCTCATCATCTGGCTTCACTGAGTTGATCATGACAGGAGAGCGAGTGGAAAATGGTATAAAGAATGGCAAGATCCAGGTGGGTACTTCTTCATCAGGTGCTGCAAAGAAGCCTCCCACTGGGAAGAAAGAATCTAATGCTGTTTATGGTCAACCTGATCGTAATAGAAGGCATCAGTCTGTGAGTGCAGTTCATATTTCAAATCCAACTCCTATAACACCAGAGCAGCCACAGGGTAACCAACAGAGGGCTAGAAGGCAGTTCACTAAGATCAACATGTCAATGGCTCAGGCATTGCAACACTTGTTGAAGGCTGAACTTATCACTCTGAAAGAGGCTCCTCAGAATCCTAATGTTACCTCACCCAGGTACAATCCCAATGCACGATGTGCATATCATTCAAACTGTCAGGGACATGATACTAATAATTGTTGGGTCTTGAAGAACAAAATTCAAGATATGATTGAGGCTGGAGAGATTGAATTTGACCCTCCGGGTACTCCAAATGTGATTACTGCTCCCATGCCAAATCACGAGAAGACTGTCAATGCCATTGATGAAGATTTACATGTTTATTCAGTTGCAGAGTTGACCACACCATTGTCTGTCATCAAGAAAAAGTTAGTACAAGCTGGGCTCTTTCCAGGTTGTCGTGAAGATTGTTTGTATTGTACCTATAAGCCGGATAGTTGTTGGAGATTGAGAGATGGAATTCAGCGTCTCATGGATAAGTATACTATAGTGTTTGAGAGGACTCCATCGTCTGTAGAAAGTATGGTGGATCATATTACTCAAGGCAGGAAGATTGAAGAGGTTGACATGGTTGACAAAGTACCGGTGAGAATCACTTCAAAGGGACCTATTAAAATCACCCATCAAGGTCCAATCAGGATTACTGCTGAAGGTCCTGTGAAAGTTGTTGCTGAAGCCAGAGTGGCTCCTATGGTCATTACCACTCCTGGTCCTATTCCGTATACGTCTGATAAAGCTGTGCCTTGGCATTATGGATCTGATGTTTATATCCATGGTGTTAAGCAAGAACCCTTAGCTGATGTGCCTGTTGATGTTGACAATATTGCTGGATCTAGTAAGATCACACGAAGTGGAAAAGTCTTCTCTCCTCCAGCTACTTCCAAGAATGCAGTTACTCCTCCTGCTGCCACTTCCACCACTGATGCTCGGGGCAAGGGTCCTGTTATTGAACCAGTATCTACTGATGGGCCAGCTGCTGATGATCTTGCTAAGCAGATGGAAGAAGTATTGAAAATCACTCGCAAGAGTGATTATGATATTGTTGATCAGTTGGGGCATACTCCCTCAAAGATTTCTATGTTGTCCTTGTTGTTATGTTATGAGGCTCATGCCAAGGCCTTGATCAAGTTTATGAAGACTGCTCATGTACCCAATGCAATTTCTGTTGACCAGTTTGAGAATTGTGTTGCCCACCTGACCTATGATAATGGGTTAGGGTTTTCTGATGCTGATTTGACCCCTGCCAAGAGGGATCATAACAGGGCTCTGCATATCTCAATTGAATGCAGGGGCACTACCCTGTCACATGTATTGATAGAAAATGGTTCCTCTCTGAATGTGTTGCCCAAGGAAGTCCTGAATAAGCTGAGCCCTGAAGATGCTGTGCTGAAGCCCAGTAGTATAGTGGTGAAGGCTTTTGATGGTTCTAGAAGAGTGGTGCATGGAGAGATTGACTTGCCCATCAAGGTTGGTTCACAGATTTTTAACGCTATATTTTATGTGATGGATATTCGTCCTTCATACTCTTTTCTGCTTGGTCGTCCCTGGATCCATGGGGCAGGTGCTGTAACCTCTACATTACATCAGAAGCTGAGATATCCGGTAGAAGGAAAGGTTGTTACTGTCTATGGAGAGGAAGAATATTTTGTCAGCCATGTAAACACCTTCAAGTATCTGGAAGTGGAAGGCGAATACGTTGAAACTCCGTGTCAGATATTTGAAGTGGTTCCTTGGATTGTTAATGATTATGTAGCTCCTCCGGTTGCCAAGAAAGTTCCTGTGGTCACCAGAGTACCTCCAACAATGGCAATGGCCTCCCTCAAAGATGCTAGAGCTGTAGTGGATGAAGGTGGTTGTACTATTTGGGGACAGCTTCCTGATATTCCATACAAGTCTGACAAGTTTGGTTTGGGTTTCACTGCAGAGTCCCAGAAGGCTGTTCGTCATGCTCGTGCTGTTCATATCACCAATCAAGGGGTTATGAAAGATCAGATCAATGTTGTGGGAGACTATGATGAAGACTACAATCTGGATGCTTGGATTTTTCCTACTGTGGGTGCTGGACTCAATAATTGGAAAGCTGAAGATGTTATCCCTATCTCCTTTAGTCAGGAGTAAATACTATTACTGTGTTGTTGTTTTTTAAGTTTGTAGTTTCTTGAACGATAAAACTCTTAAGCCTTGTGCCTTACCCGGGGCACAATGGTGTGCTTTGTTACGGGCTGTCATTTCATTTGCGTACTTCATTCAATAAAATCAGTGGATGTTTCGTTTTAGTAAATATTGTGTTCCTTGTCTTTCTTTTCTTTTATTTTTGCTTTATCAGCTATGTGTTCTTACACACACCCACATCACTAAAATGCAGATCCTTATCCACTCTGGATCCTGTTGATAACAGTTCTACTATTGCCAATTATAATTTCGAGAATCCGATCTATCAAACTGAAGACGGAAATGAGGACGATTGTGAAGTACCTGTAGAGCTTGCTAGGTTGTTACAACAAGAAGAGAAAGCTATACAACCACATGAAGAGCCAGTCGAAGTTGTGAATCTGGGAACTGAAGAAAACAGGAAAGAAGTCAAGATAGGGGCTGATTTAGAAGATAGTGTCAAGAGCAGATTGATTCAGATGTTACGTGACTATGTGGAGATCTTTGCTTGGTCTTATAAAGATATGCCAGGGTTGGATACAGACATTGTGGTTCACCGTTTACCAGTAAAAGAAGATTGTCGTCCAAAGAAGCAGAAGGTTCGTCGTATGCGTCCTGAAATGTCAGAGAAGATCAAAGTAGAGGTAATGAAACAGTTCAATGCAGGGTTCTTAGCTGTGACTTCTTATCCTCAATGGGTTGCAAATGTGGTACCGGTTCCTAAGAAAGATGGTAAGGTACGTATGTGTGTAGACTACAGGGATTTGAACAAGGCCAGTCCCAAAGATGACTTTCCACTTCCTCATATTGATGTTCTGGTAGACAACACTGCTCAGCATAAGGTATTCTCTTTTATGGATGGTTTTTCTGGTTACAATCAGATCAAGATGGCACCTGAAGATATGGAGAAGACAACCTTTGTTACACAGTGGGGCACTTTTTGTTATAAGGTTATGCCATTTGGTTTGAAGAATGCAGGGGCAACATATCAGCGTGCTATGGTGGCTTTGTTTCATGATATGATTCATCATGAGATAGAGGTATATGTGGATGATATGATATCCAGGTCCCAGAATGAAGAGCAACATCTTGATCACTTGCATAAATTGTTTGAGAGGTTGAAGAAATACAAGTTGAGATTGAACCCAAATAAGTGTACTTTTGGAGTTAGATCTGGTAAGCTCCTGGGTTTTATAGTCAGTGGAAAAGGTATTGAAGTAGATCCTGCAAAAGTGAAAGCTATACGAGAGATGCCAGCCCCCCGTACTGAGAAGGAGGTTAGAGGTTTCTTGGGACGATTGAATTACATTGCAAGATTTATTTCCCAATTAACTGCCATCTGTGAGCCAATCTTCAAGTTGTTGAAGAAAGATCAGGTGATGGAATGGAATGGTGAATGCCAGACTGCCTTTGATGAAATCAAAAGATACCTGTTAGAACCTCTAATTTTGATGCCACCAGTTGATGGAAGACCCTTGATTATGTACTTAACAGTGTTAGACAACTCAGTGGGGTGTGTGTTGGGGCAACATGACGAGTCTGGTCGAAAAGAGCAGGCAATATACTACCTTAGCAAAAAGTTTACCGACTGTGAAACAAGATACTCGCTGCTCGAGAAAACTTGCTGCGCTTTGGCATGGGCTGCTCGCCGACTAAGACAGTATATGTTGACCCATACTACCTTGTTGATTTCAAATATGGATCCAATCAAGTACATATTCGAGAAACCTGCTCTCTCCGGAAGAATTTCAAGATGGCAAATGATCTTGACAGAATATGACATACAATATACTACTCAGAAGGCCATTAAGGGAAGTGTTGTTGTTGATCATTTGGCTCATCAAGCAGTAGATGATTACCAGTCAATGAGTTTTGAGTTCCCTGATGAAGACATTATGATTATTACCAAAGAACCTGGACAATATGACGGACCTGAACAAGGATCCCGATGGACTATGGTTTTTGATGGTGCCTCTAATGCACTTGGTAATGGTGTTGGTGTTGTGATTAGTTCCCCTGAAGGTTGTCATACCCCGATTACTGCCAGACTTTGTTTCTATTGTACCAATAACATGGCTGAGTATGAGGCGTGGATCCTGGGTATTAAAGCTGCTATTGATATGAAGATTCAGTTCCTTGATGTGTATGGAGATTCAGCCCTGGTAGTAAGTCAGATTAAAGGAGATTGGGATACCAAGCATGATAACCTCATTCCTTACAGAGAGCATGTGTTGTCTTTGATCCCACATTTCAAAGAGATTACTTTTGGACATATTCCACGGAGAGAGAATCAGTTGGCAGATGCATTAGCCACCATGGCATCCATGTTTGAGATCAGTTGGGATGATGAAGCTCCCAAGATTACTATTGATAGATTTGAGAAGCCTGCATACTGCAATGAGATTGGCACTGAAAAAGCAGAAGAAAAGCCTTGGTTCTATGAAGTAAAAAGATATCTTGAAGCTCAGGAGTTCCCTGAAGGGGCATCTGTCAAAGATAGGAAGTTTTTGAGAAGGTTTTCTGCCAAGTTCTTTTTGAGTAATGGGATTTTGTACAAGCGCAATCATGATTCAACTTTGCTTCGTTGTGTGGATAAGAAAGAAGCAATAGAGATTATGGAAGATATGCATGATGGGATCTTTGGCACTCATTCTAGTGGTCATACCATGGCAAAGAAGATATTGAGAGCAGGTTATTATTGGTCTACCATGGAAGCTGATTGTTACCAACACTCCAGAACATGTCACAAGTGTCAAATTTATGCTGATAAAGTCCATGTACCTCCATCACCATTGAATGTGTTGACTGCTCCTTGGCCCTTTGCCATGTGGGGCATTGATATGATTGGTGAGATCAAGCCTACTGCCTCTAATGGGCATCGTTTCATCCTGGTTGCTATTGATTACTTCACGAAGTGGGTGGAGGCAGCTTCATTTGCATCTGTTACCAAGAATGTTGTGGCTCGATTCATTAAGAATAATCTCATATGTAGGTATGGCATCCCCGAAAGGATTATTACTGACAATGGCTCTAATCTGAACAACACTATGATTACTGATCTCTGCACGCAGTTCAAGATTAAGCATCACAACTCTTCTTCGTATCGTCCAAAGATGAATGGGGCAGTTGAAGCTGCTAACAAGAATATTAAGAAGATTGTACAGAAGATGACTGTTACTTACAAGGATTGGCATGAGATGTTACCATTTGCTCTTCATGGTTATCGTACTACAATACGTACTTCAACAGGGGCAACCCCATTCTCCTTAGTCTATGGTATGGAAGCAGTTCTGCCCATTGAAGTTCAGATTCCCTCCTTAAGAATTATGAAGGATGCAGGCTTGGATGAAGATGAGTGGATTCAAACTCGACTTGACCAAATAAATTTGATTGATGAGAAGAGGCTAGCAGCAGTTTGTCATGGCCAGATGTACCAGAAACGAATGATCAAAGCTTTTAACAAGAAGGTTAAGCCAAAGGTATATCAGGCTGGTGATTTGGTAATCAAGCGTATCATATTACCACAGGGTGATCCTAGGGGCAAGTGGACTCCTACATATGAAGGACCATTTGTGGTCAAAACAGTATTCTCAGGAGGTGCCATGATGCTTACCACTATGGATGGTAAAGACTTCCCGCAGCCCGTAAACGCAGATATAGTTAAAAAATACTACGCATGAAAAGAGACCCGCTAGGTTGACAGGCCTAGGCAAAAATAAGGGCATCCCGGCAAACCAAAAGGGTTTGGGCAAAAATTAGGGATATATATAAAAAGATGTACACCCGGCAAGTCGAAAACCTGAAAAGGCGGCTTGGGCAAAAAAGGGTATCCCGGTGGATTGAAAACCTGAAAGGGCAATCCAGACAAAAGTTAGGGATTAAAGCGTATGACTATGTCTCGTTTGGATCACCCATGAAACTGCAACCAGTTGTATTACTTACTCAAGTTTGAACAGATAAAGCTCAATTCAATAGTTTCCGTCTCAACAGCAGAAGATGAGATACTTGAAGATAATGGTAATAGTAGAATTGAAACTCAATAGGATTATTTCCCACATAGCTGATTTTCTTTGTTTTGTAAAATTTTATGACATAATCCTCTTGCTAGGGTTTAGGTCTCCTTGTACAAAATTACCCATGTATTATCACTCTTTGATATGAATAAAATTCCATCTTTGAATCCAGATTTACTTTTACCCTATTTACATAAGCGAAACGTCCATTGGTTGTGTTTGAATGTATGTATGCTTTTGAATATGATTGATGTTTACCAGAAATGCATGTATGCTTAATATGATTGATGTTTACCAGAAATGCATGAAAATGCAGTAATAGTATTTACTAAGGACGAACGAGGGAAGGTTTTCAACGAAGCTTCGCCGGTTCATCTCTACAAAACAGTTACAAATCCCTCAGTAGGATAAATCCATCTTCACAAAGTCACATCTCCCCTGGAATTTATATCCATCTCTTTTATCCTCATACGGATGTTCGAGAATTTACTTTCCAATAAGGGTACGACGAACGAAGACGGGATGTTATATCTACCCTACTATCAAACAAAGACGAAGGTTATGTATACCTTACTATCCCCAGCAGACGGGAGGTTATATTTACCTTGCTATCCCCAGCATACGGGAGGTTATGTATAATATATTATCAAACAAGACGGGACTGAGCTCCTCATATTCTTCAGCAACAAATCGGGATTTATTTTCCCAGGCCAGCAGATGTTATACGAAGATATCCAGACGCTTCAGGCAGCATCATATCATACATACATCATTTACATCATACCATAACATACATATCCATAGATACATAAATACCTCAGGATTGCTTCATCCTCCTGAAAGCATCACTACCTCAGGACTGCTTCATCCTCCTGATAGCTATCATCATTACCTCAGGACTGCTTTATCCTCCTGACAGCTTCATTACCTCAGGATTGCTTCATCCTCCTGAAATATTATTATTACCTCAGGACTGCTTTATCCTCCTGACAGCTTCTTATACCTCAGGACTGCTTCATCCTCCTGATAGCTATCATCATTACCTCAGGACTGCTTTATCCTCCTGACAACTTCATTACCTCAGGATTGCTTCATCCTCCTGAAAGATTATTATTACCTCAGGACTGCTTTATCCTCCTGACAGCTTCTTATACCTCAGGACTGCTTTATCCTCCTGATAGCTATCATCATTACCTCAGGATTGCTTCATCCTCCTGAAATCATATTATCAATATCTCATGACTGCTTTATCCTCCTGAGAGATTACTATTACCTCAGGACTGCTTTATCTTCCTGAAAGCTATCATTATACCTCCATAGTTTGGATTACTTTATCCTCCAAGAAATGTATATGAATAACGTTTCTCCAAGTGGCATCTTTAAGCCCACTCAAGCATATTCAACTAGTCACCTGTATCACTCTATGCACTGGTGAGTGCAAATTTTTGGGCTTTTGTGTTCAATCCCCTTCAACCTTCCAAGTTACGACTGGTAAACATACCAATCTAACCCCTCAGGTTTCAGAAAATTGAACAGGGGCAGCTGTTGCACCCCCAAATTTGCCTTCACAATACAAGACTTTGTGTGCTAAGAAGGTTCACAAGATTCACAATGCTTATAAGACCTTTCATGAGGTTCATGAAGTCTACAAGATACTTTATGAGGTTCACAAGGTTCACAAGGTTCACAATACCTTCCATGAGGTTCACAATACATTTTATGATGGTTCACAAGGTTCACAAAGTTCACAATTGGTCAGAAGAGTTGACAAATCCCTCAGACAATGCACCTCATAAGCAGTGCATCCAAAACTGGGTTTTTGACTTTAATCAGGCTAAATGGACTTCCAAGACTTCAAGTGAGCTTCATAACATCTTATATGTGTGTAAGAACCCCCATGACAAGTTTCAAGACTTTTCTCAAAAGTTTGCTCAGTCAGATGATCAGATAAGTCAAAATCAGTCAAAGCAGTTAAAAAGTCAAACTAGGGTCAACTGTGGTCAAACCAAAGTCAAACTTCATGATTTTTTGCCAACATCAAGTATATGAAGTAAAATTCATCATTTGATGAAGGGTTGATCATGATTCATCAAGGAGATTTCAGATCATCAAGAATCAGGGGTTTCTAAATTAGGGTTTCCTCAGTAAAAGTCAACTGAACTTTGACCAGCCATAACTTTCACATGCTTCATCACCAAGTTTCCATCCAAAGCTCATTTTGAAGGAAATTGAATTCTCTACAACTTTGTGTCTCACAGGCCAAGCCCAAAAATGCTTCATTTGGAAGGTATGAGCTAAGACATTATAGGTCCTTTTGAAAGTCAACAAAAAGTCAACAACTTCAAAAGGGCATAACTTGAGAATGGTAAATGATATGGACATGAAACCAGTGGGGTTGGTTAGAGGACTCTTCAAGCTTTCTAAAATGTCCAAGAACACCCTCATACCATTAAAATTGAAGGATGTGTGCCCTTGCAAAGTTGGGAAATTTTGGGTTGGTTTATGAAGAAAATGGAGGTCTAAAACCAATTTCTTCCAAATGGGCTTGCCAAATAATGACCCAATCCACATCAAAACATCTTGCACGAAATTAAATTGATTTATTCATAATTTTATTCATTTTTTATTTATTTATTATGATTTTTATATTAAAAAATCATTTTAAATTCAAATAAAATATAAAATAATGAAAATTTAATTTGATTTGGTTTCTAGAAGGTCTTAAATTATAATTATACTTGATTGATACAAGAGTAATGAGAATCATCCTAAAATAGCAATGTGAGATCAAGGATATTCAAGTTTTAAGATCAAATATTTTTCAATCTAAAAAGGTCCAAAAATCCACAAGTTTGATGAAACTCTTGACCTAATTTTGTTATATGGTATATAAACAACACATAGCAATGCAAGAGGGACGATTTTGCAGCCTCAAGAACACATTGCAAAGTTCAAACATTCTTCAAAATAATTGGATTCGGATTTTGAGATTGAGACAATTTCAAAGCTTCACAAAGGTTGCATTAGCATCCTTGACCTTCATTGATCATGATTCAATACTCATAAGCATCAAAACCATGTTGTAATGCACAAACCGAATCGGTTTTATGTCATCTATAACTTGTTTTCGATTCCATTAATTTATGTGCTGTTTGTTGATTGTGACCTACTAATGTGATTTGTTTTGATGCGGTGAAGCTTTCTGGACAATTGAATTTGAGTTTCGTGGCCAGAATCAAAAGAAGCCATTGTTAGGGTTTCGGTTGAGTTTTTAGGGTTTCATGCTAAACCAAAAATAAATAAATTTTAAGAACATAGGGAGATTGTGTGAACCATGAGGATCATAATACACTGATCAATTGAAAGAAATTGTACTGTTTCGTTGGTGTTTGATTTTCGCAGGTTCTGAGTATGGAAGAACACGCAGGAAAAATCGTAGGTAAAATCGTATGAATTTTCGCAGGTAAAAGGTAGAAGAAGAAGAAGCTGCGCGCGAAATTCCAGATTCAAAAAACTGTTTAAAAATATTATTATTTGTTTCTAGTTTATGTCACAAGCCTGTTGCTTGTCCCAGTGGAAGGAGGTGCGTATGTTTTGTGTGAGGACCTGCGTTCGAGTCCTGGCTTCACCATCTTTTTCTTGTTTTTATCACATAATTCACAATTTTAATATATTATGATTTAAAGTGACTACATAACCAGATGCGCTCACCTAGCAGGATTGGTAACGTGATTGTGTGTTTGTTGGTAAGGTCCTGGGTTCGAATTCCCCAGGCCTTTTGGTTTTTCTTATTTTTGTGATTTTTTCAGGTTAGTGCATAAAACCAAATCAATCCATCCTTGTACTGCCTGCGCATGCTGGCCTAGTGGTGTGTGTTGTTCTTGGCAAACCAAAGGTGCTGGGTTCAAACCCCAGCCAGGTAAGTTTCTTTTTTGCTTTTTCTTTCTATTTGTTTTAATTGTTATTAATATTAATTTAATAAAAAATTATAATTCTAAAATTCTAATATTAATCTTAAAATATTTTCTAAAAGAAACTAATTTTTTTTAATATATGTATATTATTATTATATATATAATTTGTTTGAATTAATATTTATAATTTTTGTACATAACACCTAATTTATTTTATAAACCCTAAAAATACATTTCTTAAAAAAACCCTAATTCTTGTTTATGATTTTAATTAATAAATAAAATTTTATTATAATCCTTAAATTTATAAATATAATTGTATGATCTTTTTTTATCATGTATATATTTTATTAAATTTTGTAAAAGTAATCATAATTAATCCTATTTTTTTTTAATATGTAAATATGACCTAAATTGTTTATATTCTTAATTTTTAATAATTGTTAATGTGTGCTTAGGAATAATTAAAATTGTTAAAATGATTTTATAATTATAATTTTATTTTCATAATATGTTTAAAATTAATTTAATTTTTCATAATTTGTATACAATTCAAATTTTTATAATAATTGCTTAATTGTTCATATTTTTTTTAATTTTAAATAATTGTTTATATTAAAATCTAATCTTTAATTATTATATTTTGCTTATTATTTTAATTATGTTCTTATGATATTTTTTTACTAACCCCCTTTATTTTTAAATTGTGATTATTATTATTATTTCACTAACCCAATTTTTATTATTATATATTTTGCTTTATTTATTTAAATTGTTTATTTATCATTGTTGTAATTGCTCCTTGGTGTAAATGTTTTTATAATGTTTAAATTATTTAATTTTATGCTATGGTTAGTAAATAGGGAGTGAAAACTATTTGTATTTAAAATTGAATTTAGATCATTTAAATTATAAGATAAATATTGAAATTGAACACTCACATACGTAAGTCGATCTTTGATCGCCATCTCACTTTCTAGGGTTACTCCTCATTGTTGCCTAATCACAAGGTCAAGTAGGGTGTATAAAGCAAAGTCCCTTAAAAGTAAAGTCATCTAGTCCCTTCATAATCAAAGATCAAGTCCCTTAATGGTTGCCTTTCATAATGATCTTGTCCCTTTCAAATAATGATGACAGTCCCTCCAAAAATGCTTAATACACCCTACAGTTGCCTTCATTAAACAGATGTCCCTTTCATATGTCCCTCACATCCAAGGTAATGACTACCTATTCCTTAATAATAGGGATAGTCTTACCATTTAAAGGATAAAGAACAGAAAGACTTAAACTTTAGGGTAGATTCCTCATAGTTACTTGCTCACTATTTCAAAATAAATTTCAAATACTTCACAAATTTCAAACAATTTTCAAACACAAGTTTTTTACGCATCCGTACATGGATCATTATCAAACTCTTATGAAAATTTCTATTCACACACTTCACATTTTCAAAAACAATTCAAAGTGAGCTAAGTAACTAAGAGCCCATGGATAACCATGGATGTAAAGGGTGCTAATACCTTCCCTTTACATAACCTACCCCCCGGACCCAAAAATCTTTTAAAAGGTCTTTCCTGTTCTTTTATGCCTTTCCTTTGGATAAAATAAAAGTCGGTGGCGACTCTTGCTATCCGCAACATAACTAAAGTCAGTTCTCCCACCGTGTTACACACATAGCATTCAATTTCTTTATGTATCATATCGTGGAACAATGTTACCATAGCTTGTTGATATGTTGCCCCGACGTTCTTCAACCCAAAGGGCATAACCTTGTAACAGAATGTACCCCACGGGGTAATGAACGTCGTTTTCTCCATGTCTTCCGGTGCCATCTTGATCTGATTATACCCAGAGAAACCATTTGTCGCTCCCAAAAGATGAGACCGGGCTCAAATATGGTACGGACGCGAACGGTCGGCGAAAGGAGGGTGTGAGAACACACAGGAGTGAACTCACAGGGAATGAAAAGAGTCGCCAGCTAGGCATTTTTATCCCGGAGGAAAGGTAATGCTGCATAAACCTAGAAAGATACGGATAAGACGGTTGCGAACCAGAGAGACTGAGAAAGGGGGTTGGTTACAACCTGGGAAGGTATTAGCACCCAGATTGTCTGTCGTACTCGACGGGATCCACGCTTAAAAGATTTGTGTTTTAAAGGGGTAGTGTCAGTGCAATTTGTGTATCAAAGAGCTGGAAAAGGATGTACAGGTGTCAGTGTAAGAGAAGTGAGGTGTATAAGTGATGTGTCAGTGTAGGAATAAAGATGAAATGCTCAAGATTATGAGGCTTAAAGAATGATGCTAGAAGAAGGGGGATATACAGAGACTTTTGTTCGATAACTGTTAAGTTATGCCTACGTATCCTCTCGTGCAATGAGGAAGTCAGAACACCGTAGTTCGACCCAAAGAGACTGAAAGATGAATTGACTTGTGAACTGCTTACTTGCCTATGCTCAAGTGTATGACCTGTCTGGCTCAGGTGCTTACTGTCTTGCATTAGACGGAAGAAGCAAGTTCTCGTTTGTGAGTGAAGATGATGAGAAGAGAATCCCGAAGGAGACGATTATTGTTTGTTTTTTGTGTTTTTAGTCTTTTATTGTTTTTTGGAAGTTTGTCATAAGTTAATGAGCTTAAGCCTAAACCAATGGTTAGTAAACTCATCACATCCTCCCTCTGATTAGGGGTAATGAGAATACCTTAAGTGTGAAGTCAGCTTCTCACACTTAATCACCTTTGGTGTAGGTTTAAGATCATTACCCTACTTGTGATTATTTAGATGTTTTTGTGGTTTTTGTTTAGTGTTGAGTAATGAGATTAAGCCATAATCAGGGATTAAACAGACTCATTACACCATCCTAATAGAAGGATAATAGATGAGAATGTTGAAGCTGAGGAATGCTCCTCAACTTAATCCATGATTAGGGATTAAACCCATGACAAAACAAAGCCTTTGTTAAGTGGATTTTAGTTAATGATATGATGAAGAAGTGAGTTTTATGGTTTGTAAGACAACTTGAGGGGGACTTGTCCATTAACACTAGGGTTAGTCCTTCTTAACCAATTAAGGAAAAATTAGAACCCTAATGCAAGGCCCAAGTTACAAGTGTGATGTCTTGATGATTATTAAGTGGATTGATTAAAGGAGTTAAACACATTAAGGGTTTAACACTTAGGATTAAAGTTATACACTCCATCCTAATAGAAGGATGCAGGCATAAGCTTAATCACAAAGCCTTAAAGCCTTTAGGGTTTAGTCCCTGATTATGAGGTGAGAAGAGAAGACTCAATGAGACACAAAGGTAAAACTAAGTGGGGGACTAATCAAAACCCTAATCATTGTCATGCTTGGTTGTTCCTAAGGTTTGTGAGGTTTACAAGAGAAATCTTCAATGGAACCACCAGGAAGTAGATGAAAGGATCAAAGAGAAGCAAAGTAACTTGCTTCACTTAAGAAGACAAGTCACTTGAGGAAAGAAAGTAAGAAGAAAAAGAATGAGCAAGCTCAATCTCAAACACATAACAAAATGCAGCATGGATGCATAAAAGAGATGAAAAGAAAATGTGAGAAGTGAAGGCAAATTCACTTCTCAAAGTTGCTTACCACCTGAAAAGTTAGTGAAAGAAATGCAATGCAATGCAAAATGAAATGAAATGGCATGATTCAAATCAAAACCAGAAGCACATACATGATGTTAATGATGCTATGAGATGATGCAAACATGAAACAAAGCATGGGGATGATCATACAAGCTTATGGATGCAAATGAAACAAGTTAAGAACCATGATCATACATGAAAAATTATGAAGTGCAAATGACATACAACATGGCAAATGCAAGATGCAATGATCAAACATGTTTACAATATGTCTTAAGATGTCAAATGAATCAAATGGATGCACAAAATGCTATGGCAAGTCAAGGTATGCAAGCAAATGCAAGAAGGAAACATATGGAAGCTCAAATTAGGGTTTATGATCAATGCATCAAACAAAAACCAAAATCAGAAGCAAACATCAAGATAAAAAATTGAAAATGCAATCAAAGGAACCCTAACCCTACACTAACTCACTGCCCAAAGGAGAGGTTCCAACTCTTAACCTAATTAGAGTTATGAATTTCCTAAAATTTCTAGGGTTTTAGGGTACCTTAACAAGAAAAATGCCAAACAAATGGAAAATGAAAGATCAAATCATGCCAATTTAATCTCACAAACTACATGCTAAACAAAATGCAATGCAAGAAGAATCAAAGTCCAACTCTCAATGGTTAGGCAGAAATGATTTTTTGAAGTTTGGATCAAAATGATGCCTTGAAATGATTTTAATTCCATGAAAAATTTTCAAAAGACATCAAGATCAAAAACGAAATTTGGTTTGAGGGTTGGACAATGTTTCTAAATGATTATGAAGGTTTCATGAATTTTTTGGTGATTTTTAAATACCTAAAAGTATTTTTAATTAATTAATTCTCATTAATTAATTAAAAATAAACTTTTAAATGATTTAAAAATATTTTTAAATGCAAAAAAATAAAAATAAAAATTTTTTTGGTTTCTGAAATTAAATAAAAGTTTGTATAAAAAATTTCAGAATTTTTGAAAAGGTTTTGCTATTTTTAAATAAATGGACAAATTAAATGAAATAAAAAGAAAATAAAATTGGATTTAATCTGAAAATGAGAAAGTATGCGCATCCAAGGGCCCAAATTCAAATTCACACGCGCGGGAGTGGACCTGGCACGCATCTGGACGACCTATATTCAAATTTCGCTAATTATGATTAGTGCCCTAATCTGAACCCTAAACAAAATCAGGTGACCGGAACAGTGTTCCAGTCATCTTCTCCGGCTATCTCATCCTTCAATCTCCCTCAAAACGCCATGAAATCATGCCAAACTCTCCAGATCAACTAAACTAACATCCCTAAACAACAATCCAGCAACAAAATCCATTTACTTCAACACAAAATCAAGATACGAATCAAACATCAAAAACTGCCAAAATTTCAGAAACACAATACAACCTCATTTCTCAATCTTTTTCAAAAGTAAAAAGTTCAGTGGACTCAGGGAAGCATGCTTTATCATTTAGAAACAAAAAATAGAGGATCTGGAAAAATGAAATGCCATAGCTACCTGAATCGAAGCTTTCAAACCAGGAGCTTCTGGGCCAGTTTCTTGCTTCTAAACAGCTCCAATGACCTTCCCAAAGTGTTTGCCAGGCTTGTTTGAAGTTTATTTGGGCTGGTTTGAGAGTTTGCTTGAGTTCTGTTCAAAGGGGGGCAGAAATCGTATCCTTGATTCAGTGGCTTTCAGGCTGTTTTAAGGGTTGGTTTGTGTTCAATGAAGCATGGTGAGATTGTTTGTGAAGTAGGTTTGGGTGTTTGAGGCTTGTGCTGAGAGTTTCGAAGGCTCTTGCAAATGGAGGGGAAAATGAGAATGCTGTCTTGTGGGAGGTTTCAGCCTTGTGTGTGTTATGAAAATGAAGCCTTGGGATGTGTTTGTAAGATCTGGATTGGGCAGAGAGTTGTTGTGTCACTGTGGGATTGGTATGGCTTCAAGTTGCAAAAAGTCAAGCAAGTTGTACTTGGAGGTATGGGCAAGTGGCAGGCTAGGACAGGAGCATGGTTGTGTTCAGCTGTGTTTAGGGAGAACCATGGAACTTGATTTGAGATGATTCAGCAAGTTGCATAAAGTTTATGTGTGTTTTGCAAATTTCACAAGTTTTGGCCCCTTTATGAATTCTTGAGTTTCAAGGCATGAAAATGCAAAGTTCCTTGGCCCATTCTGAATTTTAGGTGTTGCATGATCATGTTGTGAAGATTAGAAGTGCATTTGATAGCTTTAGAACACTTGATCAAGTCATTTTGCAAAATACCTCTTTGGTAGAAACTTTGAAATTTTGTGATTTTAGCCAACTTTGACAAGCCATAACTTTTGATCCAAAATGAATTAGGTCATGTTCTTGTACTTTTTGAAAAGGGAATGATCTATTCTACAACTTTCATGACCAAAGTTTTTCCATTTGAATCTTTTTTGAATCAAAAAGTAAGGGTTGAAAAAGTTGCCTAAAATGACAATTTCATTAAAAGTCAAACTTGCCCAAAAAGTCAACTTTGCAAAAGACTTGAAATTCTTCAATTTTGTGAACTTCCAACATCTTCCATGATCAAATAAAGATCATATACAATCAAAATGATGAAGAACACCCCTTGGTTGGGTCATTGGGGGCCTCAGATGCCCTGATTTTGCACTGACTTGCCTGAAAAGTCAACTCTTGATCAGATGACTTCCCCATGGAATTTCTTCATGAAAATTGATATGCATACTCCCTATACCATATAGAGAACAATAGAAACAAGAATGACCAAAAAAATTTGGATTTATGGCCTCTGAAACCAAAACCCTAATTTTAGGTCATCTGTGCAGTCAAGCCTGGCTCTGCTTCCATACCATTTTCAGTTCTTGTGATCCTTTGATATTCTTGACTTTGAGAGGATGTAATATGATACTTGAACACACATGGACCCCTTTGAGGTGATTGATGGCCTTTGGAGTGGCCCAAGAAGCTCTTGGATTGCTCAGATCACAAACCCTAGATGCAGATGACTTTGAACTAATGCAAAGAATAAAAAATGTGATATGAGATGCTATGATTAAACTTATGCATATGAAATGATCACAAGCCATGGTGTGAATGGGTGAGGGCAAATTTGGGGTGTTTACACCATCCATGAAATAAAATACCGAGAACTGAGCGGTGTTATCTACCAGCACATCAATGTGAGGTAATGGGAAGTCATCCTTTGGACTTGCTCTGTTTAGATCCCGATAATCGACGCACATCCGAACCTTGCCATCTTTCTTTGGTACAGGCATAATGTTAGCTACCCAAGGCGGGTAACTAGTCACAGCAAGGAACCTGGCATCCCACTGCTTTTGAACTTCCTCCTTGATCTTCATAGCCATATCAGGGATAGTTCTTCTCAGCTTTTGCTTTACGAGAGGACAGTCTTCCCTTAGTGGCAGCTTGTGCACAACGATGTCAGTATCTAACCCTGGCATATCCTGATACGACCAGGCGAAGATATCCACGTATTCACGTAGCATATCAATCAACTCTTTCTTTAGCTTGGCCTGCATACTGGCCCCAATCTTCATCTCTCTCTTTACATCTTCAGTCCCGATGTTGATGATCTCTATTTCTTCCTGATGAGGCTGAATGACCCTTTCCTCTTGTTTCAACAACCTGACCAATTCTTCCAGGAGTTCACAGTCTTCCTCAACCCCTTCATTAGCTTGGTAGATAAGATTGTCGAAGTCATGCCTAGTCATAGTAGGAACGTTATCACAGGAATCCGAATGATCAACACTGCACAAGTGATGTGCTTATTTCAGAATCTGGATTTTTCGAAGAAGACACAAACACATAAAAACACAGGAAAGAAAAACATTGCCATTTTTTTTTTGTGAAAAATTTAAACGAAAGAAAGAGAACACAATTTGCTTTGAAAAATGTCCTTTATTTCATGGAAAAAGCAAATGCATTAAGAACATGGTGGCCCTACAGATGGATCCATGCACCTTGGGCAGAGTGCAGAATTTGACATGCAGTATGATAAAAATGGAAACAAAGAAAATTACTTTGACTGCCAAGTAACTTGAACAAAATCTTCGGCCGACCAGTTCTGGAGCTCCTCCCCAGGTACGCATGGGTGAATCCAGTTATCCAAGTCATAGTCACTATCCCCATCGGCATCTGTTGCACAAACATTGCTGTAGTCGAGCATTCCAACGCTAGTGAATGCTATGGGCTTACTGCCATGAGACCAGCTGGACTGACCAGGTTGATATCCGAGACCGAACTTGTCATCCTTCTTTTCCATTTCCAACAGCTTGCCCCAGCCTTGGGCCTTTCCGGATTGAACTACCTCCTTAGCTTGCTTGTAGGAATAAATAGGAGTCCCTTTCATCTCATTGCTCTGAACTGCTGGAGACAAATTACTGACATTGACCATCTCAAAAGCCTGACAAAGTGTCTCATGGATCTCCCTGTCCATTTCCACATACTTGAAGGTCGACAGATGGCTTACAAAAATATCCTCTTTTCCGCATACAGTAACAACTTGGCCGTCTACCACATACTTCAACTTCTGATGCAACGTGGATGTTACTGCACCAGCAGCATGAATCCAGGGGCGTCCTAGCAAACAACTATAAGCAGGTTGAATATCCATAACATAGAATGTACTCTTGAATACCTGAGACCCAATCTTCACCGGCAACTCCACTTCCCCAAACACAGATCTTCGGGACCCATAAAAGGCTTTCACAATCAAATCACTAGGTCGCAAGACGATGCCATCAACGTTCAGCTTCATAAGGGCCTTCCTAGGGAGCACATTGAGAGAAGAGCCTGTATCTACCAGGACGTGTGATAGAACAACGCCCTTACACTCCATGGTGATATGCAAGGTTTTGTTGTGACTGCGCCTTCAGAGGTGAGATCTCTCTCTGTGAATCCCAACCCATGGCTGGCGTTTACGCTGCCTACCACAACCTCTAACTGGTTGACAGTTATCTCTTGTGGTACATACGCCATTTGCAAAACTCTTAGCAAAGCCTCTCGATGAGCTTGGGAACACATCAGCAACGACAGAATGGATATCTTGGACGAGGTCTGATTCAGCTGTTCAACCACCTTATAGTCGCTTTTCTTAATTATTCTCATGAATTCCTTGACTTCCTTTTCAAAAGTGCCCTGACCGGAAGCAGGAGTTGTCACATCTTCAGTTGCTAACTGCTTACCCTTAGCCTTTGCAGTAGCTTCAGCTTCAGGATCACCTCTAAGGGCTTGAGGAGCAAAGAGACGCCCACTCCTTGTAAATCCACCAACTCCTCCGACATTCACAACAGTCGGGTCAATTGTCACTGCTTTACTCTCCACTTTCTGGCCTTCTACGTACACGTCCAAGCCATAATGCCAAGGGATGGCCTTGTCATCGGCATAAGGAACTGGTCCCGAAACAGTAATGGTCACAGGACTCACTTCGGGGACTTAGATGGTCATCGACTCTCTCCAGGCAGGAACTTCAGCAGGATCAAAATAAATTGTCACTGTGGACACACAATCACTTCTATCGTCAACTCTGTCGAACTGTAGCAACCCCTCGTCAATCAAACACTGCAGCCCAGCTTTCAAATCCCCACAACCATTAACATAATTCATGCAACTCTCATAGTCATAGTCACACCCTGCGAATACCTACCCTTTCAACAATTTGTCTTTCACGACTAACAAGGAAGTCTTCACTTCATCCACATTCAAGATCAAGTTTAACCTCTCGCCACTATCAACGACATTTATCCTGGCCCCTCCATGATTTGTAATGGAGTTTGATGTAACATTTGGAGGTGGTGAAAAGTTAATTGCCTTTGAATTAATCAAGTCCTGGATCTTATACTGCAACACCTTGCACTTCTCCGTTGAGTGCCCGGGAGCTCCTGAATGAAATACGCATCTTGCATTAACATCATACCCAACTAGAAGCTCTCCAGTTGGAGGTGGTGCTAACGTCCTCAATTGCACCAATTTCAAGTCTAATAATCTCTAAAGTAGTGTCGTGTACGTCATTGGGATGGCCTCAAGCACCCTGTTAGCTGGACAAGCTTGCCACTGTTGATATGGTCTTTGCTGATAGTTATTATGCTGCAGCTGTTGCTGTTGTCGCTGTTGTTGCACAGGACCTGTGGGGATGGTGACAACTGCCACCTGCTCATAAGATGCTCTATATCCACGGCCCCGACCTCGACTGTACACAACATTAGTCTCACCCTCCCTTCTTCTTGGAGGTCCACTGAAAGCCTTTCTCACACCACTTGAGCTACTTGCACTAGTGTCTTGAATCTTCCCTATTTTCAGAAGAGTTTCAACCCTCTATCCAGCTATCACAATGTCATTAAACTTTTTTACTGAACAAGATGCTAGTCTCTCAATAAACATGCCCTGCAGTGTTCCCATGAACATGTCTGTCATTTCATTTTGCAACAAGGGAGGTTGTACTCGAGCAGCAAGCTGACGCCACCTCTGGGCGTACTCTTTGAACCCTTCTTTAGCATTCTGAGACATGGTTTGCAACTGGGTACGATTCGGAGCCATATCCAAATTATGCTGATACTGTTTCACAAATGCCTCAGCCAAATCCTTCCAGCTTCGGATATTGACTCTGCTCAACTTCATGTACTATTCCAAGGAAGCTCCTACAAGACTATCATGGAAGTAATACATCCACAGCTTCTCATCATCTGTATGCACAACAATCCTTCCCATGAAAGACTGGAGGTGAGTTTTCGGGCACGCCGTGCCGTTGTACTTATCAAAAGCGGGAACCTTGAACTTGTAGGGAATTCTCACCCCTGGCACTAAGCCCAAATCAGTGATGTCAAATCCCAGAGAACTCTGAGATTGAATAGCACGAATCTGCACAGCCATTTCTTCGAACCTTCTATTCATGTCAACTCCTTGGCCTTCTGCCTCATCCAGCAAGTTAAACTGTTCGTCCTGCCCATCCATCTGCAGGTTATTCACTCCATCATTGACAATAGTGACCCCTGGTTGCACCACAGGGATTTCAACATGACGGGCGCCAACCCCGTTGCAATTACCTCCATCTACTGTCCCATTGTTCCTGACTTGATTGTTCTCCAACATTTCGCGCAGAAGCTCTTGAGTTTGACCCATCCCAGCCATGAGGGTTATGAAGTTGTCCATTCTTGTCCTCAAGTCAGCAAGATCGTCTTGCATCTGATCCATTGCTCTCTCTCTGTTTACCTTTGTAGGGTATCTGTGCACCGTTGACTGTCTCTGAACCTTCTTGGGAGCTATAGTGCCTGAAAGTGACGTGAATGTTAGAACACTGGAGAAATACCTGCAAAACAACAAATACGTTATATGCATGCAATGTAGCTATTCATGTTTCCGCGTTCAGGCATTAATATGCCCCAGTTCTGGTATTTTGACAGAAAATACTCCAGATGACTTCAGAAACTAACTTTTCAAACCCTTTCGAGGAGTATTCAGATCCTGGAGTCTTAGGACAAATAGATTTGCTCATTTAGAAACGGTAACTGGCAAATATCATTGCATATCATGAACAAACTACCAACCATCAGAGTCATAGACATAAACAACATTCCCCAAAGGGTTACAATTCAATACAAATGACAGAAAGATAAAGCAAGAATCCTACAACAAGCCTGTAGGTAGTCTGAATACAATTAACAATAAACTAAAACCCTAGGCATTAAAGGAAGATCTAGGCTCCTCTTCTGCGGTCTCCACCTCCGTTCGGCTCTTCTTGACGCCTACTCTCAGCTTAAGATCTGAGATCTCCTTCATCGCTTCCTTCAAGGCTAGTTGGCTCTGTTCCAATTGTTGAGTCTTTTCCCTTCATATCTTGTGAACTTGTCTACCTCTTCTTTCTTGAATGCCATCTGCGCTTCAAAGAACTCTTCCTTTTCTTTGTATTTCTTCTGCTCCTATTCTCTTTGGCCCTGTAACCAAGCAATGGATTGACGAGCTTCTCTGAGAGTATTCACAATCCTCTTATGCTCCACTTCTCTCTTTGACTCTATTAAACCCAATCTCTGAAAATGAGCTTCTCTCCTAGCAAACTCCTTTTCTCTGGCTTCAAAGGTAGCTTGCTTCATCTGTAGCTTTTCTTCCGCTTCTTGCTTTGCATGATTGGCACGGTGATACAAACTAGCCATTTCAGAATTCTCTACCTGAACCTCGTGCAACTGAGCTTCCAGCTTCTTGTAATCTTCAAGAGAAAAAGTGGTTTGTACCGGTACCTCCTTTGGATATAGTGGAGCCTCAACCTAAAATGGAAGGAAGAAGGTATCAACCCTCCCTTGTATCCAAGCAGCAAAAGAGGGATAGGTCTTAGGGTCTACCTTTCTGAATTTTGTCTTACCCTTTCTAACCTTTGTTTCCCAAGCTTGGGATGCTTGAATAACCAACAACTCATTATTTTCAGCTGGAAAATACAAAGTCTTAGCTATTTCTTCATCTGATGGAGGATCCTTCAGTGGATAACCAAATTGCTTTCTGGACAACACAGGGCTATGACTTATCACTCCTTTTCTTCTTAACAATGACACATAGGGAAACTCACCACACCTTGTAATAAACTCCTTCCTACCAATTTTCTGCTACATCCCCAGGCTATGTCGTCAGATGTTAACCCCATCAATCTTCTAGCCCACTTCCATTCTTGCTTAAGATCTTTGAACGGTCTTGACTTTGAAAGCTTCTTAGCAAACCATTCAGCAAACATGGGAGCACAACAATTTACATACCCCTTTCTCTTTTCGTTTTTGTGATGGACACCGAAGTAAAAGTCTCCCAACAACGTAGGTACTGGGTTCCCTTTAATGAACAGTGTGATAGCCTCCGAGCTTACCCATCCTTTCTCTCCTGGGAAAAGACTTATCTCGTAGACCATTAATGCTAACAGCGCACTGAACTCCAACCATTTCCCTCCCAAAGCAAACACATGGGCTTCTGTGATAAGAAAATCCAGATTAAATCCTTTCCCTTTACTGGCTTCTAAATCCATCTTCACTCTAAGCATACTCAAATGACTAGCACCTGCAATATCCTTGTACAGGGGACACTTCTCCGCAGCATAATAGGGAACACCAATCTTGATAGGGATCTTCAGAATGTCAGAAATCTCTTCCATAGTGGGAGCCAAGACCAAGTCAGCAAACACGAAAATTCTCAACTGAGGGTCATAAAACTGCAACAAAGAATGAAGACTATCCCTCTGATCGACTGTCGGTTTGTTCATGTAACCCAAGATCTTCCCATACCGGCTTCTGAAATCATCTGAAACCTTGTCATTCATCAAGTCTACCAGTTTCTGAATACTCTCAATTTCGGGTTGCGGGAAAGTGTAATGAACATTCCTTTTTTTGGGTCTCTTTTGGATTTCTGTCATCTGGAGAAGCAATGAATACCAGAACTGGGTACAGATGCTAACCTGGAATGGAAACACAAACAATTAATGCTAGTATGATGCGATGCAAATGCAATGCAGGCACATGATCAACAACTGGGACTGTCTGGATACGGAACACAGAACCCAAGTGACCAAGATCCTCTGAATAAAGCCTCATGAACGAGAATTTAGTCTCAAATAAGCCCCAAAATCAAAGATCCAAATCCATGTAGTCTTATCAAATCATAGAATTGTACTGGAAATGAGGTATGATGAGGTCAAGGGTTCCTGCAAACCTGTAAACCCCTCCCAATCTCACGGGTGTGCTCCGGGTCAAACATCACGGACTCTCAAAGCCGAATAGTAATAATGCGTTCACCATTTCCGAGGAATGGCTCATGACTAAATCAGGGAATTGGTTTGGAATTATGTACTACTCAGGGAGGCCTCAACGTGAGTCCGGGAAAAACAAGCATCCTTTATAAATTCCCAGCTTCATGCACTGGAGTCGAGAAACAATAGTACATTCATCCTAAAGGGTACAATACTATCGTCATACAACCAGATGCTTTGACTGAGTTCCTATAAAAGAACCAGGCCATCCTATGCGAGTTCCCCGTGGGCCCTCGGGTGCGAATGGGTTTGCCACAAAATATGGTCTGCCACTGTCACCACTGGAGAGGGATGTTTCCACAAAGGTCCTCAATGATTGGTCCCCAGATGCACATAACTATCGAGGTCGTGTATTACCCCAGAAAGATTCCGGCATAATACATTTCCATGACGGTCGCAAGTCTGGGTGTGGAACTCACTACTACCAACATAGCAAGATGCCATGAAGCCAAAGTGAATGTCCACTCTAAGTCCTAGGGTGCACTCGAGCCCTGGTTACGAGCTCATCTCTCAGTAACAATTCCCAATCCCACGGAAAAAAGGAAACCAGCACAACCAGACAGTCCAGTATATAATATATATGATGCATGAAAATAAATACTGAAAACTATAAATAAAGCTGTAAATAAAAATGTAAATGAACAACAGTAAAATAAACACCCAAAGAAACAGAAACACGCAAGCGCTAGGATTGACTCTCAAGGGAACCAGAGATTCTTTGGTTAGGATATTCCCCAGCAGAGTCGCCAGTGTAAACACCCCAAATTTGCCCTCACCCATTCACACCATGGCTTGTGATCATTTCATATGCATAAACACAATCATACCATCTCATATCACATTTTTGATCCACTGCATTGCTTCTAAGTCATCTGCATCTAGGGTTTGTGATCTGAGCTATCCAAGAGATTCTTGAGCCACTCCAAAGGCCACCAATCACTTCAAAGAGGTCCATGTGTGTTCAAACATCATATTATACCCTCTCAAAGTCAAGAATGCCAAAGAATCACAAGAACTGGGATTTGTATGGAAGCAGAGCCAGGCTTGACTGCACAGTTGACCTAAAATTAGGGTTTTGGTTTCAGAGGCCATAACCCCAAATTTTTTGGTCATTATTGTTTCTATTGGTCTCTATATGGTATAGGGAATATGCATATCAATTTTCATGAAGAAATTCCATGGGTAAGTCATCTGATCAAGGGTTGACTTTCTGAACAAGTCAGTGCAAAATCAGGGCATCTGAGGCCCCCAATGACCCAACCAAAGGGTATTCTTCATCATTTTGATTATATATGATCTTTATTTGATCATAGAAGAGTTTGGAAGTTCACAAAATTGGAGAATTGCAAGTCTTTTGCAAAGTTGACTTTTTGGGCAAGGTTGACTTTTAATGAAAATGTCATTTTATGTAACTTTTTCAACCCTTACTTTTTGATTCAAAAAAGCTTCAAATGGAAAAACTTTGGTCATGAAAGTTGTAGAATAGATCTTTCCCTTTTCAAAAAGTACAAGAACATGACCTAATTCATTTTGGATCAAAAGTTATGGAGTGTCAAAGTTAGCAAAAATCACTAAATTTCAAGTTATGCACCAAAGAGGCAAAGTTGCAAATTCATTTCTCAAGGCCAATTAAGTTACCAAATGCACTTCTAATCCACACAACATGATCACACATGACCTAAAAATCAGAATGGGCCAAGAGTTTCTCATATTGTTTGGCCTTTGGAGCAAGATATTTTCATGAAGATCAAAAGCAAGCCAAGTTGCAAAAGTCATCATATCTCCTCACCCACTTGTTGCCTAGCCTGCTGATCAATCCTAGCCTTTCTCTCTCACCTTGCTGCGCAGCCCACTCTCCATGTACTTGGCTAGAAGTTGCCCATGCCCTTCTTACACAAAAGTTGACATTTTGGCAAAAGCAACCATACCTATCACAAAAGGACATGTCATGTCATCTGACCAATGAGCATTGTTTATACAAACAAATTGCAAGCCAAGCATAAGACTACACAAGCCTGAAACCAGCCATAGCACCATATTCTCATTCACACTCCATTGAGCAAAAGCATTCGAAATTCACTCCACAGGCCACAAACACTCAAACCAACTTCACAAACCTTCTCACCATGCTTCACTGAACCAAAACCAACCATCAAAGCATCCTGAAACTCAAAGAAACAGAAACACGATTCTCACCTGAGCTTGAACAGAACTTGTTCAAACTTCCAAACCAGCCAACACAAACTCTTTCTAAGCATCAAAGCTTCATCAGGGAGGTCAGAGGAGTGGGTTTGCACAAGAGAGGAGGTCAGAAAGTGCCAGATTGAAAAGCTTCAAACTCAGGTAGCTTCATGAACATTTTTTCCAGAAATGGATTTTTAAGTTACTAAGTTGTTCTTCATGATTCACTGATCACTCTGATGTCTTTGGTTTCGAAAATGGTAAAGAAATGAGAGTTTAATCTTTGTCTGAAACTTTTTGACCTAGAAATGTTTGCTTTCGATTCATGCGATTGATGAAAGATAAATGATGTTTGTGTTAGGGTTTTGATTCAGGGGGATGTGGGGTTGATTCCTGTTCTTTTAGATTTCATTTTAGTAACGTTTTGAGGATTTTAGGAATTTTCAGGTGGGGTTCCCACCGGAGAAGACGACCGGAGGTCTTCTCCGGCCACCTGAAAATGATTAGGGTTTAATCCTGTCATTAATTGTGGTTTGAATCTGATGCGTTGGATCCATTGACTTAGTTGACCTGGCGCGCGTTTGTGTGGCCCAGATGCATCCATTTTGCCCTAATCTCAATTAACTTAATTAAAATCCAATTAATTAATTCATAAACTTAATTAGTTTCAGTTTGAATATGGACCACTGGATTGCGCGCGCAGTCAACCTTTTCTCTCCCAGAATCCATCCTGGCCTTCCATTCTGTTTACTTTTCTTTTTCTTTATTTTTAATTCATTTGTTTTATATTTATTTTGTACATTTATTTTAAAATAGTAAAACTTATTCAAAAATTCTGAAATTTTTTGTACAAGCTTTTATTAAATTTCAGAACACAAAAATATTTTTATTTTTATTTTTTGCATTTAAAAAATATTTTTAAATATTTAAAAGTTTATTTTTAATTAATTAATGAGAATTAATTAAATAAAAATGCTTTTAGGTATTTAAAAATCTCCAAAAAATTCATGAAACATTTAAAAACATTTAGAAACATTGTCCAACCCTCAAACCAAATTTCTTTTTTGATCTTGATGCATTTTGAGAATTCTTCATGGAATTAAAATCATTTTAATGCATTATTTTGATCCAAACTTCCAAAAATCATTTCTGCCTAACCATTGAGAGTGGGACCTTGATTCTTTTTGCATTGCATTGTGTTTAGCATGTAGTTTGTGAGATTAAATGGCCATGATTTGATCTTTCATTTTCAATTTGTTTGGCAATTTTCTTGTTAAGGAACCCTAAAACCCTAGAAAAATTAGGAAAATCATAACTTGAATTAGGTTAAGAGTTGGAACCTCTCCTTTGGGCATTGAGTTAGTATAGGATTAGGGATCCTTTGAGTGCATTTTCAATTTTTTATCTTGATGTTTGCTTCTGATTTTGGTTTTTGTTTGATGCATTGATCATAAACCCTAATTTGGGCTTCCATATGCATCCATCTTGCATTTGCATTCATACCTTGACTTGCCATAGCATTTTGTGTATCCATTTGGTTCATTTAACATCTTAAGACATATTGAAAGCATGTTTGATCATTGCATCTTGCATTTGCCATGTTGTATGCCATATGCATCTCATAACTTTTCATGTATGATCATGGTTCCAAATTTGTGTCATCTGCATCCATAAGCTTATATGATCATCACCATGCCTTGTTTCATGTTTGCATCATCTCATAGCATCATTATCATCCCATATATGCTTCTGGTTTTGATTTTCATCATGCCATTTCATCCCATTTTGCATTGCATTGCATTTCTTTCACTAACTTTTCAGGTGGTAAGTTATATTGAGAAGTGAATTTGCCTTCACTTCTCATAACTTCTCTTCATCTCTTTTTATGCATCCTTGCTGCATTTTTGTTTGTGTTTGAGATTGAGCTTGCCCTTTCTTTTCCTTCTTACTTTCTTTCCTCAAGTGACTTGTCTTCTTCAATGAAGCAAGTTACTTTGCTTCTCTTTGTTCCCTTCATCTGCTTCCTGGTGGTTCCATTGAAGATTTCTCTTGTAAACCTCACAAACCTTAGGAACAACCAAGCATGACAATGATTAGGGTTCTGATTAGTCCCCACTTAGTTTTTACCTTTGTGTCTCATTGAGTCCTCTCTTCTCACCTCATAATCAGGGACTAAACCCTAAAGGCTTTAAGGCTTTGAGATTAAGCTTATGCCTGCATCCTTCTATTAGGATGGAGTGTATAACTTTAATCCTAAGTGTTAAACCCTTAATGTGTTTAAATACTTTAATCAATCCATCTAATAATCATCAAGACATCAAGCTTGTAACTTGGGCCTTGCATTAGGGTTCTAATTCTTCCATTAATTGGTTAAGAAGGACTAACCCTAGTGTTAATGGACAAGTCCTCCTCAAGTTGTCTTACAAACCATAAAATTCACTTCATCATCATACCATTAATTAAAATCCACTTAATCAAAGGCTTGTTTTGTCATGAGTTTAATCCCTAATCATGGATTAAGTTGAGGAGCTTTCCTCAGCTTAAACACCCTCATCTATTATCCTTCTATTAGGATGGTGTAATGAGTCTGTTTAATCCCTGATTATGGCTTAATCTCATTACTTAACACTAAAAAAAAACACCAAAAACATCTAAATAATCACAAGTAGGTCAATGATCTTAATCCTACACCAAAGGTGATTAAGTGTGAGAATCTGACTTCACACTTAAGGTATTCTCATTACCCCTAATCAGAGGGAAGATGTGATGAGTTTACCAACCCATTGGTTTAGGCTTAAGCTCATTAACTTATGACAAACTTCAAAAAACAATAAAAGACTGAAAATACAAAAACAAACAATAATCGTCTCCTCCGGGATTCTTTTCTCATCACATTCACTCATAAGCGAGAACTTGCTTCTTCCGTCTAATGCAAGACAGTTTGCACCTGAGCCAGACAGGTCATACACTTGAGCATAAACAAGCAAGCAGTTCACAAGTCAATTCATCTTTCAGTCTTTTTGGGTCGAACTACGGTGTTCTGACTTCCTCATTGCACGAGAGGATACGTAGGCATAACTTAACAGTTATCGAACAAAAGTCTCTGTATATTCCCCCTCTTTCCAGCATTATTTTCTTAGCCTCATGATCTTGAGCATTTCATTCTTGCCCTTACACTGACACTGTATATATCACACTTCACTCCTTTTACACTGACACCTGTACATCTTTTCCAGTTCTTTTATACACAAATTGCACTGACACTACCCCTTTAAAACACAAATCTTTTAAGCGTGGATCCCGTCGAGTACGACGGACAATCTGGGTGCTAATACCTTCCCAGGTTGTAACCAACCCCCTTTCTCAGTCTCTCTGGTTCGCAACCGTCTTATCCATCTCTTTCTAGGTCTATGCAGCATTACCTTTCCTCCGGGATAAAAATGCCTAGCTGGCGACTCTTTTCATTCCCTGTGAGTTCACTCCTGTGTGTTCTCACATCCTCCTTTCGCCGACCGTTCGCGTCTGTACCTTTATTTGGGGCCATTCCCCATTTATCGGGAGCGACAGCTTGGCGACTCTGCTGGGGACCCTTATACTGTAACCAGGGCTTCTGGTTCTTTTTGTGGGTTCCTCCTAGAGCTTGATTGATTTGTGTTTACTGGGGTGTTATGTGCTATCTGTGTTTGTATATTTGCTTTATTTACTGCTTTATGTACAGTTTTGTTTATTGCTTTCTTTATAGCTTTGTGCATATATATCATACTGTCATGCTGTGCTGGCTGGGTTTGTTTTGTTGCTTTGGTGGGTGGGTGTTCTATTGAGAGTTGAGGTCCTATACCTGGGACCTGAGTGACACCTAGGCTAGAGTGGTTCATGTTCTTTCCCATTCCATTTCGGTCTGGTGCGGGAATATGAAACACGGTTCAGATATGGGTTTCTTCTTAAGAACTCTGTGCTGCAGATTTCCTGTAGTGCTAGGGCTATCTGGGAAGCCTGCTAAGTCTGGATGACCTTTAGTATTGACCTTCAGAAATTGAGGTGAATTAGAGGAGGATCTTTTATGGTTATTGTAAACACTGTACCTCCGGGTTAGAAGTGTTTACACTTCTCATAACTGATCCAAAACTGAGGATCCTTGTTTTAGAACATCACCTGTGAGGGGGTTGGGCTGTTTACAGGTTTGCAGGTACCCTTGGCCTCAACATACCCTGTTACATTGTTAAGAGTACTCCATTTTGGAATAGTTCTTGTGATTTTAACCCTGGACATGTGACTCTTTATTTGAGTCCCCCACCTTGGTTACTGGACTTATGAACCTCCATCTGGATTTCTTGAACATACCTGGACTTATATCAGAGCACTTGATCAGATCCAGCTCAGTCACAAACCCTTGCATATCATCTGCATACATCCTCATTGCATCATTTTAACATGTGTTTATTTGTTTTTCAGGGTATCCATCCTACATTTTGGCTTGGTTTTGACCCCTTCTTCAGCTTAGACCTGTCTTCATCAGTATCTTGCTTCAGCTGTCAGCTACCCTGCTTCAGTCACCTGCATCACCAGTCTCAGCCTGTCAGAGGCCTATCTTCAGTGTTATTCTCAGCATCTGACCCAGCTCTTCTTCAACAACATGGCACCTAAGAAGAGTAACATCTCCTATCATTTCTTTGAGCCTGAGTTGGCTAGCATCAGGAAGATTCAGACCCTGATTACTCCAGACCATATATCACTTTTCAGAGAACATTATGGAGGAATCCTTGATGTGGTTATGGATTTGGACCCTTCCCAGAGGAGCCTGATTCATACTTGCTTGCAGTTCTATGATCCCCCTCTGAGGTGCTTCACCTTTCAGAATTTCCAGTTGGGACCCTTGTTGGAGGAATATTCATCATTGGTTGGTGTACCTATCAGGGGTGGAATCCCCTTTAACCCTGAGATGGTTTTCCCTAGCAATGAGGAGATAGCAAAAGCATTGTATCTGGAACCAGTTCTGATTGGGCAGAATTTGACAGCTAAAGCTGGAGTCTCTGGTTTTCATCTGGATTTCTTGACTTCTCAGGCTATTCTGAAGGCTTCCTTGGGGGAGTGGAAGGCAGTCTGTGCTCTGTTGGCCCTTAGCATATATGGGGTCATACTTTTTGCAGATGAGCCTAGGTTTGTTAGCAAGAATGCAATCCATCTTTTCATCCTGAGAAACCCAGTACCCACCTTACTGGGAGATCTTTACTACTCTGTTCATCAAAGGAATGAAAAGCAAAGGGGAAGATTAGTGAGATGCTGTGCTCCTTTGTTCCATACTTGGCTGCTAAAGCATTTGCCAAAAACTGATGCATTCTTGAACCCTCACCAGCAGAAGAACTGGGCTAGGAGGCTTGTTGCTCTAACCTCAGATGACATCAGATGGTGCACTCAGAGCACCAAGGGCAGAGACATCATTACAAGTTGTGGGCAATTTCCCAATGTACCTCTGATTGGAGTAAAGGGTTGCATCAACTACAACCCTCTGCTATTCAAAAGACAACTGGGCTATGCATTGGTCCACCCTCCTAGAGCACAGGATCTGACTGAGACCCTTTATTGTGAAATCAAGCCTAATCTGGCTGTTGTCAGGCAGGCATCCTGGGCCTGGGACAATGTGCAGACTAAGGGGGTAACCATTCTTGGGAGATGCAATAATGTGGCCTCAGCCCAGTACTATGAGTGGTCTCATGCCAGGGCTCAAGTTTCTGGAATGCCCTTCACTATTGAAGATGTGCCTGGACCCTCCACAACACCACCTCCAGCAACTGTCAGCTTAGAGGAGTTTGAGAAATTGAAAGAGAGAAATGAGAAGCTGACTCAGGCTCTACAGAAGACCCTCTGGGAGAGGAGTGATGGTCGCTTGGACATTGAAAGGTTAGAAAAGCTAAAGGTGGAGCATCTAGCCAGAATTGAGAAGTCAGAGGATTACATTAAGAAGTCTGGGGCTGGAGAACAGATCTTGAAGAATGCCTGCAAGGAAGCTCAGTTCCAGAAGGCCAGGACTGATTTGTATCTGAAGGAGAGTCAGGCTAGGTGGGTCAGGATCACCGAAGCCCGTACTCAGGAGGACAAAAGGACTCAGGATAAGATTGAGCAGCTGGAAGCTAGTGCAAAAGAACAACAGGAAGCCCTGGCAGCAGCCCAGAGAGAGATCTCAGAGTTGAAGATCAGAGCTGGTGTGAAGAGGTCAAAGGACCAGGGCAGACACAAGAAGCTAACTGCAGCTATTACTACCAGGAATCTTCTCGTCAGAAACCTCACAGAGCGTCCAGCTGATCCTGTGACTGAAGCACTTCTCAAGGAAGTTCAGGAGGATGAGTTTGGTCTTAGTGTATGACCTTTTGTTTGTTGTTGCTTTCATTTCATGTACTTTTCTTTATGTTGTATTTTTGACCCCTCAGAGGGCATGTATTGTAAAAAACAAACTATGTATCATTTACTTTTTGTAATATATGTGTGGGTTTTGTTCATCTGATTTCTTCCAAAGCAACAACACAAGCGTCTTTCTCAAAGGTCTGGAAAGGTCAAAACCAAGTGCCAAGCCGGATACTTTGGATGCAAATAAACATACTGCATTGCATGCTGACCTTTTGTTTTGTTTTGTAGGTTTTTGTTTTATTGTTACTAACTCTGTTGTGAACTCAGGAACTATTGCTCGACGTCGAGGGTTTCCACTCAACCGTCCACACAGATATCCCACCCGCAACAATCTTCCGGGCATACAAATGGACCAAGTACAGCAGGACCTTACAGAGGTCAGGAATCAAATGGCCAACGAGAGGCTAGAAATGAGGAATCAGATGACACCGTTTATGGAAGTGATGAATAATATGGCTCAAAGCCAAGAGAGGTTAAGGGCACTGGTAGAAGGGAGGAATCAGGAAGACCATCATCCGGGGACTGCTGGGACAAGCAACAATGAGAGAGTCCAACCTCATGTTAATCCCCCAGTCTTTGGACCCCACCAGCATCCAGAGATCAACATCCCTGTCAATGTGCAAGGGACTGCCACAGCAGGTAGAGTGCTGCAAGAAGACCCCCAGGAAGATCAGTTCACAGTGATGGGAGCTGGGGAGGAAGCCTATGACAGAAGGCTAGAAGAGATTGCTGAGAAACTGAGATCTTTGGAGTCCCAGAATTCTTTGGGCTTTGATGTTATGGACATGGGTCTAGTGGACGGGGTCAGGATTCCCCACAAATTTAAACCACCATGCTTTGAGAAGTATAACGGGACTTCCTGCCCCCGGACCCATTTACAATCTTTTCTGGGGAGGCTGAAGGCCTATACCATGGACGAAAAGCTATGGATGTTTTATTTTGAGGATAGCTTAACTGGAGCTTCGAGGGAATGGTACTCTCATCTGACCAGAGCGACCATTAGATGCTGGAAGGACCTGGCAGAGGCCTTTATCAGACAGTATCAGTACAACTTAGATATGGCTCCCAACAGGACCCTCCTGATGGGGATGTCACAATCATCCAGGGAAAGCTTCCGGGAGTACGCTCAAAGGTGGAGACAGCTTGCTGCTGCTGTCCAGCCACTTATGTCAGAGAGGGAGATGGCAGATATGTTTATGAACACCCTCCAAGGAACATACATTGACAGGTTGGCTGCCTTTTCTTCCACTAGCTTTGCTGATGTGGTTATAGCCGGGGAAAGGATTGAAAGCCTATTAAAAATGGGTAAGATTTCTGACAACGGTGCTAGCTCATCCAGCAACCCAAGAAAGCCTTTTGTGGGCCCAAGAAGAACTGGTGAAACCAATGCAATCCACACCAGCAGGGGCAGACCCCAATATGTTCATAGGTCTGTGGCAGCAGTCACCATTCCTGCTCCAATTCATCCTCAACCAGTTTATCAACCTCAGCAACAAAATTACCAGCAACAAACTCCTTATCCTCCTCAGAGAAATTATAACAACAGCAACACCAACAACAACAGTCAGCAAAGACCATTTCAATAGAGACCTTCTCAGGCCAATAGGGTGATCGATCCGATCCCTATGCCCTATGCCACATTACTGCCACAACTCCTGAAACTCAACCTGGTTGAGCTAAGGACGTTGGCACCTCCAGATCCTACCAGTCTACCCAGAAACTATGACGCCAGCGCCAGATGTGCATTTCACTCGAATGCACCTGGCCATAGTACGGAGAAGTGCAGAGCCTTGCACATGAAAGTACAGGACTTGGTAGATTCCAAAGCTCTGAACTTTGCACCACCACCAAATGTCAACAAGAACCCTATGCCACACCATGGTGGTCCCAGAATCAATGCTATTGAAGAAGACAAGCCGTCTTACTTGATAACCAATGTGGGTCAGATTCGGACGCCTTTGGTATAGATTAAAGCTCAACTCCTTGAATGTCAAATATTCCCGGGATGTGAGCTAGGGTGTGCTTATTGCAACATTTCAGTGAATGGTTGTGATAACTTGAGGGATGGCATAGATGGTCTCATCCAGAGTGGCCTGCTCCAAATCACAACATCAATTCCTACCAATCCAACAATCTCCTTAACAACAATTCCAGAACCTCCTACAACTGCAACAACCATTGTTCCAAACAACTTTTCGGTTTCATCAACAAATGCTTCATCTGTTACTTCAACGGACCAAATATCAGCAAACATCCCTTCTACAACTTCAGCACCCCTTCATTCAGAGTCTCCTACAACAACAACACCCATCCTTCCAACAATGTCTCCTACAACATCAGCAACAAACAATGCAAGTGTCTCAACAGTTACAATTTATTATGATCCTGCAAATGATTCCGCCTACAACTCACAAAATGCCACTCCTACCAGAGCACCAGTCACAATATACTATGATCCACAGACTATCACAGTCCCTTCTGCAACTGCCATCAGTCCAGTCACTGTCACAGTGCCTGGGCCAGTACCTTATGAAAGCAGTAATGCCATCCCTTGGCATTACGGCTCTGACTTATACTGCGAAGGACAGAAAGTCACTTTCGAATCATCAACTTCTTCACCACAAATAGACAATGTGGGAGGAGGCGGAGGCTTCACTCGAAGCGGACGTCTCTTTGCCCCACAAATTCAAAGACCCACTGCCGAAGCAGAAGCTGCTGCCAAGGCAAAAGGGAAGAGCATGGTGCAAGAAGAACAGGTTGTTAGAGAAGCTTTGAAAACACCTTTTGATCAAGAAGTTGATGAGTTCATGAGAATCATCAAGAAAAGTGATTACAAGATAGTGGACCAGCTTCACCAGACGCCTTCCAAGATCTCCATTCTATCATTGCTTATGTGCTCCGAAGCTCATCGGAACGCACTACTCAAAGTCTTGCACGCAGCTTATGTGCCAGAAGAGATCACGGTCAATCAGTTGGAAGCTGTGGTTGGAAATGTTAATGCTAGCAATGGACTAGGATTCACCAACACTGATTTGACTACGGAAGGCCGCAATCACAATAAGGCTTTGCACATTACCATGGAGTGTAAGGGTGCAGTTCTTTCGCATGTACTGGTAGACACAGGGTCATCCCTCAATGTCTTGCCTAAAAAAGCCCTTGTGAAGCTGGAGTATGAAGGATTGGCATTACGACCCAGCAACTTAGTGGTGAGAGCCTTTGACGGCTCTAAGAGATCAGTCCTGGGAGAAATTGAGTTGCCTGTAACGATTGGCCCACAAACTTTCAAAACAACCTTCTACGTGATGGACATTCAGCCTGCCTACAGCTGTTTGTTGGGTAGACCATGGATTCATGCCGCTGGCGCAGTTACGTCTACCCTTCACCAGAAGTTAAAATTCGAGTGGGAGGGCCAAGTCGTTACTATTTGTGGAGAGGAGGATATTTTTGTTAGCCACCTGGCTACATACAAATATATTGAGATGGATGGGGAAATCCACGAGACGATGAGTCAAGGGTTTGAGGCCCTGAATGTTAATGAAACATCTGCTGTACTTGGGACTTCCATGACATCCTACCAGCAGGCCCGGAAGGTGGTGGAAGAAGGAAACGCTCAAGGATGGGGAAAACTGTTGCCTGTGGAGAAGAAAGAAGATAGATTTGGGTTGGGTTACAAACCAACTCAAGAAGATCAAGCAGAGGCTGCTAAGGAGCCCAACTTTGTTAGTGGGGGATGCTCACCCCCGATGCTGTCAACAACTTGGAAGATGAGTCGGAAGATGAACGCAACCTGGAAAGCTGGATTCGTCCAAAGATCCCGGGGAGCAGTATCTCAAACTGGTCTTCCCAGGAAATTATAAGAGTTACTCCTGCAGAGTAATTATTATTTCCTGTATATTTTAAGCATGCATCAAGTCTTGCATCTTGCCCAAGATGACAAGACTCATTTTGTAATCGGGCCATCTGTAATTTTTGTGCAACAAGATTAATCAATGAAATATCAGACATCTTTTGCAAACGAGTCTTTTTTCTTTTCCGCTCACTGTTTTTCCATTTTTCTTTTTGTACAAAAATAAATGGCAATGTTTTCAAAATGACAACTTTTACTTCACTTTTCTAAACAAGATTAAAATCAATCACTAAAATGAACAAACTGAACCCTTGCAGAGAGTGCCTTCCAGACAGCACCGACAACAGCACGGCTATGACTTCGTATGACTCTGACAATCCAATCAATCAAGCTGATGAAGGGGTTGAAGAAGACTACGAGCTTCCTGAAGAGCTAGCCAGATTGTTGAGACAGGAGGAGAAGGTTATCACTCCTCATCAGGAGGAGGTCGAAACGGTTAATCTTGGTACAGATGAAGATGTGAAAGAAGTTAAAATCGGGGCCGGCTTACAAGACGCAGTGAAGAAACAGCTGATTGACCTGCTTCAAGAGTATGTGGATGTGTTTGCTTGGTCTTATCAGGATATGCCAGGATTGGACACCGATATCGTCATGCACAAGCTGCCTTTGAGGGAAGAATGCCCACCGGTTAAACAGAAACTGCGCCGTACTCGCCCAGACATGGCAATGAAGATCAAAGAAGAGGTACAAAAGCAGTGGGACGCCGGGTTCCTTGCTGTAACTAGTTATCCACCGTGGGTTGCTAATATAGTACCTGTGCCTAAGAAAGACGGCAAAGTAAGGATGTGTGTTGACTACCGGGACCTGAACAGAGCCAGCCCGAAAGATGATTTCCCATTACCTCATATTGATGTATTGGTGGATAATACGGCTCAGTTCTCGGTATTCTCCTTCATGGACGGATTTTCAGGGTACAATCAGATCAAGATGTCACCTGAAGACATGGAGAAGACAACCTTCATCACACCCTGGGGGACGTTCTGTTACAAAGTGATGCCATTCGGATTGAAGAATGCTGGTGCAACGTATCAACGGGCTATGGTGACATTATTCCACGATATGATCCATAAAGAAATCGAGTGTTATGTGGATGACATGATTGCCAAGTCCCTTACTGAAGAAGACCACCTGGTAAATCTGCTGAAGTTATTCAAGCGCCTGAGGAAGTACCGACTGAAGCTGAACCCCAACAAGTGCACATTCGGGGTGCGATCTGGTAAGCTGCTGGGTTTTATTATAAGCGAAAAAGGGATTGAGGTGGACCCCGATAAAGTCAAAGCCATTCAAGAAATGCCTGCACCGAAGTCTGAAAAAGAAGTTCGAGGGTTTCTAGGTAGATTGAACTACATCTCAAGGTTCATATCTCACCTTACAGCAACCTGTGAACCTTTGTTCAAGCTGTTAAGAAAAGAACAGACGGTCAGGTGGAATGAAGACTGCCAGAGGGCTTTTGACAAGATCAAAGAGTACCTGCAAGAACCACCAATCCTTATGCCTCCAGTTGAAGGAAGACCTCTGATAATGTACTTGACAGTATTAGAGGAGTCAATGGGGTGTGTGCTGGGCCAGCATGACGAGTCTGGTCGAAAAGAGTATGCAATATACTACCTGAGCAAAAAGTTTACCGACTGTGAACAGCGTTATTCACTGCTCGAGAAAACTTGCTGTGCTTTAGCGTGGGCTGCTCGCCGACTGAGACAGTATATGCTGACCCACACCACTTTGTTGATATCCAAAATGGACCCGGTCAAGTACATTTTTGAGAAGCCAGCTCTTACCGGACGGGTTGCAAGATGGCAAATGATCCTCACAGAATATGACATCCACTACACATCTCAGAAAGCCATCAAGGGCAGTGTATTGTCTGAATATCTTGCTGAGCAACCTATTGATGACTACCAGCCTATGAAATTTGACTTCCCTGATGAAGACATCATGTTCATAAAAGCGAAAGATCATGAAGAGCCTATTCACACTGAAGGGCCCGACCCAGAAGAAGAATGGACTATGATGTTTGATGGGGCCGTTAATATGAATGGTCGTGGTGTTGGTGTAGTACTTATCACACCTAAAGGAGTTCACATGCCTTTCTCGGCAAAACTCACCTTCAACTGCACTAACAACGAAGCTGAATACGAAGCTTGCATTATGGGTCTTGAGGAAGCTATTGACCTCAGGATCAAGACGTTGACTGTATTCGGAGATTCAGCTTTGGTAGTCAATCAAACCAACGGCAAATGGTACACACACCAGGATCATCTGATACCTTACAGGGATTATACAAGAAGGTTATTGACTTTCTTCACAACAGTCAAGCTTGAGTATATCCCTCGGGACGAGAATCAGTTTGCAGATGCTCTGGCTACCATTTCATCTATGATCAAAGTTCAAGCTGCCAACTTTGTACCTCAGATTTCAGTATCCAGACTTGACAGACCAGCGTATGTGTTTGCAACAGATATTGTCAAAGATGATAAGCCTTGGTTCCATGACATTAAGTGCTTCTTAGAGGATCAAACATACCCATCTGGGGCATCTTCCAATGATAAAAAGACTTTGAGAAGGCTTGCTGGTAGTTTCTTTCTGAACACTGATGGTTCTTTGTACAAGAGAAACTTTGATATGGTACTCCTCAGATGCGTTGACAGAACAGAAGCAGACTTGTTAATGCATGAAGTGCACGAAGGATCCTTTGGTACCCATGCAGGAGGGCATGCCATGGCTAAGAAGTTGCTAAGATCAGGCTATTACTGGATCACAATGGATGCAGACTGTTGTGCCTACGCCAGAAAGTGCCATAAATGCCAGATCTATGCAGATAAGGTGCATGTGCCTCCCAATCCTTTGAATGTGATGTCTTCACCCTGGCCCTTTGCCATGTGGGGCATTGATATGATCGGCAAGATTGAGCCAACTGCTTCAAATGGCCACAGATTCATTTTGGTTGTTATTGATTATTTTACCAAGTGGGTTGAAGCAGCTTCTTATGCCAATGTCACAAGGCAAGTGGTAGCCAGATTTCTGAAGAGAGATATCATCTGTCGGTATGGAGTTCCCGAGCGAATCATTACTGATAATGGTTCCAACTTGAACAACAAAATGATGGCAGAACTATGCCGGGACTTCAAGATCCAACACCACAATTCTTCTCCTTATAGGCCAAAGATGAACGGCGCTGTTGAGGCAGCTAATAAGAATATCAAGAAGATTGTGCAGAAGATGGTAGTCACATACAAAGACTGGCATGAAATGCTACCATTTGCCTTGCATGGGTACCGCACGTCGATCAGAACATCCACTAGGGCAACACCTTATCAGCTTGTGTATGGTATGGAAGCAGTCCTACCGGTTGAAGTTGAACTACCCTCCTTATGGGTACTGATGGATGTTAAGCTGAACGAAGCAGAATGGGTCCGATCTCGATACGAACAACTGAGTCTAATTGAAGAGAAAAGATTGGCTGCAATCTGTCATGGGCAGTTGTATCAGAAAAGAATGAAGAGAGCCTTCGATCAGAAAGTCAGGCACCGAGAGTACCAAGTGGGAGATCTTGTGTTGAAAAGAATCCTCCCTCCTCATACAGACCACAGGGGCAAATGGACTCCAAATTATGAAGGACCATTTGTAGTAAAGAAAGTTTTCTCTGGTGGAGCACTGATGCTCAGCACCATGGATGGTGAAGATTTCCCGTCCCCTGTGAATTCAGATGCAGTTAAAAAATACTTCGCATAAAAAGACCCGCTGGACATAAAAACAGAATGTAAGTCCAGGCAAAAATAGGGCATCCCGGTGAGTCAAAAACAGAATAAAAGACTCGGGCAAAAATAAGGGAAATAGAAAAAATGTGCATCCGCTGAGTTGAAAAGCCGCATTGGACAGCTCAGGCAAAAATGGGTATCCCGATGGATTGAAAACCCGAAAGGGCGATCCATGCAAAATAAGGGAATAAGCGAACAACTGCATTCTGATTTCGTCTGTATCACCTGCAACTTGGTAAGCCTCGAAAGGATCAAGCTTCTGTCAGAATCAGTCTCCTTCAGAAAGTAAGACGAGAAGAACGTCAAAAGTCATACGAGTCATGGCAAGAGGAAGCTCCTTGAAGCGTCGTCAACATTGCCAGCATTTTGTTCCTCAATTTGTAACAATCTCCTCATTTCAGGAGATATGTTTCTTTGACTGTATCTTGCCAATTCAGGGCACATGAATTAATAAAAACAGATTTTTCCGTCACGCAATGTCTCGTATATTTTTATTTTGCAAAAATGTCTGATATCTTAAAGGGAACTGATTGCATGAATACAGATGCTAAATCTTTAAAAATAAAGAAAAAAATAAAACACGCACTTACAGGGAATGTACTTACTCTCAGAAGTGTCTCATTCCTATGACGGAATCCGGTAAGGGATGCCTTGGGATTACTTGTGCGTTTTTCTGTCTTTGCAGGATCGCAGGTATTCAAAAGCGTAGCATGAGGCATGAAAGCTTCATCCCAGCAAGCTGGCAAATCAACACTCACTCAGTCTTAGCACTCAAGGTGTTTTCTCCCCAGCTGAGTTGCCACTTGTTGCTTGCTCCCCAGCTGAGTTGCCATCCGTTACATAAGTCAGGGAACCATTTCCCCACAGAATCCTCAGCCTCTATCCAGAAGAGCAACGCACGAAGGAGTCACAACAGAGTGACGAAAGCTCCCTACAAACCCCAGTTGGGTCCCTCATTACCAGGAATAGGTCTATCATTGACCCGTTTCCTCAAGCAGAATCATTTCATCAGATCTACCAACGATCTTATCCCCAGCTGGGATGTTCACTCCAACAGATCGACCAGAGATCTTCACAGCAGCGGGATCCGAATCCCGGATCGGTATCTTTTTGCATAATCATGGCATTCGCATCATATTCACCTACAAAGCGTAACATTCCGTCTAATATGGAGCATTACGGAAAAAATCAAACATACAACATAATCATAAGTCATGATCAGAATCAAACACTTGTGAATATTATCAACTCATCAACAATATGCAGAATCCATCCCTGATTCCCCAGCAAAAACAGTTGCCTCACATTCACCAATACAAATACACACCCCTTATGGCACCCGTCCGTGTCATATCCCCAGCAGAAAGCCAAAGATGTTCCCTTTCCACTCACAGATACTTGTATATATATAACTTTCTTGACATCCGTCCATGTCATCTTTTCAGTACAGTAACATAAACACTTTGTATATCAGATACTTGCTTATACTATACTCTTCTCCTTTCGACACTCGTCTGTGTCACTCTCTCCAGCAGATTGAACACTCGAGTACATATTACTCATACTTTTCACTCTCATTTCACTTACAGATACTCGTCCGTATCTTGTATACACCATTTATATCCCCGCAGATTCGACACTCGTCCATGTTCTTTGTTAACCAGTTGGTACTCGTCCGTATCATCATCTCAGAACATGCGTCAAGCGTTTGTTTCTACATGATACTCGTCCGTATCATAGTCTTAAGGATGCTCGTCCGCATCTTTAATCCATACACTGTGTCTTCTTGAATATAGATACTCGTCTGTGTCTACTGTTCCCCAGAAGAGTCCCCTCAGATTCAACACTCGTCCGTGTTCCTTGTTAACCAGTTGATACTCGTCCGTATCATCATCTCGGAACACGTGTCAGTTTTTGTTTCTACCTGATACTCGTCCGTATCATAGTCTTAAGGATGCTCGTCCGCATCTTTAATCTATACACATCCAAAAACTTATACCTTTTATTTCTTGGATGTAAACACTCGTCCGTGTTTACTATTCCCCAGTAAAACAAATTTCTTTTTATCTGACATTCGTCATGATAAACCCTGAGAGCAGCCGTACCCTGCTAGGTGGTCGTCCCTCACCTCTTGATGATCGTCCTTCATCATGCTCGTCCGATGGCCGTCCCCATCGTCGACCTTTATATCCGACATTCGTCCTATGTCATGATATTTAGCAGCCGTCCCCTGCTAGGTGATCGTCCTTCACCTTTTTGATGATTTTCCTTCATCATTTTATCCAATGGCCGTCCCCATTGTTGATTTTGGGTTATCTGACATTTGTCCTATGTCATGATAAACCCTGAGAGCAGCCGTACCCTGCTAGGTGGTCGTCCTCCACCTCTTGATGGTCATCCTCCATCATGCTCATCCGATGGCCGTCCCCATCGTTGACCTTTTTATCCGGCATTCGTCCTATGTCGCGATATTTTCGGCAGCCGTACCCTGCCTGGTGGTCGTCCTCCACCTTAGATGACCGTCCCTCATCTTAACCCTTACAGAGCAGCCGTCCCCTGCTAGGTGATCGTCCTTCACCTTTGATGACCGTACCTCATCATCTGTTTATTTCATTTACCCGATGGCCGTCCCCGTCGTGGTCCCTTTTCTTTTTTTAGCCCGATGGCCGTCCCCATCGTTGGTTACCTTTGCTTTATGAACTTGATGGCCGTCCCTGTCATTTTTCATTTAATCCCCAGAGAATTGTACAGCTTTACTTGATGGCCGTCCCCATCATAACCCTTTTTTATCCCCAGCATGTCGGCCGTCCCCGTCATCGCTTTATTTCCCGCACCTTTCCCAGCATGTCGGTCGTTCCCGTCATTGCTCTTTACACAGCAGTCATCCTTTGCTCGACGGCCGTCCTCCGTCGCCTATACTTTACAATATACTTTATTTTCCTTTACAATCTATATCCCTTTTCTTCTTCATTCTGTGAGTGCAAATTTTGGACTGTCTTTGGTATTCAACCACAAGTTATCTCGTTTGCCTGATAAGCCGTCGCTTACATCCTGCACAGCTAACTCATGTTTGAATAGGGGCAGCTGTAAACACCCCAAATTTGCCCTCACCCATTCACACCATGGCTTGTGATCATTTCATATGCATAAACACAATCATACCATCTCATATCACATTTTTGATCCACTGCATTGCTTCTAAGTCATCTGCATCTAGGGTTTGTGATCTGAGCTATCCAAGAGCTTCTTGAGCCACTCCAAAGGCCACCAATCACTTCAAAGAGGTCCATGTGTGTTCAAACATCATATTATACCCTCTCAAAGTCAAGAATGCCAAAGAATCACAAGAACTGGGATTTGTATGGAAGCAGAGCCAGGCTTGACTGCACAGTTGACCTAAAATTAGGGTTTTGGTTTCAGAGGCCATAACCCCAAATTTTTTGGTCATTCTTGTTTCTATTGGTCTCTATATGGTATAGGGAATATGCATATCAATTTTCATGAAGAAATTCCATGGGTAAGTCATCTGATCAAGGGTTGACTTTCTGAACAAGTCAGTGCAAAATCAGGGCATCTGAGGCCCCCAATGACCCAACCAAAGGGTATTCTTCATCATTTTGATTATATATGATCTTTATTTGATCATAGAAGAGTTTGGAAGTTCACAAAATTGGAGAATTGCAAGTCTTTTGCAAAGTTGACTTTTTGGGCAAGGTTGACTTTTAATGAAAATGTCATTTTATGTAACTTTTTCAACCCTTACTTTTTGATTCAAAAAAGCTTCAAATGGAAAAACTTTGGTCATGAAAGTTGTAGAATAGATCTTTCCCTTTTCAAAAAGTACAAGAACATGACCTAATTCATTTTGGATCAAAAGTTATGGAGTGTCAAAGTTAGCAAAAATCACTAAATTTCAAGTTATGCACCAAAGAGGCAAAGTTGCAAATTCATTTCTCAAGGCCAATTAAGTTACCAAATGCACTTCTAATCCACACAACATGATCACACATGACCTAAAAATCAGAATGGGCCAAGAGTTTCTCATATTGTTTGGCCTTTGGAGCAAGATATTTTCATGAAGATCAAAAGCAAGCCAAGTTGCAAAAGTCATCATATCTCCTCACCCACTTGTTGCCTAGCCTGCTGATCAATCCTAGCCTTTCTCTCTCACCTTGCTGCGCAGCCCACTCTCCATGTACTTGGCTAGAAGTTGCCCATGCCCTTCTTACACAAAAGTTGACATTTTGGCAAAAGCAACCATACCTATCACAAAAGGACATGTCATGTCATCTGACCAATGAGCATTGTTTATACAAACAAATTGCAAGCCAAGCATAAGACTACACAAGCCTGAAACCAGCCATAGCACCATATTCTCATTCACACTCCATTGAGCAAAAGCATTCGAAATTCACTCCACAGGCCACAAACACTCAAACCAACTTCACAAACCTTCTCACCATGCTTCACTGAACCAAAACCAACCATCAAAGCAGCCTGAAACTCAAAGAAACAGAAACACGATTCTCACCTGAGCTTGAACAGAACTTGTTCAAACTTCCAAACCAGCCAACACAAACTCTTTCTAAGCATCAAAGCTTCATCAGGGAGGTCAGAGGAGTGGGTTTGCACAAGAGAGGAGGTCAGAAAGTGCCAGATTGAAAAGCTTCAAACTCAGGTAGCTTCATGAACATTTTTTCCAGAAATGGATTTTTAAGTTACTAAGTTGTTCTTCATGATTCACTGATCACTCTGATGTCTTTGGTTTCGAAAATGGTAAAGAAATGAGAGTTTAATCTTTGTCTGAAACTTTTTGACCTAGAAATGTTTGCTTTCGATTCATGCGATTGATGAAAGATAAATGATGTTTGTGTTAGGGTTTTGATTCAGGGGGATGTGGGGTTGATTCCTGTTCTTTTAGATTTCATTTTAGTAACGTTTTGAGGATTTTAGGAATTTTCAGGTGGGGTTCCCACCGGAGAAGACGACCGGAGGTCTTCTCCGGCCACCTGAAAATGATTAGGGTTTAATCCTGTCATTAATTGTGGTTTGAATCTGATGCGTTGGATCCATTGACTTAGTTGACCTGGCGCGCGTTTGTGTGGCCCAGATGCATCCATTTTGCCCTAATCTCAATTAACTTAATTAAAATCCAATTAATTAATTCATAAACTTAATTAGTTTCAGTTTGAATATGGACCACTGGATTGCGCGCGCAGTCAACCTTTTCTCTCCCAGAATCCATCCTGGCCTTCCATTCTGTTTACTTTTCTTTTTCTTTATTTTTAATTCATTTGTTTTATATTTATTTTGTACATTTATTTTAAAATAGTAAAACTTATTCAAAAATTCTGAAATTTTTTGTACAAGCTTTTATTAAATTTCAGAACACAAAAATATTTTTATTTTTATTTTTTGCATTTAAAAAATATTTTTAAATATTTAAAAGTTTATTTTTAATTAATTAATGAGAATTAATTAAATAAAAATGCTTTTAGGTATTTAAAAATCTCCAAAAAATTCATGAAACATTTAAAAACATTTAGAAACATTGTCCAACCCTCAAACCAAATTTCTTTTTTGATCTTGATGCATTTTGAGAATTCTTCATGGAATTAAAATCATTTTAATGCATTATTTTGATCCAAACTTCCAAAAATCATTTCTGCCTAACCATTGAGAGTGGGACCTTGATTCTTTTTGCATTGCATTGTGTTTAGCATGTAGTTTGTGAGATTAAATGGCCATGATTTGATCTTTCATTTTCAATTTGTTTGGCAATTTTCTTGTTAAGGAACCCTAAAACCCTAGAAAACTTAGGAAAATCATAACTTGAATTAGGTTAAGAGTTGGAAACTCTCCTTTGGGCATTGAGTTAGTATAGGATTAGGGATCCTTTGAGTGCATTTTCAATTTTTTATCTTGATGTTTGCTTCTGATTTTGGTTTTTGTTTGATGCATTGATCATAAACCCTAATTTGGGCTTCCATATGCATCCATCTTGCATTTGCATTCATACCTTGACTTGCCATAGCATTTTGTGTATCCATTTGGTTCATTTAACATCTTAAGACATATTGAAAGCATGTTTGATCATTGCATCTTGCATTTGCCATGTTGTATGCCATATGCATCTCATAACTTTTCATGTATGATCATGGTTCCAAATTTGTGTCATCTGCATCCATAAGCTTATATGATCATCACCATGCCTTGTTTCATGTTTGCATCATCTCATAGCATCATTATCATCCCATATATGCTTCTGGTTTTGATTTTCATCATGCCATTTCATCCCATTTTGCATTGCATTGCATTTCTTTCACTAACTTTTCAGGTGGTAAGTTATATTGAGAAGTGAATTTGCCTTCACTTCTCATAACTTCTCTTCATCTCTTTTTATGCATCCTTGCGGCATTTTTGTTTGTGTTTGAGATTGAGCTTGCCCTTTCTTTTCCTTCTTACTTTCTTTCCTCAAGTGACTTGTCTTCTTCAATGAAGCAAGTTACTTTGCTTCTCTTTGTTCCCTTCATCTGCTTCCTGGTGGTTCCATTGAAGATTTCTCTTGTAAACCTCACAAACCTTAGGAACAACCAAGCATGACAATGATTAGGGTTCTGATTAGTCCCCACTTAGTTTTTACCTTTGTGTCTCATTGAGTCCTCTCTTCTCACCTCATAATCAGGGACTAAACCCTAAAGGCTTTAAGGCTTTGAGATTAAGCTTATGCCTGCATCCTTCTATTAGGATGGAGTGTATAACTTTAATCCTAAGTGTTAAACCCTTAATGTGTTTAAATCCTTTAATCAATCCATCTAATAATCATCAAGACATCAAGCTTGTAACTTGGGCCTTGCATTAGGGTTCTAATTCTTCCTTAATTGGTTAAGAAGGACTAACCCTAGTGTTAATGGACAAGTCCTCCTCAAGTTGTCTTACAAACCATAAAATTCACTTCATCATCATACCATTAATTAAAATCCACTTAATCAAAGGCTTGTTTTGTCATGAGTTTAATCCCTAATCATGGATTAAGTTGAGGAGCTTTCCTCAGCTTAAACACCCTCATCTATTATCCTTCTATTAGGATGGTGTAATGAGTCTGTTTAATCCCTGATTATGGCTTAATCTCATTACTTAACACTAAAAAAAAACACCAAAAACATCTAAATAATCACAAGTAGGTCAATGATCTTAATCCTACACCAAAGGTGATTAAGTGTGAGAATCTGACTTCACACTTAAGGTATTCTCATTACCCCTAATCAGAGGGAAGATGTGATGAGTTTACCAACCCATTGGTTTAGGCTTAAGCTCATTAACTTATGACAAACTTCAAAAAACAATAAAAGACTGAAAATACAAAAACAAACAATAATCGTCTCCTCCGGGATTCTTTTCTCATCACATTCACTCATAAGCGAGAACTTGCTTCTTCCGTCTAATGCAAGACAGTTTGCACCTGAGCCAGACAGGTCATACACTTGAGCATAGACAAGCAAGCAGTTCACAAGTCAATTCATCTTTCAGTCTTTTTGGGTCGAACTACGGTGTTCTGACTTCCTCATTGCACGAGAGGATACGTAGGCATAACTTAACAGTTATCGAACAAAAGTCTCTGTATATTCCCCCTCTTTCCAGCATTATTTTCTTAGCCTCATGATCTTGAGCATTTCATTCTTGCCCTTACACTGACACTGTATATATCACACTTCACTCCTTTTACACTGACACCTGTACATCTTTTCCAGTTCTTTTATACACAAATTGCACTGACACTACCCCTTTAAAACACAAATCTTTTAAGCGTGGATCCCGTCGAGTACGACGGACAATCTGGGTGCTAATACCTTCCCAGGTTGTAACCAACCCCCTTTCTCAGTCTCTCTGGTTCGCAACCGTCTTATCCATCTCTTTCTAGGTCTATGCAACATTACCTTTCCTCCGGGATAAAAATGCCTAGCTGGCGACTCTTTTCATTCCCTGTGAGTTCACTCCTGTGTGTTCTCACATCCTCCTTTCGCCGACCGTTCGCGTCTGTACCTTTATTTGGGGCCATTCCCCATTTATCGGGAGCGACAGCCAGCTGTCGCTCCCCAGATTTCCATCCTGGTACAAACGGGAAAGTGGCACAGAAAGAGATAGAGTCGCCATCCAGGAATTTTTATCTCGAAGGAACGAGAATGGTAATGCTGCACAAATCGTAGAAAAGAAAGGAAGGACAAAGGTCCTGCGAACCAATGAGACTGAGATCGGGAGTCGGTTACGACCTGGGAAGGTATTAGCACCCCAAATCATCCACCGTACCCGACGATATCCACACTTGCAAAGAAAACTGTTTCAAAGGGTGGGGGGATGAAAGCTACAGCAAAATTGAAACTGAAACTAGAATGAGAAAGGAATTGAAAGAAAGGAAATAAAGAAGAAAAATGTAGGGAAAATAAAGATTATGCTCGAACGGGCCCTATCCCGCTGCCTACGTACCTCATCTGGACATGAGGATCAGAGACGTTGTAGTTCCCCTAACTAGGGGTTGAAACAATTGCTTGTGAATTAAGGCCTGAACTGCCTATGTTAATGCTCAGGTGTTGCAGTCTCGGACGACGAGTGCGTAACCATCTTGCAAAATGACAAGAAGAAGCAAGTTCGCGTACGGAGCGAAGGAGATGAGAAATAAATTCCCGAAGTAAAGACGCTTATTGTTTGTTTGTGTTTTTTATGATTTTTTTATTTGTGTGGCACAAGAGAATGAACTCAAGCTCTTTTCCATGGAATGTGTACTTGCTACTACATTCCAAGATGGAATAATAAAACAAGCACACCAAACAAGGAGAATTTATCCAAGACTCGTTTCCAAAGGCTAGGGCCTAATTTTATTAACTTGTTGAATTTATTAGGTGTTTTAAAGATTAAGAATGAAGAAGTGTTTTTTAGGGTTTTTCTTGATGAATATGACTTCATGATCCGACTTGTACATCATGCTAGACAAATGCACTATTCCAAAATATAATGAATACATATGCCCTATGGAATAAAGCTATAACACAAGAAGTCATTTCTTTCTTTATTAATGTTTTTTAGGTTTTTGTTTTGAGATGAGAAGAGAGAAGAAACCAAAGGATCTTAAAGGTAAAATCTAATGGGGAAAATCTAATCCTAATATTAGCATGCGAAGAGTTTGTCCTAGGTTAGTGAGGCTTCAACTATCCTAAAGAAAAGAAGAACCAAAGAGGAGCAAAAGAGAAGAGGAGAAGAGCTAGCAAGCAACTTACTCCTCTAAAGGAGATAAGTTGCTCCTAAAGGGGGAAGAAAAAAAATTGCAACACATGATGGCATAAGGCACATAAAAACACAAAGAGAAAGCAACTTAAAAGGAAAAGGATGAAGAGTTGAAATGTGGATGAACATCCACACTTCTCTTACCATGAGCCATTGCAAGTGTTAGCAAAATCTAGCACATGTTCATCAACAAAACTCATGGAAATGGCATGCTCAAAGTTCACATCAACAAAGATCAAACAACATGTCATATTGCGCATACAGGCATTTACGAGTCGAAAACATGGAAGCATGCATCAACCAACAAGAAAATCACCCTAAACAATCATGTTCAATGATCATATAATGATCCATGGAATTTAAAACAAGCAAGGGGATCAAACATGCTAAAAATAGCCCAATAATGGCACACTGCATCAGTGTTAACCGGTTAACCAAAGCGTTAACTGGTTAACCAGTCAAAATCTGCAGAAAAATAGCACAGAAACAGGTGCGTTAACCGGTTAACTAATCTGTTAACCGGTTAACACTGAAGAAACATCAATAATTTCCTGCAGAAAAATCAGTTCAAAACAGGTTTTCCAATTAATCTCACACCAGACCAGTAATCAATGGAGCATGAAATAAGTGTATCAATTCACATTAAATGGCATCATGAAGCTCATGAACATTACCACATAGATCCGATTACAAATCAACCAATCAATTCAAGCAACATAAGAAAATACACAAGCACATGGTGGATCTAAAGCACAAGCATGCAAATAAGCAAAAACAGAGCTAGATCTGAAACTAACCTACCTACAAAGCTGAGGTATGCTTTGATATTTGTTGATCAAGCTGAAAATGATAAATCTCACGCAAAACTTGAAGATCCGGTGCTAAGCTTCACACTCCATGCAAAGTAAATGCAAGAACAAGGTCTTGATGCATAATTTTGGATCCAAAAGCACTTCTAGATCCCAAACCAGATCTAAATCACCAATTAAACCAGCAAAAAGATGCAATGAAGCTAAGGATGGAGGTCTAGTTCCAAGATCCACACACCTTAAGGCAAGGTTATGTGATCTTCAAAGAGGAACTTTGAATGATTTGGAAAATTGGGAGAGAAAAAGTGAGAGAATTGTGAGAGAGAAGGGTGAAAATTCAGAATGAGAATGAAAATTGTGAGAGAGCCCCCTTTGGTTTGGAGAGAAATGGATTAAATATGGTTTAGGTTTGGGGCCCAAAAATTAGGCTTGGGATCCAAAATTATGGTTTGGCAAAGAGATTAGGATTTAACAATGGAATTAGGCTTGGATAAGTGCTCTAGATCCTTCTCTTTAATTTCCAATTAATTTAAAAATGAATAAAAATCAAAAACTTCAAAAATTGGAGCCAAACACATGCTGAAAATGCTGTTGGAATTCAAAATTCGCAGCCGTTAACCGGTTAACCAATCCGTTAACCGGTTAACGCCAGTAAATTTTGAATTTTCCCTCCTTTTGGTAGGAAACCTCGGGAATACCCCAGCGCCAACCGTTTTGATCTGATTTTGATCCTCAATCCTTTTTAAACCTTTGAACCTGATGTTAACCTTGTACCATGCCTTGTGAGCCTTGAAAATCCCTGATGATTGATCATATGCCTTATGTTGGATCATGCAAGTGTTATGCCTTATTTTTCTGTGCAATATGCTAAGGACATGACATGCTAATGATGATTATGATATGATGATGATGCTAAACAGGAGAGGGCAAATTTGGGGTGTTACACATATGTTCAACCTTAAGGGCCAACGCGTCCATTTTGACTTGCATCATGTCTATAAAACATATCTCATGTATTCCTCCTTGGGCCTCTTTATTTGCCACTGTTGCTCGTTCTGTTCCCCATTGATAATGGTTTTGGGTCATGTCTTTGATGAGAATTCAAGCTTCAGGGTAAGGTTTATTCATCAAAGAACTGCCAGTAGTAGCGTCGATGTTCATTTTAGTGTTATAATGAAGTCCATTTTAGAAGGTATGAATAATCAACCATTGTTCTAGACCATGGTGTGGACATGTTCTTAATTGGTCTTTATATCTCTCCCAAGCATCAAAGAGTGATTCACCTTGGTTTTGGGTAAATCTAGTTATCTAGTTCTGAAGAACAACAATCTTACTTGGGGAAAAATATCTGGCAAGGAAAACTCTCCTAAGGTCTTCCCAGGTTGTTATAGAATTAGCTGGAAGGGAATCTAACCATGTAAGGGTTTTACCTCTAAGGGAGAAAGGAAATAGTCTTAGAAGAATCACCTCAGGAGTAACACCGTTGGTTTTAAAAGTATTTGCTAATTGGATAAAGACTTTTAGGTGTTAATCTGGTTTCTCTGAAGGGAGACCTGATAACTCGAATTTATATCGATTATTTAATGCGGTTTCCGATTGTTGAACATGTTAATTTATGTATTTTGGACAATATTACGCGAGAATTGTGTTTTTTTTGTAGAGATTTGATCAAACATGACTTTTGAAGGCAAAAGTATAAAAGGAAGCTTATTGGACAAGAAACGAGGGAAAAATAGAAGGAAAAGAGCAAGAAAAGTCATCTCTGCATAATTTACTGTGGGACACCCATCTCATTTGTGAAACACTCGTCTCACCTTCAAGACGCCCGTTCCATCTCCAAGTTGCTTGTCTCACTTCCAAGTTGCCTGTCCCATTTGTGAAACGCTCGTCTCAAGCTCAAGTCAAATAACCTAGTTACAAAACAGAATTCAAACGCAGAGAGAGACATTATAAGAATTTTTCGCTTCAACAAAGAATTTCCCTCCATCCTAATCAAATTAGTCTAAGCAACTCAGTTCAAATCCCAATCGAAGTCCATGCCTTTAAATGCTTAACAAACCTAAGTTGCTACCTATAAATAGAAGCCACTGCAATTTGTAAACGAAGAGTTTCGTTCAAGTCCAAATTTCTTCAGTTTTTTCTTTCATTTGAAGTTCACAATTTTATTTTCAGCATTTGTTTTTATTTTCTTTTACAAACCCCAAGTGATAGTTTCCATCATTAGGAAACTATCGCCATTTTAATTGTTTCCAGCCAATGAATAATTGTTTGCTTTCCAAGTTTTCGAAAGTTTGGTTGATCAAGAACATTGCAACCAGGTTTCTAATTTTAATGCTTTATTGTTTATTTATATTTGCATTTATTTATATTATGACTTTCTTCTCCTTCTACCTTTCTTTTTTTTATTCAATATGTCTGGCTAAACCATTAATCAATATATATTTGTCTATCCGGAGAGAATTTGTGGAATTAGGCTAATACTTTAAATTAAGTTAGTTTTCGGCATTCGATTTCTTAATATAAAAAACTTTCATTACGAGAGTAAGAGAGTATAAAAGATTAGGATTAATACCACGAGAGTGTGAGATCATAATCAGATAGCAGAAATCGGGAATTGTTTTAAATACATCGGAAGCGCTTTAAGACTTATTAGAACCTTTAGGTTTCCAAAAGGTATTTCTAACTTGAATTGACACAGCGAGAGTGCTCAATTGAACTTAGGAGTATAGTAATAGGAAAGACGACAAGAGTGTGAGCTAACGACTTTTAAACTGAGAGATTTTACTGAAAAATAACTTAAAAACCTTAACAAGCCGACCCTCTATTGAATTCACAAAGGAGAACCAATTACGTACCGATATTATTATTATTTTTAACTTAATTAATTATCCACCTTCTAAAACTAAAAACATCACTCGCCTTAGCTAAACATAGTAACACCCGACAACACTAGGTTGATTATCGAGTCTCTGTGGGATCGATATCTTTTATTACTATATGATATACTGTGCACTTGCAGTTAGTAACCATTAGACTCAAAGTCGCGGCCATGTTTTTTGCGCCATTGCTGGGGACTTAGATTTAGTCAATATTTCATTTTGTTGTTGCACCGTCTAGACTAAGCTAACAATGTTTAGCTCTCCTTTGTTGATTGTATGCCCATTACTCGCTCCCGAGGCAAAGACTTAGAACCCTAGATCGACGAAGTAGAACATTTCATAAGTTCGAGACGCCGAACTGAACACGAAGAAACCTTTAATCCTGAAATTATTATACAAGATTCAATTGAAGAACCAGACATGGCCAAAAACAGAGGAGAACCAGGTTCACTCAAGTCCTATGCGACCCCAAATCAATAAGAACCGCATAACAGTATTTCCGCACCAGCCATAACCCGAAACGATTTCGAATTAAAACCCTCACTTCTACAAGTTGTGCAATAGAACCAATTTTCCGGAAATCCTACATATGATCCTAACGAGCATCTGACAAAGTTTGTATAATACGCAGATACAGTGAAAGCGAATGGTTTAACCCAAGACGCAATAAGACTAAGACTCTTTCCATTCTCCTTAAGGGATAGAGCTTGGGCATGGTTACAATCATTACCATCCGACTCCGTCACAACATGGACAGAATTGGAGAAAGTTTTCTTATCTTTCTATTTCCCGCCAAGCAAGAAAGCCATGTTGAGAGCTCAAATCAACGGATTTCGACAAAAAATTCCGAATCACTTTACGAAGCGTGGGAAAGATACAAGGATCTGTTAAGATTATGTCCACACCATGGGTTTGAAAAATGGGTAACCTCCATAACCTTCTATAATGGACTTCTATAAAACACTAGGATGACGATAGACGCTGCCGCGGGCAATGCTCTTATGGACAAACCATACGAAGAAGCCTACAACCTCATTGAGAACATGGCTCAAAATCATTGCCAATGGGGAGGAGAAAGAACACCTGTAGAGAAGACCATACTAAAGGAGGAATGTACGAAGTGAATAGTTTCGACCACGTAAATGCTAAGATGGATGCCATAGCTCAGAAAATCGATTACTTGACCATAACACCACCAGCCACCATGGCTGAGGTAACTCCAAGTTGTGAAATTTGTGGAATCCCAGGACACATATCACATGAATGTCAACTTCTTGTCGGATTAACCACATATCAGGTGAACTATGCTCAAGGAAATCCTTATTCTAATACTTACAACCCAGGATGGAAAAACCACCTAAATTTATCTCACAAGAACAACAATGCCTTGTATACGCCTAATCAAGCACCGGCTGTGCCACCAGGATACCAAAACGCTGCAACACCCAATCCGAATGCTCCTAGGAAATCAAACCTTGAACTGATGATGGAAAATTTCATTGCGACTCAATGTAAACACCCCAAATTTGCCCTCACCCATTCATACCATGGCTTGTGATATCTTCATATGCATAAGTTCAATCATAGCATCTCATGTTGCATTTTGATTCACTGCATTGATCCCAAGTCATCTGCATCTAGGGTTTGTGATCTGAGCAATCCAAGATCTATTTGAGCCACTCCAAAGGTCATCAATCACTTAAAATGGGTCCATGTATATTCAAGCATCATATTATATCCTCTCAAGATCAAAGAAGTCAAAGAATCACAAGAACTGAGAATGGCATGGAAGCAGAGCCAGGTTTAACTGCACAGATGACCTAGAATTAGGGTTTTGGTTTCAAAGGCCATAACTCCAATTTTTTTGGTCATTCTTGTTTCTATTTGTCTCTATATGTTATAGGGATCATGCATATCAATTTTCATGAAGAAATTACATGGGGAAGGCATCTAATCAAGAGTTGACTTCTTGAGCAAGTCAGTGCAAAATCAGGGCGTCTGAGGCCCCCAATGACCCAACCAAAGGGTGTTCTTCATCATGTTGATTGTGTATGATCTTTATTTGATCATGGAAGATGTTAGAAGTCCACAAAATTGAAGAATTTCAAGCCATTTGAAAAGTTGCCTTTTTGGGAAAATGACTTGTAATGAAAACTTGCCATTTTGGGAAAGTTTTTCAACCCTTGCTTTTTGATTCAAAAATGCTTCAAATGGGAAAACTTTGGTCATGAAAGTTGTAGAATGGATCATTCCCTTTTCAAAAAGTACAAGAACTCATTCTAATTCTTTTTGGATCAAAAGTTATGGCCTTGCAAAGTTGGATAAAATCATTGAAATTTCACTTTTGCACAAAATGGAAAACTTGCATTTTCTCATGACAAGCCTTTATGTGACTTCAATGTGACTTATAATTATCATACCAATGCAATGCATGATCTAAAAATCAGTTTGGCCCAAAGAATTTCCCATTTCTATGCCTTGTTTTTCAAGTAACTATAAGCCATTCTTCATGAAAGTGCAAAGAGGGATTTCTTGCAAATTGATTCTCAAAGGATTTGTTTGGCCTCTAGCTGGTTTCAAAACTTTGCCATGACCTAATGAAGCATGCCACACCAAAAATTCAGCAAGAGTTCTCACATAAACATAGCCAAAAATCATGAGATGTAACAAGTTGTCAAGTTGCAAAAACCCTTCCAACTCATGATCCAAATGCTGCAGTCCTTTATGAATCATCCAAGGGCCATCCTTGACTCAAGCTGAGGCAGGACAAGCCTCTAGATTTCCTCTGACCCGAGCCATGCCTAGGGTACACAATATCTTGACTTTTTGCATAAAGACCCATGCCAATCCCACAGTGACACACCAACTCCTCTGACCTATCCAAGAGTGATAAGTGGACCAAAAGAGACATAACACAACACACAACACAAGTTGAAACCAGAGATTGCCATAGTTATCAAAAATTCCCCAACTTGCAAAACCTTTCGAATCTCTCAGCTCACTCAACCAATCTTCAAACCAACTTCACCATTGATCTCAAGATGACTCACTGACCACAAACCAACCATTGAAACAGCCAAAAACCTCACATAAACCAAACACGATTTCTGACCAGTTGGCTTGCAAACTCCCAAATCAGCCAAAAGAAATTCCTTCCAAGCATTAAGACTTCATCAGGAGTTCAAGAGGAGTGGTTTGCACCAAGAGAGAAGGCTTGAAAGTCCAGAACTGAGAAAGCTCAAGCTCAGGTACCTCCCTGAAACTTTTTTCCAGAACTTGTTCCTTTAGTTATAGAATGGTAGAGTGTGTTCCACTGATCACAATGAACCTTGAATGGTGAAAAATGGTTGAGTTTTGAGTGTGTATGCATGTTCTGAAATTTTGTTAAGTTTTAGGTTTTTGTTCGAATCTTGTTGTTGATAAAAAATAAATGAAATTTGGTGCTGGATTCTTGCTCTATGGGGTTTGGGGATCATTTCTGGAGATTTGGGGGGTTTGATTTGGCCTAGGGAGTGTTTAGAGAAATCTCAGGGGAGAGGTGGCCGGAGAAGATGACCGGAGGTCATTTCCGGCCACCTGAGAGTCATTAGTGTATTAAACGCGTTTAGGGCAAAGTTTGAATTTGGACCCTTGATCTGGCTGACTTTGGTTGACTCCCGCGCGAATGGAGGGCCTGGATCTCTCATTAAACCCTAATTCAGATTAATTAGGTTAATTAATTAGGATTAAAATTTGAATTTGCCAGAATCAATCCTAGCCACTCAAACGCGCGCCAGTCAAATCCCACCCTCTGACTTTGAATCTCATCCTTTGGATTGTTTGACTTTTCCATTAAATTCATTTATTTTCATATTTTTCTTATTTGTTTTGCATATTTATTTTAAAATAGCTAAAATCATTTAAAAATTATGAAAATTTTTGTCAAGGTTTTCATGAATTTTCAGAACACAAAAATATTTTTATTTTTATTTTTTGCATTAAAAATCATTTTTAAATCATTTAAATGTTTATTTTTAATTAGTTAATGAAAATTAATTAATTAAAAATACATTTAGGAATTTAAAAATCACAAAAAAATTCACATTGCATTTAGAAACATTTAGAAACATTGTCCAACTCTCAAACCAAATTTCTTTTTTGTTCTTGATGCCTTTTGATCATTTTCATTGGATTTAATTTAATTTTTAGGCAATATTTTGTGTCAAATTTCAAAATTTGCTTTCTGCCTAACCATTGAGAGTTGGATAAGGATTCTTTTTGCATTGCATCTTGTATAGCATGTAGTTTATAGGATAAAATTGGTTTGAATTGATCTTGTATTTTCAATTTGTTTAGCATTTTTCTTGATAAGGTACCTTAAAACCCTAGCAATCTTAGGAAATTCATAACTTACACTAGGTTAAGAGTTGGATCCCCTCCTTTGGGCAGTGAGTTTGTATAGGTTTAGGGTATCTTTGATTGCATTTTCAATTTTTTATCATGACATTTGCTTCTGGTTTTGGATTTTTGCTTTGCATGATGCATGAAACCCTAATTTGTGCCTTCTTTTGTATCCATTTCTCATTTTCTTGCATCCATTGACTTGCCATGACATTTTGTGCATTCTTTTGATTCATAATACATCTTAGGACATCTTAGAACCATGTTTGATAATTTCATCTTTCATTTGCCATGTTGTATTGTCCATTACATTTCATAACTTTTCATGTACATTCTTGGTTCAAAGCATGCCTCATTTGCATCCTTATGCTTGCTTGATCATTCTCTTGCCTTGTCTCATGTTTGTATCATAGCTTAGCATCATTAACATCATGTAAATGCTTCTGGTTTTGGTTTGCATCATGACATTTAATCTCATTTGCATTGCATTTCATTTCTCTCACTAACTTTTCAGGTGGTAAGTTGTTTGAGAAGTGAATTTGCCTTCACTTCTCACATTCTCTTTTCAGCTCTTTCTTATTTCCTTTGCTGCATTTTGGATGTGTATTGGATTGAGCTTGCTCATTCTTGTTCATCTTACTTTCTTCCTTCAAGCAACTTGTCTTCTTAAGTGAAGCAAGTTGTTTTGCTTCTCTTTGTTTCTTCCTCCTTTCATCTGCTTCCTTCCTGGTGGTTTCTCTGAAGATTCTTCTTGTAAACCTCATTAACCCTAGGAACAACCAAGCATGATAATAATTAGGTTTTGATTAGTCCCCCATTTAGTTTTACCTTTGTGTCATCATTGAGTCTTCTCTTCTCATCTCATAATCAAGGACTAAACCCTAAAGGTTTTAAGGCTTTGTGATTAAGCTTATGCCTGCATCCTTCTATTAGGATGGAGTGTATAACTTTAATCCTAAGTGTTAAACCCTTAATGTGTTTAATTCCTTTAATCAATCCCCCTAATAATCACTAAGACATCAAGCTTGTAACTTGGGCCTTGCATTAGGGTTCTAATTCTTCCTTAATTGGTTAAGAAGGACTAACCCTAGTGTTAATGGACAAGTCCCCCTCAAGTTGTCTTACAAACCATAAAAATCATTTCTTCATCTTATCATTAACTAAAATCCATCTAATAAAGGCTTTGTTTTGTCATGAGGTTAATCCCTAATCATGGATTAAGTTGAGGAGCTTTCCTCAACTTAAATGTTCTCATCTATTATCCTTCTATTAGGATGGTGTAATGAGTCCATTAAATCCTTGACTATGGCTTAATCTCATTACTTAACACTAAACAAAAACAACAAAAACATTTAAATAACCACAAGTAGGTTAATGATCTTAATCCTACCTCAGGGTGATTAAGTGTGAGATGCTGACTTCACACTTAAGGTATTCTCATTACCCCTAATCAGAGGGAGGATGTGATGAGTTTACTAACCCATTGGTTTAGGCTTAAGCTCATTAACTTATGACAAACCTCAAAATCAATAAAAGATTGAAAACACACAAAACAAACAATAATCGTCTCCTTCGGGATTCTTTTCTCATCATCTTCATTCATAAACGAGAACTTGCTTCTTCCGTCTAATGCAAGACAGTTTGCACCTGAGCCAGACAGGTCATACACTTGAGCATAGACAAGTAAGCAGTTCACAAGTCAATTTATCTTTCAGTCTCTTTGGGTCGAACTACGGTGTTCTAACTTCCTCATTGCACGAGAGGATACGTAGGCATAACTTAACCGTTATCGAACAAAAGTCTCTGTATATTCCCCTTCTTTCCAGCATCATTATTTAAGCCTCATGGTCTTTAGCATTTCATTCTTGTTCTTACACTGACACTTTACTTATACACTTCACACTTCTTTTACACTGACACCTGCATTCTTTCCAGCTTTGATACACAAATTGCATTGACACCACCCCCTTAAACACAAATCTTCTAAGCGTGGATCCCGTCGAGTACGGCGGACAATCTGGGTGCTAATACCTTCCCAGGTTGTAACCAACCCCCTTTCTCAGTCTCTCTGGTTCGCAACCGTCTTATCCATATCTTTTCTTAGGTCAATGCAGCATTACCTTTCCTTCGGGATAAAAATGCCTAGCTGGCGACTCTTGTCTTTCTGAGTTCACCCCTGTGTGTTCTCTCCCCTTTCGCTGACCGTTCGCGTCTGTACCCCTTCTGACCTTGTGTGTCATTTGGTGGGAGCAACACTCAAGCTCAAACAAACAAGGATTTCCTAAATCAGAACATCCATTCTAGTGATCAAATAAAGCAATTGGTGACAAAGGTAGATGCTTTAGCTACTCATAATAAGATGTTGGAAACTAAAATTTCTCAAGTAGCCCAACAACAAGCATCCACTTTTCCTAGACAGCCACAACCAAATCCTAAGGGTCATGCAAATGCAGTCATACTAAGGAGCAGAAAAGAGTTGGACGGACCTGCCGATCCTATAACCGAAAACCCAGCCATGTACCATCAGCCTGAGAAATCAACTGAGAAAAATGATAAACCACAGGAAAAGGAAACCGATGAGAAAGAGGCCGAGGAAAAGGAAAAACCTTATGTACCTCTGCCACCATATAAACCACCGATTCCATACCCCTAACAGTTAACACATTAAAAAACAATGGGACAATTCCAGAAATTCGTAGAGCTTCTGAAACAATTTAAGATCACTATACCCTTTACAGAAGCTATTACTCAGATGTGGTTGTATGCTAAATTTATGAAGGAGATCTTATCCAACAAGAAGAAAATCGAAGAAAACGAAATAGTTACACTTACTGCTGAGTGTAGTGTTCTTATTCAGAATAATATGCCACCTAAACTGAAGGATCCAGGAAGTTTCTCTATTCCTTGTGTAATAGGAAAGTTCATCATAGACAAACCTCTATGCGATCTAGGAGCCATTATAAGTGTTATGTTATTATCAATTTGTAAAAAACTTGATATGGGACAATTGAGACCAACAAAGATGTCAGTTCAACTAGTCGATCGTTCAGTTAAATTCCCAATAGGCATTCTAGAAAATGTTCTACGAATAGGTCAGTTATTCCCAAGTGATTTCATAATCATGGACAACAAGGAGGAAGCTACAACCCCTATTATACTAGGAATATCGTTCTTAGCTACTGCAGGAGCTATCATTGATGTAAAGAAAGGTAGGTTGACATTCGAAGTAAGAGAGGAGAAAGTCAAATTTATTCTAACCCAATTCCTCCAAGCTCCAGCCATAGACGATACTTGTTATTTCATTGACTTCATTGACGAATGCAGGTGAGAAATGAAAAAAGAAGAAACTACCTACTCCGATATAATGAAAATCCCATCTCCTGAGATCTTCCAAGAAGATACCTCAAAATAACCTTATCAGGACGAAAACCAAATTGAAGGATTAACTCTTGCACCTAATCATATGCCATGCCCGAAGAAACCCGATCTTGAACTCAAGGCATTACCTAACAATCTTAGATACAAATTCCTCGATTCAGAACTTAAAAGACCAGTCATAGTAAACACAGACTTAGGACAACTCGAAACCAAAAAACTTGTAGACGTCCTAAGAAAGTACCCAACCACGTTAGGCTAAAACATATCTGATCTAAAAGGAATAAGTCCTTCAATATGCATGCACTGCATTATGCTAGAGGAAGATTGTATGACCTCTAGAGAACCTCAAAGAAGGATTAACCCAATCCTAAGTAATGTAGTAAGGGACGAAGTAATGAAGTTATTAGACGCCGAAATTATATATCCAGTATCCGACAGTTAGTAGGTCATCCCAGTGCATGTCGTACCAAAGAAGGGAGGCATTACAATCACTAAGAACTCAAAAGGTGAGTCTATAACACAAAAAGTAATAACCGGAAGTAGAATTTGTATCAATTGCCAAAAACTAAATAAAGCTACTCGGAAATATCATTTTCCTTTGCCCTTCATCGATCAAATGTTGGAAAGATTGGCCAAACACTCTTATTTTTGCTACCTGGATGGTTACTCAGGATTTTTCCAAATACCTATTCACCCTAATGACCAAGAAATGACGACATTCACTTGCCCCTACGGAACATTTGCTTATCGTCGTATGCCATTTGGTTTATGTAACGCTCAAGCTACATTTCAATGATGTATGATGGAAATCTTCATTGATTTCATAGATGACATCATGGAAGTGTTCATGGATGACTTCTCCGTATGCGGCCTAAGTTTTGAAGGATGTCTATTTAACTTAGAGATGGTACTCGAGAGATGTGTAAAAGTGAATCTTGTACTAAATTGGGAGAAGTGCCACTATATGGTCAAAGATAAGGCAAAGATATAAGTAATAAAAGACCTTCAACCACCTAACCGTGAAAGAAATAAGAAGTTTCTTAAGACACGCCGGTTTTTACTGACTATTCATTAAGGACTTCTCCAAAATTACTAAGTCGTTGACTGGTTTATTAATGAAGGACGCTGAGTTTGTCTTTGACAAAGACTATTTAAAAGCTTTTGAAACACTCAAAACAACCCTCATCACTACACCTATCATGCAACCACCCGATTTGACGTTACCATTCAAGATTATGTGCGATGCGAGTAATTACGCTGTTGGCGCAATCTTAGGCCAAAGAAAAGATAAGAAACTCCAGGCTATATATTACACAAGTAGGACCTTAGACCCTGCTTAGATGAATTACGCCACAACAGAGAAATAACTCTTAGTCGTCGTGTTCGCGCTTGATAAATTTCGTTCTTACCTAGTAGGAGCTAAAATCATCATCTATACCGATCACGCAACCATCAAATACCTTCTAAGTAAAAAGGATGCAAAGCCTAGGTTACTAAGGTGGATCTTATTGCTACAAGAGTTTGATTTATAAATTAAGGATAAGAAAGAGGCTGACAGCGTAGTAGCAGACCACTTATCACGTATGGAAGGAATTAAATCCGACCCGATACCAATTAACACTGATTTCCCTGATGAACGTCTTATAGCCCAATTAGAACATGAGATATCTTCTTTAGACGAAAAAATCCAAGAAGAAACAGTGGAAGAAATTTGTGCGCAAACCACTTTGCCATGGTATGCTGACATAGTCAACTATTTAGTTGTCAGGGTACTTCCACCAGATCTCACTTATCAACAAAAGAAGAAATTCTTCCATGATTTAAAACAATATTACTGGGATGAACCGTTGCTTTTCATGCGAGGATCCGGTAGTATTTACCGCCGATGTGTCCCAAAAGAAAAAATAGATTATATAATTTCCCATTGTCACTCCGCTCCTTACGGTGGACATGCAAGCACTTCGAAGACCTATGCGAAGATTCTTCACTCAGGCCTATTTTGGCCCACTCTTTGTAAAGATGTTCACCTCGCCATTCTAAATTACGACCGATGCCAATGCACTGGTAACATCTCGAGGCGCGATGAGATGCCCCAAAAAGGCATTCTTGAAGTCGAAGTTTTTGATGTTTGGGGAATTGATTTTATGGGACCATTCTCATCTTCTTTTAGAAACAAATTTATACTCGTCGCTGTCGATTATGTTTTGAAATGGATTGAAGCTATAGCTTCCCTAACAAATGACACACGAGTAGTTATGAAGCTTTTCAAAAACATTATCTTCCCAAGATTCAGTGTACCAAGACTCGTCATAAGTGATGGAGGCTCTCATTTCATATCTAAAATATTTGATAAACTCTTATTAAAATATGGAGTAAGATACCGAGTAGATACACCTTACCATCCGCAAACTAGCGGACAAGTAGAGGTCTCGAATAGAGAAATAAAATAAATTCTAGAGAAAACTGTAGCTACATCGAGGAAAGATTGATCTATCAAATTACATGAAGCTTTATGGGCCTACATAACAGCCTTTAAGACACCCATTGGAACCACACCATCAAATTAGTCTATTAAAAATATTTCCACTTGCCAGTAGAATTAGAGCATAAGGCATATTGGGAAATTAAAACTCTCAACTTTAACTGCACTAACGCAGGTGAGAAACTTATTCTAAACTTACATGAATTGGAAGAACTAAGACTAGACGTTTACGAGAATGCCCGCATATATAAGGAGAGAACCAAGAAATGGCATGACAAGCGAATTTCTAGGAAAGAATTCAGTGTGGGAGACATCGTTCTTTTATTCAATTCTAGACTTAGGTTGTTTCTGGAAAAATTACGATCTAGATGGTCTGGTCCTTTCGAAATAACTAAAGTTTTAAGTAGTGGTGCTATTGAAATTAAGGGTAGGTCTTGTGCACCGTTTATATTAAATGGGAAACGCCTTAAACATTATAATTGCGTAGAAGACAACGAATTTTCAATGGGTTTGAAATTGGCAGAATTGCCATCAGAAATCTTAGATTAGTTTCCCTTAAGTTGTGTAAAGCCCCGACATTAAATGAAGCGCTTAGTGGGAGGAAACCCACAATTTAATTTTTAAATTTTCACTTTAAATTTTTATTTTATTTAGTTTTTCAAATTTTTGACTTTTAAATGCTTTAAACTCACTGAGTTTTGTGTTGATTTGTTTTATTGTGTGAATCCAGGATTTTTAAAGTTTTTCTACCTTCTAAATTTTAGAAACATAGAACCTACTATGCATTGACTTTAGAATTCCTAAGTTCATTGGTTTACAACCCCAATTGTGGAAAAAGCTATACAAGAGGAAGAATAACATTCAGACTGTTTGGGTATCCCTGTGACATTAACATTCATGAGATGACTAACCTTTTAGAGTTCCCAGATGGCCCCACTATTTTCTCAGAACCACAGGAGAAGTTTCTTGCACATGGTGAGTTAGATCGCTTTTGGAGTAGTATCTCAGGACGATCTGATCATGACTTATACCCTATGTTGTCCACTGAGATCCATAACCCAACTATTAGGTATTTCCATATGATCCTAGCTTACACATTGTTTGAAAAAGTTGAAAGTGATAACACCGTTTCAAGAGAGAAATTATTCATTATGTTTTGTGTTTTCACCACCATAGAGATTAATGCGGTGACTTTCATGTTTTTAAACTTTTGCAAAATTATTCAGAGTGAGAACCGTCAAATCATGATAGATGGCCTAGTTACCAAGATTGCTGATGCAATGGGATTTAGAGTCCGTCTTGCTAAGATTACCCCACTTGGAGAGTTTAGGCCTATGAATATAACCTTCTGTTTTGAGAGAGCTATGTTGTACGACCGTGGACCTGACCCTTTTAAGCTCCTGATCAATGGCGTAGTTGTGCCACATTTAGTAATACCTGACCATGAGTGCATAAGTGTGCATAAAAGAGAAAACTGGCTATTTGATCTGGATGAACCAATTTATGAACTGGGTGATGCTTGGTCTGAAGTTGAGATAGATCCTAAGACTCCTTCCAACTACTATGATTCGGAGGATATGATTGAAGCTGAAAATAAACCTAAACTGGAAGAAGAGAAAATTAAACCTGCTGAGACACCTACACCAGTTCCAACAAATCCTGAACTTACTTTAGAAAGTCTCCGAACTTAGATGCACACCATGCAGTATGACATTCGCGACTTGCATATAGATATCATCACTCTAAGAGATATGGCAATGGATGAGTTTGAATATTTGAGAGATGCGATAGACTCAATCCACATAAATCGTGGCTAAATTTCAACATCAACACTCATCGGAATTTTCTTGCATTTTTATAAAATTTCAGCATTTTAAATTTAGTTAAATTTTATTTCTAGTCGATTTTAAATTTTCATCTTATTTTGAATTATGACTCTTGCAATTTTCTAAATTTTAACAATTTTGGTCTTGTTCTTAATTTGTGTGTGCCTTAAATTTTAATTGCTCAAGTGTGTTAAGAGTGTTTTAACTAATTATTAAAATTCATGTGTTATTGGTGTTTAAATATATCAGTCTGAGGCAATTATAATACATTGTTAGTTTGATGCCAAATATTGAAATGTTGTTTACCTACTTCTAGAAAAAAATTGCCATTACTGATATAAGAAGTATTACCTGCTACAATATTAATTTTGTTACCTTCTACACACATTAGATGTATGAAAGTAGTGTACAAGTACAACACGTGAATAACAGACTGAGAAGAAGCCAAAGTTTAGAGTAGTTGGATATTTTAAGTGAGACGGGCGACACAAGAGTGAAACGAGAATCTTAGGTTTGTGACGAGCGTCACAAAACCCAGATGGGCATCTCAATTCCCAGAACCCTGTAACGTTCACCTGCAACGACCATGAAGACCGTTGCAACCCTACCTACCCCATTTTCCTCCAACGAAACTGTCCCACCACTTCCTATAAAAAGCCATTTCCTACTTCCATTTTCACACAACTCTTCAAAACATCCTTTTCGTAGCATATTTTCAACTACCCCACTCACCCACTCTCTGTTTCTTTTTCTATAAGTTTGCAGCATAACATACATTCTATACCAGTCCAATCTCTTCACAAAAAATTTGTTCTCCTTGATTTCCATTCCATCTTTTGTTTTCCAAAGCTTTCTAAAATGGCATCACAAACAGCCATTAACCTCATTCCTAGAGAATGTGCCTCCAGAGATCTCCAAATGGCACATTTTGTCGAGTTCCGTGAGAGAATCATTAACATCACTAGTTACGTTGACGAGGACTTCTGGAATCGATTGGGGATCCTCGATAGTGTCAACTATATGATCGAGAAAACCAATCTCACGACACTTTTCAAAAGCAACAGGCCCACCTACGCTACGTTTGCTTTGGAATTTTTGAGTTCATATGAGTACCACGCGCCCAACGATGCAAAAACAATTCTTGGTGGGGAATATTATGTTCCGCCTCTTTGAAAGGGAGTATTCCGTCACTCAGGATAAGTTCAGTGAATGGTTCGGATTTCCGCAAGGCGATGGTGTGAACTTAACCATTCCAAGAGATGGAGACTGGAAGATTAACGCTTTTAATATGTGGGGAGAGTTATCAGGAGAAAGGTAGCAAGCGTGGGATGAGTTGTATGCTACTCATATCCATAACCCTACCATCCGCTATTTTTAGAGGGTATTATCCAGCGTAGTCTTCGGAAGGTTAAACAACCACAAAATGAATCAGAGGGAGCTATTTTTAGTTTATTACGCTTTCTTCGACATCCGTGTGAACCCCGTAGCCTTCATCTTCAACAACATTGAGTACATCTGCAATAGAGGGAAAACACCTTTTTGTTTTGGCGGCATGATTACCAACATCGCACCTAAGCTCGGTCTAGAGGAAAACCTGAACCAACTATTAACAGCACCCTCCCTGTACCTTGATATGGAGTGTTGCAGAGCCAGTCACCTAATTAGGCAAAGGAAGGATGGCATGCACTACTTGGTTGTCAAGAACAAGATCATCTGAAGCATCATCTTACCCTGTCATACCAGGACAAATGTGAAGGTCAAAGCCAACTGGCACTATGATCTGCATGCCCCTTCACCAGGTGCGGCTGCACAGGAAGAGCAGCAAGATGCCGGGATCGATGAGGTACAACATGCTATGGATGAAGCTGAAGTTTCTGATACGAGAGCCGTTATTTTTCCATCACCAGCACCTCCACTAGACGCCGGTGAAGGAATCAACAACCCGCGTCTATGGACAATATTATGGAGGCCATCATTCAGAGCCAAGAGATGAATCAGAAGCATTACAAGGAGATGTCAGAGAGAATGGGAAGGATGGAGGTAGCTCAGACAGCTCAGGGAAGACTCATCGCTGCTAACATTGAAGCTTTGGGTGGTCGACACGCGAAGTTCATGATATGCATGATTTTATCTAACATGTAGGTGTACCTGACCATATAGCGATGCATGGACAGAGAGCTGTCAGAGGCAGAGCCAGAGGACGAGGCCAGAGACCACCACCGTAGGAGTAATTTAGTTCTTTTTAGTTTTTAGCTTTTATTTTTTTTATTATTTTCTTTAAAAGTGTACCTATATTTTGCAAGATTGACGACAATTTCCGAGATAGTGTGGGAGAAGGTATTAGATTTCCCTTTTCATCATACAAAACATTATTAAATTAATCGAAGTATTTAGTTTTTAAATTCTCTCAAGTATTTTAACATTACCAATTTTTTTATTCATTTAGAATGCTTTCACTTAACATACCCTTCAAGTATATAGGTTGATAGGATTTGTTAGAAACTAAGAATAGACTTTACAAAACTTATACAATCTTGACACCTTAGACCCTTAGAAGTGATATCGATTTGGATACCTATTATACCGAAATCTGAAGCTTTAGTTCTAAATTAGCCCCGAGTAGTTTATATTAGAATTCAACACCATCTGAAGTACAAGCTACATGGAGAGCCGATGCAAATAAGTGATTGACTACAAAATTTCCAAAAAGAAGAAAAAGAAAAAAAATCTTAAGAATACGCAAGCCATTGGTAAAACAATCAAGCTGCACAAATTGCAAAGCAAAAAAACTGATGTAAATTGGTTCAGAGGAATCTGGTTCTGAACTCGGTAGGGAGAATTACTATTTGATCCCCCACGACTTACACTCAGTGTGATAAAGGGTTACCGCACTTGTGTACATGACCCCGAATGAAAAGAAGGATCAAATTCACTAATAGGCTATTCCACTATGCACGTGCAAAGGTAAGGGCTTAATGTGATTATGTCGGAATGAAACCGGGTGAAACAGATACATGAGCATTAAGTTGAGTTATAATATCATGATACGGATCGGTTTGTACGAGGGGTTTAAGAACATCTCTTTTTTAGTGTCATTAGTGTATTTTTAGTGTATAAGTTAATATTAGTTCTTTTAACATAAAGCCGCACAACCACGTAAGGATAGGTGATGTGTTTCGTGTCTGCATATGAATGTATTTTATTCAAAACATATTTTATTGTTTTCTTGAGGATAAGAAAAGATTCAAGTCTGGGGGAATTTGATAACTCGAATTTATATCGATTATTTAATGCGGTTTCCGATTGTTTAACATGTTAATTTATGTATTTTGGACAATATTATGCGAGAATTGTGTTTGTTTTGTAGATATTTGATCAAACATGACTTTTGAAGGCAAAAGTATAAAAGGAAGTTTATTGGATAAGAAACGAGGGAAAAACAGAAGGAAAAGAGCAAGAAAAGTCATTTCTGCATAATTTGTTGTGGGACGCCCGTCTCATTTGTGAAACGCTCGTCTCACCTTCAAGACGCCAGTTCCATATCCAAGTTGCTCGTCTCACTTCCAAGTTGCTCGTCCTATTTGTGAAACACTCATCTCAAACTCAAGTTAAATAACCTAGTTACGAAACAAAATTCAAACACAAAGAGAGACATTATAAGAATTATTCGCTTCAATAGAGAATTTCCCTCCACCCGAATCAACTCAGTCCAAGCAACTCAGTTCAAAGCCCAATCGAAGTCCATACCTTCAAATGCTCAACAAACCTAAGCTTCTACCTATAAATAGAAGCCACTGCAATTTTCAAACGGAGAGCTTCGTTCAAGTCCAAATTTCTACTGTTTTTTCTTTCGTTCAAAGTTCACAATTTTATTTTCAGCATTTGTTTTTATTTTCCTTTACCAACCCCAAGTGATAGTTTCCATCATTAGGAAACTATCTCCATTTTAATTGTTTCCAGACACTGAATAATTGTTTGCTTTCCATGTTTTTGAAAGTTTGGTTGATCAAGAACATTACAACCAGGTTTCTAATTTTAATGCTTTATTGATTGTTTTTCGTTTCATTTATTTATATTATGAATTTCTTCTCCTTCTACCTTTCTTTGTTTTTATTCAATATGTCTTTCTAAACCGTTAATCGGTATATAGTTGTCTAACCGGAGTGAATTCGTGGAATTAGGCTAATACTTTAAATTAAGTTAGTTTTCGGCTTTCGATTTCTTAATATAAACAACTTTTATTACGAGAGTAAGAGATTATAAGAGATTAGGATTAAGACCACGAGAGTGTAAGATCATAATCAGATAGCTGAAATTGGGCATTGTTTTAAATATAACGGAAGCACTTTAAGACTAATTAGAATCTTTAGGTTTCCAAAAAGTATTTCTAACTTGAATTGACACAATGAGAGCGTTCAATTGAACTTAGGAGTATATTAATAAGCAAGACCACAAGAGTGTGAGCTAACGACTTTTAAATCGAGAGATTTTATGGAAAAAAAACTTAATAAACCTTAACAAGCTGACCCTCTATTGAATTCGCGAAGGCGAACCAATTACGTACCAATATTATTATTATTTTTAACTTAATTAATTTTTCACCTTCTAAAACTAAAAACATCGCTTGCCTTAGCTAAACATAGTAACACCCGACAAAACTAGGTTGATAATCGAGTCTCTGTGGGATCGATATCTTTTATTACTACACGATAAACTGTGCACTTGCAGTTAGTAACTATTAGAATCAGAAAGTCGCGACCAAGACCCGCAAATTGGTTTTGTTGTACTAATTGTAATAGAGAGGGTTTCAGTTCGAAGTTATTAGCAGAAATAGTATGGTTTACTATACTAGAACGTGATTCCTCATCTGATGGTTGGGAGAAATCCTTAGGGGTCTTTGGTTACGATCTTCGGCCATAGCTTTCTTAATTCTACAAAGTAAGAGACATGCGTGAGAATAACATTCGGGTTCCGCTAAAGGATCTAGTAAACTACTGGTGCTACGAGCTCTTTGCATTGACCAGCTAGTAAAGCCTTAGTCTAGACGGTGCAACAATAAGGTACGAAATTTGACGTAATTGGTCTCCGGCAACGGCGCCAAAAAGTTGATGCGGTGTTTTCACAAGTATAAGAATCGTGTCAGAGTAATATAAAAGATTATCGATCCCATGAAGACTAAACATCCATCTATCATTATCTATTGTTACGATGTTTATCTAAGGCAATTAAAAAACGGGAGTAAAAAGTAAACAATGAAAAATGTAAATTCAAATAAAAACAACAGGCTTGAATGTAATTCACATAGTTTGATAATATTCCAAATTCTAGTAAATATAACTACTTATGGGTAATGTTCTCTACTTATGAAAAGAACTGATTTAACGGGAACTATCGCTTTCGCATATTCAGAACCGAGTTTATCCCTTAATCAAACCCACTTATTGTCACTTATAAAAATGTGCGCATTGCGTTAAAGTAATAAACCTATTTTTAAGAAATATAGTTTCTTGACTCAGTTGAAAAGTATTTTGACTTGGAATTTTCAATCAACAGAGGTTCATGTGAACTGGCTAAACCTATAAAGGCGTCCGAAAATAGTTTTAAAATCGTTTATCTTGTATCCTTTGAACAATTAAGACTAACCAAGTTTAACTAAAGGTTGGACGACTTTCGATCTTACCCAACAAAAGTAAAGTACAGAAAACTTGTGTTAAAAACCAAAATAGACCCTAAGCATTCCTATAAACACATTATGTGAAATATTATTTTACCACGATCCTTACATTCTAACCTTTAAAATTTAGCTAAACATGGAAATGTAAATGAACATATTAAAATGGATCATGCTAAAAGTAAAGTAAAGTGAGTGCGAGAAAATAAAAGAAAGTAAAGCGAGTGCGAGAAAATAAAGTAAAGTAAAGAGAGTGTGAGAAAATAAAGTAAAGTAAAGTGAGTGTGAGAAAATAAAAGAAAGTAAAGCGGGTGCGAGAAAGTAAACAAAGTAAAAGACAAGTGCAATAAAATAGAAAACTGTTCCAAACGAAGGCTTTAAGTCGGGTACAATTGGAAATAAATTTAACTAGGAATGAAAATGGCGGCAGAATTAACTTCTACCAAAGTGCTCCAAACTTGATTACAAACTCGATCGGTAGTGTGTTAACTCTTTGATGTGAAGGGATTATCACTTACAAACTGAATAATATATTTCCTAACTTGTAATTAAGCTTGGATTAAAAGAAATGAAAAATGAACTACTCTATATATAGCCAAGGGAAATGAAATGGAAAGACTATAGTGCCCCCCAACTTCTTTGGGTGAGATAATGGATTTGCAAAGGTGGCACCTGCCACCCTTCTATGGCGCCCACCATATGAACTAGGGGAAGAAGAATGTGGAAAACATGGAATTTATCATCAGTTTGAAACCATTCTTGTTGTGGCCGCCATAGTGGATGCCATGTGAACACTTTTCTCAAAAACTGCTTTTTCTGTTTGTTTTTCTTCAATTCTTCACGAGGAGATCTAGATAGACAAGAAACCTGAAAACAAAACAAAAAGCAAGCATACCAAAATAAAATAGCAATAAAATTCTAATAAACATGTGCAAATTCGAGTCAAATACGCAATGTTATATAGTGTTATCACTAGACTAAGCCCACAACCAGGTGGAACAACTTTCTAGGCGGTAGGCAGCTTTTCAACACCCAATTTCTACCCTGTGTATGAAATCATCAGATAATAAAATAAAAACAAGCTTTCATAGGCATCCTTATGTATAATCCCTATTATTGGCTTCTTAGCCATCTCTTCTCTCTCTAACTTCTTGCTGTTTTCTTAAACTTTTGTTTGCTTGTTATAATAGATTTCTTAATCAAAACTATCTTTCTTTATCTTATACTAAAGCAAAGATAATAAAACATTTTTCAATCATCAAAGGGGATATAGCCAACATCATTCTTAAAAATCATTTAAGAATACTCAAACTATTGCAAAGACATACTAAAAATGTTCAACACATTCACTGACTCATTTATTTGTCTGCATGCATCTTTATCTATATATATTTGCATCTCTGCTAGAATCTCTAAGTAAACGGGTTATTGTAACTAGACCAACCTTTGAATAACTTAGAACCCTCTTAGGATAAAACATAGCCTCTTCTTTGAGCTTAGTTCAAGGAACCTCAGACCTTTTAAAGGTTCCTTATTTCAGGCTTAGAGAATACTCATCCTCCTCTTGGGCTTTGTTCAAGGACCCATGGGACTCTTAAAGGTACATAGCCTCCTCTTGGGCTTAAATTCAAGGACACTCAAATGCTTCCTAAAAGCATAAGAACAAATCCTTAGCATTAAACACATACAATAGTCTCCCTCTCCCCAATGGATGACCAAGATAGCTTCCTCTTGGGATTTGTACAAATGAACTTCCCCAGACAAAGGAAAGTCTGATGACCTTAACTTTTTACAACAAACAGACAAAACACTCTTCTTTAAGAGTCAGTCTTCCACAAATTTTAAGCCTCACATCCCGGGCTTCATTCAAGATATAGATAAATCAAGAGTCAGTCTCTCACAAATAAGCTTCGCCATCCCGAGCTTCTAAATCAGGATACATATAAAAATTTCCCCAAAGAGTCATTTTTTTGAGCTTCAACCTTGGGCTTAATTCAAAGCACATATAAATAAACTCTTCTCTCTCTTTAGAGATGACAAATTCTCTCTACCGAGTCTTTTCGCTTCAACCTTGAGCTTCAATCAAAGCACAAAAGTTCAAAAACTTTCCAATAAAACAATTACAGTCATATTGTAAACACCCCAAATTTGCCCTCTCTTTTCTCACACCTTGGCTTGTGATCCTTCATATTGCATTACATAAACTTCACATCTCACACTGCATAGTTATTTCACTACATAAGTTGCATAACTAGGGTTTGTGATCAAATGAATCTTAGAAGAGGTTTGAGGTATCTCAGAGGCCATGAAGCATTCCAAGAGGGTCCATGAGTGTTCTATGATCATATTATGCCTCTAAGGGTTCTTGAAAGTCAAAAGATCACAAGAGATTGTAGAGCCACCCAGGAAGGCTCAGAGCTCTTGCACAGATGACCTAGAAATTAGGGTTTTGGGTTTGAGGACCTTACACTCAAAAATTTTGGTCATTCTTGATTCTATTGGTCTATATATGATATATGGAGTATGTGTATCAAATTTGAAGCTAAATTTTTTGTCGAAGTCATCTGATCAAATGGTAACTTGTTGTGCGAGAAAAGTTAGAATCAGGGCATCTGAGGTCACCAACAAGGGCACCAAAGGGTCATCTTCATCAATTTGGGGAACAATGATCTTTATTTGATCTTAAAAGTGCTTGGAAGTTCACAAGATTGAAGGATTATGAGCCATTGCAAAAGTTTCTATTTTTGGGCATGACTTGTAATGAAAACTGTCCATTTTGGGAAAGATCTTCAACCTCCTCTTTATTGATAAAAAAGACTTCAAATGAATTTTCTTCAAACATGAAAGTTATAGATTTGATCTTCCCGTTTTCAAAAAGTACAAGAACTCCTCTTGATTCATCCTAGAACTCGAGATATGGCAAGTCAAAATTGAGAAAAATATTGTAATTTTCAAGTTCATGCCAAAGAGGGAAATGTGCAATTTTGATTTCCAAGCCTTCTCATGACCTCTAATGCATTACTACACATCATAGAAACATAATGTAACATGTCTTGACCAGAATTATGCTTTGAACCACAAGATTTCATGACTTGCATCTCAAGAATCCTCAAAGTTGTCAAAATGCAAAAATCATACAAACTCATGAATCAAGCCATACATCTCACCAATTTCGATCCAAAGGCTCTCCTTGAACTCAGCTGAGGCAGCCTAAGACCTCAAATCACTTCTGCCATGGCCCATGCTTCAAGTACACCATTCTTTGACTTTTTGGCCAATGGAGCCTTATCATTCCTACAGTGCCCAACCACTCTTCTAACTCATTCTAATTTTTTATGCATAGCCTAAGGATCACAACACACAAGACATAAGAGCTCAGAACAAGCCAACACTCAGATTGCACAAAATTTGTCAAAAACTTCCCTTCTTCGATTCTCAATGCTCAGCCATCAAACTTCCAAATTTCTTTCACCAATCAACCAACAATCATCCATAGATCATTTCCCACCCATCACCATGGCTTGAAACACAATATACCAAGACCTCATTTTCTGCCATATCAGAACTGGAACCTTCAAACCATCCACTATAAGCTTCATCCAAGCACTTCATTAGCTTCAGGGGGACCAAAGGAGCCACTTTGCACCAAAGGGAGGCTTTGAAAGCTCAAATTCGAAAAGCTCCAGTTCAGGTAACCTTCAAGAACATTTTTTCCAGAACTTTGATTTCTTGTTATAGAATGATTCAATATGCCTTGTTGATCATGCTGATGTTTTTGGAATTGAAAATAGTGTAGAAATGAGCATGTATGGTTGTTCTGAAACTTTTCCCGTGAAAGTGTTTTTGCTTCGATTCATCATGTATGCGTGTTATAAATCTTGTTTGAGGGTTGATTTTGATTGTATGACGTTTGGGGATCATTTCTGGGCAGTTAGTTTGGTGTTTAGTGGACTGTAGAAGAAGATAGGTTGAGGGGATGGCCGGAGAAGATGACCGGAGCTTATCTCCGGTCACCTGAAAGCCATTAGGGTTTGTTTTCCAGTTTGAATCTCAGCCCTTGGATGTTGATTAGGTTAACGCATGGACGACCAAGATAATTCATTAAAACCCTAATTCTAATTCATTAAGTTAATTTATAATTAATTAGTCAAATAAAATCATGGCCCTTGGTTCACGCACGTAAGCTCAGTTTGAATTTAGGCCTTAGGACCAGCCTACCACAGGTCAAGCAGACTTTCAATCCTGGCCCTTGATCTCTTTTTCACGCAATTTGGACCACTCCTTTTAATTACTTTGCTTTTTAATTCATTTTATTTTCTTCATTTATTTTAAAATAGTAAAACAATTTATAAAATTCTGATTTTTTGCATCATTGTTCAATTTAATTTTCAGAAACCAAAAACATTTTTATTTTTAATTTTTGCATTAAAAAAATATTTTTAAATCATTTAATTATATTATTTAATTAATTAAAAATACTTTTAGGACTTTAAAAATCACAAAAAAATTCATGAAGCATTCTCACATGTTTAGAACAATTTAAAAACTCATCTTACTAATTTCTTTTAGGGTTTGATCACATTTTGACAATTAACCATGAATTAGGGTTTATAAATTTCTTATTTTTCTAACCCCAACTTCAAAAATTCATTTATGATCAACAAAGATGATTTTGTGAATAGTTATTTTTGCATTCTTTCATAGTTGGCATGTAGTATCTAGGGTATTTACCTCATATTTTTGCATTGCATTTTCCATTTGTTTGACATTTTTCATGAAGAAATACCCAAAACCGTAGCCTAACTTAGAAAAACCATATCTTGACTTTGGTATAGCTTTTGACTTCCATCTTTGGGGTGTGATCTTATGTAGGTTTAGGGTTCACTTGGTTACAATTTCAATTTTTTATCATGTGTTTTGCTTCTGTTTTGATCATATGGCATCTCAACTGTTTTAAAACCCTAATTTGTCAAAATCATTTGCATTCATCTTTGCATACCATCATCATATGAACTTATCATGACATATCATGCATTTGTATGTCATCTTAGACACCTTAGGATATGTATGAATGTTGGTTGACCATTGTTGCATCCATTTGACATGTTTTACATCCGTTACAACTTATGTATGTTCATGTGTTCTTAAGCTTCTAACATGCTTGTTTTTGCATCCATCACTTGTATGATCATACATATGCATTGTATATGACTTTGCATTTCTCCATGACACATTTACATCATGTATTCACTTCTGGTTGGTTTCATTGCATCTTCATCTTTGCTTCTTTGCACTTTGTTTCACCTTATGCATTCATACTAATCATTGCAGGGGCTTCTGGTAAGTTGAACAGGATGTGGATTTCTGTCCACATACAACATTTTATTATTCCTTCATTAGCATTTTTATTTGTCTTTGGAGTGATTTTGACTCAATTGTGCTCTTTCTTGCTCATTTTCTTTCTCTTAGGTTACTTAACTTCTTCAAGAAGTAAGTAACCTATTCTTCTTCCTCTTATCTTTTCATCTGCTTCTTCTTCCTTGGTGGCCATGTGAAGACTTTCTGAAGATCTTTCTTAAGCCTCACAAACCATAGGAATATCCAAGCATGATAACTTTAGGGTTGTATATAGTCTCACCTAGTTTTACCTTTGAGTCTCCTTGAGTCTCTGCTTCTCATCTCATAATCAAGGTTATACAGTTAAAGTTTTAGGGCTCTGTATTAGGGTTATGCCTGTATCCTTATCTTAGAATGGAGTGTATAACTTTGATACTTAGTGTTAAACCTTTAAGTTGTTTACACCTCCTAATCAAAACACCTAATAATCATTAAGACTTAAGCTTGTAACTTGGGCCTTATATTAGGGTTACATCTCTGCAAGTTGGTTCAGAGGGACTAACCCTAGTGTTTAATGGACAAGTCCCCCTCAGGTTTAGTCTTACAAACATAAAATCCATTTCTTAATCTAACCTTTATTTAAAATCCACTTGAATAAAGGCTTGTTATAGAATGATTTTAATCCCTAACCATGGATTAAGTTGAGGTATCTTCCTCATCTTAAGTGTCCTAATCTATCATCCTTCTCTTAGGATGGTGTAATGAGTTCACTAATCCCTCATTAGAGATTAAACTCATAACTTAACACAAAACAAAATCCAAAAAAACACTTAATAATCACAAGTAGGTTATTGATTTTAATCCTGCATCATTAGGGTAATTAAGTTGAGATTCTCATCTCATACTTAAGTAAACTCATTATCCCTAATCAGGGGTGATATAATGAGTTTACGACCGTTGATTAAGGCTTAAGCTCATTATCCTATGCAAAACACCAAAAACAATAAAAAACTGAAAACACAAAAACAAACAATAAACTATTCCTCCGGGATTCTTTTCTCATCATACTCACTCTAAAAACGAGAACTTGTTTCTTCCGTCTAATGCAAGATAGTTATCACTCGAGCCAGACGAGTCATACACTTGAGCATAGACAAGAAAGCAGTTCACAACAAAATCAACCAGTCTCTTTGAGTTGAACTACGGTGTTTTGACTTCCTCATTGCACGAGAGGATACGTAGGCATAACTTAACAGTTATCGAACAAAAGTCTCTTTGTCTCCCCCTTTCTCTCCTCCTTCTAGCTTTCTTTTCTTAGCCTCAGCTTTGAGCACTCACTTTCTTCTTTGCACTAACACTTTGTACTTCCTTTTCTCCCTAGCTTTTTATGCACAGTTTAGCACGTACACTAACCCTTTTTTTAAGCACAATCAAGTAAGCGTGGATCCCGTCGAGTACGACGGGCGATCTGAGTGCTAATACCTTCCCAGGTCGTAACCAACCCCCTTTCTCAGTTTCTTTGACTTGCAACCGTCTTATCCATCTCTTTCTAGGTTTATGCAGCATTACCTTTCCTTCAAGATAAAAATGCCTAGCTGGAGACTCTATTCAACCTCAACCTTCCATTTCGCCGATGGTTCGCATTTGCACCGGGATGAAAATCCGGGGAGCGACAGCTTAGCGACTCTGCTGGGGATCTTTGCAACCAGGGCTCCTGGTTCTCTTGTGAGTTTCTCCTAGCGCTTGTTTGTTTGTGTTTATTGGGGGTGTTATGTGCTATTTGTGTTTATATTTTTGCTTTATTTACTGCTTCCTATACAACTTTATTTATTTTATTTACTTTATTCCTTTCATTTATTGTTTTCTGCATTTCATTCTTTATGATATCACTATGCTGGATTGTTGTTACCTTGGTGGGTAGGGTATTCCAGTGAGAAAGGCTCAACACAAGGGCCTGAGTGACACATAGGATTAGAGTGGTTTTATATTATTTCCCATTCCATTTCGGTCTGGTGCGGGAATATGAAAACACGGTTCAGACACGGGTTTCCTTTTGAGAGCTTTGTGCTACGGATTTCCTGTAGTGCTAGGGCTATCTGGGAAGCCTGCTATGTTTGGATGACGTTTTTAGACGACCTTCAGCATCTGAGGTGAATTAGAGGAGGATCCTTTATGATTAGGGTAAACACTATACCTCCGGGTTAGAAGTGTTTACACTTCTCATAATAGATCCGAATCTGAGGATCCTTGTTTTAGAACAATACTTGTGAGTGGGTTGAGATGTTTACAGGTTTGCAGGAACCCTTGACCTCAACATACATTGCTATTGGAATTTGTTTTTAAGGTTGTACTATTTTGGACTAGTTCTTTGAAACCCTGGATTATTGACTCTTTATTTGAGTCCCCCACCTGGTTACTGGTTCTCAGAATTCCATCCGAAACTCTGAACACTCATGGACCCTACCAAGAGCAACTGATAATCCAGCACTTGATCACAAACCCTTGCATATCATAAGCATACATCATATTACATCATTTAACATTTGTCTATTTGTTTTACAGGGTATCCATCTGCATTTGGTTTGGTTTTGACCGTTCTTCTGCTCAGCTCACCTACTTCAGCAATCCTTCAACACTTCTTCAGCTGTCTTCTTCATCCATCTTCTTCAGTTATCTTTTTCAGTTATCTCCTTCAGCACACATCTTCAACATGGATTCAACCAGGAAAAGCAACATCACCTACTACTTCTTTGAGTATCCTCTAGCAGGCATTAGGCAGATACAGGCTCTTATCACCCCTGATCATGTTCCCTTATTCAGAGAGCATTATGGTGGGATCCTAGACATGATCATGGATTTGGACACATTGCAGAGGAGCATGATTCAAACTTGTCTTCAGTTTTATGACCCTCCACTCCGTTTCTTCACTTTCCTAGATTTTCAGATTGGTCCTTTGCTGGAAGAATACTCTATGCTTTTGGGTGTCCCTATCAGAAGAGGAATTCCTTTCAACCCTGAGATGACCCCTCCAAAGAATGAAGACATAGCCAAAGCATTACATCTGGAGGTAACTATCATTTATGAGCACATGACTTCCTAGGCTGGAATCCCAGGCCTCCATCTGGATTTCTTGGTTACTCAGGCTACAAAGCATGCTGCAGTAGGGAATTGGGAAACTATTTGTGCTCTCCTAGCCCTCAGCCTTTATGGTATCATCTTATTTGCAGACGAGCCCAAGTTTGTAAGCAAGAATGCTATCCACATCTTCATGATAAAGAACCCAGTTCCCACCTTATTGGGAGAATTCTACTACTCAGTTCATCAGAGGAATGAGAAATAGAGAGGAAGACTGGTAAGATGTTGTGCACCTCTTTTCTACAGTTGGTTGATGAAGCATATGCCGAAGGCAAAAGCTTTCATGAATCCACATTAGTCAAGTAATTGGGCTAAGAGAATGATTGCCCTTACTTCAAACGATATCAGATGGTGTACTCAGAGCACCGAGGGCCGAGACATAATAACAAGTTGTGGGCAATACCCAAATGTGCCACTTATTGGAGTAATAGGTTGCATCAATTACAATCCTTTACTTTTCAAGAGACAGTTGGAGTATGCCTTGATACATCCACCTAGAGAGCAGGACTTAACAGAGTCTCTCTATTGTGCTTTTTAGAATAATCATGTCATTGTCCGACAAGCAACCTGGGCTTGGGACAACATACAGACTAAAGGAACTGCTATTTTGGGGAAGTGCAACAACATAGCCTCTGCTCAGTACATTGAATGGTCGTGCGTCAGAGGACAGATTACTCGTATGCCATTTAACATGGAAGATCTACCAGGGCCATCAGCAGTTGAGCCCATAGCCACAGTTAGTCTGGAAGAATTTGAGAAGATGAAAGAAAGAAACACCCAGCTAGCTGAAGCTTTGAAGAAGACCCTTTGGTAAAGGAATGACGGTCGTCTGGACATTGAGAGGTTAGAAAATTTGCGCATCGAGCATGTAACCAAGATTGAGAAGACTGAAGACTTCATCAGGAAAGCCCGAGCAGGGGAACTTGTGTTGAAGAATGCATGTAAGGAAGAAAAGATTCAAAGGGCAAGAGCTGAGCATTATCTGGAGGAGAGTCAGGATAGATGGGTCAGGATAACTGAGGCTCGTCTAAAAGAAGACCAGAAGATGCAAGCCAAGATAGAGAAATTAGAGTCTAATGAGAAAAGAAGCCAAGAAGCACCGCTAGCAGCTCAGAAGGAGATCTCAGAATTGAAACTCCGGGCGGGGTTAAAGAGATCCAAAGATCAAGACAAGTATCAGAGGATGACAAATGCCATTGCAACCAAAAACCTTCTCATCTGAACCATCACAGAACACCCAGTTGGACCAGTGACTGATGCTCTCCTGAAGGATGTCAGGGTGGATGCATATGGATTAGATGTTTGATTTTTTCTTTGTACTAGTTTTTGTACTTTAGATCACCATGGTGATTTTGTTTGTTGTACTCTTGAATTGATTGTATTTTGATTCACCATGGGATTTTGTTTGGTTGTAATTCATGAACTATTTGTATTTGGCATTGCCACTTGTTGTTATGGTTATGTATTGGATTTTCTCATAGACTTAGTTTGCTTCAAACATCTTTATCTCCTCCAAGAGGTCTGGAAGGTCAAAACCAAGAACCAAACCGGATATCCTCTGAAGACAAATAGACATATTGCATTGCATGTTAATCTCATATCCTTTGTTTTGCAGGAGATTTTATTGTTGCCTTCTCACTTTGTTGATTGTTTCAGGAAATATTGCTTGTAGGAGGGTCTTTCCCGTCAATCGCATCCACAGATATCCAACTCAACACAACCTTCCTAGTCTACAAATGGATCAGCTACAGCAGGAACTGACAGATGTGAGGACTCAGATGACTTATGTAAGGACAGAAGTGAGGACTCAGATGAATCAGTTCATGGCTGTGATGACTGGGATGACACAGAATCAAGAAAGATTAAGGGAGTTATTAGAGTGGAAAACTCCAGAAGATAACCATGCAGGCACTGGGGGTACAAGTAACAATGCACGAGATCAGCCGCGAACGAATCCGGTGGTGCTTGGACATCACAACAATCTTGAAGTTAATATCCTTGGGGATGGCCAAAGGCACACTGAAGATCGTATTCTGCAAGAAGAACCTCAAGATGAGTAGTTTACAGTGTTGGGTGCTGGGGAAGATGAATCTTATGATCATCGTTTGGACGAGATATCTGAGAAGCTGAGATCCCTGGAATCCCATAACTCTTTGGGATTCGATGTGATGGATATGGGCTTAGTAGAAGGGATAAGGATTCCTCATAAGTTCAAGCCTCCATGCTTTGAAAAGTATAACGGTACCTCCTGTCCTCGTACCCATTTGCAATCTTTTATGGGAAGATTGAAAGCGTATACCATGGATGAGAAACTGTGGATGTTTTACTATGAAGACAGTTTAACCGGGGCATCCAGGGAATGGTACTCACACTTGTCAAGGGCCACTGTCAGGAACTAGAAAGATTTAGCTGAGGCCTTTATACGCCAATATCAGTACAACCTGGATATGGCACCCAATAGGACCCGCTTGATGGGTATGTCTCAATCTTCAAGGGAATGTTTCCGTGAGTACGCTCAAAGGTGGAGACAACTTGCTGCTGCTATCCAGCTACCTATGTCTAAAAGGGAGATGGCCGACTTGTTCATGAACACCCTGAAAGGAACTTACATTGATAGACTTGTTGCTTTCTCTTCCACTAGCTTTGCTGATATGGTCATAAAGGGAGAGAGAATTGAAAGTTTGTTGAAGATGGGTAAGATTTCTGATAACGGTGCTAGCTCCAGCAATGTGAAGAAACCTTTCTCGGGACCATGAAGGACAGGAGAGACTATTACAGTGCATGTTAATAGAGGTAGACCTCAATACTTGTAAAGATCAGTGGCTGCTGTCATCATTCCTACCCCAACACCTTAACAACAATTTCCTCAACAACAATAATAGTATCCTTCACAGCAACAAAGATCTTACAACAACAACAACCAATAGCAACGTGCTTTCTAACAAAGGCCTTATCAAATTAACAAGGTAATCAATCCCATCCCGATGCCCTATACAACGTTACTCCCACAGCTATTGAAGCTTAACCTGATTGAACTGAGGACTTTGGCTCCACCAGATCCTCTGAATCTTCCAAGGAACTATGATGTCAATGCCAGATGTGCTTTTCACTCCAATGCACATGGTCATTCAACAGAGAAGTGTAGGGCCCTGCACATGAAAGTCCAAGATCTGATTGACTCCATAGCTTTGAATTTTGAACCTCCACCAAATGTCACAAAGAATCCAATACCGAATCACGGTGGGCCGAGGATTAATGCTATTGAGGAGGACCAACCAGCAATTCTGATTGAGGACATTGCAAGTATTCAAACACCACTGGCCGAAATTAAAGCTCTTCTATTGAAGTTCCAAGTATTTCCAGGATGTGAGGCCCATTGTGGAGACTGCAAAGTTTCTACCAATGGCTGTGCAAACCTGAAGAATGGTATTAGCAGTCTTATCAGAGAAGGAATTCTATAGATCACATCAACAGTTCCATCTTTTGCAAAGACAACAAAAATCTCTTCTACAACTCCAACAAACATTATCCCAACAGAATCTTCTACAATGCCAGCAAAAGTCATTTCAACGGAAACGACTACAATAATAACAAATACCTGTGACGACATCTCAACAGTTACCATTTACTATGACCCAGCAACCATTCATGTTCCTGAATCTCTCAACAACGACTTTCAACAACACCTACATCAAGAACTTCCTGCACCTGCACCATCTTTAATCAGACCTCCTGTCACCATCTATTATGATCCACAAACTATTACAACTCCTTCTTCTGCTATGATTAGTCCGGTGACCATCACAGTGCCTGGGCCAATTCCCTATGATAACAATAATGTCGTGCCTTGGCATTATGGTTCGGATCTTTACTGTCACGGAAGGAAGATCACTCTGGACTCCTCAATACCTGTACCACAAGTTAACAATGTCGGGGGAGGCGTAGGCTTCACTCGGAGCAGACGTCTCTTCGCTTCACAATTTGCAAGAGCTAATGCTGAAGCAGAAGCTGCTGCTAAAGCAAAAGGTAAAAGTCTGGTATCAGAAGAACCAGCTGCAAAAGAAACTCAGAAGACACCCTTTGATCAGGATGTAGACGAGTTTATGAGGATTATCAAAAGAAGTGACTAAACAATTGTAGATCAACTCCATCAAACACCCTCCAAGATCTCCATACTATCTATGCTCATGTGTTTCGAGGCTCACCAGAATGCACTACTCAAGGTCTTGCACGCAACTTATGTGCCTGAAGAGATCACTATCAATCAGTTAGAAACGGTGGTCGCAAATGTCAATACTAGTCATGGACATGGTTTCACCAATGCTGACTTGACTACGGAGGGGCGTAATCACAAAAAGGCTTTACATATCACTTTGGAATGTAAAGGTGCCATACTGTCTCATGTCCTTGTTGATACCCGATCATCACTCAATGTGCTACCAAAGAAGGCTTTAGTTAAGCTGGAGTATGATGGTTTTGCATTTCGTCTGAGCAACCTAGTTGTCAGAGCTTTTGATGGTTCTAAGAGATTGGTTCTAAGAGAGATTGAGCTGCCCGTGGTAATTGGCCCACAAGTTTTCAAAACTACCTTCTACGTGATGGACATACAGCCTACCTACAGTTGTTGGGTCGACCCTGGATTCATGCCGCTGGTGAAGTAACATCGACCATTCACCAGAAGTTAAAATATGAGTGGGAAGGCCAAATTATCACCATCTGTGGAGAAGAGGACATCTTTGTCAGTCACCTGGCTACATACAAGTACATAGAAATGGATGGAGAGATCCATGAAACCATGAGTCGGGGTTTCGAAGCTTTGAACATCAACGAAGCTACAACTGAGGTGTTTGCTGCATCCTAAGAGGAAAGGATGGGCACCTCAATTGCTTCCTACAAACAGGCTCGAAAGGTTGTGGAAGAAGGGAATGCCCAAGGCTGGGGCAAGCTGCTGAAGGTGGAGATGAAAGAAGGCAAATTTGGGTTGGGTTACAGACCATCCCGACAAGTTCCAGAGGAGGCTGCAGAAGCTCCCAAGTTCATAAGTGGGGGAATACTGACCCCAGATGCTGTCAACACTTTAGAAGACGAGGCTGAGAGCGACTACAACCTAGAAAGCTGGATTCATCCAGGAGTCCCAGGCCAACAAGTCCTCAACTGGTCTCCCCAGGAAATTATAAGGGTTACCACTGCAGAAGATAGCCCTCCATATTACACCGACAATGAAACTGCTATGACCTCGTATGACTTCGACAATCCGATTAATCAAGCAGATGAAGGGGTTGAAGAAGACTACGATTTACCTGAAGAGTTAGCCAGGTTATTGAGACAAGAGGAAAAGGTTATTGCTCCTCATCAGAAGGAGGTTGAGACTATCAATCTTAGTACCGAGGAAGATGTGAAAGAGGTGAAGATTGGGGCCAGTCTACAAGCTCCGGTAAAGGAATAACTTATCAGTATGCTGCGAGAATATGTTGATGTCTTTGCTTGGTCCTATCAAGATATGTCGGGTTTGGATACAGATATTGTAATGCACAAGCTGCCATTGAAAGAGGATTGCCCGCTAGTTAAACAAAAGTTGCACCGTACTCGCCCAAACATGGCCATGAAAATCAAAGAAGAAGTACAAAAGCAGTGGGACGCCGGTTTTCTTGCTGTAACTAGTTACCCGCCGTGGGTTGCTAACATTGTACCCATACCTAAGAAGAATGGAAAGGTGCGTATGTGTGTCGATTACCGGGATATGAACATGGCAAGCCCGGAAGATGACTTCCCATTACCTCACATTGAAGTATTGGTAGACAACACAACTCAGTTCTCGGTATTTTCCTTCATGGACGGATTTTCTGGATACAATCAGATCAAGATGTTACCTACAGACATGGAGAAGACAACCTTCATCACACCATGGGGCATATTCTACTACAAAGTAATGTCGTTTGGTCTAGAGAATTCCGGTGCAACATATCTACAGGCTATGGTAACATTATTCCATGACATGATCCATAAAGAAATTGAGTGTTACGTGGATGACATGATTGCCAAGTCCCAAACATAGGAAGAGCATTTGGTAAATATTTTGAAACTTTTCAAGTGTCTAAGGAAGTATTAGTTAAGGTTGAACCCCAACAAATGCATATTTGGGGTACGTTCTGGTAAGCTAATGAGTTTTATTGTAAGCGGAAAAGGAATTGAGGTTGATCCCGACAAAGTCAAAGCAATTCAGGAAATGCTTGCACCTAAGACTGAGAAAGAAGTTCGAGACTTCTTAGGTATATTGAACTACATTTCAAGGTTCATATCTCATCTCACTGCTACCTGCGAGCCCTTGTTCAAACTGTTAAGAAAGGAACAAACAGTTAGGTGGAACAATGATTGTCAGAGAGCTTTTGACAAGATCAAGGAGTATCTGCAAGAACCTCCAATTCTCATGCCTCCAGTTGAAGGAAGACCTCTAATAATGTACCTGACACTATTAGATGAATCAATGGGGTGTGTGTTGGGTCAGCATGACAATTCTGGTCGAAAAGATTATGCAATATACTGCCTAAGCAAAAGGTTTACCGACTGTGAACAATGTTATTCACTGCTCGAGAAAACTTGTTGTGCTTTAGCGTGGGCTGCTCGTCGACTAAGACAATATATGTTGACTCATACTACCTTGTTGATCTCAAAGATGGACCCTATCAAGTACATATTTGAGAAGCCAACACTTACCGGAAGGGTTGCAAGGTGGCAAATGATTCTAACAGAATATGATATTCAGTACACCTCTCAGAAAGCCATCAAGAAAAGTGTATTGTCTGACTATCTGGCTGAGCAACCCATTGATGACTACCAGCCTATGAGATTCGATTTCCCTGATGATGACTTCATGTTCTTAAAGTTAAAAGATTATGAAGAGCCTATTCACACTGAAGGGTCTGATCCAAAAGAAGCATGGACTATGATATTTGATGGGGAAGTTAATTGTAATGGTCATGGAGTTGGTGCAGTGCTTATTACACCCAAAGGAGTCCATATGCCTTTCTCAGCAAGGCTTACCTTTGCCTTTACTAACAACGAAGCAGAATACAAAGCTTGCATCATGGGTATTGAGGAGGCCATTGACCTCAGGATCAAAACCTTGAACGCATTTGGAGATTCGACTTTGGTGATCAACCAAACTAATGGCAAATGGTATACTCATCAAGAGCATCTGGTTCCCTACCGTGACTATACGAGATGATTGTTGACTTTCTTTACAACGGTCAAGCTTAAATACATCCCTCGAGATGATAATCAGTTTGCAGACACTTTGGCCACCATTTCATCTATGATCAAAGTACAGACTGCCAACTATATGCCTCGAATTTTAGTATCCAGACTGGACCGACCAACGTATGTATTCGATGTGGACACTGTTACTGACAACAAACCTTGGTTTCACGACATCAAATGCTTCTTGGAGACTCAGACATACCCACCTGGGGCATCGTCTAATGATAAGAAGACATTGAGAAGGCTAGCCGACAGTTTCTTCCTCAATACTGATGGCTCCTTATACAAGCGAAACTTCGACATGGTCTTGCTCATATGTGTTGACAAGAAGGAAGCAAACCTACTAATGCACGAAGTACATGGAGGTTCTTTCGGTACCCATGCCGGGGGACATGCAATGGAGAAGAAGTTGTTAAGATCAGGTTACTACTAGATCACACTGGATGCAGACTGTTGTGCCTATGCCAGAAAGTGCCATAAATGCCAGATCTACACAGACAAAGTGCATGTGCCTCCCAATCCTTTGAATATATTGTCTTCACCCTAGCCCTTTCCATGTGGGGCATTGATATGATTGGAAACATCAAGCCAACTGCTTCAAATGGTCACAGATTCATCCTGGTAGCCATTGATTACTTCACCAAATGGGTTGAAGCAGCTTCGTATGCAAATGTCACCAGGCAAGTGGTATCCCGATTTCTGAAAAGGGATTTCATTTGTCGATATGGGGTTCCTGAGCGAATCATTACTGATAATGGTTCAAACCTTAACAACAAAATTATAATAGAGCTTTGCCGAGACTTCAAAATTCAACATCACAACTCTTCTCCTTACAGGCCAAAGATGAACGGGGTTGTTGAGGAAGCTAACAAGAACATTAAGAAGATTGTGAAAAAGATGGTAGTCACATACAAAGACTGGCATGAAATGTTACCATTCGCCTTGCATGGGTACCGAACTTCCATCAGAATATCTACTGGGGCAACACCTTATCTGCTGGTGTATAGTATGGAAGCAGTCCTACCTATTGAAGTTGAATTTCCCTCCTTGCGGGTAATGATGGATGTAAAACTGGACGAAAAAGAATGGGTCCGATCTCGTTATAACCAACTAAGCTTGATTGAAGAAAAGAGATTAGCAGTTATCTGTCATGGTCAGTTATATCAGAAACGGATGAAGAAAGCCTTCGATCAAAAAGTCAGACCTCGGGAGTATCAAGTGGGAGAGCTCGTACTAAAAAGAATCCTTCCTCCTCATATAGACCACAGGGGCAAGTGGACACCAAACTATGAAGGCCCCTATGTGATAACTAAAGTCTTCTCGGCCGGAGCACTGATGCTCGTAACCATGGATGGTGAAGACTTCCCGTCTCTTGTGAATTCAGATGCAGTTAAAAAATACTTCGCATAAATGACCCGCTGGACATAAAAATAGAATGTAAGTCTAGGCAAAAATAGGGCATCTCGGTGAGTCAAAAACAGAATAAAAGACTCGGGCAAAAATAAGGGAAAAATTAGAAAAAAATTTGTGTACACCCGCTGGGTTGAAAAGCCACATCGGACAGCTCAGGCAAAAAAGGGCATCCCGGTGGATTGAAAACCCGAAAGGGCGATCCACGCAAAATCAAGGAATAAGCGAACAATTGCATTCTGAATTCGTCTGTATCAGTCACATAACATGAAAGACTTCGAAAGGACAAAGTGTCAATCAGAATCAACTTTCTTCAAAAAGCAAGATAAGAAGAGCGTTCAGGTCATACAAGTCATAGCAAAGGAAGATTGAAGCATCAACTTCAGCATTTCTAAATATACTTTTATTTTCTCAATTTTATCGCAATCTCCTCATTTCAGGGATTAGCTTCTTCAAATGTACTCGCCTATTCAGGGCACACAAATCAATAAAGTCAAATATTCATCCACACTTTGTTTTGTACCTTTTTGTTTTGTTTGCAAAATTTCGAAAGTTCGTAATACAAAATTTGCATGAAAACATATAAGCCATTTTCAATAAATGCTTGCAGGAAATATGTGCTTTTAAGCAAACCTAACTCTTATAACAGAATCCGGTTGAGGATACCTCAAGACACTTGCGCGTTTCCTTTGTTTAATAGGTTGCAAGTACTCAAGATGGACAACCTTTCACAGTATGGGGCATATCAGGCACTATGTCCTCAGCCAAGCCGGCAGTGACATCATCAGAAGGACCACTCGACGAAAGTATTCCCCCACAGAGCTTTTTATCCCCTCAGAGTATTCCCCGCAAACTGATCCTCCGACAGATTACTTCCCAAAAGTTCTCTCCTCCCCGAGCGGAATCTCCAAAGCAATGCCTAAGTCAATTTTCCCCAGCGAGTTACCAGATCTTCTCATCCCCAGCATTGGATCCCCACATAGTTCTTCCACCAGATTTCTCCAGAAAGATCGTGCAGTGATCCTTTCTCCCCACAGATCGCCCAGTGATCCGTTCTCCCAGCAAATTTCAGATCTCGGATCTCGTTTCTCTCATTGGAATAATTATAGCATTCGCATCATTCCTCCCCAAACAGAGTGTAGCATTCTGTCTAATACGGAGCATTACGGCAAAAATCAAACATTTGCATGATCATAAGCCAGGTCCGAGCTAGTCACCTGCAAATACCAAAATCACTCCTCCGGTAATATGCAAAAACTTATCCCCTGCAGATAAAAACCAAAATGTCCTTTTGCACTCTCAATACAAATACTTGTACATGCTTATACACAATCCTTCTGATACTCGTCCGTATCCTACTTATACATAATTCTTTGATACTCGTCTGTATCTTATGCATCTCCCCAGCATGTCAACACTTGTCTGTGTTCCTTGTTCAAGCAATTGATACTCGTCTGTATCATCACTCCTTAAACACGCGTCGGCGTTTGTTTCTGTTGATACTCGTCCATATCGTGGTCCTAAGGATACTCGTCCATATCTTTAATCTATACACACTATCGAAACACTTACCGTTTTATTTTTAGGGCTTAAACACTCGTCCGTGTTTATCTATCCCCAGAAGTCGCCAACAAAAAAACTTTCTATCCGACATTCGTCCTATGTCGTGATATCTTTTAGGTGATCGTCCTTCACCTTTTGATGACCGTACCTCATCATTCCTCCGATGGCCATCACCATCGTCGATCTTTTTATCCGACATTCGTCCTATGTCGCGATAACTCTCAGCAGTCGTACCCTGCTCGGTGATCGTCCTTCACCTTTTGATGAATGTACCTTATCATTCCTCCGATGGCCGTCCCCATCGTCGATATTTTTATCTGGCATTCGTCCTATGTCAAGATATTCCCCAAACAGAGCAGCCGTCCCCTACTAGGTGATCGTCCTTCACCTCTTGATGACCATCCCTCATCATTTATTTTGATGATTATGCCTCATCATTCATCCGATGGTCGTCCCCATCGTCGATCTTTTTATCTGACATTCGTTCTATGTTGCGATAACTCTCAGCAGCCGTACTCTGCTCGGTGATCGTCCTTCACCTTTTGAAGACCGTCCCTTATCATTGATTTATTTATTCTTCACCTGATGGCCGTCCCCATCGCGGTTCCTTTATTCTTCAGCCTGACGATCGTCCCCGTTAGTGCTTTTAAATCCCAAATAAAGTCGCTTTTCTTTACCCGATGGCCGTCCTCGTCACAGATTCTTTATTCCCCCAGCATGATGGCCGTCCCCGTCAGTGTGTTTCTCACTGTTTTATCCCCAGCAGTCGTCCTCTTCCCGATGGTCGTCCTCCATCGCTACCATTGTAATATCCAGTCTATATTGTCTATTACAATTTATATCCCTTTTCTTCTTATAATAAAGAGTGCAAATTTTGGACTGTCTTGGTATTCAACCACAAGTTATCTTGTTTGTCTATTAAGCCAGGTGCTTACATCCTACACAGCTAACTTATGCTTGAATAGGGGCAGCTGTAAGCACCCAAAATTTGCCCTCTCTTTTCTCACACCTTGGCTTGTGATCCTTCATATTGCATTACATAAACTTCACATCTCACACTGCATAGTTATTTCATTGCATAAGTTGCATAACTAGGGTTTATGATCAAATGAATCTTAGAAGGGGTTTGAGCTATCTCAGAGTTCATGAAGCATGCCAAGAGGGTCCATGAGTGTTCTATGATCATATTATGCCTCCAAGGGTTCTTGAAAGTCAAAAGATCACAAGAGATTGTAGAGCCACCCAGGCAGGCTCAGAGCTCTTGCATAGATGACCTAGAAATTAGGGTTTTGGGTTTGAGCCCCTTACACTCAAAATATTTGGTCATTCTTGATTATATTGTTCTATATATGATATAAGGAGTATGTGTATCAAATTTGAAGCAAAAATTCCTTGTGGAAGTCATCAGATCAAATGGTAACTTGTTGTGCAAGAAAAGTTAGAATCAGGGCATCTAAGGCCACCAACAAGGGCTCCAAAGGGTCATCTTCATCAATTTGGGGTCCAATTATCTTTATTTTGTCTTATAAGTGCTTGTAAGTTCACAAGATGGAAGGATTATGAGCCATTGCAAAAGTTTCTATTTTTGGGCATGACTTGTAATGAAAACTTTCCATTTTGGGAAAGATCTTCAACCTCCTCTTTCTTGATCAAAAAGGCTTCAAATGAATTTTCTTCAAACATGAAAGTTGTAGATTTGATCTTCCCATTTTCAAAAACTACAAGAAATCCTCTTGATTCATCCTAGAACTCGAGATATGGCAAGTCAAAGTTGAGAAAAATCTTGTAATTTTCAAGTTCATGCCAAAGAGGGAAATGTGCACTTTTGATTTCCAAGCCTTCTCATGACCTCTAATGCATTGCTATACATCATAGAAATATAATGCAACATGTCTTGACCAGAATTATGCTTTGAACCACAAGATTTCATGACTTGCATCTCAAGAATCCTCAAAGTTGTCAAAATGCAAAAACCATACAAACTCATGAATCAAGCCATGCAACTCACCAATTTCGATCCAAAGGCTCTCCTTGAACTCAGATGAGGCAGCCCAATACCTCAAATCACTTCTGCCATGGCCCATGCTTCAAGTACACCATTTTTGACTTTTTGGCCAATGGAGCCATACCATTCCCATAGTGCCCAACCACTCTTTTGACTCATTCTAATCTTTTATGCATAGCCTAAGGATCACAACACACAAGACAGAAGAGCTTAGAACAAGCCAACACTCAGATTGCACAAAATTTGTCAAAAACTTCCCTTCTTCGATTCTCACTGCTCAGCCATCAAACTTCCAAATTTCTTTCACCAATCATCCATAGATCATTTCCCACCCATCACCATGGCTTGAAACACAACATACCAAGACCTCATTTTCTACCATATCAGAACTGGAACCCTCAAACCAGCCACTATAAGCTTCATCCAAGCACTCCATTAGCTTCAGGGGGACCAAAGGATCCACTTTGCACTAAAGAGAGGCTTTGAAAGCTCAAATTCGAAAAGCTCCAGTTCAGGTAACCTTCAAGAACATTTTTTTCCAGAACTTTGATTTCTTGTTATAGAATGATTCTATATGCTTTGTTGATCATGCTGATGTGTTTGGAATTGAAAATAGTGTAGAAATAAGCATGTATGGTTGTTCTGAAACTTTGCCCGTGAAAGTGTTTTTGCTTCGATTCATCATGTATGCGTGTTATAAATCTTGTTTGAGGGTTGATTTTGATTGTATGAAGTTTGGGGATCATTGATGGGCAGTTAGTTTGGTGTTTAGTGGCCTGTAGAAGAAGATAGGTTGAGGGGATGGTCGGAGAAGATGACCGAAGCTTATCTCCGGTCACCTGAAAGTCATTAGGGTTTGTTTGCCAGTTTGAATCTCAGCCCTTGGATGTTGATTAGGTTAACGCATGGACGGCCCAGATAATTAATTAAAACCCTAATTCTAATTAATTAAGTTAATTTATAATTAATTAGTCAGATTGAATCATGGCCCTTGGATCACGCGCGTAAACTAAGTTTGAATTTAGGCCTTAGGATCAGCCTACCCCAGGTCAAGCAGACTTTCAATCCCGGCCCTTGATCTCTTTTTCACGCAATCTGGACCACTCCTTTTAATTACTTTGCATTTTAATTCATTTTAATTCATTTTTTTTCATTTTTTTTCTTCATTTATTTAAAAATAGTAAAACATTTTATAAAATTCTGATTTTTTGCATCATTGTTCAATTTATTTTTCAAAAACCAAAAATATTTTTATTTTTAATTTTTGCATTAAGAAAATATTTTTAAATCATTTATTTTTATTATTTAATTAATTAATCCATTTTATGTAATTAAAAATACTTTTAGGTCTTTAAAAATCACAAAAAAAATTCATGAAGCATTCTCACATGTTTAGAACAATTTACAAACTCATCTTACTAATTTCTTTTAGGCTTTGATCACATTTTGACAATTAACCATGAATTAGGGTTTATAAATTTCTTATTTTTCTAACCCTAACTTCAAAAATTAATTTCTGATCAACCAAGATGAGTTTGTGAATGGTTCTTTTTGCATTATTTCATACTTGGCATGTGGTATCTAGGGTATTTACCTCATATTTTTGCATTGCATTTTCCATTTGTTTGAGATTTTTCATGAAGAAGTACCCAAAACCCTAGCCTAAATTAGAAAAACCATAACTTGACATTGGTATAGCTTCTGACTTCCATCTTTGGGGTGTGATCTTATGTAGGTTTAGGATTCACTTGGTTACAATTTCAATTTTTTATCATGTGTTTTGCTTCTGTTTTGATCATATGCATCTCATACTTTTTTAAAACCCTAATTTGTCATGTTCATTTGCATTCATCATTGCATACCATCATCATATGAACTTGTCATGACATCTCATGCATTTTTATGTCATCTTAGACACCTTAGGACATGTGTGAATGTTAGTTGACCATTGTTGCATCCATTTGACATGTGTTACATCCATTACATCTTATGTATGTTCATGTGTTCTTAAGCTTCTAACATGCTTGTTTTTGCATCCATCACTTGTATGATCATACATATGCATTGTATATGACTTTGAATCACTTCATGACACATTTGCATCATGTATTCACTTCTGGTTGGTATCATTGAATCTTCATCTTTGCTTCATTGCACTTTGTTTCACCTTATTCATTCATACTAACCATTGCAGGGGCTTCTGGTAAGTTGAACAAGATGTGGATTTGCCTCTAAATCCAACCTTTTCTTATTCCTTCATTTGAATTTTTATTTTTCTTTGGAGTGAGTTTGACTCACTTGTGTTCTCTCTTTCTCCTTTTCTTTCTCTTAGGTTACTTAACTTCTTCAAGAAGTAAGTAACCTATTCTTCTTCCTCTTATCTTTTCATCTGCTTCTTCTTCCTTGGTGGCCATGTGAAGACTTTCTGAAGATCTTTCTTAAGCCTCACAAACCATAGGAATATCCAAGCATGATAACTTTAGGGTTGTATATATTCTCCCTTAGTTTTACCTTTGATTCTCCTTGAGTCTCTGCTTCTCATCTCATAATCAAGGCTAAAAAGTTAAAGTTTTAGGGCTCTGTATTAGGGTTATACATGTATCCTTATCTTAGGATGGAGTGTATAACTTTGATACTTAGTGTTAAACCTTTAAGTTGTTTACACCTCCTAATCAAAACACCTAATAATCATTAAGACTTAAGCTTGTAACTTGGGCCTTATATTAGGGTTACATCTCTGCCTGTTGGTTCAGAGGGACTAACCCTAATGTTTAATGGACAAGTCCCCCTCATGTTTAGTCTTACAAACATAAAATCTATTTCTTAATCTAACCTTTATTTAAAATCCACTTTAATAAAGGCTTAGTATAGAATGATTTTAATCCCTAACCATGGATTAAGTTGAGATAACTTCCTCATCTTAAGTGTCCTCATCTATCATCCTTCTCTTAGGATGGTGTAATGACTTCACTAATCCCTGATTAGAGATTAAACTCATTACTTAACACAAAACAAAATCCAAAATAAAACTTAATAATCACAAGTAGGTCATTGATTTTAATCCTGCATCATTAGGGTAATTAAGTTGAGATTCTCATCTCATACTTAAGTAAACTCATTATCCCTAACAGGGGTGATATAATGTGTTTACGACCCCTGATTAAGGCTTAAGCTCATTATCCTATGCAAAACACCAAAAACAATAAAAAACTGAAAACACAAAAACAAACAATAAACGTTTCCTCCAGGATTCTTTTCTCATCATACTCACTCTAAAAACGAGAACTTGTGTCTTCCGTCTAATGCAAGACAGTTAGCACTCGAGCCAGACGAGTCATACACTTAAGCATAGACAAGCAAGCAGTTCACAACAAAATCAAACAGACTCTTTGAGTCGAACTACGATGTTCTGACTTCCTCATTGCACGAGAGGATACGTAGGCATAACTTAACAGTTATCGAACAAAAGTCTCTTTGTCTCTCCCCTTTCTCTCCTCCTTCTAGCTTTCTTTTCTTAGCCTCAGCTTTGAGCACTCAGTTTCTTCTTTTCACTAACACTTTTTACATCCTTTTCTCCCTAGCTTTTTATGCACAGTTTAGCACGTACAATATTCCCCTTTTTAAGCACAATCAAGTAAGCGTGGATCCCGTCGAGTACGACAGACGATCTGGGTGCTAATACCTTCCCAGGTCGTAACCAACCCCCTTTCTTAGTTTCTTTGGTTCGCAACCGTCTTATCCATCTCTTTCCAGGTTTATGCAGCGTTACCTTTCCTTTGGGATAAAAATGCCTAGCTGGCGACTCTATTCAACCTCAACCTTCCATTTCGCCGACGGTTCGCGTTTGCACCGGGATGAAAATCCGGGGAGCCCGACACATATTCTTAGACTCTAACTAAGTTAATCCAATTTAGTCATACACTTGGACTATAGCTAAAATCACTCAATACAGTCATACACTTGGACTATAACTAAGACATCCACCCAAATTCAGTTGTCATGAGTTATGCAATTCAGGGAACCCATTCAGCCTTTCTTAAGCTATGCAAATCAAGATACCAGATTTAGCTTATGCCTTGAGCTATGCAATTCAAGCAAACCATTTTGAGCATCATCATCTTATCTTTAATTAATATAGAAATCAGCCCCCTTCCTAGCCTTAACCTTAGGAGGAACTATGATTCTTTGATCCCCCAACTCTCTTTTTGGAGGCACATAGGAAACATGTCGTAAGATCTTTGTGAGCACACCAAACAAAAAACAACAATTAGGTTCTCAGACCTATCAAAAACATCAGAAAATCCTCCAAAATACCAAAAACACAAATCTCACTTATCTTACCACATATCAACTCACTCCCAATCCCAAATTCAAGACCCCACCACCAAATATCAAGAACAACATATATTTTCTAAACATAGTGTTAATAAGCTAAGAGGTGACTCCGATCTCTTGGTAGAATCTATAAATTAGCAGTCATCTGTTTAAACTTAGTTTGCAAGCAGGGTTAGTTGGAGACCTTTATTACCCTTCCATAATCAACTTCATAGGATAAAAAAATGAATCTAACTTTAGCCACAAATGCTTGTGATTCGCAACTATAAAAATTGATGCAACAATAATCTACGCTTTGCTTCAAAGCTCGTGAGAGATTGGAAAGTAACAACATACAATCAGTCTACCTCAATGTATCAAAATATACATGGGTCATTTATAAAGACAAACTAAAGAGACTCTCAAAACGTAATACTCTAAACTTCCCTTTATTTTTACAAAATTTTGAAATTCCGAGCTACTTTAGGTTTAAGTTTCTCTTTATATACTCCTTAGTAGTCCATGGGCTTCGAAATCTTCACCCAGATATTTCTTGATCCATAAGCTGGGGGTTGCACCAATTATGAAGAAAAATCTCCTTGAATCTTGGAATGAAACATCAAGTTTCCTAAATTGTCTCAACATCCAATTTTAGAAACTTATGTACATTTGGAGATCAAATCAAATGTTCTAAATTAAATCTTCTTGACCTACAAAAATAAGTGAGATATATCCAAATGAAATATCACAGAATCAAATCAAATATGTCAATAATAAAACAATGTGTACTAATGTTTTGGTACAACATGTCAGAACATCTGTCTTCTATGTTAATTGACCAACATGTTAGGACATATCACCCAACATCTTGTTGTGAACCATGCTTTAGAAAAATTGATATCAATCCTAAAACCATGGATCTAACCATTTAAAAGGATGTAGTGTTCTATGAAAACCCATTTCCTTTTAAAACTTGGTTTTCATATAGTCCCCCACCTTCCCTTGTGTGTGTGTGTGTATATATATATATATACATATATATATATATATATATATATATATATATATGTGTGTGTGTGTGTGTGTGCTTGGTATTCATGAAAACTTATCACTTGTGATGCAAAACTCGAGTACACCCTTAATTTGACAAGTTAATATTTGGATCCCTTTGATTGGCCCATTATCATCTATGATACAAAACTCAACTACACCCTCAATTCAAAACATAATGTCCTGACCCATTTGACTGAACCATTGTCACAGACGATACTAAACTCGACTACACCCTCAATTCAAAAACATAATGTCTAGACTCCTTCGAGTGAGTCATTGTCACATGTAATATAAAACTCGACTACTCTCTCAATCCGACTGATTCATTGTCACCTATGATGCAAAACTAAACTACACCCTCATTTCGACAACATAATGTCCAGGTCCCTTCAGCTGAGTCATTGTCACATGTGATACAAAACTCTAATGCACCCTTAATCAATAACATAATGCTCATCCCATGTTGACTAGGTCTAAGACAAGTTATTCTAAACCTAAAGTGTTTCTATTTCATGTTGAACCTACCTTTGTGAAGCAAGCCCTGGCTTATCCTGGTTGGTAACAAGCAATGAAACTTAAATATTATGCCCATATAGCTAATCAGACTTGGACACTAACATCTTTGTCTCCTCAAAGAAAGCTTGTAGGATGCATGTGGGTGTTTAAAATGAAAGAAAATCCTGATGGAACCATTAACAAGTAAAGCTTGAGTGGTTGCAAAATTTTATCAACACCAATATGGTTATGATTTTAATTAAACATTTTCACATGTTGTCAATCCTATGACTATCATAGTTGTTCTCACTTTGGCCCTGACCAACCATTGGGAGCTGTAGCAAATTGAATTTAATAATGCTTTCTTGAATGGTTCTTTACAAGAGGTAGTTTACATGCTCCAACCTCCAGAGTTTGAGCAATAAGGAAATGATCTTGTGTGTGAGTTGAAAAAAGCCCTTTATGGTCTTAGACAAACGCCTAGGGTCTGGTATGATAAATTGACTCAAGCCTTAGTTCATTTTAGCTTTTTTCACAATAGGTGTAATTGTTCTTTGTTCATCTATTCACACCATGGTATCAATATGCATGAATTTATTTATTTAGATGATATCATCATTGGATCTTCCTCCACATTTGTCCAAAACTTGATTGATTCCTTGCATATAACTTTTACACTCAAAATTTTGGGCATTCCTGAATATTTCTTTAGTCTATAGATCAGAAGAGTTTTGACATGTGGCCTTCTACTCACTCAAACCAAATACATTTATGGTCTCCTCTCTCGAGCCAAGATGTGGAATTTCAATGGTACTAAAACTCTTGTGCTCACCAATATTAAACTTAGCGCAAGCATGGCACAAGCCTATTGTCATATACTCACTTATATCATTCCATTATTGGTGCGGTGCAATATTTGTCTCTTACTCGACCTGATATTGCGTATAGCGTGAATAAAGCATGACAATTCATGTCGTATCCTCTAAAATCTCAATAGGAAGTTATGAAGCGAATTATAAGGTATCTAAGTGGCACAATCACTCATGTTCTTCTCATGTCACCTGCCCCCGTGGCTCATAAATTCTCACTTCGCGCGTATAAAAATTTTGACTGGGTGGGTTACCTTAACGACTGTCAATCCATGTTGGGTTCACGTATTTTCTTCCCAATCTTGCACGTTGGAGCTCTAAGAAGCAACCTCATGTGGCTCGCTCTAACACTAAACCTAAGTATCGTGCACTTTCTCACTTAACGTCATAACTTTTATGATTGGAATTCTTACTCAATGAACTTATTGTGCCATGCTATCCTCCCATGTTATTATGTGATAACTTAAGTCCAATGTTGTTGTCTCAAAACCCTATTCTTCATGCATGCACAAAACACATTGAACTCGATATACACTTTGTTCGTGAACGTGCCATTGAGAAAAACATGAAGATTCAACACCTACCTAACACACTACATCTTGTAGATGCTCTCACAAAGCATCTTAGAGCTACAACCTTTTAGGATCTTAGTGTCAGGCTCAAGGTGGTTAGCTTTTTCCCTCTTTGATCTTGTGGGGGAGTATTAGAGGAAGTTGTATCAGCTGCATAACATAGAAGAAACAACAACAATATGGACTTGCGTGATCATTGGAATAGAGATGAAAAATTGAACATGTAGTCATTCACATCATGTAATATTAATATTCATAGATCACTGTCGCTCCCGGGATTTACATCCAAGTACAAACGCGAAAGTGGCGCAGAAAAGGTAGAGTCGCCAGCCAGGCATTTTTATCCCGAAAGAATGGGAAAGGTAATGTTGCACAAACCTGAGGAAGAAGGAAAGGACGAGGCCTTGCGAACCAAAGATCTGGGTTCGGGAGTCGGTTACGACCTGGGAAGGTATTAGCACCCCAGACCGTCCGCCGTACCCGACGGGATCCATACTTGCTTGTTTTGCTTCAAAGGGTGAGAAATAAGAATGCTGCTGAATAAAACTGCTAACTGGAATGGGAATGGAAATGAGAAAGGAATAAGAAAAGAGAATGGAAAGAAAGAGGGAAATATAGGGAAAATAAAGAATGCGCTCGAATGGGCCCTACCCCACTGCCTACGTACCTCATCGGGATAATGAGGATCAGAGTCAACGTAGTTCGCCTAACTAAGGCGGAAACTATGTTTGTGTTTTTTAGGATGACGTTGCCATAGTTCTAGCTCAGGTGTTACCGGCTCTGACTCGAGGGTGTTTACCGTATCATTGTTTGAACTGTCGAGGCAAGTCGCATTCGTCCACAAAGATTAGGAGATGAGAAGAGAAGACGCAATGTCTTTGTTGATTGTCTTTTATGAGAAGTGTTTTGGAGTTTATTGTTTGTGAAGATAGTCTCATGATTAGACTTGTACATCATGCTAGACAAGCCCACACTATTCCAAGATGGAATGAATATGAGTGCCCCATGGAATAAGGTTATGCCCAAGAGACTATTTCAATCTTTTATTAAGTGCCTTTTAGATTTTGTTTGAAGATGAGAGGAGAAGACTCAAATCGGAAAAAGGACAAAAACTAAGGGGGACTAAAACCAACCCTAAGTTATTTATTATTCACAAAAGGGAGATCCTAATGGTTTATGAGGTTTTTCTATTCCTAAGGAAGAAAAGGAAAAGAAAAAAAAAGGATGCAACTTACTTCCTAAGGAAGATAAGTTGATCCTAACAAAGGGGGTTCCTACCAATCACAAATATGGAAGGAAAAAGTGAATTAAATTCCTACAAAACAAAGATTAGTGTGCATTTTTATTTAAAATAATAAGGCAAATCAATTAAATCCTAATGACTCTAGGACTCAATCTATCTTAATTCTAGGAGAACTAAAAGAATGCTAAAAACAAAATCCAGCACCTACAATAGCCCCTAATACACAAACAACTATTAAAACAATGCATAACACAAATCAACTTTTTACAGCCAGCATGCAGCATGAAAAGGTAGGTGTAAAAAGTCAAATACAACATGCAAACATAACAAACAACATGTATTCTACAACATCTATATGCAAAGTCAGCTATGAAATGTAAAATCCAGATTTGATTATTTTCATTTTTTAATGCACAAACTCAATGAAAAATGCACCAACTTCATCATGAACATGCATTTGAACATGGATCATCATACCTAATTGAAATAACATGAATATTTTGAAGGATTATGCAAGAATGCATCACATGGTTGATTTTGCAACAAGTAATGCAAAAATGTGGCACATGAAGATGGCAAAAATGTGGCACATGAAGATGGAATATGGAACATGCAATATGATAGCTCAACAAGAATGCCAAACTCAATGCAAAATTTATAATTGAATTGATGTAAATAACATGATCAAACATGTAACAAAATGCAACCAAATGCACATACATATATGATTATGTAAAATGCATTGATACAATGAAACACAAGATGATTTAATGCAATGCAAAAGATGTAAAAACAGAATGCAACATGATTATTCATATGCCAAATAATGCACAAACATGGCAACAAAATGCAAGAAATCAAACTATGCACAAAGGAGCACAAAAACGCATATTACGCGACATGAATAGAAACGCGTCGAAACGACTCAGAATGGGGAAATGAGCTACTTGAAATGGACCAAAAATTCCCTAAAATCAACACCTAAACATGTATGAACATTAAAGGCATTAGAAACAAGGACTAAGCTATCAAATAATCAAGGAACCCAAAAATCAACAGCATTAACCGGTTAATCAAATGGTTAACCGGTTAACGGACCTAAAACTGCCTTGTTTTGTGGCCAAAACACACACGTTAACCGGTTAACACTGATCCAGAATGTGAAAAAAGTTAAGAAATAAGTGCTTTTGGCCACAAACTCACTTCTAATGATCTCCAACATACCTAGGAACATGTTAACACTAATTTCTACTTAATTGAGGCTTATTTACATATGCTAGATCATATAACTATCTACACCTTAAATTCTAATCCATTAAAAATCACAAATCGCAAGCAATACATAACAGAAACGAAATCGATCGCAAGCAAAGCGAAAAGCAATTAAAGAATGCCGAAATGGTGAGATGAAGAGAATGACTTAAAGGAGAAGTGATTTAGATCACCAACCTACGAAGCGGAGAAGTGATTCGGTGAATGTTGCAAGAATCGGAGCTTGATCAAAGAGAAAGCCACGAAAACCGCGAACCCGCAAAATAAATGCGTTCTTGATGCTTGAACTTTCGTGTGCTTCCAATAAGTCGAAACCTTAACCAAAAACAGTAGCTTCTTCTACTACAATCCACAAATCAATGGAGGTTGGAGGCTAAGCTTCAAGATCTTCAAGTTTCAATGTGAAACTTGAAGAGCTTCTTCAAAAAGCTTTGGTGAAAAGGGAAAATGAAGGAAAAGTGAGAGAGAAAAAAGTGATTGTGAGAGAATGAAAAATTTGGAAAATTGTGGGGACCCTTTGCATTGGATGAAAAATGGATTAAATATGGTTTAGGTTTGGGGCCCAAAAATTAGGTTTGGGATCCAAAATTATTGTTTGGTAATGAGGTTAGGATTTTGCAATGGAGTTAGGTTAGGTAGTTAGTTAGGGTTAGGGTTGGAGAAGGAATATTAATATTCCTTGGAATATTCCATGGAATACTCTAGAATGTTGTAGAACATTGTAGAAACTTCCAAGGGAAATGGAGTGGAATTGAAGTAGAAAAACAAGAGGAAAAGAATGAAAGGAAATGTGGAAAGAAAGTGGAAGGAAAAGTGGAGAGAAAAAGGAGAAAAAGGTGAATTTTTACCTTTTTGGTTGGTTAGCTTGGAAATGGTTTGGATTATTTTTGGGATATTATTTTTCTCTTGAACTCCAATGTGTGGCAAGCCTCGATCGACCATACACCTCATGCGTATGCAAAGGATGATGATTTATTTATTTAATTTTTCAAATGTGATGCAATGATATGAGGAATGATGCGGGAATGAAGCGTAAATCGCTCGAGGTTGATAATAAATAAGAGGGGAAATTTTGGGGTGTTACAGCTGCCCCTATTCAATCAATGTAGACTTGAATGGATGATAGCAGTCGCTTTCAGACGTTTGAGGTATGCAGGGATTGAATACTAAAAACAACCAGAAAATTTGCACTCGGTGGAAGAAGAAAAGGGAAATAAACCCAACCATCTGAACTCTGCTTGTGGAGAACTCGGATGTGATAAGTAGTGAATCAGATGAATGCTTCAGAATAACACTGGGAGATTGTTGATTTGCCACGCTATGGGTGGACCTTTGTTGGAATATTAATGACATGCCACACAATGGGTGGTCTTCTGAATGCTTTGCCACACTACGGGGGTCACTACTCGCTACGGGAGACTTTTGATACCTTACCACCCTGAGGATGGACTTTTGCTCACTCTGCGGGGATATTCTGCCTGCTACGGGGGACTTCTGCTTGCTACGGGAGATTTTCATAAAATTTTCCACACTATGGGGGCACATTGCTCAGCTACGGGAGACTTCCAGAAAATTTTCCACACTACGGGGGCACACTGCTCAACCACGGGAGACTTTGAAACTTTGCCACACTACGGGGGCACACTGTTCAGCTACGGGAGACTTCGAAACTTTGCCACACTACGAGGTCATATTGCTCAGCTACAGGAGACTTTGAAACTTTGCCACACTACGGGGGCACATTACTCAACTATGGGAGACTTTTGTTTTGCCACACTACGGGGGCTGCTGCTGGCTACGGGAGACTTTGGAAATTTGCCAAAATACGGGGGCAGATTGCTCACTACGGGAGACTTTGGAAATTCGCCACACTACGGGGGTAGATTGCTCACTACGGGAGACTTTGGCCCACTACGGGGGACTTTTGAAATTCGCCACACTACGGGGGTTGCTGCTCGCTACGGGAGACTTTGGCTCATTACATGAGACTCTTGCTCACTAAGGGAGGCTTTGGAAATTTTCCACACTACGGGGGCTGCTACTCGCTACGGGAGACTTTAATGTTCTGCCACACTACGGGGGTTGCTGCTCACTACGGGAGACCTTGGCTCACTACAGGAGACTTTTGCTCGCTACGGGAGACTTCAATGTTTTGCCACACTACGAGGGATGTTGCTCGCTACGGGAGACTTTGGCTCACTACAGGAGACTTTTGCTCACTATGGGAGACTTTTGAAATTTGCCACCCGAAGATGGACTTTGGCCAGTCTGAGGCTGAAATTTTAAGAATTTGCCACCCAGAGGATGGACTTTGGCCAATCTGCGTTGGACTTTGAGAATTTGCCACCCAGAGGATAAACTTTGGCCAATCTGCGGTTGGACTTTGAGAGTCTGCCACCCATAGGATGGACTTTGGCCAATCTGCGGTTGGACTTTGGGAATCTGCCACCCAGAGGATGGACTTTGGATATCAACCTTGGAGTTAATACACAGCTGCTGAATTGTATGACATGATTCCCCATGACACTGGGGGATAGGTGTAACACGGTGGGAGAACTGACTTTCTATAAATGTTGCGGATAGCAAGAGTCGCCACCGACTTTTATTTTATCCAAAGGAAAGGCATAAAAGAACAGGAAAGACCTTAAAAGATTTTTGGGTTCGGGGGGTAGGTTATGTAAAGGGAAGGTGTTAGCACCCTTTACATCCATGGTTATCCATGGTCTCTTAGTTACTTAGCTCACTTTAAATTGTTTTGAGAAGTGTAGTGTGTGATTAAAAATTTTCTTAAGTACTTTATAATGATCCTTGTACGGATATATATAAAGACTTTGTTTTGAAAATTGTTTAAAAAATGTGAAGTGTTTATGAAATGTTTTTGAATGAGTGAGCAAGTACTTAAGAGGAACCTACCCTATGATTAGATCTTTATTGTTCTTAAGTGTTCTTTCAATGGTAAGACTATCCCTATTATTAAGGAATAGGTAGTCATTACCTTGGATGTTGTATGGGATATGTGAAGGGTCATCTGTGTTTAGGCAATTGTAAGGTGTCTTAGCAATTCGAAGGGACTTATCATCTTTTATTCGAAAGGGACAAGATCATTCACGAAGGCAACCTCGAAGGGACTTGATCTTATAATTGTAAAGGGACAAGATGATATTAATGGAGAAGGGACCTTGCTTTTAGACACCTTACTTGACCATTTTATTTAGGCAACATGAGGGATATCCTTAAGAAGTGAGATGGCGATCAAAGATCGACTTACGTGTGTGCGTGTATGAATTCAAATATTTATCTTATAATTAGTGATCTAAATTAATTTTACAATACAAACATGTTTTCACTCCCTATTTTACTAACCATAGCAATATATTTATAAATAAATAAACAACAAAATACTACGACTATTACACGGCTTGTACAGTTACATGATAATAAGAACAATTTAAATAATAATAATAATAAATAATAAAAAGATTAGTAATAAAAATAATTATAAGAGAGAAAAGGTTAGCACAATAATATACAATATAGAAATCAATTAAATATTTTAAGATTTAAATAAATAATTTTTAAAGAATTTTGAGATGAGAATAAAATAATAATAATAATTATATACTAATTTATTTACAAAAATAAACATGATTTAGAAATATTTATTAAGTATAATTAAACAAAAATAATTAAAATGAGAAATTAAAGTTTTAAAAGAAATTAGGTTTGTTAGAAATTAGGGTTAGAATTTTATTTACAATGCAAATATATACATATTAATAAATATTATAAAAATATATATATATAAAGAAATAAATATATTAATTGAGTTTTTTTGAGAAAATAATATAAATTTTAAAAGAAGATGAAGTTTATTTAGAAATGATTTAGATATTTTTTTTAGAAATTATTTTAACTATTTTAAAGAATAAAATAAAGAATTAATAAAAATAAACAAAACAAAAACCAAAAAAACAGGACCTGGGATTTGAACCCAGGTCCTTTACCTGGATACACAAGGGCATAACCACTGGGCTGGCGCGCGCTGGCTGATAGTAAACCACTTCCAGTTTGTTTAGTTGTCACCCTGGAAAACAAAAGAAATTAAAGCAAAAAAAATTCATTCGGCTGGTTTCGAACCCAAGCCCTTCAGTCCATCATGCCCACACCAAAACATACTGAGCTACGCGCTCATTGTGATATGTAAACGACATCAATTTGTTTTAAGCCTTGTCAATATTTCAAATATGATTTTCGCGCCAGGCTGCTTCATCTCCTACCTCCGGACCTGCGAATCTTGCTACGAATTTTACCACAAATTTTCCTGCGAATTTCATCATGTACAGAACCTATGAATTTCAAACATCAACAAAACAGTGAAATTTTTACAAATTGTTTAATGAAACATGATCCTCAGAGCTCATACAATCTTCCTACGTTCTTAGAATTAATTTATTATAGCCCAATCACAAAACCCTAATGGAGACCGAAAACCCTAACAATGGTGGATTTTGCTATAGTCCATAAAAATCAAATTAAACCATCCAGAAAGCTTCGACACTTCATAACAAACACAAATCAATAGTTAGTTTCAATTTATAATGCTTACATATATGAAATCGAAAACAAGTTATATGAGTATGAAAATGCATTCAGTTATGCCATATGAGCAAGCTTCAGGTGTTTTTGAGAGCTGGGATAGGTTTAGTGATGTCCAAAGATCCTTCATGTGTTCTTAAAATACTTTTAAACGCCTTGTAATGAGAAAACCGAATTTGAGTTTTGAATGGTTTTTGTGAAGTTTGAATAATGTGCAAGAGGCTGGGAATTCGTCCATTTGAGGCTGCTTCATGTTGTATATATAAGAGTGAATGAATTAGGTCAAAAACTTTAACAATTTGGTGGATATTTGATCTTTGGGAGATTGAAAAAGATTGGTTCTTAAATTTTGAAATATCTTGATCTAGCCTTGCTATTTTAAGATGATCCTCATTATTCTTGTATCAATCAAGTCCAAATATAATTTATGACCTTTTAGAAACCAAATCAATTTAAATCTCCATTATTTTATATTTTATTTGATCTTAAAATGATTTTTTAACATAAAAAATCATAATAAATAAAAATAAAATAAATAAAATTATGAATAAATCAATTTAATTTCGTGCATGATGTCATGGAACTAATTGGATCACAAAAAAGCAAGCCCATTTGGTGAATTATGGTTTTAAGACCCTATTTGCTTCATAAACCTCTCAAAAATTTCCCAACTTTGCAAGGGCACAAATCCTTCAATTTTAATGCTATGAAGGTGTTATTGGACATTTTGGAAAGCTTAAAGAGTCCTATAAACAACCTCTTTGGTCTCATGTCCATATCTTTTACCATTCTCAAGTTATGCTCTTTTGAAGTTGTTGACTTTTTGTTGACTTTTAAAAGGACCTATAATGTCTTAGCTCATACCTTCCAAATGAAGCATTTTTGGGCTTGGCTTGTGAGACAAAAAGTTGTAGAGAATTCAATTTCCTTCAAAATGAGCTTTGGATGGAAAATATTTGATGAAGCATGTGAAAGTTATGGCTGGTGAAAGTTCAGTTGACTTTTCCTATGAAAACCCTAATTTAGAAACTCCTGATTCTTGATGATCTCAAACTTCCTTGATGAATCATGATCAACCCTTGATCAAATGATGAATTTTACCTCATATACTTGATGTTGGACAAAAATCATGAAGTTTGACTTTGGTTTGAACACAGTTGACCTCAGTTTGACTTTTTAACTACTTTGACTGATTTTAACCTATCTGATCATCTGACTGAGCAAATCTTTTGGGAAAGTCTTGAAACTTGACATGGGGATTCTTGAACACATATAGGATGCTATGAAGCTCTCTTGAAGTCTTGGAAGTCCATTTAACCTGATGAAAGTCAAAACCCTAGTTTAAGATGCATTGCTTAGGAGGATGCATTGTCTGAGGGAATTGTCAAACGTTTCTGACTAATTGTGAACTTTGTGAACCTTCTGAACCTCATGAGATGTCTTGTGAACATTGTGAACCTTGTGAGCCTCTTAGTACACAATGTATTATCTTGTGGAGGGCAAATTTTGGGGTGCAACAGCTGCCCCTGTTCAATTTTCTGAAACCTGAGTGGTTAGATTGGTATATGTGCCATTCGTGACCTGGAAGGTTGAAGGGGATTGAACACAAAAGCCCAAAAATTTGCACTCTCCGGTGCGTAGAGTAACATTGAATATTAGTTGTATATGCTTGAGTGGGCTTAAAGATGCCACTTGTAAGAACTGGAGATGGGCTTAGAGATGCCATCTAAAAAACTAGAGATGGGCTTAGAGATGTCATCTAAAGTATCAGGATGTGATGATGTCTTTATGTTGATACTGGATATCAGTACTAGGTCTTTGTATAGGCCGTCTTTGAATCGTTTATGCAACATAGTTTGAATTGTTGAATAGATTAGTAGAAATAAATCTTCGTGACGATTATCTCTTCTGGAAATATCTTGGATTAGGGAATGAATCTTTGTATAGACAGTTTGCCTACTCTCCAAGGTCAAAAGAACGTCAGGATTAATTCTTCTGAAAAATATCTTGAACCAGGGAATGGATCTTTGTATAGACCGTTTGCCTGCTATTCAAGGGCCAAAAGAACGTCAGGATTAGTTCTTCTGAAAAATATCTTGAACCATGGAATGGATCTTTGTATATACCGTTTGCCTGCTATTCAAGGGCCAAAAGAACGTCAGGATTAGTTCTTCTGAAAAATATCTTGAACCAGGGAATGGATCTTTGTATAGACCGTTTTCCTGCTATTCAAGGGCCAAAAGAATGTCAGGATTAGTTCTTCTGAAAAATATCTTGAACCAGGGAATGGATCTTTGTATAGACCGTTTGCCTGCTATTCAAGGGCCAATAGATTAAATCTTCTGAAAATATCTTGAACCAGGGAATGGATCCTTGTACAGACTGTTTGCCTGCTATTCAAGACCAGATAGATGAAATCTTCTGGAAGTATCCTGGATTAGGGAATGGATCTTTTTACAGACTGTTTGCCTACTCTCCAAGGTCAAAAGAACGTCAGGATTAGTTCTTCTGAAAATATCCTGGATTAGGGAATGGATCTTCTTACAGATCGTTTGCCTACTCTCTGAGGACATCTTGAGTAATGTATGGATCATTTCTGACCTGTTGTGAATTGTTGATGCTGTTTTATCTGCATATAACCATCCTGCAAGGATAATGTTAGTTTATGCAATATGTATGCATGCATAGTATGATGCACCTAAGTAAATGTATTATGTATTTATGGATATGTATGTTATGATATGACGTAAATGATGTATGTATGAATCATGCAGCCTGAAGCGTCTGGATATCTTCGTATAACAACTACTGGCTAGGGAAAATAAATCCTGATTCGTTGCTGAAGAATATGAGGAACTTGTTCCCGTCTTGTTTGATAGTATAGTATTTATAACCTCCCATCTTTGTTCGTCGCTCCTTTATTGAAGGAATAAGTTCATGAGTATCCCGACTGAGGATAAAAGAGATGGACATAAATTCAAGGGGAGATGTAACTTGAAGTATCTATAAAGATAGATTTGCACTGCTGGGGACTTGTAGTTATCTTGTGGGGATGAACAGGCGAAGCTTTGTTGAATTCCTTCCCTCGTTCGTCCTTAGTAAATACTATTACTGCATTTTTATGCATTTCTGGTAAACATCAATCATATTCAAGCATTTTATGCATTTCTGGTAAACATCAATCATATTCAAAAGCATACATACATTCAAACACAACCGATGGACGTTCCGTTTATGTAAATAGGGTAAAAGTAAATCTGGATTCAAAGATGAAATTTTATTTATATCACAAAGTGACCCATACATAGGAAAGTTTGTACAAGGAGACAAAAATCCTAGTAAGAGGAATTCGTCGTAAAAAATTTTACAAAACAAAGAAAATCAGCTATGGGGGAAATAATCTTATTGAGTTTCAATTCTACTATTGCCATTATCTTCAAGTATCTCATCTTCTGCTGTTGAGACGGAAACGATTGGATTGTGCTTTATCTGTTCGAGCTTGAATTAAGTAGCACAACTGGTTGGAGTTACATGGGTGATCCAAACGAGACATAGTCATACGCTTTAATCCCTAACTTTTGCCTGGATTGCCCTTTCAGGTTTTCAATCCACCGGGATACCCTTTTTTGCCCAAGCCGCCCTTTCAGGTTTTCGACTTGCCGGGTGTACATTTTTTTTATTTATATATATCCCTAATTTTTTCCCGAACCCTTTTGGTTCGCCGGGATGCCCTTATTTTTGCCTAGGCCAGTCAACCTAGCGGGCCTCTTTTTATGCGCAATATTTTTTAACTATGTCTGCGTTTACAGGCTGTGGGAAGTCTTCACCATCCATAGTAGTAAGCATCATGGCACCTCCTGAGAATACTGTTTTGACTACAAATGGTCCTTCATATGTAGGAGTCCACTTGCCCCTAGGATCACCCTGTGGTAATATGATACGCTTGATTACCAAATCCCCAGCCTGATATACCTTTGGCTTAACCTTCTTATTAAAAGCTTTGATCATCCATTTCTGGTACATCTGGCCATGACAAACTGCTGCTAACCTCTTCTCATCAATCAAATTTATCTGGTCAAGTCGAGTCTGAATCCACTCATCTTCATCCAAGCCTGCATCCTTCATGATTCTTAAGGAGGGGATCTGAACTTCAATGGGTAGAACTGCTGCCATACCATAGACTAAGGAGAATGGGGTTGCCCCTGTTGAAGTACGTATTGTAGTACGATAACCATGAAGAGAAAATGGTAACATCTCATGCCAATCCTTATAAGTAACAATCATCTTCTGTAGGATCTTCTTAATATTCTTATTAGCAGCTTCTACTGCCCCATTCATCTTTGGACGATACGGAGAAGAGTTGTGATGCTTAATCTTGAACTGTGTGCAGAGATCCGTAATCATAGTGTTGTTCAGATTAGAGCCATTGTCAGTTATAATCCTTTCAGGGATGCCATACCTACATATGAGATTATTCTTAATAAATCGAGCCACCACATTCTTAGTAACAGATGCAAATGAAGCTGCCTCCACCCATTTTGTAAAGTAATCAATAGCAACCAGGATGAAACGATGCCCATTAGAAGCAGTAGGCTTGATCTCACCAATCATATCAATGCCCCGCATGGCAAAAGGCCAAGGAGCAGTCAACACATTCAATGGTGATGGAGGTATATGTACTTTATCAACATAGATTTGACACTTGTGACATGTTCTGGAATGTTGATAGCAGTCAGCTTCCATAGTAGACCAATAGTAACCTGCTCTAAATATCTTCTTTGCCATGGTATGACCACTAGAATGAGTGCAAAAGATCCCATCATGCATGTCTTCCATAATCTCAGTTGCTTCCTTCTTATCAACACACTGAAGCAAAGTTGAATCATGATTGCGCTTGTACAAAATTCCATTACTTAAGAAAAACTTAGCAGAAAACCTCCTCAGAAACTTCTTATCATTGACAGATGCCTCTTCAGGGAACTCCTGAGCTTCAAGATACCTTTTCACTTCATAGAACCAAGGTTTCTCCTATGCTTCTTCAGTGTCAATCTCATTGCAGTATGCAGGCTTCTCAAATCTATCAATAGTAATCTTGGGAGCTTCATCATCCCAGCTCATCTCAAACATAGATGCCATGGGGGCTAATGCATCTGCCAACTGATTTTCTCTTCGTGGAATATGTCCAAAGGTAATCTCTTTAAAATATGGAATCAAAGACAATACATGCTCTCGGTAAGGAATGAGATTATCATGCTTCGTATCCCAATCTCCTTTGATCTGACTTACTACCAGAGTTGAATCTCCATATACGTCTAGGAACTGAATCTTCATATCAATGGCAGCTTTGATGCCCATAATACATGCCTCATACTCAGCCATGTTATTAGTACAATAGAAACAAAGTCTTGCAGTAATCGGGGTACGACAACCTTCAGGGGAAATGATCACAACATCAACACCATTACCAAGTGCATTAGAAGCTCCATCAAAAACCATAGTCCATCGGGATCCTTGTTCAGGTCCGTCATATTGTCCAGGTTCTTTGGTAATAATCATAATGTCTTCATCAGGGAACTCAAAACTCATTGACTGGTAGTCATCCACTGCTTGATGAGCCAAATGATCAGCTACAACACTTCCTTTAATGGCCTTCTGAGTTGTATACTGTATGTCATATTCTGTTAAGATCATTTGCCATCTTGCTATTCGTCCGGAGAGAGCAGGTTTCTCGAATATGTACTTGATTGGATCCATCTTCGAAATCAATAAGGTAGTATGAGTCAACATATACTGTCTTAGTCGGCGAGCAGCTCATGCCAAAGTGCAGCAAGTTTTCTCGAGCAGTGAGTATCTTGTTTCACAGTCGGTAAACTTTTTGCTAAGGTAGTATATTGCCTGCTCTTTTCGACCAGACTCGTCATGTTGCCTCAACACACACCCCATTGAGTTGTCTAATACTGTTAAGTACATAATCAAGGGTCTTCCATCAACTGGTGGCATCAAAATGGGAGGTTCTAGGAGATATTTCTTAATTTCATCAAAGGCAGTCTGGCACTCATCATTCCATTCCATCACCTGATCTTTCTTCAACAACTTGAAGATTGGCTCACAGGTGGCAGATAATTGGGAAATAAATCTTGCAATGTAATTCAATCGTCCCAAGAATCCTCTAACTTCCTTCTCAGTACGGGGAGCTGGCATCTCTTGTATAGCTTTCACTTTTGCGGGGTCTACTTCAATACCTTTTCCACTGACAATGAAACCCAAGAGTTTACCAGATCTAACTCCAAAAGTACACTTGTTTGGGTTCAGTCTCAACTGTTATTTCCTCAACCTTCCAAACAACTTATGCAGATGATCAAGATGTTTCTCTTCATTCTGGGACCTGGCTATCATATCATCCACATATACCTCTATCTCATGATGAATCATATCGTGAAACAAAGCCACCATAGCACGCTGATATGTTGCCCCGGCATTCTTCAAACCAAATGGCATCACTTTGTAGCAAAAGGTGCCCCACTGTGTAACAAACGTAGTCTTCTCCATATCTTCAGGTGCCATCTTGATTTGATTATAACCAGAAAAACCATCCATGAAAGAGAATACCTTATGCTGAGCAGTGTTGTCTATCAGAACATCAATATGAGGAAGGGGAAAGCCATCTTTAGGGCTGGCCTTGTTCAAATCCCTGTAGTCTACACACATACGTACTTTACCATCTTTCTTTGGTACCGGTACCACATTTGCAACCCATTGAGGATAAGAAGTCACAGCTAAGAACCCTGCATCAAACTGTTTCATCACCTCTGCCTTAATCTTCTCTGACATTTCAGGACGCATGCGACGAACCTTCTGCTTCTTTAGACGACAATCTTCTTTTACCGGTAAACGGTGAACCACAATGTCTGTATCCAACCCTGGCATATCTTCATAGGACCAAGCAAAGATCTCCACATAATCATGTAACATCTGAATCAATCTGCTCTTAACACCATCCTCTAGTTCAGCCCCTATCTTGACCTCTTTCATGTTCTCTTCAGTTCCCAAATTCACAACTTCGACTGGCTCTTCATGTGGTTGTATAGCTTTCTCTTCTTGTTGTAACAACCTAGCAAGCTCTACAGGTACTTCACAATCTTCCTCCTTTCCATCTTCAGCCTGATAGATCGGATTCTCGAAATTATAATTGGCAATAGTAGAACTGTTATCAACAGGATCCAGAGTGGATGAGGATCTGCATTTTAGTGATGTGGGTGTGTGTAAGAACACATAGCTGATAAAACAAAAATAAAAGAAAAGAAAGACAAAGAACACAATATTTACGAAAACGAAACGTCCACTGATTTTTATTGAATGAAGTATGCAAATGAAATGACATCCCAAAACAAGCATACCATTGTGCCCCGGGTAAGGCACAAGGCTTAAGAGTTCAATTGTTCAAAAATTACAAACTTAAGAAATAACAACACAGTAATAGTATTTACTCCTGACTAAAGGAGATAGGAATAACGTCTTCAGCCTTCCAATTATTGAGCCCATCACCCACAGTAGGAAAAATCCAAGCATCCAAGTTGTAGTCTTCATCATAGTCACCCACAACATTGATTTGATCTTTCATGATCCCTTGATTGGTGATACGAACAGCACGAGCACGACGAACAGTCTTCTGGGACTCTGCAGTGAAACCCAAACCAAACTTGTCAGACTTGTAAGGAATGTCAGGAAGTTGACCCCAAATAGTATAACCACCTTCTTCAACCACAGATCTAGCATCTTTGAGGGAGGCCATTGTAGAAGGTACTCTGGTGACCACATGAACTCTTTTGACAACAGGAGGAGCTTCAGCATTAGGAACAACCCAAGGAACTACTTCAAACGTCTGGCCAGGAGTTTCAACATATTCACCTTCCACTTCAAGATACTTGAAAGTATTCACATGACTGACTATATACTCTTCCTCTCCGTAAACAGTAACAACTTTTCCCTTTACTGGATATCTCAGATTTTGATGTAACGTGGAGGTCACAACACCTGCCCCATGGATCCAGGGGCGCCCAAGCAGACAAGAGTACGAAGGACGAATATCCATTACCTAGAAGGTTGAATTGAAGACCTGAGAACCCACTTTGATTGGGAGATCTATTTCTCCATGCACCACTCTTCTCGAACCATCAAAAGCCTTCACCACTATATTACTTGGTCTCAACACAGAATCTTCAGGACTAAGCTTGTTCAGAACCTCTTTGGGCAGCACATTCAGTGAAGAACCATTCTCTATCAACACATGAGACAGGGTAGTGCCACTACACTCAATAGAAATATGTAAGGCTCTGTTATGGTTCCTTTTGGAAGGAGTCAAATCAGCATCGGAAAAGCCTAACCCATTATCATAAGTCAGGTGTGCAACACAGTTTTCAAACTGATCCACAGAAATTTCATTCGGTACATGAGCAGTCTTCAAGAATTTAATCAAGGCCTTAGCATGAGCCTCAGAACACAACAATAAAGACAACATGGAAATCTTGGAGGGAGTATGCCCCAATTGATCAACAATATCATAATCACTCTTGCGAATGATCTTCAGTACTTCTTCCATCTGCTTAGAAAGATCATCAACAGTTGGTGTCTCAGTTGGCACAGGTTCTATAACAGGACCTTTGCCCCGGGCATCAGTATTTGTCTCAGAAGTGGAGGTAGTAGTGGGAGTACTTGTATTCTTGGAGGTAGCCGGAGGAGAGAAAATTCTTCCACTTCTCGTGATCTTACTAGATCCAGCAATATTATCAACATCAAGGTTTTCATCAGCAACAGGTGTATCAACTAAGGGTTCTTGTTTAACACCATGGATATAAACATCGGAACCATAATGCCAAGGTACAACTTTATCAGAAATATACGGAATAGGACTAGGAGTGGTAATAATCATAGGAGCCACTCTAGCTTCAGCAACAGTCCTCACAGGGCCTTCAACAGTAATCTTAATTGGACCCTTATGAGTAATCTTGATAGGGCCCTTGGAAGTAATTATTACTGGCACTTTATCAACCATATCCACCTCTTCAACCTTCGCACCTTGAGTTATATGTTCAACCATGCTCTCCACAGAAGGTGTCCTCTCAAACAATATGGTGTAATTGTCCATGAGGCGTTGAATACCGTCCTTCAACTTCCAGCAGCTATCAGGCTTATAAACACAATAGAAACAATCTTCATTACAACCTGGAAAGAACCCATCTTGTACCAACTTCTTCTTGATAACAGATAATGGTGTAGTCACATCTACAACTGAGGAAATATGTGAAACTTCATCAATGGCATTAATAGTCTTTTCATGATTAGGCATAGGAGCAGTAATCACATTTGGAGTACCAGGAGGGTCAAACTCAATCTCTCCAGCATCAATCATGTCTTGAATCTTGTTCTTCAATATCCAGCAATTATTGGTATCATGTCCCTGACAATTAGAATGATATGCACATCGTGCATTAGGATTGTACCTAGGAGAGGTAACATTAGGATTCTGATGAGGGTCCTTCAAAGTAATAAGTTCCCCTTTCAACAAGTGTTGCAAAGCTTGGGCCAGTGACATGTTGATCTTGGTGAACTGTCTTCTAGGCCTCTGCTGATTGCCCTGTGGTGGCTCTGGTGCTGTAGGGGTAGGATTGGAGATGTGACCTGCACTCACAGATTGGTGCCTCCTATTACGATCAGGTTGACCATAAACAACATTTGATTATTTCTTCCCACTAGGGGGCTTCTTTGCAGTACTTGATGAAGAAGCACCCACTTGTATCTTGCCACTCCTTATACCACTTTCCACATGCTCTCCAGTCATTATCAACTCAGTGAAGCCAGATGATGAGCTTCCAATGAGATGACTATAGAAAGGACCATTCAACGTACTCATGAACATATCCACTAATTCCCTGTCAGTCAGAGGAGGTTGTACTCTACCAGCCAAGTCTCTCCACTTCTGAGCATACTCCTTGAAGTTCTCTTTAGCACCCATTGACATGCTTTGTAGTTGCATGCGGGTTGGTGCTAGATCAGCATTGTATTGGTATTGCCTATAGAAGGCCTCAGCAAGATCATTCCAATCACGGATGTTGACACTCTCCAGTTGATAGTACCATTCCAATTGATCTCCAGACAAACTCTCTTGGAAGAAATGGATCCATAACTTCTATCAGCCGTATGAGGTTGAATCCTCCGGACATAGGACCTTAGATGCAGCTTGGGGCATGAAACACCATCATACACTACAAAAGCAGGGACCTTGAAACCAATGGGTATAACTGTAGCGGTAAAATCATGAGTGTAAGCTATTGATTAACTTCACTCAATATACACAGAGTCGTCACCGCGCTTTTATTTATTTCCAAATGGAAAAAGGCAAAAAGAACGAAGAAAGCCTTAAAGAATCTTAAGAGCTAAAAAGCTAAAAGAATCAAACAGAGAATGGGTACGGGGATTGGTTACAAATCGGGAAGGTTTTACGCACCCGACTTGTCCGTGGTACTCCACGGGAACCCTTTGAAATGTTTACTACATTTTTTGGTTTGAAATGGTTTGCTTGAAAAAAGATTGAAGAGATGAGAAGAAGAATGTTTTTTAAGATTTTGGTGTTTGAAGAGACGAATGTCTCATGCCTACGTACCCACAAAGTGCAATGCGAGATCAAAACCCCGTAGTTCGTGGTACAAATTGTGAAAAGGCAAATGAGTTAAATTGATTTTAAAATGTAAAGATAAGTCGTCATCCTTTAGCGAATAATTCCGCTAGAAAGGATGAATCATATCTAAACATAAAAAATGGTTAAATGAAACGTGCACGAGGGCACAAAAACAATTGAATGAGTTTTGAAAGTTTTAAAGTTTTTGAGAAGAAAGTTTCGATATGCTTATGTAGTTTAGCATTTATTTAAAGAAATGGAATGAAAAGGTAAAAGCACATGACCGAAGTCAAGGTTTGATTGAGAAAATTGTTTGAAGTTTGAAAACAAAGAAAGTTTTGAAAATAGGAAGGAGATTTGAAAATTGAAGAAGATGGGAAGAGATGAAGAGACTATCCTAGTGCTTGAAAATAAAAGCTAAAGGAAGAATGATCAAACCAAATGGCAAGCACTCTTTGAGACAATTGGATCTCCATCTTCAAAGGCCAATGAAATAATTTGAGGCCGAGGTTTCTAATCCACTCCAACTTGAGCAAGGGGGAAGATCTTAAAGTCTAAGTCCATTCTCCGAAGCAAGGGATAGTAACCATAGTCCAAAATTAGAAGTCACAAGTCTTTTAAGTGTTTAATCCTTTATTAGTGTTTTGATATCCAAATGGACAAAGGAGAAATAACAAGTATCACAAGATAAACAATAAGCAAAATGATGAATGATATAGTATAATAAAGCATAATAAGGAGATAGGGAACAAGAGATTGAAATAAAAGAGGATAAGGTGCGAGAGATTAAAATTAAATGTTAGTATATTCACATTATTATAATATTTACAATATAAGTGGTATGATGAACTTAATCAAGCACAACCACGAAAAGAAAAATAAAATCGAGGCAACCGGATCCAAGTGGATCATAATCCGAATCGGGACAACTTTAGGTCTATGTTAAGCAATCGCCGAGTAATTTACGGAGTAATTACCCTACAAATGAGGCCGGCCACCACTAATTAAAGTGGAAAATGTTCGTGTTAATACATGTTAGAGAAACAATATTATGGATCGTTCTCCGAAAACATGTCACACTAAAAGAAAGAGAACGGTCTAATCTTAATCGAGATTAACGTTGAATTTATCGAAAAGCAACCTATCACGATCTCAAAGTATGGAGAATGATCCAAATGATCATTCATCCATAGATTTGAAATAATGAAGATTAAGCCGATCGGAAATCAACAATCTACGAATCGGAGATTGTCATCGACCAAAAATAAAATAAAAATGAAGAAAATGGATCTAAAAGATAAATCCATAAAAGAATTGAAATATTTTCTAAACTTTTTTCTAACAAAGTATATTTGCTAAATTGTTTTTTAAAGTTCTTTTTTCTAAAATTTTAATTTCTAAAACCTTTTTCTAAGAATATATTCTAAAATATTTCCTATGAAAATCTTATATCAAAAATAAGTTGAGACAAAACAATAATTGAAAAGAAGAAACTAAAGAATTAAAAGAAAAAGAAAAGAAATGAGATGGAGAGAAGAACACGCTGGCTAGGAGGTGGTGAAAATAGCACATAGGCAAAAGCTTTTCAAATCCCAACTCAACCATCAGCTTTTTATAAAAAATGAAAAAAAGAAAAAATGAAACAAGAATCCCTTCTTCTTTCCTCTCAAACGCAGCACTAAACTATCCACCATTCCTCACCTTCGAAGAACAACTCGCCGCCACTAGACCTCTATTTCTCCATTTTCGCGAAACCACCGCCAACAATGCTTCAAAAGTCATCGGAATACTTCAATAGACATGCGGCTCTCTTCGAATGATTATCAATGCGAGATGTTTAAGATCCAGATGCGAGCGGCTTCTTCTCTTTCACATGCGAATCGCGCAAAACTTCTTCTCCCCTCACTTAGTTTTCGTTTGTATGTTCGGATTTATCTTGTTGATTTTTTTTGGATGTGAGATGCAAAGAAGCTTGCGGAATAAATTGAAGAAGATTGGTGAGGTTTGTTGATGGAATAACAATGGAGCAATTGGGGCTTTGGTGATTTTCATTTTGAAACGCTCAATCAATTTGGCAGGGATTTGCCGGCTGTTTAAGCTTGAAGGATTGAAAAAGAGGAGTGTTGTTTAAATAGAGTGAAAGAGGAATTTGGAGCATGCCGTTTTGATTCATTTAGTTCCGAGTTTTGAGTCATGAAGGAAGCGTGAGTATTTTTCTGAATTTTGATTTTGAAAGTGTGCATTTCAGGTTTGTGATCTGTGCGGCGTGAATTGTTTTGATGTGGCTTCGGCTGGCTGGAAGGCTTATGAAGAGCTTCTTGTGTTGGCTTGATGCGTGTGAGGCCTGTTGTTTTGTTGCGCAAGGCTTGTGTTTTTGGGAAATTTGGTGAAGTCACGGAAGGCTGGCTTGCAAGACGTGTACAGAAGACGTGATGCGGCTTTGGCTTTTCAACTTGGTGTACGGCGTGTTGCGGAATGCTGTTTGTAGCTTGTGCGGCTGGGGAGAAGTGTGATGCTTACGGCAGCTTTTTGCACGCGCGCTGGGGCTGATGTGAAAAGGCTTGCTGGGAGTTGGTGATGTATATGGCTTAGAAAATGTGTGGTGTAGGCAAGCTGATGTTGATGTGGGAAAAAGTTGGCTTGTGTACTGCAGCTTGCATTTGGGGCTTGTTTGGCTGTGGCATGGTGAAGCTTGGTGAGGATTATGCGTGATGGCTGGATGAGGAGTACGAATGTTGAGGGCTTGGAGCTGTGAAGGGTTGTTATTGGGCCTAGGCTAGTAGTAAAGCTAAGGAAGGCTTGCAAGAAGCTTTTGTTTTAATTTTTCCAATTTTCTTTTATAGAGACTAAAAGGGCCTAATAAATGAAATGGTCTACTATATATTTTTTTTTGATGAATCTTTTTGTAGGAAATTTTGGATAATATAAAAATGGGGTAATAATAAAAAAAATATATGAATTAAAAAAAACTAGAAATGTGTAATAAAATTGGATAAAAAGGAATATAAATGGCTAATGAAATGAATAAAAAAAATGGTGATTGGAAATGGTTAAGAAAAAAAATGATTTGGATAGTCGAAATAAATGGTTTATGGATCGAATATTAAAATGGATAGAAATGGATAATCGGAAAGTGGATAATGGATGAAGTTTGGTTTTTAAGCCCACAACAAATCTCGATTATTTTTGCACAAGCCACTGATGAACTGAACACAGCCAACACAGACCCAACTGGGTATTTCACAACTTAAGCCAACTGTCATCTGAAAATTATCTGATTATTTCTCTGATAAACTGAATTCATATTGAGGAAAATAAATCCTCAGATGAATCACTGATGAATCAAACCAGACTTCGCACAAAACACTATCACATAACCCAACTTGAACTTTTGAAAACCCGCTATATGAGGAATAAACCCCTGTCACACATAATTTGCAGTCGAAACAATCTTTTGATAGTTTGACCAAGATTAGGTCAAACGTCCATCTGAATCGAATCATGACTGAACAAACGCATCTGAATGAAATTATTGTCCTGTCTTTTGAATCCTGCAACACAGAAGAAGAAGAAGCAACTGCAACATTTTTTTTTTGATATTTTTGTTAGAGGTTAGTGAAAATAAACAAATAACAGAAATTAAACATGATGATCCTCTGCAAGGCATAGACCTGCACCTGAAAAGGGATAAACGAACTAGTGCGTGATCTTGTTTGCATGCGAAATGCAGATGAGATGCGAAAAATCTTAGGTCAAAAATTAGGGTCTGACATATGCCCCTATTTAAGTTTCTTCAATCCAGAGATAATGAAGATTGAAATCTTCGTTTCGACAAGATAGAAGATACTTAAATATCAAAAATCCCAATTTTTGATCCTAAGATGCCAAAAACTGGAATGAAATGAAATAAACGATATGAAATGATATGAAGATGATATGGAAATGATATGAAGCAAATGAAACTGTTTATGAAAGCATATGAAAATATATGAAATGCAGAGAAAAAAATGTGACAGCATATGAAATATTATGAGGAAATTTATGAGATGATATGAAATGTATCTGGACCCAAATGAAATGCAGAGAAATCCGTGAGGGACGAGACGACATATGAAAAAGAATAGCCGCTGGGGACAAGGAGCATAAGACTCTGACGGGAAAAATAACATGCTAGAGACCATCACATGGCTCAGCCTAAATGAAAATGTCCAAGAATGGCAATTGGACAGAAAACATCACAACATCCAAGAATGGCACTGAATGAAGTGAGAAAAAGTCCCAAAACAACATATCAGAAGCATCCAAGGATGACATTACTGACTTTAATAGGGATATCTGAGAATGGCATCGGATAAAAGGTAATCACAACATCTGAGAATGGCAACCAGATAAAATATGTGAATCTCAACATTCAGGAACAGCACTGAATGAAATGGGAAAAGTTCGGGCAAGCAAATCAACTCAATGATGATTCGAGCATGAAAATCCGAGAATGGAAATCGAAAGGTAAGTGATCACAACATCTGAGAATGGCAATCAGATAAAATGCAAAGCATAACATTCAGGAACAGAACTGAATGAAATGGGAAAAAGTCCGGGACAGTGCATCAAATCAATGATGACTTCACTATGGACATCCGAGAATGGCAATCGGATAAAATATGAATCACAACATCTGAGAATAGCAATCAAATAAAATGTGAATCACAACATTCAGGAACAGAACTGAATGAGATGGAAAAAAGGTCTGGGACAGTACATCAAACCAATGATGACTTCACTATGGACATCCGAGAATTGCAATCGGAAGGGAAGTGATCACAACATCCAAGAATAGCAATCGGATAAAATGTGAATCACAACATTCAGGAACAGAACTGAATGAGATGGAAAAAGGTCCGGGACAGTACATCAAACCAATGATGACTTCCCTATGGACATCCGAGAATGGCAATCGGATAAAAGGGTATAATATTTGAGAAGAAATAACAAGTAGGTGAAGAGAAAGTTCTGGAGAGACAGACAAATGCCAAGTAAGTTGGACTTTGACCAAAATGTAAGAAGTTGAAAACAACGAGACTTTGAGAAATGCATATGAGGACTAAAACACTCAGTACGCAGACATTTACGAAAATGGGGACTAAACCACCCAAGAGAATGCATAATGAGGACTAAAACACACAAATATGCAAACATAAACAAAACTGGGAATAACACACCCGAGAAAACGCATAATGAGGAATAAAACACTCAACTATGCAAACATGAATAAGATTGGGGAATAACACACCCAAGAAACGCATAATGAGGACTAAAACACTCAACTATGCAATCATAAGCAAAACTGGGAAATAACACACCCGAGAAAACGCATAGTGAGGAATAACACACTCACATATGCAAACTTCTCAAAAATGGGGAATAACACACCCAAGGACATAATACGAGAGGAAATACGGACAACCAGTTTAGACTCTTAGAGGAGTGGAGAGATGGGAGACTGATTCCTCAACACAGAGATCAATGCCATTCTGTTTGAAAGTTAGAGATGTTACTGCTGCACAAATCTTTGTCATACCAGTAAACTATACCAAGTTGAAAATCTTTTGAGAGAAGTCATGCAAAGCTGCTTGGGGATTCTTGAAGAAAGTTGCCCCAAGTTCAATGACTGATGAAGGTAAACTGATAATGGATTCAGTTCTTGATTACTGCTGGAGAAAATCCTCAGATCTTTGAGATAACTGTTGAGAAGAATAAACTGATCATGACTCCAGTTCTTGAAATGAATGTTGAGAAGATAAAACCAGTATGAAACTTGCAGAGAATCTTCTGACTAACCAAATTTGAGAATAACTTGCATCAAGCAACAAATCTTGAACCATAGGAACCGAGAAAAACTTGCCCCTGATAAGATCACCGACCAAGTTTCTTAACTGTTTGAAAATTCCTTGATGAAGAAAGTTTATTTGCAAAATAAAAAATGTTTGTACAAACTTGATAATTTTAATGCAAAGTTTGAAATCAAGAATCATTTTTGAATGAAATTTATTGATGTAAAGTAAATGAAAACCTGTCACAACACGGCGGTTGAGACAACATTAAAGATAAAGCAAAGGTAGGAAAACAAATGATTGGTAAAGAACTTGGGAGTCAGTTTACGCAACCTTGTTGTAGTATGCTTTTCAAAAGAAACCTGGATTCAATTAGGACTTTTGAAGATTGTAACGTGGTCTGGTTCACGGTTTATGAAACAAAGGATATAGGCTCAAAGTTTATTTGTACCCAACCCAACTTCGTGATGACCTCCAGTCCTACATTCAATTAATTCATCATATGCATTCAAGTTCCAAGAATTTTAGGATTGCACAGATGAAGATGGTTCGTAAGCCAAAGGATTTTGAGAGAGCAATCACCTCTTCCTTTTGTTATTTCTAGTGAGGACTTTGGTCAACTCAATTTATTTTTGTTGAGGATTTTGATGACCTCTTGACAAATCTTTCCTTTTATTATCCCTAATTTTTGCCTGAACTGTGTCATTTCAACTTACAGCCAGCGGGATGCCCCAGTTTTTGCCTAAGTCTCCTTCATAGGTTTTGACTTAGCGGGCTTTAATTTTTTCAACAATTTTTTTTTATATCATTTTTTTTAAATATAATGACTGCAAGGCTTAATGATTACTACGAACCATCATTGGCTTTTGAATTGAGAAACATCTTCAACACTTCTTGATGTGTGTGAAGGGAAACTTGACATTGCAACCTTTGTTGAAAGGTGTCTTGAATGATTCTCTTGTACTTGAATGCACATTCGAATTAATTGAAAACTACCCATCCCCGGGTTAAAATTGAGGGTTTTTTCGAATAGAAAGAAACTCCAACTTCAAGGCTCAAAGGGGTGGACAAAGGATTAACTTCCTTATTTCTCCAGTGTTTAGGATTTGAAACAATGCCTGTATATCATCAACCAAGTCTCAATTGAAAGCATACCAACAACAGTTATGGGTATCTCGTTTTCATCATCCTCCCCCCAATCATTGTAAAAATTTGAGAAAAGATAAATGAACTTGAAATGTAAAGCATAAAGATGCAAATAGCAAATGAAATTGAATCAAAACAAAGCAATGCTCATTTCATTAAAACCAACATGAAAGTACAAACAAAATTTAGATGCAAACAAAACAATATAATTGAAGAAAATTGCAAACATAAAGAAACAAATGGCCTAGTGATCCATCAGCAACAAGGATGAGTTGTCCCGTCTGATATCCTGGCCTTGAAGAAAATTTGACAGTTGAAGTCTTCTAGAAGATTCACTTCCCAAGCTTCGGCAGAGGATTGTTGATAACATTGGGATTAAGGTCATTAAAGTAAAGGATGTTGTTCCTGATAAGTTCTTGCAATTTAGCCTTCAGTGCAAAGTAATGCTCTAAGTCATGACCAGTTCCACCTTGATGAAACTCACAACAAAGATCCGATATATAACCAACTGGAAGAGGATTTGGAACAGGAGGCGGAGGCCTAGTAGTAATTAAACCTTTCTCAATCAAGGAAGGAAACAATTCAGTGTAAGACATTGGAATAGGATCAAAGTTTGGCCTATTGCGATACTGATTTTGTCCAGCAGCAAGATGAGGAGTCTGAGCTTGAGCTCGAATCTGAACTTGAGCTTGAGCTGGTCGAACTTGACCTTGAACTTGAGTTTGAACAGGTTGGGTTTTAACAACAGGAGAAACTGCAGCTACGTATGGTTGAACATATCGTTGTTGCGGGCGATAAGGCCTTCTCTCAGTTGAAACAGCATAAGCATCACCATCTCTTCTCTTGTGAGGATTCCCAAAAGACTTTCTTGCAGCATTAGGAGCTTCAGAATTGGTAATCTTACCCTTCTTGATACCTTCTTCTAGCCTTTCTCCAATAGTGACTAGATCAGAAAAACTAGATGAAACACTTCCTACCATTTTCTCCCAAAAGAACGGTTGAAGAGTATCCATAAACAAACCAGTTAATTCCTTTTCAGGCAAAGGTGGTTCCACTTGAGCAGCTAGTTCTCTCCAACGTTGAGCGTACTCTTTGAATGATTCTTTCTCTTTCTGTGACATGTTTTGAAGTTGAGGACGATCAAGCGCCATGTCCAGATTGTACTTATACTGCCTTACAAAAGCATCAGATAAATCTTTCCAGCTTCGAATATGACTCTTCTCAAGTCCCACATACCATTTCATAGAAGCACCACTCAAACTATCTTGAAAACAGTGAATAAGAAACTTGTCATCCTTAGCATGTGCAGCCATTTTGCGACAATACATCAGCAGATGAATCTTTGGACAAGTATGACCATTGTACTTCTCAAATATAGGAACTTTGAATTTGTCAGGAAGAACCAAGTCGGAAACCAAACACATGTCTATAGCAGCAGAGCCAAAGACATCCTTTCCTTCTAGACCTCTTACCCTCTTCTCAAGAGTCAAACATTGCTCTCTAACTTCATCCATTTATCCAGGTTCACCCTGACTTTCAGCTTGTGGACCAGCAACTTGGTACAAAAAAGGAGAATTCTGATAAGTAGTTTGTGCAGTAGCGTGCACAACAGGTTGAGGTTCAACAAAAGTTGGAGCTGAAAAGACTGGCACAACAGATGGACCACCCACTTGAGCAGTAGCAGAAACTGGCACATAATCCGGAGGTAACCCATATTCTGGCCAAGTAGAAGCTGGTTGCTGAACAACAGGGGGATCAACAACAGCAGTAAAAACTTCAGAAATAACAGTCCTTTGAGGTGGTTCACCTCGAGCAATCAAAACTTGCATCATTTCAGTGAGCCTGGTCATACCGGCCTTCAACTCATCAATTTCCATTCGAACTTCCATGTTATGTTGTTCTTGGTGTTCCATTCTCAATCTGATAGCTCTCCGTCTATTAGCAGCTCTAGTACCGTATCTGTGGTGAGGAGTCAGCTTGACGGATCAACAGACAACTGAGGAAAGAAACAACTGGGATGAGTTCCCACAAAACTCGGATGAACGCAAGAATATGCGAGGATGCAATGATATGCAATGTTCACTTCCATTTTCAGAAAAACAACTCGATTATTGCAAACATGGTCAACATCGAGAATACGGTCATGAAAAATCTTGACAAAAAAAGAATGTTTACTTCTTTCCAATGTTTGCAATAATCGGAATTGTCTTCTTTAAAAAATGGTTATGAAGATGATCATGATGAATATGTAGATGCAACAAACACAAACAAGATCACGCAAAGCACACAGGTTCAAAGGTTCGAATCACGAGCATGGAGTCATAGTAACAAAACACCAACCCACACAGGCATGTATTAAGGTTTATCTTCATTGTACCTGCAAAAAACCAAAAGGGTGCTAACAGAGGTTCCCGGAGTTAACAGCCATCTTTAGAATATCATCGGTACGTTGGATTACTCCCCAACCGATAACATTCATAAAATAGACCTCGTCCGAGTGTAGTATCGCGTGACAACCACCTTAGGTTTACACCCAGACAGTTTCCGCACTACGTTCCTAAATTGGCTTAGATTGGTTAAGGGTTCTACGGTCCTCAGTATGATCAGCTCAAGATTGGAAAATAATGCCACGTACGATTGCTCGTCATGACATTGATAGTCCAAGAGAGCCTAACCGAGTGGAGATTATCAAATTGATATCGCTTTGGACTACTCCATCGCATATCGCTTCGAATATCGCCGTCCTATCATAAGTTCCAACTCAGATCCGGGTTAGAATCTATCTCACAGAGAATCACCAAAACTGAAACAGAACAACCAAGTAACAAACAAATCAAACCAAAGCAGTAAACAAATCAAAGTTGGTTGAATCCACTTAGAGATTGACTCCCCAGCAGAGTCGCCACTTTTCTGTAGCGGTAAAATCATGAGTGTAAGCTATTGATTAACTTCACTCAATATACACAGAGTCGCCACCGCGCTTTTATTTATTTCCAAATGGAAAAAGGCAAAAAGAACGAAGAAAGCCTTAAAGAATCTTAAGAGCTAAAAAGCTAAAAGAATCAAACAGAGAATGGGTACGGGGATTGGTTACAAATCGGGAAGGTTTTACGCACCCGACTTGTCCGTGGTACTCCACGGGAACCCTTTGAAATGTTTACTACATTTTTTGGTTTGAAATGGTTTGCTTGAAAAAAGATTGAAGAGATGAGAAGAAGAATGTTTTTTAAGATTTTGGTGTTTGAAGAGACGAATGTCTCATGCCTACGTACCCACAAAGTGCAATGCGAGATCAAAACCCCGTAGTTCGTGGTACAAATTGTGAAAAGGCAAATGAGTTAAATTGATTTTAAAATGTAAAGATAAGTCGTCATCCTTTAGCGAATAATTCCGCTAGAAAGGATGAATCATATCTAAACATAAAAAATGGTTAAATGAAACGTGCACGAGGGCACAAAAACAATTGAATGAGTTTTGAAAGTTTTAAAGTTTTTGAGAAGAAAGTTTCGATATGCTTATGTAGTTTAGCATTTATTTAAAGAAATGGAATGAAAAGGTAAAAGCACATGACCGAAGTCAAGGTTTGATTGAGAAAATTGTTTGAAGTTTGAAAACAAAGAAAGTTTTGAAAATAGGAAGGAGATTTGAAAATTGAAGAAGATGGGAAGAGATGAAGAGACTATCCTAGTGCTTGAAAATAAAAGCTAAAGGAAGAATGATCAAACCAAATGGCAAGCACTCTTTGAGACAATTGGATCTCCATCTTCAAAGGCCAATGAAATAATTTGAGGCCGAGGTTTCTAATCCATTCCAACTTGAGCAAGGGGGAAGATCTTAAAGTCTAAGTCCATTCTCCGAAGCAAGGGATAGTAACCATAGTCCAAAATTAGAAGTCACAAGTCTTTTAAATGTTTAATCCTTTATTAGTGTTTTGATATCCAAATGGACAAAGGAGAAATAACAAGTATCACAAGATAAACAATAAGCAAAATGATGAATGATATAGTATAATAAAGCATAATAAAGAGATAGGGAACAAGAGATTGAAATAAAAGAGGATAAAGTACGAGAGATTAAAATTAAATGTTAGTATATTCACATTATTATAATATTTACAATATAAGTGGTATGATGAACTTAATCAAGCACAACCACAAAAAGAAAAATAAAATCGAGGCAACCGGATCCAAGTGGATCATAATCCGAATCGGGACAACTTTAGGTCTATGTTAAGCAATCACCGAGTAATTTACGAAGTAATTACCCTACAAATGAGGCCGGCCACCACTAATTAAAGTGGAAAATATTCGTGTTAATACATGTTAGAGAAACAATATTATGGATCGTTCTCCGAAAACATGCCACACTAAAAGAAAGAGAACGGTCTAATCTTAATCGAGATTAACGTTGAATTTATCGAAAAGCAACCTATCACGATCTCAAAGTATGGAGAATGATCCAAATGATCATTCATCTATAGATTTGAAATAATGAAGATTAAGCCGATCGGAAATCAACAATCTACAAATCGGAGATTGTCATCGACCAAAAATAAAAAAAAATGAAGAAAATGGATCTAAAAGATAAATCCATAAAAGAATTGAAATATTTTCTAAACTTTTTTCTAACAAAGTATATTTGCTAAATTGTTTTTTAAAGTTCTTTTTTCTAAAATTTTAATTTCTAAAACCTTTTTCTAAGAATATATTCTAAAATATTTCCTATGAAAATCTTATATCAAAAATAAGTTGAGACAAAACAATAATTGAAAAGAAGAAACTAAAGAATTAAAAGAAAAAGAAAAGAAATGAGATGGAGATAAGAACACGCTGGCTAGGAGGTGGTGAAAATAGCACATAGGCAAAAGCTTTTCAAAGCCCAACTCAACCATCAGCTTTTTATAAAAAATGAAAAAAAGAAAAAATGAAACAAGAATCCCTTCTTCTTTTCTCTCAAACGCAGCACTAAACTATCCACCATTCCTCACCTTCGAAGAACAACTCGCCGCCGCTAGACCTCTATTTCTCCATTTTCGCGAAACCACCGCCAGCAATGCTTTAAAAGTCATCAGAATACTTCAATAAACATGCGGCTCTCTTCGAATGATTATCATTGCGAGATGTTTAAGATCCAGATCCGAGCGGCTTCTTCTCTTTCACATGCGAATCGCGCAAAACTTCTTCTCCCCTCTCTCGGTTTTCGTTTGTATGTTCGGATTTATCTTGTTGATTTTTTTTGGATGTGAGATGCAAAGAAGCTTGCGGAATAAATTGAAGAAGATTGATGAGGTTTGTTGATGGAATAATAATGGAGCAATTGGGGCTTTGGTGATTTTCATTTTGAAACGCTCAATCAATTTGGCAGGGATTTGCCGGCTGTTTAAGCTTGAAGGATTGAAGAAGAGGAGTGTTGTTTAAATAGAGTGAAAGAGGAATTTGGAGCTTGCCGTTTTGATTCATTTAGTTCCGCGTTTTGAGTCATGAAGGAAGCGTGAGTATTTTTCTGAATTTTGATTTTGAAAGTGTGCGTTTAAAGTTTGTGAGATTTGCGGCGTGAATTGTTTTGCTGTGGATTCGGCTGGCTGGAAGGCTTATGAAGAGCTTCTTGTGTTGGCTTGATGCGTGTGAGGCCTGCTATTTTGTTGCGCAAGGCTTGTGTTTTTGGGCAAGTTGGTAAAGTCACGGAAGGCTGGCTTGCAAGACGTGTACGGAAGACGTGATACGGCTTTGGCTTTGCAACTTGGTGTACGGCGTGCTGCGGAATGCTGTTTGTAGCTTGTGCGGCTGGGGAGAAGTGTGATGCTTACGGCAGCTTTTTGCACGCGCGCTGGGGCTGATGTGAAAAGGCTTGCTGGGAGTTGGTGATGTATATGGCTTAGAAAATGTGTGGTGTAGGCAAGCTGATGTTGATGTGGGAAAAAGTTGGCTTGTGTGCTGCAACTTGCATTTGGGGCTTGTTTGGCTGTGGCATGGTGAAGCTTGGTGAGGTGTATGCGTGATGGCTGGATGAGGAGTACGAATGTTGAGGGCTTGGAGCTGTGAAGGGTTGTTATTGGGCCTAGGCTAGTAGTAAAGCTAAGGAAGGCTTGCAAGAAGCTTTTGTTTTAATTTTTCCAATTTTCTTTTATAGAGACTAAAAGGGCCTAATAAATGAAATGGTCTACTATATATATATATATATATATATATATATATATATATATATATATATATATATATATATATATATATATATATATATATATATTTGATGAATCTTTTTGTAGGAAATTTTGGATAATATAAAAATGGGGTAATAATAAAAAAAAATATATGAATTAAAAAAAACTAGAAATGTGTAATAAAATTGGATAAAAAGGAATATAAATGGCTAATGAAATGAATAAAAAAAATGGTGATTGGAAATGGTTAAGAAAAAAAATGATTTGGATAGTCGAAATAAATGGTTTATGGATCGAATATTAAAATGGATAGAAATGGATAATCGGAAAGTGGATAATGGATGAAGTTTGGTTTTTAAGCCCACAACAAATCTCGATTATTTTTGCACAAGCCACTGATGAACTGAACACAGCCAACACAGACCCAACTGGGTATTTCACAACTTAAGCCAACTGTCATCTGAAAATTATCTGATTATTTCTCTGATAAACTGAATTCATATTGAGGAAAATAAATCCTCAGATGAATCACTGATGAATCAAACCAGACTTCGCACAAAACACTATCACATAACCCAACTTGAACTTTTGAAAACCCGCTATATGAGGAATAAACCCCTGTCACACATAATTTGCAGTCGAAACAATCTTTTGATAGTTTGACCAAGATTAGGTCAAACGTCCATCTGAATCGAATCATGACTGAACAAACGCATCTGAATGAAATTATTGTCCTGTCTTTTGAATCCTGCAACACAGAAGAAGAATAAGCAACTGCAACATTTTTTTTTTGATATTTTGGTTAGAGGTTAGTGAAAATAAACAAATAACATAAATTAAACATGATGATCCTCTGCAAGGCATAGACCTGCACCTGAAAAGGGATAAACGAACTAGTGTGTGATCTTGTTTGCATGCGAAATGCAGATGAGATGCGAAAAATCTTAGGTAAAAAATTAGGGTCTGACAATAACCACTCCATATATCAAACTTAGATCTTCAAAATCCAGCCCAGAAGACTTTTGCAATTCCATAGCATCCATTCTATCCACCAGCATCTTGAACTTATCTTCATTAGGATCATGATAGTAATTTGCTTCAGAATCAGAATCCCCCATAGTATTATGGAGATTGCCTCCCTCTTTCTCAAACTCCTCAGACTCATAATCTTCAACCTGTTCCTTGGTCTTTACAAGACCTCTGAACCTTCTTCCCATGTTGATAAGGCCTCCTGACCTTCTTGTCTTCTTAGTCTTCTTGGCCAGCAGTGTCTTCAATTCATCCTACCCCTTGGACAAGTTCAGGATCAGCTCTTGGAATTATGCATTTTGTGCCTGGAGATCTTTGACTGTTTGTTCAAAAGTCATTTCTGCTGATATAAACAGCGAGAAGATAAAATACCTGTACATAAGAAACCTGTGATGCAATGATATGGTGTATAAATGCGTATGCAATGTTTTCAGGGACCGCAGGATTTAAATTTGTTTAAACAACCAAAAAGTAAACTTTTATTAGTAATAAATTTGTTTGCCCCTTAGGCTTACAATAAAAACGAAATGAATACAAAAAATGGGGTTTTAAGTCTCCCATGGACGTTTCCTCTTTGTGTTGAGGTATTAGTTGAGATTTCGTTCCTCGTGAAGTTGTTTTGTTAGATCCAAGATTCTTTCTTGGCTTTCTTTGTAATGAGTCTCAAAAGTATCCCTTTGCTCCTTCAACTGGATCCAGGACCTCTGTAGCTCTTCCATGTCAGTGGGCATGTCTGGGTGAAGGATGGTATAAGAAGTATCCCCTTCAGCAACAGGCTCCATGGTAACTGGCAAGATAGCAAGATATGGCATCATAAGAGTCTGAGCACGAGATCGTACCCATTTGAGATAAGATTCCATAGGAATAGTGTACTTAGGCTCCAGAGTCTTGCTGTCAACCTTGTTCACTTTACCCCATGCTCGTATGAACCTTTGACGGTAACCTTGAAGATCGTTGTCGTAGTCAAACACAATACCCTGAATCAACATGTCATGAGGACCATCACTCCGAGCGTAACCAAACTGACGTAGAGCTAAAGAAGGATTGTAGGTAATGCCCCCTCTTATGCCAAGGAGTGGCACATTAGGGGACTCCCCACAACGGTCAATGATAGTAACATTCTCCATAGATCTAGAGCACCAATGAATATCTGAATGAGAAAGTGACATAATCCTCTTGGACCACCTGAACCCTTGTTCATTCTTCATCACTGATCGAGGAATGTGAGAAATAAACCACCTGGACAATAGAGGTATACAACACATCAGAGTTCCTCGTGCCTTCGTAGTACGGGTATGAAAAGAGTGTAAGATGTCCCCAAGTAATATAGGCACTGGATTGTGAGTCAGAAATATGTTGATGGCGTGAACGTCTATGAACTGATCTGGATTGGGGAACAACACTGAGCCATAAATCAACAAGGCTAAGATCTCCTCAAAAGCATCATAGCTCATAGCCTTCAAGAACACTTGAGCTTTCTCCATCAATACCTAAGCAAGAATACCCTTAACTCCACTCCTCGTTTCTAGGACAATGTCTGATTTCTTCAAATATAAAGCTGCAACAATGACTTCAGGTTTAAGCTCTTTCTCTAAGCATGTGAAGGGTCTCTGATCAAGAACAGGTATACCCAGAAGTTTGTAGAACTCTTCCATTGTAGGAACCAGCTGATAGTCAGGGAATGTGAAGCAATGATGTTTAGGATCAAAGAACTGAAATAGAACACTCATCATGTCTTCATTGAACCCTGAAGTGACTAGATCCAGTAGGTGACCATGTCTCTTGATGAACTGGGAGTTTTCAGAAACTTGAGAGACCAATTCCTTAAGCTTAGGAGGTATTCCTACAAAGTTAATCCGGATAGTATTCCTACGAGCAGAAACCATGACCTGCAACAAAGAACAAAGATAAATCCTTTGGTCCTTGAAATGGTTAGTGAAAATGCTATGCTTATGATGCATGATGATGCTATGATGTTATGCTCAATCACAAACATGTGGCACACACAAACAAGTCACACAATGGCCCTAGGTTTGATGGCTTGCATGAGGTTTAAAGGTAGATACCCTCCCCTGAAGTTTAGTTGGTTCATCCTGTCCTATAAAGTAACCAAGTTCTAAGGGATCTCAATATCATTGATCCTTCACAAGGGTGGTTGTTCAGTAGGCAACTTACTTGCCAACCAAAACCCTCCAAGTTTAGAATCTCAATGAGCATAGCATCGAGTATCAACCAACTTCAGTCTTCACCAAAGTCGGTTATCTCACTACTTTCTAAAGGCCAAGATGGGATGACTAGGGTTCTAAAAGTTAGTTAGTGCATTGACAACATATGGCAGCCTCATATTATCCTCAACTTGACTTAAGGAACATAAGCACCAACCAAGAAGTCACACTAACTATGGCCACCAGATCAACCATATCGGTATATGTCGTACAGTTTCCTTGGTCTATTGCCATTTACCTAAGGTACACTAGATCCGGGTTAGGATCTTTCACACATAAGAGCACCCAACAAGTAAAGTATAAAGCAAACAAGGCAAACAATTTCAAAGTGATCTAATTCCTAAGGGTACCCCTCTTTTATTAAATCCCCAGCAGAGTCGCCAGTTCTGTAACACGGTAGGAGAACTGACTTTCTATAAATGTTGCGGATAGCAAGAGTCGCCACCGACTTTTATTTTATCCAAAGGTAAGGCATAAAAGAACAGGAAAGACCTTAAAAGATTTTTGGGTTCGGGGGGTAGGTTATGTAAAGGGAAGGTGTTAGCACCCTTTACATCCATGGTTATCCATGGGCTCTTCGTTACTTAGCTCACTTTAAATTGTTTTGAGATGTGTAGTGTGTGATTAAAAATTTTCTTAAGTACTTTATAATGATCCTTGTACGGATATATATAAAGACTTTGTTTTGAAAATTGTTTAAAAAATGTGAAGTGTTTATGAAATGTTTTTGAATGAGTGAGCAAGTACTTAAGAGGAACCTACCCTATGATTAGATCTTTACTATTCTTAAGTGTTATTTCAATGGTAAGACTATCCCTATTATTAAGGAATAGGTAGTCATTACCTTGGATGTTGTATGTGACATGTGAAGGGTCATCTGTGTTTAGGCAACTGTAAGGTGTCTTAGCAATTCGAAGGGACTTATCATCTTTTATTCGAAAGGGACAAGATCATTCACGAAGGCAACCTCAAAGGGACTTGATCTTATAATCGTAAAGGGACAAGATGATATTAATGGAGAAGGGACCTTGCTTTTAGACACCTTACTTGACCATTTTATTTAGGCAACATGAGGGATATCCTTAAGAAGTGAGATGGCGATCAAAGATCGACTTACGTGTGTGCGTGTATGAATTCAAATATTTATCTTATAATTAGTGATCTAAATTAATTTTACAATACAAACATGTTTTCACTCCCTATTTTACTAACCATAGCAATATATTTATAAATAAATAAACAACAAAATACTACGACTATTACACGGCTTGTACAGTTACATGATAATAAGAACAATTTAAATAATAATAATAATAAATAATAAAAAGATTAGTAATAAAAATAATTATAAGAGAGAAAAGGTTAGCACAATAATATACAATATAGAAATCAATTAAATATTTTTAGATTTAAATAAATAATTTTTAAAGAATTTTGAGATGAGAATAAAATAATAATTATTATTATTATATACTAATTTATTTACAAAAATAAACATGATTTAGAAATATTTATTAAGTATAATTAAACAAAAATAATTAAAATGAGAAATTAAAGTTTTAAAAGAAATTAGGTTTGTTAGAAATTAGGGTTAGAATTTTATTTACAATGTAAATATATACATATTAATAAATATTATAAAAAAAATAAAGAAATAAATATATTAATTGAGTTTTTTTGAGAAAATAATATAAATTTTAAAAGAAGATGAAGTTTAATTAGAAAATGATTTAGATATTTTTTTTAGAAATTATTTTAACTATTTTAAAGAATAAAATAAAGAATTAATAAAAATAAACAAAACAAAAACCAAAAAAACAGGACCTGGGATTTGAACCCAGGTCCTTTACCCGGATACACAAGGGCATAACCACTGGGCTGGCGCGCGCTGGCTGATAGTAAACCACTTCCAGTTTGTTTAGTTGTTACCCTGGAAAACAAAAGAAATTAAAGCAAAAAAAATTCATTCGGCTGGTTTCGAACCCAAGCCCTTCAGTCCATCATGCCCACACCAAAACCAACTGAGCTACGCGCTCATTGTGATATGTAAACGGCATCAATTTGATTTAAGCCTTGTCAATATTTCAAATATGATTTTCCCGCCAGGCTGCTTCATCTCCTACCTCCGGACCTGGGAATCTTGCTACGAATTTTACCACAAATTTTCCTGCGAATTTCATCATGTACAGAACCTACGAATTTCAAACATCAACAAAACAGTGAAATTTTTACAAATTGTTTAATGAAACATGATCCTCAGAGCTCATACAATCTTCCTACGTTCTTAGAATTAATTTATTTTAGCCCAATCACAAAACCCTAATGGAGGCCAAAAACCCTAACAATGGTGGATTTTGCTATAGTCCATAAAAATCAAATTAAACCATCCAGAAAGCTTCGACACTTCATAACAAACACAAATCAATAGTTAGTTTCAATTTATAATGCTTAAATATATGAAATCGAAAACAAGTTATATGAGTATGAAAATACATTCGGTTATGCCATATGAGCAAGCTTCAGGTGTTTTTGAGAGCTGGGATAGGTTTAGTGATGTCCAAAGATCCTTCATGTGTTCTTAAAATACCTTTAAACGCCTTGTAATGAGAAAACCGAATTTGAGTTTTGAATGGTTTTTGTGAAGTTTGAATAATGTGCAAGAGGCTGGGAATTCGTCCATTTGAGGCTGCTTCATGTTGTATATATAGGAGTGAATGAATTAGGTCAAAAACATTAACAATTTGGTGGATATTTGATCTTTGGGAGATTGTAAAAGATTGGTTCTTAAATTTTGAAATATCTTGATCTAGCGTTGCTATTTTAAGATGATCCTCATTATTCTTGTATCAATCAAGTCCAAATATAATTTATGACCTTTTAGAAACCAAATCAATTTAAATCTCCATTATTTTATATTTTATTTGAATTTAAAATGATTTTTTAACATAAAAAATCATAATAAATAAAAATAAAATAAATAAAATTATGAATAAATCAATTTAATTTCGTGCATGATGTCATGGAACTAATTGGATCACAAAAAAGCAAGCACGTTTGGTGAATTATGGTTTTAAGACCCTATTTGCTTCATAAACCTCTCAAAAATTTCCCAACTTTGCAAGGGCACAAATACTTCAATTTTAATGCTAAGAAGGTGTTCTTGGACATTTTGGAAAGCTTAAAGAGTCCTCTAACCAACCTCTTTGGTCTCATGTCCATATCTTTTACCATTCTCAAGTTATGCTCTTTTGAAATTGTTGACTTTTTGTTGACTTTTAAAAGGACCTATAATGTCTTAGCTCATACCTTCCAAATGAAGCATTTTTGGGGTTGGCTTGTGAGACACAAAGTTGTAGAGAATTCAATTTCCTTCAAAATGAGCTTTGGATGGAAAATATTTGATGAAGCATTTGAAAGTTATGGCTGGTCAAAGTTCAGTTGACTTTTCCCATGAAAACCCTAATTTAGAAACTCCTGATTCTTGATGATCTGAAACTTCCTTGATGAATCATGATCAACCCTTAATCAAATGATGAATTTTACCTCATATAATTGATGTTGGCAAAAAATCATGAAGTTTGACTTTGGTTTGACCACAGTTGACCTCAGTTTGACTTTTTAACTACTTTGACTGATTTTAACCTATCTGATCATCTGACTGAGCAAATCTTTTGGGAAAGTCTTGAAACTTGACATGGGGATTCTTGAACACATATAGGATGCTATGAAGCTCACTTGAAGTCTTGGAAGTCCATTTAACCTGATGAAAGTCAAAACCCTAGTTTAAGATGCATTGCTTAGGAGGATGCATTGTCTGAGGGAATTGTCAAACTTTTCTGACTAATTGTGAACTTTGTGAACCTTGTGAACCTCATGAGATGTCTTGTGAACATTGTGAACCTTGTGAGCCTCTTAGTACACAATGTCTTATCTTGTGGAGGGCAAATTTTGGGGTGCAAAAGCTGCCCATGTTCAATTTTCTGAAACCTGAGGGGTTAGATTGCTATATGTGCCATTCGTGACCTGGAAGGTTGAAGGGGATTGAACACAAAAGCCCAAAAACTTCCATGCGTCTGTTGGGGATAAAGAAACTGAACCAAGTCATGCTGAGGAGGAAAGATTTCAAGTAGTCTTGTACTGGGGCTCATTTGCTTTGATTCAGGCTTTACCTTAAGAGGATTTTACAAAAGACTTGGTGTCTTTAAACTCTTCAGGAGTATAATTGCCCCGGTATTCTGAATTTCTGATTATTTGTCCTCGAGAAAGAATGAATCCTCATGCGATTGGGGTGGCTTGCTCCAGTATGAGTCTTTGAAGAGATTGCTCTATGAGAGATCTGAATCTCGAGGTAATTGCCCCAGTTTGGCTGACTCTTGAGGATATTGCTTGACGTAATTTCCCCAGATTGGTTGGCTCTTACCATGACTGATTGGGAAAGTCGTTACTCAACGAAGCTTTCTCGGAAAAGTGCACCTTGACGTGACTGTCTTTTAGAAGTTTTAGACTTCTCAACTTGGCAAGCTTAAGCTTCTGGACTGAATTTCCACATGTGAGCTTTTTATGATGCCAAACAAATGTATGCAAGTAGAAAATGTTTTATTCTGAGAATGGAAATTCTAATGCAACACACATGTTAATCTTGAAGTTTTAAAAAGGTGTCGCAAACCTTTGTGAACGAATCACTGGTTAAGATACGACATTATATTTTGAGTGAAAGTATGTACATGCAATACCAACAAGTATCTTTTAGCACAACTCATAGGAGTCAAGAACGCCATCTCGTGGTAGTAAACTCTCAAATTAGCCTTGTTTCAGTTAGGACTTCTGAGGGTTGTATCGTGGCCTGGTTCACGGTTATAGAAACAAAGGATATAGGCTCGAAGTTTATTTATGTCTGCCCCTCTTCGTGATGTTCTCCATTCCTATGTTCATCTAATTTTCACAAGAACTCACCTTTTATAAGGGTTTCGTGTCGGTTGAGGAACCATTGCTGTTATCGGTTTAGGCACCAATCAAGTTGTTATTTGGAGTCAGTCACCCCTTCGTCTTTCATGTGTGTGCCGCACGACTTTGTTCTTGCTTAAGGATCTTTCTTGTGTAATCCTTTTCGTCTTTCGCTTTTGCGTTATTTTGCTTATCCCTAACTTTTGCCTGGACTGATTCTTGTGAATCTTTGATTGTGAAGTCCAGCGAGATGCCTTAACTTTTGCCTAAGTCGCTTGTTTTCATGTTTCGACTTAGCGGTTTTTTCATTTTTTTAACAAATCGTGTGACACTGTTTGTCTTGATTACTTTGTGAGGGTCGTGACTGCCTCATTCTTTGGTCGATGAAGGATAACCATTGTGGCTTTCAATCTTTGGACCTTTTGACTTGGATAACCATTGTGGTTTTTGGTCTTTGGTCCTCCTAATTAGCATAGTGGGATGTAATGGATCCTCAAATACACTCCTTTATGAAAGCCTGAACGCTTGGTCCGACTAGCTGACATCTACCCTGCCCCTGGGTTACATGTGAGGGTTTTTCATGCGAGAAGAAACTCTTACTTCAAGGCTCGAGGGGGTTAGTGAGGTTCTATCTCCCTTATATCTCCAGTGTTTAGGGATTTGAAACAAAGCATGTACATCGTCAACAGGGTCTTACTCGAGAGCACACAATTAGAGATTCTTGCGTTATTTCTTCGTCATTCTCCCTCATAGAGTTTAAGCATGACAATTGGTATTGCGATGTACATATACAGAATTATAAGTAAATGCGAATGAATTACTTCAAGAAAAACATGTGAGTTTTATTATTGATAACATTCAAAAGCAAACAACTTTCATAGATGTATACAAGTGTTTTGCAAATAAAAGGAACTACAAATGAAAATGCAGTAAAGAAGCTGAATATTGTTGTTGTTGAGGAGGCTTGACTGCGTCTGGACTTGTCAGTCTTGGATACTTTCAGTGATCAATAGCTCTTTCATAGACTTGTAATCTTCAATTTGCAGCCGTATACCCAATCATGGCAATCATACCTCTTCTTCTAGTTATTCTGATTCTGACATGAGACATCTGAAGGAAAGAGTGAACTGGAGAGTAAAGTTGTCTTATAAGGTTGCTCGGAAAGACCTAACGATCTTCTGCCTACGTATCTCCATTGACCCATGACCAATGAAGAATCAGAGCGATGTAGTTCCCCTCAATAGGGAGATAATGCATTGAAGAAAAACCAACAAAAAGTTGCCATTGCTGAGAGTATCTGAATACTGATGGCTTTATTTGCTTCCTAAAGATTCCAGCTTAGCGTGGACCATCTGGTAATACAACCGTGACACCGGCTCCGTTGTGATTAGGCATTGGATTCTGGAGTACATTTGGGTGAGGCGCAAAATTGATCGCCTTGGAGTCAATTAGGTCATGTACCTTGTTCTGAAAAGCCCAACATTTCTCAATACTGTGCCCCTGGGCACCCGAATGGAATTCGCATCTGGCATTTACATCAAAGTTTGGAGGTAGATTATCAGCAGAAGGAGCTCTCATGGTACGAAGCTCGACCATGTTCAACTTTAGCAGCTCTGGAAGCAATACAGCATATGGGCATGGGATGGGATCAAGTCTGCGGTTTCTCGGTCTTGTTCTTTCCTGATTTGGTCTCTGTGCCTGATATTGCTGACCTTGAGGTTGTGGTTGAACCTGTGGCATTATAGTCACTGTAGCTGTTTGGTAGTAACCTTGTGAACGACCTTTGTCTCGGCCCCTATACACAACATTGGTCTCGCCTTCTCTTTGTCTTTGGCCATTTCCAAAAGGTTTCTTCACACCAGAAGAACCAACACTGCTTGCATCCTGAATCTTTCCCAATTTCAGAAAGTTTTCTATCCTTTCTCCAACGATGACAATATCAGAAAAACCAATGGACGGGCAGGCGGCTAGACGATCCAAGTAAACACCTTGCAAGGTGCCCATAAAAATATCGGCCATTTCTCGATCGAGCAGTGGAGGTTGAACCTGTGCGGCCAGCTCACGCCACCTCTGAGCATACTGCTTAAAACTTTCCTTAGGTCCTTGAGACAAGTTCTGCAACTGAGTGTGGTTCAGAGCCATATCAATATTGTATTGATACTGCTTGAGAAAAGCTTTAGCTAAATCTTTCCAGCATCGAATAGAGACCACCCTGCTTAGCTTCATGTACTAGCTCAATGAAGCTCCAGATAGACTATCTTGGAAGAAATGCATCCAAAGTTTCTCGTCATCAGTGTGAGCCGAGATTCTTCCAAAGTATGCATGAATGTGAGTTCTAGGGCACGTGCTGCCGTTGTACTTGTCAAATGATGAAACCTTGAACTTAGGAGGGATTCTGACTCCTGGCACTAACCTAAGACTGGTTACATCGATGCCCAGGGAATTCTGACATTCCATGGCCTTAATCTTCTACGCCAACTCTTCATACCTTCGATTGTTGACCTCATTCATATTACCCATATCAGCATCCAGTATAGTGAACTGGTCTTCCTGAGTGTCTTCATTATGGGCCGCAGTCCCATTTGGATTTGGCCCTCCGTTACGGGCAGCGTTAGGATCCACATTCTCAGTCGGGGTTCCAGCATTAGCATTCCCATGGGGTTGCTCAACCATCAACCTGAGACGCTCTTGATTCTGAGCAATGCCGGTCATCATGTCCATGAACTGATCCATCCTCTGTCGGAGCTCATTGAGATCAGTCTGCATTCGTTCAGCCATTCTCACTCGGTTTCTTTTTGTTGGATACCGATGAACGCGTTGACCAACTATATTGCCTGAAGTTGAATAAGTTAGGAAGTCCGAATAACCTGAAAAATTGTAAAATATGCAAATCATGCAGTAAATGCATATGATATGTTCATGAGTATGCGACATGCGACCCTGCAAATGAGTAAGCCTGTGTTAGTAATGCAAGCATGCAGAGGATGTTATGCAATGCACTGGCATGTGATCAAAGGTCTGGCGACCACTGGTCTGACGTTTGTGTTGAGAAGACAGTCATATGCTGGTGAAGAGTTGTAATAACAATACCACCGAAATCCCGGATTTCAAAACCAAAGGACCATGTAAAACCTGATCATAATACTGAACAATGCTGGCAAAGTGGGTATGTTGGAAGTTTCAGGGTTCCTACAAACCTGTAAACCCATCCCATCTCACGGGTATGCTACACCGAGTCAACATCACGGACTCTCAAAGCCGGATAGCAATAATACGTTCACCATATCCGAGAAATGGCTCATGACCAAATCAGGGAATCAGTTTAGCATTATGTACTAACCAGGGAGGTCTCAGCTGAGTACGGGGAAAACAAACATCCCTCATAAGTCCTCAGGTTCAAGCACTGAATCGAGAAATAATAGTACATTCATCCCGAAGGGTACAATACTATCTTCATACAAACAGTTTGTCGTAACTGGATTCCTATGAGAGAACCAGGCCATCCTATGCGAGTTCCCAGTGGGACCTCGGATGATAGTGGGTTTGCCAACAAATGTGGTCTGCCACTGTCATCACTGGAGAGGGATGTTTCCACAAAGGTCCTCAATGATCGGTCCCCTGACTGCACATAACTATCAAGGTTGTGTATTGGCCCAGAAAGATTCCAGCATCAATACATTTCCGAGAAGGTCACAGGTCATGGTGTGGAACTCACTACTACCAACATAGCAAGATGTCATGAAGCCAAAGTGACTGTCCACTCTAAGTCCTAGGGTGCACTCGAGCTCCGGTTACGAGCTCATCTCACAGTAACCCCATCCCATAGAAAAAATGAAAGCCAAATAGTCCAGCATATGATGCATGTGAAAATAAATACTAAAAGCAGTAAATAAAGCTGTAAAATAAACTGTAAACGAAAACAGTAAATAAGCACAACCGCACACACATATAAACACCCAAAGAAAGCAAAAACAAACAGGCGCTAGGATTGACTCTACAAGGGAAACCAGAGATTCTGGTTTGGTCCCCAGCAGAGTCGCCATCTGTCGCTCCCAGGATTTTCATCCTAGTACAAACGCGAAAGTGGCGCGGAAAAGGTAGAGTCGCCAGCCAGGCATTTTTATCCCGAAAGAATGGGAAAGGTAATGCTGCACAAACCTGAGGAAGAAGGAAAGGACGAGGCCTTGCGAACCAAAGATCTGGGTTCGGGAGTCGGTTACGACCTGGGAAGGTATTGGCACCCCAGACCGTCTGTCGTACCCGACGGGATTCACGCTTGCTTGTTTTGCTTCAAAGGGCGAGAAATAAGAATGTTGATGAATAAAACTGCTAACTGGAATGGGAATGGAAATGAGAAAGGAATAAAAAAAGAGAATGGAAAGAAAGAGGGAAATGTAGGGAAAATAAAGAATGTGCTCGAATGGGCCCTACCCCACTGCCTACGTACCTCATCGGGATAATGAGGATCAGAGTCGACGTAGTTCGCCTAACTAAGGCGGGAACTATGTTTGTGTTTCTTAGGATGACGTTGCCATAGTTCTAGCTCAGGTGTTACCGGCTCTGACTCGAGGGTGTTTACCGTATCGTTGTTTGAACTGTCGAGGCAAGTCGCATTCGTCCGCAAAGATTAGGAGATGAGAAGAGAAGTCGCGATGTCTTTGTTGATTATCTTTTATGAGAAGTGTTTTGGAGTTTATTTTTTGTGAAGATAGTCTCATGATTAGACTTGTACATCATGCTAGACAAGCCCACACTATTCCAAGATGGAATGAATATGAGTGCCCCATAGAATAAGGCTATGCACAAGATACTATTTCAATCTTTTATTAAGTGCCTCTTAGATTTTGTTTGAAGATGAGAGGAGAAGACTCAAATCGGAAAAAGGACAAAAACTAAGGGGGACTAAAACCAACCCTAAGTTATTTATTATGCACAAAAGGGAGATCCTAATGGTTTATGAGGTTTTTCTATTCCTAAGGAAGAAAAGGAAAAGAAAAAAGATAAAGGATGCAACTTACTTCCTAAGGAAGATAAGTTGATCCTAACAAATGGGGTTCCTACCAATCACAAATATGGAAGGAAAAAGTGAATTAAATGCATAAAAGAAAATGCATAAAAAATAAAAGGATAAGGTGTTAGGAAACATACCTTTCCCTCCCTACAAAACAAAGATTAGTGTGCATTTTTATTTAAAATAATAAGGCAAACACACAACAATTAAATCCTAATGACTCTATGACTCAATCTATCTTAATTCTAGGAGAATTAAAAGAATTCTAAAAACAAAATCCAGCATCTACAACAGCCCCTAATACACAAACAGCTATTAAAACAATGCATAACATAAATCAGCTTTTTACAGCCAGCATGCAGCATGAAAAGGTAGGTGTAAAAAGTCAAATGCAGCATGCAAACATAACAAACAACATGTAGTCTACAACACCTATATGCAAAGTCAGCTATGAAATGTAAAATCCAGATTTGATTATTTTCATTTTTTTAATGCACAAACTCAATGAAAAATGCACCAACTTCATCATGAATATGCAATTGAACATGGATCATCATACCTAATTGAAATAACATGAATATTTTGAAGGATTGTGCAAGAATGCATCACATGGTTGATTATACAACAAGTAATGCAAAAATGTGGCACATGAAGATGGCATATGAACATGATGATCATTGATTATGAACATGCAATATGATAGCTCAACAAGAATGCCAAACTCAATGCAAAATTCAAAATTGAATTGATGTGAATAACATGATCAAACATGTAACAAAATTCAATCAAATGGACATATATATATATGATTATGTGAAATGCATTAATACAATGAAACGCAAGATGATTTAATGCAATGCAAAAGATGTAAAAACAGAATGCAACATGATTATTCACATGCCAAATAATGCACAAACATGGCACCAAAATGCAAGAAATCAAACTATGCACAAAGGAGCACAAAAACGCATATTACGCGACATGAACGGAAATGCGTCGAAACGACTCGAAATGGGGGAATGAGCTATTGGAAATGGACCCAAAAATTCCCTAAAATCAACACCTAAACATGTATGAACATTAAAGGCATTAGAAACAAGGACTAAGCTATCAAATAAGCCAAGAACCCAAAAATCAATAGCGTTAACCGATTAACCAAATGGTTAACCAGTTAACGGGCCTAAAACTGCCCTGTTTTATGGCCAAAACGCACACGTTAACCGGTTAATCAAATGGTTAACCGGTTATGACTGATCCAGAATGTGAAAAAAGTTAAGAAATAAGTTCTTTTGGCCACAAACTCACTTCTAATGATCTCCAACATACCTAGGAACATGTTAACACTAATTTCTACTTAATTGGGGCTTATTTACACATGCTAGATCCTATAACTATCTACACCTTAAATTATAATCCATTAAAATCACAAATCGCAAGCAATGCATAACGGAAATGAAATAGATCGCAAGCAAAACGAAAAGCAATTAAAGAATGCCGAAATGGCAAGATGAAGAGAATAAGTTAAAGGAGAAGTAATTTAGATCACCAACCTACGAAGCGGAGAAGTGCTTCGGTGAATGTTGCAAGAATCGAGGCTTGATCGAAGAGAAAGCCACGAAAACCACGAACCCGCAAAATAAATGCGTTCTTGATGCTTGAATCTTCGTGTGCTTCCGATAAGTCGAAACCTTCACCAAAAACAGTAGCTTTTTCTTCTACAATCCACAAATCAATGGAGGTTGGAGGCTAAGCTTCAAGATCTTCAAGTTTTAATGTGAAACTTGAAGAGCTTCTTCAAAAAGCTTTGGTGAAAAGGGAAAATGGAGGAAAAGTGAGAGAGAAAAAGTGATTGTGAGAGAATGAAAAATTTGGAAAATTGTGGGGACCCTTTGCATTGGATGAAAAATGGATTAAATATGGTTTAGGTTTGGGGCCCAAAAATTAGGCTTGGGATCCAAAATTATGGTTTGGTAATGAGGTTAGGATTTTGCAATGGAGTTAGGTTAGGTAGTTAGTTAGGGTTAGGGTTGGAGAAGGAATATTCCTTGGAATATTCCATGGAATACTCTAGAATGTTGTAGAACATTGTAGAAACTTCCAAGGGAAATGGAGTGAAATTAAAGTAGAAAAACAAGAGGGAAAGAATGAAAGGAAATGTGGAAAGAAAGTGGAATGAAAAGTGGAGAGAAAAAGGAGAAAAAGGTGAATTTTTCCCTTTTTGGTTGGTTAGCTTGGAAATGGTTTGAATTATTTTTGGGATATTATTTTTCTCTTGAACTATAATGTGTGGCAAGCCTCGATCGACCACACACATCATGCATATGCAACAGATGATGATTTATTTATTTAATTTTTCAAATGCGATGTAATGATATGCGGAATGATACGGGAATGAAGTGTAAACCACTCGAGGTTGATAATAAATAAGAGGGCAAATTTTGGGGTGTTACAATCACTAGCATCAAGATGCATATTTAGATATATATATATATATATATATATATATATATATATATATATATATATATATATATATATATATATATATACGCATCTTCTTCATCTTGGGTACAGGTAAATATTTGGGCCTGCCCTCTATGGTTGGCCGTAATAGGAAGGATACCTTTGCTTTCATAAAATATCATATATGGAATATGATTAATTCTTGGAGAGGTAGGTTGTTGTCTAGAGCGGGCAAGGAAGTGATGATTAAATATGTGCTTCAATCGATTCCCTCTTACATTATGAGCATTTACCTTATTCCAGATACAGTTATCAATGATATTGAGAAAATGTTGAATGCTTTCTGGTGGGGGGAGGAAATAACAATAAAGGTATCAAATGTATGGCATTATAAAATATGACTTGTACAAAACATGAAGGTGTTATGGTATTTGGGGACTTTAAGGCTTTTTATTTGGTTATATTAGCTAAATAGGGGTGGCAATTATTATCTAAACCTCATACTCTAGTCACTCACATATTCAAAGCATGGTACTTTCCTAATTCCTCTTTTTTAGATGCAAAGATTGGTAATAACCCGAGTTTTGTTTTGAGAAGTCTCTATAAAGCTATAAATGTTTTATTTCTTGGTTGTAGGTTGAACATAGGGGGTGGAAGTAATATCAGGTTTATTGGTGAGCCTTGGCTGAGAAGGAAGGAAGGAGGGTGTATTCCTGGCCCTCAAATCTCAGGTGTGTATAATCTTTGTGTGAATAACCTTTTCCTTCCTAAATCTAAAAAATGGGACACCCAAATTATTTACTCCTTATTTGATCACACAGTGGTAGAAGAAATCTTGAAGGTACCTTTGTTAGGGGAGGTGGTCGAGGACGACTTGATTTGAAAAGAGGAAAAAGACGGTGAGTATAGTGTGCGTTTGGGTTACCGTTTATGGAGGAACTTGTAAACACCCCGAATTTTCCCTCACTCTTTATCACACCATGGCTTGTAATCTTTCATGTTTGCATTAACATAAGCATACGACATCATTTAGCATATTTGCTTTACTGCATAAGTTCAAGTGCATCTGCAACTAGGGTTTGTGATATGAGCAATCCAAGAATCCATCTGAGCCATCCCAAAGGCCTCAAAGCTTTCAAAGAGGGTCCATGTGTGTTCTATAATCATATTATGCTCCTCAAGGTTCATGGAAGTCAAGAGATGACAAGAATTTGCAAAGACATGGAAGCAGAGCTAGCGTTTTCACTACACAGATGACCAAAATTAGGGTTTGATTTCAGAGGCCTTAACTCCAAATTTTTGGGCCATTCTTGTTTATAATGTTCTTAATATGTCATAAGGAGCATGTGTACCAAGTTTGATGAAGAAATTCATTGTGGAAGTCATTTGTTCACTGGGTAACTTCCTGAGCAAGTTAAGTCAAAATCAGGGCATCTGAGGCCCCCAACAATGGAACCAAAGGGGTATTTTCATCAAATTGAAGTTATATGATCTTTATTTGATCTTATAAGGGGTTGGAAGTTCACAAGATTGAAGAATTTTGAGCCAATTGCAAACTTGCCAAAAATGGAAATGACTTGAAATGTAAACTTTCTACTTTGGGAAAGTTTTTCAACCTCCTCTTTCTTAACCAAAAATGCTTCAAATGAAAAATTATTGGTCATGAAAGTTGTAGATTAGGTCTTTCCCATTTTAAAAAGTACAAGAACATGTCTTGATTAATCATAGAACTCAAGATATGGCCTTTCAAAGTTGGCAAAAATCCTATAATTTCAAGTTTCATGTCAAAGAGGGATTTTGCAAATTAGCATGTTCAAGCATTCTAATGACTTCAAATGTACACAAACACTTCACAATATGTCAATTGGGCCTCTAAAAATCAGAATTGGGCATTGAACCAAGTATTTTCATGACTTGAACTTCCAGAAATCACAAAAGGGCCAAAACTCTCAAGAATTGCAAAAATGCATTGGATTCTCTCATCCACTTGTGCCAGCTGCATCAAAACCATTCCATGACTCTCCATGAAACTTGCTGAGGCCAGACACCCCAAGAAATCAGACCTGCCATGGCCCATACCTCAATTACACAAATATTGAATTTTTTGCAAATCACCCTATACCAATCAACCTGTGCCACAACAACTCTCTGGTCAATCAGCATACATTATGTGAACCCTAAAGACTCAAAAGAACACAACATTGAAGCCTGAAACACACACACTCAGAATCCACAAAATTTGTCAAAAACTTCCTCTCTTCGAAACTCATCATACAACCACTGAAACTTCAATCTTTCTTCACCAATCATCTCCACATGACCTAAGGATCATTTCCCACCCATCACCATAGCCTAAAACACCTTCAATCAGAAATTAGATTTCTGCATACTCAGAACCAAAACCTTCAAAATGGCCATCACAAGCTTGCTCTAAGTTCATCTTCATCATCAGGAAGATCATTGGGGTGGATTTGAACCAAGAGGGAGGCCAGAAAGCTCAAGAACACAAAGCTTCAATTCAGGTAGCTTCATGAACTTTTTTTTTCCAAAACTTGCTCTTTAAATTTCTAAATGAATCTACATGCTTAGCTGATCACCCTGATATGTTTATTTTCGAAAATGGTTGAGAAATGAGTATGTATTGAACTTCTGAAAGTTTTGAATATTTTCACAATTTGCTTCGAATCATGATTTATGTGAATGATAAATGTGTTTTGATGATGGATTCTTGTTAAGGGAGGGTAGTAGATCATTGCTGGAGCTTTATAGCTTTTGATTTAGCCTAGGGAAGAAGCTGGGGTTTTGGTGTGGCCGGAGAAGATGAACGGAGCTTGCTCCGGTCACCTGAAAATAATTAGAACCCTAATTAGGGTTTAGTTGCCCAGTTTGAATCTCAGCCCTTAGATTAGGATTAGTGCGTGTTTGAATGGTCTTGATTCATTCACTTAACCCTAATTCGTAATTAATTAATTTAATTAATTCAAATGGCCAAAATCAATCTCAGCCTTCCATCTGCGTGTGCAGTCAACCCTCACCCTCTGAATTTGAACCTCAGCCCTTGGATGCGCATACCTTCCATTTTAAATCATTTTTATTTCATTTTAAATCATTTTTCTTGCATAATTCATTTAAAATACCAAAACATTTCCAAAAAAATTATTTTCTTTTGCATTCTGACTTTAAATATTTTTCTCATTCCAAAAATAATTTTTATTTTATTTTTTGCATTAAAAAGCATTTTAAAAATATTTAAATGTTATTTTTAATTAATTAAAGTCTTTTAATTAATTAAAAATACATTTAGGTTTCTAAAAATCACCAAAAAAATCATGAATCATTCCAATGCATTTAGAAACATTTTCAAACTCTTCACACAAATTTCTTTTTAGGTTTGATCATAGTTTGTGAATTTTCTTTGAATTAAGGGTCATTAAAATCATATTTTTTATTCTTTTTGCATTGTGTTACATATTGCATGTAGTTTATAGGTCATTTTCCTCATGAATTTACCTTGCATTTTCAAATTGATTTGCATTTTTCCCTTTGAACCACCCAAAAACCCTAGAAAACTTAGGAAATTCATAACTTTTGATTGGTTAGGCTTCTGACCTCCTCCTTTGGGGTGTGACGTAATATGGGATTAGGGTTTATTTGAGCTTGATTGCAATTTTTTTATCATGTCATATGCTTCTGTTTTGTTCATTTGCATCTCACACTTCCATACAACCCTAATTTCTCATGTACATTTGCATTCACCTTGCATATGCATCATTACATGAACTTGCCATGGTATTTCTTGTATTCATATGTCATCTTAGACATCTTAGGACATGTTAGAACCATGCTTGATCATTTATTCATTCATTTTCCATGATTTGCATTCATTTCATTACATTAACTTTCATGTGTTTTCAAACTTCAAAGCATGCTTCCTTTGCATCTCATCTTTGTATGATCATACATATGCATTTTGTATGCCTTTGCATCATCCCAAATGACATTTACATTGCATAAACACTTCTGACTTTGGTCATTTCATCTCATTTCTTTATGCTTTATACCTTATGCATTAATGCTAACACTTTCAGGTGGTAAGTTACTTTGGGAGGTGGATTTGCCTAAACCTCTCCCTTCTATTTATCTCTTTCATTTGCATTTTAATATGTCTTTGAAGTGAACTTGTTCACTTGTGTTCCATCTTTCTTACTTTCTTTCTCTAAGTTACTTATCTTCTTCAATGAAGTAAGTAACTTTTTCTTATGCTTCTCCCTCCTTCCATCAGCTTCTTCCATTGATGGCTTCCTTGAAGATCTTTCTCAAGCCTTACAAACCATAGGATATCCAAGCATGATAATAATTAGGGTTGTGATTAGTCCCCCTTAGCATTTTACCTTTTAGTCTCCTTGAGTCTCTCCTCTCATCTCAATAATCAGAGACTAAACTCTTAAAGTTTTAGGACTTTGGAATTAGGGTTATGCTTGTATCCTTCTCTTAGGATGGAGTGTATAACTTTAATCCTAAGTGTTAAAACTTTAATTTGTTTAAACCTCTTAATCAAATCATCTTAATAATCATCAAGACTTTATCTTGTAAATTGGGCCTTACATTAGGGTTCTAATTCTTCCTTATGGTTAAGAAGGACTAACCCTAGTGCTTAATGGACAAGTCCCCCTCAATTTGTCTTACAAACTTAAAATCCACTTCTTAATCTCATCCCTTAATTAAAATCCACTTAATAAAGTCTTGTTATATAATGAATTTAATCCCTAACCATGGATTAAGTTGAGGTATCTTCCTCAGCTTAAGTGTGCCCATCTATTATCCTTCTATTAGGATGGTGTAATAAGTTCACTAATCTGTGATTAGAGATTAAACTCATTACTTAACACTAAACAAAAACACAAAAACATATAAATAATCACAAGTAGTTTAATGATCTTAATCCTACATCATCATGGCAATTAAGTTTATATGCTTATCTCATACTTAAGTAGGCTCATTATCCCTAATCAGGGAGGATATACTGAGTTTACAAACCCTTGATTTAGGCTTAAGCTCATTAACTTATGCAAAACACCAAAAACAATTACAAAACTGAAAACAAAAAACAAGCAATAATCGTCTCCTTCGGGATTCTTTTCTCATCACACTCATTCACAAATGAGAACTTGTTTCTTCCGTCTAATGCAAGACAATTAGCACTCGAGCCAGACGAGTCATACACTTGAGCATAGGTAAGCAAGCAGTTCACAGTCAATTTTCTTTCAGTATCTTTGAGTCGAACTACGGTGTTCTGACTTCCTCATTGAATGAGAGGATACATAGGCATAACTTAACTATTATCTAACAAAAGCCTCTTTGTCATCCCCCTCTTCCAGCATTCTTTTAAGAGCCTCAGTTCCTGAGAAATTCACCCTTTTACACTGACACCTGTATATTCATTCCTTAGCTTTTGCACACAGATAACACATACACTACCCCTTTAAACACAAACTTTCAAGCGTGGATCCGTCGAGTACGACGGACAATCTAGGTGCTAATACCTTCCCAGGTTGTAACCAACCCCTTTTCTCAGTTTCTCTGGTTCGCAACCGTCTTATCCATATCTTCCTAGGTTTATGCAGCATTACCTTTCCTTCGGGATAAAAATGCCTAGCTGGTCACTCTATTCATCTTCATTTAAATCCTCCTTTCGCCGACTGTTCGCGCTTGTACCAGGATGCAAATCTTTGGGAGCGACAGCTTGGCGACTCTGCTGGGGACTTCTCATCTTGCAACTAGGGCTTCTGGTTCTTTTTGTGGGTTTCTCCTAGCGCTTGTTTGATTTGTGTTTATGGGGGTGTTATGTGCTACTTGTTCTTTTTGTTTATTGCTTTATTTATTACTTTATGTACAACTTTATTTATGTCTTTCATTTACTGTTTATATGCATTTCATACTTTTATCATCATATCATTTGTGCTGGATCTTCTGTCTATTTTGGTGGGAGGGATGTTGAGTGAATAAGGTTCCATACCGGGAACCTGAGTGACACATAGGATAGAGTGGCTTCATATTCTTTCCCATTCCATTTCGGTCTGATGCAGGAATATGAAACACGGTTCAGACATGGGTTTCTTCTTGAGAACTCTGTGCTACGGATTTCCTGTAGTACTAGGGCTATCTGGGAAGCCTGCTAAGTGGATGACCTTTTTATGACCTTCAGCATCTGAGGTGAATTAGAGGAGGAACTTTTATGGTTATTGTAAACATTGTACCTCCGGGTTAGAATTGTTTACACTTCTCATAACTGATCCAAGTCTGAGGATCCTTGTTCTAGAACAATACATGTGAGGGGGTTGGGATGTTTACAGGTTTGCAGGAACCCTTGGCCTCATCATACCCTTGCTACTAATATTGTTTTAAGAATGCATCATTTTGGACTGTTCTCGTGAAACCCTAGACTTATGACTCTTTATTTAAGTCCCCCACATGGTTACTAGTTTTCTAAGCCTTCATCCGGACATATGAACACACATGGACCCTATCAAGGCAGATAACACATCCAGCACTTGATCACAAACCCTTTGCATATCATTCTGCATACATCATTTTGCATCATTTAACATTTGTCTATTTGTTTTACAGGGTATCCGCATCTTATCTTTGGTTTGGTTTTGACCTGTTTTACTGCTCAGATTTCTTCAACTATCTGCACCAGTTATCTTCACCAGAGACTCCTTTCATTTATCTTCACCAGTTGTCTTCATCAGAGGCTCTTCTTCACCATCTTCTTCAGTTTCCTTTATCAGCAGTTATCATCAGTCTTCTTCACCAGCATCCATTGTCAGCATGGACACATCCAGGAAGAGCAACATCACCTGTCATTTCTTTGAGCCCACTTTGACAGGCATCAGGCAAATGCAGGAACTCATCACTCCTGGTCATGTCCCTTTATTCAAGGAACATTATGGTGGCATTATGGACATGATCATGGACCTGGATGCATCCCAGAGGAGTATGATCCACACTTGTCTCCAGTTCTATGACCCTCCTCTCAGATGGTTCACTTTCCCAGATTTTCAGTTGGGACCATTGATGGAAGAGTTCTCCATGTTGATAGGTATCCCTATCAGGAGAGGGATTCCTTTCAACCCTGAGATGGTTGCTCCCAAGAATGAAGATGTAGCTAAGGCTTTGTACTTGGAGTCCACCCTCATTGACTAGAGCATGACCACCAAGGCTGGAATTCCAGGCCTTCATTTGGATTTCTTGGTTACTCAGGCCACCCTTCATGCTGCACTAGGGAAGTGGGACATTGTTTGTGCTCTTCTGGCCCTCAGCATATATGGATTCATCTTGTTTGCAGATGAGCCTAAGTTTGTAAGCAAGAGTTCTATCCACCTTTTCTTGTTGAAGAGTCCAGTCCCCACCCTGCTTGGAGACTGTTACTACTCAGTGCACCAAAGGAATGAGAAGCAGAGGGGAAGATTGGTCAGATGTTGTGCACCCTTCTTCTACTGTTGGTTGTTAAGGCATTTGCCGAAGTCAGACACTTTCTTGAATCCTCATCAGCCAAGGAACTGGGCTAAGAGAATGATTGCCCAAACATCAGAAGATATCAGATGGTGCACTCAGAGTGCCAAGGGCAAAGATATCATCACCAGCTGTGGGCAGTATCCTAATATACCCCTGATTGGAGTGAAGGGTTGCATTACCTACAATCCTTTACTTTTCAAAAGGCAATTAGGGTATGCCTTGGTACATCCACCGAGAGAGCAAGACTTGACAGAAACCCTCTATTGTGACATTCAACACAACCTTGCCATTGTCAGATAGGCAGCCTGGGTTTGGGACAATATTCAGACTAAGGGGATAGCTATTCTTGGCAAGTGCAACAATATAGCTTCAGCTCAGTATCTTGATTGATCTCGTATCAGGGGACAAATCACCCGTATGCCATTCACCTTAGAGGATGTACCCGGACCATCAGCAGTGGAGCCTGCAGCTACTGTCAGTTTAGAGGAGTTTGAGAAATTGAAGGAAAGGAATACTCAGCTCTCTAAAGGTTTGAAGAAGACCCTCTGGGAGAGAAATGACAGCCGTCTAGATAATGGAAGGTTAGAGAAGCTCCTGATTGAGCACTTGACCAAAATCGAGAAGACAGATGACTACATCAGAAAGGCTAGAGCAGGAGAGTTAGTGTTGAAGAATGATTGCAAGGAATCTAAGACTTAGAAGGCCAGATTTGAGCATTACTTAGAGGAGAGTCAGGCTAGGTGGATCAGGATCACTGAGGCTCGTGCACAAGAAGATCAGAGAACCCAAGCTAGGATAGAGCAGCTGGAGGCCAGTGAGAAGAAGAATCAGGTAGCGTTTTTAGCAGCACAGAAGGAGATCTCTGAGTTGAAACTCCGGGCGGGGTTGAAGAGATCAAAGGACCAGGAACCTTCTTATCAGGACTATCATAAAGCACCCAGTCATCCCAATGACTGAGGCTCTCCTGAAAGAAGTCAGAGAAGATGATTATGGATTGGATGTTTGACTCTTTTGTTTGTACTTCATTTTGTACTTTTGATTTTGTTGTTGTATTTTGACCCACCATGGGAAATTTGTTGTAATCAAACTATGTATCTTCACATATTTGTAATATATGGTTTGTATTATTTCATGGGCTTTATCTCTCTGCAACATCATCATTTCTCGAGGTCTGGAAAGGTCAAAATCAAAGAACCAAACCGGATACCCCTGGAAGACAAATAGGCATCCTGCATTGCATACTAACATCATTTCTTTGTTTTGTAGCTTTTTGTTTTTTTTTGTTTCTCCCTTTGTTGTGATTTCAGGAAACATTGCTCGTAGAAGAGTGTTCCCCGTCAATAGAGTGCACCGGTATCCGACAAGAAACAACCTTCCGGGATTACAAATGGATCAGGTTCAACAAGATTTGACTAATGTGAGGACCCAAATGGCCAATGAAAGGACAGAGATGAGAGCCCAAATGAATCAATTTATGGCAGTGGTGACTGGTTTGGCTCAGAGCCAGGAGAGACTAAGAGAGTTAGTCGAGCGGCAAACCCCCGAGGAAAACCACCCAGGTATAAGGGATACCAGAAACAACGATCACGTACAGCCTCATACTGATCCCCCAGAGTTTGGACCTCATCTAAACCCAGAAATCAATGCTATAAGAAACACCCAAGGTAACACTGGAGGGAGGGCTTTGCAGGAGGACCCTCAAGAAGAGCAATTTACTGTGGTTGGGGTTGGAGACGAAGTCTACGATCGTCGGTTGGATGAAATAGCAGAAAAGCTAAGGTCTCTTGAATGCCAAAACTCTCTGGTTTTTAATGTCATGGATATGGGATTAGTGGAGGGGGTTAGAATTCCTCACAAATTCAAACCCCCTTGTTTTGAAAATTACAATGGCACATCCTGTCCACGTACCCATCTTCAGTCTTTCCTAGGGAGATTGAAAGCCTACACCATGGATGAGAAGCTGTGGATGTTTTACTTTGAGGATAGCTTGACAGGGGCATCCCGGGAATGGTACTCTCACTTTACCAGGGCCACGGTTAGAAATTGGAAAGACTTGGCCGAAGCCTTCATTCGTCAATATCAATATAATTTGGACATGGCTCCAAACAGAACCCTTCTGATGGGAATGTCACAGTCTTCCCGAGAAAGCTTTAGAGAGTACGCCCAAAGGTGGAGGTAATTAGTTGCTGCCGTTCAACCCCCGATGTCAGAAAGGGAAAGGGCATATATGTTCATGAACACCCTCCAGGGGACTTATATTGACAGATTGGCTGCATTTTCTTCCACCAGCTTTGCAGACGTGGTTATAGCTGGGGAAAGAATTGATAGCTTATTGAAAATGGGAAAGATTTCTGACAATGGCGCCAGTTCAAGCAGTTCCAGGAAGCTATTTGCAGGGCCCCGCAGATCCGGCGAAACAAATTTTGTACATATGGGAAGAGGGAGACCCCAATATCTGCCAAGATCAGTTGCCGCCGTCACTATCCCTACTCCACCTCCTCAATACACTCAACAACCACATCACTTTCCTCAATAGCCATGGTTTCCTCGACAAAGATCCTACAACAACAACAACAATAACCAACAACAATGCCCTTTTCAGCAGCGGCCATCTCAGATCAACAGGGTGATTGACCCTATACCAATGCCATATGCCACATTGCTGCCACAACTCCTAAAGCTTAATCTTGCCGAGTTAAGTACATTGGCTCCACCGGATCCTCAGAACCTTCAGAGAAATTACGACGTCAACGCTAGGTGTGCTTTTCATTCTAATGCACCTGGTCACTCCACAGAAAAGTGCAGGGCTCTGCATATGAAGGTCCAGGATCTGGTAGATTCAAAGGCCCTGAATTTTGCACCACCTCCTAATGTCACGAAGAATCCTATGCCCAGCCATGGTGGGCCAAGGATAAATGCAATAGAGGAGGACTCACCCATGATTTTGATTGAAGATACTGCAAGTATTCAGACACCTCTGGCAGAGGTTAAAGCTCAGCTTTTGAAATGCCAAGTGTTTCCAGGTTGTGAGGCCTGTTGTGAATCTTGCAAGGTTTCAGAGAACGGGTGTGCAAGCTTGAGGAATGGAATCAATGGCTTGATCAAAGAAGGTATTATGCAAACAACCACAACCGCTTCTACAACACAAGAAACTCTTTTTTCAACAACAAGTTTTTCTCCTACAACTTGTTGCACCCCAAAATTTGCCCTCACAATACAAGACTTTGTGTGCTAAGAAGGTTCACAAGGTTCACAAGATTCACAATGCTTTCAAGACCTTTCATGAGGCTCATGAAGTCTACAAGTCACTTCATGAAGGTTCACAAGGTTCACAAGTTTCCCAATGCTTTCAATACCTTCCATGAGGCTCATGAAGTCTACAAGTCACTTCATGAAGGTTCACAAGATTCACAATGCTTACCAGACTGTTTATGAGGTTCAGGAAGTCTACAAGTCACTTTATGAAGTTCACAAGGTTCACAAGGTTCACAATACCTCCCATGAGGTTCATAAGACATTTTATGATGGTTCACAAGGTTCACAAAGTTCACAACTGGTCAGAAGAGTTGACAATTCCCTCAGACAATGCACCTCCTAAGCAGTGCATCCAAAACTAGGGTTTTGACTTTAATCAGGCTAAATGAACTTCCAAGACTTCAATTGAGCTTCATAACATCTTATATGTGTTTAGGAATCCCCATGACAAGTTTCAAGACTTTTCTCCAAAGTTTGCTCAGTCAGATGATCAGATAAGTCAAAATCAGTCAAAGCAGTTAAAAAGTCAAACTGAGGTCAACTGTGGTCAAACCAAAGTCAAACTTCATGATTTTTTGCCAACATCAAGTATATGAAGTAAAATTCATCATTTGATCAAGGGTTGATCATGATTCATCAAGGAGATTTCAGATCATCAAGAATCAGGAGTTTCTAAATTAGGGTTTTTTCAGTAAAAGTCAACTGAACTTTGACCAGCCATAACTTTCACATACTTCATCACCAAGTCTCCACTCAAAGCTCATTTTGAAGGAAATTGAATTCTCTACAACTTTGTGTCTCAAAAGCCAAGCCCAAAAATGCTTCATTTGGAAGGTATGAGCTAAGACATTATAGGTCCTTTTGAAAGTCAACAAAAAGTCAACAACTTCAAAAGGGCATAACTTGAGATTGGTAAATGATATGGACATGAAACCAGTGGGGTTGTTTAGAGGACTCTTCAAGCTTTCCAAAATGTCCAAGAACACACTCATAGCATTAAAATTGAAGGATATGTGCCCTTGCAAAGTTGGGAAATTTTGGGTTGGTTTATGATGAAAATGGAGGTCTAAAACCAATTTCTTCCAAATGGGCTTGCCAAATGATGATCCAATCCATACAATAACTTCATGCACGACCCAAACCATTAAAAATCAGATTTTTTATTATTTTATTTTGATTTAATTCATTAAAAATCATTTTAAATAAAAATAAAATATGAAAATGTAAGATTTGATTTGGATCAAGCTTCTAGAAAATCATAAATTTGATTTGAATTGAAGAGGAAAGAAATCATGAGGTTTAGCCAAAAATAGCAAGCATTCACACATGAATATTTGATTTTTAAGGCATGATCATTTTGAATCTTTTCATATCAAATTTTCCACACAACCATTCAATCTTTTTGACCTAATTCACTCTCCTATAAGTGCTTAACTCATTGCAATCACAAGGGGACGGATTCCACAGCCCCAAGAGTAAGTTCACATTGTTCAAAAACCTTCACAAACTCTCATTCGAATTCATTGATACAAGGTGTTTGAAGGTAAAATAAGAACATAGCAATGTTCCTTGGACCTCACTGATCATAAACCAATACTCATATGCATCAAAACCATGCCATAATGCATAACCCGAAGCTTGGTTGTTCTTGAAAATATTTTTTTCGATTTCCATTATTTAACCACTATTAATTGATTTTGTTATGTGATTCGTGTTAGTTAGGACCTAGGGATGCTTTCTGGACCAATTGATTGAAGCTTCACTGCCTAGAATGGATTCGGCCATTGTTAGGGTTAGAACTCCAAAATTGGGGATTCATGGAATACCTAATATAAATGGATAATGAATTCATATTTGGACTGTAATTGTGTTATAGATCATGTTTGCAGGTTCAATTTGATGAAATATTACCCGTATGATGCTGTACATGATTCGCAGGTTGCAAGTGCAGAAAAATTCGTAGGAATTTTCCCAAGAAAATTCGCAGGAAATCCTACGAATTTGAGGTTGAAGATGAAGACGTTCTGGCGCGAATTTCATATTTGAAATTATGATTTAAAATATTATGTTATCTTCCTGGTTGTTTATCACACAGTAGCATGTGTCCCAGTGGAAAGAGGCGTTTGTGTGTAACTATAAGACCTGTGTTCGAATCCTGGCTGTGTACATATTTTTTCTTATTTTTCAGGTTAAAAAGGAGGCTTAATATATTATGCTTTCCTGCCAACACAATATCAGATTTGCTTACCTAGCTGGAATGGTCATGCGTGCGTTTGTATGTTTAAGAGGTCCTGGGTTCGATTCCTCACCCAGGCCTTTTGTTTCTTTTATTTTTCTGGACTTTTTGTGACAAAGGAACAAAACCAATTTCACTCTCTCTTCTATTGCATGTGCGCATGGTAGCCTAGTGGTTGTTGTTATTGCTGGCAGGCAGGATGTCATGGGTTCAACCCCAGCCAGGTAAGTTTTCATTCCTTTTTTTTTGTATTTTGTTTGTTTCAAATATTTTATTATTAAATTATATATAGTTTTGTATATATGTTATATATATTTAAATAATTCTAAAATAAAATATATGTATATACTATGTATTCTTTTCAAGATTCTAAAAGTTTATTTTCTAAATTCAAAAATTAATTTTTTATATGTTTATAAAATGTATATATGTATTATTTAGTTAAATAAATTATAATTATAAAATAAACCCTAATATATTATTTTCTAAACAATTGAAAAGAAACCTAATTTTCTCTTATGATTTAAATTTCTAATTTTTTTTGTAAATATAATTATTATGTACATATTTATTTAATTTTTTGTAAATATAATTATAATCAAATTTTTTATAATATGTAATTGTTTCTATAGTTTGTTCATAATCTAAATTTTAATTTTTTAAAAAAAATATATATGTTTAAAAATAATTAAATTTATGCTAATATTGTAATTATAATTTTTTATATGTTTATAATTAATTTAACTTTTATAAGTTGCATATAATTTTAAATTTTATAATTAAATTGTTCATATTTCCTTAATAATTTCTAATTCTTATTTATTATTTTATTTTGTCTATTATTACTAAATCATGCTTATTACTAATCCATTTATTTTTTCAATTATGCTTATTATTATTATTATTTCACTAACCTTATTTGTTTTTAATTATTATTACTAACCCCTATTTTAATTATTATTGCTTATTACTTATATTTTGCTTATTTATTTATTTTTGGTTATTTATTTAAATTGCTTAATTATTATGTAATTGCTCCTTGGTGTAATTTTTGTAAATATTTAAGTTATTTTATTTTTTATGCTATGGTTAGTAAAATAGGGAGTGTAAACATGTATGCTATTTAAAATTTAATTTAGATCATTTAAATTATAAGATAAATTAAATTAAACACTCACACACGTAAGTCGATTCATGATCGCCATCTCACTTTCTAGGGTTGCCTCTCAATGTTGCCTAATCATAAGGTCAAGTGGGGTGTATAAAGCAAAGTCCCTTAAAAGAAAAGTCATCAAGTCCCTTAAATGGTTGCCTTCATAAAAGATCTTGTCCCTTTTCGAATAATGATGATAGTCCCTCCTAAATGCTTAATACACCTCACAGTTGCCTTCATTAAAACAGATGTCCCTCACTTGTCCCTTACATCCAAGGTAATGACTACCTATTCCTTAATAATAGGGATAGTCTTACCATTTAAAGGATAAAGAACAGAAAGACTTAAAACTTTAGGGTAGGTTCCTCATAGTTGCTTGCTCACTTCATTTAAAAACTTTTCAAACACTTCACAAATTTCAAACAATTTTCAAACACAAGTTTTTTACGCATCCGTACATGGATCATTATTAAACTCTTATGAAAATTTCTATTCACACACTTCACATTTTCAAAAACAATTCAAAGTGAGCTAAGTAACTAAGAGCCCATGGATAACCATGGATGTAAAGGGTGCTAACACCTTCCCTTTACATAACCTACCCCCCGGACCCAAAAATCTTTTAAAAGGTCTTTCCGGTTCTTTTATGCCTTTCCTTTGGATAAAATAAAAGTCGGTGGCGACTCTTGCTATCCGCAACATAACTAAAGTCAGTTCTCCCACCGTGTTACAGAACTGGCGACTCTGCTGGGGACTTAAATTAAAGAGGGGTACCCTTAGGAATTAAGATCACTTTAAATTGTTTGCCTTGTTTGCTTTATATTACTTGTTGGGGTGCTCTTATGTGTGAAAGGTCCTAACCCGGATCTAGTGTACCATAGGTAAATGGCAATAGACCAAGGAAACTGTACGACGTATATCGATACGGTTGATCTGGTGGCCATAGTTAGTGCGACTTCTTGGTTGGTGCTTATGTTCCTTAAGTCAAGTTGAGGATAATATGAGGCTGCCATATGTTGTCAATGCACTAACTAACTTTTAGAACCCTAGTTAACTCATCTTGGCCTTTAGAAAGTAGTGAGGTAACCGGCTTTGGTGCAGACTGAAGTTGGTTGACACTCGATACTACACTCATTGAGATCTTAAACTTGGAGATTTTTGGTTGACAAGTAAGTTGCCTTCTGATCAACCACCATTGTGAAGGATCAATGATATTGAGATCCCTTAGAACCTGGTTACTTTTGTAGGACAGGATGAACCAACTAACTTCAGGGGAGGGTACTTACCTTTGAACTTCATGCAAGCCTTTAAACCTAGGGCTATGGTGACTTGCTTGTGTGTGCCACATGTTTGTGATTGAACATAACATCATGACATCATCATGCATCATAAGCATATCATTTTCACTAACCATTTCAAGGACCAAGGGATTTATCTTTGTTCTTTGTTGCAGGTCATGGCTTCTGCTCGTAGAAACACCATCAGGATCAACTTTGTGGGCATACCTGCCAAGCTTAAAGAGTTGGTTTCTCAAGTGTCTGATCATTCCCGGTTCATCAAGAGACATGGTCACCTATTGGATCTAGTCACTTCAGGGTTCAATGAAGACATGATGAGTGTTCTATTTCAGTTCTTTGACCCTAAGCACCATTGCTTTACATTCCCCGACTACCAGCTGGTTCCAACCATGGAAGAGTTCTCTAAACTTCTGGGTATACCTGTTCTTGATCAAAGACCCTTCACAGGCTTGGAGAAAGAACCTAAACCAGAAGTTATTGCTGCAGCTCTACATCTGAAGAAGTCTGATATTGTTCTAGAAACGAGAAGTGGAGTCAAGGGTGTTCTAGCTAAGGTGTTGATAGAGAAGACTCAAATGTTCTTGAAGGCCATGAGTCATGATGCTTTTGAGGAGATCTTAGCCTTGCTGATATATGGCTTAGTATTGTTCCCCAATCCAGATCAGTTCATAGATGTTCATGCCATCAACATTTTTCTGAGTCACAATCCAGTGCCTACATTGCTTGGAGACATACTACATTCTCTTCACACCCGTACTACAAGGGCAAGAGGAACTTTGATGTGCTGCATACCTTTGCTTTCTAGGTGGTTTATTTCTCACCTTCCTCGCTCAGTAATGAAGAATGAGCAAGGGTTCAGATGGTCCAAGAGGATCATGTCACTTTCTCACTCAGATATCCATTGGTGCTCCAAATCTATGGAGAATGTCACCATCATTGACCGTTGTGGGGAGTTTCCTAATGTGCCACTTCTAGGCATAAGAGGAGGCATCACCTACAACCCTTCCTTAGCTTTACGACAGTTTGGTTACGCTCGGAGTGATGGTCCACATGACATGTTGATTCAGGGTATTGTGTTTGATTACGACAATGATCTTCAGGGTTACCGTCAGAGATTCATACGAGCCTGGGGAAAAGTAAACAGGGTTGACAGCAAGACACTGGAGCCTAAGTATACTATTCCTATGGAAGCTTATCTCAGATGGGTGCGATCCCGTGCTCAGACTCTCATGATGCCATATCCTGCTATCCTACCAGTTACCATGGAACTTGTTGCTGAAGGAGACACTACTTATACCATCCTTCACCCAGACATGCCTACTGATATGGAAGACTTGCAGAGATCATGGATCCAACTGAAGGAGCAAAGGGATACTTTTGAGGCTCATTACAAAGCAAGCCAAGAAAGAATCCTGGAACTAACAAAGCAACTTCACGAGGAACGGAATCTCAACTCATACCTCAACACAAAGAGGAAACGTCCATGGGAGACTTAAAACCCCATCTTTTGTACTTATTTCATTTCATGTTTTGTAAGCCCAAGAGGCAAAACAAAGTTATTACTAATAAAAGTTTACCTTCTTGTTTGTCTAAGCAAATTTAAATCCTGCAGTCCTTGAAAACATTGCATATGCATTCACATATCATTTCATTGCATCACAGGTTTATAATCATGCACAGGTTTCTCATCTTCTCGCTGTTTATTTCAGCAATGGCTCTTGAACAATCAGTTAAGGATCTCCAGGAACAAAATGCACAGTTCCAAGAGCTGATCCTGAACCTATCCAAGGGGCAGGATGAATTGAAGACACTGCTGGCCAAGAAGACTAAGAAGACTAGAAGGTCAGGTGGCCTGCTCAACATGGGAAGAAGGTTCAGAGGTCCTGTCAAGACCAAAGAACAGGTTGAAGACTATGAATCTGAGGAATCTGAAAAAGAGGGAGGCAGTCTCCACAACACTATGGGGGGCTCTGATTCTGAGGCCAATTATTACCATGATCCTAATGAGGACAAATTCAAGATGCTGGTGGATAGAATGGATGCTATGGAGTTGCAGAAATCTTCTGGGCTGGATTTTGAGGATTTGAGTCTGATATTTGGGGTTGTCATACCCATTGGTTTCAAGGTTCCTACCTTTGTTGTTTATGATGGGGTCTCTTGTCCCAAGCTGCATTTGAGGTCTTATGTCAGAAGAATCCAACCTCACACTGCTGACAAGAAGTTGTGGATCCACTTTTTCCAAGAGAGCTTATCAGGAGCTCAGTTGGAGTGGTATTATCAGTTGGAAAGTGTCAACATCAGAGACTGGAATGATCTTGCTGAAGCTTTCTATAAGCAGTATCAATACAATGCTGACTTAGCTCCCACTCGCATGCAGCTGCAAAGCATGTCCATGGGTGCCAAAGAAAGTTTTAAGGAGTATGCTCAGAAATGGAGAGACTTAGCTGGAAGAGTTCAACCCCCTTTGACTGACAGGGAATTGGTTGATATGTTCATGTGTACACTGAATGGCCCGTTTTACAGTCATCTCATTGGAAGCTCATCATCTGGCTTCACTGAGTTGATCATGACAGGAGAGCGAGTGGAAAATGGTATAAAGAATGGCAAGATCCAGGTGGGGACTTCTTCATCAGGTGCTGCAAAGAAGCCTCCCACTGGGAAGAAAGAATCCAATGCTGTTTATGGTCAGCCTGATCGTAGCAGAAGGCATCAGTCTGTTAGTGCAGTTCATATTTCAAATCCAACTCCTGCAACAACAGAGCAGCCACAAGGCAACCAACAGAGGGCTAGAAGACAGTTCACGAAGATCAACATGTCACTGGCTCAGGCATTGCAACATTTGTTGAAGGCCGAACTCATTACTTTGAAGGAGGCTCCTCATAATCCTAATGTTACCTCTCCCAGGTACAATCCCAATGCACGATGTGCATATCATTCAAACTGTCAGGGTCATGATACTAATAACTGCTGGGTCTTAAAGAACAAAATTCAAGATATGATTGAGGCTGGAGAGATTGAGTTTGACCCTCCGGGTACTCCAAATGTGATTACTGCTCCAATGCCAAATCACGAGAAGACTGTCAATGCCATTGATGAAGATCTACATGTCTATTCAGTTGCGGAGTTGACCACACCATTATCTGTTATCAAGAAAAAGTTAGTACAGGCTGGGCTCTTTCCAGGTTGTCGTGAAGACTGTTTGTATTGTACCTATAAGCCGGATAGTTGCTGGAGATTGAGAGATGGAATTCAGCGTCTCATGGATAAGTATACTATAGTGTTTAAGAGGACTCCATCGTCTGTGGAGAGTATGGTGGAACATATTACTAGAGGTAAGAAGGTTGAAGAGGTTGATATGGTTGACAAGGTACCGGTAAGAATCACTTCAAAGAGACCTATTAAAATCACCCATCAGGGTCCAATCCAGATTACTGCTGAAGGCCCTGTGAAAGTTGTTGCTGAAGCCAGAGTGGCTCCTCTGATCATTACTACTCCTGGTCCTATTCCGTATACGTCTGATAAAGTTGTGCCTTGGCACTGTGGGTCTGATGTTTACATCCATGGTGTTAAGAAGGAGCCCTTAGCTGATGTGCCTGTTGATATTGATAATATTGCTGGATCAAGTAAGATCACGCGAAGTGGAAGAGTCTTCTCTCCTCCAGTAACTTCCAAGAATGCAGTTACTCCTGCTGCTACCTCTACCACTGATGCTCGGGGCAAAGGTCCTGTTATTGAACCTATACCTGCTGATGTGCCGGCTGCTGATGACCTCTCCAAACAAATGGAGGAAGTATTGAAAATCATTCGCAAGAGTGATTATGACATTGTTGATCAATTGGGGCATACTCCCTCAAAGATTTCTATGCTGTCCTTGTTGTTATGTTCTGAAGCTCATGCCAAAGCATTGATCAAGTTTCTGAAGACTGCTCATGTGCCCAATGCCGTTTCTGTTGACCAGTTTGAGAATTGTGTTGCCCACCTGACTTATGATAATGGGTTGGGATTTTCTGATGCTGATTTGACCCCTGCCAAGAGGGATCATAACAGGGCCTTGCATATTTCAATTGAATGCAGGGGCACTACCCTGTCACATGTATTGATAGACAATGGTTCCTCTCTAAATGTGTTGCCTAAGGAAGTTCTGAATAAGCTGAGTCCTGAAAATGCTGTGCTGAAGCCCAGTAATATTGTGGTAAAGGCTTTTGATGGTTCTAGAAGAGTAGTGCATGGGAAAATTGATCTTCCAATCAAAGTTGGCTCCCAGGTTTTTACTGCTACATTTTTTGTGATGGATATTCGTCCTTCGTACTCTTGTCTGCTTGGTCGTCCCTAGATCCATGGGGCAGGTGCTGTAACCTCTACATTACACCAAAAGTTGAGATATCCGGTGGAAGGAAAGGTTGTTACCGTCTATGGAGAAGAAGAATACTTTGTCAGCCATGTAAACACTTTCAAGTATCTAGAAATGGAAGGTGAATACATTGAAACTCCGTGTCAGACATTTGAAGTGGTTCCCTGGATTGTTAATGATTGTGTAGCTCCTCCTGTTGCGAAGAAAGTTCCTGTGGTCACCAGAAAACCTCCAACAATGGCAATGGCCTCCCTCAATGATGCTAGGGCTGTGGTAGATGAAGGTGGTTGTACTATTTGGGGTCAGCTTCCTGATATCCCATACAAGTCTGACAAATTTGGTTTGGGTTTCACTGCAGAGTCCCAGAAGGCTGTTCGTCGTGCTCGTGCTGTTCGTATCACCAATCAAGGGGTTATGAAAGATCAGATCAATGCTGTGGGAGACTATGATGAAGACTACAATTTGGATGCTTGGATTTTTCCTACTGTGGGTGCTGGACTCAATAATTGGAAAGCTGAAGATGTTATCCCTATCTCCTTTAGTCAGGAGTAAATACTATTACTGTGTTGTTGCTTTTAAGTTTGTAATTTCTTGAACAATTGAACTCTTAAGCCTTGTGCCTTACCCGGGGCACAAAGGTGTGCTTGTTACGGGCTGTCATTTCATTTGCATACTTCATTCAATAAAATCAGTGGACGTTTCGTTTTAGTAAATATTGTGTTCCTTGTCTTTCTTTTCTTTTTATTTTTACTTTATCAGCTATGTGTTCTTACACACACCCACATCACTAAAATGCAGATCCTCATCCACTCTGGATCCTGTTGATAACAGTTCTACTATTGCCAGTTATAATTTCGAGAATCCGATCTATCAAACTGAAGATGGAAATGAGGACGATTGTGAAGTACCTGTAGAGCTTGCTAGATTGTTACAACAAGAAGAGAAAGCCATACAGCCACATGAAGAGCCAGTCGAAGTTGTGAATCTAGGAACTGAAGAAAACAGGAAAGAGGTCAAGATAGGGGCTGATTTAGAGGATAGTGTCAAGAGCAGACTGATTCAGATGTTACGTGACTATGTGGAGATCTTTGCTTGGTCTTATGAAGATATGCCAGGATTGGATACAGACATTGTGGTTCACCGTCTACCAGTAAAAGAAGATTGTCGTCCAAAGAAGCAGAAGGTTCGTCGTATGCGTCCTGAAATATCAGAGAAGATCAAAGCAGAGGTAATGAAACAGTTCAATGCAGGGTTCTTAGCAGTGACTTCTTATCCTCAGTGGGTTGCAAATGTGGTACCAGTTCCTAAGAAATATGGTAAGGTACGTATGTGTGTGGACTACAGAGATTTGAACAAGGCTAGCCCCAAAGATGATTTTCCACTTCCTCATATTGATGTTCTGGTAGACAACACTGCTCAGCATAAGGTATTCTCGTTTATGGATGGTTTCTCTGGTTACAATCAAATCAAGATGGCACCTGAAGATATGGAGAAGACAACATTTGTTACACAGTGGGGCACCTTTTGTTATAAGGTGATGCCATTTGGTTTGAAGAATGCAGGGGCAACATATCAGCGTGCTATGGTGGCTTTGTTTCACGATATGATTCATCATGAGATAGAGGTATATGTGGATGATATGATAGCCAGATCCCAGAATGAAGAGCAACATCTTGATCATTTGCATAAGTTGTTTGAGAGGTTGAAGAAATACAAGTTGAGACTGAACCAAAACAAGTGTACTTTTGGAGTTAGATCTGGCAAACTCCTGGGTTTTATAGTCAGTGGAAAAGGTATTGAAGTGGATCCTGCAAAAGTGAAAGCTATACGAGAAATGCCAGCTCCCCGTACTGAGAAGGAGGTTAGAGGTTTCTTGGGACGATTGAATTACATTGCAAGATTTATTTCCCAATTAACTGCCATCTGTGAGCCAATCTTCAAATTGTTAAAGAAAGATCAGGTGATGGAATGGAATGATGAGTGCCAGACTGCCTTTGATGAAATCAAGAGATATCTGCTGGAACCACCAATTTTGATGCCACTAGTTGATGGAAGACCCTTGATTATGTACTTAACAGTGTTAGACAACTCAATGGGGTGTGTATTGGGGCAACATGACGAGTCTGGTCGAAAAGAGCAGGCAATATACTACCTTAGCAAAAAGTTTACCGACTGTGAAACAAGATACTCACTGCTCGAGAAAACTTGCTGCGCTTTGGCATGGGCTGCTCGCCGACTAAGACAGTATATGTTGACTCATACTACCTTATTGATTTCGAAGATGGATCCAATCAAGTACATATTTGAGAAACCTGCTCTCTCCGGAAGAATTGCAAGATGGCAAATGATCTTGACAGAATATGATATACAGTATACTACTCAGAAGGCCATCAAGGGAAGTGTTGTTGCTGATCATTTGGCTCATCAAGCAGTGGACGATTATCAGTCAATGAGTTTTGAGTTCCCTGATGAAGACATCATGATTATTACCAAAGAACCTGGACAATATGACGGACCTGAACAAGGATCCCGATGGACTATGGTTTTTGATGGTGCATCCAATGCACTTGGTAATGGTGTTGGTGTTGTGATTAGTTCCCCTGAAGGTTGTCATACCCCGATTACTGCCAGACTTTGTTTCTATTGTACCAATAACATGGCTGAGTATGAGGCATGTATCCTGGGTATTAAAGCTGCTATTGATATGAAGATTCAGTTCCTTGATGTGTATGGAGATTCAGCCCTGGTAGTAAGTCAGATTAAAGGAGATTGGGATACCAAGCATGATAATCTCATTCCTTACAGAGAGCATGTGTTGTCTTTGATCCCACATTTCAAAGAGATTACCTTTGGACATATTCCACGAAGAGAAAATCAGTTGGCAGATGCATTAGCCACCATGGCATCTATGTTTGAGATCAGTTGGGATGATGAAGCTCCCAAGATTACTATTGATAGATTTGAAAAGCCTGCATACTGCAATGAGATTGACACTGAAGGGGCAGAGGAGAAGCCTTGGTTCTATGAAGTGAAAAGATACCTTGAGGCTCAGGAATTCCCTGAAGGGGCATCTGTCAAAGATAGGAAGTTTCTGAGAAGGTTTTCTGCTAAGTTCTTTTTGAGTAATGGCATTCTGTATAAGCGCAATCATGATTCAACTTTGCTTCGTTGTGTGGATAAGAAGGAAGCAATTGAGATTATGGAAGATCTGCATGATGGGATCTTTGGCACTCATTCTAGTGGACATACTATGGCAAAGAAGATTTTGAGAGCAGGTTACTATTGGTCTACCATGGAAGCTGATTGCTATCAACACTCCAGAACGTGTCACAAGTGTCAAATTTATGCTGATAAAGTCCATGTACCTCCATCACCATTGAATGTGTTGACTGCTCCTTGGCCCTTTGCCATGTGGGGCATTGATATGATTGGTGAGATCAAGCCTACTGCTTCTAATGGGCATCGTTTCATCCTGGTTGCTATTGATTACTTCATGAAGTGGGTGGAGGCAGCTTCATTTGCATCTGTTACCAAGAATGTTGTGGCTCGATTCATTAAGAATAATCTCATATGTAGGTATGGCATCCCTGAAAGGATTATCACTGACAATGGCTCTAATCTGAACAACACTATGATTACTGATCTCTGCACGCAGTTCAAGATTAAGCATCACAACTCTTCTCCGTATCGTCCAAAGATGAATGGGGCAGTTGAGGCTGCTAATAAGAATATTAAGAAGATTGTACAGAAAATGACTGTTACTTACAAGGATTGGCATGAGATGTTACCATTTGCTCTTCATGGTTATCGTACCACAGTACGTACTTCAACAGGGGCAACCCCATTCTCCTTAGTTTATGGTATGGAAGCAGTTCTGCCCATTGAAGTTCAGATTCCCTCCTTAAGAATTATGAAGGATGCAGGCTTGGATGAAGATGAGTGGATTCAGACTCGACTTGACCAGATAAATTTGATTGATGAGAAGAGGTTAGCAGCAGTTTGTCATGGCCAGATGTACCAGAAACGAATGATCAAAGCTTTTAACAAGAAGGTTAAGCCAAAGGTATATCAGGTTGGTGACTTGGTAATCAAGCGTATCATACTACCACAGGGTGATCCTAGGGGCAAGTGGACTCCAACATATGAAGGACCATTTGTAGTCAAGACAGTATTCTCAGGAGGTGCCATGATACTTACTACTATGGATGGTGAAGACTTCCCGCAGCCTGTAAACGCAGACATAGTTAAAAAATACTACGCATAAAAAGAGACCTGCTAGGTTGACATGCCTAGGCAAAAATAAGGGCATCCCGGCAAACCAAAAGGGTTTGGGCAAAAATTAGGGATATATATAAAAAGATGTACACCCGGCAAGTCGAAAACCTGAAAAGGCGGCTTGGGCAAAAAAGGGTATCCTGGTGGATTGAAAACCTGAAAGGGCAATCCAGGAAAAAGTTAGGGATTAAAGCGTATGACTATGTCTCGTTTGGATCACCCATGAAACTGCAACCAGTTGTGTTACTTACTCAAGTTCAAACAGATAAAGCTCAATCCAATCGTTTTCGTCTCAACAGCAGAAGATGAGATACTTAAAGATAATGGCAATAGTAGAATTGAAACTCAATAGGATTATTTCCCACATAGTTGATTCTCTTTGTTTTGTAAAATTTTATGACAAAATCCTCTTACTAGGGTTTATGTCTCCTTGTACAAACTTACCCGTGTATGGGTCACTTTTTGATATAAATAAATTCAATCTTTTGAATCCAGATTTACTTTTACCCTATTTACATAAGCGAAACGTCCATTGGTTGTGTTTGAATGTATTATGCTTTTGAATATGATTGATGTTTACCAGAAATGCATGTATGTTTTTTTAATATGATTGATGTTTACCAGAAATGCATGAAAATGCAGTAATAGTATTTACTAAGGACGAACGAGGAAAGGATTTCAACGAAGTTTCGCGGTTCATCTTTACAAGACAGTTACAAACCTTCAGTAGGACAAATCCATCTTCATAAAGTCACATCTCCCCTGGAATTTATATCCATCTCTTTTATCCTCATACGGATATTCGGGAATTTACTTTCCAATAAGGGTACGACGAACGAAGACGGGATGTTATATCTACTCTACTATCAAACGAAGATGAAGGTTATATATACCTTACTATCCCCAGCAGATGGGAGGTTATATACCTTGCTATCCCCAGCAGACGGGAGGTTATGTATACCTTATTATCAAATAAGACGGGAACTAGTTCCTCATACTCTTCAGCAACAAATCGGGATTTATTTTCCCTGGCCAGCAGTTGTTTTACGAAGATATCAAGACGCTTCAGGCAGCATCATATCATACATACATCATTTACATCATACCATAACATACATATCCATGAATGCATAATACATTACTTAAGTACATCATATCATACATGCATAATGCATAAACTAATATTATCATACAAGATGCTACCTTGTTTTCAGGTTAATTCTCTAGCAAACAAGACTGGCGATTATCAGGACTGCTTTATCCTCCTGAAAGTTATCTTCCCTCAGGATTGCTTTATCCTCCTGAAAGCATATCATCCATCAGGACTGCTTTATCCTCCTGAAAACTTTTACTACATCAGGACTGCTTCATCCTCCTGAAAGCTTATTATCTCATCAGGATTGCTTTATCCTCCTAAAAGCACACTATTACCTCAGGGCTGCTTCATCCTCCTGATAGCTATCATCATTACCTCAGGATTGCTTCATCCTCCTGAAAGATTATTACCTCAGGATTGCTTCATCCTCCTGACAGCTTCTTGTACCTCAGGATTGCTTTATCCTCCTGACAGCTTATTGTACCTCAGGATTGCTTTATCCTCCTGAAAACATAATATTACCTCAGGATTGCTTCATCCTCCTGATAACTCATCATTACCTCAGGATTGCTTCATTCTCCTGAAAGCCTATTATTGCCTCAGGACTGCTTTATCCTCCTGACAGCTTATTGTACCTCAGGATTGCTTTATCCTCCTGAAATCATATTATTACCTCAGGATTGCTTCATCCTCCTGAAAGATTATTACCTCGGGATTGCTTCATCCTCCTGACAGCTTCTTGTACCTCAGGATTGCTTTATCCTCCTGACAGCTTATTGTACCTCAGGATTGCTTTATCCTCCTGAAAACATACTATTACCTCAGGATTGCTTCATCCTCCTGATAACTCATCATTACCTCAGGATTGCTTCATTCTCCTGAAAGCCTATTATTGCCTCAGGACTGCTTTATCCTCCTGACAGCTTATTGTACCTCAGGATTGCTTTATCCTCCTGAAATCATATTATTACCTCAGGGCTGCTTTATCCTCCTGAAAGATTATTATTACCTCAGGACTGCTTTATCCTCCTGACAGCTTATTGTACCCCAGGATTGCTTTATCCTCCTGAAATCATATTATTACCATCAGGACTGCTTTATCCTCCTGAAAGTTATCATCATATCTTCATATTTTGGACTGCTTTATCCTCCAAGAAATGTATATGAAGAACTTTTCTCCAAGTGGCATCTTTAAGCCCACTCAAGCATATTCAACTAGTCACCTGTATCACCCTATGCACTGGTGAGTGCAAATTTTTGGGCTTTTGTGTTCAATCCCCTTCAACCTTCCAGGTCACGACTGGCAAACATACCAATCTAACCCCTCAGGTTTCAGAAAATTGAACAGGGGCAGCTGTTGCACCCCAAAATTTGCCCTCACAATACAAGACTTTGTGTGCTAAGAAGGTTCACAAGGTTCACAAGATTCACAATGCTTTCAAGACCTTTCATGAGGCTCATGAAGTCTACAAGTCACTTCATGAAGGTTCACAAGGTTCACAAGTTTCCCAATGCTTTCAATACCTTCCATGAGGCTCATGAAGTCTACAAGTCACTTCATGAAGGTTCACAAGGTTCACAAGATTCACAATGCTTACCAGACTGTTTATGAGGTTCAGGAAGTCTACAAGTCACTTTATGAATTTCACAAGGTTCACAAGGTTCACAATACCTCCCATGAGGTTCATAAGACATTTTATGATGGTTCACAAGGTTCACAAAGTTCACAACTGGTCAGAAGAGTTGACAATTCCCTCAGACAATGCACCTCCTAAGCAGTGCATCCAAAACTAGGGTTTTGACTTTAATCAGGCTAAATGAACTTCCAAGACTTCAAGTGAGCTTCATAACATCTTATATGTGTTTAAGAATCCCCATGACAAGTTTCAAGACTTTTCTCCAAAGTTTGCTCAGTCAGATGATCAGATAAGTCAAAATCAGTCAAAGCAGTTAAAAAGTCAAACTGAGGTCAACTGTGGTCAAACCAAAGTCAAACTTCATGATTTTTTGCCAACATCAAGTATATGAAGTAAAATTAATCATTTGATCAAGGGTTGATCATGATTCATCAAGGAGATTTCAGATCATCAAGAATCAGGAGTTTCTAAATTAGGGTTTTTTTAGTAAAAGTCAACTGAACTTTGACCAGCCATAACTTTCACATACTTCATCACCAAGTCTCCACTCAAAGCTCATTTTGAAGGAAATTGAATTCTCTACAACTTTGTGTCTCACAAGCCAAGCCCAAAAATGCTTCATTTGGAAGGTATGAGCTAAGACATTATAGGTCCTTTTGAAAGTCAACAAAAAGTCAAAAACTTCAAAAGGGCATAACTTGAGATTGGTAAATGATATGGACATAAAACCAGTGGGGTTGTTTAGAGGACTCTTCAAGCTTTCCAAAATGTCCAAGAACACCCTCATATCATTAAAATTGAAGGATATGTGCCCTTGCAAAGTTGGGCAATTTTGGGTTGGTTTATGATGAAAATGGACGTCTAAAACCAATTTCTTCCAAATGGGCTTGCCAAATGATGATCCAATCCATACAATAACTTCATGCACGACCCAAACCATTAAAAATCAGATTTTTTATTATTTTATTTTTATTTATTTTGATTTAATTCATTAAAAATCATTTTAAATAAAAATAAAATATGAAAATGTAAGATTTGATTTGGATCAAGCTTCTAGAAAATCATAAATTTGATTTGAATTGAAGAGGAAAGAAATCATGAGGTTTAGCCAAAAATAGCAAGCATTCACACATGAATATTTGATTTTTAAGGCATGATCATTTTGAATCTTTTCATATCAAATTTTCCACACAACCATTCAATCTTTTTGACCTAATTCACTCTCCTATAAGTGCTTAACTCATTGCAATCACAAGGGGACGGATTCCACAGCCCCAAGAGTAAGTTCACATTGTTCAAAAACCTTCACAAACTCTCATTCGGATTCATTGATACAAGGTGTTTGAAGGTAAAATAAGAACATAGCAATGTTCCTTGGACCTCACTGATCATAAACCAATACTCATATGCATCAAAACCATGCCATAATGCATAACCCGAAGCTTGGTTGTTCTTGAAAATATTTTTTTCGATTTCCATTATTTAACCACTATTAATTGATTTTGTTGTGTGATTCGTGTTAGTTAGGACCTAGGGATGCTTTCTGGACCAATTGATTGAAGCTTCACTGCCTAGAATGGATTCGGCCATTGTTAGGGTTAGAACTCCAAAATTGGGGATTCATGGAATACCTAATATAAATGGATAATGAATTCATATTTGGACTGTAATTGTGTTATAGATCATGTTTGCAGGTTCAATTTGATGAAATATTACCCGTATGATGCTGTACATGATTCGCAGGTTGCAAGTGCAGAAAAATTCGTAGGAATTTTCCCAAGAAAATTCGCAGGAAATCCTACGAATTTGAGGTTGAAGATGAAGACGTTCTGGCGCGAATTTCATATTTGAAATTATGATTTAAAATATTATGTTATCTTCCTGGTTGTTTATCACACAGTAGCATGTGTCCCAGTGGAAAGAGGCGTTTGTGTGTAACTATAAGACCTGTGTTCGAATCCTGGCTGTGTACATATTTTTTCTTATTTTTCAGGTTAAAAAGGAGGCTTAATATATTATGCTTTCCTGCCAACACAATATCAGATTTGCTCACCTAGCTGGAATGGTCATGCGTGCGTTTGTATGTTTAAGAGGTCCTGGGTTCGATTCCTCACCCAGGCCTTTTGTTTCTTTTATTTTTCTGGACTTTTTGTGACAAAGGAACAAAACCAATTTCACTCTCTCTTCTATTGCCTGTGCGCATGGTAGCCTAGTGGTTGTTGTTATTGCTGGCAGGCAGGATGTCATGGGTTCAACCCCAGCCAGGTAAGTTTTCATTCTTTCTTTTTTTGTATTTTGTTTGTTTCAAATATTTTATTATTAAATTATATATAGTTTTGTATATATGTTATATATATTTAAATAATTCTAAAATAAAATATATGTATATACTATGTATTCTTTTCAAAATTCTAAAAGTTTATTTTCTAAATTCAAAAATTAATTTTTTATATGTTTATAAAATGTATATATGTATTATTTAGTTAAATAAATTATAATTATAAAATAAACCCTAATATATTATTTTCTAAACAATTGAAAAGAAACCTAATTTTCTCTTATGATTTAAATTTCTAATTTTTTTTGTAAATATAATTATTATGTACATATTTATTTAATTTTTTGTAAATATAATTATAATCAAATTTTTTATAATATGTAATTGTTTCTATAGTTTGTTCATAATCCAAATTTTAATTTTTTTTAAAAAATATATATGTTTAAAAATAATTAAATTTATGCTAATATTGTAATTATAATTTTTTATATGTTTATAATTAATTTAACTTTTATAAGTTGCATATAATTTTAAATTTTATAATTAAATTGTTCATATTTCCTTAATAATTTATAATTCTTATTTATTATTTTATTTTGTCTATTATTACTAAATCATGCTTATTACTAATCCATTTATTTTTTCAATTATGCTTATTATTATTATTATTTCACTAACCTTATTTGTTTTTGATTATTATTACTAACCCCTATTATAATTATTATTGCTTATTACTTATATTTTGCTTATTTATTTATTTTTGGTTATTTATTTGAATTGCTTAATTATTATGTAATTGCTCCTTGGTGTAATTTTTGTAAATATTTAAGTTATTTTATTTTTTATGCTATGGTTAGTAAAATAGGGAGTGTAAACATGTATGCTATTTAAAATTTAATTTAGATCATTTAAATTATAAGATAAATTAAATTAAACACTCACACACGTAAGTCGATTCATAATCGCCATCTCACTTTCTAGGGTTGCCTCTCAATGTTGCCTAATCATAAGGTCAAGTGGGGTGTATAAAGCAAAGTCCCTTAAAAGAAAAGTCATCAAGTCCCTTAAATGGTTGTCTTCATAAAAGATCTTGTCCCTTTTCGAATAATGATGATAGTCCCTCCTAAATGCTTAATACACCTCACAGTTGCCTTCATTAAAACAGATGTCCCTCACTTGTCCCTTACATCCAAGGTAATGACTACCTATTCCTTAATAATAGGGATAGTCTTACCATTTAAAGGATAAAGAACAGAAAGACTTAAAACTTTAGGGTAGGTTCCTCATAGTTGCTTGCTCACTTCATTTAAAAACTTTTCAAACACTTCACAAATTTCAAACAATTTTCAAACACAAGTTTTTTACGCATCCGTACATGGATCATTATTAAACTCTTATGAAAATTTCTATTCACACACTTCACATTTTCAAAAACAATTCAAAGTGAGCTAAGTAACTAAGAGCCCATGGATAACCATGGATGTAAAGGGTGCTAACACCTTCCCTTTACATAACCTACCCCCCGGACCCAAAAATCTTTTAAAAGGTCTTTCCGGTTCTTTTATGCCTTTCCTTTGGATAAAATAAAAGTCGGTGGCGACTCTTGCTATCCGCAACATAACTAAAGTCAGTTCTCCCACCGTGTTACAGAACTGGCGACTCTGCCGGGGACTTAAATTAAAGAGGGGTACCCTTAGGAATTAAGATCACTTTAAATTGTTTGCCTTGTTTGCTTTATATTACTTGTTGGGGTGCTCTTATGTGTGAAAGGTCCTAACCCGGATCTAGTGTACCATAGGTAAATGGCAATAGACCAAGGAAACTGTACGACGTATATCGATACGGTTGATCTGGTGGCCATAGTTAGTGCGACTTCTTGGTTGGTGCTTATGTTCCTTAAGTCAAGTTGAGGATAATATGAGGCTGCCATATGTTGTCAATGCACTAACTAACTTTTAGAACCCTAGTTAACTCATCTTGGCCTTTAGAAAGTAGTGAGGTAACCGGCTTTGGTGCAGACTGAAGTTGGTTGACACTCGATACTACACTCATTGAGATCTTAAACTTGGAGATTTTTGGTTGGCAAGTAAGTTGCCTTCTGATCAACCACCATTGTGAAGGATCAATGATATTGAGATCCCTTAGAACCTGGTTACTTTTGTAGGACAGGATGAACCAACTAACTTCAGGGGAGGGTACTTACCTTTGAACTTCATGCAAGCCTTTAAACCTAGGGCTATGGTGACTTGCTTGTGTGTGCCACATGTTTGTGATTGAACATAACATCATGACATCATCATGCATCATAAGCATATCATTTTCACTAACCATTTCAAGGACCAAGGGATTTATCTTTGTTCTTTGTTGCAGGTCATGGCTTCTGCTCGTAGAAACACCATCAGGATCAACTTTGTGGGCATACCTACCAAGCTTAAAGAGTTGGTTTCTCAAGTGTCTGATCATTCCCGGTTCATTAAGAGACATGGTCACCTATTGGATCTAGTCACTTCAGGGTTCAATGAAGACATGATGAGTGTTCTGTTTCAGTTCTTTGACCCTAAGCACCATTGCTTTACATTCCCCGACTACCAGCTGGTTCCAACCATGGAAGAGTTCTCTAAACTTCTGGGTATACCTGTTCTTGATCAAAGACCCTTCACAGGCTTGGAGAAAGAACCTAAACCAGAAGTTATTGCTGCAGCTCTACATCTGAAGAAGTCTGATATTGTTCTAGAAACGAGAAGTGGAGTCAAGGGTGTTCTAGCTAAGGTGTTGATAGAGAAGACTCAAATGTTCTTGAAGGCCATGAGTCATGATGCTTTTGAGGAGATCTTAGCCTTGCTGATATATGGCTTAGTATTGTTCCCCAATCCAGATCAGTTCATAGATGTTCATGCCATCAACATTTTTCTGAGTCATAATCCAGTGCCTACATTGCTTGGAGACATACTACATTCTCTTCACACCCGTACTACAAGGGCAAGAGGAACTTTGATGTGCTGCATACCTTTGCTTTCTAGGTGGTTTATTTCTCACCTTCCTCGCTCAGTAATGAAGAATGAGCAAGGGTTCAGATGGTCCAAGAGGATCATGTCACTTTCTCACTCAGATATCCATTGGTGCTCCAAATCTATGGAGAATGTCACCATCATTGACCGTTGTGGGGAGTTTCCTAATGTGCCACTTCTAGGCATAAGAGGAGGCATCACCTACAACCCTTCCTTAGCTTTACGACAGTTTGGTTACGCTCGGAGTGATGGTCCACATGACATGTTGATTCAGGGTATTGTGTTTGATTACGACAACGATCTTCAGGGTTACCGTCAGAGATTCATACGAGCCTGGGGAAAAGTAAACAGGGTTGACAGCAAGACACTGGAGCCTAAGTATACTATTCCTATGGAAGCTTATCTCAGATGGGTGCGATCCCGTGCTCAGACTCTCATGATGCCATATCCTGCTATCCTGCCAGTTACCATGGAACCTGTTGCTGAAGGAGACACTGCTTATACCATCCTTCACCCAGACATGCCTACTGATATGGAAGACTTGCAGAGATCATGGATCCAACTGAAGGAGCAAAGGGATACTTTTGAGGCTCATTACAAAGCAAGCCAAGAAAGAATCCTGGAACTAACAAAGCAACTTCACGAGGAACGGAATCTCAACTCATACCTCAACACAAAGAGGAAACGTCCATGGGAGACTTAAAACCCCATCTTTTGTACTTATTTCATTTCATGTTTTGTAAGCCCAAGAGGCAAAACAAAGTTATTACTAATAAAAGTTTACCTTCTTGTTTGTCTAAGCAAATTTAAATCCTGCAGTCCTTGAAAACATTGCATATGCATTCACATATCATTTCATTGCATCACAGGTTTATAATCATGCACAGGTTTCTCATCTTCTCGTTGTTTATTTCAGCAATGGCTCTTGAACAATCAGTTAAGGATCTCCAGGCACAAAATGCACAGTTCCAAGAGCTGATCCTGAACCTATCCAAGGGGCAGGATGAATTGAAGACACTGCTGGCCAAGAAGACTAAGAAGACTAGAAGGTCAGGTGGCCTGCTCAACATGGGAAGAAGGTTCAGAGGTCCTGTCAAGACCAAAGAACAGGTTGAAGACTATGAATCTGAGGAATCTGAAAAAGAGGGAGGCAGTCTCCACAACACTATGGGGGGCTCTGATTCTGAGGCCAATTATTACCATGATCCTAATGAGGACAAATTCAAGATGCTGGTGGATAGAATGGATGCTATGGAGTTGCAGAAATCTTCTGGGCTGGATTTTGAGGATTTGAGTCTGATATTTGGGGTTGTCATACCCATTGGTTTCAAGGTTCCTACCTTTGTTGTTTATGATGGGGTCTCTTGTCCCAAGCTGCATTTGAGGTCTTATGTCAGAAGAATCCAACCTCACACTGCTGACAAGAAGTTGTGGATCCACTTTTTCCAAGAGAGCTTATCAGGAGCTCAGTTGGAGTGGTATTATCAGTTGGAAAGTGTCAACATCAGAGACTGGAATGATCTTGCTGAAGCTTTCTATAAGCAGTATCAATACAATGCTGACTTAGCTCCCACTCGCATGCAGCTGCAAAGCATGTCCATGGGTGCCAAAGAAAGTTTTAAGGAGTATGCTCAGAAATGGAGAGACTTAGCTGGAAGAGTTCAACCCCCTTTGACTGACAGGGAATTGGTTGATATGTTCATGTGTACACTGAATGGCCCGTTTTACAGTCATCTCATTGGAAGCTCATCATCTGGCTTCACTGAGTTGATCATGACAGGAGAGCGAGTGGAAAATGGTATAAAGAATGGCAAGATCCAGGTGGGGACTTCTTCATCAGGTGCTGCAAAGAAGCCTCCCACTGGGAAGAAAGAATCCAATGCTGTTTATGGTCAGCCTGATCGTAGCAGAAGGCATCAGTCTGTTAGTGCAGTTCATATTTCAAATCCAACTCCTGCAACAACAGAGCAGCCACAAGGCAACCAACAGAGGGCTAGAAGACAGTTCACGAAGATCAACATGTCACTGGCTCAGGCATTGCAACATTTGTTGAAGGCCGAACTCATTACTTTGAAGGAGGCTCCTCAGAATCCTAATGTTACCTCTCCCAGGTACAATCCCAATGCACGATGTGCATATCATTCAAACTGTCAGGGTCATGATACTAATAACTGCTGGGTCTTAAAGAACAAAATTCAAGATATGATTGAGGCTGGAGAGATTGAGTTTGACCCTCCGGGTACTCCAAATGTGATTACTGCTCCAATGCCAAATCACGAGAAGACTGTCAATGCCATTGATGAAGATCTACATGTCTATTCAGTTGCGGAGTTGACCACACCATTATCTGTTATGAAGAAAAAGTTAGTACAGGCTGGGCTCTTTCCAGGTTGTCGTGAAGACTGTTTGTATTGTACCTATAAGCCGGATAGTTGCTGGAGATTGAGAGATGGAATTCAGCGTCTCATGGATAAGTATACTATAGTGTTTAAGAGGACTCCATCGTCTGTGGAGAGTATGGTGGAACATATTACTAGAGGTAAGAAGGTTGAAGAGGTTGATATGGTTGACAAGGTACCGGTAAGAATCACTTCAAAGAGACCTATTAAAATCACCCATCAGGGTCCAATCCAGATTACTGCTGAAGGCCCTGTGAAAGTTGTTGCTGAAGCCAGAGTGGCTCCTCTGATCATTACTACTCCTGGTCCTATTCCGTATACGTCTGATAAAGTTGTGCCTTGGCACTGTGGGTCTGATGTTTACATCCATGGTGTTAAGCAGGAGCCCTTAGCTGATGTGCCTGTTGATATTGATAATATTGCTGGATCAAGTAAGATCACGCGAAGTGGAAGAGTCTTCTCTCCTCCAGTAACTTCCAAGAATGCAGTTACTCCTGCTGCTACCTCTACCACTGATGCTCGGGGCAAAGGTCCTGTTATTGAACCTATACCTGCTGATGTGCCGGCTGCTGATGACCTCTCCAAACAGATGGAGGAAGTATTGAAAATCATTCGCAAGAGTGATTATGACATTGTTGATCAATTGGGGCATACTCCCTCAAAGATTTCTATGTTGTCCTTGTTGTTATGTTCTGAAGCTCATGCCAAAGCATTGATCAAGTTTCTGAAGACTGCTCATGTGCCCAATGCCGTTTCTGTTGACCAGTTTGAGAATTGTGTTGCCCACCTGACTTATGATAATGGGTTGGGATTTTCTGATGCTGATTTGACCCCTGCCAAGAGGGATCATAACAGGGCCTTGCATATTTCAATTGAATGCAGGGGCACTACCCTGTCACATGTATTGATAGACAATGGTTCCTCTCTAAATGTGTTGCCTAAGGAAGTCCTGAATAAGCTGAGTCCTGAAAATGCTGTGTTGAAGCCCAGTAATATTGTGGTAAAGGCTTTTGATGGTTCTAGAAGAGTAGTGCATGGGGAAATTGATCTTCCAATCAAAGTTGGCTCCCAGGTTTTTACTGCTACATTTTTTGTGATGGATATTCGTCCTTCGTACTCTTGTCTGCTTGGTCGTCCCTAGATCCATGGGGCAGGTGCTGTAACCTCTACATTACACCAAAAGTTGAGATATCCGGTGGAAGGAAAGGTTGTTACCGTCTATGGAGAAGAAGAATACTTTGTCAGCCATGTAAACACTTTCAAGTATCTAGAAATGGAAGGTGAATACATTGAAACTCCGTGTCAGACATTTGAAGTGGTTCCCTGGATTGTTAATGATTGTGTAGCTCCTCCTGTTGCGAAGAAAGTTCCTGTGGTCACCAGAAAACCTCCAACAATGGCAATGGCCTCCCTCAATGATGCTAGGGCTGTGGTAGATGAAGGTGGTTGTACTATTTGGGGTCAGCTTCCTGATATCCCATACAAGTCTGACAAATTTGGTTTGGGTTTCACTGCAGAGTCCCAGAAGGCTGTTCGTCGTGCTCGTGCTGTTCGTATCACCAATCAAGGGGTTATGAAAGATCAGATCAATGCTGTGGGAGACTATGATGAAGACTACAATTTGGATGCTTGGATTTTTCCTACTGTGGGTGCTGGACTCAATAATTGGAAAGCTGAAGATGTTATCCCTATCTCCTTTAGTCAGGAGTAAATACTATTACTGTGTTGTTGCTTTTAAGTTTGTAATTTCTTGAACAATTGAACTCTTAAGCCTTGTGCCTTACCCGGGGCACAAAGGTGTGCTTGTTACGGGCTGTCATTTCATTTGCATACTTCATTCAATAAAATCAGTGGACGTTTCGTTTTAGTAAATATTGTGTTCCTTGTCTTTCTTTTCTTTTTATTTTTACTTTATCAGCTATGTGTTCTTACACACACCCACATCACTAAAATGCAGATCCTCATCCACTCTGGATCCTGTTGATAACAGTTCTACTATTGCCAGTTATAATTTCGAGAATCCGATCTATCAAACTGAAGACGGAAATGAGGACGATTGTGAAGTACCTGTAGAGCTTGCTAGATTGTTACAACAAGAAGAGAAAGCCATACAGCCACATGAAGAGCCAGTCGAAGTTGTGAATCTGGGAACTGAAGAAAACAGGAAAGAGGTCAAGATAGGGGCTGATTTAGAGGATAGTGTCAAGAGCAGACTGATTCAGATGTTACGTGACTATGTGGAGATCTTTGCTTGGTCTTATGAAGATATGCCAGGATTGGATACAGACATTGTGGTTCACCGTCTACCAGTAAAAGAAGATTGTCGTCCAAAGAAGCAGAAGGTTCGTCGTATGCGTCCTGAAATGTCAGAGAAGATCAAAGCAGAGGTAATGAAACAGTTCAATGCAGGGTTCTTAGCAGTGACTTCTTATCCTCAGTGGGTTGCAAATGTGGTACCAGTTCCTAAGAAAGATGGTAAGGTACGTATGTGTGTGGACTACAGAGATTTGAACAAGGCTAGCCCCAAAGATGATTTTCCACTTCCTCATATTGATGTTCTGGTAGACAACACTGCTCAGCATAAGGTATTCTCGTTTATGGATGGTTTCTCTGGTTACAATCAAATCAAGATGGCACCTGAAGATATGGAGAAGACAACATTTGTTACACAGTGGGGCACCTTTTGTTATAAGGTGATGCCATTTGGTTTGAAGAATGAAGGGGAAACATATCAGCGTGCTATGGTGGCTTTGTTTCACGATATGATTCATCATGAGATAGAGGTATATGTGGATGATATGATAGCCAGATCCCAGAATGAAGAGCAACATCTTGATCATTTGCATAAGTTGTTTGAGAGGTTGAAGAAATACAAGTTGAGACTGAACCCAAACAAGTGTACTTTTGGAGTTAGATCTGGAAAACTCCTGGGTTTTATAGTCAGTGGAAAAGGTATTGAAGTGGATCCTGCAAAAGTGAAAGCTATACGAGAAATGCCAGCTCCCCGTACTGAGAAGGAGGTTAGAGGTTTCTTGGGACGATTGAATTACATTGCAAGATTTATTTCCCAATTAACTGCCATCTGTGAGCCAATCTTCAAATTGTTAAAGAAAGATCAGGTGATGGAATGGAATGATGAGTGCCAGACTGCCTTTGATGAAATCAAGAGATATCTGCTGGAACCACCAATTTTGATGCCACCAGTTGATGGAAGACCCTTGATTATGTACTTAACAGTGTTAGACAACTCAATGGGGTGTGTATTGGGGCAACATGACGAGTCTGGTCGAAAAGAGCAGGCAATATACTACCTTAGCAAAAAGTTTACCGACTGTGAAACAAGATACTCACTGCTCGAGAAAACTTGCTGCGCTTTGGCATGGGCTGCTCTCCGACTAAGACAGTATATGTTGACTCATACTACCTTATTGATTTCGAAGATGGATCCAATCAAGTACATATTTGAGAAACCTGCTCTCTCTGGAAGAATTGCAAGATGGCAAATGATCTTGACAGAATATGATATACAGTATACTACTCAGAAGGCCATCAAGGGAAGTGTTGTTGCTGATCATTTGGCTCATCAAGCAGTGGACGATTATCAGTCAATGAGTTTTGAGTTCCCTGATGAAGACATCATGATTATTACCAAAGAACCTGGACAATATGACGGACCTGAACAAGGATCCCGATGGACTATGGTTTTTGATGGTGCATCCAATGCACTTGGTAATGGTGTTGGTGTTGTGATTAGTTCCCCTGAAGGTTGTCATACCCCGATTACTTCCAGACTTTGTTTCTATTGTACCAATAACATGGCTGAGTATGAGGCATGTATCCTGGGTATTAAAGCTGCTATTGATATGAAGATTCAGTTCCTTGATGTGTATGGAGATTCAGCCCTGGTAGTAAGTCAGATTAAAGGAGATTGGGATACCAAGCATGATAATCTCATTCCTTACAGAGAGCATGTGTTGTCTTTGATCCCACATTTCAAAGAGATTACCTTTGGACATATTCCACGAAGAGAAAATCAGTTGGCAGATGCATTAGCCACCATGGCATCTATGTTTGAGATCAGTTGGGATGATGAAGCTCCCAAGATTACTATTGATAGATTTGAAAAGCCTGCATACTGCAATGAGATTGACACTGAAGGGGCAGAGGAGAAGCCTTGGTTCTATGAAGTGAAAAGATACCTTGAGGCTCAGGAATTCCCTGAAGGGGCATCTGTCAAAGATAGGAAGTTTCTGAGAAGGTTTTCTGCTAAGTTCTTTTTGAGTAATGGCATTCTGTATAAGCGCAATCATGATTCAACTTTGCTTCGTTGTGTGGATAAGAAGGAAGCAATTGAGATTATGGAAGATATGCATGATGGGATCTTTGGCACTCATTCTAGTGGACATACTATGGCAAAGAAGATTTTGAGAGCAGGTTACTATTGGTCTACCATGGAAGCTGATTGTTATCAACACTCCAGAACGTGTCACAAGTGTCAAATTTATGCTGATAAAGTCCATGTACCTCCATCACCATTGAATGTGTTGACTGCTCCTTGGCCCTTTGCCATGTGGGGCATTGATATGATTGGTGAGATCAAGCCTACTGCTTCTAATGGGCATCGTTTCATCCTGGTTGCTATTGATTACTTCATGAAGTGGGTGGAGGCAGCTTCATTTGCATCTGTTACCAAGAATGTTGTGGCTCGATTCATTAAGAATAATCTCATATGTAGGTATGGCATCCCTGAAAGGATTATCACTGACAATGGCTCTAATCTGAACAACACTATGATTACTGATCTCTGCACGCAGTTCAAGATTAAGCATCACAACTCTTCTCCGTATCGTCCAAAGATGAATGGGGCAGTTGAGGCTGCTAATAAGAATATTAAGAAGATTGTACAGAAAATGACTGTTACTTACAAGGATTGGCATGAGATGTTACCATTTGCTCTTCATGGTTATCGTACCACAGTACGTACTTCAACAGGGGCAACCCCATTCTCCTTAGTTTATGGTATGGAAGCAGTTCTGCCCATTGAAGTTCAGATTCCCTCCTTAAGAATTATGAAGGATGCAGGCTTGGATGAAGATGAGTGGATTCAGACTCGACTTGACCAGATAAATTTGATTGATGAGAAGAGGTTAGCAGCAGTTTGTCATGGCCAGATGTACCAGAAACGAATGATCAAAGCTTTTAACAAGAAGGTTAAGCCAAAGGTATATCAGGTTGGTGACTTGGTAATCAAGCGTATCATACTACCACAGGGTGATCCTAGGGGCAAGTGGACTCCAACATATGAAGGACCATTTGTAGTCAAGACAGTATTCTCAGGAGGTGCCATGATACTTACTACTATGGATGGTGAAGACTTCCCGCAGCCTGTAAACGCAGACATAGTTAAAAAATACTACGCATAAAAAGAGACCCGCTAGGTTGACATGCCTAGGCAAAAATAAGGGCATCCCGGCAAACCAAAAGGGTTTGGGCAAAAATTAGGGATATATATAAAAAGATGTACACCCGGCAAGTCGAAAACCTGAAAAGGCGGCTTGGGCAAAAAAGGGTATCCCGGTGGATTGAAAACCTGAAAGGGCAATCCAGGCAAAAGTTAGGGATTAAAACGTATGACTATGTCTCGTTTGGATCACCCATGAAACTGCAACCAGTTGTGTTACTTACTCAAGTTCAAACAGATAAAGCTCAATCCAATCGTTTCCGTCTCAACAGCAGAAGATGAGATACTTAAAGATAATGGCAATAGTAGAATTGAAACTCAATAGGATTATTTCCCACATAGTTGATTCTCTTTGTTTTGTAAAATTTTATGACAAAATCCTCTTACTAGGGTTTATGTCTCCTTGTACAAACTTACCCGTGTATGGGTCACTTTTTGATATAAATAAATTCAATCTTTTGAATCCAGATTTACTTTTACCCTATTTACATAAGCGAAACGTCCATTGGTTGTGTTTGAATGTATTATGCTTTTGAATATGATTGATGTTTACCAGAAATGCATGTATGTTTTTTTAATATGATTGATGTTTACCAGAAATGCATGAAAATGCAGTAATAGTATTTACTAAGGACGAACGAGGAAAGGATTTCAACGAAGTTTCGCCGGTTCATCTTTACAAGACAGTTACAAACCTTCAGTAGGACAAATCCATCTTCATAAAGTCACATCTCCCCTGGAATTTATATCCATCTCTTTTATCCTCATACGGATATTCGGGAATTTACTTTCCAATAAGGGTACGACGAACGAAGACGGGATGTTATATCTACTCTACTATCAAACGAAGACGAAGGTTATATATACCTTACTATCCCCAGCAGATGGGAGGTTATATACCTTGCTATCCCCAGCAGACGGGAGGTTATGTATACCTTATTATCAAATAAGACGGGAACTAGTTCCTCATACTCTTCAGCAACAAATCGGGATTTATTTTCCCTGGCCAGCAGTTGTTTTACGAAGATATCAAGACGCTTCAGGCAGCATCATATCATACATACATCATTTACATCATACCATAACATACATATCCATGAATGCATAATACATTACTTAAGTACATCATATCATACATGCATAATGCATAAACTAATATTATCATACAAGATGCTACCTTGTTTTCAGGTTAATTCTCTAGCAAACAAGACTGGCGATTATCAGGACTGCTTTATCCTCCTGAAAGTTATCTTCCCTCAGGATTGCTTTATCCTCCTGAAAGCATATCATCCATCAGGACTGCTTTATCCTCCTGAAAACTTTTACTACATCAGGACTGCTTCATCCTCCTGAAAGCTTATTATCTCATCAGGATTGCTTTATCCTCCTAAAAGCACACTATTACCTCAGGGCTGCTTCATCCTCCTGATAGCTATCATCATTACCTCAGGATTGCTTCATCCTCCTGAAAGATTATTACCTCAGGATTGCTTCATCCTCCTGACAGCTTCTTGTACCTCAGGATTGCTTTATCCTCCTGACAGCTTATTGTACCTCAGGATTGCTTTATCCTCCTGAAAACATACTATTACCTCAGGATTGCTTCATCCTCCTGATAACTCATCATTACCTCAGGATTGCTTCATTCTCCTGAAAGCCTATTATTGCCTCAGGACTGCTTCATCCTCCTGACAGCTTATTGTACCTCAGGATTGCTTTATCCTCCTGAAATCATATTATTACCTCAGGATTTCTTCATCCTCCTGAAAGATTATTACCTCAGGATTGCTTCATCCTCCTGACAGCTTCTTGTACCTCAGGATTGCTTTATCCTCCTGACAGCTTATTGTACCTCAGGATTGCTTTATCCTCCTGAAAACATACTATTACCTCAGGATTGCTTCATCCTCCTGATAACTCATCATTACCTCAGGATTGCTTCATTCTCCTGAAAGCCTATTATTACCTCAGGACTGCTTTATCCTCCTGACAGCTTATTGTACCTCAGGATTGCTTTATCCTCCTGAAATCATATTATTACCTCAGGGCTGCTTTATCCTCCTGAAAGATTATTATTACCTCAGGACTGCTTTATCCTCCTGACAGCTTATTGTACCCCAAGATTGCTTTATCCTCCTGAAATCATATTATTACCATCAGGACTGCTTTATCCTCCTGAAAGTTATCATCATATCTTCATATTTTGGACTGCTTTATCCTCCAAGAAATGTATCTGAAGAACTTTTCTCCAAGTGGCATCTTTAAGCCCACTCAAGCATATTCAACTAGTCACCTGTATCACCCTATGCACTGGTGAGTGCAAATTTTTGGGCTTTTGTGTTCAATCCCCTTCAACCTTCCAGGTCACGACTGGCAAACATACCAATCTAACCCCTCAGGTTTCAGAAAATTGAACAGGGGCAGCTGTTGCACCCCAAAATTTGCCCTCACAATACAAGACTTTGTGTGCTAAGAAGGTTCACAAGGTTCACAAGATTCACAATGCTTTCAAGACCTTTCATGAGGCTCATGAAGTCTACAAGTCACTTCATGAAGGTTCACAAGGTTCACAAGTTTCCCAATGCTTTCAATACCTTCCATGAGGCTCATGAAGTCTACAAGTCACTTCATGAAGGTTCACAAGGTTCACAAGATTCACAATGCTTACCAGACTGTTTATGAGGTTCAGGAAGTCTACAAGTCACTTTATGAATTTCACAAGGTTCACAAGGTTCACAATACCTCCCATGAGGTTCATAAGACATTTTATGATGGTTCACAAGGTTCACAAAGTTCACAACTGGTCAGAAGAGTTGACAATTCCCTCAGACAATGCACCTCCTAAGCAGTGCATCCAAAACTAGGGTTTTGACTTTAATCAGGCTAAATGAACTTCCAAGACTTCAAGTGAGCTTCATAACATCTTATATGTGTTTAAGAATCCCCATGACAAGTTTCAATACTTTTCTCCAAAGTTTGCTCAGTCAGATGATCAGATAAGTCAAAATCAGTCAAAGCAGTTAAAAAGTCAAACTGAGGTCAACTGTGGTCAAACCAAAGTCAAACTTCATGATTTTTTGCCAACATCAAGTATATGAAGTAAAATTAATCATTTGATAAAGGGTTGATCATGATTCATCAAGGAGATTTCAGATCATCAAGAATCAGGAGTTTCTAAATTAGGGTTTTTTCAGTAAAAGTCAACTGAACTTTGACCAGCCATAACTTTCACATACTTCATCACCAAGTCTCCACTCAAAGCTCATTTTGAAGGAAATTGAATTCTCTACAACTTTGTGTCACACAAGCCAAGCCCAAAAATGCTTCATTTGGAAGGTATGAGCTAAGACATTATAGGTCCTTTTGAAAGTCAACAAAAAGTCAACAACTTCAAAAGGGCATAACTTGAGATTGGTAAATGATATGGACATCAAACCAGTGGGGTTGTTTAGAGGACTCTTTAAGCTTTCAAAAATGTCCAAGAACACCCTCATATCATTAAAATTGAAGGATATGTGCCCTTGCAAAGTTGGGCAATTTTGGGTTGGTTTATGATGAAAATGGAGGTCTAAAACCAATTTCTTCCAAATGGGCTTGCCAAATGATGATCCAATCCATACAATAACTTCATGCACGACCCAAACCATTAAAAATCAGATTTTTTATTATTTTATTTTTATTTATTTTGATTTAATTCATTAAAAATCATTTTAAATAAAAATAAAATATGAAAATGTAAGATTTGATTTGGATCAAGCTTCTAGAAAATCATAAATTTGATTTGAATTGAAGAGGAAAGAAATCATGAGGTTTAGCCAAAAATAGCAAGCATTCACACGTGAATATTTCATTTTTAAGGCATGATCATTTTGAATCTTTTCATATCAAATTTTCCACACAACCATTCAATCTTTTTGACCTAATTCACTCTCCTATAAGTGCTTAACTCATTGCAATCACAAGGGGACGGATTCCACAGCCCCAAGAGTAAGTTCACATTGTTCAAAAACCTTCACAAACTCTCATTCGGATTCATTGATACAAGGTGTTTGAAGGTAAAATAAGAACATAGCAATGTTCCTTGGACCTCACTGATCATAAACCAATACTCATATGCATCAAAACCATGCCATAATGCATAACCCGAAGCTTGGTTGTTCTTGAAAATATTTTTTTCGATTTCCATTATTTAACCACTATTAATTGATTTTGTTGTGTGATTCGTGTTAGTTAGGACCTAGGGATGCTTTCTGGACCAATTGATTGAAGCTTCACTGCCTAGAATGGATTCGGCCATTGTTAGGGTTAGAACTCCAAAATTGGGGATTCATGGAATACCTAATATAAATGGATAATGAATTCATATTTGGACTGTAATTGTGTTATAGATCATGTTTGCAGGTTCAATTTGATGAAATATTACCCGTATGATGCTGTACATGATTCGCAGGTTGCAAGTGCAGAAAAATTCGTAGGAATTTTCCCAAGAAAATTCGCAGGAAATCCTACGAATTTGAGGTTGAAGATGAAGACGTTCTGGCGCGAATTTCATATTTGAAATTATGATTTAAAATATTATGTTATCTTCCTGGTTGTTTATCACACAGTAGCATGTGTCCCAGTGGAAAGAGGCGTTTGTGTGTAACTATAAGACCTGTGTTCGAATCCTGGCTGTGTACATATTTTTTCTTATTTTTCAGGTTAAAAAGGAGGCTTAATATATTATGCTTTCCTGCCAACACAATATCAGATTTGCTCACCTAGCTGGAATGGTCATGCGTGCGTTTGTATGTTTAAGAGGTCCTGGGTTCGATTCCTCACCCAGGCCTTTTGTTTCTTTTATTTTTCTGGACTTTTTGTGACAAAGGAACAAAACCAATTTCACTCTCTCTTCTATTGCCTGTGCGCATGGTAGCCTAGTGGTTGTTGTTATTGCTGGCAGGCAGGATGTCATGGGTTCAACCCCAGCCAGGTAAGTTTTCATTCTTTTTTTTTTGTATTTTGTTTGTTTCAAATATTTTATTATTAAATTATATATAGTTTTGTATATATGTTATATATATTTAAATAATTCTAAAATAAAATATATGTATATACTATGTATTCTTTTCAAAATTCTAAAAGTTTATTTTCTAAATTCAAAAATTAATTTTTTATATGTTTATAAAATGTATATATGTATTATTTAGTTAAATAAATTATAATTATAAAATAAACCCTAATATATTATTTTCTAAACAATTGAAAAGAAACCTAATTTTCTCTTATGATTTAAATTTCTAATTTTTTTTGTAAATATAATTATTATGTACATATTTATTTAATTTTTTGTAAATATAATTATAATCAAATTTTTTATAATATGTAATTGTTTCTATAGTTTGTTCATAATCTAAATTTTAATTTTTTTAAAAAAATATATATGTTTAAAAATAATTAAATTTATGCTAATATTGTAATTATAATTTTTTATATGTTTATAATTAATTTAACTTTTATAAGTTGCATATAATTTTAAATTTTATAATTAAATTGTTCATATTTCCTTAATAATTTCTAATTCTTATTTATTATTTTATTTTGTCTATTATTACTAAATCATGCTTATTACTAATCCATTTATTTTTTCAATTATGCTTATTATTATTATTATTTCACTAACCTTATTTGTTTTTGATTATTATTACTAACCCCTATTATAATTATTATTGCTTATTACTTATATTTTGCTTATTTATTTATTTTTGGTTATTTATTTAAATTGCTTAATTATTATGTAATTGCTCCTTGGTGTAATTTTTGTAAATATTTAAGTTATTTTATTTTTTATGCTATGGTTAGTAAAATAGGGAGTGTAAACATGTATGCTATTTAAAATTTAATTTAGATCATTTAAATTATAAGATAAATTAAATTAAACACTCACACACGTAAGTCGATTCATGATCGCCATCTCACTTTCTAGGGTTGCCTCTCAATGTTGCCTAATTATAAGGTCAAGTGGGGTGTATAAAGCAAAGTCCCTTAAAAGAAAAGTCATCAAGTCCCTTAAATGGTTGCCTTCATAAAAGATCTTGTCCCTTTTCGAATAATGATGATAGTCCCTCCTAAATGCTTAATACACCTCACAGTTGCCTTCATTAAAACAGATGTCCCTCACTTGTCCCTTACATCCAAGGTAATGACTACCTATTCCTTAATAATAGGGATAGTCTTACCATTTAAAGGATAAAGAACAGAAAGACTTAAAACTTTAGGGTAGGTTCCTCATAGTTGCTTGCTCACTTCATTTAAAAACTTTTCAAACACTTCACAAATTTCAAACAATTTTCAAACACAAGTTTTTTACGCATCCGTACATGGATCATTATTAAACTCTTATGAAAATTTCTATTCACACACTTCACATTTTCAAAAACAATTCAAAGTGAGCTAAGTAACTAAGAGCCCATGGATAACCATGGATGTAAAGGGTGCTAACACCTTCCCTTTACATAACCTACCCCCCCGGACCCAAAAATCTTTTAAAAGGTCTTTCCTGTTCTTTTATGCCTTTCCTTTGGATAAAATAAAAGTCGGTGGCGACTCTTGCTATCCGCAACATAACTAAAGTCAGTTCTCCCACCGTGTTACACAACTGCAAAGACAATTGTTCCTACAGACTCGTCTACAAAATCAACAACCACTTCTTCCATCACTTCAACAAACAACAGTTCAATTGCATCCACTTCTACAACTACAGCAAACACCAACAACGACGTCTCCACAGTCACTATCTATTATGACCCTGCAACGGTCCCTGTTTCCAACAATTATCAACAACAATCTCCGCAACAGTTTCAGCAACAGCCAAGCTTCAATCAATCACCACCAACACCCACCAAAAGTCCTGTCACCATCTTCTATGATCCACAGATAATAACGGTTCCAACCTCTGCTGCAGTTAGCCCAGTCACCATCACGGTGCCAGGGCCCATTCCATATGACAAAGACAATGTTGTACCATGGCATTATGGTTCAGACCTTTACTGCAATGGAGAAAGAGTCTTTCTTGATTCTTCAATTCACACCCCCAAGTGGATAATGTCGGGGGAGGTGGAGGCTTCACCCGAAGCAGACGCCTCTTCTCGTCACAAGCTCCAAGAACTAATACTGAGGCAGAGGCTGTTGCCAAAGCCAAAGGGAAAAGTGTGGCACCTGAAGAACCTGTACCAAAAGAAGCCCATAAATCATCCTTTGATTAGGATGTGGATGAATTTATGAGGATAATCAAAATAAGTGACTACAAGGTTGTGGATCAGCTCCACCAGACCCCTTCCAAGATCTCCATCTTATCCCTGCTGTTGTGTTCCTAAGCTCATTGGTATGCGCTACTTAAAGTCTTGCACGCTGCCTACGTGCCGGAGGAGATCACAGTGAATCAGCTTAAGACAGTGGTGTCTAATGTTAATACTAGCCATGGGCTAGGTTTCACCAATGTTGACTTAACAACGGAAGGACGTCACCACAACAAAGATTTACACATCACTTTGGAGTGTAAAGGAGCTGTGTTCTCTCATGTTCTTGTTGACATTGGGTCCTCACTCAATGTCTTGCCAAAGAAGGCTCTTGTCAAGCTCGAATATGATGGAATAGCTCTCCGGCCAAGCAATCTGGTGGTCAGGGCTTTTGATGGCTCCAAGAGGTCTGTTCTTGGAAAGGTGGAGCTGCATGTGATAATCAGTCCGCAGGTCTTTCAGACTACTTTCTATGTGATGGACATTCAGCCGGCCTACAGCTGTTTGTTGGGTCAACCATGGATTCACGCCGCTGGTGCAGTCACGTCGACCCTTCACCAAAAATTGAAATATGAGTGGGAAGGACAAATTATCACTATCTGTAGTGAAGAGGACATCTTTGTTAGCCATCTGGCTACATACAAATACATTGAGATGGATGGTGAAATCCATGAAACCATGAGCCAAGGGTTCGAAGCTCTGAACATCAATGAGGCGACGACTGAAGTATTTGCTGCATCCCAGGAGGATAGGATGGGTACTTCAATTGTCTCCTATCAGCAAGCGCGGAAGGTTGTTGAAGATGGAAATGCCCAAGGTTGGGGTAAGCTGCTACCGGTGGAGACGAAGGAGGACAGATTCGGTTTGGGTTACAAACCATTCCGACAAGATCAAGCAGAGGCTGCTAAAGAGCCCAAGTTCATCAGTGGAGGGATGGTCACCCCAAATGTTGTCAATAACGTGGAAGATGAGGCGGAAAGAGACCTCAACCTGGAGAGCTGGATACGTCCAAGGATCCCGGGTCACCAAATCCTTAACTTGTCTTCCCAGGAAATTATAAGGGTTACTCCTGCAGAGTAATTATTATTTCCTGCTTTTTTTCAGCATGCATCAAGTCTTGCATCTTGCCCAAGGTGTTAGGACTCATTTTGTAATAGGGCCATATTGTAATTTTGTGCAAATGGAATATCAATGAATATCGGACATCTTTTGCAAACAAGTCTCTCTTTCGCTCACTGTCTTTTCATTTTTCACTTTTGTACAAAACAATAAAATGGCAATGTTTTCAAAATACTAATTTCATTTACACTTTTTCTAAACAAGATTAAAATTGATCACTAAAACGAACAAATTTCAACCCTTGTAGAGATTACCCTCCAGATTGCACCGACAACAACACTGCTATGACCTTGTATGACTTCGACAATCTAATTAATCAAGCTGATGAAGGGGTTGAAGAAGACTATGAGTTACCTGAAGAGTTAGCCAGGTTGTTGAGGCAAGAAGAGAAAGTGATTACTCCTCATCAGGAGGAGGTTGAAAGAGTTAATCTTGGTTCCGAGGAGGATTTGAAAGAAGTGAAGATTAGGGCCAGTCTACAGGCTTCAGTAAAGGAATAGCTCATCGACATGCTTCGAGAATACGTCGACGTCTTTTCTTGGTCCTATCAAGACATTCCAGGTCTAGATATGGATATTGTTATGCACAAGCTGCCATTAAAAGAAGATTGCCCTCTAGTGAAGCAAAAGCTACGCCGTACTCGCCCAGATATGGCCATGAAGATTAAGGAACAAGTACAAAAATAGTGGGACGCCGGTTTCCTTGTTGTAACTAGTTACCCGCCGTGGGTTGCTAACATTGTACCTGTGCCTAAGAAGGATGGCAAAGTACGGATGTGTGTGGATTATCGAGATTTGAATAGAGCTAGTCCGAAGGATGATTTCCCATTACCTCACATTGATGTATTGGTCAACAACACAACTCAGTTCTCGGTGTTTTCTTTCATGGATGTTTTTTCTGGGTATAATCAGATCAAGATGTCACTCGAAGACATGGAGAAAACAACCTTCATCACACCTTGGGGCACATTTTGTTACAAGGTAATGCCATTTGGACTGAAGAATGCCGATGCGACTTATCAACAGGCTATGTTAACGTTATTCCACGATATGATCCACAAAGAAATTGAATGCTACGTGGATGACATGATTGCCAAGTCCCTCACTGAAGAAGATCATCTGGTGAATTTGCTGAAGTTGTTCAAGCGTCTGAGAAAGTATCAGTTGAAGCTAAACCCCAACAAATGCACATTCGGGGTACGGTCCGGTAAACTGCTAGGATTTATTGTAAGTGAAAAGGGAATTGAAGTTGATCCTGACAAAGTCAAAGCCATTCAGGAGATGCCTGCACCTAGGATTGAAAAGGAAGTTCGGGGGTTCCTAGGTAGATTGAACTACATATCGAGGTTCATATCTCATCTTACAGCTACCTGTGAGCCCCTGTTCAAATTGTTAAGAAAGGAACAGACGGTCAGGTGGAACGAAGATTATCAGAAGGCTTTTGACAAGATCAAGGAGTACCTGCAAGAAACTCCGATTCTTATGCCTCCAGTTGAAGGAAGACCTCTAATAATGTACCTGAAAGTATTAGAAGGATCAATGGGGTGTGTGTTGGGCCAGCATGACGAGTTTGGTCGAAAAGAGTATGCAATATACTACCTAAGCAAAATGTTTACCGACTGTGAACAACGTTATTCACTGGTAGAGAAAACTTGATGTGCTTTAGCGTGGGCTGCTTGCCGACTAAGACAATATATGTTGACCCACACTACCTTGTTGATCTCAAAAAAGGACCCCATCAAGTACATATTTGAGAAGCCAGCGCTTACCAAAAGGGTTGCAAGATGGAAAATGATTCAGACATAGTATGAAATTCAGTACACATCTCAAAAGGCCATCAAGGGCAGTGTACTATCTGACTATCTGGCTGAGCAACCCATTGATGATTATCAGCCCATGAGATTTGATTTCCCCGATGAAGACATCATGTACTTAAAAGCAAAAGACCATGAAGAGCCTGTTCACACTGAAGGGCTTGACCCGGAAGAAGAATGGACAATGATGTTTGATGGGGTTGTCAATATGAATGGTCGCGGAGTAGGTGCAGTGCTCATTACACCTAAAGGAGTTCATATGCCTTTCTCGGCGAAACTCACCTTTGCCTGCACTAACAACGAAACTGAATACGAAGCCTGTATCATGGGTCTTGAGGAAGCCATTGACCTCAAGATCAAGACATTGAATGTATTCAGAGATTCAGCTTTGGTGATCAATCAGACCAACGGAAAATGGTACACTCACCAAGAGCATCTGATTCCATACCGTGACTACACGAGGAGATTATTGACTTTCTTCACAATAGTCAAACTTGAATACATCCCTCGAGACGAGAATCAGTTCGCAGATGCTTTAGCTACCATTTCATCCATGATCAAAGTTCAAACTGCCAATTATGTGCCTCAGATTTTGGTATCCAGACTAGACAGACCAACATACATATTCTCTGTGGACACTGCTAAAGATGACAAGCCTTGGTTCCATGACATCAAAAGCTTCTTAGAGGATCAAACATACCCACCTGGGGCATCATCCAATGATAAGAAAACATTAAGAAGGCTGCCCGGTAGTTTCTTCCTTAATACTGATGGTTCATTATACAAGCGAAACTTTGACATGGTTCTGCTCAGATGTGTTGACAAGAAAGAAGCAGACTTGCTGATGCACGAGGTGCATGAAGGATCTTTTGGTACCCATGCTGGAGGACATGCAATGGCTAAGAAATTATTAAGATCGAGTTACTACTGGATCATAATGGATGCAGACTGTTGTGCCTATGCCAGAAAATGCCACAAGTGCCAGATCTATGTAGATAAAGTGCATGTGCCTCCAAATCCTTTGAACGTAATGTCTTCACCTTGGCCCTTTGCCATGTGGGGCATTGACATGATTGGAAAGATCGAACTGACTGCTTCAAATGGCCACAAATTCATCCTGGTAGCCATTGATTACTTCACCAAGTGGGTCGAAGCAGCTTCGTATGCAAACGTCACCAGACAAGTGGTAGCCAGATTTCTGAAAAGGGACATCATCTGTCGATATGGAGTACCCGAGCGAATCATTACTGACAATGGTTCCAATTTGAACAACAAAATGATGGTAGAACTGTGCCGGGACTTCAAAATCCAACATCACAACTCTTCTCCTTACAGGCCAAAGATGAATGGCGCTGTTGAGGTAGCTAATAAAAACATCAAGAAGATTGTGCAAAAGATGGTGGTTACTTATAAAGACTGGCATGAGATGCTACCATTTGCCTTGCATGGGTATCGAACCTCAACCAGAACGTCTACTGGGGAAACGCCTTATCAGCTTGTATACGGTATGGAAGTTGTCCTACCTGTTGAAGTTGAGCTACCTTCCTTATGGGTAATGATGGATGTTAAGCTGGACGAAGCAGAGTGGGTCCAGTCTCGGTTCAATCAACTGAATCTGATCGAAGAGAAAAGGCTAGTTGCCATCTGTCATGGGCAGTTATACCAGAAAAGGATGAAGAAAGCCTTCGATCAGAAAGTCAGGCTTCAGGAATACCAAGCGGGGGATCTTGTGCTAAAAAGACTCCTTCCTCCTCATACAGATCACATGGGCAAATGGACTCCGAAATACGACGGTCCATTCATAGTAAAGAAGGTTTTTTCTGGTGGAGCACTGATGCTCACTACTATGGATGGTGAAGATTTCGTATCCCTTGTGAATTCAGATGTAGTTAAAAAAATACTTCGCATAAAATGACCCGCTGGACATAAAAACAGAATGTAAGTCCAGGAAAAAATAGGGCATCCCGGCGAGTCAAAAATAGAATAAAAGACTCGGGAAAAAATAAGGGAAAATTGAAAACATGTACACCCGCTGAGTTGAAAACATGTACACCCGCTGACTCGGGAAAAAATGGGTATCCCAGTGGATTGAAAACCTGAAAGGGAGATCCACGCAAAATCAGGGAATAAGCGAACAACTGCATTCTGAATTCGTCTGTATCATTCACAACATGGCAAGCTTTGAAAGGATAAAGCATCAGTCAGAATCAACCTTCTTCGGAAAGCAAGATGAGAAAAACGGCAAGGTCATACAAGTCATGGCAAGGGAAGCTCACTGGAGCATCGTCAACATTGCCAACACTTTTATTTTCTCAATTTATAGAAACCCCCTCATTTCAGGGGATTTGTTTCTTTGTATTTGCCAATTTAGGGCACCCAGATTAATAAAATCAGAATTTTCAGTCACACCTCGTTTTGTACATTTTTTGTTTCGTTTGCAAAATGTCCAGTATTCATGATACAACACTTGCATAAAATAAATGAGCCATTTTTAACAAATGCTTGCAGGAAATAAATTCACTTTCAGGAAAGCCTAACTCCTATGACGGAATCCGATAAGGGACACCTCGGGATACTTGTGCATTTCTTTTGTCTTAACAGATTGCAGGTATTCAATATGCAACATGGGGCATGCCAAGCATTGAATCCTCAGCATGCTACTTCCCAGAAGAAGGATATCCCCAAACAGGTGTCTACCAACTCTTCCACAGCAAGGTGGTCAAGGAATCTCCTACTCCCCATAGAGTCTCCATTCTCTCCCCAGGGGAGCAATGCATGCATACTTTCCCAACGAAGTGTTGATGTTTCCTTCTCCCCAGCTGAGTCTTCTCTCCGGATAGATCTACCAATGATCTATTTCCCCAAGCAGAGCTCTCCTTGTAGTTATAACTACCAAAGATCTCTTCCCCAGCCGGGACATCCCTCCAAGCAGATCAGCTAGAGATCTTTTTCCCAGCGGGATCCGAATCCCGGATAGGTTTCTCTTTTGCATAATCATAGCATTTGCATCATGTTCACCAAATAAGCGTAGCATTCCGTCTAATACGGAGCATTACGGCAAAAATCAAACATTTGCATGATCACAAGCCAGGTTCGAGCCAGTCACCTGCAATTACCATCAGTATCTCATCAGTAACATACAAAACACATCCCCTACAAATAAAAGCCAAAGCATCCCTTTACACTCTCAAATACAGATACCTATACACACTCTTTTTGACACTCGTTCGTGTCATCCTTCCCCAGCAAGGTCGCCCGAACACTTTCTACAAACAAATACTTGTTTATAACACACTCTTTCGACATCCGTCTATGTCATCATATCCCCGCAGAAAGCCAAAGTATACTCTTTGCATTCTCAAAATAAATGCCTGTTTTTATATAGTATATTTGACACTCGTCCGTGTCATGCATTCCACAGCAGATCAAACACTCGTCCGTGTCCTGCTCATACTTCACCAACAAACCAATACTCACTCATACTTATATACAAAAGTCTTTGATACTCGTCCGTATATTGTTTATATATCATTCCTCAACAGATCCGACACTCGTCCGTGTTCTTTGATAACCAGTTGGTACTCGTCCATATCATCATCTCTGAACACGCGTCAGCATTTGTTTCTATCGATACTAGTCCTTATCATGGTCTTAAGGATGCTCGTCCGCATCTTTAATCTATACACAGTGTCAAACACTTATACCTTTTATTCTTGAAAGCATAAGCACTCGTCTGTGTTTATCATTCCCCAGTAAGTCACCAACAGAACGACCTTTTTCTATCCGACATTCGTCATATGTCGTGATACTTTCGGCAGCCGTACCCTGCCAGGTGATCGTCCTTCACCTTTGGATGACCGTCCCTCATCCTTTTCCCCAACGGAGTCCCCATTAGTGGAACCCTTTTCTATCTGTTCGTCCTATGTCGTGATAAACCCCGAGAGCATCCGTACCCTGCTAGGTGATCATCCTTCACCTCGTGATGATCGTCCTTCATCATGCTTATCCGATGGTCGTCCCCATCGTCGACCTTTTCTATCCGACATTCGTCCTATGTCGTGATAAAGAGCAGTCGTTCCCTGCTAGGTGATTGTCCTTCACCTTTTGATGACCGTCTCTCATCATTTATCTGATGGTCGTCCCCATCGTTGATCTTGATATCCGACATTCTTCCTATGTCGTGATAAAGAGCAGTTGTCCCCTGCTAGGTGATCGTCCTCCACCTCTGATGACCGTCGCTCATCATTTATTTCATTAAACCGATGGTCGTCCCCGACGTTGTTTACTTGAATTTCTAAGCCTGATGGACGTCCCCATCATTGCCTTTACTTTAATCCCCAGAGAATCTTGTTTCTTTACCTGATGGTCGTCCCCATCATGGTCTCTTTATTTCCCCAGCTTGTCGGCCGTCCCCGGCATTGTTTAGCTTACTGCTTTATCCCCAACACTCGTCCTCTGCTCGATGGTCGTCCTCCTTCGCCTTCATTTGATAATCATACTATACTACCTTTTACAATTTATATCCCTTTTCTTCTTCTATCCAGGAGTGCAAATTTTGGACTGTCTTTGGTATTCAACCACAAGTTATCTTCTGTCTGTTAAGCCAAGCGCTTACATCCTGCACAGCTAACTCATGCTTGATTAGGGGCAGCTGTAAACACCCCAAATTTTCCCTCACTCTTTATCACACCATGGCTTGTAATCTTTCATGTTTGCATTAACATAAGCATACTACATCATTTAGCATATTTGCTTTACTGCATAAGTTCAAGTGCATCTGCATCTAGGGTTTGTGATATCAGCAATCCAAGAATCCATATGAGCCATCCCAAAGGCCTCAAAGCTTTCCAAGAGGGTCCATGTGTATTCTATCATCATATTATGCTCCTCAAGGTTCATGGAAGTCAAGATATCACAAGAATTGGCAAAGGCATGGAAGCAGAGCTAGGGTTTTCACTACATAGATGACCAAAATTAGGGTTTTGGTTTCAGAGGCCTTAACTCCAAATTTTTGGGCCATTCTTGTTTCTAATGTTCTTAATATGTAATAAGGATCATGTGTACCAAGTTTGATGAAGAAATTCATTGTGGAAGTCATCTGTTCACTGGGTAACTTCATGAGATTGTTAAGTCAAAATCAGGGCATTTGAGGCCCCCAACAATGGAACCAAAGGGGTATTTTCATCAAATTGAAGTTATATGATATTTATTTGATCTTAGAAGGGGTTGGAAGTTCACAAGACTGAAGAATTTTGAGCCAATTGCAAACTTGCCAAAAATGGAAATGACTTGAAATGTAAACTTTCTATTTTGGGAAAGTTTTTCAACCTCCTCTTTCTTAACCAAAAATGCTTCAAATGAAAAATTATTGGTCATGAAAGTTGTAGATTAGATCTTTCCCTTTTCAAAAAGTACAAGAACATGTCTTGATTCATCATAGAACTCAAGATATGGCCTTTCAAAGTTGGCAAAAATCCTATAATTTCAAGTTTCATGTCAAAGAAGGATTTTGCAAATTGGCATGTTCAAGCATTCTAATGACTTCAAATGTATAGAAACACTTCACAATATATCAATTGTGCCTCTATACATAATAATTGGGCATTGAACCAAGTATTTTCATGACTTGAACTTCAAGAAATCACAAAAGGGCCAAAACTCTCAAGAATTGCAAAATGCATTGGATTCTCTCATCCACTTGTGCCAGCTGCATCAAAACCATTCCATGGCTCTCCATGAAACTTGCTGAGGCCAGACACCCCAAGAAATCAGACCTGCCATGGCCCATACCTCAATTACACAAATATTGATTTTTTTTGCAAATCACCCCATACCAATCAACCTGTGCCACAACAACTCTCTGGCCAATCAGCATACATTATGTGAACCCTAAGGACTCAAAAGAACACAACATTGATGCCTGAAACACACACACTCAGAATCCACAAAATTTGTCAAAAACTTCCTCTCTTTGAAACTCATCATACAACCACTGAAACTTCAATCTTTCTTCACCAATCATCTCCACATGACCTAAGGATCATTTCCCACCCATCACCATAGCCTAAAACACCCTCAATCAGAAATATGATTTCTGCATACTCAGAACCAAAACCTTCAAAATGCCCATCACAAGCTTGCTCTAAGCTCATCTTAATCATCAGGAAGATCATTGGGGTGGATTTGAACCAAGAGGGAGGCCATAAAGCTCAAGAACACAAAGCTTCAACTCAGGTAGCTTCATGAACTTTTTTTCCAAAACTTTCTATTTAAGTTTCTAAATGAATCTACATGCTTAGCTGATTATTCTGATATGTTTATTTTCGAAAATGGTTAAGAAATACGTGTGTATTGAACTTTTGAAAGTTTTTAATATTTTCACGATTTGCTTCGAATCATGATTTGTGTGAATGATAAATGTGTTTTGATGATGGATTCTTGTTATGGGAGGGTAGTAGATCATTGTTGGAGCTTTAGAGCTTTTGATTTAGCCTAGGGAAGAAGCTGGGGTTTTGGTGTGGCCAGAGAAGATGACCAGAGCTTGCTCCTGTCACCTGAAAATAATTAGAACCCTAATTAGGGTTTAGTTGCCCAGTTTGAATCTCAGCCCTTAGATTAGGATTAGAGCGTGTTTGAATGGTCCTGATTCATTCACTTAACCCTAATTCGTAATTAATTAATTTAATTAATTCAAATTGCCAGAATCAATCTCAGCCTACCATCTGCGCGCGCAGTCAACCCTCACCCTCTGAATTTGAACCTCACCCCGTGGATGTGCATACCTTCCATTTTAAATCATTTTTATTTCATTTTAATTCATTTTACTTGCATAATTCATTTAAAATACCAAAACATTTCCAAAAAAAATATGTTCTTTTGCATTCTGACTTTAAATATTTTTCTCATTCCAAAAATAAGTTTTATTTTATTTTTTGCATTAAAAAAGCATTTTAAAAATATTTAAATGTTATTTTTAATTAATTAAAGTATTTTAATTAATTAAAAATACATTTAGGTTTCTAAAAATCACCAAAAAAATCATGAATCATCCCAATGAATTTAGAAACATTTTCAAACTCTTCACACAAATTTCTTCTTAGGTTTGATCATAGTTTGTGAATTTTTTTTGAATTAAGGGTCATTAAAATCATATTTTTGAACCCTAACTTTAAAAAATCATTTATGCCTAACCAAGAAGAGTTTGAAGTTGATTCTTTTTGCATTGTGTTACATATTGCATGTAGTTTATAGGTCATTTTCATCATGAATTTACCTTGCATTTTCAAATTGATTTGCATTTTTCCCTTTGAACCACACCAAAACCCTAGAAAACTTAGGAAATTCATAACTTTTAATTTGTTATGCTTCTGACCTCCTTCTTTGGGGTGTGACCTAATATGGGATTAGGGTTTATTTAAGATTGATTGCAATTTTTTATCATGTCATATGCTTCTGTTTTGTTCATTTGCATCTCACACTTCCATACAACCCTAATTTCTCATGTACACTTGCATTCACCTTACATATGCATCATTACATGAACTTGCCATGGCATTTCGTGCATTCATATGTCATCTTAGACATCTTAGGACATGTTAGAACCATGCTTGATCGTTTATTCATTCATTTGCCATGATTTTCATTCATTTCATTTCATTAACTTTCATGTGTTTTCAAACTTCAAAGCATGCTTCCTTTGCATCTCATCTTTGTATGATCATACATATGCATTTTGTATGCCTTTGCATCATCCCACATGAAATTTACATTGCATAAACACTTCTGACTTTGGTCATTTCATCTCATTTCATCTCATTTCATCTCATTTCTGTATGCTTTATACCTTATGCATTCATGCTAACACTTTCAGGTGGTAAGTTACTTTGGGAGGTGGATTTGCCTTCACCTCTCACTTCTGCTTATCTCTTTCATTTTCATTTTAATATGTCTTTGAAGTGAACTTGTTCACTTGTGTTCCATCTTTATTACTTTCTTTCTCTAAGTTACTTATCTTCTTCAATGAAGTAAGTAACTTATTCTTCTGCTTCTCCCTCCTTCCATCTGCTTCTTCCATTGGTGGTTTCCTTAAAGATCTTTATCAAGCCTTATAAACCATATGATATCCAAGCATGATAATAATTAGGGTTGTGATTAGTCCCCCTTAGCATTTTACCTTTGAGTCTCCTTGAATCTCTCCTCTCATCTCAATAATCAGAGACTAAACTCTTAAAGTTTTAGGACTTTGGAATTAGGGTTATGCATGTATCCTTCTCTTAGGATGTAGTGTATAAATTTAATCCTAAGTGTTAAACCTTTAATTTGTTTAAACCTCTTAATCAAATCATCTTAATAATCATCAAGACTTTATCTTGTAACTTGGGCCTTACATTAGGGTTCTAATTCATCCTTATGGTTAAGAAGGACTAACCCTAGTGTTTAATGGACAAGTCCCCCTCAATTTGTCTTACAAATTTAAAATCCACTTCTTAATCTCATCCCTTAATTAAAATCCACTTAATAAAGGCTTGTTATATAATGAATTTAATCCCTAAACATGGATTAAGTTGAGGTATCTTCCTCAGCTTAAGTATGCTCATCTTTTATCCTTCTATTAGGATGGTGTAATGAGTTCATTAATCTGTGATTAGAGATTAAACTCATTACTTAACACTAAACAAAAACCCAAAAACATCTAAATAATCACAAGTAGGTTAATGATCTTAATCCTACATCATCATGGAAATTAAGTTGAGATGCTTATCTCATACTTAAGTAGGCTCATTATCCCTAATCAGGGAGGATATAATGAGTTTACAAACCCTTGATTTAGGCTTAAGCTCATTAACTTATGCAAAACACCAAAAACAATAACAAAAATGAAAACAAAAAACAAGAAATAATCGTCTTCTTCGGGATTCTTTTCTCATCACACTCATTCACAAACGAGAACTTGTTTATTCCATCTAATGCAAGACAGTTAGCACTCGAGTCAGACGAGTCATACACTTGAGCATAGGCAAGCAAGCAGTTCACAGTCAATTTTATTTCAGTCTCTTTGAGTCGAACTACGGTGTTTTGACTTCCTCATTGCACGAGAGGATACGTAGGCATAACTTAACTGTTATCGAACAAAAGTCTCTTTGTCATCCCCCTCTTCCAGCATTCTTTTAAAAGCCTCAGTTCCTGAACAATTCACCCTTTTACACTAACACCTGTATATTCATTCCTTAGCTTTTGCACACAGATAGCACATACACTACCCCTTTAAACACAAACTTTCAAGTGTGGATCCCGTCGAGTACGACGGACTATCTGGGTGCTAATACCTTCCCAGGTTGTAACCAACCCCTTTTCTCAGTTTCTCTGGTTCGCAATCGTCTTATCCATATCTTCCTAGGTTTATGCAACATTACCTTTCCTTCGGGATAAAAATGCCTAGTTGGCGACTCTATTCATCTTCATTTCAATCCTCCTTTCTCCGACCGTTCGCGCTTGTACCGGAATGCAAATCTTTGGGAGCGACATAACTCACAAAATCATTATCGGGTTCAAGGTTGTAAGGGATAATGGGAGAGCATCTAGAAAATCATGGTCCCTCATAGGGCGAAATATCTATTATGGAGGATTTGTAGGCGTTGTTTGTCGACGCGATCTAGGCTTCGTCAACATTATGTCCAATGCCATTTTGTTTCCCAAATTTGTGAAGTTGAGGTGGAAGATGATTGACATGTGTTTTTTGGTTGTATTCATGTTCACCAATGTTGGCAGGAAACATGATTGTGTCACCTTATCGAACACATGTTACATTCTTTTACTGATCCTACAACTCTTATTTTTTATATATGCAGTAAAGATGACATCCAGGAGGTTGGGAGGTTTGTGGTGGTACTTGATTCCCTTTGGATGAATAAAAATAATGTCACTTGGAATAATGAGAGGGAAGATTATTCAAATCTTGGTTCTCAAGCTTTTTTCAAATGGAAGTATTAGTTTCTATCGCGTGAGATGAAAGAACTCAATGGTGTAGTTCTTGATAATGTGGCGTGGATTCCACCTCAAGAAGTTTGGCTCAAGTATAATACAAATGCGAGTTTTAATAACCATTTTAAGATAAATAATGGGGTTGGTGTGTACGTGACAAGTTGGGTAGATTTATATAAGCAGGTGTGCTTGGGATAATGGCACTACTATAAAATGCTTAAACAACAACGTCTGGCTCACCATGGTATTAGCCTTCACCGTTGTGACATATCTAAACTATGGCGCTATTGTACTATATTTGTTTTTTAATTTAAAATTATTTGTATATAACAATGGTTGATAAGCCAACCATGGTGATACCATCAAACTTTCATGGGTTCGAACCTCAACGCCATCATATATATTACTCCTTTTATGTTAAGGCGCGCATTTTCTTTTTTATTTACTTTTAAATAAAAAAACTTAAAGGTTATGACCACAGTTGATTATTCCATCGTTGTGATATATGTTGTATGAATTTTTAATTTTTTATTCTAAATATGACTCTGGCACCTCATTATGAAATTTCATTATGAAAGGAATATATCATGACGGCTTGTAATAATGACCGTCGTAGTATAGTTTCAATTTTTTTTATATCATAACGAATGATTGTATAGACAGTTGTAGTATCTTTACAATATACTCCTAGCTAGTTTACTTGTCTCTTCAGTATCCTTTTTCCATTGAGAATAGAAACTAGATGAAACGATACATGATTTCAACCCTAAACCCTAACATTCAATACTGTGAAACAATACACGATTTCAACCAAAGATTGCATCATCAATATCCATTCTTCACCGTGTTGTTGTCATTTTTGTCATCATCATCACGATCGTTTCGGAAGGAAGATTACACACCAACTAACATTGTCGTCATCATCATCACCGTCGAGAAGGAAGATAAAAACAACACCAACACCAGCATTTTTAAGGAAGGAAGACAACAACAACACCTACACCAAAAACAACATCATTAACGTAGTCATCATGTTCAAGGTACATAAAATATTTTCCCCATGCATCTATAGTAAACTCATTTTCCATTGTTATTCATTTTGTTGTTGTTTATGTTCTTGTTGTTCATGTTGTTGTTGATGTTATTTTTGTTGTTTTTGAACATAGATGTCGACCTTATCAAGTTCATCAATAGGAAGTAGAGAAGATACTCAAACGATTGAGTTCTCTGCAAATACAACTCAAACAAAAAGATCACAGAGAGGTGACAAAATGATGCCCCGATTCATATCACTTTGCAACTCATCTGGTGTGAAAATTCCGATTGAGTTTAATTCATTGTACAAAGTAGTAGATTGTCTATATGACTCTACTTTTAAGTTATGTTTCTTTCCTTGCACATAGCAAGGTCAGTATACTGATAGATGACTGGAGAGAAGTGGATGATAATGTTAAAGATAGCATATAGACAAACATTAAGGTATTACATAGTTTCTAATTCATACTTTATAGTTTCTAATTCACTACCAATAGTTTCTGATTCATACTTATGTATTGATTTAAATATAATTGAATTTTGAGATTGTCAATAATTCAAAATTGAAAGATAAGTGGATATATTATGTCGGTGTTCATTGGAGGGGATTTAAGTCACGACTCACGGCTGACTATATTACAAAGCCTAAGAGCGGTGTTGAACGTCCATGAATTCGATATAGTTTTATATCGAAGAAGGTGTGTCATAGGTTTGCGAAGACACATCATTATGAGGAATTCAGGGTTAGTACTAGTCATATTTAATCGATAATGTTATGCTAATGAGTTACATATACTAATCATATACATTAACCACTTTGTTAATAACAGGCTAAAAGCGAAGCAGGGGTTCAAAATAAGGCGAAAAACATGTACCCCCATAGATTGTCTCGTGGGGTTTACAGGAAATTTGAGAAGAAAATGATGGATTATTGGATCCTAGTCCGAATGAAATCACCAATTTATACATATTGGTTGCATCAACAAAGTTATTGCAACCTCTCTCGTTAGAACATTTCCGCAACATGACATTATGTATTACGGTCCTGAAGAAGTAAGAGATTTTCTCTCAGAATTTAAGTGTCTTGACTAATGTATTTTGCAATTTTGATGCACGTAAGTATATTGTCGAATATACATGTCATTAAAATTATCATTTTTTGTATGTTCTCTCTTAATTGATTTATTTTCTTTGACCATTAGGTACATTCACCATCTTTGTATAGAGTTGAATAAATCAAGTATTTATGGAATCTTGGAGCCATCGTATATTACGTGGACATATAATGAAAAAAAATCATGGAAGATTACTCTAGAAGCCGGCTAAATGAGGGAGGAAAAGAATGTTACCTTGTAACCTGTTGGTATGTATTGTTGTAATTTATTTATATATTCTATATTTAGTTTTATTTTAGTAAAAACTAATATGTGTGTGTGTGTGTGTGTGTGTGTGTATATATATATATATATATATATATATATATATATATATATATATATATATATATATATATATATATATATATATATATATATATATATTCTCGTGTTCATTCAGTGGTCATTAGCAATTGATCATAATATCATTTAGGACAAATACAGTGACTACATTGTGTTCCTTGCATACTCCACTCCACAAACAAATGAAAGAAATGATTCAAACGTCAATGTCTATGTTTAATATCATTTTCTTTGACATTAATTATAATTATTTTATCATATGTAATATGTTGAATTCATTTTCAATGTACAATTATGCGGAGCAAGTTAATATGTTGAGGAATGTTTAAAAAAAGTCGACATAGGTGACTCCTAAGGTTAATATTCATGTAATTATTTCTTTACATTTACATTTACATTCATGTGTGGTTATATTCATGTAATTATTTCATAAATTTGTAGACGAGGAAACAACCGGGGGAGTTACGAGTGTGGGTATTATGTCATGAAACACATGTTAAACATTGTCTTTGGCAACATTGTTAACTCATGGGACAAGGTATATATTTCATTAATATATAAGTTGACTATTGAATTATTATCATTCATGATATTCAAAATTTTTATCTTTCTTATGTAGATGTTTAACGACCGAACCCCATTCCCCCTCGAGGACTTTGTAGATCTTCGCAAACGTTGGTCGTATATGCACAATCTGCTTAAGGGTCAACAATTTACTTAATATTCCTCCATTTATTTTGCTGCACATATATTTTGATGTAAACAAACCTGTTTTGACAGTTAGCTTTTGATGTACATATATAGTGTTTTTGACAGTTTGATAAGAATATAATGTTAGTCTTTAATGTAAAATTGTGTTATATATGTAAACAATCATTGTTTTGATGAACATATTGTGTTATATGTAAACAGAAGCTATTTTGACATGATAAAATAGAGGAAGAATTTGATAATAAGCAGTGAATTTTTATATTTAGAACAAATGTTTTGACAACGATTACAAACCTAACCGTAGTTGTATGTTGAATAATATAAATAAAACAATATTTTCGCTGTGAATCGAACCAGATTACCTTTACTTATATCGCGACGGTTGTGTCAACTAACCGTTGTAAAATGGTTCGCGCTTCAAGAATACAACAACGGTTTCAGGATCGTCATTGTAAGTACAATATATACAACAACACTCTACTTAACAACGCATGCCCATGCATCATTATATATCTTTCCCAACCGTTGTTAAATAAGTTTTTCGTAGTAATGTGATGTAATGTCTACTATTGAAGCATAAACTTTGACCTTTAAAGAGGTTTTTCAGTTTGATATCGACAGGAACATGGATTACATAATCTTTGAAAGTGACTCTCAAGTGGTGGTGAATGTTATACTCTCTAATAATGTAGGATGTTCGGAATTTAGTTTCATTATTTCGTCTATTAAACAACTTCTTTATTTTATTCAAAACTTTGAGGTGAAGTTTACTAAACGTCAAGTGAATATAGTTGTCCATTTATTAGCAAAGACGGACAATTTTTAGTTTAGGCGTAGTGCTCATGAAGTAATTCCTCTTTTATATCAAATCTATTTTGATTAATGAAAGTAGTTAAATTTGATTTGGTAAAAAAACAAATTTCAATACGCACTAATGAATGCAAATTAACATTCTTAAATAAATTCTTAAAAAAATTAATATTATAATAAAAGTTAGAAATATATAATAGTTGATTTTGAAACATTTTTATTTACAAAATTTCAACCACAAGAGAATGCTATCTTTTGATCTATTTATAATTGTCGACATCATCCATGGTGGTTGAAATTTTGAACCATTTAGAAAACATAATTCCATTGTAGACTAAGCAAAGTACATTGCAATCATATTAATATTTTCCTTTATCCTTATAGTTGACTTGATCTGCAGATCGATGTGACTATAGGCTATATATGACATGTGAATCACCAAGTGAGAGAATCATGGTTTTTCACTTTCATTGGTGGCTATCTTTTTGCACGGACACTTTCATTGGTTGCTAACAACATCTCAATCCCATTTAGGATCAATATTGAAGCATAGCCTTTTAATCAAAGGTTTTAGTGGGTGGATATGTGGTTCATGCAGATTGAACAGTTATCATGACACGTTCAATTTTCCACTACATGAGACGCACAGAGAGTCAAAGGAATTGATAAAATAGACACCATATGTGTGAGGGGGTATCAATCCTCATAAAATGTTATGATTGTTGCCTATGTTCACTAGTCAATCAAAAGAAAGTAACTTTATTATTTTGTCTTTCTTTTCTTCTCTTTTTTCGGATCTCAAAATGATAACTACCCTATTTGTTCTAAATACATTATTAATTATTTTCTTCAATTGTGTCATTTGAGTAATATTACAAATATTATGTTGTAATATGTTTTAAAATCTTAAGTGAAAAAAGAGAAGAAAAATGACATATTTTGATGACCGACATATTTTCGGATTTGTTCCCGGATTCGCTTTTTAATGAGATGTGTTTTCATATTTCAATTATATATATATATATATATATATATATATATATATATATATATATATATATATATATATATATATATATATATATATATATATATATATATATATTCAATTATATATATATATATATATATATATATATATATATATATATATATATATATATATATATATATGGCATAACAATCTTGCGAACTTTAGAGCTAAAGAGAGAAATATTTGTTTACGGTTTAGAGAAACATTTGAAGTTATTTAAAAGGATCGGACAATACTTCTAAACACCTTACGTTTATGTCATTACTAGAGTTGAAGAGGTTGGGAAACACCTGAGTAGAAAATAAAAATTGTTTTTAAGAACTTGGAATGCTATGTTCTTGTAACTCATTTGTAGTTTCTTGTAACAAGTTTTGGAGTATAGTGAATTATAGAGGTGACATTTCTCCCAGACGTAGACCATTTGTTTGAATTGTATAAACAAAACTTTTGTGTTTCTTGCATTCTTTTATCTTCTTCTGCCAACTTATTCACTTCCTTATTGCATTAAAGGTTATTATTGCTTAAGGCCATTTGTTTGGTTGTCATTGTTCTTTGTCCCCACACATCAAATTTCTTGGTGTGATTGAATTCTTTATAATTTCTTCTAAAAAGGTTATAATATTCTACCAATTTCACAACAAATAGCTCAAACCGTTGGGAAATGGGTATTGTTTACGAGTGATTACCATGGGTAAATGGGAGATTGAGAAAATTTTCGATTGTGAAAAGTAAAGATGCAAGCAATTTTAATTCAAGAGAAGTGTATTGATGTTTTGAAGGGTGAGGAATCGATGCATGAAAGCCTAAGTAAATCAGAGAATACTGAGATGGTGGACAAAGCCATGAGTGTCATTACCTTGTTCCTCGGAGATAAATTTCTAAGAGAAGTTACAAGCAAGGAAATTACGGTTGCGATATGGGCAAAATTTGAATCATTGTATATGACCAAGTCTTTAGATTGTGTCAAAAAACAAGTATATTAATTCTGAATGGTGGTGAACAAATCCATAATGGAGCAATTGACATAATTTTACAAGATTATTGATGATCTTCAGAATATTGAAGTGACGATTGATGATGAGGATAAAGCTCTTTTCTTATTTATCTCATTATTCATATCCTTTTAACACTTTAAGGATGTCCTTCTTTATGATAAGAAAGGTACTATTACTTTGGATGAAGTCCAAACGATCGTGATATCCAAATAATTTTCAAAGGATAAAGATTTTAATATTGATGATATAGGTGAATGCTTAAGTATCTCAACAAGAGGAAGTGAGTGTAGAGGGATGTGCAAATCAAATAGGTTTGACAAGTCAAAGGTAAAATGCTATAATTTAAAAAAAATGGTCACTTCAAGAAGGACTGACTCAAGAGAAAGAACAATAATGTTTATGTTCAAGTTGCAATTGCCTTAGGTGAGGATGGTTATGAGAGTGATGGTGCACTAGTAGTGCGAGTTTGGAGACTGGAGATAGTTGGGTCTTAGACTCAGGTTTCTCTTATCACATGTGTCCAAGAAAAGAATATTTTTAGAATTTAAAGTTGGATTAAGGTGGAGTAGTTCTCCATGGTGACAATAAGGCTTGCAAGGTTCATGATATTGGTACAATTAGGCTTAAAGTGTTCGATGATTTTGAGTTTCTTCTTCACAACGTGAAGTATGTTCCTGAACTCTAGAGAATTTTTTTTATCTAGTAACATGTTTGATGATCTAGTCTATTGCACAATAATTGAACGTGAGGTGTTGAAGATTTCATATGATGAAATGTTCATAACTAACCGGTCTAAAATATGTAGTCTATGTATTTTAGAAGGTTCAAATGTTATTGTTAATTCATTATCACCTAATGAAGACTTTTATGAAAATAATAAGCAATGGATTTAAATTCAATGCACGATTAATACTTAAAAGTTATTTTATAACACATTAATGAGTTTCGCAGAAGACAAGACATAAAAACGCATGAAACCATTGAGTTGTCATTGAGTTTATGGGGTAAGGTTGAAGCCAAAGCAACTTACTTGGTTGGCAGAGAGTCTCATCAAGGGAAGAAGAGTAAAACCCAAAGGATAAAGCTATTAGAAACTATGGCGAAGAAAACTTATTTTGAGGTGGAGTCTACTACTATGGAAGAAAATTGTAGCATCTCAAAGGGACAATTATGCTAGCATCTCAAAGGATAAAGCTATTAGAAACTATGGTGAAGAATTACAAAATCCTTTGATTATCATTTGAATCATGATAAAGTAAGGAGGAAAATTGTAGCATCTCAAAGGGACAATTATGCTAACCTTGGGTATTTTACTTTGAATGCTACTGAAGGGTTGCAAAGTTTATATACAAGTACTTTTAGGTAGGAATTTGAAATAAAATGGATTCAATGATGGTTGAAAAATGATACTCGTAGGCTTGTTAGATTACCTAGACAGAAAAAAAGTGATTAGAAGCAAGTGGCGAGAACAAGCTTCAAGGGAGGCTTTAAATTGATCAAGTTTTTTGAAGAGTGATTCAAGATTTGGAGAGATTAGCAAGGTTGTTGGTGGTTAAATTGACATCACCATTAGTTTCAAATCAAGGTGGGGATTATTGTAATATGCCTTAAAATTTCAAGTGAGAAAAGAGAAGGAAAAACGACATATTTTTGTACTTACATATTTTTGGGCTTGTTCACTACTTCATATGTTAATGGGTTGTGTTTTGGGATTTGTTATTGATCTTTTAGGTTTTAACTATTAGAAATATGCATTTCTTCTGTTATTGTAGGTGTAATAATCTTGGGGACCTTTAAAGCTAAAGGTATAAATAAGGGTTTAGGGTATAGGGAAACATTTGGAGTTATCTAGAAGGATCAGACAATACTTCTAAACACATTGGGTTTATGTCATTACTATATTAAGAGTTGGAAAGGTTGAGAAACATTTGGGTAAAACAATAGGATTTTTCCTTGGGAACTTAGAAGCCTATTTTATTGTAACTCATTTGTAATCTTTGTCATACCCTAAATTTTGACTGTAAGATATATACCTCATAAGAAGAAATCCCCTGAATTAAGGACTATGTTAGACTGGTATGGACAATATCCCCGCAATGGATCAGGATTCCTGTTCTGGACTGGCCCAATTCCCATAATTGGGCCAAGAAAACCAACTTGGCAGAAGCGCTCGACGTCGAGCAGAATCAAGAATAGTGGTCTCTGTCGACCAAGAGCGCACCGACCAAGACAAAGTCCTCCAACGGCTAGTTTTGACCGTTACCTATTTTTACGGATTCCTCAATCCGCGCCCAACGATATGGACCAATAATCTTCCACTTAGCCCCTTATATAAACCCTCTCATTTGAGAGGGTCAGGTATTCAATTTTATGACCTTAATTCTCGTACTTGCTCACTCTTTGCTCGGTTACTTACTTTAGCATCGGAGTGCCTTGCAGGTACACCCCCTTTCTCTCCTCACCGACCGTCTTTCAACAACTCTCGAAGCCAGCCGTATCGGATCCTGATCTCCAGGTACGATTAGGTGGCGCCGTCTGTGGGAAACTGATTTCCCCGCTCTTCTCTCTCAAAGTCTTCAAAGAACCAAAGTTTTTACCAAGATCCATGGCTGCTCGAGACAACCAGGACAACCGATCAAACGACGGCATGATCCTCACGCAACGTGAGAGCAACATTCATCCCCCTCCGCACGAAGAAACCGTGCAAGATCACCCAGACGGGAAGACATCATCGCCTTCTCCCGACCGCGATCAACCTCTGGAGAGTCGCCCGGAAACTCTCTTTCCCTCGACTCCTTCAGGGTCTGATTTCGCCGCACTGGCCGAAATCCTAAATCAGACAAACCTGCTGCTCCTCGCCCATGGCGAGAAAATCGCCCGTCTCGAAGATAATTCCCGTCGACCACCGTCTCCCGCGAGACCCCAGAGAAGGCGCAGTCCCTCTCCTACCAAGAGAAAGAGGAAAGGACACGCCGACGAATCAACTGGCGACAAACGTCCTCGTCAGTCCTCTCCACGATCTTCTCCTCCAGAAAATCAAGGAGCAGATCAAGATCTGCATCTCCCCGGCGAACGAAGAAACGCGTTCACAGATCTCCTTCGTTCAACTCCAGCGACGACGAGGATGCTCGGGGTCCCCTCTCGTCAGAAATCATGGCGGCTAAACTTCCAAGAGGTTTAGAAAAACCCCCCACCGCTAGGCTCGTACGACGGAACCACAGATCCAGACGAGCATATCGAGAATATCGATGCGCTGCTCGATTACCGAGGAGTACAAGGAGTGATCAAATGTCGCCTCTTTCCTACAACGCTGAGGAAAGGAGCAATGACGTGGTATAAAAGCCTCAAGGCTGAATCCATCACCTCCTGGAAACAACTTGGATGCACGTTCTCCAGGAACTTCACCGCCTCAAGGCGGCACCCAAAGACAAAAGCTTCGCTCGAAGCGATCATCCAGGGGAAAGACGAACCTTTACGAACTTACATCGAAAGGTTCAATAAAGAGGCAGTCCAAGTGTCCACAATCGACGATATGCAGAAGTATTTGTTGGAACGAGGACTGCGCCCGTCAACAGATTTTCACTGGGCAGTCGGCATCGAGACCCGTGCCACCCTCGACGCGTTCTTGCTGAAAGCCCAAGCCTATATCCAGTATGAGGAAAAACAAGCAGCCAGCTCAGTAAGAGACGCTCGACGTCGCGAAGATGCAAAGCCCCACCGAGTCGATGAACCCTCGACATCTCGTCGGGGAGGAGACAAAAGAAAGGACGATCGCTCCCGTGAACCGCGGGAGCACAGAGGACCCGTCGGCCGATTCCACGAATATACTCCTCTCCTGGCTTCCAGGGAGAAAATCTTGTCCGAGTGTGCCAACTCAGAGTTCAGGCAAGCAGGGGTATGCTTTCCGAAGCAGCAACCCAGCAAACCGGGCACAGACAAAACGAAATATTGCAGATTCCACATGAGTCATGGCCACAACACAGAAGACTGCATCCATCTCAAGGACGCAATCGAAATTTTTATCAAGGACGGGCACCTTAAGCAATTCACCAAATCCAGAGACACTCCTCGACAAGAAGCGCAGGAGACTCAAAAGGTCGAGGAGGCTATACCTGTTCCTGCGGATGCGAACATGCAGGTTTCCCTGAGCATCTATCGCCCGAAAGATTTCTTCCTACCTGATCACACCAGGAGTCCGGGGTACCTTTCCTCCCATAGTTCATGGGAAACCTTTCCATCCGCAATGGTCATCTCGGGAGGAGGGTTCAACAAAATCACGGTCGGATCCGTAAACGGAAATTCGACCAGCTAATTGCGAAGGGGCTCGCGCAAAACGCAACCCTGGACCCACCAAGAGAGGGCTCAATACCCCTTGCCTTTTACCGAGAAGAACTCCTAGGAGGAGCGTCCAACGCCAGCATTCCTTTGCTCATCCGGGCGCGTATGGCAAATTTTGATGTGAGAAGAATCTTGGTGGACCAGGGCAGTTCCTGCGACATTATATACTCCCAGCTGTTTTCAACACTCCAGTTGAACGAGACACACCTGACTCCGTACGTCGGATCAGACTTGCAAGGTTTCAATGGAGCGGTCTCCCGACCATGGGGCTACGTCGATCTGTTTGTAACCTTCGGATCAGCTGAGACAGCCAGGACGGTTATAGTCCAGTTCCTAGTCGTGGACTGCCCGTCGCTGTACCAGTGCATCCTGGGACGACCAACACTAGCCGAGCTAATCGTCGTGCCATCCACCGTCCACTTGAAGATGAAGTAATACACTACTTCGGGCAAGGTTGCCACACTGCACGGGGACGTCGATGCTGCTCGCCAGTGTTTCGAAGCAGCATCTAAAGGTCTTAGCTCAATATCGTACCAACCGAACCCTTCAACATCGAATTCACCAAATGTCCCCAGGGCTTTCCCTCAGGTAGACTCAATCGACCTAGACTGCAGGTTCTCGGGCGACAACGAGGGCATCCAAAAGCCAACACATTCACTATCCCGACCAGTCCCGGACGGAGAGTTCGAGCTGATTCCCCTGGGAGATGACCCAACCCGGTGCGTTAAGATCGGAGCACATATGCCCGACTTGGCAAAATGACAGTTGGAAGCTTGCCTCAAAGGGAACGCAGATCTGTTTGCCTGGAGCGCTGCAAAGATGCCAGGACTCGACCCCGAGACAGCCTGCCATCACCTCTCCATTGACCCAACACACAAGGCAGTCGCCCAACGCAGGAGGAAGCAGTCGACTAAAAAAAATGAAGCAGCTGAATCTGTTGTTAAAGACCTCCTAGAGGCTAAATTTGTAACCGAGGCCAGGTACACAACCTGACTCTCAAATGTTGTACTTGTGAAAAAATCTAATGGAAAGTGGAAAATGTGTGTTGATTATACTGATCTCAACCGGGCATGCCCGAAAGATGCATACCCTTTACCTAACATTGATAAATTGGTCGACAATTCGTTCGGCTTCAAGATATTGTCCTTCATGGACGCCTACTCAGGGTATAATCAAATACCCATGGCCATGTCCGACAAAAAATACACGGCCTTCATGACCGAATCGGGCAACTACTATTACAACGTCACGCCCTTCGGTCGGAAAAACGCAGGCGCGACATATCAGCGCATGATGAATAAGGTATTCCGAGCAGAAATCGGGGATATGCTCGAAGTATATATGGACGATATGATCGTCAAATCTCAACAAGAAACGGACCACGCGTTCCACTTACGAAAAGTGTTTGATCAGGCACGAAAATGCAAAATGCGTTTCAATCCCGAGAAGTGCACATTTAGGGTCCGAGCAGGGAAGTTCCTCGGATTCTACTTGACCGAACGAGGCATCGAAGCCAACCCCGACAAATGTCGGTCATTCGCGGAACTCCCTACTCCTACTTCTAAAAAATCCATACAATCACTAAATGGGGTCCTCACCTCCCTCGCTCGGTTCATGGCAAAATCCGCTCAACACGCTCTCCCCTTTTACAAGCTCCTCCGCAAAGAGGCAACTTTCGAATGGACGGAGGAGTGTGAGCTAGCGTTGTCCCACCTAAAAAGGGCACTAAGTGAACCCCCAGTTTTGTCTAGACCCGAAGAAGGGGAGATACTTTATCTATATCTTGCCGTTGCAAACGAAGCAGTAAGCGCGACCCTCGTACGCTACTTACCGAGGGGCAGAAGCCTGTTTATTTTACGAGCAAAGCACTCCATGGCCTGAAAATTTGGTATCTCCAAGTAGAAAAGGTGGCCTTGGCCCTCCTTCTTGCAGCCAGAAGGCTACGCCATTATTTCCTGGCCCACACCATCATCGTAAGAACCGATCAACCCATAAGATAATTTCTCGGTCGACCAGATATGGCCGGACGAATGCTAAAATGGTCGTTGGAACTATCCAAATTCGACATCAAATTCAAGGGAAGATAAGCTCTCAAAGCTCAAGCACTGGCCGACTTCGTGGCTGAACTTACTTTCACTGAGCAAGAGCCAAAATCTTCCTCCAGGTGGACTATTTTCGTGGACGGGGCATCCGGTCCAGCGGGTAGCGGAGCTGGGGTTATTCTCGAGAACGAGAAAGGGAACATCATCGAAGTATCCTTAACCTTATCTTTCCCCACTTCCAACAACCAAGCGGAGTATGAGGCTTTCCTAGCAGGCATACGGCTCGCGACCGACTTGGAGGCAGAAGAAATCAGGATCTGCACGGATTCTCAATTGGTCGCTAGCCAAGTTCGAGGAGACTTTCAAGCCAAAAACGATAACATGGCCGAATACCTGGCCCTCGTAAAAGGCGAGCTAAAGCAATTCAGAAGCGTGGAAGTCAAACACGTCCCGCGAGAGAACAATGTCCGGGCCGACATCCTTTCCAAGTTGGCGAGCACTAAAAGGAAGGGAAACAACAAATCCGTCATACAAAAAACGCTTCCCCGACCAAGCATTGGGCAATCATCAATCCACCTAGACGTTAATCTCGTGGGCGACAGGAACTGCTGGATGACCCCAGTATTTAACTACCTGACTAAAGGAGAGTTACCGACCGACCCAAAAATGGCCAGCACAATACGACGAAGAGCATGCTCATATTCTCTAGTGGGTGGACGTATGTATCGTTGAAGATTCTCTACACCCCTCCTCAGGAGCGTAGAAGAAGAGAACATCCCACACGTGCTAAGAGAAGTCCATGAAGGAATTAATGCGCAACATCCAGGCGGACGATCGTTGGCCCGAAAAATTCTTCGAGCAGGATACTATTGGCCCACACTCCAACACGACGCAAAGGAGCACGTAAAAAGGTGCGACAAGTGCCAACGACACGAGGATGTACATGTAGCACCCCCGTCCGAGCTAAAATCATTATTGTCGCCTTGGCCATTCGCATGGTGGGGGATGGATATCTTAGGACCATTCGTCGTCGGATCTGGCCAAAATAAATACCTAATTGTAGGCGTCGACTATTTCACCAAGTGGATAGAAGCTGAGGCCTTAGCCAAAATCATTGAACTCAACATACTACGTTTCTTCAAAAGGAACATCCTCGCCCGGTTCGGGGTACCGCTCACCATTGTGACCGACAACGACACTCAGTTTACAGATAAACACTTCAAAGAGTTCGTTGCATCAATAGGAACGAAACAACACTTCGCTTCAGTGGAGCACCCCCAAACTAACGGGCAAGCAGAGGCCGCGAATAGGGTAATCCTAAGAGGCTTGAAACGAAGACTGGACGAACATAAGAAGCACTGGGTCGAGGAGCTACACAGCGTGCTATGGGCATACAGGACCACCCCCACTCAACAACCGGGGAGTCCCCATTCCGATTGGCATATGGGACCGAGGCAGTGAATCCCCTATGGACCAGGACACCAACTCCGAGGCTTTGAGGGACGAGCTTGACCTGGTCGAGGAAGTTCGATCAGAAGCCGCTCTTCGAGAGACCATTCTCAAACAAAAAATAGTCGCTCGGTACGATTCTAAAGACGAACGTTCGAGGTAGGCAGTCTTGTTCTCAGAAGAAATCACAAGGACCCCCGCGAGGGAAAGTTTACACCCAATTGGGAGAGCCTGTATCGCGTCCGAGCAAAAACCAAAAATGGAGCCTATTATTTAGAAAATTTACACGCGGAAGAGCTTGCTCGGCCATGGAACACCAAGAAGCTCAAGAAATATTACAGCTAACTCACAAAGTCACCCTGCTCAACTCTCAAGCGAGGAGCAATAGGACTGACCAAGAACTGCGTGCCTAGGTACGAGCACGACAGCCCAAAAATAACATAATCAATCAGGATCTCCTTTCGAGGGAAGGAGAAACCTGCCGCACGGACGAATACTCAAACGAATCCGACGTCACCTAAGTACCACGACCAGGCAAAACCCCAGCTCGCGATGGGACGTTCAAGCCACGGAGCCCGGGCCATTACCTTGGCCCGGGCACTGGTCAGGAGCAAAAACTCCAGAATCTACTTGGTCCCCCAAACCAATGGATCACGAACACACCCCGTATACATTCAATCATATCCAATTAAGTGTAAAAACGCACGACAAACACTTAGCATTTGAAATATAAAGAGAACAGTCCTCCGACGGACGAGCAATTGAACAGTAAATATAATGAAACAAACGAGCATTAATAAACATCGAATGGTGAACACAAAAATGCGACCTCGAAGGGCCGACTTGTTCATAGTTAATTACAAAGGGGACTACGCCCCAAAACTAAGAAACATAAATTACAAGGCACGCATGCCGGAAACTAATTACCCTCGCCCTCCGGGCGCCCTTCTTCTTGACGAGCTTCTTCCTGGTCCGGCTGCGCTTCAGGATGATCGGGTGAAACAATCGACCCTGGCTGAGAATCATCCACTACCAGGTCCGAAGGAACCACAATCTGGCCGTCCTCGACCTTGTATAGGTAGCTAATCCGACCGACGTCCAAGGCCAAGTCGGGATGAAGAGCCCTTATCTGATCTACCGCATTCTGGAAACTGAGCTCAGTTGATGAGTTCAGATCTTCCATGTCTTGGTCGATCCGAGCAAGGAACTGAGCCCTCGTTACCATACTCTTGGTTTCAGCATCCTCATCCTCCTTCGAGAAGAAAGCATCCTTCAGCTATTTATTCTGCTCCAAAACCCTCTTCTTGTCGACCTCCAGTTTGGCAATAATGTTGCCCTGCTCGGTCAGCTCCTTGGCCGTGGCACTGGCTTCTTCGGTGGCCGCTTTCAGCTTCTCCTCAGCAGCAGCCAGTTATTCCTTCAGCCTCCCCATCTCCCTCTCCTGCCCAGGATTTCCTTCGGCCGTCAGCCAGACCATTGTCAAGACCCGCATGACAGCACTTGCATCCTGGGCCAAAGACAACCGCCAGGAAGGAAGGTCCATGCCTTCCAGGAACAAGGAGTCCACATGGTCCACCTCCATGCTCGTCCCCTCAAAAAAGTTGCGCTTCACGAAGCACGGCGGCAGCACATGCTTCGGCTTCGGAGGAGCGTTGGCCGTCAGGTCCACAGTCGCTGCGGACTTGTGCTTCTTCATTAGAGAGCCAGTTGAGGCGCTCGGAGATCCCTGGACCAAGGGGCCCGACCCAGAGCCGCTTGTCTCGGTCAGTTTGGTCTGCACAACCCTCGATATTTTCTTCTGCTGCTGACGCAAGCGTTCTTGTATTTTGTCAAGCGGGTTCGACAGGGAGCCTGAAAAAGAAAATTAGATTAATCATGGACGACAGAGTAATATCAAAGATATGATTAACAAAAATAAAGCAGATACCAAAAAAGTTGGACACTTCCTGCCCGGTATTACACGCCAACAAATCAGTGACATCGATCAAGGGACGCTCCACAGCTTCCCCCCCCCCCCCCCCATCTTGACCGAGCATAAATTTCCCTTCTCCGTCCAGCAGGGGGGTCGGAGTAAAAGACGCTATCAACCTCCTGAAGGCCTCAAAACTGGCCGCGTCATCCTCATTCAAAGAGTCCCCCACCTGGACGAACTCACTAACCGACCTCTCATAATGGGCGTAACTCCAGGAGAAGGGGAACAACCAAAGCCTCCTCGGGATCACCTGCCCTTGGTCGTCGAGCTTGGGTTCATCATTCTCATCAATATCTATCCCCAGAAAGCTCAACGCCCTCACAGCCACCGCGCTCGCGGGTTTGATCAAAAAATAGTCCATCTTGAAAGCTCGGATGGACTCTGAATGAGCCTTGAAAATCTTCGTCCTCTGTTTAAAAGAGACGAACCCCTTTCGATCAGTTCCTCGCCCAACTTGACGCTGCAGGGAGAACGGACGGAAGAACAGAGGGAGCGTGGCACCAATACCCAGATGGGCACACGTCACCTCAAATGCCTTCAAGAATGCATATGAGTTAGGATGCAGCTGAGATGGAGCAACATACAGATACCCGAGCACAGCGCATACCAAGTCACTGAAGGGAAAAGTTACCCCCAGGACCGAAATTGCATACTCGTACATGGAGAACGCCCGACCTCCAAAATCTGAGAAGATACGGTCATCATCTCCTGGGCAAGCTACAACCCAATCAGCAGGGTTGCCAACGACGGGCAGCGGCTCCGCTCGAGGCCTTGAGAACGAGGATACTTTGTCCAGCAGATCCTCCACCACCCATTCTTCGGGCGAGATCCTTATCTGTTCGGGGCATTGTGGCGAGTCTGTTGAAGCTCCTTCTTCCGTAGTGCTCGCGTCCGAGTCTCCCGGGGAACTCCCGGAGCCGGAGGGGACTGACGTAGAAGATCCAGAATCTTCCGAGGACGTCTCTTCCGAGGACACATCCAACGGGTCCATAAGCGAGTTTTCACCTGAAAAGCAGAGGAAAGGCGTCAGTGAATTCGATTAAGAATATCAAATCCACCCTTCCACCACTCGACAAGTGAAAGGGCACGCATCAACCCAGGAACAGGATCCCGAGCTGTAGCCCTGGCTGACCATCGCTCAAAGTGATGGCTTACGCCCAATGTCAGAAATTACGGGGTTTGGCCTAAAATACTTATCAAATCCCAAGTCATGGTCGACCAATACCTACGTCGACCATGAGTTAGGGTTTGCAGCCGACCAACAACGGTGGCAGAAGTTCTAAAGTTTACCGGTTCTAAATCTAAGACTACCGTCAAAACTACCCTAAAACCGCATGCATTTCTATGATATCTAACATATAACTACTGAAAACAACGAAAAGGAGCCGTACCTTGTGCTTGAGAAGCCATTTGTAGAAGATGTAGAGTCTGGAATCGGTGGTCGACGGTAAGATGCGGTGGTCAACAGCTGTGAGTAGTGGTGGTTGAACGAGCAAGACGTCGGAGAAGAAGATGAAACGAAAAGTTCAAAATGAATCCTGGAAACCCTATTTATAGGGAGGGAAACACGTGCAGGCACACGTGACCCCTACACGCTAGTCCCTAGGCTAGCCGTCATATCATTAATAAGCGCGAATTCCCAAATATTCCAGCTTTTTCGTTTCACATTCTCCCGTCGAGCAACGTACCAACTGCTCGCCCCTCGAAGGTCGGCAACATAAAATTCCTAGCCCAGATACTGCTCGTCCTCGAGCACGAAACCATTACTAAGTCACTGCTCCTCCGCACGAGCAATGACTTGGGGGGCTCCTGTTCTGGACTAGCCCAATTCCCATAATTGGGCCAAGCAAACCAACTTGGCAGAAGCGCTCGACGTCGAGCAGAATCAAGAATAGTGGTCTCTGTCGACCAAGAGCGTACCGACCAAGACAAAGTCCTCCAATGGCTAGTTTTGACCGTTACCTATTTTTACGGATTCCTCAATCCGCGCCCAACGATATGGACCAATAATCTTCCACTTAGCCCCTTACATAAACCCTCTCATTTGAGAGGGTCAGGTATTCAATTCTCTGACCTTAATTATCGTACTTGCTCACTCTTTGCTCGGTTACTTACTTTAGCATCGGAGTGCCTTGTAAGTACACCCCCTTTCTCTCCTCACCGACCGTCTTTCAACAACTCTCGAAGCCAGCCGTATCGGATCCTGATCTCCAGGTACGATCAATTCCTGAGTCCCTTAGAGGATTCAGGCAAAGGACCAATCATTAATACATACTATTTTCAACCTTTCAGTCATTATCAAAGGGTCAAGTAATTTCAAATGATAGAGAATCATTCAAAGATTATAAACAAATTTCAGTGAATTGGGCCCCGAGTCATCACTATCACTAATTAGGGTTTCAGTTAGCTGAGCCCTCCAGATGGAATTTTTCATAGGAAAAGGAGCCAAAGCCTCCACATGTCATCAAGAAAGGTTGACATGAATTTCACAAGCCATCTACAAGTTCAAGAGATACAGAGATCAAGGACTTCAATATCAGGGTTTCATAGTGCCCAAATTTGGGTTTCTGACTAATCGAGGAACCCAAAGTCAAAATTTTCATCTGGACAAGAGCAAATACCATAGAGAATGGTTTGAATAGATCATATATATCATGGAATCCATTCATAAGTTCAAAATACCTCAGAGGATATCCAGTCAAAAAATCAGAAAACCAGGGGTATCTAGTGTAATTTCCATCTGGACCAAAAAGTCAAAGTTTGAATTTTTCACCCAAAATGATCCTCATGACCTATATTACAAGAATATATGGTCCATGAATGCATTTGATCACAAAAAATCAGAAATTTGAAGATAACTTGTAAATGGGGCAACCTTTGAAACTTCGAAATTTTTTTAAGTTATAAGAAAAAGTGTCCAAGTACCCTACTTCCAAGCATCATAACTTGTGATCCAAACATCATATTTTGTTGAACCAAAGCTCAAATGAAAGATATTGCCACAAACTACAAAATATTCAACTACACTAAACTCCAATCATTATGGATTTCAAGTTGAAGATTGATCAAAATTAAGAAAAAAACTGAATTTTAACACTTAGACAAAATTTGCCTAAGTACAAAATCAGTCCAAACATAAAAACTTAGAGGCATTTTTAACATAGTTCCAAGTTGATTCGGGTCCTTGTGAAAACACCAATATTGTTGCAAATGTTGCCAACAATTCAAAGAACCAATTGACATGAAAAAATATTGCTTGTGCATGAAGAAATCATGGATCAAAGTGACCTTAACAAACTGTTTTTCCAAAACAGATTTTCACAAAACATGAAATTCTGATTTTGTGAGTCAAAGGATAAGATCAAGTGGTCCTAAGCATATTAACAATCATTATAAACCTAAACAAACATGCAAATTCATGATTGCACCAAGTGTAAAAACCCCAAATTTGCCCTCACTCATATCACACCATGGCTTTTGATCTTTCATCTTTGCATTAGTCTAAACATATCATCTCATATTGCATTCTTGTTTCACTGCATTAGTTCAAGTCCATCTGCATCTAGGGTTTGTGATCTGAGCAATCCAGGATCCATCTAAGCCACTCCAAAGGTCTCTAATCATTACAAGAGGGTCCATGTGTGTTCCATCATCATATTATATCTCTCAAAGATCAAGGAAGTCAAGAAATCACAAGAACTTGCAAAGCATGGAAGCAGAGCCAGGGTTTCACTACACAAATGACCTGAAATTAGGGCTTTGGTTTCAGAGGCCATAACTCCAAATTTTTTGGTCATTCTTGTTTCTAAGGGTCTCAATATGTTATAAGGATTATGTGTACCACGTTTGATGAAGAAATTCATTGTGGAAGTCATCTGATCATTGGGTAACTTCTTGAGCAATTCAGAGCAAAATCAGGGCATCTGAGGCCCCCAACAATGGAACCAAAGTGGATTTTTCATCAAATTGAAGTTATATGATCTTTATTTGATCATTGAAGTGCTTGGAAGTTCACAAAATTGAAGAAAAGTGAGCTAAATCAAAAGTTGCCAAAAATGGAAATGACTTGTAATGTATACTTTCCATTTTGGGAAAGTTTTTCAACCTCCTCTTTCTCAACCAAAAATGCTTCAAATGAAAAATTGTTGGTCATGAAAGTTGTAGATTGGATCATTACCTTTTCAAAAAAGTACAAGAACAAGTTCTAATTCATTATGGAACTCAAGTTATGGCTTGACAAAGTTGGCAAAAATCACATAATTTTCAAGAATGCACCAAAGAGGGATTTTTGCAAAACCACTTGCCAAGTTATTTTGTGACTTCAAACACACTTCTAAGCGTCATAACATCATAGCACATTGCCTAAAACTCAGAATTGGCCCAAGAATCTCAAGTTTCCATGACTTGCTCATCAAGAATTTCAAAAAGGGCCAAATCTTCATGAAATTGCAAAATGACATAGAACCTTTCATCCACTTGCTGAATTGCCTCAAAACCAGTTCTATGGACCTCCTTGATCTCAGCTACACCAAGACATGCCCTTGTACCATTTCTGTCCCAGCCCATACCTCAAGTACAAACTTTATTAACTTTGTGCAAAAACACCCATACCAATCACCACAGTCCACCACCCACTCTCTGCCCAACCAAGACTCTACAAGCATGCTTCAAGGATACATTTTCATAAGACACACAAGCCAAGAGCTCCAAGAACTCAGCATACACAAAAACACTCCAACTTGCAAAAGCTTTTGAATTTCATAACTCAGCCACTCAAACTCCAAACAAATTCCACCATTCATCTCAAAATCATCATTAGAACACAAAGCAACCATTAAAACAGCCAGAAACCTTCCATAGCCAAAACACGATTCTTGACCAGTTGAGTTGCTACCACTCAAACCAGTCACTCTCAAAGCTTTTCAAGCATTGCAGCTTCATCAGGAGGTCAAAGGGAGTGAGTTTGCACAAGGAAGAGGTCCAGAAATCTCAAAGTTGCAAGGTTCAAAGCTCAGGTAACCTCTTCAAACTTTTTTTCCAGAAATGCGTTTTTAAGTTTCTAATTGATTCTCCATGATTCACTGATGATCCTGATATGTTTAGTTTTGAAAATTATCAAGTATTGAGCATGTATTGAACCTCTAAAATTTTCTGCGTATTTTCCGTTTGGCTTTGATTCTTGATCTTGAGTGAAAATAAATGGTTTTTATGGGCTGAATCTTGTTTAGAATGAGTTAGTGATCATTTCTGGAGAGTTAGGGGGTCTGGGGTGGCCTGAAATGGAAGATAGGGTGGAGAGCTGGGCAGAGAAGATGACCGGAGGTCTTCTCCGGCCACCTGAGTTTAATTAGGGCATAATCAGTGTAATTAGGGTTAGTATAGATTATGGTCGTAGGATTTGATCTCCCCGCGTGTTTGGATGGCTAAGATGCTGTCATTAAACCCTAATTGATTTAATTAATTTAATTAACTAAAATTAGATGAGTTTGAATTAGAGCCTTTGGATGTGGCGCGTGGTCAACCCTAATCTCCCCAGAATCAATCTAAGCCCTTGGATGCGCATACTTCTGTTTTATTTAATTTTTATTTCATTTTTTCTTATTCGTTTTGCATCATTTATTTAAAATAGTTAAAAAATTCCAAAAATATTTTCCTTTTGCATTTTCACTTCAAATATTTTTATCAACCAGAAAACATTTTTATTTTTATTTTTTGAATTAAAAAATCATTTTTTAAAATATTTAAATGTTTATTTTAATTAATTAATGGAAATTAATTAATTAAAATACCATTTAGGTTTCTAAAAATTCCAAAAAAATTCACATTGCATCTTAGGACATTTAGAAACATTGTCATGCCATTCATACAAATTTCTTTTTGGTTTTAAATCATCTTTGACATTTTTCTTGAATTTAGGGTTCATAAAATTCCTATTTTTGAACCCTAACTTCAAGAATTCTTTTCTGCCTAACTATGAATGGTATGACATTGATTCTTTTTGCATTGTTATTCATTTGACATGTAGTATCTAACATATTTGTGTCATAAATTTCTTTAGCATTTTTTATTTGATTTGCATTTTTCCCCTTTAGGTGCCTTAAAACCCTAGATAACTTAGAAAAATCATAACTTCCTTAGGGTTAAGAGTTAGGTCTCCTCCTTTGGGGTGTGATATCATATGGGGTTAGGGTTCCTTTGAATGCATTTTCAATTTTTTATCTTGTCATTTGCTTCTGTTTTTGACTTTTGCATCTCATGTTGCATGAAAACCCTAATTTCTCATGTTCATTTGCATACTTCTTGCATATGCATTCATTCATGAACTTGCCATGACATTTCTTACATTCACATGACATCTAAGACATCATAGGACACATTAGAACCATGATTGATCATTTCTTCATTCATTTTCCATGCTATGCATTCATTTCATTCCATGAACTTTCATGTGTTTTCATGCTTCCTACATGCTTCATTTGCATTCTCATCTCTTGTATGATCATTCATAACACTTGACATGTCTTTACATCATCTTATAACATCATTTGCATCATGAATATGCTTCTGGTTTTGGTTTTCATCCTTTCATACATTCCATTTTCATTTCATTCTTTCTTTTATGCTAACCATTTCAGGTGGTAAGTACTTTGAGAAGTGAATTTGCCTTCACTTCTCACTTCTCTTCTCTTTCTCTCTTATGAATCATTGCTGCATTTTGCTTTTGCTTTAGAGTGAGCTTGCTCACTCATGTTCTTCATTCACTTTCTTTCTTCAAGTAATTTATCTTCTTAAGTGAAGTAAGTTAACTTGTTTCTTCTGCTTCTCTTCCTTTCATCTGCTTCTTCCCTTGGTGGCTCTCTTGAAGATCTTTTCTCCTAAGCCTTACAAACCATAGGAACATCCAAGCATGACAATAATTAGGGTTTTGATTAGTTTCATTTAGTTTTACCTTTGTGTCTTCTTTTGTGTCTCTCTTCTCATCTCATAATCAGAGACTAAACCTTTAAGGTTTTAAGGCTTTGTGATTAAGGTTATGCCTGCATCCTTCTCTTAGGATGGAGTGTATAACTTTAATCCTAAGTGTTAAACCCTTAATGTGTTTAAATCTCTTAATCAATCCACCTTAATAATCACTAAGACAAATAGCTTGTAACTTGGGCCTTGCATTAGGGTTCTAATTTTTCCTTAATTGGTTAAGAAGGACTAACCCTAGTGTTAATGGACAAGTCCCCCTCAAGTTGTCTTACAAACCATAAAACTCACTTCTTAACCTTACCATTAATTAAAATCCACTTTAGTAAAGGTTTGTTTTGTCATGAGGTTAATCCCTAATCATGGATTAAGTTGAGGTATCTTCCTCAGCTTAAATGTTCTCATCTATTATCCTTCAATTAGGATGGTATAATGAGTCCATTAAATCCTTGATCATGGCTTAAACTCATTACTTAACACTAAACAAAACTCCAAAAACATCTAAATAATCACAAGTAGGTTAATGATCTTAATACTACATCATGATAATTAAGTTTGAGGTGTTTACTTCCTACTTAAGGTATTCTCATTACCCCTAATCAAAGGGATGATGTGATGAGTTTACTAACCCTTGGTTTAGGCTTAAGCTCATCGACTTATGAAAAACACAAAAAGCAATAAAAGATTGAAAACACCAAAAACAAACAATAATTGTCTTCTCCGGGATTCTTTTCTTACCTCATTCACTCACAAACGAGAACTCGCTTCTTCCGTTTAATGCAAGACAGTTAGCACTTGAGCCAGACAGGTCATACACTTGAGCATAGATAAGCAAGCAGTTCATCAGTCAATTTATCTTTCAGTCTCTTTGAGTCAAACTACGGTGTTCTGACTTCCTCATTGCACGAGAGGGTACGTAGGCATAACTTAACTGTTATCGAACAAAAGTCTCTGTTTTTTCCTCCCTCTTCTAGCATTATTCTTTAAGCCTCATTCCTGAGCACCTCACTTCATTTTCTTGCACTGACACTTGTACATTCTTTTCTAGCTTTTGCACACAAATAGCACTGACACCTACCCCTTTTGAACACAAATCGTTTAAGCGTGGATCACGTCGAGTACGACGGACAATCTGGGTGCTAATACCTTCCCAGGTTGTAACCAACCCCTTTCTCAGTTTCTCTGGTTCGCGACCGTCTTATCCATCTTTCTCCAGGTTTATGCAGCATTACCTTTCCTTCGGGATAAAAATGCCTAGCTGGCGACTCTTTTCTTTCCTTTTCATCTTCTCCTCTCGCCGACCGTTCGCGCTCGTACTGGGATGCAAATCTTCGGGAGCGACAACCTGGCGACTTCACTGGGGAACCTTATATTGCAACCAGGGCTTCTGGTTCTTTTTGTGGGTTCCTCCTAGCGCTTGTCTGATTTGTGTTTACGGGGGTGTTATGTGCTAATTGTGCTTGTTTATTTGCTTTATTTATTACTTTCTGTACAACTTTATTTATTGCTTTCCTTTATAGTTTTATGCATTTTCATACTGTTATTATAACTGTGTTGGATCTGGTTTTCCTTGGTGGGTGGGGTTTCATTGAGTGATTAAGGTCCTATACCTGGGACCTGAGTGACACATAGGCTAGAGTGGCTTCATATTCTTTCCCATTCCATTTCGGTCTGGTGCGGGAATATGAAACACGGTTCAGACATGGGTTTCTACTTGAGAACTCTGTGCTACAGATTTCCTGTAGTGCTAGGGCTATCTGGGAAGCCTGCTAAGTCTGGATGACCTTTATATTGACCTTCAGAATCTGGGGTGTATTAGAGGAGGATCTTTTATGGTTATTGTAAACATTGTACCTCCGGGTTAGAAGTGTTTACACTTCTCATAACTGATCCAAGTCTGAGGATCCTTGTTCTAGAACATTACCTGTGAGGGGGTTGGGATATTTGCAGGTTTGTAGGAGCTCTTGGCCACATCATACCCTGTTACTAGTATTGTTTAAGAATGCATCACTTTGGACAGTTCTTGTGATTACCTCGGACTTGTGACTCTTTATTTGAGTCCCCCCACCTGGTTACGAGATTTCTAAGCCTCCATCCGGACCTTTGAACATACATGGACTTTTACCAAGGCAGATAATCAGATCCAGCTCTTGATCACAAACCCTTTGCATATCATTTGCATACATCATTTTTGCATAATTTAACATTTGTTTATTTGTTTTACAGGGTATCCATCTTCATATTTGGTTTGGTTTTGACCCCTTCTGCTACTCAGACTGCTTTAGTTTTCTTCTCCAGCAATCTCCATTAGTTTGTCAGTGAATCTCCTCTAGCCATCCTCAGCTTCTCAGTCAGTGACCTTCATCAGCAGTTGTTCTCAGCTTCTTCACCAGCACTCATGGACACTTCAAGAAAGAGCAACATCTCTTACCACTTCTTTGAGCCCACCTTGACTGGCATCAGGCAGGTCTAGTCCCTCATTACCCCTGACCATATCCCACTATTCAGAGAGCACTATGGGGGCATATTGGACATGGTCATGGATCTTGATGCATCTCAGAGGAGCATGATCCATACATGCTTGCAGTTTTATGACCCTCCACTCAGATGCTTCACCTTTCCTGATTTCCAGATGGGACCTTTGCTAGAAGAGTTTTCCTTGTTGTTGGGAGTTCCTATCAGGAGAGGGATTCCTTTCAACCCAGAGATGACTGCTCCCAGAAATGAAGAGATAGCCAGGGCATTGCATTTGGAGCCTTCCCTCATTGAGCAGAACATGGCAACCAAGGTTGGAGTTCCAGACCTCCACCTAGACTTCTTGATCTCTCAGGCTACCCTGAAGGCTACAGTAGGGGAATGGAAGGTTGTCTGTGCACTTTTATCCCTCAGTATATATGGGGTTATATTGTTTGCAGATGAGCCCAAGTTTGTGAGTAAGAATGCCATCCACCTGTTCTTGCTGAGGAACCCAGTGCCTACATTGCTGGGAGACTTCTACTACTCAGTCCATCAGAGGAATGAAAAGCAAAGAGGGAAGTTGGTCAGATGTTGTGCTCCTCTGTATACTATTGGCTGCTCAGACACTTGCCAAAATCAGATGCCTTTTTGAACCCCCATCAGCAGAAGCATTGGGCTAAGAGGTTCATTGCCTTGACATCAGATGGTGCACCCAGAGCACCAAAGGCAAGGACATTATTACTAGCTGTGGGCAGTATCCTAATGCGCCTTTGATAGGAGTGAAAGGTTGCATCAACTACAACCTTTTACTGTTTAAAAGGCAATTGGGATATGCTTTGGTTCATCCTCCCAGAGGACAAGATTTGGCTGAGACTCTCTACTGTGAAATTCAACCCAACTCTGTTGTTGTCAGACAAGCTGCCTGGGCTTGGGACAACATTCAGACCAAAGGGACAGCCATCCTTGGAAAGTGCACCAATATTGCTTCAGCTCAATATTCTGATTGGTCCCGTACTAGAGCTCAGATAACCCGAATGCCTTTCCCCTTGGAAGATACACCTGGACCTTCTACAGTACAACCTGCAACAACTGTCAGCCTGGAAGAGTTTGAAAAGCTGAAAGAGAGAGATAATCAGCTAGCTGAAGCCCTGAAGAAGACTCTCTGGGAGATAAATGACTGCCGTCTGGATAATGAGAGATTGGAAAGACTCAGAGCTGAGCATCTGGCCAAGATTGAAAAGACAGATGACTACATTAGGAAGGCAAGAGCAGGGGAGTTGGTTTTGAAGAATGCTTGCAAGGAGGCAAAAACTCATAAGGCTAGGGCAGAGCATTATCTGGAGGAGAGCCAGGCTAGGTGGATCAGGATCACTGAAGCCCGTGCATAAGAAGACCAAAGGACTCAGGCTAAGATAGAGCAGTTGGAGGCTAGTGAGAAGAAGCATCAGGAGGCTTTGTTGGTAGCTCAGAAGGAGATATCTGAATTGAAACTCCGGGCGGGGTTGAAGAGGTTAAAGGATCAGGACAAGCATAAGAGGTTGGCCAGTTCCATTGCTACCAGGAACCTCCTCATCAGGACTATTACAGAGAACCCAGCGGGTCCGGTGACTGAGGCCCTCCTGAAGGAAGTCAGGGAGGATGACTTTGGATTGGATGTCTGATCCTTTTGCTTGTATTTCTTTCTTTTGATGTACTTTTCTTTTGATTGTTGTATTTTGACCCACCACGGGCATGTATTGTAAACAAACTATATATTTTCACCCTTTGTAATATATCAGTTTGTTTTAATTTGGTGGGCTTTATCTCTCAACATCATCAGCATTTCCTCGAGGTATGGAAAGGTCAAAACCAAAGAACCAAACCGGATACCCTTGGAAGACAAATAAGCATATTGCATTGCATACTAACTTTTTTCTTTGTTTTGTAGATTTTTGTTTTATTGTTATTTCTCACTTTGTTGTGGTTTCAGGAAACATTGCTCGCCGAAGAGTGTTCCCTGTCAACAGAATACACCGGTACCCGACGCGAAACAACCTTCCGGGCATTCAGATGGATCAAGTACAGCAGGACTTGAATGAAGTAAGGACCCAAATGGCAAATGAAAGGGTCGAGATGAGGAATCAAATGACCCAATTCATGGCTGTGATGACTTGCTTAGCTCAGAGCCGGGAAAGACTGAGGGAACTGGTGGAAAGACAAACTCCTGATGAACACCATCCCGGTACAGGAGGTACTAGTAACAATGATCGCGGGCAGCCTCGCATTGATCCACCAGAGTTTGGGCCTCATCTAAACCCAGATGTTAATGTCATAAGGAATGCTCAAGGTAACACTGCTGGAGGCAGGATCTTGCAAGAGGATCCTCAAGAAGAGCAATTCACAGTTATTGGAGTTGGGGATGAAATTTACGACCGAAGGCTGGATGAGATTGCTGAGAAACTGAGGTCTCTTGAATCCCAGAATTCTCTAGGCTTTGATGTAATGGACATGGGGCTGGTGGATGGGGTGAGAATTCCTCACAAGTTCAAACCCCCATGCTTTGAAAAATATAATGGTACCTCCTGCCCGCGTACTCATCTGCAGTCTTTCTTGGGGAGACTCAAAGCTTATACCATGGATGAGAAGTTATGGATGTTCTTTTTTTAGGACAGCCTAACTGGAGCATCAAGAGAATGGTATTCGCATCTGACCAGGGCCACTATAAGATGTTGGAAAGACTTGGCCGAAGCCTTCATCCGTCAATACCAGTACAATCTGGACATGGCTCCCAATAGAACCCTTCTAATGGGCATGTCTCATTCTTTAAGGGAAAGCTTCCGGGATTATGCTCAGAGGTGGAGACAGCTTGCTGCTGCTGTCCAGCCACCCATGTCTGAACGAGAAATGGCAGACATGTTTATGAATACCTTGCAGGGAACTTATATTGACCGACTTGTTGCATTCTCCTCCACTAGCTATGTCATGATAAACCTTGAGAGCAGTCGTCCCCTGCTAGGTGATCGTCCTTCGCCTCTTGATGATCGTCCTTCATCATGCTCATCCGATGGCCGTCCCCATCGTTGATCTTGTTATCTGACATTCGTCCTATGTCATGATAAACCTTGAGAGCAGCCGTCCCCTGCTAGGTGATCGTCCTTCACCTCTTGATGATCGTCCTTCATCATGCTCATCCGATGGTCGTCCCCATCGTCGACCTTTTATCCGGCATTCGTCCTATGTCGCGATACTTTCGGCAGCCGTACCCTGCCAGGTGATCGTCCTTCACCTTAGATCACCGTCCCTCATCTTATCCCCATCAGAGCAGCTGTCCCCTGCTAGGTGATCGTCCTTCACCTTTGATGACCGTCCCTCATCATTATTTCATTTATTCTTTAACCCGATGGTCGTCCCCGTCATGGCCCCTTTTCCTTTCCCTGATGATCGTCCTGCATCAGTTTATCCCGATGGTCATCCCCATCGTTGTTTACATTACTTTATGGACCTGATGGCCGTCCCCATCATTTTTACTAATCCCCAGAGGATCTTATAGCTCTACCTGATGGCCGTCCCCATCATAATCCCTTTTATCCCCAGCATGTCGGTCGTCCCCGTCATTGCTCTTTCCCCAACAGTCGTCCCCTGCTCGATGGTCGTCCTCCGTCGCCCACACTTTATAAATATACTTTATTTTCTTTTACAATCTGTATCCCTTTTCTTCTTCATTCTGTGAGTGCAAATTTTGGACTGTCTTTGGTATTCAACCACAAGTTATCTTGTTTGCCTGTTAAGTCGTTGCTTACATCCTGCACAGCTAACTCATGCTTGAATAGGGGCAGCTGTAAACACCCCAAATTTGCCCTCACCCATTCACACCATGGCTTGTGATATCCTCATATACTTAAATTCAATCATAGCATCTCGTATCACATTTGTGATTCAGTGCATTGTTTCTAAGTCATCTGCATCTAGGGTTTGTGATCTGAGCAATCCAAGAGCCACTTGAACCACTCCAAAGGCCATCAATCACTTCAAAGGGGTCCATGTATGTTCAAGCATCATATTATATCCTCTCAAAGTCAAGAATGTCAAAAAATTACAAGAACTGAGAATGGCATGGAAACAGAGTCAGGTTTAACTGCACAGATGACCTAGAATTAGGGTTTTGGGCTTCAGAGGCCATAACTCCAAATTTTTTGGTCATTCTTGTTTCTATTGGTCTCTATATGGTATAGGGACCATGCATATCAATTTTCATGAAGAAATTCAATGGGGAAGTCATCTGATCAAGAGTTGACTTCTTGAGCAAGTCAGTGCAAAATCAGGGTATCTGAGGCCCCCAATGACCCAACCAAAGGGTGTTCTTCATCATTTTGATTGAGTATGATCTTTATTTGATCATAGAAGATGTTGGAAGTTCACAAAATTGAAGAATTTCAAGCCATTTGCAAAGTTGACTTTTTGGGAAAGTTGACTTATAATGAAAATTGCCATTTTGGGAAACTTTTTCAACCCTTGCTTTTTGATTCAAAAATGCTTCAAATGGAAAAACTTTGGGCATGAAAGTTGTAGAATGGATCATTCCCTTTTCAAAAAGTACAAGAACTCATTCTAATTCATTTTGGATCAAAAGTTATGGCTTGTCAAAGTTGGCCAAAATCACATAATTTCAAGTTTTCTACCAAAGAGGCAAAGTTGCAAAATCCCTTGCCAAGGCAAATTGAGCTTTCAAATGGAATTCTAAACTTCACACAAACATGAACCAAGGCCTAAAAGTCAGATTGCATCAAAGAATCACTCATTTTTGTGACTTGTGGGGCAAGAAACTTCAAAAGGGCCAAAGATGAACCAAGTTGCAAAACCTCATTCAAACCCTAATCCACTTGCTTGCTGACTTCATAATTTATCCTAGGGCTCTCCACACTTCTTGCTGCGCAGGACACCCCATTTGTCCTTGGCTAGCTATGAGCCCATACCTCTCTTACACAAAGTTTGACATTTTGGCCAAAGACCCATACCAATCACAATAGGGCACACCAACTCCACAGGCCTATCCATGAGTGATAAGTGGACCAAAGGCAAGCCATAACACATAACCATTCATGCTGAAACACACTCCAAGCCCTAGTTCCAAGTTTATGCTTCATTTGCAAAACCATTCGAAACTGACTCCACAAGCATCAAACACACAAACAAACTTCACAAAACATCTCACCACATCCTCCTGATCATTTCCTTGCCTTCACTTGGCCCTAAAACCTCCTGAAATCAAAACACGATTTCTGCCCCTCTTTGAACAGAACTTTTGCAAACTCTCCAATCAGCCACCATAAACTTCAAACAAGCATTGCAAGCTTCTCAGGAGGTCCATTGGAGTTGGTTGGAAGCAAGAAACTGGCCAGAAAGTCCCTGATTTGAAAGCTTCGATTCAGGTAGCCTTGGAAATTCATTTTTCCAGAACTCATATCTCTTGTTTCTAAAATGATCTACATGCTTCCCTGAATGCACTGAACCTTTTATTTTTGAAAATGATTGAGTTTTGAGGATGTATGGCTTGCCTGAAACTTTGCCCGTAAATTTGATTTCTGTTTGTTCTTCATGATTCACGAAAAAGAAATGAATTTTATGGCTGGATTGTTGTTTAGGAGGTTTAGATGAGTTGATCTGGAGGTTTTGGCAGGATTTGGTGAGGTTTTGAGAGAGTTAGGTCAGAGGTCTCGCCGGAGAAGACGACCGGAAGTCTTCTCCGGCCACCTGAATTTGTTTAGGGTTAATCAGTGTCATTAATGAAGTTTGAATGTGGAGCGTAGGATGGGTTGACTAGGGCTGACTCGCGCGTGATTGAATGGACAGGATCTCTCATTAAAACCCTAATCATTTTTAATTAGATTAATTAATTCAGTTTATTTTAATTAAGCCAGTTTGAATATGGACCACAAGATCTGGCGCCAGTTAATGCGCGCGCAATCCATTTGAATGCTGGCCCTTGATTCTGATTACTTTCTCATTTTTCAGTTTAAATTCATTTTATTTTATGTGTTTCATATTTATTTTGCACAATTTAATTAAAATAGTAAAAATCATTGAAAATTTCTGAAAATTTTTATCAAGCCTTTTATTAATTTTTCAGAAACCAAAAATATTTTTATTTTTATTTTTTGCATTGAAAAATATTTTTAAATCATTTAAAAGTTTATTTTTAATTGATTAATGAGAATTAATTAATTAAAAATACTTTTAAGTATTTAAAAATCACAAAAAAATTCATGAGACATTTGAAATCATTTAGAAACATTGTCCAACTTTCAAACCAAATTTCTTTTTTGATCTTGATGCCTTTTGACAATTTTCAATGGAATTAATTTCATTTTTAGGCATTATTTTGATTCAAACTTCAAAAATTCATTTCTGCCTAACCATTGAGAGTTGGACAATGATTCTTTTTGCATTGCATCTTGCATAACATGTAGTTCATAGGTTTAAATTGGCATGAATTGATCTTGCATTTTCAATTTGTTTGACATTTTTCTTGACAAGGTACCTTAAAACCCTAGCCAACTTAGGAAATTCATAACTTACACTAGGTTAAGAGTTAGAACCTCTCCTTTGGGCAGTGAGTTTGTATAGGTTTAGGGTTTCTTTGAATGCTCTTTCAATTTTTTATCATGATGTTTGCTTCTGGTTTTGAATTTTGTTTTGTGCATTGATCATAAACCCTAATTTGGGCCTTCCTTTGCATCCATTTCCCATTTGTTTGCATACCATGACTTGCCATGACATTTTGTGCATCCATTTGATTCATAATACATCTTAGGACATGTTAGAACCATATGTGATCATTGCATCTTTCATTTGCCATGTTGTATGTCATTTGCATTTCATAACTTGTCATGAATGTTCATGGTCCTAAGCATGCTTCTCTTGCATCCATATGCTTGTATGGTCATTCTAAGGCCTTGCCTCATGTTTGAATCATCTCTTAGCATCACTAACATCATACTCATGCTTCTGGTTTTGGTTTGCATCATCACATTGTATCCCATTTTGCATTGCATTTCATTCCTTTCACTAACTTTTCAGGTGGTGAGTTACTTTGAGAAGTGAATTTGCCTTCACTTCTCACAATCTCCTTTCATCTCTCTTATGCACCATTGCTGCATTCTTGTATGTGTATTGGATTGAGCTTGCTCATTCTTGTTCATCTCACCTTCTTTCTTCAAGAAACTTGACTTCTTAAGTGAAGCAAGTTGTTTTGCTTCTCTTTGCTCCTTTCATCTGCTTATCTCCTTGGTGGTTCTTTGAAGATTTCCCTTGCAAACCTCAAAAACCCTAGGAATGACCAAGCATGATAACAATTAGGGTCTTGTTTAGTCCCCCATTTAGCTTTTACCTTTGTGTCTCTTTGAGTCTTCTCTTCTCATCTCATAATCAGGGACTAAACCCTAAAGGCTTTAAGGCTTTGTGATTAAGCTTATGCCTGCATCCTTCTATTAGGATGGAGTGTATAACTTTAATCCTAAGTGTTAAACCCTTAATATGTTTAAATCCTTTAATCAATTCACTTAATAATCATCAAGACATCAAGCTTGTAACTTGGGCCTTGCATTAGGGTTCTAATTCTTCCTTAATTGGTTAAGAAGGACTAACCCTAGTGTTAATGGACAAGTCCTCCTCAAGTTGTCTTACAAATCATAAAAATCACTTCTTCATCATACCATTAACTAAAATCCATCTAATAAAGGTTTTGTTTTGTCATGAAGTTAATCCCTAATCATGGATTAAGTTGGGGAGTCTTCCTCAGCTTAAACATTCTCATCTATTATCCTTCTATTAGGATGGTGTAATGAGTCTGTTTAATCCCTGATTATGGCTTAAGCTCATTACTTAACACTAAACAAAAACAACAAAAACATCTAATTAATCACAGGTAGGTTAATGATCTTAATCCTACACCATGGTGATTAAGTGTGAGATGCTGACTTCACACTTAAGGTATTCTCATTACCCCCAATCTGAGGGAGGATGTGATGAGTTTACTAATCCATTGGTTTAGGCTTAAGCTCATTAACTTATGACAAACTTCAAAAAGCAATAAAAGACTGAAAACTCAAAAACAAACAATAATCGTCTTCTCCGGGATTCTTTTCTCATCTCATTCACTCATAAACGAGAAATCGCTTCTTCCGTCTAATGCAAGACAGTTTGCACCTGAGCCAGACAGGTCATACACTTGAGCATAGGCAAGTAAGCAGTTCACAAGTCAATTTACCTTTCAGTCTCTTTGAGTCGAACTACGGTGTTCTGACTTCCTCATTGCACGAGAGGATACGTAGGCATAACTTAACAGTTATCGAACAAAAGTCTCTGTATATTCCCCCTCTTCCTAGCCTTTATTCTTTAAGCCTCATAATCTTGAGCACTCCAGTTTTTTATTCTGACACTGACATTTCACCTATACACTTCACATCCCTTTTACACTGACACCTGTACATCCTTTTCCAGCTCTTTATACACAAATTGCACTGACACTACCCCTTTAAAACACAAATCTTCTAAGCGTGGATCCCGTCGAGTACGACGGACAATCTGGGTGCTAATACCTTCCCAGGTTGTAACCAACCCCCTTTCTCAGTCTCTCTGGTTCGCGACCGTCTTATCCATATCTTTCTAGGTCTATGCAGCATTACCTTTCCTCCGAGATAAAAATGCCTAGCTGGCGACTCTTTGTCTTTCTGAGTTCACTCCTGTGTGTCCTCATTTCTTTCGCCGACCGTTCGCGTCTGTACCCTATTTGACCTAGCCTCATTTAGTGGGAGCGACAGCTTGGCGACTCTGCTGGGGAACCTTATACTGTAACCAGGGCTTCTGGTTCTTTTTGTGGGTTCCTCCTAGCGCTTGTTTGATTTGTGTTTACTGGGGTGTTATGTGCCATGTGTGTTATGTATTTATTTTATTGCTTTATGTACAGTGTTTTTCATTGCTTTACTTACAGCTTTATACATCATACTGTCATACTGTCATCTTGCTGGATCTGGTTTGTTGCTTTGATGGGTGGGGTTCTATTGAGAGTTTAAGGTCCTATACCTGGGACCTGAGTGACACCTAGGCTAGAGTGGTTCATGTTCTTTCCCATTCCATTTCGGTCTGGTGCGGGAATATGAAACACGGTTCAGATATGGGTTTCTTCTTGAGAACTCTGTGCTACAGATCTCTTGTAGTGCTAGGGCTATCTGGGAAGCCTGCTAAGTCTGGATGACCTTTACTATGACCTTCAGAAACTGAGGTGAATTAGAGGAGGATCTTTTATGGTTATTGTAAACATTGTACCTCCGGGTTAGAAGTGTTTACACTTCTCATAACTGATCCTTGTTTTAGAACATCACCTGTGAGGGGGGTTGGGCTGTTTACAGGTTTGCAGGAACCCTTGGCCACATCATACCCTGTTTCTTATTGTGTTTAAGAATGCTTCACTTTGGACAGTTCTTGTGATTTAACCCAGGACATGTGACTCTTTATTTGAGTCCCCCACCCTGGTTACTGGATTTCTGAACCTCCATCTGGACTTCTTGAACATACATGGACTTATATCAAGATAGTTAATCAGATCCAGCTTGATCACAAACCTTGCATATCATTTGCATACATCATCATTGCATCATTTAACATTTGCTTATTTGTTTTTTCAGGGTACCCACATTATATTTTGGCTTGGTTTTGACCCCTTTATCTGATTAGACCCCTATTCATCAGCTATCTGCTTCAGCCATCTTCATCAGTTGCCTGCTTCAGCTACTATTATCACCAGTCTCAGCTTATCAGTAGTTCATCTTCAGTACCAGTCTTCATCATCAGTATCTGTTTTCATCTCTTCATCAGCAGACATGGCACCCAAGAAGAGCAACATTTCATACCACTTCTTTGAGCCTGTGCTGGCTGGCATCAGGCAGGTCCAGGCACTTATCACTCCAGACCATATCCCACTATTCAGAGAACATTATGGAAGCATCCTTGATATGTTTATGGACTTGGACCCTTCTCAGAGGAGTTTGATTCACACTTGCCTACAGTTCTATGATCCTCCTTTGAGATGTTTCACTTTCCAGAATTTTCAGTTGGGACCCCTGTTGGAGGAGTTTTCATCATTGGTAGGAGTGCCTGTCAGGGGTGGTATCCCTTTCAACCCAGAGATGGCTTCTCCCAGCAATGAAGAAGTGGCAAAGGCACTGTATTTGGAACCTGTTTTGATTGAGCAGAACATGTCAACAAAGGCTGGAATTCCTGGCCTACACTTGGATTTCTTGACTTCTCAGGCCATCCTGAAGGCCTCCTTGGGAGAATGGAAGGCCGTTTGTGCATTGTTAGCCCTCAGTATATATGGGGTTATACTTTTTGCAGATGAGCCCAAGTTTATCAGTAAGAATGCTATTCATCTCTTCCTTTTGAGGAACCCAGTACCCACCTTGCTGGGAGATTTCTATTATTCTGTTCACCAAAGGAATGAGAAGCAGAGAGGGAGATTGGTGAGATGCTGTGCTCCTCTATTTCATACCTGGCTGCTTAAGCACTTACCCAAGACTGATGCTTTCTTGAACCCTCACCAATAAAAGAATTGGGCTAGAAGACTCACTGCTTTGACTTCAGATGACATCAGGTGGTGTACCCAGAGCACCAAAGGAAGGGACATAATAACTAGTTGTGGGCAGTTTCCCAATGTACCTCTTATAGGAGTGAAGGGTTGCATCAACTACAACCCTGTACTATTCAAAAGACAGTTGGGCTATGCTCTGGTTCACCCTCCTAGAGTGCAAGACTTGGCTGAAACCCTTTACTGTGAGATAAAGCCTAATCTAGCTGTTGTCAGACAAGCATCCTGGGCTTGGGACAATATCCAGACCAAAGGGATGGCCATTCTTGGGAAATGCAACAATGTGGCTTCAGCACAGTATTATGAGTGGTCTCATGATAGAGCTCCGATTTCAGGGATGCCTTTCACCGTTGAGGATGCACCTGGACCATCCACAGTACCACCTCCAGCTACTGTCAGCCTAGAGGAATTTGAGAAACTGAAAGAGAGGAATGAGAATCTGACTCAAGCTCTGCAGAAGACCCTCTGGGAGAGGAGTGATGGTCGTCTAGACATTGAGAGGTTAGAAAAGCTAAAGGTGGAGCATCTAGCCAGGATTGAGAAATCAGAGGACTACATCAAGAAATCAAGAGCAGGAGAGCAAATTTTGAAGAATGCCTGTAAAGAGGCCCAGTTTCGGAAAGCTAGGACTGATCTCTATCTGAAAGAAAGTCAAGCTAGGTGGGTCAGGATCACTGAAGCTCGCACTCAAGAAGATAAGAGAACTCAAGACAGAATTGAGCAGTTGGAGGCAAATGAAAAGAAGCAACAGGAGGCCTTGCTAGCAGCCCGGAAGGAAATTTCAGAATTGAAGCTTAGGGCTGGTGTGAAGAGGTCAAAGGACCAGGACAAGCACAAGAAGCTGACTGCTGCTATTGCCACCAGGAACCTTCTCATCAGAAGCATTACAGAGCATCCGGCTGATCCTGTAACTGAAGCACTTCTGAAGGAAGTTAAGGAGGATGAGTTTGGCTTAGATGTTTGACTACTTTGTTTGTTGCTATTTCCATTTGATGTACTTTTCTCTTTGTTGTATTTTTGACCCTTCAGGGGCATGTGTTGTAAGAACAAACTATGTATTATTCACCATTTGTAATATATCTGTTAGTTTGTTTTATTGAGTTCTCTTTCTCTCAAGCAACATCAAAGCATCTTCCTCAGGGTCTGGAAAGGTCGAAACCAAGTGCCAAGCCGGATACCTTGGAAACAAATAAGCATACTGCATTGCATGCTAACTTTTGTTTTGTTTTGTAGGTTTTTGTTTTGTTTGTTACTAACTCTGTTGTGATTCAGGAATTATTGCTCGCCGTCGGGTGTTCCCTCTCAACCGCCCACACAGATATCCTACTCGCAACAATCTTCCTAGTATCCAGATGGACCAAGTACAGCAAGATCTAACAGAGGCCAGGACTCAAATGGCTAATGAAAGGCTAGAGATGAGGAACCAAATGACCCAGTTCATGGAAGTAATGAATGGCTTGGCTCAAAGTCAAGAAAGATTGAGGGCATTGGTAGAAAGGCAAACCCCAGAAGAGCCCCATCTAGGGACTGGAGGAACAAGTAACAATGAGAGGGGTCAGCCCCATATTAACCCACCAGTATATGGGCCTCATCTACACCCGGAAGTCAATATCCCGGTCAATGTGCAAGGAAATACAACTGCGGGCAGAATCTTACAAGAAGACCCCCAAGAGGATCAATTCACTGTAATGGGAGCTGGAGATGAAGCCTATGATAGGAGGCTTGACGAAATTGCTGAGAAATTAAGATCTCTAGAGTCTCAAAATTCTCTTGGCTTTGACATCATGGATATGGGGTTAGTAGATGGGGTAAGGATTCCCCACAAGTTTAAACCCCCGTGCTTCGAGAAGTACAACGGAACTTCCTGTCCACGAACCCACTTGCAATCCTTTCTGGGGAGGCTTAAGGCATACACCATGGATGAAAAACTGTGGATGTTTTATTTTGAAGATAGTTTGACTGGGGCCTCAAGGGAGTGGTACTCTCACTTGACCAGAGCTACAATCAGATGCTGGAAAGACCTAGCTGAGGCTTTCATCAGGCGGTACCAATACAACCTGGACATGGCTCCTAATAGAACCCTTCTGATGGGAATGTCTCAGTCCTCCAGGGAGAGCTTCAGGGAATACGCCCAGAGGTGGAGACAGCTTGCTGCCGCTGTCCAGCCGCCCATGTCGGAAAGGGAAATGGCCGACATGTTTATGAATACCCTCCAAGGGACATATATTGACAGGCTAGCCGCCTTTTCTTCCACCAGTTTCGCTGACGTAGTCATAGCGGGAGAAAGAATTGAAAGTCTTCTGAAGATGGGCAAAATTACTAATAATGGTGCAAGTTCGTCAAACAATCCTAGAAAGCCTTTTGTGGGGCCTAAAGAACTGGTGAGACTAATGCTATTCATGCCAACAGGGCCAGACCTCAGCATGTTCATAGGTCAGTGGCAGCTGTCACTATTCCAGCTCCGTTTCCTCAGCAACCAGCATATCAACCACAGCAACAACCCCACTACCAGCAACAAGTTCAGTATCCGCCTCAGAGAAACTACAACAATAACAACAACAATCAACAAAGACCTTTTCAGCAGAGACCATCTCAGGCCAATAGAGTGATTGATCCAATCCATATGCCTTATGCCGCTTTGTTGCCACAACTCCTGAAACTCAACCTGGTTGAATTAAGGACATTGGCACCACCAGATCCCTCCAGTCTTCCAAGAAATTATGATGCCAACGCCAGATGTGCTTTCCATTCCAATGCACCTGGCCACAGTACTGAGAAATGCAGGGCTTTACAAATGAAAGTACAGGATCTAGTGGATTCCAAAGCCCTCAATTTCGCACCCCCGCCAAATGTCAACAAGAATCCCATGCCCAACCATGGAGGACCAAGAATTAATGCCATTGAGGAGGATAAGCCATCTTTCTTAATCACTAGTGTTGGGCAGATTCAGACACCTCTGGTAGAAATTAAAGCTCAGCTCCTAGAATGCCAGATGTTCCCCGGGTGTGAGCTCGGTTGTGGTTATTGCAACATTTCGGTCAACGGATGTGATAACTTGAGAAGCGGCATAGATGGTCTTATCCAGAGTGGCATACTTCAAATTACAACATCAACACCTACAAATCCAGCAATGTCCTTGACAACAATTCCTGAGTCTCCTACAACTGCAACGACAATCATTCCGAACAATTCATCAATTTCATCAACCAATGCTTCATCTATCACTTCAACAAGCCAGATGTCAACAACCATTTCTTCTACAACATCAGCACCCCTTCATTCAACAAAATCTTCTACAATGCCAACAGATATCTCAGCAGTCACCATTTATTATGAGCCAGCATATGTTCCTCCAAACAACAGTTTTCAACAACAAACAGTGGCATCTCCTGTCAGGTCGCCGGTCACCATTTACTACGATTCGCACACCATCTCAGTACCCTCCTCTACAGCAGTCAGTCCAGTTACCATCACAGTGCCTGGACCCGTCCCATATGAAAGCATTAATGCCATCCCTTGGCATTATGGCTCTGACCTTTACTGCAACGGGGAGAAAATCACTTTGGACTCTTCAACTTCTTCTCCACAGATTGATAATGTTGGGGGAGGCGGAGGCTTCACCAGAAGCGAACGCCTTTTGCCTCACAAGTACAAAGACCTAATGCTGAGGCAGAAGCTGCTGCCAAAGCAAAAGGAAAGAGTGTGGTAGTGGAAGAGCCAACTATCAAGGAAACTCAGAAGACATCTTTTGAACAAGATGTAGACGAGTTCATGAGAATTATAAAGAGAAGTGATTACAAAGTGGTGGATCAGCTTCACCAAACTCCCTCAAAGATCTCCATATTATCCCTGCTGATGTGTTCCGAAGCTCACCGGAATGCATTACTGAAAGTCTTGCATGCAGCATATGTGCCAGAAGAGATCACCGTTAATCAGCTAGAAACCGTGGTATCAAATGTCAATACCAGCCATGGATTGGGTTTTACCAATGCTGATTTAACAACTGAGGGACGCAACCACAACAAGGCTTTGCACATCACACTAGAATGCAAGGGTGATGTTCTATCCCATGTACTGGTGGACACTGGGTCATCACTCAATGTTCTACCAAAGAAAGCCTTGGTGAAGCTGGAGTATGATGGCTTGGCTTTGCGTCCGAGTAATTTAGTGGTGAGAGCGTTTGATGGCTCCAAAAGATCAGTGCTAGGGGAGATTGATCTGCCTGTGATGATTGGCCCGCAGACCTTCAAAATTACCTTCTACGTGATGGACATTCAACCGGCCTACAGCTGTTTGTTGGGTAGACCTTGGATCCATGTCGCTGGCGCAGTTACGTCTACCCTTCACCAGAAGCTGAAATTCGAGTGGGAAGGCCAGATCATCACCATCTGTGGTGAAGAAGATATCTTTGTTAGCCATCTGGCTACATACAAATACATTGAGATGGATGGAGAGATCCATGAAACCATGAGCCAGGGATTTGAGGCCCTGAACATAAATGAAGCATCTGCTGTACTGGGAACCTCCATGACGTCTTATCAGCAAGCCAGGAAGGTTGTTGAAGAGGGGACTGCCCAAGGCTGGGGCAAGCTGCTACCTGTGGAGAAGAAGGAGGACAGATTTGGGTTAGGTTGCAAACCAACTCAACAAGATCAATCAGAGGCTGCTAAGAAGCCCAATTTTGTCAGTGGGGGGATGCTCACCCCAGATGCAGTGAACAACTTGGAAGATGAGTCGGAAGATGAGCGCAACCTGGAGAGCTAGATACGTCCAAGGATCCCGGGGAGCCATATCTCAAACTGGTCTTCCCAGGAAATTATAAGGGTTACTCCTGCAGAGTAATTATTATTTCCTGTATATTTTAAGCATGCATCAAGTCTTGCATCTTGCCCAAGATGACAAGACTCATTTTGTAATCGGGCCATCTGTAATTTTGTGCAAACAGATCAATCAATGAATATCGGACATCTTTTGCAAATGAGTCTTTTTTCTTTTCCGCTCACTGTTTTTTTTCATTTTTCTTTTTGTACAAAAATAAAATGGCAGTGTTTTCAAAATGACAACTTTATTTCACTTTTCTAAACAAGATTAAAATCAATCACTAAAATGAACAATCTAAACCCTTGCAGAGAGTGCCTTTCAGACTGCACCGACAACAGCACAGCTATGGCTTCGTATGATTTTGACAATCCAATCAATCAAGCTGATGAAGGGGTTGAAGAAGATTATGAGCTTCCTGAAGAGCTAGCCAGGTTGTTAAGGCAAGAGGAGAAGGTTATCACTCCTCATCAGGAGGAGGTCGAAACGATTAATCTTGGTACGGGTGGAGATGTGAAAGAGGTTAAAATCGGGGCCTGCTTACAAGACTCAGTGAAGAAGCAACTGATTGACCTGCTTCGTGAATATGTGGATGTGTTTGCTTGGTCTTATCAGGATATGCCAGGGTTGGACACCGATATTGTTATGCACAAGCTGCCTTTAAGAGAAGATTGCCCACCGGTTAAACAGAAGCTACGCCGTACTCACCCAGACATGGCAATGAAGATCAAAGAAGAGGTACAAAAGCAGTGGGACGCCGGGTTCCTTGCTGTAACTATCTATCCACCGTGGGTTGCGAATATAGTACCTGTGCCTAAGAAAGACGGCAAAGTGAGAATGTGTGTTGACTACCGGGATCTGAACAGAGCCAGCCCAAAAGACGATTTCCCTCTACCTCACATTGATGTATTGGTTGATAATACGGCTCAGTTATCGGTATTCTCCTTCATGGACGGATTTTCAGGATACAATCAGATCAAGATGTCACCGGAAGACATGGAGAAGACAACTTTCATCACACCCTGGGGCACGTTCTGTTACAAGGTGATGCCATTCGGACTGAAGAATGCTGGCGCAACATATCAACGGGCTATGGTGACGTTATTCCACGATATGATCCATAAAGAAATCGAATGTTATGTGGATGACATGATTGCCAAGTCCCTCACAGAAGAAGACCACCTGGTAAATCTGCTAAAACTATTCAAGCGTCTGAGGAAGTACCAATTGAAGTTAAACCCCAACAAATGCACATTCGGGGTGCGATCTGGTAAGCTGCTGGGCTTTATTGTAAGCGAGAAAGGGATTGAAGTTGACCCTGATAAAGTTAAAGCCATTCAAGAAATGCCTGCACCGAAAACTGAGAAAGAAGTTCGAGGGTTTCTAGGTAGATTGAACTACATTTCAAGGTTCATATCTCACCTTACAGCAACCTGTGAACCCTTGTTCAAGCTGTTGAGAAAGGAACAAACGGTCAGGTGGAACGAAGACTGCCAGAAGGCTTTTGACAAGATCAAGGAATACTTACAAGAGCCTCCAATCCTTATGCCACCAGTTGAAGGAAGACCTCTGATAATGTACTTGACACTATTAGAAGAGTCAATGGGGGTGTGTGCTGGGCCAGCATGACGAGTTTGGTCGAAAAGAGTATGCAATATACTACCTGAGCAAAAAGTTTACCGACTGTGAACAACGTTATTCACTGCTCGAGAAAACTTGTTGTGCTTTAGCGTGGGCTGCTCGCCGACTGAGACAGTATATGTTGACCCACACTACCTTATTGATCTCAAAGATGGACCCCGTTAAGTACATTTTTGAGAAGCCAGCACTTACCGGACGGGTTGCAAGATGGCAGATGATCCTCACAGAATATGACATCCAGTACACATCTCAGAAAGCCATCAAGGGCAGTGTATTGTCTGATTATCTTGCTGAGCAACCCATTGATGACTACCAGCCTATGAGATTTGACTTCCCTAATGAGGACATCATGTTCATAAAAGCAAAAGATCATGAAGAGCCTGTTCATACTGAAGGGCCTGACCCAGGAGAAGAATGGACTATGATGTTTGACGGGGCTGTTAACATGAATGGTCGTGGTGTTGGTGCCGTACTCATTACACCTAAGGGGGTTCACATGCCTTTCTCGGCAAAGCTCACCTTTAACTGCACTAACAACGAAGCTGAATACGAAGCTTGCATTATGGGTCTTGAGGAAGCTATTGACCTCAGGATCAAGACATTAACTGTATTCGGAGATTCAGCTTTGGTAGTTAATCAAACCAACGGCAAATGGTATACCCACCAGGATCATCTGATACCTTATAGGGATTATACAAGGAGGTTATTGACTTTCTTTACAATGGTCAAGCTTGAGTATATCCCTCGGGACGAGAATCAATTTGCAGATGCTCTTGCCACCATTTCATCCATGATCAAAGTTCAGGCTGCCAATTTTGTGCCTCGAATTTCAGTGTCCAGACTTGACAGACCAGCATATGTGTTCGCAACAGATATTGCTAAGGATGATAAGCCGTGGTTCCATGACATTAAGTGCTTCTTAGAGGATCAAACATACCCACCTAGGGCATTTTCCAATAATAGGAAGACTTTGAGAAGGCTCGCTGGTAGTTTCTTTCTGAACACTGATGGTTCCCTGTACAAGAGAAACTTTGATATGGTACTCCTCAGATGCGTTGATAGAACAGAAGCAGACTTGTTAATGCACGAAGTACACGAAGGATCCTTTGGTACCCATGCAGGAGGGCATGCCATGGCCAAAACGTTGCTAAGATCAGGATATTACTGGATCACAATGGATGCTGATTGTTGTGCCTATGTCAGGAAATGCCATAAATGCCAGATTTACGCGGATAAGGTGCATGTGCCTCCCAATCCTTTGAATGTGATGTCTTCACCCTGACCCTTTGCTATGTGGGGCATTGATATGATTGGCAAAATTGAACCAACTGCTTTAAACGGCCACAAATTCATTTTGGTTGCTATTGACTATTTTACCAAGTGGGTTGAAGCAGCTTCCTATGCAAATGTTACAAGGCAAGTGGTAGCCCGATTCCTGAAAAGAGACATCATCTATCGGTATGGAGTTCCCGAGCAAATCATTACTGACAATGGTTCCAACTTAAACAACAAAATGATGGCAGAACTATGTCGGGACTTCAAGATCCAACACCATAATTCGTCTCCTTACAGGCCAAAGATGAACGGCGCTGTAGAGGCAGCTAACAAGAATATCAAGAAGATTGTGCAGAAGATGGTAGTCACATACAAAGACTGGCATGAAATGCTACCATTTGCCTTGCATGGGTACCGTACGTCAATCAGAACATCCACTGGGGCAACACCATATCAACTTGTGTATGGTATGGAGGCAGTCCTACATGTTGAAGTTGAATTGCCCTCCTTACGGGTGTTAATGGATGTTAAGCTGAACGAAGCAGAATGGGTTCGATCCCGATACGAACAACTGAGTCTGATTGAAGAGAAGAGATTAGTTGCAATCTGTCATGGGCAGCTGTATCAGAAAAGGATGAAGAAAGCCTTCGATCAGAAAGTCAGGCTCCGAGAATACCAAGTAGGAGATCTTGTGCTGAAAAGACTCCTCCCTCCTCATACAGACCACAGGGGCAAATGGACTCCGAACTATGAAGGGCCATTCGTAGTAAAGAAAGTTTTTTCCGGTGGAGCACTGATGCTCAGTACTATGGATGGTGAAGACTTCCTGTCCCCTGTGAATTCAGATGCAGTTAAAAAATACTTCGCATAAAATGACCCGCTGGACATAAAAACAGAATGTAAGTCCAGGCAAAAATAGGGCATCCCGACGAGTCAAAAACAGAATAAAAGACTCGGGCAAAAATAAGGGAAATAAACAAAAAAATGTACACCCGCTGAGTTGAAAAGCCACATTGGACAACTCAGGCAAAAATGGGTATCCCGATGGATTGAAAACCCGAAAGGACGATCCATGCAAAATAAGGGAATAAGCGAACAACTGCATTCTGAATTCATCTGTATCACTCACAACTTGGTAAGCTTCGAAAAGATCAAGCTTCTGTCAGAATCAGCCTTCCTCAGAAAGCGAGACAAGAGGAACGTCAAATGTCATACAAGTCATAGCAAAGGGGAGCTCCTTGAAGCGTCATCAACATTGCCAACATCTTTTGTTTCTCAATTTATAACAATCTCCTCATTTTAGGGGATCTGTTTCTCTGACTGTATCTCGCCAATTCAGGGCGTATAAATCAATAAAATCAGATTTTCAGTCATGTTTTGTCTCGTACATTTTATTTTCATTTGCAAAATGTCCGATGTCCTTAAGATACTGATTGCATAAATACAGATGCTTCCCTTAAAACACGTGCTCGCAGGAAATATACCTACTCCCGGGGGGGTCTAAACTCCTATGATGGAATCCGGTAAGGGATACCTCGGGATTACTTGTGCATTTCTCTGTCTTTTCAGGATTGCAGGTATTCAAAGCACAACATGGGGCATGAAAGCTTCATCCCAGCAAGCCGACAAATCATTATCCACTCAGTCTTAGCACCATAGGTGCTTTCTCCCCAGCTGAGTTGCCATTTATTATTTCTCCCCAGCCGAGTTGCCATTTACTTCCTCCTCAGCCAAGTACAAAAGCCAGGGAACCATCTCCCCACAGAGCTTCAGCCTCTATCCAAAAGAGCAACGTCTGAAGATCCCACAACAGAGTGAAGAAAGCTTCAACAAACCCCAGTTGGGTCCCTCATTACCAAAGATAGGTCTATCAGTGACCTATATCCCCAAGCAGAGTCCCATATGTCAATGATCTCATCCCCAGCTGGGATATTCACTTCAAGCAGATCGACCGGAGATCTTCGTAGCAACGGGACCCGGATCCCGGATCAGTATCTGTGCATAATCATGGCATTCGCATCATATTTCCCACAAAGCGTAGCATTCCGTCTAATACGGAGCATTACGTCAAAAATCAAACATATTGCATAAACTTAAGTCATGTTCTGAATCAAACACTTGTGAATATTGACAACCCATCAACAGTATACAGCAGACCCCCCAAATTCCCCACCAGAGAGCCAAGGCATTTGTCGTACACTTGTAAATACAAATACACACTCCTTTTGGCACCCGTCCGTGTCATGATTCCCCAGTAAAGTCGCCCGAGCCTTCTTTACAAGCAGACACTTATATTACATATACTTCTTGGCACCCGTCCGTGTCATACCCCCAGTGGAAAGCCAGAGCTTCCTCTTTGCACTCACAGATACATCTTTATACAGATTCCCTGACACCCGTCCGTGTCATCTTCCTCGGCGCAGTTGCCTAAACATCTTGGCAAACCATATACTTGTTTATATTACACTTTTTTCTTTTGACACTCGTCCGTGTCACCCTCCTCAGCAAGTTAAACACTCCTGTACACCACTCATACTTAATACTCCTGTTTCACTCATACAGATACTCGCCCGTATCTTGCATATATCACTCAAATCCCCTCAGATTCGACACTCGTCTGTGTTCTTTGTTAACCAGTTGATACTCGTTTGTATCATCATCTTAGAGCACGCGTCAAGCGTTTGTTTCTACCTGATACTCGTCCGTATCACGGTCTTAGGGATGCTCGTCCACATTTTTAATCCATACACGTGTCAAACACTTATGTCTTCTTGAATTAAGACGCTCGCCCGTGTCTACTATTCCCCAGAAGAGTCCCCTCAGAATCGACACTCGTCCGTGTTCCTTGTAAACCAGTTGATACTCGTCCGTATCATCATCTCTGAACACGTGTCAGTATTTGTTTCCACCCGATACTCGTCCATATCGTAGTCTTAAGGATGCTCGTCCGCATCTTTAATATGTACACAACGTCAAAACACTCATACCTTTTATTTCTTGGATGTAAACACTCGTCCGTGTTTACTATTCCCCAGTAGGTCGCCTACAAAGCAACCCCTTTTTCTATCTGGCATTCGTCCTATGTCGTGATTCTTAGCATCCGTACCCTGCTAGGTGATCGTCCTTCACCTTTTGATGATCGTCCTTCATCATGCTCATCCGATGGCCGTCCCCATCGTCGACCTTTTATCCGACATTCGTCCTATGTCGTGATTTTTAGCAGCCGTACCCTGCTAGGTGATCATCCTTCACCTTTTGATGATCGTCCTTCATCATTTTATCCGATGGCCGTCCCCATTGTTTATCTTGTTATCTGACATTCGTCCTATGTCATAATAAACCTTGAGAGCAGCCGTCCCCTGCTAGGTGATCGTCCTTCACCTCTTGATGATCGTCCTTCATCATGCTCATCCGATGGCCGTCCTCATCGTTGATCTTGTTATCTGACATTCGTCTTATGTCATGATAAACCTTGAGAGCAGCCGTCCCCTGCTAGGTGATCGTCCTTCACCTCTTGATGATCGTCCTTCATCATGCTCATCCGATGGCCGTCCCCATCGTCGACCTTTTATCCGGCATTCGTCCTATGTCGCGATACTTTCGGCAGTCGTACCCTACCAGGTGATCGTCCTTCACCTTAGATGACCGTCCCTCATCTTATCCCCATCAGAGCAGCCGTCCCCTGCTAGGTGATCGTCCTTCACCTTTGATGACCGTCCCTCATCATTATTTCATTTATTCTTTAACCCGATGGCCGTCCCCGTCGTGGTCCCTTTTCCTTTCCCTGATGATCGTCCTGCATCAGTTTAGCCCGATGGTCGTCCCCATCGTTGTTTACATTACTTTATGGACCTGATGGCCGTCCCCATCATTTTTACTAATCCCCAGAGGATCTTATCGCTCTACCTGATGGCCGTCCCCATCATAATCCCTTTTATCCCCAGCATGTCGGCTGTCCCCGTCATTGCTCTTTCCCCAGCAGTCGTCCCCTGCTCGATGGTCATCCTCCGTCGCCCGCACTTTATAAATATACTTTATTTTCTTTTACAATCTGTATCCCTTTTCTTATTCAAAACCCTAGCCAACTTAGGAAATTCATAACTTACACTAGGTTAAGAGTTAGAACCTCTCCTTTGGGCAATGAGTTTGTATAGGTTTAGGGTTTCTTTGAATGCTCTTTCAATTTTTTATCATGATGTTTGCTTCTGGTTTTGAATTTTGTTTTGTGCATTGATCATAAACCCTAATTTGGGCCTTCCTTTGCATCCATTTCCCATTTGTTTGCATACCATGACTTGCCATGACATTTTGTGCATCCATTTGATTCATAATACATCTTAGGACATGTTAGAACCATATGTGATCATTTCATATTTCATTTGCCATGTTGTATGTCATTTGCATTTCATAACTTGTCATGAATGTTCATGGTCCTAAGCATGCTTCTCTTGCATCCATATGCTTGTATGGTCATTCTAAGGCCTTGCCTCATGTTTGAATCATCTCTTAGCATCACTAACATCATACTCATGCTTCTGGTTTTGGTTTGCATCATCACATTGTATCCCATTTTGCATTGCATTTCATTCCTTTCACTAACTTTTCAGGTGGTGAGTTACTTTGAGAAGTGAATTTGCCTTCACTTCTCACAATCTCCTTTCATCTCTCTTATGCACCATTGCTGCATTCTTGTATGTGTATTGGATTGAGCTTGCCCATTCTTGTTCATCTCACCTTCTTTCTTCAAGAAACATGACTTCTTAAGTGAAGCAAGTTGTTTTGCTTCTCTTTGCTCCTTTCATTTGCTTCTCTCCTTGGTGGTTCTTTGAAGATTTCCCTTGCAAACCTCACAAACCCTAGGAATGACCAAGCATGATAACAATTAGGGTCTTGTTTAGTCCCCCATTTAGCTTTTACCTTTGTGTCTCTTTGAGTCTTCTCTTCTCATCTCATAATCAGGGACTAAACCCTAAAGGCTTTAAGGCTTTGTGATTAAGCTTATGCCTGCATCCTTCTATTAGGATGGAGTGTATAACTTTAATCCTAAGTGTTAAACCCTTAATGTGTTTAAATCCTTTAATCAATTCACTTAATAATCATCAAGACATCAAGCTTGTAACTTGGGCCTTGCATTAGGGTTCTAATTCTTCCTTAATTGGTTAAGAAGGACTAACCCTAGTGTTAATGGACAAGTCCTCCTCAAGTTGTCTTACAAATCATAAAAATCACTTCTTCATCATACCATTAACTAAAATCCATCTAATAAAGGTTTTTTTTTGTCATGAAGTTAATCCCTAATCATGGATTAAGGTGGGGAGTCTTCCTCAGCTTAAACATTCTCATCTATTATCCTTCTATTAGGATGGTGTAATGAGTCTGTTTAATCCCTGATTATGGCTTAAGCTCATTACTTAACACTAAACAAAAACAACAAAAACATCTAATTAATCACAGGTAGGTTAATGATCTTAATCCTACACCATGGTGATTAAGTGTGAGATGCTGACTTCACACTTAAGGTATTCTCATTACCCCCAATCAGAGGGAGGATGTGATGAGTTTACTAATCCATTGGTTTAGGCTTAAGCTCATTAACTTATGACAAACTTCAAAAAGCAATAAAAGACTGAAAACTCAAAAACAAACAATAATCGTCTCCTCCGGGATTCTTTTCTCATCTCATTCACTCATAAACGAGAACTCGCTTCTTCCGTCTAATGCAAGACAGTTTGCACCTGAGCCAGACAGGTCATACACTTGAGCATAGGCAAGTAAGCAGTTCACAAGTCAATTTACCTTTTAGTCTCTTTGAGTCGAACTACGGTGTTCTGACTTCCTCATTGCACGAGAGGATACGTAGGCATAACTTAACAGTTATCGAACAAAAGTCTCTGTATATTCCCCCTCTTCCTAGCCTTTATTCTTTAAGCCTCATAATCTTGAGCACTCCATTTTTTTATTCTGACACTGACACTTCACCTATACACTTCACATCCCTTTTACACTGACACCTGTACATCCTTTTCCAGCTCTTTATACACAAATTGCACTGACACTACCCCTTTAAAACACAAATCTTCTAAGCGTGGATCCCGTCGAGTACGACGGACAATCTGGGTGCTAATACCTTCCCAGGTTGTAACCAACCCCCTTTCTCAGTCTCTCTGGTTCGCGACCGTCTTATCCATATCTTTCTAGGTCTATGCAGCATTACCTTTCCTCCGGGATAAAAATGCCTAGCTGGCGACTCTTTGTCTTTCTGAGTTCACTCCTGTGTGTCCTCATTTCTTTCGCCGACCGTTCGCGTCTGTACCATATTTGACCTAGCCTCATTTAGTGGGAGCGACACCTACTGCCACAACTCCTGAAGCTCAACCTGGTTGAGTTAAGGACGTTGGCTCCACCAGATCCTCTCAACCTCCCGAAGAATTATGATGCCAATGCTAGGTGTGCCTTTCATTCCAACACACCTGGTCACAATACTGAGAAGTGTAGAGCCTTGCAAGTGAAGGTTCAGGATTTGGTCGATTCCAAAGCTCTCAACTTTGCACCTCCTCCAAACGTTACCAGAAATCCTATGCCTAGTCATGGTGGGCCCAAGATTAATGCCATAGAGGAGGACCAACCATCTGCACTGATTGATAGTATTGCACATATTCGAACTCTGTTGGCAGAAGTCAAAGCTCAACTCTTAAGATACCAGGTGTTCCCAGGTTGTGAGGCCTGTTGCAAATCTTGCAAGACTGCTATTAATGGTTGTGAGAGGCTAAGGCTTGGCATAGATAGCCTTATCAGAGATGGAATTTTGCAAATTACCACAACGGCGTCTACAACATCAACAACTCTTTCTTCAGCAACAATAGATCCTCCTACAACTGCAATAACCATTATTCCCACTGATTCATCCACAACTCCAGCAATCACTCCATCCATTATTTCAACAAACCAAAGTTCAGCTACGTTTTCTTCTACAACGTCAACAGCCATCTTATCAACGGAATCGCCTACAACACCAACAAACGCTAACGATGATGTCTCAACGATCACAATCTATTATGACCCGGCAACTGTTCATCCCAACAACAATTTTCAACAACAAACTGCAACACTTACTGTCAGATCTCCAGTCACAATCTATTACGACCCGCATACCATCACAGTTCCTTCCGCTGCAGCAATCAGTCCGGTCACCATTACGGTACCTTGACCTGTTCCTTATGAAAGCAATAATGCCATACCTTGGCACTACGACTCTGATCTCTACTACGACGGAAAGAAGATTACTCTATATTCATCAACCTCTTCACCACAAGTTGACAATGTTGGGGGAGGCGGAGGCTTCACCAGAAGCGGACGCCTTTTTGCCTCACAAATACCGAGACCCAATGCTGAAGCAGAGGCTGTTGCTAAAGCTAAAGGGAAGAGTGTGGTACTCAAAGAGCCAGCTGTTAAAGAAACTCCGAAGACGTCTTTTGACCAAGAGGTGGACGAGTTTATGAGAATAATAAAAAAGAGTGATTACAAAGTGGTGGACCAGCTTCATCAGACGCCCTCCAAAATCTCTATCTTGTCATTGTTAATGTGTTCCGAAGCCCATAGGAATGCGCTTTTGAGGGTCCTGCACGTAGCCTACGTGCCGGAAGAGATCATGGTTAATCAGCTGGAAACAGTGGTTGCAAATGTTAACACCAGTCATGGACTGGGCTTCACAGATGCTGATTTAACGACGGAAGGACGCAATCATAACAAGGCTTTACACATCACCTTAGAGTGCAAAGGTGTTGTTCTTTCTCATGTACTGGTAGACACTGGGTCCTCGCTCAATGTCCTCCCAAAGAAAGCCTTGGTGAAGCTCGAATATGATGGTTTGGCATTGCGTCCAAGTAACTTGGTGGTAAGAGCGTTTGATGGCTCTAAGAGATCAGTGCTTGGAGAGATTGAATTACCCGTGATGATTGGCCCACAAATCTTTAAAATTACTTTCTTTGTGATGGACATTCAGCCGATCTACAGCTGTTTGTTGGGTAGACCCTGGATTCACGCCGCTGGCGCTGTTACATCTACCCTTCACCAGAAATTAAAATATGAGTGAGAAGGCCAGATCATCACAATCTGCGGGGAGGAAGACATTTTCGTTAGCCAGCTGGCTACTTATAAGTACATTGAGATGGATGGGGAGATCCACGAGACTATGAGCCAGGGGTTTGAGGCCGTTAACGTCAATGAAGCAACTGTTGTGCCTGGAACTTCTATCGCTTCATATCAGCAATCCCGGAAGGTTGTTGAAGAGGGTAACGCCAGAGGCTGGGGCAAACTGTTGCCAGTAGAGAAAAAAGAAGACATATTCGGATTGGGTTACAGACCAATCCGACAAGATCAATCAGAGGCTGCCAAGGAGCCCAAATTTGTCAGTTGGAGGATGCTCGCCCCAGATGCTGTGAACAATCTGGAAGACGAGGAAGAAAGCGACCGCAACCTGGAGAACTGGATACGTCCAAGGATCCCGGGGAACCAAGTCTCTAACTGGTATTCCCAGGAAATTATAAGAGTTACTCCGACAGAGTAATTATTATTTCCTGTCTTTTAGCATGCATCAAGTCCTGCATCTTGCCCAAGGTGTCAGGACTCATTTTGTAATAGGGCCATATTGTATTTTGTGCAAATGATTAAATCAATGAATATCAGGACATCTTTTGCAAACGAGTCTCTTTTTTTCGCTCACTGTCTTTTCATTTTTTTCACTTTTGTACAAAACAATAAAATGACAATGTTTTCAAAATAATAACTTCATTTTCACTTTTTCTGAACAAGATTAAAACTGATCACTAAAATGAACCAATCTCAACCCATGCAGAGATTATCCTCCAGATTGCACCGACAACAGCACTGCTATGACCTTGTATGACTTCGACAATCCAATTAATCAAGCTAATGAAGGGGTTGAAGAAGACTATGAGCTACCTGAAGAGTTATCCAGGTTGTTGAGGCAAGAAGAGAAGGTGATCACCCCTCATCAGGAGGAGGTTGAAACAATTAATCTTGGTACCGAAGAAGACTTGAAAGAAGTGAAGATCGGGGCCCGTCTGTAAGAATCAGTGAAGGAACAACTTATTGACATGCTTCAAGAGTATGTTGATGTCTTTGCTTGGTCCTATCAAGACATGCCAAGTCTGGATACTGACATTGTTATGCACAAGCTGCCTTTGAAGGAAGATTGTCCTCCAGTGAAGCAGAAGCTACGCCGTACTCGTCCAGATATGGCCATGAAGATAAAATAAGAGGTACAAAAACAGTGGGACGTCGGTTTCCTTGCTGTAACTAGCTACCCGCCGTGGGTCGCTAATATTGTACCAGTGCCTAAGAAGGATGGCAAAGTACGGATATGTGTGGATTACCGGGATCTGAATAGAGCTAGCCCAAAGGATGACTTCCCTTTACCTCACATTGATGTATTGGTTGACAACACAACTCAATTCTCGGTATTTTCCTTCATGGACGGGTTTTCGGGGTATAATCAGATCAAAATGTCACCCGAAGACATGGAGAAGACTACCTTCATTAAACCTTGGGGCACTTTTTGTTACAAAGTAATGCTATTTGGACTGAAGAATGCTGGTGCTACTTATCAACGGGCTATGGTAACATTATTCCACGATATGATCCACAAAGAAATTGAATGCTACGTGGATGACATGATTGCCAAGTCCCTCACTGAAGAAGACCATCTGGTAAATCTGTTGAAGTTGTTCAAGCGTCTGAGAAAGTATTAGCTGAAGCTAAACCCCAACAAATGCACATTCGAGGTACGGTCCGGTAAGCTGCTGGGATTCATTGTAAGTGAAAAAGGAATTGAAGTCGATCCTGACAAAGTCAAAGCCATTTAGGAGATGCCTGCACCCAGGACTGAAAAAGAAGTTCGGGGTTTCTTAGGTAGATTAAACTACATATCAAGGTTCATATCTCATCTTACTGCAACCTGTGAGCCCCTGTTCAAATTGTTAAGAAAAGAACAAACGGTCAGGTGGAACGAAGATTGTCAGAAGGCTTTTGACAAAATCAAGGAGTACCTGTAAGAACCTCCAATTCTTATGCCTCTAGTTGAAGGAAGACCTCTAATAATGTACTTGACAGTATTAGAAGGATCAATGGGGTGTGTGTTGGGCCAGCATGACGAGTCTGGTCGAAAAGAGTATGCAATATACTACCTAAGCAAAAAGTTTACCGACTGTGAACAACGTTATTCACTGCTTGAGAAAACTTGTTGTGCTTTAGTGTGGGTTTCTCGCCGACTAAGACAGTATATGTTGACTCACACTACTTTGTTGATCTCAAAGATGGATCCAGTCAAGTACATATTGGAGAAGCCAGCACTTACCGGAAGGGTTGCGAGATGGCAAATGATTCTGACAGAATATGACATTCAGTACACATATCAAAAGGCCATAAAAGGCAGTGTACTGTCTGACTATCTAGCTGAGCAACCCATTGAGGATTACCAGCCAATGAGATTTGACTTCCCGGATGAAGACATCATGTTCCTAAAAGCAAATGATCATGAAGAGCCTGTTCACACTGAGGGGCCTGACCCAGAAGAAGAATGGACAATGATGTTTGATGGGGCTGTCAACATGAATGGTCGTGGAGTTGGTGCAGTGCTCATTACACCTAAAGGAGTTCACATGCCTTTCTCGGCAAAACGCACCTTTGCATGCACTAACAACGAAGCTGAATACGAAGCCTGTATCATGGGTCTTGAGGAAGCCATTGACCTCAGGATTAAGACATTAACTGTATTCAGAGATTCAACTCTGGTAATCAATCAAACCAACGGCAAATGGTACACTCACCAAGAGCATCTGATTCCATACCGTGACTATACGAGGAGATTATTGACTTTCTTCACAACAGTCAAACTTGAGTACATCCCTCGAGACGAAAATCAGTTCGCAGATGCTTTGGCTACCATTTCCTCCATGATCAAGGTTCAAACTACCAACTATGTGCCTCAGATTTCGGTATCCAGACTAGACCGACCAACATACGTTTTCTCTGTGGACATTTCCAAAGATGACTAGCCTTGGTTCCATGACATCAAATGCTTCTTAGAGGGTCATACATACCCACCTGGGGCATCATCCAATGATAAGAAGACATTAAGAAGACTGGCTTGTAGTTTCTTCCTGAATGCTGATGGTTCGTTATACAAGAGAAACTTTGACATGGTGCTTCTCAGATGTGTTGATAAGAAAGAAGCACACTTGCTGATGCACGAGGTGCATGAAGGATCTTTCGGTACCCATGCTGGAGGACATGCAATGGCTAAGAAATTATTAAGATCAGGTTACTACTGGATCACAATGGATGCGGACTGTTGTGCCTATGCCAGAAAGTGCCACAAATGCCAGATTTATGCAGACAAAGTGCATGTTCCTCGGAATCCTTTGAACGTGATGTCATCACCTTGGCCCATTGCCATGTGGGGCATTAATATGATTGGAAAGATCGAACTGACTGCTTCAAATGGCCACAAATTCATCCTGGTAGCCATTGATTATTTCACCAAGTGGGTTGAAGCAGCTTCGTATGCCAACATCACCAGACAAGTGGTAGCCAGATTCCTGAAAAGAGACATCATCTATCGGTATGGAGTACCCGATCGAATCATTACTGACAATCGTTCCAATTTGAACAACAAAATGATGGTAGAACTGTGTCGAGACTTCAAGATCCAACACCACAACTCTTCTCTTTACAGGCCAAAGATGAATGGCGTTGTTGAGGCAGCTAACAAAAATATCAAGAAGATTGTGCAGAAGATGGTGGTTACTTACAAAGACTGGCATGAGATGCTACCATTTGCCTTGCATGGGTATCGTACCTCAATCAGAACATCCACTGGGGCAACACCTTATCAAATTGTGTATGGTATGGAAGTTGTCCTACCTGTTGAAGTTGAATTACCCTCCTTACGGGTACTGATGGATGTAAAGTTGAATGAAGCAGAATGGGTCCGATCTCGGTACAATCAATTAAATCTGATCGAAGAAAAGAGATTAGCTGCAATCTGTCATGGGCAGCTATATCAGAAAAGGATGAAGAAAGCCTTCGATAAGAAAGTCAGACTTCGGGAATACCAAGTGGGAGATCTTGTGCTGAAAAGACTTTTTCCTCCTCATACAGACCACAGGGGCAAGTGGACTCCAAACTACGATGGTCCATTCATTGTAAAGAAGGTTTTCTATGGTGGAGCACTGATGCTCACTACTATGGATGGTGAAGATTTCTTATCCCCTGTGAATTCAGATGCAGTTAAAAATCACTTCGCATAAATGACCCGCTGGACATAAAAACAAAATGTAAGTCCAGGAAAAAATAGGGCATCCCGGCGAGTCAAAAACAGAATAAAAAAATCGGGCAAAAATAAGGGAAAAATCAAAAAAATGTACACCCGCTGAGTTGAAAAGCCGCATTGGACAACTCAGGCAAAAATGGGTATCCCGGTGGATTGAAAACTCTAAAGGGCGATCCACGCAAAACAAGGGAATAAGCGAACAACTTCATTCTGAATTCGTCTGTATCTCAACGGCATGGCAAGCTTCGGAAGGATAAAGCATCGGTCAGAATCAACCTTCTTCAGAAAGCAGGATGAGAAGAACGTCAAGGTCATACAGTTCATAGCAAAGGGAGCTCACCGAAGCGTCGTCGACATTGCCAACACTTTTACTTTTTCAATTTGTAATAATCTCCTCATTTCAGGGGATCTGTTTCTTTGACTGTATTTGCCAATTCATGGCACCCAGATTAATAAAATCAGAGTTTTCAGTCACACTTCGTCTTGTACATTTTTGTTTCGTTTGCAAAATGTCCAATATCCATGATATAATATTTGCATAAAAAACAGATGTGCCTTTCTAATTACATGCTTGCAGGAAATGTATTTACTTCCAGGAATATCTAACTCCTATGATGGAATCCGGTAAGGGATGCCTCGGGGCACTTGTGCGTTTCTTTGTCTTAACAGGATTGGAGGTATTCAATACGTGACATGGGGCATGCCAAACATACTTCCTCCCCTAAACAGTATCTGGAATGTTTTTCCCCAGCGAAGTTGCCAAGCATCATTTCCCCAACACATATTCTCAAGCAGCATCTGAAAATGCTCATTTCCCCAGCTGAGTTGTCAAAGCCTCCTCGTCCCCAGCCGGGATCCCTACAAAATCTCTAGGAAGATCGTTCAGTGATCTTTCCTCCCCCAACAGAGTATGAAAGACATGGAACCATCTCCCCACAGAGTTCCAGCCTATCCCCAGAAGAGCAATGTCTGAATTCTCACACAACAAAGTGGCGGAAGCTTCTTCATCCCCAACTGGGATATATCCTCACCGGATAGATCTATCAGTGATCTATTTTCCTAAGCAGAATCATATGTCTTACCAGATCTACCAATGATCTCATCCCCAGCTGGGATTCTCTTTCAAGCAGATCAGCCATAGATCTTCGCAGCAACGGGATCTGAATCTCGGATCGGTTTCTTTTGCATAATCATAGAATTCACATCATTTTTCCCCAGAGCGTAGCATTCCGTCTATTACGGAGCATTACGGCAAAAATCAAACATATTACATGATCACAAGTCAGTTTCGAACCAGTCGCCTGTAAATATCAATAGTATCCCATCAGAAATATACAAAATACATCCCTTGCATCAAAGCCAAAGCGTCCCCTTTGCACTCTCAAATACAGATACATGCTCCTTTTGACACTCGTCTGTGTCATCATTCCCCAGTAAAGTCGCCAGAACACTTTCTGCCAGCAGACATTTGTCCATAACATGTTCTTCTCGACACTCGTTCGTGTCATCTCATATTTCCCTAACAGAAAGCCAAAGCATCCCCATTGCACTCACATGTTCATATATACTCTTCTCGACACTCGTCTGTGTCATCTCTTATCATCCTCTGCAGATATATACACTCTCTTGACACCCGTCCGTGTCACCGCTCCCCAGCATGGTTGCCCAAACACTTGTTGCAAACCAAACACTTATTTATAATACACTCTCATCGACACCCGTTTGTGTCATCCTATCCCCACAGGTTGTCGAAATACCTTTTCACACTCATAAGTTCACAACTTATACACTTTCTATTATGACACCCTCATGTGTCATACTCTTCCCCAGCAAGTTGAACACTCATCCATACTCTATAATACTTGTTTCTTCTTATACAAATACTCGTCCGTATCTTGTATACACTTATTCCCCACAGATTCGACACTCGTCCGTGTTCTTCGTTAACCAATTGGTACTCGTCTGTATCATCATCCCGGAACACGCGCCAGCGTTTGTTTCTACCGATACTCGTCCGTATCATGGTCTTAAGGATGCTCGTCCACATCTTTAATCTATACACAGCGTCAAAACACTAATACCATTTTATTTTCTAAGCGTAAGCACTCATCCGTGTTTACCATTCCCCAATAAGTCACCAACAAAGCAACTTTTCCTGTTATCCGACATTTGTCCTATGTCGTGATACTTTCGACAGCCGTACCCTGCCAGGTGATCGTCCTTCACCTTTGGATGATCGTACCTCATACTTTTCCCCATCGGAGTCTCTATAATTGGAACCCTTTTTTCTATCCGACATTCGTCCTATGTCGTGATATCTAGCAGTCGTCCCCTGCTAGGTGATCGTCCTTCACCCTTTTGATGATCGTCCTTCATCATTTTATTCAATGGTCGTCCCCATCGTTGATCTTGTTATCTGAAATTCGTCCTATGTCATGATAAACCCTGAGAGCAGCCGTCCCCTGCTAGGTGACCGTCCTTCACATTTTTGATGATCGTCCTTCATCATTTTATCCGATGGCCGTCCCCATCGTTGATCTTGTTATCTGACATTCGTCCTATATCATGATAAACCCTGAGAGCAGTCGTCCCCTGCTAGGTGATCGTCTTTCACCTTTGATGACCGTCCCTCATCAATATTTCATTTATTCTTTGAACCCGTGGCCGTCCCCATCGTTGTTTACATTACCTTTACTTTAATCCCCAGAAAACCTTGTTACTTTGATTGATGGTTGTCCCCATCATGATCCCTTTATTACCCCAGCGTGTCGGTCGTCCCCGTCATTGCTTTATCCCCAGCAGTCGTCCTCTGCTCTATGGTCGTCCTCCATCGCCCACACTTTACAATCATACTATACTTTATTTTACAATTTATATCCCTTTTCTTCTTCTCCCCAGTGAGTGCAAATTTTGGACTATCTTTGGTATTCAACCACAAGTTATCATGTTTGTCTGTTAAGCCAGGCGCTTACATCCTGCACAACTAACTCATGCTTGAATAGGGGCAGCTGTAAACACCCCAAATTTGCCCTCACTCATATCACACCATGGCTTGTGATCTTTCATCTTTGCATTAGTCTAAACATATCATCTCATATTGCATTCTTGTTTCACTGCATTAGTTCAAGTCCATCTGCATCTAGGGTTTGTGATCTGAGCAATCCAAGATCCATCTAAGCCACTCCAAAGGTCTCTAATCATTCCAAGAGGGTCCATGTGTGTTCCATCATCATATTATATCTCTCAAAGATCAAGGAAGTCAAGAAATCACAAGAACTTGCAAAGCATGGAAGTAGAGCCAGGGTTTCACTGCATAGATGACCTGAAATTAGGGCTTTGGTTTCAGAGGCCATAACTCCAAATTTTTTGGTCATTCTTGTTTCTAAGGGTCTCAATATGTTATAAGGATTATGTGTACCACGTTTGATGAAGAAATTCATTGTAGAAGTCATCTGATCATTGGGTAACTTCTTGAGCAAGTCAGAGCAAAATCAGGGCATCTGAGGCCCCCAACAATGGAACCAAAGTGGATTTTTCATCAAATTGAAGTTATATGATCTTTATTTGATCATTGAAGTTCTTGGAAGTTCACAAAATTGAAGAAAAGTGAGCTAAATCAAAAGTTGCCAAAAATGGAAATGACTTGTAATGTAAACTTTCCATTTTGGGAAAGTTTTTCAACCCCCTCTTTCTCAACCAAAAATGCTTCAAATGAAAAATTGTTGGTCATGAAAGTTGTAGATTGGATCATTCCCTTTTCAAAAAGTACAAGAACAAGTTCTAATTCATTATGGAACTCAAGTTATGGCTTGACAAAGTTGACAAAAATCACATAATTTTCAAGAATGCACCAAAGAGGGATTTTTGCAAAACCACTTGCCAAGTTATTTTGTGACTTCAAACACACTTCTAAGCGTCATAACATCATAGCACATTGCCTAAAACTCAGAATTGGCCCAAGAATCTCAAGTTTCCATGACTTGCCCATCAAGAATTTCAAAAAGGGCCAAATCTTCATGAAATTGCAAAATGACATAGAACCTTTCATCCACTTGCTGAATTGCCTCAAAACCAGTTCTATGGACCTCCTTGATCTCAGTTGCACCAAGACATGCCCTTGTACCATTTATGTCCCAGCCCATACCTCAAGTACAAACTTTATTGACTTTGTGCAAAAACACCCATACCAATCACCACAGTCCACCACCCACTCTCTGCCCAACCAGGACTCTACAAGCATGCTTCAAGGATACATTTTCATAAGACACACAAGCCAAGAGCTCCAAGTGTTGGATTTATTAGATCAGCGTCACCCTTAGGGATTCGATGGGCTTAACATCCCAACCCATGACGCTTAATAGGCGCAACCCCCTGAGGACTTTATACTATAAGGAAATAAAGTTGCGCTTTCACTAACAGCAATTGCTTTTAGTGCAGTGGTAAGCGCTTGATCCTACAAGTGGTATCAGAGCAAGGTCATGGGTTCGAATCCCCCGGCTGACACTGGGGGGAGATTGTTGGATTTATAGTTCAGCGTCACCCTTAGGGATTCGATGGGCTTAACATCCCAACCCATGGCGCTTAATAGGCGCAGCCCCTTGAGGACTTTATACTATAAAGAAATAAAGTTGCGCATTCACTAACAGCAATTGCTTTTAGTGCAGTGGTAAGCGCTTGATCCTACACCAAGAACTCAGCATACACAAAAACACTCCAACTTGCAAAAGCTTTCGAATTTCATAACTCAGCCACTCAAACTCCAAACAAATTCCACCATTCATCTCAAAATCTTCATTAGAATACAAAGCAACCATTAAAACAACCAGAAACCTTCCATAGCCAAAACACAATTCTTGACCAGTTGAGTTGCTACCACTCAAACCAGCCACTCTCAAAGCTTTTCAAGCATTGAAGCTTCATCAGGAGGTCAAAGGGAGTGAGTTTGCACAAGGAAGAGGTCTAGAAAGCTCAAAGTTGCAAGGTTCAAAGCTCAGGTAACCTCTTCAAACTTTTTTCCAGAAATGCGTTTTTAAGTTTCTAATTGATTCTCCATGATTCACTGATGATCCTGATATGTTTAGTTTTGAAAATGATCAAGTATTGAGCATGTATTGAACCTCTGAAATTTTCTGCGTATTTTCCGTTTGGCTTTGATTCTTGATCTTGAGTGAAAATAAATGGTTTTTATGGGCTGAATCTTGTTTAGAATGAGTTAGTGATCATTTTTGGAGAGTGTCGCTCCCACCAAATGACACCTAAGTCAGAAGGGGTACAGACGCGAACGGTCGGCGAAAAGAGAGAGAACACACAAGGGTGAGCTCAAAAGACAAGAGTCGCCAGCTAGGCATTTTTATCCCGAAAGGAAAGGTAATGCTGCATAAACCTGAGGAAAGATATGGATAAGACGGTTGCGAACCAGAGAGACTGAGAAAGGGGGTTGGTTACAATCTGGGAAGGTATTAGCACCCAGATTGTCCGTCGTACTCGACGGGATCCACGCTTAAAAGATTTGTGTTTTAAAGGGGTAGTGTCAGTGCAATTTGTGTATCAAAGCTGGAAAGAATGCAAGTGTCAGTGTAAAAGAAAATTGAAGTGTATAAGAGAAGTGTCAGTGTAAGAACAGGGGTATGAAGCTCAAGACTATGAGGCTTAAAGAATAATGCTGGAAAGAGGGGGAATATACAGAGACTTTTGTTCGATAACTGTTAAGTTATGCCTACGTATCCTCTCGTGCAATGAGGAAGTCAGAACACCGTAGTTCGACCCAAAGAGACTGAAAGATAAATTGACTTGTGAACTGCTTGCTTGTCTATGCTCAAGTGTATGACCTGTCTGGCTCAGGTGAAAACTGTCTTGCATTAGACGGAAGAAGCGAGTTCTCGTTTGTGAGTGAATGAGATGAGAAAAGAATCCCGGAGGAGACGATTATTGTTTGTTTTTGTGTTTTCAGTCTTTTATTGCTTTTTGGATTTGTCATAAGTTAATGAGCTTAAGCCTAAACCAAGGGTTAGTAAACTCATCACATCCTCCCTCTGATTAGGGGTAATGAGAATACTTTAAGCATGAAGTAAACACATCACACTTAGTCACCATGATGTAGGATTAAGATCATTAACCTACTCGTGATTATTTAAATGTTTTTGGAGTTTTTGTTTAGTGTTAAGTAATGAGTTTAAGCCATAATCAAGGATTTAATGGACCCATTACACCATCCTAATAGAAGGATAATAGATGAGAACATTTAAGCTGAGGAAGGCTCCTCAACTTAATCCATGATTAGGGATTAACCTCATGACAAAACAAAGCCTTTATTAAAGTGGATTTTAGTTAATGGTAGGATTAAGAAGTGGATTTTATGGTTTGTAAGACAACTTGAGGGGGACTTGTCCATTAACACTAGGGTTAGTCCTTCTTAACCAATTAAGAAAGAATTAGAACCCTAATGTAAGGCCCAAGTTACAAGCTTGATGTCTTAGTGATTATTAGATGGATTGATTAAAGGAATTAAACACATTAAGGGTCTAACACTTAGGATTAAAGTTATACACTCCATCCTAATAGAAGGATGCAGGCATAAGCTTAATCACAAAGCCTTAAAACCTTTAGGGTTTAGTCCTTGATTATGAGATGAGAAGAGAAGACTCAAAGATGACACAAAGGTAAAAGCTAAGTGGGGGACTAATCAAACCCTAAATGTTATCATACTTGGAAATCCTAGGGTTTGTGACGCTTAAGAAAGAAAGAGATCTTCAAAAGGCCACCAAGGGGGAACAAGATAAAAAAGAGATGAGATGAGAAGAGAAAAGAGGGAAGAGAGGCACAAGTGAGCAAGCTCACTCAAAGACAAGTAAGAATTCAGCAAGGATGTAAAATGATAAGGTGAGAAGATGTAGGAGGTGAAGGCAAATCCACCTCCCAAACAAACTTACCATTAACCTGAAAAGTTAGTACAAGATGCATAAGGGAAGAAATGAGATGGAACAATGCATATGGATGGGCAAAGGCCAAAGTCAGAAACATACTCATGATGCAAATGATGTCAAGAGATGGTGCAAAATCATACAAGATGCATATATGTGAGCATACAAGATAATGGATGCATATGGAGCATGCCTTGAACCATGAAAGTTCATGAAAACTTATGAAATGCAATGAAGGTATGACATGTCAAATGAATGATGCAATGATTAAACATGATTCTAATATGTCCTAAGATGTCTTATGAATCATATGGATGCACAAAATGTCATGGCAAGTTCTTGAATGCAAGCAAATGAAAGATGGATGCAAAGTAAGGCAAGAATTAGGGTTTATGCATAACATGCAACACAAAACTCATAATCAGAAGCAAATGACATGATAAAAAATTGAAAATAGAATCAAAGGAACCCTAACCCTACACAAGTTCACTGCCCAAAGGAGGGGACCTAACTCTTAACCTAGTGGAAGTTATGAATTTCTCAAGTCAACTAGGGTTTTGGGATACCTCACAATGAAAAATACAAAACAAATTGAAAGTGAAAGATAAATTCAAACCAATTTTACCCTAGAAACTACATGATATGAAGGATGCAATGCAAGAAGAACCATTATCAAACACTTCATGGTTAGGCAGAATGAGTTTTCCTAAGTTTGAACAAAAATATTGCCTTTAAATGAATTTAATTCCAATGAAAATTGTCAAAATACATCAATAACCAAAAAGAAATTTGTTTGAAGAGTTGGGTAATGTTTCTAAATGTTTTAAAATGCAATGTGAATTTTTTTGTGATTTTTAAATACCTAAATGCATTTTTAATTAATTAATTCCCATTAACTAATTAAAAATAAACATTTAAATTATTTAAAAATTATTTTTAATGCAAAAAATAAAAATAAAAATATTTTTGGGTTCTGAAAATTAATGAAATGTTTGACAAAAAAAATCAGAATTTTTTAATATGTTTTGCTATTTTTTAAAATTCGTGAAAGTTAAATGAAAAAGAAATGAAATAAAATTAGAATAAAAGAAAGTATGCCAAGGGAGAGTTCCAGATTGAATCTGGGCTTGGGGAGTTTGACCTGGCGCACATCTGGACGGCCCAGGTTCAAACTTCCCTAAACTTTATTAAATAACTAATTAATCCTAGGTTTAATTAATTAATGACTGATTAGGGCTTAATGAGCCATCTGGACCATCCACACGCGCGCGGGAAAGCCAGATCAAGGGCTATTATTCAAACTGGCTAATTAAACGTAATTAGGGCTAATCAACCTCAGGCGACCGGAACAGTACTCCGGTCGTCTTCTCCGACGACACAAAACCCTAGCTTCTTCTACAGGTCACCAAACCTCAAATTTCTTCCACAAAAATGATCCCCACACTCTTCTAAACCTAAACCCTCATCTAAAACTCATTTATTTTCCCTCACAAACATGAATCGAAACAAAATGCAAAATACGGGCAAATGTTCAGAGACAACATACATGATGGTTTCGCAACCATTTTCAAAAATAAATACATCCCCATGATCAGGAGAACATGCAGAATTATAAAAGAACTTAAAACTTAGCTTCTGGGAAAAATGTTCTTCATGTTACCTGAGATGAAGACTCCCTATTTCTGAGCTTTCTGGACTCAAACTTAGTGCAATCCCTCTCCTTTGAACACCCTGATGATGAAATGAAGCTTGGAGAGCTTTGAGAATGGCTGGTTGTGGCTGTTTTGTTCTGGTGTAGCAGAAATGAAGGTCTTTGTGTGTGATGTTTCAAGCTGTTTCAGGGGGTGATTCTTGTTCTATGGATGATTTGTGGTTTGTTGGTGAAGAGATTTTGGATTTTTGATGGCTGAGGAGGGAGTTTCGAAGAGGAGAAGTTTTGGACAGATTTTGTGCAAGCTGAATTGTGTCTTGTTTCAATGTTGAATGAGTTGCTATATCATTCCCATAATGTTTGAGTAGGCTGTGGAGCAGGTTAGTAGAGGTTGTTGATCACTATTCCAAGAGCATGGGAGAAGTTGCAAAAAGTCAAGGTTTGGTGTACTTGAGGTATGGCAAGGTGCAGAGATGGTTTCCTGGCTTGTACTGCATCAGCTGAGTTCAAGGATGACTCTTGGATCAATTGTGGTGAGCTGTATGGCTTGGATCACAAGTTTGAAGTGATTTTGCATTTTGGCAATTTGTTACATTTTGTGACTTTTGGTCATAGACATGTGACACTCTTTGCTGAATTTTTGTTATGATAGGTTACATGGTGTTATGGTGATGTCTTGAAATCAGTTAGAGACCATACAAAACCTTGGGATCAATTTTGCAAGAGTTCCTCTCTTTGGACTTTATGAAAAATGGCATATGATAGCTTGGAATTCAAAGCATGAAAGTGAGAAACTTCTTGGGCAAATCTGAATTTTGGGCCATACATTATGTTTGTGTATTGGTTAGAAGCTGATTTGAAGTCACATAGATGCTTGGCATGAGAATTTGCAAGTTTTCCCTTTTGTGCAAAAGTGAAAATTTCATGATTTTTCCCAACTTTGCAAGGCCATAACTTTTGATCCAAAATGAATTAGAAAGAGTTCTTGTACTTTTTGAAAAGGGAATGATCCAATCTACAACTTTCATGACTAAAGTTTTCTCATTTGAAGCATTTTTGAATCAAAAAAAGGAGGTTGAAAAACTTTCCCAAAATGGCAAGTTTACATTATAAGTCACTTTCCCAAAAAGGCAACTTTGCAAATGACTTGAAATTTTCCAATTTTGTGAACTTCTAACATCTTCTATGATCAAATAAAGATCATACACATCCAAAATGATGGAGAACACCCTTTGGTTGGGTCATTGGGGGCCTCAGATGCCCTGATTTTGCACTGACTTGCTCAAGAAGTCATCTCTTGATCGGATGCCTTCCCCATGGAATTTCTTCATGAAAATTGGTATGCATGATCCTTATAACATATAGAGGCCCATAGAAACAAGAATGACCAAAAAAATTGGAGTTATGGCCTCTGAAACCAAAATCCTAATTTTAGGTCATCTGTGCAGTTAAGCCTGGCTCTGCTTCCATGTCTTTCCCAGTTCTTGTGATCCTTTAACTTTATTTGATCTTGAGAGGATATAATATGATGCTTGAATATACATGGACCCCTTTGAGATGGTTGAAGACCTTTGGAGTGGCTCAAATGGCTCAGGGATGACTCAGATCACAAACCCTAGATGCAGATGGCTTTGAATCAATGCAGTGAATAAAAAATGTGGTATGAGATGCTATGATTGAACTTATGCAAATGAAAAGATCACAAGCCATGGTGTGAATGGGTGAGGGAAAATTTGGGGTGTTTACAGCTGCCCCTATTCAAGCATGAGTTAGCTGTGCAGGATGTAAGCAACGGCTTAACAGTTAAACAAGATAACTTGTGGTTGAATACCCAAGACAGTCCAAAATTTGCACTCACAGAATGAAGAAGAAAAGGGATATAGATTATAAAAGGAAGTAAAGTATAATTATAAAGTGCGGGCGACGGGGGACGACCGTCGAGCAGAGGACGACTGCTGGGGATGAAGCAATGACGGGGACGGCCGACATGTTGGGGATATAAGAGATTATGATGGGGACGGCCATCAAGCAAAGAAATAAGATTCTCTGGGGATTAAAGGTAAAGGCAATGATGGGGACGACCATCAGGTTAAACACATATATGAAATAAATGATGAGGTACGGTCATCAGAGGTGAAGGATGATCACCTAGCAGGGGACGACTGCTCTGTTGGGGATAAGATGAGGGATGGTCATCTAAGGTGAAGGACGATCACCTGGCAGGGGACGGCTGCCGAGAGTATTACGACATAGGACGAATGCTGGATAGAAAAGGTTGACGATGGGGACGAACATCGGATAAGCATGATGAAGGACGATCATCAAGAGGTGAAGGACGATCACCTAGCAGGGTACATCTGCTCTCAGGGTTTATCATGACATAAGACGAATGTCAGATAACAAGATCAACGATGGGGACGACCATCGGATAGAATGGTGAAGGAAGATCATCAAGAGGTGAAGGACGATCACCTAACAGGGGACGGCTGCTCTGAAAATATCACGACATAGGACGAATGTCGGATAGGAAGGGGTTCTAATGAATAGAGACTCCATTGGGGGTGATGAAGGACGGTCATCAAAAAGGTGAAGGACGATCACCTGGAAGGGTACGGCTGCCGGAAGGTATCATGACATAGGACGAATGTCAGATGAAAGGAAATAGATCAATGGGGTTTGTCGGGGACTCTTCTGGGGAAGGGTAGACACAGACGAGTGTCTAATCTTATGAAGACAAAAGTGTTTTGACACAGTGTATAGATTAAAGATGCGGACGAACATCCTTAAGTCTATGATATGGACGCGTATCAGTAGAAACAAACGCCTGACGCATGTTCAGAGATGATGATATGGACGAGTATCAACTGGTTAACAAAGAACACGGACGAGTGTTGATTCTGAGGGGATTTAAGTGGTATATACAAGATACGGACGAGCATCTGTATGGGTAAACATGAGTGGGACACAGACGAGTGTTTAACTTACTGGGGAGGGTGCGACACGGACGGGTGTCGGAAAAAGTGTATTATAAACAAGTATTTGGTTTACCAAATGTTTAGGCAACTATGCTGGGGAAGGCGATACGGACGGGTGTCGGGGAATTTGTATACATATGTATCTGTGTTAGTGAGTGCAAAAGGGATGCTTTGGCTCTCTACTGGGGATATGACACAGACGAGTGTCAAGAAGCATCTGTAATATAAGTATTTGTTTGTAGAGAACGCTCGGGCGACTTTACTGGGGAGTGATGACACGGACGAGTGCCAAAAGGAGCCTATTTCTGTATTTGTGAGTGTAAGGGAAATGCTTTGGCTCTCTGGTGGGGAATTGGGAAACATTCTGTATATTGTTGATGGATTGTTAGTATTTGCAAGTGTGTTTTAGAACATGGCTTATGATTTATGCAATATGTTTGATTTTTTGCCGTAATGTTCCGTATTAGACGGAATGCTAAGCTCTGTGGGGAGAATATGATGCGGATGCTATGATTATGCAAAGATACCGATCCGGAACTCAGATCCTGTTGTGGAGATCTCGGGCTGATCTGCTTGAAGTGGATATCCCAGCTGGGGATGAGATCATTGGTAGATCTGACACATCCGACTCTGCATGGGGGAAGTAGGTCATTGATAAACATATCTTAGTAAATGAGGGACCCAGCTGGGGTCTGCAGAAGCTTTTGTCGCTCTATTGTGAGATCTTCAAGCGTAGCTCTTCTGGATATAAGTTGAAACTTTGCGGGGGCTGGTTCCCTGTCTAGCACTCGGCTGGGGAAGAAGAAAGATCACTGAAAGATCCTCCTAGAGATTTCTGTGGAGATCCTACTGAGGATGATACTTGACAACTCAGCTGGGGATATTAGCACCTTCTGGTACTGCTCTGAAGGAAATGTTGGAAAAGTGATGCCTGGCAACCTTGATGGGGAGAAAGCATCTCTGGTGCTGTTTGGAAGGTGTTCTGAGGAAATAATGATTTGGCATCCCACTGGGGAGAAGCTTTCATGCCCCATGGTGTGCTTTGAACACCTGCAATCCTGTATGACAAAGAAACTTACAAGTATCTCGAGGTATCCCTTACTGGATTCCATCATAGGAGTTTTGACACTCCCGAGAGTTAATATATTTCCTGCAAGCATGTATTTTTAGAAGGGACGCATCTGTATTTATGCAATCATTATATTAAGGACATCGGACATTTTGCAAATGAAAATAAAATGTACAAGACGAAATATGACTGAAAATCTGATTTTATTAATTCATGTGCCCTGAATTGGCGAGATACAGTCAAAGGAACGGATCCCCTGAAATGAGGAAATCGTTACAAAATTGAGAAACAAAAAGATGCTGGCAATGTTGATGACGCTTCAGGGAGCTTCCCTTCTGCTATGACCCGTATGACTTTGGCGTTCTTCTCATCCTGCTTTTTGAAGAAGGCTGATTCTGACCGATGCTTGAATCTTTCGAAGTTTGCCATGTTGTAGGTGATATAGACGAATTCAAAATGCAGTTGTTCGCTTATTCCCCTATTTTGCGTGGATCGCCCTTTCGGGTTTTCAATCCACCGAGATACCCATTTTTGCCTGAGCTGTCCAATGTGGCTTTTCAACTCAGCGGGTGTACATTTTTTATTTATCTTCCCTTATTTTTGCCCGAGTATTTTATTCTGTTTTTGACTCGCCGGGATGCTCTATTTTTGCCTGGACTTATATTCTGTTTTTATGTCCAGCGGGTCATTTTCATGCAAAGTATTTTTTAACTGCATCTGAATTCACAGGGGACAGGAAGTCTTTACCATCCATAGTACTGAGCATCAGTGCTCCACCGGAGAAAACTTTCTTTACTATGAATGGACCATCGTAATTCGGAGTCCACTTGCCCCTGTGGTCTGTATGAGGAGGAAGGAGTCTTTTCAGCACAAGATCTCCTACTTGGTACTCTCGAAGCCTGACTTTCTGATCGAAGGCTTTCTTCATTCTTTTCTGATACAGCTGCCCATGACAAATTGCAGCCAATCTCTTTTCTTCAATCAAATTTAGTTGCTCGTATCGGGATCGGACCCATTCTGCTTCATTCAGTTTAACATCCATCAGTACCCGCAAGGAGGGTAATTCAACTTCAACGGGTAGGACTGCCTGCATACCATACACAAGCTGATACGGTGTTGCCCCAGTGGATGTTCTGATTGACGTACGGTACCCATGTAAGGCAAATGGTAGCATTTCATGCCAGTCTTTGTAGGTAACCACCATCTTCTGCACAATCTTCTTGATATTCTTGTTGGCGGCCTCAACAGCGCCATTCATCTTTGGCCTGTAAGGAGAAGAATTGTGGTGTTGAATCTTGAAGTCCCGGCATAGCTCTGCCATCATTTTATTGTTCAAGTTGGAACCATTATCAATAATGATTCGCTCGGGAACTCCATACCGACAGATGATGTCTCTCTTCAGAAATCGGGCTACCACTTGCCTTGTAACATTTGCATATGAAGCTGCTTCGACCCACTTGGTAAAATAGTCAATGGCAACCAGGATGAATCTATGGCCATTTGAAGCAGTCGGTTCGATTTTGCCAATCATATCGATGCCCCACATGGCAAAGAGCCAAGGTAAAGACATCACATTTAGAGGATTTGGAGGCACATGCACTTTATCTGCATAAATCTGGCATTTATGGCATTTTCTGGCATAGGCACAACAGTCCGCATCCATTGTGATCCAGTAATAGCCTGATCTCAACAACTTTTTAGCCATAGCATGCCCTCCTGCATGGGTTTCCAAAGGATCCTTCGTGCACCTCGTGCATCAACAAGTCTGCTTCTGTCCTATCAACGCATCTGAGGAGTACCATATCAAAGTTTCTCTTGTACAGGGAACCATCGGCATTCAGGAAGAAACTACCAGCTAGCCTTCTTAATATCTTCTTATCATTGGAAGATGCCCCATGTGGGTATGTTTGGTCTTCCAAGAAGCACTTAATGTCGTGGAACCAAGATTTATCATCTTTAACAACGTCTGCTGAGAACACGTATGCTGGTCTGTCAAGTCTGGACACTGAAATCCGAGGTACAAAGTTGGCAGCTTGAACTTTGATCATGGATGAAATGGTAGCCAGAGCATCTGCAAATTGATTTTCGTCTCGAGGGATATACTCAAGCTTGACCGTTGTGAAGAAAGTCAATAACCTCCTTGTATAATCCCGTAAGGTATCAGATGATCTTGGTGGGTGTACCATTTGCCGTTAGTTTGATTGATTACCAGAGCTGAATCTCCGAATAGAGTCAAAGTCTTGATCCTGAGGTCAATGGCTTCCTCAAGACCCATAATACAAGCCTCGTATTCAGCTTCGTTGTTAGTGCAGTTAAAGGTGAGCTTTGCCGAGAAAGGCATGTGAACTCCCTTAAGTGTAATGAGTATTGCACCAATACCGCGACCATTCATATTAACAGCCCCATCAAACATCATAGTCCATTCTTCTTCTAGGTCAGGCCCTTCAGTGTGAATAGGCTCTTCATGATCTTTTGCTTTTATGAACATGATGTCTTCATCAGGGAAGTCAAATCTCATAGGCTGGTAATCATCAATGGGTTGCTCAGCAAGATAATCAGACAATACACTGCCCTTGATGGCTTTCTGAGATGTGTACTGAATATCATACTCTGTGAGGATCATTTGCCATCTTGCAACCCGTCCGGTAAGTACTGGCTTCTCAAAAATGTACTTAACTGGGTCCATCTTTGAGATCAATAAGGTAGTGTGGGTCAACATATACTGCCTTAGTCGGCGAGCAGCCCACGCTAAAGCACAACAAGTTTTCTCGAGCAGTGAATAACGTTGTTCACAGTCGGTAAACTTTTTGCTTAGGTAGTATATTGCATACTCTTTTCGACCAGACTCGTCATGCTGGCCCAGCACACACCCCATTGACTCTTCTAATACTGTCAAGTACATGATTAGAGGTCTTCCTTCAACTGGAGGCATAAGGATTGGAGGCTCTTGTAAGTATTCCTTGATTTTGTCAAAAGCCCTCTGGAAGTCTTCATTCCACCTGACTGTTTGTTCTTTTCTTAACAGCTTGAACAAAGGCTCACAGGTTGTTGTAAGGTGAGATATGAACCTTGAAATGTAGTTCAATCTACCTAGAAACCCCCGAACTTCTTTCTCAGTTTTCGGTGCAGGCATTTCTTGAATGGCTTTGACTTTATCAGGGTCAACTTCAATCCCTTTCTCACTTACAATAAATCCCAGCAGCTTACCAGATCGCACCCCAAATATGCATTTGTTGGGGTTTAGCTTCAATTGGTACTTCCTCAGACGCTTGAATAATTTCAGTAGGTTTAGCAGGTGGTCTTCTTCTGTGAGGGACTTGGCAATCATGTCATCCACATAACATTCAATTTCTTTATGGATCATGTCATGGAATAATGTTACCATAGCCCGTTGATAAGTGGCACCAGCATTCTTCAGTCCGAATGGCATCACCTTATAACAGAACGTGCCCCAAGGTGTGATGAAAGTTGTCTTCTCCATGTCTTCCGGTGACATCTTGATCTGGTTATATCCTTAGAATCCATCCATGAAGGAGAACACCGAAAACTGAGCCGTATTATCAACCAATACATCAATGTGAGGTAAAGGGAAGTCATCTTTCGGGCTGGCTCTGTTCAGATCCCGGTAGTCCACACACATCCTCACCTTACCATCTTTCTTAGGTACAGGTACAATATTAGCAACCCACGGTGGATAGCTAGTCACAGCAAGGAAACCGGCGTCCCACTGTTTTTGTACCTCTTCCTTTATCTTCATTGCCATATCTAAGCGAGTACGACGCAGCTTCTGTTTTACCGGTGGGCAGTCTTCTTTCAAAGGCAGCTTGTGCATGACAATATCGGTGTCCAACCCTGGCATATCCTGATAAGACCAAGCAAAAACATCCACGTAATCTCGAAGCATGTCAATCAGTTGTTTTTTCACTGAATCTTGTAAGCAGGCCCCGATCTTGACTTCTTTCACTTCTTCTTCTGTACCAAGATTAACCGTTTCAATCTCCTCCTGATGAGGAGTGATAACCTTCTCCTCTTGCCTTAACAACCTGGCTAGCTCTTCAGGTAGCTCATAGTTTTCTTCAACCCCTTCATCAGCTTGATTGATTGGATTGTCAAAGTCACACAAAGTCATAGCAGTGTTGTTGTCGGTGCAGTCTGAAAGGCACTTTCTGCAAGGGTTCAGATTGGTTTATTTTAGTGATCAATTTTAATCTTGTTTAGAAAAAGTGAAAATGAAGTTATTTATTTTGAAAAACATTGCCATTTTATTTTTTGTACAAAAAGAAAAATGAAAAGACAGTGAGCGAAAAAGAGAATCGTTTGCAAAAGATGTCCGATATTCATTGATTAATCCATTTGCACAAAATTACAAGATGGCCCGATTACAAAATGAGTCTTGTTATCTTGGGCAAGATGCAAGACTTGATGCATGCTATACAGGAAATAATAATTACTCTGCAGGAGTAACCCTTATAATTTCCTGGGAAGACCAGTTAAGGACTTGGCTCCCTGGGATCCTTGGACGTATCCAGCTCTCCAGGTTGCAGTTGCTTTCCTCCTCGTCTTCCAAATTGTTCACAGCATCCGGGGTGAGCATTCCCCCGCTGACAAAATTGGGCTCTTTTGCAGCCTCTGATTGATCTCGTTGAGTTGGTCTGTAACCCAACCCAAATCTGTCTTCTTTCTTCTCCACGGGCAGCAACTTGCCCCAGCCTTGGGCGGTACCCTCCTCAACAACCTTCCGGGCTTGCTGATATGACGTTATGGAGGTTCCCAGTACAGCAGATGCTTCATTAATGTTCAGGGCCTCAAACCCCTGGCTCATGGTTTCATGGATTTCTCCATCCATTTCTATGTACTTATACGTAGCTAGATGGCTAACAAAGATGTCTTCCTCCCCACAGATGGTGATGATTTGGCCTTCCCATTCGAATTTCAGCTTCTGGTGAAGGGTAGACGTAACAGCGCCAGCGGCGTGGATCCAGGGTCTACCCAACAAACAGCTGTAGGCCGGCTGAATGTCCATCACATAGAAGGTAGTTTTAAAAGTCTGCGGGCCAATCATCACAGGCAGATCAATCTCTCCAAGCACTGATCTCTTAGAGCCATCGAATGCTCTCACCACCAAATTACTTGGACGCAGTGCCAAGCCATCATACTCCAGCTTCACTAAGGCTTTCTTTGGTAGGACATTGAGTGATGACCCAGTGTCCACCAGTACATGAGATAGAACAGCACCCTTGCATTCCAAGGTGATATGCAAAGCCTTATTATGGTTGCGTCCCTCCGTTGTTAAGTCAGCATTGGTAAAGCCCAGTCCATGACTGGTGTTGACATTTGCCACCACAGTTTCTAGCTGATTAACAGTAATCTCCTCTGGCACGTATGTTGCGTGCAGGACTTTCAATAATGCGTTCCTGTGAGCTTCAGAACACATTAACAGTGATAATATGGAGATTTTTAAGGGAGTTTGGTGAAGCTGATCCACCACCTTGTAATCACTTCTTTTTATGATTCTCATAAACTCATCTACATCTTGTTCAAAAGATGTCTTCTGAGTTTCTTTGGCAATTGGTTCTTCAGACACCACACTCTTTCCTTTTGCTTTGGCAGCAGCTTCTGCTTCAACATTAGGTCTTTGAGTTTGTGAGGCAAAAAGGCGTCCGCTTCTGGTGAAGCCTCCGCCTCCCCCAACATTATCAATTTGTGGAGAAGAGGTTGATGAATCCAGAGTGATTTTCTCCTCATTGCAGTAGAGATCAGAGCCATAATGCCAAGGTATGGCATTACTGCTTTCATAAGGAACAGGTCCAGGCACCGTGATGGTAACTGGACTGACTGCTGCAGAGGAGGGCACTGTAATGGTGTGCGTATCATAGTAAATTGTGACTGGTGATCTGGCAGGAGGTGCCATTGTTTGTTGTTGGAAATTGTTGCTGGGAGGAACATTTGATGGGTCATAATAGATTGTAACTGCTGAGACATCTTCGTTAATTTTTGTTGGCGTTGTAGAAGATTCTGCTGATAAAATGGATGCTGATGTTGTAGAAGAAATGGTTGTTGAAATTTGACTTGTTGAAGTGATGGATGGAGCCATTGACGATGATATTGATGAATCGGTAGGAATGATTGTTGCTGCTGTTGTAGAAGAATCAGGAATTGTTGTTAAAGGAATTGCTGGATTTGTAGGCGCCGTTATTGAGATCTGAAGGATTCCATCCTTAATAAGACCATCTATGCCGCTTCTCAAATTTTCACACCCATTGACTGCAATGTTGCAATACCCACAACCGAGCTCACACCCGGGAAATACTTGGCACTCTAGAAGCTGAGCTTTAATTTCGACCAAGGGTGTTCGAATTTGTGCAACACTGGTGATCAAGGTAGATGGTTTGTCTTCCTCAATAGCATTAATCCTCGGCCCGCCATGATTAGGCATAGGATTTTTGTTGACATTTGGAGGAGGTGCAAAGTTGAGGGCTTTAGAATCCACCAGATCTTGGACTTTCATTTGTAAGGCCCTGCATTTTTCCGTATTGTGGCCAGGTGCATTAGAGTGGAAAGCACGTCTGGCGTTGACATCATAATTCCTTGGGAGATTGAGGGGATCTGGTGGTGCCAACGTCCTTAACTCAACCAAGTTAAGCTTCAGGAGTTGTGGCAATAAGGCAGCATAAGGCATAGGGATAGGGTCAATCACCCTGTTTGCCTGTGATGGTCTTTGTTGAAAGGGTCGTTGTTGTTGATTGCTATTGTTATTGTTGTAGGTTCTCTATTGCGGATACTGGACTTGCTGTTGATAATGTGGTTGTTGTTGTTGTTGAAATGCTGATTGCTGAGGAATCGGAGCTGGAATAGTGACAGCTGCTACTGATCTGTGAACATACTGAGGTCTGCCCCTGCTGGCATGAATGGCATTTGTCTCACCGGTCCTTCGAGGTCCCACAAAAGGCTTCCTGGGATTACTGGACGAACTTGCACCATTATCAGAAATTTTGCCCATTTTTAGTAGACTTTCAATCCTTTCCCCAGCTATAACTACGTCAGCGAAGCTGGTAGAAGAAAAGGCAACCAATCTATTAATATATGTTCCTTGCAAAGTATTCATGAACATGTCGGCCATTTCTCTTTTCGACATGGGTGGCTGGACAGCAGCAGCAAGCTGTCTCCACCTTTGGGCATATTCTCTGAAGCTTTCTCTGGAAGACTGGAACATTCCCATCAGGAGGGTCCTGTTAGGAGCCATGTCCAGGTTATATTGATATTGTCTGATGAAGGCTTCAGCTAAGTCCTTCCAGCATCTGATGGTAGTTCTGGTCAGGTGTGAATACCATTCTCTTGAAGCCCTAGTCAAACTGTCTTCAAAGTAGAACATCCACAGCTTTTCATCCATGGTGTATGCCTTAAGTCTTCCCAGGAAAGACTGCAGGTGAGTTCGCGGACAGGAGGTTCCATTGTATTTCTCAAAGTACGGGGGTTTGAATTTGTGGGGAATTCTCACCCCATCCACTAGCCCCATATCCATTACATCGAAGCCCAAGGAATTTTGAGACTCCAGAGATCTCAACTTCTCAGCAATTTCATCTAACCTCCTATCATAGACCTCATCTCCTGCTCCCATGACAGTAAATTGCTCTTCTTGGGGATCCTCCTGTAAGATCCTCCCCCAGCAGTATTTCCTTGCACATTCCCCGGGATGTTGACTTCCGAATCTAGATGAGATCCAAATACAGGTGGATTAACATGAGGCTGACCCCTTTCATTATTACTTGTTCCTCCAGTCCCAGGATGAGGTTCCTCGGGAGTTTGTCTTTCTACCAATGCCCTTAACCTTTCTTGGCTCTGGGCCAAGCCAGTCATTACAGCCATGAATTGGGTCATTTGGTTTCTCATCTCCACTCTTTCATTAGCCATCTGGGTTCTGACCTCAGTTAGGTCCTGCTGTACTTGCTCCATTTGGATACCAGGAAGATTGTTGCGAGTAGGGTACCGGTGCGTACGGTTGACAGGGAACACTCTTCTGCGAGCAATGTTTCCTGAGATCACAACAGAGTTAGAAATAAATAAATACAAAACCTACAAAACAAAACAAGGTTAGTATGCAATGCAACATGCTTATTTGTTTTCCAAGGTATCCGGCTTGGTTCTTGGTTTTGACCTTTCCAGACCTCTAGGAAGGTGCTCTGATGTTGTTGAGAAAAGAAACCCCAAAATGGAAACAAACTAAAACATATTACAAATGGTGAATCATACATAGTCTATTTTACAACACATGCCCCTAGAGGGTCAAAATACAAAAAGGAAAAGTACATCAGATGGAAATGAACAACAAGCAAAGAAGTCAAACATCTAATCCAAACTCATCCTCCTTAACCTCCTTCAGAAGTGCCTCAGTCACTGGGCCAGCTGGATGCTCTGTAATGGTCCTAATGAGGAGGTTCCTGGTGGCAATGGCAGTGGTCAGCTTCTTGTGCCTGTCCTGATCCTTTGATCTCTTCAATCCAGCCCTAAGCTTCAACTCTGAAATCTCCTTCTGGGCTGCCAGCAAAGCTTCCTGCTGCTTCTTTTCATTGGCCTCTAATTGTTCAATCCTGGCCTGAGTTCTCTGATCTTCTTGTGTCCGGGCTTCAGTGATCCTGACCCACCTAGCCTGACTTTCTTGCAGATAGAGCTCAGTCATAGCCTTCTGAATCTTGGCCTCCTTACAAGCATTCTTCAGTATTTGCTCCCCAGCTTTTGCTTTCCTGATGTAGTCCTTTGTTTTCTCAATCTTGGCCAGATGCTTCACCCTAAGCTTCTCCAACCTTTCAATGTCCAGACGACCATCACTCCTTTCCCAAAGGGTCTTCTTCGGAGCTTGAGACAGATTCTCATTCCTTTCCTTCAGCTTCTCAAACTCTTCCAGGCTGACAGTGGCTGATGGCTGTACTGTAGAGGGTCCAAGTATGTCCTCCAAGGTGAAGGGCATTCCAGTAATCTGAGCCCTAGCATGGGACCAGTCATAGTACTAAGCTGAAGCAACATTATTACACCTTCCAAGAATAGCCATCCCCTTTATCTGGATGTTGTCCCAAGCCCAGGATGCTTGTCTGACAACAGCTGAATTAGGTTTTACTTCACAATACAAGGTCTCAGCTAAATCTTGCACTCTAGGAGGGTGGACCAAAGCATAGCCCAGTTGTCTCTTAAACAGCAAAGGATTGTAATTTATGCAACCCTTCACTCCTATTAGAGGTACATTTGGGTATTGCCCACAGCTGGTGATAATGTCCTTGCCTTTGGTGCTCTGGGTGCACCATCTGATATCATCTGAAGTCAAAGCAATGAGCCTCTTAGCCTAATTCTTCTGCTGGTGAGAGTTCAAGAAGGCATTTGACTTAGGCAGGTGTTTGAGCAGCCAGGTGTGAAACAAAGGAGCACAACATCTCACCAACTTCCCTCTTTGTTTCTCATTTCTCTGATGAATGGAGTAATAAAAATCTCCCAATAATGTGGGTACTGGGTTCCTTAGAAGGAAAAGATGGATGGCATTCTTGCTGATAAATTTGGGCTCATCTGCAAACAATATAACCCCATATATGCTGAGGGCTAAAAGTGCACAAACTGCCCTCCATTCTCCCAAAGAGGCCTTCAGGATGGCCTGAGAAATCAAGAAGTCTAAGTGCAAACCAGGGATCCCAGCTTTTGTTGTCATGCCTTGCTCAATCAAAGCATGCTCCAGGTATAGTGCTTTTGCTACTTCTCCATTGCTGGGAGCTGACATCTCTGGGTTGAAGGGGATTCCACCCCTGACAGGTACTCCAATCAATGATGAAAACTCCTCCAACAGAGGTCCTAGCTGAAAGTCTGGGAATGTGAAGCATCTCAAAGGAGGGTCATAAAACTGTAGGCATGTGTGGATCATGCTCCTCTGAGAAGGGTCAAGGTCTATAACCATATCCAGGATACCTCCATAATGCTCTCTAAACAAAGGGATATGGTCAGGGGTGATAAGTGACTGGACCTGCCTGATACCAGTCAATACAGGCTCAAAGAAATGGTAGGATATGTTGCTCTTCCTGGGAGTAGCCATGAGTGCTGATGAAGAGCTGAAGACAAGTGCTGATGAGGATCAAGACTGATACTGGAGATGAGCCATTGATAGGCTGATGCTGGTGATGATGAAGATGGATGAAGCAGATAATTGATGAAGCAGAGGTCTATGCAGGAGAAGAGGTCAAAACCAAACCAGATATAATTTGGATACCCTGAAAAACAAATAAACAAATGTTAAATGATGCAATGATGATGTATGCAAATGATATGCAAGGGTTTGTGATCAAGCTGGATTTGATTATCTGCCTTGATATAAAGTCCATGTATGTTCAAGAAGTCCAGATGGAGGTTCAGAAATCCAGTAACCAAGGTGGGGGACTCAAATAAAGAGTCACATGTCCAGGGTTAAATCACAAGAACTGTCCAAAATGAGGTACTCTTAACCAAAACAAAGTAACAGGGTATGATGTGGCCAATGGTACCTGCAAACCTGTAAACAGCCCAACCCCCTCACAGGTGGTGTTCTAAAACAAAGATCCTTAGACTTGGATCAGTTATGAGAAGTGTAAACACTTCTAACCCGGAGGTACAGTGTTTACAATAACCATAAAAGATCCTCCTCTAATTCACCTCAGTTTCTGAAGGTCATAATAAAGGTCATCCAGACTTAGCAGGCTTCCCAGATAGCCCGAGCACTACAGGAAATCTGTAGCACAGAGTTCTCAAGAAGAAACCCACATCTGAACCGTGTTTCATATTCCCGCACCAGACCGAAATGGAATGGGAAAGAACATGAACCACTCTAGCCTAGGTGTCACTCAGGTCCCATGTATAGGACCTTTAAACTCTCAATGAAACCCCACCCACCAAAACAGAAACCAGATCCAGCAATGATAATGACAGTATGAAATATGAAAAACTGTAAAGGAAAGCAATAAATAAAGCTGTACATAAAGCAATAAATAAAGCAAATAAATAAACACAATTAGCACATAACACCCCAGTAAACACAAATCAAACAAGCGCTAGGAGGAACCCACAAAAAGAACCAGAAGCCCTGGTTACAGTATAAGGGTCCCCAGCAGAGTCGCCAAGCTGTCGCTCCCACCAAATGACACCTAAGTCAGAAGGGGTACAAACGCGAACGGTCGGCGAAAAGAGAGAGAACACACAAGGGTGAGCTCAAAAGACAAGAGTCGCCAGCTAGGCATTTTTATCCCGAAAGGAAAGGTAATGCTGCATAAACCTGAGGAAAGATATGGATAAGACGGTTGCGAACCAGAGAGACTGAGAAAGGTGGTTGGTTACAATCTGGGAAGGTATTAGCACCCAGATTGTCCGTCGTACTCGACGGGATCCACGCTTGAAAGATTTGTGTTTTAAAGGGGTAGTGTCAGTGCAATTTGTGTATCAAAGCTGGAAAGAATGCAAGTGTCAGTGTAAAAGAAAAGTGAAGTGTATAAGAGAAGTGTAAGTGTAAGAACAGGGGTATGAAGCTCAAGACTATGAGGCTTAAAGAATAATGCTGGAAAGAGGGGGAATATACAGAGACTTTTGTTCGATAACTGTTAAGTTATGCCTACGTATCCTCTCGTGCAATGAGGAGGTCAGAATACCGTAGTTCGACCCAAAGAGACTGAAAGATAAATTGACTTGTGAACTGCTTGCTTGTCTATGCTCAAGTGTATGACCTGTCTGGCTCAGGTGCAAACTGTCTTGCATTAGACGGAAGAAGCGAGTTCTCGTTTGTGAGTGAATGAGATGAGAAAAGAATCCCGGAGGAGACGATTATTGTTTGTTTTTGTGTTTTCAGTCTTTTATTGCTTTTTGGATTTGTCATAAGTTAATGAGCTTAAGCCTACACCAAGGGTTAGTAAACTCATCACATCCTCCCTCTGATTAGGGGTAATGAGAATACTTTAAGCATGAAGTAAACACCTCACACTTAGTCACCATGATGTAGGATTAAGATCATTAACCTACTTGTGATTATTTAAATGTTTTTGGAGTTTTTGTTTAGTGTTAAGTAATGAGTTTAAGCCATAATCAAGGATTTAATGGACCCATTACACCATCCTAATAGAAGGATAATAGATGAGAACATTTAAGCTGAGGAAGGCTCCTCAACTTAATCCATGATTAGGGATTAACCTCATGACAAAACAAAGCCTTTATTAAAGTGGATTTTAGTTAATGGTAGGATTAAGATGTGGATTTTATGGTTTGTAAGACAACTTGAGGGGGACTTGTCCATTAACACTAGGGTTAGTCCTTCTTAACCAATTAAGAAAGAATTACAACCCTAATGTAAGGCCCAAGTTACAAGCTTGATGTCTTAGTGATTATTAGATGGATTGATTAAAGGAATTAAACACATTAAGGGTCTAACACTTAGGATTAAATTTATACACTCCATCATAATAGAAGGATGCAGGCATAAGCTTAATCACAAAGCCTTAAAACCTTTAGGGCTTAGTCCTTGATTATGAGATGAGAAGAGAAGACTCAAAGATGACACAAAGGTAAAAGCTAAGTGGGGCACTAATCAAACCCTAAATGTTATCATACTTGGAAATCCTAGGGTTTGTGAGGCTTAAGAAAGAAAGAGATCTTCAAAAGGCCACCAAGGGGGAACAAGATAGAAAAGAGATGAGATGAGAAGAGAAAAGAGGGAAGAGAGGCACAAGTGAGCAAGCTCACTCAAAGACAAGTAAGAATGAATCAAGGATGTAAAATGATAAGGTGAGAAGAGGTAGGAGGTGAAGGCAAATCCACCTCCCAAACAAACTTACCATTAACCTGAAAAGTTAGTACAAGATGCATAAGGGAAGAAATGAGATGGAACAATGCATATGGATGGGCAAAGGCCAAAGTAAGAAACATACTCATGATGCAAATGATGTCAAGAGATGGTGCAAAATCATACAAGATGCATATATGTGAGCATGCAAGAGAATGAATGCATATGGAGCATGCCTTGAACCATGAAAGTTCATGAAAACTTATGAAATGCAATGAAGGTATGACATGTCAAATGAATGATGCAATGATCAAACATGATTCTAATATGTCCTAAGATGTCTTATGAATCATATGGAGGCACAAAATGTCATGGCAAGTTCTTGAATGCAAGCAAATGAAAGATGGATGCAAAGTAAGGCAAAAATTAGGGTTTATGCATAACATGCAACACAAAACTCATAATCAGAAGCAAATGACATGATAAAAAATTGAAAATAGAATCAAAGGAACCCTAACCCTACACAAGTTCACTGCCCAAAGGAGGGGACCTAACTCTTAACCTAGTGGAAGTTATGAATTTCTCAAGTCAACTAGGGTTTTGGGATACCTCACAATGAAAAATACAAAACAAATTGAAAGTGAAAGATAAATTCAAACCAATTTTACCCTAGAAACTACATGCTATGAAGGATGCAATGCAAGAAGAACCATTATCAAACTCTTCATGGTTAGGCAGAATGAATTTTCCTAAGTTTGAACAAAAATATTGCCTTTAAATGAATTTAATTCCAATGAAAATTGTCAAAATACATCAAGAACCAAAAAGAAATTTGTTTGAAGAGTTGGGTAATGTTTCTAAATGTTTTAAAATGCAATGTGAATTTTTTTGTGATTTTTAAATACCTAAATGCATTTTTAATTAATTAATTCCCATTAACTAATTAAAAATAAACATTTAAATGTTTTAAAAATTATTTTTGATGCAAAAAATAAAAATAAAAATATTTTTGGGTTCTGAAAATTAATGAAATCTTTGACAAAAAAAATCAGAATTTTTTAATATGTTTTGCTATTTTTTAAAATTCGTGAAAGTTAAATGAAAAAGAAATGAAATAAAATTAGAATAAAAGAAAGTATGCCAAGGGAGAGGTCCAGATTGAATATGGGCTTGGGGAGTTTGACCTGGCGCGCATCTGGACGGCCCAGGTTCAAACTTCCCTAAACTTTATTAAATAACTAATTAATCCTAGGTTTAATTAATTAATGACTGATTAGGGCTTAATGAGCCATCTGGACCATCCACACGCGCGCGGGAATGCCAGATCAAGGGCTATTATTCAAACTGGCTAATTAAACGTAATTAGGGCTAATCAACCTCAGGCGACCGGAACAGTACTCCGGTCGTCTTCTCCGACGACACAAAACCCTAGCTTCTTCTACAGGTCACCAAACCTCAAATTTCTTCCACAAAAATGATCCCCACACTCTTCTAAACCTAAACCCTCATCTAAAACTCATTTATTTTCCCTCACAAACGTGTATCGAAACAAAATGCAAAACACGGGAAAATGTTCAGAGACAACATACATGATGGTTTCGCAGCCATTTTCAAAAATAAATACATCCCCATGATCAGGAGAACATGCAGAATCATAAAAGAACTTAAAACTTAGCTTCTGGGAAAAATGTTCTTCATGTTACCTGAGATGAAGACTCCCTATTTCTGAGCTTTCTGGACTCAAACTTAGTGCAATCCCTCTCCTTTGAACACCCTGATGATGAAATGAAGCTTGGAGAGCTTTGAGAATGGCTGGTTGTGGCTGTTTTGTTCTGGTGTAGCAGAAATGAAGGTCTTTGTGTGTGATGTTTCAAGCTGTTTCAGGGGGTGATTCTTGTTCTATGGATGATTTGTGGTTTGTTGGTGAAGAGATTTTGGATTTTTGATGGCTGAGGAGGGAGTTTCGAAGAGGAGAAGTTTTGGACAGATTTTGTGCAAGCTGGATTGTGTCTTGTTTCAATGCTAAATGAGTTGCTATATCACTCCCATAATGTTTGAGTAGGTTGTGGAGCAGGTTAGTAGAGGCTGCTGATCACTATTCCAAGAGCATGGGAGAAGTTGCAAAAAGTCAAGGTTTGGTGTACTTGAGGTATGGCAAGGTGCAGAGATGGTTTCCATGCTTGTACTGCATCAGCTGAGTTCAAGGATGACTCTTGGATCAATTGTGGTGAGCTGTATGGCTTGGATCACAAGTTTGAAGTGATTTTGCATTTTGGCAATTTGTTACATTTTGTGACTTTTGGTCATAGACATGTGACACTCTTTGCTGAATTTTTGTTATGATAGGTTACATGATGTTATGGTGATGTCTTGAAATCAGTTAGAGACCATACAAAACCTTGGGGATCAATTTTGCAAGAGTTCCTCTCTTTGGACTTTATGAAAAATGGCTTATGATAGCTTGGAATTCAAAGCATGAAAGTGAGAAACTTCTTGGGCAAATCTGAATTTTGGGCCATACATGATGTTTGTGTATTGGTTAGAAGCTGATTTGAAGTCACATAGATGCTTGGCATGAGAATTTGCAAGTTTTCCCTTTTGTGCAAAAGTGAAAATTTCATGATTTTTCCCAACTTTGCAAGGCCATAACTTTTGATCCAAAATGAATTAGAAAGAGTTCTGGTACTTTTTGAAAAGGGAATGATCCAATCTACAACTTTCATGACCAAAGTTTTCTCATTTGAAGCATTTTTGAATCAAAAAGAGGAGGTTGAAAAACTTTCCCAAAATGGCAAGTTTACATTATAAGTCACTTTCCCAAAAAGGCAACTTTGCAAATGACTTGAAATTTTCCAATTTTGTGAACTTCTAACATCTTCTATGATCAAATAAAGATCATACACATCCAAAATGATGGAGAACACCCTTTGGTTGGGTCATTGGGGGCCTTAAATGCCCTGATTTTGCACTGACTTGCTCAAGAAGTCATCTCTTGATTAGATGCCTTCCCCATGGAATTTCTTCATGAAAATTGGTATGCATGATCCTTATAACATATAGAGACCCATAGAAACAAGAATGACCAAAAAAATTGGAGTTATGGCCTCTGAAACCAAAACCCTAATTTTAGGTCATCTGTGTAGTTAAGCTTGGCTCTGCTTCCATGTCTTTCCCAGTTCTTGTGATCCTTTGACTTTCTTTGATCTTGAGAGGATATAATATGATGCTTCAATATACATGGACCCCTTTGAGATGGTTGAAGACCTTTGGAGTGGCTCAAATGGCTCAAGGATGACTCAGATCACAAACCCTAGATGCAGATGGCTTTGAATCAATGCAGTGAATCAAAAATGTGGTATGAGATGCTATGATTGAACTTATGCAAATGAAAAGATCACAAGCCATGGTGTGAATGGGTGAGGGCAAATTTGGGGTGTTTACATAGAGTTAGGGGGTTTGGGGTGGCCTGAAATGGAAGATAGGGTGGAGAGCTGGCCGGAGAAGATGACCGGAGGTCTTCTCCGGCCACCTGAGTTTAATTAGGGCATACTCAGTGTAATTAGGGTTAGTTTAAATTATGGCCGTAGGATTTGATCTCCCCGCGTGTTTGGATGGCTAAGATGCTGTCATTAAACCCTAATTGATTTAATTAATTTAATTAACTAAAATTAGCTGAGTTTGAATTAGAGCCTTTGGATGTGGCGTCCGACTCTATGTCATGTAACACCGAGATAGGTTTTCGAGTTACTATTTGATTTCAGTTATATTTTTATTTGAGAATGATTTCTTATTTTATGATGTTGAAGTCTTGATGAAGGATATTTTATTTATGAAATTGAGATTAATGATTTGAATTATGAAGTTTAAATTCCACTGCGAAAAGCTTGTATGTTATTCATGATGTTGATTAACCCGTGTTATAGGACAGGACACTGTATGTTTGATATTATGATGAAATGTGATACCCTTCTTGTTGATTACTCTGATATTACTCTAAATATTTTGCTTTGGGGGTAGAAGGGTGTTACAAGCTCCTCCCCCACTGTTTTTCTTCTCATTTGCAGTTTTATGTTTCCCCTTGTCAGTTGGAGCATCATAAGGCTTCCCACGATTCTGATGTTGTCTTCCCCTATTATCACTTTAGTTCTGGTAATGAGCTGAATGATTTTTACTATCCTTTTCATAGATTCTAAAGCTATTCACCAACTCCTCAAACCTACGGATTTGTTGATAGCCAATTGCCCGTTTGATCTTCGGGCATAACCCATTCTCAAACTTAACACACGTGGAAAATTCAGCAGTTCCTTCACTGTAATGTGGATAATATTCAACCAATTCCACAAACTTGGAAGCATACTCAGTCACAGTCATATTCCATTGTTTCAACTCTAGAAACTCAACCTCTTTCTTACCTCGCACATCTTTAGGAAAGTACTTCCTCAAAAACTCTCTGTTAAACACAACTCAAGTAATAGTACCACCTCCCTGAGTCAACCTACGACGAGTACTAACCCACCAGTCATCAGCTTCTCTCTTCAGCATATGTGTGCCAAAATGCACCTTTTGTTCATTCGAGCAATCCATGACTCTAAAGATCCTCTCAATCTCTTTGAGCCAAATCTGTGCCCCATTGGGATCATATTGGCCTACAAAGGTAGGAGGATTGTTCCTCTAGAACGCCTCCAACACACGAGTACCATCATTCCCTCCAACATTGGGTATTTGTTGCACAACTTGAGCAACAACTTGCAAAGCGGAAGCCATGGTAGCATCGTTTCTTCCAGCCATTCTGCGCATTAACAATCAAGGTTAGATAGAACAAAGCATCTATAGTGTACACACACTCATCGACTGACCAAAACTAACTCTAAACAACATGGCCAGACAGATCGACCGGCTCTGATACTACTAATGTAACACCCATCTAAACCCTAAATAAAACACAATTTATATATTGAAGATAAATAAACTCTTCATCAACATATCACGGATGTCACATACTCATAATAGCTCTTTATCAAAAGATCCTGCTCCGTAACACGGGTTTCAATATTTTCATCAAATAAAATAACAACATATCCAAAAATCATTTAAATTATTCTCGCAGCGGATTTAAAGTTCTAAACATCTTTAATAGTTAAATTAATACCCTAAGGTATTTCTCAGAAAATCACATAATTCAAAACATCTCAAGGTTTGTAACTCAAAACTCCAAATAAAAGAAAAATCCTCAAAACATCTGATAATCTTCAAAACAACAAAACGTGAAAAATTCTAAAGCAGACAATCTCCCAACCCCGATGTTACGTATCAAAGCAAGACTCCCTTTACTTCTACGAAGTAAAACAACACACTCTAAAGCAACTCCTAAGCTTCCTGCACTATTCCGGATTACCTGCAATTTACCCAGAAAGAGGCAACAATTCCAAGCAGAAAGAGTGAGTAGTCATAATCATTATAAAAGATGCAGGAAACTAATAAAAGTAAAGTCACACAAAATAACATCAATAACATACACTTGTTCATCAAATAAATCCTCATAACCATTAAACATCATTTAACTCGCATCATAAATAAAATGCCAAACATAATGCTAATGCAACTCAAAAGACTCAATACAAGCGGTACGAAAACATCACTGATGACTTAATCATCGTTATATCCAAATATCCCCACCAACATGATTGGTTCCCCCTTAGAACCAGAGCACATCACAAGTTACACTTGATTCTCACTATGGGATTAAGGCAATCACTGGACATTACCTTCCTAAAATTCATCATTGGATCTTCATCTTGCAAAAACGTCACTAGACTATTCATCCTAAACAATGCTATAAATGCATGATGCACACAATAATTTAACATGACCACGACTAGTCAAAACGCATCACCATCCATTCATATACTTCAATTTACCTTCGCATACTAATACACAATTATACAACACATACTTCAAAAATCACATAACAACAAACAATTAAACCAACATCATTAGCACACATACACAATTCTCAAACAGTGAAACACATATCATGCATTTGATAGAAAAATCACTTACCATATTATCCATTGATACTACTCTTAAGTGATTGGCTTACAAAAATGTATTGTTTCCTATCATCCATAGTTAGCTTCTGATTTTTATAAAAATCCATATTTTCAGAGGTAAAATTTTACATTCTCGGACAAACAAAACAGAAGATTACAGAAGCTTACTATGCACGAAACATAAGAAAATCGGAAACCTGTAATTCACTGGGTGGCACAGTCCACATGGAGTGGCACTGGCCACCCCCAAAACCCATTTGATGGCGCAAGCCACCCTTTTCCTCAAGTAAGTGGCGCAAGCCACATTCAAAGCACATTCGCCACCCTCTCTCTCTCTCTCTCTCTCACACACACACACATACACACACACACACACACACACATGGTGGCGCATACCACAAACATTGTGGCTCTGGCCACCTAATTTTTTTAATGCAAGGAAATTAGTGGCGCCAACCACTCATATATATTTCCAGGTGGCACAAGCCACCTCTATTTTAGGGAAAATGGTGGTGCAAGCCACCCCCTTGTAGCCACACAAAATTATGATTTCTCTGGTCTTTCTCAATTTCACTCGCTATTAGTTCCGATTATTCACGATTCTTCCTCTAATACTCACAGTTACCACTACCGATTAAAGTTTGATATAACAATCAATTTCTCTTCAAACCATCTACACATATTTCATCGATTCCAATTCAGACGATTACTATTGAATCACTTACTAATCAAACACAATAACTATGATTAAACACTCCTTACCTTGTGGTTTTCGCTTTCCGATCGAATCCTCTTCCCTTTCTTTTGATTCTTCTGTTTCCTCCTCAAATTCACGTCCTTGGTTTTTCTCTCGGTTCCTATTCTCCGTAAAAGTTACATAATGAATTTTCCCCCTCTAACTCACCTATGTAACCCTTATGTCCCTAATTATCAATTTCCGAAAATACCCTTACTACTTCTTCTAATGACCACCATGCCCTATCTAGCTTCATAATTCTTATCATCTTATTTTTCTTTAATTAATTTAATTATGACTAAATTTATTTTATCCAAATAAAATCGATTAGTTCACCAAGACTAACATTTCATCAAATAAATTCCTCCGACACGACACCGAATTCAATAATTCTCACCAAAATTCAAATAAAACCAATAATCGATTTAATCAATTAAATAAATAATCATTTGAGAAATAGGGTGTTACCATGAACCACTATCCCCTGGGCCGTCAGTATGCTCTTGAATATGTAATTTCCTCCATAAAACATGAATTTGTTCTAAAGGAATAAGCAAACCATGTATTTGGAAACCAACAAGTTGGCATGCACAAGGTAACCCATGTTTAGATCTAATGAAGCAACCACAAATATCCTTGTTTTTACCAACAAATTTCACCCTTTCTAGCTCTCACACTATGTGTTGTATACATTGTCTTGAAACAAAACCGTGCAAGTTGGTATAGAATGAAGTGTTATACCGATGTTCAATGTTCACAATACTCTTTTCAAATGACACTTTGATTGAACCTAGTTGCAGCTTCAGCATGGTGTTAACAACATTCCAATTGCGGCATAAATCTCCACGACTATGTGACAATATATTTTTCAGTATCCAATGCGCTGACTCCACCCTAAACAACAATAATTAAAGCACAATAAGACAACAATTATGCTAATTAATTAAATCAAATATATATGTCAGTATACCTGTTCGTTGTTGTCTTTCCCATATGAGTAACTTTGTTTGTCCATGCAACAAAAAATCTTTCTTTATACGATGTCAACCATGTTTCATTCACATTCTTAACAAACAAAGGTATATCAACACAAACAGTCTCAAAGTTCTTCAAGTGTGTGAGATACTCACTTTCTCTAATATCATACATGATATTGTTCCATAGATCCATGACATGTTCATGTCTTTCTGATTTAATACATTCCTTACATTTCATGCTAACATTTTTGGAAATGTGGAACATGCATAACAAGTGTGTTGAATTTGGAAACACAACTGCCAGTGCATTCATTAAGGCAAGTTCTCTGTCTGTGACAACATTTGGCAACAATTTCTCGAAAAAACAACTCTTTCAACTTCTCAAGTGCCCATTTGAAGTTCTCCTCCCTTTCATGTTTCAAATAGGCAAACCCTACCGAAAACGCCAATTTTGTTGACGTAACGCCAACAATCTCAAGCAACGATAACTGATACCGATTGCTCTTGTATGTGCAATAAAAAATCAACACCAAGTGAAACATATTCAACAGCTTCACTGAATCGGGATGTATCCAAAAGATATTAACAACATTTGAGTCATCCCTATTTCTTGACCAACACATGTACTTTTCTTTATGGATAAGACTCAACAACATTTGCATTTTCATCAATGAACATCTCTTGCTTTCATTGTACGTAAATCTAGCTTTATATACTTGCTCAACACTTGTGAGGTTTTCTGGATCTTTGTCTTTTAGGGCGGAAATTATGTGTCTCGGAGACATGTTGTATTTCGTCAGGTCATTCACAAACTGTCTCTCATGAGGTTTTAGACGATCCAATATGTCATGCCCTGATAAATCCTGAGATAGCCTATGATTGTGAAACCCACACATAACACTTACCCTCCAACCAATACCACTTGGCGAAGACCTCGGCCAGGGACATTTCACTTTCATACTGCAGAGACCATCCCTATCCGAGGATTGACTACTTTGAGACACTTTTCTTTTATAATTACTTTCTCTCTCACAATCCATTATCAATTTAACCTTCCTTCCTCGTTGCCCAATTGCACAATCTGAACGAATCGTCACAACTATGATACCATGCTGTTTGTCAATATTTTGTGCCTAGACTAATACGTCGGCTTGACTCTCAAAAATCTATCATTCAAATACATAACAAGGTGTAATATTTAAAATCTTGAAATGCAACGAAATAATATTAATTTTGAAGCCACTATATTTAATACATACTTTGTCTGTGGTGAAGAATTGAGTGTAATCGCTCCACGAATCGGTAGAAAACTCTAACAGATCCGGACCGCACAATGCAAACATGTTGGAAAACACATACATGCTACCGGTAATTTCAGATAAAACTGAAATTCCCAGAAGTTTGGTTAATACCGGAAATTTAGAATCCCTGGTTTTTTCTTAAAAATTGTTGTTGTCTTACCGACTTTACTGAAATTATCGATAAGAATTACCGATTATTTGAGAATTTCCGATAATTTGTACCGTTTTTTCTAGAATTACTCGAGCCAGATAGGGGGTGGATGGTGGCAAGAAGAATTCTTCTAAACGTGGCATCTCAAAATAGCCCGAAAAGATCACTTGCATTGGGCTTATTAGAACTTAAGACGAGATGGAATAAAACTCCGTGTTTGTGTAATAACGCCTTGTTTTGAACAATGGTATCTCAAGCGCTATCAGTTCCTGCATTTCCCACCTTTACTATCGCTTCTCACACCAAAATCCCTTCCCATCTTGCGTTTTCTCACAGGTTCTTTCTTATTCATATGAATTGAATTATCCATTCCAATTTTCACTTTTTTTTTTTAATTTGAAATTTTTCACATTTATTTTCTGTAAAATCTTGAAAATTAATTGCAGAAACCCCTGCACGGTAGCTTCTTCCTTGCCAAGCCCCTATGTTAATTCATCCAAAATCGGTAATTTTCCAATTTAATTAATTTTCTTTTGTTTGCAATTCGAAATTTGTAGTTTCAGTAATTTCAGATGCTAATCCATGAGTTTACTTTCAGAAATTTGGGGTTTCATTCTAAACAATGATTTTTGTTGAAATGAAAAATGTTAGTTATGATTTTGTTAGTGTGATGTGTATGTTTTTTATTTTTTGCAGGGTTATCAAGTAAAACTAGTGGCTTTCGTTTAAAACTTGATGAGAAAAATGCACATGATGTTAGTACAAGGTATAAATTTTCAGCCTTATTACTCTTTCAAGTGCTTCTTCATGTATATACTCATGTATTTGTATGGTAAGGTACTTTTGAATACATAATGAGTTTTGTTGGGATGAGTTAGGTCACTCAAATTATATGGTGCTGGACGTGAGCGTGTGAGGGATTATTGGGAAAAACCTAAATCTCACATTAATTAAAGATAGAGTTTGGAAATAGTTTATTAAAAGTGAGACTCCCACCTTACAAGCCGGTGTATAAGGAAAAACCTAAATCCCACATTCATTAAAGATTAAGCCTGAAAAAACTTTATAAAAAATGGTATTCCTCACCTTACAAATTGGTTTTGTAGGGATGAATTAGACCCCTAACTCAATTTTTAATAATTATTGTCCGTTTTCATGACTCATGTGATTATTTAGTGGAAAGGTAAGTGCAAAGGTATAAAGGAGTGAGTGAAAAGAATGAACGGATTTTGATTGGGAGGGTTTTAGAGAGTTTGTTTTTACTCATAACATAAAAAAAAAACCCTAATTTGGGGAATTCAAAATTTGTATTGGAGGAGGATTTTAGAGGGCTTAGGCAAATTGTTCAAATATAATTTTTATCGTTTTAGTATTTTAAAAAGTAAAATTATATTAATGATAAGCACAATTTTATTATTCTAAACAAAATCGTTTTTTCAACAAATGTTAAAGATTTCTCGATATTTAAAAAAAAAATCAGTTTTTGAAGCCTTCCCCTCCCCTTCAAACTCCCAAACAAAGCCTAACAAAACATGTAGTCTCTGGGATATTATCATTGTAGGTATACTGTAAACGGGTATTATTTTTAGCTAATTTTATCTGTACTTTATATTCTTGAACTTTGATACAAAAAGGAACCCCTCTGAAATACAAATTTAATGTTCAGTCTCTTTATGTTTTTTTTCGGAAGTATTAATGAATGAAGAACGACTTATTGATATTCCAGTTTACTTGTAGCTATGGTGTAATTGAAGCCAAAAAGGGGAACCCGCCAATAACACCAGCAGTGATGACTCCTGGAGGAGCTATTGATCTCACATCTGTTCTGTTCAGGAATCGTATAATATTCATAGGGCAGCCAATTAACGGAAACGTGGCTCAGAGAGTTATTTCGCAGCTTGTGACTTTGGCTACTATTGATCCAGATGCAGATATACTGGTTTGTTTTGATTTAACACTATTATTTGACTTTTAATCAATCCTAAACAGGGATTCATATTGAGCTGTTTCTATTGACAGATGTACATAAATTGCCCTGGTGGAAGCACATACTCGGTGCTTGCAATTTATGATTGCATGTCTTGGGTAAGATAAATGTTATGTCATTCCTTTGCTAGCTACTTTAAATCCTTAATAGTTAGTTGTCAATGCTGTTACCTTGAAAGCATTTTTGGTGACCTCATTTTTTCAGATAAAGCCAAAGGTTGGTACAGTATGTTTCGGAGTAGCTGCCAGCCAAGCAACTTTTCTCCTTGCAGGTGGGGAGAAGGGAATGCGCTATTCAATGCCAAATGCCCGCATTATGATAGGTCAACCACGAACTGGATTGGGGGTAAGAGTCAAGCTTTTGAAATTTTGTTATAGAAGATGCACTTTAGATTTTAGGAGCTGATAAATTATGAAAAAGAAAAAGTTGATACCGATTTGATGTTGGAAGAGGATAATAACAACGACAATATGGTCCTGTCTTTTATAGTAATGAAATGGGAATTGCGCCATCTAGTTTCTGAGCAGAATAATCAAATGCGCATTGTTCTCTTACCTCCCTTCAGTTTACAAATTTTTTATAAAACTAGAGGACAACAATTTCCTGATTTGAGATTTAGGCTGATGAACCAAGCTGCATGTGACCCAACCTTTTATTTTATTGGAGAAGCTACAATGGATTATCTAGAAGTTATGTAGAAATTTAATCTCTTCAAATGTAATTTTGGTTGACAGGTGACAGGATAATCTATTGTTAATTATGTGAGAAGTTCTTGGGTCAATACTCAATAGGCTTCATGATTGAAATCGTTCTTAATTTGATTGCAGGGTCATCCTGAGGATGTGAGACGTCTAGTGAATGAAGCTATTGAATCCCGCAACGTTAGTCTTTTTTCCTCTTAAGTTGCACAATTCTAATATAACTGTTGCAAAATGCTCATATGAACTTGGTTTTGTTGAAAATAAGATTTTTCATTAAGTCTTGTCCGAGACATTTATATTTATGACAATCCTTGAAGATATAGTGTTGGGATTTGAGAATGCACTATCATGCACTGCCTCTTTAAATTCTTGTTACCTGAAAACTACTATATCTTATGTGTAGGCTCTATTTGGTAAGAAATAGCGGATAACTTATAGCTGATAGTTTATAGCTGATAAACTAGCTTATTGAATTTGTAGTGTTCGGTAAAATTAGCGGTTGAACTAGTTTATAAATGTAAAATGTAGGATCTTCCGATCTTAGTTACGGTCTTATGTTTTTATCCCCTCCCGATCTTGACAACCTTGCTCAACCATTCATGAGCTGTCCAACAGAATGAGTCATTTGAAATTTGATTAATTGCAGAAGAATATTAAGTTATAATTTTCAGTATATGTGAAACCAGAAACTTCATTTTACATGATTTCTTCATGCTCAAGTTACCAAGGCAACATTTTCTTGGTTCTATTGCTTGTTATAGTTTATCTAACATTTCGTGGAAAGCCAGGTCTGAGTTCCTCTTTTTCTCCTTTTGTTTTGAGTACAGAAACTGGATCAGATGTTTAGTACTTTCACAGGACTACCAATAGAGAAGGTGCAAGAATACACAGATTGGGATACTTTTATGTCTGTTTCTGAGGTAACACCAACTGTTTTTCTTCTGTAACTGTGAAATAAGAATTTAATGCGTCATTGAACAATCTCTCTAAAAAAACCGAATATTCTCTTTCCAACAAGAAATGAATTAAACCATAATATGCTCTTTCCCGCAAGAAATTAAATTTTCGCAACTGTTAGACAGGATCAGCAAATGTTTCTCTAATAAGTTGAATTTCTAAACAGTATCTAAGCAAGAAATCAAATTTCTAACCAAATCATGTTAACAAAAACTGTATTTAAGCCTAATTGTTTTACCGTTAAAAGATTTCTTACCAGATGTTTTTCTATCTGCCTCTCCTCATCTCAGGCTATGGAGATTGGCATTCTCGACGGTGTCCTGGAAACAGAGTATTGAATCTAGATTATGTGCTGTATATTTGTATTTCTAAAAAGTTGATAACTGTAATTTGCAACTATTTGGAACTTGACATTAATAGAACGGTTAATCTAGTTTTTCTTATGCTATTATGGAGTTCAAAGCGGTCTAAACCCTTGTTTCTTTTTTGATTTGGGGATCTAGTTATACACCCCAAACTATTTCACAATGTTAATGTGCAATATATTTGAAACATGCTTATACGTATACATTTTAGCTATTTCTATTGAGATGAAACATGTGTTTAGGGATATCAACTGGGCTAGGAATGTGCGCCTCCCGCTCCGTCCCCAATGTTTTTCCTATCCCCGATCACTGTCACGGGAAATATTTTCCTCCATTCCCTATTCCCACATATTCCCATGGAGAATCAGAGAACCACGGGTATCGAATCTTAACAAAATTTCAATACTAGTTGATTAAAACTATGACTTAGTGTTTAGTTATTTTTCTTTAAAAAAAATACTTTTAAAAATAAAAACACATCTTATATCAATAAAATATAATTGCAAAAACACTTGCAGTTACGAAAACATAACCATTAATTTACTAATTTAAATGAAAGATAGGTTATTATTTGATGTATAATAAAGTTGAGTAATTATCATAAACACAATGAATAGATGAGAGATTGTTGTGATGATGATAAGAAAAGAGGAGATGAGGAATCAAGGAGACATAAAGAATTGAAGAAAGGAGAAGATGAGAGGGCGTGTAATACAAAAAAAAAAAATTAATATATTAATTATTATTTTCGTAAAAAATATGTAAAATTATGTAATTATGAATAAAAGTTAAATAATATGGTTTGGAATGGCGAATTTGTGGGCGGAAGGTATATTCTTGATCCCTGCTCCAAAGTGTCATCGGAGGAACTTTTTCCTCCATCCCCGTCTCTGCGAAAAAAAATTCTCGACTTCAGAGTCTTGCAATGTTAATCTCCAAATGAATTCTTGTTAATAAATGCAAATTGATACCCCTACTTATTACTCAAGTTCATGGAGAGTTGGAAATAATTTATAATGCACATTACAACTATTGTCAATGAATCTGGTCCTCTTAGAAAAGATTGAAAATCGATTAACTCCAGTAAATAATATTCTTACCCTTGCTTACTTGTACGAATACATATAGACAGAGAGTTTGACTAGTTAGGAAAAATCCCATTATTCTCACCCTAACATACATACCTAGGAAATTTTATTTATTGATTTATTAATGATTTAAATACAATTAGAATCTCAACTTGATATTGTCCTATTAAACCAACTCATTGATAATTGTTCCGTTAAATCAATTCAGTTGACAAGTGAAGTCTTTTGGCATGCGTGCCGTAATTATCTTGGCATGCATGCCTCTTTTTTGATGTACCTTTTGTTGTACGGGGCTTAGTCCCCTTTTAATGTATAATATAAATGCCCAGCCTTGTGGTCGGTATTTTTTTGATAATATTATGGTCCTTTTGCCTTGTGCATTGTTACTTAAATTGTATGTATGCTTTTATAATTTTAAGTTAACGAACTGGGTGGGTGCTTGACGTGATAATGTTAAACTTGATAGTGTATGGAACTTGACGAGGGGCGAGATCTGCTATCGCTAGAGGGGACTGAGGATGCGGTTGTGTCCTTTTTTTATCCCTAAGGCTTAGACTTTTCCCATCGCGAGCTAGGGGTTTCCCACGTTGGTATGGAAACGGCGGAGCTCGTTCGAGGTGTCCCTATTGGGTGATTTGTTTTCTCGAATGTCGGTCAAGTGATCACACACGTTTATATTGAGGGTTGTATCTATACCATATCCCTGTGACCATGCACTTCTTCTCCCGTTGGTGTGATTGATTAGCCTACAGCTATTCCGCGCTCTGGTTGGATTTAGTTGTAATATTGTTTAAGTTTTTCAGCGTTCCATAGTCGAGCAAATGGTTCCCCATTCAGTTCTTCGAGTTAGTATGCCCTTGTACCCATTTATGACTTAACGCGATATGGGCCTTCCCAGTTGGCCGCGAGCTTGTCTACGCATGGATCTTTCTGGTTTCTGCGCAGGACGAGACTGCCTACATGGAATTCTCGTTTGACGATCTGACTGTCGTAGCGCAACGAGATTTTTTGTTTTAGGGACTCCTCGTAGAGAGCCGCTCCTGAACAGATTTCCTCGACTAAGTTGAGTTCCTCTCTTAGTGCCTCATCGTTGAGCTCTTCCTCTAAAGGGAATTCTGTGCATCGATAAGGTTCTCTGATCTCCACGGAGATGACTGCTTCTGTCCCATACATAATCCGAAATGGAGTCTCCCCAGTGGTCGAATGTGGAGTGGTCCGGTAGGCCCAGAGTACGTTATGGAGTTCCTCGAGCCACCTTTTCTTTACCTTGCCAAGTCTTTGTCTTAGGCCCCGTAAAATGACTCTATTGCCAGCTTCAGCCTGCTTGTTTGTATGGGGGTGCTCGATGGACGCGAAGTGTTGCTTGGGTCTATCTTGGCGACGAAGTCTTGAAAATTCTTGTCCGTGAACTGGGTACCATTGTCTGTGATAAAGGATTGGGGTACACCGAATTTGGCCAGGATGTTTCTCTTGTAAAATCGCAAAATGTTGAATGTAGTGATTCTGGCCAGGGCCTCGACTTCTATCCATTTGGTAAAGTAGTCCACGACCACGATCAAATATTTATTTTGGAAAGAACCCATCGTGAAGGGTCCGAGGATGTGCATACCCCATTGCGCAAACGGACACGGTGATGACATTGTTTTGAGCACGTCGAGGGGTGCGATATGCATATCCCTGTCTTTGCTACTTCCGGATGAAGGGTACAAATATCTGCTCCAACGAGGACTCCTATTACGCTGATGGGGACGATGGTTTTTATCATAACGAGATTTCTTGCTCTGATCCTGATCCTCTACTGAGCGTCTTGTTCTTCGGGGAGGAGACCGAGTACGTTTCCTGTCCCTTTATGGTCATGATCCTTCATGCATATCTTGATCCCTAGGAGGAGAAAAGCGTATGGGATCTTTCCCTTTGCGATTTCGCGGAGGAGATCGAGAGTGGCGCAAAGGTATGCGAGAACCTCTATGACGGCGTCTCCTGGATGGTGAAGGGGAACGATGGTTACCCTCGAGCACTTGTATGCGTTCGCTCTTTTGGAAGAGAACGAGGTTTTCCATATTGAGGGCAGTGATGAGAGCTTAGGTGCCAACATCTGCGTCCGACGGGACGAGGATTGGTTCGAACACGAGGTCCCCATGAGTGACGGACGACTGTTTCAAATTGTTTGAAGTTGGGGAATGAGGATGTCCTTCATGGTGGTTGGCATTGAGTTGGGCAGTCCCATGGTTGCCTGTGTTATCTCCGTCGCTGATGATGATGGTAGGAGGATCTTTCACAATCTCGTTGACTTGGGAAGCCATGAAGACAAAAAATGATGATGAGCTTTGATCTCGCGGTGAAAAAAAAGAAAGGATCTTGGTCACGAAAGATGAGGGAGCTTCTAGTTTCCCACATATGGCGCCACTGTACAGAAATAATCCAGACTGGTCTTCATGGCCTTCAACTGGGATTGCGATGGTGTTTGTAGGAGAATGGGTGGTGTACCTGCAAGGTACTCCGACGCTCAAGTAAGTTTCAGTGTAAGACAAACTAAAGCGTAAGAAACACTATGCCAACTGGGATTGCGATGGTATTAGTTTAAGCATATCATCTCATATTGCATTTTTGTTTCATCTGCATTAGTTCAGTTCATCTGCATCTAGGGTTTGTGATCTTAGCAATCCAAGGATCCATCTGAGCCACTCCAAAGGTCTCCAATCATTCCAAGAGGGTCCATGTGTGTTCTATCATCATATTATATCCCTCAAAGATCAAGGAAGATAAAGAATCACAAGAACTGGGAAAGCATGGAAGCAGAGCTAGGGTTTCACTGCACAGATGACCTGAAATTAGGGTTTTGGTTTCAGAGGCCATAGCTCCAATTTTTTTGGTCATTCTTGTTTCTAATAGTCTCAATATGTTAAGGATCATGTGTCTCGCTCCCCGGATTTCCATCCTGGTACAAACGCAAAAGTGGCGCGAAAAAGGTAGAGTCGCCAGCCAGGCATTTTTATCCCGAAGGAACGGGAATGGTAATGCTGCACAAACCGAAGAAAAGGAAAGGAAGGACACAGGTCCTGCGAACCAAAGAAACTGAGTTCGGGAGTCGGTTACGACCTGGGAAGGTATTAGCACCCAGATCGTCCGCCGTACCCGACGGGATCCACGCTTGCAAAAGAAAACTGTTTCAAAGGGTGAGGGTATGAAAGCTGCTGCAAAAGAAAAGAAAAGAAAATGGAAACTGGAAAAGACACCGAGAAAAGAACTGAAAAAGAAATAAAAGGAAAAATGTAGGGAAAATAAAGATTGTGCTCGAACGGGCCCTACCCCGCTGCCTACGTACCTCATCAGGACAATGAGGATCAGAGACGCCGTAGTTCCCCTAACTAGGGGTGGAAAATATTGCTTGTGAATTAAGGCTTGAACTGCCTATGCCAATGCTCAGGTGTTGCAGACTTGGACGACGAGTGCGTAACCGTCTTGCAAAATGACAAGTAGGAGCAAGTTCGCGTACGAAGCGAAAGAGATGAGAAAAGAATTCCCGAAGAAAAGACGCTTATTGTTTGTTTGTGTTTTTTAGAAGCTTTTTAAGAGTGTGTCACAAGGAAGTGAACTCAAGCTCTTTTCCATGGAATGTGCACTTGTCACTACATTCCAAGATGGAATAATAGAACAAGCATACTTAAGTAAGGAGAAGATCCCCAAAACTTGAACCCAGATATTAGGGCCTAAGCTCACTAACTCATTAACTTATTAAGTGTTTTTGGTATTTACAATGAAGAAGTGTCTTTTATGCTTTTCTCTGTGAAGAAGATACCTTGATCAGACTTGTGCATCACAAGGTAAGCTTGTACTATCCCAAGATGGGAAGACTACAAGTACCTTATGGGATAAGGCTATTGTTCAAGGCATTACTTCAAACTTTATTAGGTGTTTTCTTTAAGGTTATGAGATGAGAAGAGAAAAAGAACCAAAAGGATCACAAAGGTAAAAGTCTAATGGGGGGACTAAAGATTCCTAAGTGTTGTCATGCATGGATATCCTATGGTTAGTGTGGTTTTCTATCCTAAACAATAAAGAAAAAGAAGAGAAGAAGAAGAAGAGAGAAGAGATGAGATTTGGAGATGTGGGAATCACTTCCACACCTCTCACTTACCGTAGCCCCTGCAAGGTTAGCAACATAAGCATACAAGCAAAGCAAGATGAACAAGATGACATGCCAACATCATACAAACAGAAGTGAAGTCATATATACAAATGCTCAATGTAAATGCAATGCACAAGAATAAGGAATGAAGCATGCAAGACAATATGATGCAACATGGAACACATGACAAAACAAATGCAAACTTAATGAGATGCAAAGCAAAAATGCACAAACATGGACTCAATGCACAAGACCAGAACCAAAACAAGTTGAAGAAATGCTTTAGAAGCAAGAGAGATTAAGAGAAGGGAGGCACAAGACCAAATAATCACATTATGAGGTGAAAGAAGTAATGAGATGAAGATGAATACACATAAGAAAAGATGAACTCAAAAGGTAAGCCAAACACAAAAACATCTAAGACACAAACCTTAACCTAAGATCAGAAAGGTTCCCATACCCCAAAGAGACCCCAAATGAGAAGAAGAAGTTGGCACAAGTGCCCTTCTAAGCTTATGAGAGACCTTATGATCAAAAGGAAGCAAAATGGGACAAGGTAAGAACAAAAATTCACATCAAATCAACAATGCATCTAAAAATTCCACAACTTAGGACAAATGATCCTCAAACATGATAAAACAATGAGCCAAAAGGATTGGGAGAAATTCAGAGGCTAGATGGGTCAAATGAAGGCAAGAACATGAACTAGGGTTAAGAAACTTCAATGACAAGCCAAGGATCAAATCCAAATGAATAAGCTTCTAAAAATCAGGGGAAAAATCACACATAAACTACATCACCTTAGGAATCCAGAGCAAAAAGAACCATCACAAAACTCAAAATAATGAACCCTATGGAAATTGGACAAGATAGGGTACTCAAAAGGGACTCAAAATGAATTAATTAAAATGGACAATTAATGGACACGTGGATAATGAGAAAAAATGGAAAATAAAAATATAGAAAAATAAAGAAAACTCAATCTGACTTACATGAATTATTTTGGAATTTTTAGACACTTGGAACTAATTTTAATAAATAAAAACCAAAAGGGATATAAAAGAAATAAAATGAAAAAGAAAATAAAATGGAAATGAGGTTGGGGGTGAGAATAGCAGGAGAAGCAGTTCAAAGGTATTGGGCCAGAGGTCTGAGGGGTGCGAATATTCATTTGTGGCCCATTAGCCTGCGCTGGTATATGGCTCATAGGGTGGAAAATCAGAGGAAAGAAAAGGAGAATAACATGGCCTTAGGATGAATCCAACGCGCACTGAAACTCTTTCATTAAATGACGTGGCTGACTTATTGGTTAAGAGGTGAGGACACACACGTGTTATGGTGGGATGAGAAACATTATGAATTAAAATAGAACTGAAGTTTCACGTGAGAGGGAGGCTAGGAAACTAACATGCGTGGCAAGATCTGGTGAGGTGGGAGGAAGATCCAAAGGCTGAAAGATCATCTTCAAGCTCACAAAACCCTAACGCAGGTTTTCCAGATTCCGGTGACCGGAGCTAGGGCTCCGGCACCGGAAATTACACCAGATGCACAAATCTTAATGAAAATTAATCAAGACCTCCATATTGACTAAATGAGATGCTCTGAATTCAAAAATGGCCTTGGAATTTTCATTGGATCAAAGGATCTCTTGGATCGAGCAAAAACAGTTTTGACCATGAAACTTTGAATTCAAATATCTCACTCATTATTGCACCAAATTCAAAACCACAAGCAGCAGAATAACCAGCAAACATCACAAATCAAGATGCACATAAACAATTTCCATTTCAGATCTGAAGATTCAGAGCCATACCTGAGTTTGCAGAGCTTGAAAATGCTTGCTAGAAGACCAGATGATGGATGCAAATCACTCCAAATGCTCTCTAGTTGCAAAATAAATGCAACTAGAGCCTTGAATGTGGCTGGATCTTGATCTTTGCAAGCACCTGCGCTGAGATGGCAAGGTTGTTGATCTTGAGAGACAACTTGAATAATGGTGATATTTATGATCCTAAGCTTCCACTGATCAAGGATATATAAATGGTTTTGGAAGAGAGCTCATGTATGAGGAGATTTTGGAGAAATTGCAAGTTGTGCAAGAACATTGAAATGGGAGAGTGAGAGAGAGAGTTTGAGCAAACTGAAACACTAATTTGTTATATATGATCTCATGACCTAATGCTGAAAATATCAAGAAGTTTGCACGTGGGAATGAGGAGTATTTGGTGATTTTGCAAATTGAGCAAGTTTGGTGTGATATCACATAATCTTCATGCACTCTCTTGCCTTCAGCCCATGTGCACTTCAATCTGCACCCTTAATCATAATCCAAAAGATCTTGGCCCTTAGATCAAAGTATCACACTATTTTCATGAATATGCATTTTTTGCATTTTTGAAGCAACACTCTTGCCTTGCACGAATTTGGTGTATTCTCTTGAGAAAAACATGCCATTTGCATTGTATTTTAACTTTGTAAACTCACTTGATCCATTCCATCACTTGAAATTGAGTTTTGAGCCTTCTTGCTCTTGGTGCATGCATGAAAACAAACTTTTGCCCTAAATTAAGCCAAATTTTCGAGGGGCTTATATCACAAACCATGAGGGTTATGAAAAAGTACTTGTACTTTTTGAAAATGGGAGGTCTTAATCTCCAACTTTCATATTTGACTTTGGTTCATTTGAAGAATTTTTGATCATGTTAAGGTCACTTGAATTTTAGGGCAAATATTGCCAAAAATGGAATTTCCTTAAAACTAACTTTGCACCATTTTTGCAACACCCCTAAAAACTCCCTGATTCTTGATCTTTGAACTTTCCAAACCTCATATAACATTGTAAAGACATCCCTTGGCTAGAAAAAGTGGATTGGACCCCTTGAAATCACACAGTTGACTTTTTAAAGGCACAGTTGACCAATTACTTCATCTGCAAGCAACTGAAGAATTTCCTGACTTCCACAAGGAATTTTCTCATGAAAATTGGTACTTAGGATCCTATTGACATATAGAAGACTTTGCCCAAATGAAATGGCCAAAGTTGTGAGGTTTTTCAAGCTTGAATCTCAAACCCTAGTTTAGGACCATTGTTTAGGAGCCTTGCCCTATCCTGGAATCCCTGGTGATCTTCCAACCTTCTGAGCTTTTGCAAATGAACTTGAACTTGAAAATGTAATGTAGACCCCTCATAGGACTTGTACAAAACCATTGAGCCCCTTTTCATGGCTTGAAATGCTTCAAGAACCTCCCCAGATGATCATATGCCTAATGCTAGGTCATGAAGAATGTTATGCCTCATCTTTCCATGCTAGGATGCTAAAAAAATGATATGTTCATGATGAATATGATGTGATATGATGCTTAAAATGAAGAGGGCAAATTTGGGGTGTTACAGTTGCCCCTATTCAAACAACTGTTAATCTGAAAGTGACGGTAGCATGGACTATCGACCGTTCAAGATAAATTGTGGTTGAATACCAAGAAGACCCGAAATTTGCACTCTGACGAAGAATGCAAACACTGGGAAATAAACCCAACCAAATGACACTTTGGTGACTGCAGGGGAGAAAAAGCAGACGAGCTTCTTCCAAGTTGAAACTGTTATCTGGAATGAAAATACTTTGACAGACGAGTCTTCTTCGAGCAATCCTGTGACGCCAGGAGCTGGACATACGAGTCCTTAAACACTCTGCAAAAACATATAACTTGAGACAGACGAGTCTCCTCCGGATATGCCTGTTACGCCAGGATCGGTGATGCACTTAAGTCTGTGGGATAGACGTGCATAATCAAGGTAGACGAACCTTCTTCATATATTATCCGTGGATATATGGTATAAGACAGACGAGTCTTCTTCGAGCAAACCTGTTACGCCAGGTGCAACAATAATAACTGGTACTTGAGACAGACGAGCCTCCTTCGGATATATCTGTTACGCCAGGACTGGTAACCATTTTGACATTTATTCCCACAGTCAGGATTTTAAAGCTCTTCAATACAGACGAGTATTGGATGATCATCAAGATAACACAGACGAGTGCCAAAAGTCAATGATACAGACGAGTATCAGACGATGATCTAAGAAACACAGACGAGCGCTTCAAGCAATGATACCGACGAGTATCAGCCACTGGTACAGACGAATACCAATAATTCAAACACAAACGAGCATTTGGAGTAGCAATACAGAAGAGTACCGAGAATAACCAACAAATTCACAAACACAGATATAAGCTAACACAGACGAGTGTTAGGGATGATACAGACGAGTATCTAAACAAAGTAGACGAGCTTCAAATAGATAACAAACACAGACGAGTGCCGGGGAATGCATACGAGCAACCATAAATATTACATATATCAAACACAGACGAGAGTTAAGATTGCCGACGAGCAACAACAAATGTCAAACACAGACGAGTGCTGGAACTTGCAGACGAGCAATAATATAATCAGACACATACGAGTGTTGTAAATTGCATAGGAGCAACAATAAGTAATAGATATCAAACATCAAACACAGACGAGTGTTGGAAATTGCGGACGAGCAACAACAAAGATCAGACACAGACGAGTGCTGGAACTTGCAGACGAGTAATAATATGATGTCAAACACAGACGAGTATTGGAACTGACGGACGTGCGACAGCAAAACGATAACACGGACGAGTGTTAGGAGATGCATACGAGCAACAGTAAAGTAATAATAGGCAATAATAGGCCACTGCTGGGGAAACTCTGCTTGGGATAACACAGACGAGTGCTGGAGAATGCAGACGAGCAACAACAATCACAACCATGGGCAACTGCTAGGAAAGCAAACGAGCAATACCACAGTGATATCACAGACGAGTGTTGAGAGATGCAGACGAGCAACAAGGTATTATATATCAAACACAGCCGAGTGCTAGAAGGTGCAGACGAGCAACAACAACGTGCCCTGATTGGCAAAAAGGTCCATAACTCTGCAGGGGAGAACCAAGTCAAGAGTTTTGGACGATGCTTAACTCTGATTGGGGAGATGAACAACTGTCTGTATCATCATATTGGCCCAAAAATAAATTGGCGACTTCTCTGGGGAATATTTCACTGATGGGAGTGAAATTCAAACATGAACTCTGTGGGGACATCAGGCATTCAGCTGCCTGCTGGGCATACTCCGCTGGGGAATAATAACTTGCTTGGGCTGCTTGCCAAGGCTTAGCTGGGGAAAAATCTGCTTGGGAAACATGTGACACCATCCTGCAACCTGCAACAACAGAAAACATATATGTGCCCCGGGGACTTGCATGGTATGATTTGTTCATCCATCGTCACCCGACACTCAAAAAGGGTTTACAGTGTTTCCCTGCATGTCATTTTCTTTCAAATTATCACCATGTTTAAATGCAATGCTATTTTTGCAAAAAATTCGGGACATTTTGCAAACAAAATAAACACAACACAACTTTATGACTGAATGTTCTTTTTATTGAAAGGCCTCTGAATAGGCAAATATTTTACATCAGGAAGCAACCACCTGGAAAGAGGTAGCCACCATAAAATTGAGAAAATAAACTATCCTAATGGCAATGGGCACGACATCCCAATGAGTTCCATTTTTGCTATGACCAACATGTCTTCGAAACTCTCCATTCTTGCCTTTGCTTTCTGAGAGGATGAGAGGACTGATTCCTATCCTTCTGATATTGTCAAGCTTGTATGAAAAGATGATGTGGTTCAGATTACTCTGATCGCAGTTGTTCGCTTATTCCCTCGTTTTGCATGGATCGCCCTTTCGGGTTTTCAATCCACCGGGATACCCTTTTTTGCTTGAGTTGTCCAATGTGGCTTTTCAACTCAGCGGGTGTACATTTTTTATTTATTTCCCTAACTTTTGCCCGAGCTTTTTATTCTGTTTTTAGCTCGCCGGGATGCCCTTTTCTTGCCTGGACTTTAATTCTGTTTTTTGTCCAGCGGGTCTCTTTATGCGAATTATTTTTTAACTGCGCTCGAGTTAACAGGGGACTGGAAATCATCTCCATCCATAGTGGTGAGCATCAGTGCTCCTCCTGAGAAGACTTTCTTCACTATGAATGGTCCTTCGTAGTTTGGGGTCCACTTGCCCCTGTGATCTGAACCTGGAGGAATGATCCTTTTCAGCACAAGCTCTCCCACTTGATACTCCCGAGTACGTACTCGTTGGTCGAATGCACGCTTCATTCTCCTCTGATAAAGCTGACCATGACAGATAGCCGCTAATCTTTTTTCCTCAATTAGACATAGCTGATTGTAACGAGCACACACCCATTCAGCCTCATCAAGCTTCACATCCATCATCACACGCAATGAAGGAATCTCTACTTCAACAGGCAGGACTGCTTCCATGCCATTTACCAGTGAGAAGGGAGTTGCCCCAGTTGACGTCCTGACTGACGTTCGGTACCCATGCAGCGCAAATGGTAACATCTCATGCCAATCTTTGTAAGTGACTACCATTTTTTGCACAATCTTCTTGATATTCTTGTTTGCTGCCTCTACCGCACCATTCATCTTTGGCCGGTAAGGAGAAGAATTGTGATGCTGAATTTTGAAGTCCCGACACAACTCTGCCATCATTTTGTTGTTGAGATTAGAACCATTATCAGTAATGATTCTTTCGGGCACTCCATATCTACAAATGATGTCTCTTTTCAGAAACCTTGCCACCACTTGACGAGTGACGTTGGCATAAGATGCTGCTTCAACCCACTTAGTGAAGTAATCAATCGCGACCAAGATGAAGCGATGACCATTTGAAGCAGTAGGCTCTATCTTCCCGATCATGTCAATGCCCCACATAGAAAAGGGCCAAGGAGATGACATGACGTTGAGCGGGCTTGGAGGAACATGCACTTTGTCTGCATATATCTGGCACTTGTGGCATTTACGAGCGAATGAACAACAGTCTGCATCCATTGTCATCCAGTAATACCCCAATCTCAATAATTTCTTTGCCATAGCATGCCCTCCTGCATGGGTATCGAAAGATCCCTCGTGGACTTCCTGCATTAACAGGCTTGCTTCGTGTCTATCCACGCATCTGAGCAAGACCATGTCAAAATTTCTCTTGTACAAAACTCCGTCAGTATTCAAGAAGAAGCTAGCAGCAAGTCGCCTTAAGGTCTTCTTGTCATTGGAAGATGCCCCAGCTGGGTATTCTTGCTTTTCCAGGAATATCTTGATATCAAAGTACCAAGGTTTCTCGTCAGACACGGTGTCTACAGAGAAGGCATGAGCTGGAGCGTCAAGCCTGGATATGTCAATTCTGGGCACATAGTTCCAACACAAGACTTTGATAGACGAAGAAAGAGTGGCCAATGCGTCGGCAAACTGATTTTCATCACATGGTATGTACTGAAGCTTAACTGTTGTGAAGAACGTCAACCGTTTTCTAGCATAATCCCTGTATGGAATTAGATGCTCTTGATGCGTATACCTCTTGCCGGTAACTTGGTTAATGACGAGGGCTGAATCCCCGAATATATCAAGGTTCTTAATCCGAAGATTAATAGCCTCCTCTATTGCCATTATGCATGCCCCATATTCCACTTCATTATTGGTGCAACCAAAAGTAATTCTGGCAGCGAAGGGAAAGTGAACACCTTCGGGAGTGATAAGAACGGCACCAACTCCACGTCCATTGATATTGACTGCCCCATCAAACATCAACTTCCATTTGGATTCAGGGTCAGGCCCCTCCTTCGGAAGTGGTTCCTCGTAATCATTTGCTTTGAGGTACATGATGTCCTCATTAGGGAAATCAAACTTCATTGGCTGATAATCATCTTCAAGAGGTTGCTGTGCAAGGTAATCCGACAATACACTTCCCTTGATGGCTTTCTGAGAAGTATACTGGATGTCATATTCTGTTAAGATCATTTGCCACCTAGAACCCTTCCGGTTAACGCTGGTTTCTCAAAGATGTACTTGACAGGATCCATTTTGGAAATTAGCAGTGTGGTATGAGTTAACATGTACTGCCTTAGTCGGCGAGCAGCCCATACCAAAGCGCAACAAGTTTTCTCGAGCAGTGAGTAACGGGATTCACAGTCGGTAAACGTTTTGCTAAGGTAATAAATAACATACTCTTTTCGGCCAGACTCGTCATGTTGTCCTAGAACACACCCCATTGACCCTTCTAGCACAGTCAAGTACATGATCAAAGGTCTTCCTTCAACTGGAGGCATTAGAATTGGAGGCTCCTGCAAATATTCTTTTATCTTATCAAAAGCTCTTTGGCAGTCTTCATTCCACCTGACCGTTTGCTCTTTTCTTAGCAATTTGAATATTGGCTCGCACGTGGCAGTTAGATGAGATATGAACCGAGAAATGTAGTTCAACCTCCCTAAAAACCCGCGCACTTATTTTTCTGTTCTCGGTGCAGGCATGTCTTGAATTGCTTTTACCTTTGCAGGATCTACCTCAATTCCTTTCTGACTAACAATGAAACCCAGCAGTTTCTCGGAACGCACTCCGAAAGTGCACTTGTTAGGATTCAACCTCAGCTTGTATTTTATCAGTCTATCAAACAGCTTCTTAAGGTTGACCAAATGTTCTTCTTCATCTCGGGACTTAGCAATCATATCGTCCACATAACACTCAATCTCTTTGTGTATCATGTCGTGGAACAATGTGACCATCGCCCGCTGATAGGTTGCCCCGACGTTCTTCAAACCAAAGGGCATGACCTTATAGTAGAATGTACCCCACGGGGTAATGAACGTTGTTTTCTACATGTCTTCCGGCGCCATCTTAATCTGATTATATCCGAAGAAGCCATCCATGAAGGAAAATACCGAGAATTGAGCAGTATTGTCTACCAACACATCAATGTGAGGTAACGGAAAGTCATCTTTGGGGCTCGCTCTATTCAAATCCCGGTAATCAACGCACATTCGGACCTTGCCGTCCTTCTTTGGTACAGGTACAATGTTAGCTACCCAAGGTGGGTAACTAGTTACAACAAGAAACCCGACATCCCATTGCTTCTGAACCTCCTCTTTGATCTTCATCTCCATGTCAGGACGAGTTCTTCTCAACTTCTGTTTCACAGGAGGACAGTCTTCTCTCAAAGATAGCTTATGCACAACGATGTCGGTATCCAACCCTGGCATATCTTGATACAACCATGCAAATATATCAACATACTCACGCATCATACTGATCAGCTCTTTCTTGACTTCGGCCTGCAGACTGGCCCCAATCTTGATCTCTTTCTTCACATCTTCACTGCCAATGTTGATGATCTCAATTTCTTCCTGATGAGGCTGAATAACCCGTTCCTCTTGTTTCAACAATCTGACCAATTCTTCAGGGAGTTCACAGTCTTCCTCAACCCCTTCATCAGCTTGGTAGACAGGATTGTCAAAGTCATGCGTGGTCATAGCAGGAACGTTATCAATGGAATCCGGATGATCAACACTGCACAGATGATGTGCTTACTTCAGAATCTGCTTACTTTGAAAAAGAGACGCAAATATAAAAACAAAAAGGAAAAACACATTGCCATTTTTATATTTTTTTGTGAAAAATTTAAAACAGAAGAAAGGGAACACAATTTGTCTGAAAATGTCCTTTATTTCATGGTAAAATAAGATGCATACAAAACATGGTGGCCCAATACAATGGATCCTAGCATCTTGGGCAGAATGCTGGATTTGACAATGCAGTATGATAAGAAAAAGGAAACAAATAAATTACTCTGAGTGCCAGGTAACTTGGACAATGTCCTCAGCAGACCAGTTCCTCAGGTCCTCTCCGGGCGCACACGGATGTATCCAGTTGTCCCAGTCACCATCACTGTCTCCCTCTTCAGTAGTTGCACAAATTTGGTTGTGGTCGAGCATCCCAGCGCTTGTAAAGGTAATGGCTTTACCACTTGGAGTAGATCCACCAGGCTGATAACCCAAACCAAACTTGTCGTCTTTCTTCTCCGATTCCAGCAATTTTCCCCAACCTTGGGCGCTTCCTGACTGAACTACCTCCTTTACTTGCTTGTAGGAATGGATGGAGGTACCCTCTTTCTCACTGCTTCTCTCTACAGGAGTCAAGATACTGACATTAACTGCTTCGAAGGCTTGGCACAGAGTCTCATGGACCTCTCCATCCATCTCTACATACTTGAAGGTTGACAAGTGGCTTACAGAGATGTCTTCCTCTCCGCATACTGTGATTACCTGGCCATCAACCACATATTTGAGCTTCTGGTGCAGAGTGGAGGTTACAGCTCCGGCAGCATGAATCCATGGGCGTCCCAACAAGCAGCTGTACGCGGGCTGAATGTCCATGACATAGAAAATACTTTTGAAAACTTGAGAACCTATTTTCACGGGCAACTCAACTTCTCCAAACACTGATCTTCTGGACCCGTCAAAAGCTTTGACAATCAAATCACTTGGTCTTAGGACGATACCATTAACATTGAGCTTCATTAATGCTTTCTTCGGAAGTACATTAAGAGAGGATCCTGTATCAACAAGGACATGTGACAACACAACACCCTTGCACTCCATAGTAATATGTAGTGCTTTGTTATGGTTTCGGCCCTCTGACGTGAGGTCTCTATCTGTAAAGCCCAGTCCATGGCTTGCATTCACGCTGCCCACCACAGCTTCGAGTTGATTGACAGTTATTTCTTGAGGAACATAGGCCATCTGCAGAACTTTCAACAAGGCCTCTCTGTGTGCAGGAGAACACATCAACAAAGATAGAATGGATATTTTGGAAGGTGTCTGGTTCAGCTGTTCGACCACCTTATAATCACTCTTTTTGATTATGCGCATGAATTCCTCGACCTCCTTCTCAAAGTTTCCCTGTACAGCAGCAGGAGTTGTTGATTCATCAGTCACAACTTGCTTTCCCTTAGCCTTTGCCAAAGCCTCAGCCTCAGGATCACCTCCCAGAACAGGGGGAGCAAATAAATGACCACTTCTTGTAAAGCCTCTAACACCTCCGACATTCACTACAGTCGGGTCACTAGCAACTGACTTGCTCTCAACTTTCTGTCCAACTACGTACACGTCTGAGCCGTAATGCCATGGAATGGCTTTATCGTCTGTATAAGGAACAAGCCCAGGCACAGTGATAGTCACAGGACTAACTTCAGGAGCGTAAATGGTCACAGGCTCTCTTCTGACAGTCATCTCTGCTTCATCATAGAAAATGGTTATGGTGGACACATCATCAGCTTCATTACCAACCTTGTTAAACTGCAAAGATCCTTCATTAATCAGCTTCTGCAGCCCCATCTTCAGGTCTTCACACCCATTCTCTGAATTCAAACATTTCTCACAATCAGAACTGCAACCAGGAAACACTTGACCTTTCAGCAGCCTCTCCTTCACTACCAATAGCGGAGTCTTCAACTCTTCTATGCTCAGGATAAGACTTAACTTCTCACCACTATCAACAACATTGATTCTAGCCCCTCCGTGATTCGGAATAGGGTTAGAAGTAACATTCGGCGGTGGTGCGAAATTAATCGCTTTGGAGTCTATCAGATCTTGAACCTTGTGCTGTAGCGCCTTGCACTTCTCAGTTGAGTGCCCGGGTGCCCCTAAATGGAAAGCGCATCTAGCATTGACATCGTACCCCACTGGAAGCTCTCCAGGTGGTGGTGGTGCCAAAGTTCTCAATCGTATCAGATTCAGGTCCAGCAATCTTGGTAGCAAAGCAGCATAAGTCATAGGGATTGCCTCAATCACCCTATTAGCCGGGCGAGTCAGCCTTGGCTGATAAGGTCTTTGTTGATAGTTGTTGCGTTGTGGCTGCTATTGTTGTTGTTGTTGTGGTTGCACCTGCTGCATAGGACTGGAAGGAATTGTGACTACTGCCACATGCTCGTATGGTCTTCTATACCCTCGGCCCCGTCCTCGGCCAAAAACAACATTGGTCTCGCCTTCCCTTCTTCTAGGAGGTCCACTGAAAGGTTTTCTTACTCCGCTAGAGCTGCTAGCACTTATATCCTGAATCTTTACCATTTTCAACAAGGTCTCTACCCTATCTCCATCAATTACTATGTCGTTGAACTTGGTGGCCGAACAAGACGCCAATCTTTCGATAAACACCCCCTACAAAGTCCCCATAAACATGCCAGCCATATCATTCTCTAGCAGTGGTGGTTGCACTCTGGCAGCGAGCTGACGCCACCTTTGAGCATATTCTTTGAAACCCTCCTTACCAGTTTGAGACATGTGTTGCAATTGAGTGTGATTTGGAGCCATGTCCAAATTATACTGGTATTGTCTCACAAAAGCTTCTGCCAGGTCCTTCCAGCTCTTGATATTGACTCTACTTAACTTCATATACCATTCCAAGGAGGCCCCAACCAGGCTATCCTGGAAATAGTACATCCACATCTTTTCATCATCAGTGTGAGCAGCGATCCTTCCTACAAAAGACTGAAGATGAGTCTTTGGGCATGCTGTGTCATTGTATTTCTCAAAAGTTGGAACCTTGAACTTGTAAGGGATTCTCACCCCGGGAACCAAGCCCAAGTCAGTAATGTCAAATCCCAAAGAATTTTGGGATTGAATAGCCCTGATTTGTTCTGCCATTTCCTCAAACCTCTTGTTCACTTCAGCCCCTTGGCCTTCAGTTTCATCCAGCAAAGTGAATTGTTCGTCTTGACCGTCCATTTGAACATTGTTCAGCCCATCATTGATTATAGTAACCCCCGGCTCTGCTACAGGGATTTCAACCTGACGTGCGCCCGCACCATTACGATTACCTCCCTCAGCAGTGTCGTTGTTTCTGGCTTGACCATTTTCTATCAACTCCCGCAGACACTCTTGATTCTGACCCATGCCTGCCATCAAGGTCATAAAATTGTCCATCCTCAGCCTCAAGTCAGCTAAGTCAGCTTGCATCTGATCCATGATTCTCTCTCTGTTGACCTTTGTTGGATATCTGTGTGCGACTGGCTGTTCTCTGACCTTTCTAGGAGCTATAGTGCCTGAAACCACATAAACGTTAGAAACTAAATTACTACCTGCAAAACAAACAAACACGTTATATGTATGCAATGTGACTGTTCATGTTTCCAAGTTTTAAAGCATTTGCATGCCCCAGTTCTGGTATCTACTCCAGACAGCCACTTTCAGTATTAACTTTCAGACTTTCTCTTTGAAGAATGTTCAGATATTAGCAGTATCAGACAAACGAGCCTTGCATATTCAGAAATGATAATTTTCACATTAACACTGTATATCATGGACAAACCACTGCCGGCCAAAAGTTAGAGCAACAACAGAAATATTCCCCGAAGGGTTACAAGCCAATAAAAGACAAAACAAAAGCAAGACTCCTATAACAAGTCTGTAGGTAGTCTGAAAAAAAAAACTAAACTAAGGACCCAGGCTCTTCTGCTGCCACCTCTGTCTTGCCCTTCTTGACACCTGCTCTCAGCTTGAGCTCTTCAATCTCATTCCGTGCCTCCTTCAAGGCTAACTGACTTTGTGCTAACTGCTGAGTCTTTTCCCTCTGGATGGTGTGGACTTGCTCCACCTCTTCCTTCTTGAAGGCCATTTGCACTTCAAAGAACTCTTCTTTCTCTCTGAACTTCTTCTGCTCTTCCTCCCTTTGGCCTTGCAAACAAACAATGGATTGGCGAGCTTCCTTGAGAGTCTTCAAAGTCTTTTTGCGTTCAGCTTCTCTTTTTGCCTCCATCAAACCCATCCTGTGAAAGTGGGCTTCCCTTCCAGCAAAGTCTTTCTCTTTAGCTTCTAGAGAGTCTTGGATCTTCTGCAGCTTCCCTTATGCTTCATTCTTGGCCGTGTTGGCAAGATGGTACAGGTTTACCATTTCAACATTCTCCACTCTAACTTCATGCAGCTGAGCTTCCAATTTCTTGTACTCTTTGAGGGAGACAATACTCTGACTTGGAACTTCTTTGGGATAAAGAGGAGCTTCTACTGAGAAAGGCATGAGAACTTCCTCTACATGTTTCTGCAACCATGCAGCAAAAGGTGGGTACGTCTTGGGATCTACTCTGCCAAAGTCTTTCTTACCCTTCCTTATCCTGTGAGCCCAAGCTTGAGAGGCTTGTAGAACTAACTCCTTGTTTCCTTCCACAGGAAAATACAAAGACTCAGCAAACTCTTCCATCTGTGGTGGATCTTTCAAAGGGTAGCCAAATTGTTTCTTGGCTAATGTCGGATGATAACTGATCACACCCTTCCTTCCTAGCAAAGGCACTCCAGCAAACCTTCCATAACTGACCAACAATTATTTCCCAAGCAGATCTCTGTCATATCCCCAGGCAATATCTTCAGCAGTTAGCCCCATCAACCTTATTGACCATCTCCACTCATCCCTCATCTCCTTGAAGGCACCTGATTTGGGCAGTTGTCTGAAAAACCACTCAGCAAACAAAGAAGCACAGCAAGAAACTGGTCCACCCCTACCTTTCTCATTCCTGTAATGCACACTGTAATAGAAGTCACCCAAAAGAGTTGGCACTGGATTGCCTTTGGCAAAGATAGAGATCACTTCCAAGCTCACAAATTCTTTCTCTCCCAGGAACAAGCTAGACCCATACACCATCAAAGCAAGCACAACCCCAAAGTCACCCCAACTACCCTCTTTAGCATATCTCTCAGCCTCTGCTACGAGCACACTCCAAGGGAGTCCTTTGCCTTCATTATCCTTCAGAGCCTTCTTGACTGTAGCAGCTGGCAAACGACAAACTTTGGCTATGTCTTCCTCTTTAAGCACCACCTCAGACCCATAGAATGGCAAAGTATCTCTGACTGGAACACTCAGAATGCTGGAAATCTCCTCCACTGTAGGAGCCAAGATGTAACCTGGAAACACAAAGCAACGCAGCAGAGGATCATAAAACTGAAGCAAGGTATGCAAACTGTCCTTCTGGTCTGCAGTGGGCTTGTCCACATACTTCAATATCTTGCCATATCTCTTTCTGAAATTGCCCAAGACTTGGTCATTCATCAGACCTGCTAATTTCTGAACACATCTGACTTCAGGTTGAAGAAAAGTATAGTGAACATTCTTTTTCCTTGTAACTCTTCTGATTTCTGCCATTTGGAGATAAGATTTACCAGAACTGGGAGCTGATTATGAACAATGACCTGAAAATGGAAACATAAACAGTTAATGCAAGAATGATGCAAATGCAAATGCAATGCAGGCATATGATTAACTGGGGCCATCTGGATACTGGACACTGAACACAAGGACCCTCTGATCAAATGGCAAACCAAAATCCTCTGAATCACAACTCTCTGATAGAAGATCTCAGAACCACAGTACCAAGAAAACCAGAACACCAGAACCATAGGACCATAGGACCAGAAATCATAATAAGGACCACTGATAATGAGTGTATGTAGAGGCCAAGGGTTCCTGCAAACCTGTAAACCCCTCCCAATCTCACTGGTAGGCTCCGGGTCAAACATCACAGACTCTCAAAGCCGAATAGCAATAATACTTTCACCATCTCCAAGAAATGGCTCATGACCAAATCAGGGAATCAGTTTGGCATTATATACTATGCAGGGAGGCCTCAGCTGAGTCCGGGAAACAAGGTCATCCTATGTAAGTCCCAGGTGGGCCCTCGGATGCGAATGGGTTTGTCACGGAATGTGGTCTGCCACTGTCATCACTAAAGAGGGATGTTTCCACAAGGTTCTCAATGATCGGTCCCCAGCTGCACATAACTGTCAAGGTTACGAAATGAGAGAGGAAGATCCTCAAATCAAGACATTTCCAAGACGGTCGCAAATCTGGGCGTGGAACTCACTACTACCCTCATGACAAGATCTCATGAGGCCAAAGTGGAACCACTCTAAGTCCTAAGGTGCACTCGAGCTTTGGTAATGAGCTCATCTCTCAGAAACAGTAACACCCATCCCACCAAACAGAAAACCAGTCCAGACAGTCCAGTATATAATATGATGCAGAAAATAAATACTAAAAACTGTAAATAAAGTTGTAAATAAAACTGTAAACAAACAACAGTAAAATACAACAAGCAACAGCAAACAGTCAACACCCAGAGAAACAGAAACAAACAAGCGCTAGGAGAGACTCACAGGGGAACCAGAGATCTCTGGTTAGGATTATCCCCAGCAGAGTCGCCAAGCTGTCGCTCCTCGGATTTCCATCCAGGTACAAACGCGAAAGTGGTGCGGAAAAGGTAGAAACACTAGCCATGCATTTTTATCCCGAAGGAACGGGAATGGTAATACTGCACAAACCGAAGAAAAGGAAAGGAAGGACATAGGTCCTGCGAACCAAAGAAACTGAGTTCGGGAGTCGGTTACGACCTGGGAAGGTATTAGCACCCAGATCGTCCGCCGTACCCGACGGGATCCACGCTTGCAAAAGAAAACTATTTCAAAGGGTGAGGGTATGAAAGCTGCTGCAAAAGAAAAGAAAAGAAAATGGAAACTGGAAAAGACACTGAGAAAAGAACTGAAAAAGAAATAAAAGGAAAAATGTAGGAAAAATAAAGATTATGCTCGAACGGGCCCTACCCCGCTGCCTACGTACCTCATAAGGACAATAAGGATCAGAGACGCCGTAGTTCCCCTAACTAGGGGTGGGAAAGATTGCTTGTGAATTAAGGCTTGAACTGCCTATTGTCGCTCCCACCAAATGACACCCGGGTCAGAAGGGGTACAAACGTGAACGGTCGGCGAAAGGAGAGAGATCACACAAGGGTGAACTCAAAAGACAAGAGTCGCCAGCTAGGCATTTTTATCCCGAAGGAAAGGTAATGCTGCATAAACCGGAGAAAAGACATGGATAAGACGGTTGCGAACCAGAGAGACTGAGAAAGGGGGTTGGTTACAACCTGGGAAGGTATTAGCACCCAGATTGTCCGTCGTACTCGACGGGATCCACGCTTAAAAGATTTGTGTTTTAAAGGGGTAGTGTCAGTGTAATTTGTGTATCAAAGCTGGAAAGAATGCAAGTGTCAGTGTAAAAGAAATGTGAAGTGTATAAGAGAAGTGTCAGTGTAAGAACAAGAGTGAAATGCTCAAGACTATGAGGCTTTAAAGAATAATGCTGGAAGGAAGGGGAATATACAGAGACTTTTGTTCGATAACTGTAAGTTATGCCTACGTATCCTCTCGTGCAATGAGGAAGTCAGAACACCGTAGTTCGACTCAAAGAGACTGAAAGATAAATTGACTTGTGAACTGCTTGCTTGCCTATGCTCAAGTGTATGACCTGTCTGGCTCAGGTGCAAACTGTCTTGCATTAGACGGAAGAAGCAAGTTCTCGTTTGTGAATGAGTGTGATGAGAAAAGAATCCCGAAGGAGACGATTATTGTTTTTTTTTCCAATCTTTTATTGATTTTTTTGGAGTTTGTCATAAGAAGATGAGCTTAAGCCTAAACCAAGGGTTAGTAAACTCATCACATCTTCCCTCTGATTAGGGGTAATGAGAATACCTTAAGTGTGAAGTAAGCACCTCACACTTAATCACCATGGTGTAGGATTAAGATCATTAACCTACTTGTGATTATTTAAATGTTTTTGGAGTTTTTGTTTAGTGTTAGGTAATGAGTTTAAGCCATAATCAGGGATTTAATGGACTCATTACACCATCCTAATAGAAGGATAATAGATGAGAACATTTAAGCTGAGGAAGGCTCCTCAACTTAATCCATGATTAGGGATTAACCTCATCACAAAACAAAGCCTTTATTAAGTGGGTTTTAGTTAATGGATGAGATTATGAAATGATTTTTATGGTTTGTAAGACAACTTGAGGGGGACTTGTCCATTAACACTAGGGTTAGTCCTTCTTAACCAATTAAGGAAGAATTAGAACCCTAATGCAAGGCCCAAGTTACAAGCTTAATGTCTTAGTGATTATTAGATGGATTGATTAAAGGATTTAAACACATTAAGGGTTTAACACTTAGGATTAAAGTTATACACTCCATCCTAATAGAAGGATGCATGCATAAGCTTAATCACAAAGCCTTAAAACCTTTAGGGTTTAGTCCTTGATTATGAGGTGAGAAGAGAAGACTCAAAGAAAACTCAAAGGAAAGAGTCTAAGGGGGAACTAAACAATCCTAAAATGTTATCATGCTTGGAATTCCTAGGGTTTGTGAGGCTTAAGAGGAGAAATCTTCAAGGAAGCCACCAAGGAGGAACAAGATAGAAAAAAGATGAGTTGAGAAGATAAAAGAGGGAAGAGAGGCACAAGTGAGCAAGCTCACTCAAAGACAAGTAAAAATGCAACAAGGATGTAAAATGATGAGGTGAAGGAAAATTCACCTCCCAAACAAACTTACCATTAACCTGAAAAGTTAGTACAAGATGCATAAGGGAAGGAATGAGATGAAACAATGCATATGGATGGGCAAAGGCCAAAGTCAGAAACATACATATGATGCAAATGATATCAAGAGATGGTGCAAAGTCATACAAGATGCATATATGTGAGCATACAAGAGGATGGATGTATATGGAGCATGCCTTGAACCATGAAAGTTCATGAAAGTTTATGAAATGCAATGAAGGTATGAAATTTCAAATGAATGATGCAATGATTAAACATGATTCTAATATGCCCTAAGGTGTCTTATGAATCATGTGGATGCACAAAATGTCATGGCAAGTTCATGTATGCAAGCAAATGAGAGATGGATGCAAAGGAAAGCAAGAATTAGGGTTTATGAACAACATGCAACACAAAAATTCAAAACCAGAAGTAAATGACATGACAAAAAATTTAAAGTGGGGTCAAAGGAACCCTAACCCTACACAAGTTCACTGCCCAAAAGAGGAGCCCTAAATCTAAACCTAATGGGAGTTATGATTTTTCTAAGTTACCTAGGGTTTCAAGGTACCTCAAAAGGAAAAATGCACATTAAATTGAAAATGAAGGATGAATTCAAACCAATTTTACCCTAAAAACTACATGCTATGAAGGATGCAATGCAAGAAGAACCATTATCAAACTCTTCATGGCTAGGCAGAATGAATTTTTTCAAGTTAGGATCAAAATATTGCCTTTAAACAACTTTAATTCCAATGAAAATTGTCAAAATAGGTCAAGAACCAAAAAGAAATTTGTTTTGAGAGTTTGATAATGTTTGATAATGTTTTAAAATGCAATGTGAATTTTTTTGTGATTTTTAAATACCTAAATGCATTTTTAATTAATTAATTTCCATTAACTAATTAAAAATAAACATTTAAATGATTTAAAAATAATTTTTAATGCAAAAAATAAAAATAAAAATATTTTTGGGTTCTGAAAAATTAATGAAATGTTTGACAAAAAAAATCAGAATTTTTTAATATGTTTTGCTATTTTTAAAAATTCGTGGAAGTTAAATATAAAACAAATGAAATTAAAATGAAATTAATGAGAAAATGGGAAAGTCAAACAATCCAAGGGCTGTGGTTCAAACTCAGGGAAGCGGGAATTGACTACGCGCGCTAATGGACGGCCAGAATTCAAACTCACTTAATTATGTCATTAGCCCTAATCCTGAGCCCTAATGACTTTCAGATGACCGGAACAGTGTTCCGGTCATCTTCTCCGGCAAGCCATTTCTCCAATCTCACTCAATACGCATCAAAACTTCATCAAACTCTCCAGAAATGATTAATGAACAACAATAAACAAGATTCCAGGCACAAAAACCATTTATATTACATCAACAACAAGAATCGAAGCAATCAAGTTTTACGGGCAAAATTTCAAAACAAGCATACATGGTCGTTTTTCACTCATTTTCAAAATAAATCATATCATGGTGATCAGTGAAGCATGAGGAATCATTTAGAAACTAAAAATGGGAGTTCTGGAAAAAAAGTTCTTGAGCTCACCTGAACTGGAGCATTCACTTTTGGTACTTTCTGGCCAGGTCTTTGCTTCAAAATGGCTCCAATGATCTTCTTGAGGAAGCTTTAAGGCTTAGTTGGAGTGTATTGTGGCTGGTTTGTGAGATTGATGAAGTTCTGACTAAGGGGAGTGAAAAATCGTATTTCTGTTTGGGATGGTTTCAGGATCAAATGATGGTTGGGAAATGATCAGAGGATCATGGTGAGTGATTCTATGAAGTTTGTTTTGAGGTTTTTGGCTTGTGTATTGAGATTCGAAGAAAAATGCATAAAGAGGGATTTTTAAGAATGCTGACTTGTGGGAGAACTCAGGCTGTGTTGTGTGGTGTGTTGAGTTGCTTTTGGTCCATGTATCAAGTTGGGATAGGTCAGAGAGTTGTTGCTGGCCTATGTTGATTGGTATGGTCCATTTTGCCAAAAGTCAATGTTAGGTGTCCTTTGAGGTATGGGTCATGGCAGGCTGGTTTAGGGGCATGGCTTGGTTCAGCTGAGATCAAGGAATGCTCATGGATCAAATTTTGTGAACTGAGGCAAGTGGATGAGAAGCTTTGGGTCATTTTGCAAATTGGTACAACTTTGGCCCCTTTGTGATTTCTTGATGTTTAAGTCATGGAAATGAGTAATTCTTTGGTGCATTCTGAATTTTAGAGGTCACATGAGCATGTTGTGGAGTGTTTGTGCACATTTGAAGCCTTTAGAATGCCTTATCATACCATTTTGCAAAATGCCTCTTTGGTGTAAAACATGAAATTATGTGATTTTATCCAACTTTGCAAAGCCATAACTTTTGATCCAAGATGAATTAGAATGAGTTCTTGTACTTTTTGAAAAGGGAATGATCCAATCTACAACTTTCATGACCAAAGTTTTCTCATTTGAAGCATTTTTGAATCAAAAAGAGGAGGTTGAAAAACTTTCCCAAAATGGCAAGTTTACATTATAAGTCACTTTCCCAAAAAGGCAACTTTGCAAATGGCTTGAAATTCTTCAATTTTGTGAACTTATAACATCTTATATGATCAAATAAAGGTCATACACATTCAAAATGATGGAGAAACCCCTTTGGTTGTGTCACTGGGGGCCTCAGATGCCCTGATTTTGCACTGACTTGCTCAAGAAGTCACCTCTTGATCAAATGCCTTCCCCTTTGAATTTCTTCATGAAACTTGATATGCATGATTCTCATAACATATAGAGACCAATAGAAACAAGAATGACAAAAAAAAATGGAGTTATGGCCTCTGAAACCAAAACCCTAATTTTAGGTCATCTGTGCAGTTAAACCTGGCTCTGCTTCCATGCCTTTCTCAGTTCTTGTGATTCTTTGACTTACTTGGCCTTGTGAGGGTATAATATGATGCTTGAACATACATGGATCCTCTTGAGATGATTTATGACCTTTGGAGTGGCTCAAATGGCTCTTGGATTGCTTAGATCACAAACCCTAGATGCAGATGACTTTGAAACAATGCAGTGAAGCAAAAATGTAATATGAGATGATATGATTGAACTTATGCACATGAAAAGATCACAAGCCATGGTGAAATGGGTGAGGGAAAATTTGGGGTGTTTACACCTATGCCAATGCTCAGGTGTTGCAGACTCGGACGACGAGTGCGTAACCGTCTTGCAAAATGACAAGTAGGAGCAAGTTCGCGTACGGAGCGAAAGAGATGAGAAAAGAATTCCCGAAGGAAAGGCGCTTATTGTTTGTTTGTGTTTTTTAGAAGCTTTTTAAGAGTGTGTCACAAGGAAGTGAACTCAAGCTCTTTTCCATGGAATGTGCACTTGTCACTACATTCCAAGATGGAATAATAGAACAAGCATACTCAAGTAAGGAGAAGATCCCCAAAACTTGAACCCAAAGATTAAGGCCTAAGCTCACTAACTCATTAACTTATTAAGTGTTTTTGGTATTTACAATGAAGAAGTGTCTTTTATGCTTTTCTCTGTGAAGAAGATACCTTGATCAGACTTGTGCATCACAATGTAAGCTTGTACTATCCCAAGATGGGAAGACTACAAGTACCTCATGGGATAAGGCTATTGTTCAAGGCATCACTTCAAACTTTATTAGGTGTTCTCTTTAAGGTTATGATATGAGAAGAGAAAAAGAACCAAAAGGATCACAAAGGTAAAAGTCTAATGGGGGGACTAAAGATTCCTAAGTGTTGTCATGCATGGATATCCTATGGTTAGTGTGGTTTTCTATCCTAAAGAAGAAAGAAAAAGAAGAGAAGAAGAAGAAGAGAGAAGATATGAGATTTGGAGATGTGGGAATCACTTCCACACCTCTCACTTACCATAGCCCCTGCAAGGTTAGCAACATAAGCATACAAGCAAAGCAAGATGAACAAGATGACATGCCAACATCATACAAACAGAAGTGAAGTCATATATACAAATTCTCAATGCAAATGCAATGCACAAGAATAAGGAATGAAGCATGCAAGACAATATGATGCAACATGGAACACATGACAAAACAAATGCAAACTTAATGAGATGCAAAGCAAAAATGCACAAACATGGACTCAATGCACAAGACCAGAACCAAAACAAGTTGAATAAATGCTTTAGAAGCAAGAGAGATTAAGAGAAGGGAGGCACAAGACCAAATAATCACATTATGAGGTGAAAGAAGTAATGAGATGAAGATGAATACACATAAGAAAATATGAACTCAAAAGGTAAGCCAAACACAAAAAAATCTAAGACACAAACCCTAACCTAAGATCAAAAAGGTTCCCATACCCCAAAGAGACCCCAAATGAGAAGAAAATGTTGGCACAAGTGCCCTTCTAAGCTTATGAGAGACCTTATGATCAAAAGGAATCAAAATGGGACAAGGTAAGAACAAAAATTCACATCAAATCAACAATGCATCTAAAAATTCCACAACTTAGGACAAATGATCCTCAAACATGATAAAAGAATAAGCCAAAAGGATTGGGAGAAATTCAGAGGCTAGATGGGTCAAATGAAGGCAAGAGCATGAACTAGGGTTAAGAAACTTCAATGACAAGCCAAGGATCAAAATCAAATGAATAAGCTTATAAAAGTTAGGGGAAAAATCAAACATAAACTACATCACCTTAGGAATCCAGAGCAAAAAGAACCATCACAAAAATAAAAATAATGAACCCTATGGAAATTGGACAAGATAGGGTACTCAAAAGGGACTCAAAATGAATTAATTAAAATGGACAATTAATGGACACGTGGATAATGAGAAAAAATGGAAAATAAAAATATAGAAAAATAAAGAAAACTCAATCTGACTTACATGAATTATTTTGGAATTTTTAGACACTTGGAACTAATTTTAATAAATAAAAACCAAAAGGGATATAAAAGAAATAAAATGAAAAAGAAAATAAAATGGAAATGAGGTTGGGGGTGAGAATAGCAGGAGAAGCAGTTCAAAGGTATTGGGCCAGAGGTCTGAGGGGTGCGAATATTCATTTGTGGCCCATTAGCCTGCGCTGGTATATGGCTCATAGGGTGGAAAATCAGAGGAAAGAAAAGGAGAATAACATGGCCTTAGGATGAATCCAACGCGCACTGAAAATCTTTCATTAAATGACGTGGCTGACCTATTGGTTAAGAGGTGAGGACACACGCGTGTTATGGTGGGATGAGAAACATTATGAATTAAAATAGAACTGAAGTTTCACGTGAGAGGGAGGCTGGGACACTAACACGCGTGGCAAGATCTGGTGAGGTGGGAGGAAGATCCAAAGGCTGAAAGATCATCTTCAAGCTCACAAAACCCTAATGCAGGTTTTCCAGATTCCGGTGACCGGAGCTAGGGCTCCGGCACCGGAAATTACACCAGATGCACAAATCTTAATCAAAATTAATCAAGACCTCCAGATTGACTAAATGAGATGCTCTGAATTCAAAAATGGCCTTGGAAAAATTGCAAGTTGTGCAAGAACTTTAAAATGGGAGAGTGAGAGAGAGTTGGAGCAAACTGAAACACTAATTTGTTATATATGATCTCATGACCTAATGCTGAAAATATCAAGAATTATGCACGTGGGAATGAGGAGTATTTGGTGATTTTGCAAATTGAGCAAGTTTGGTGTGATATCACACAATATTTATGCACTCTCTTGCCTTCAGCCCATGTGCACTTCAATATGCACCCTTAATCATAATCCAAAAGATCTTGGCCCTTAGATCAAAGTATCACACTATTTTCATGAATATGCATTTTTTGCATTTTTGAAGCAACATTCTTGCCTTGCACGAATTTGGTGTATTCTCTTGAGCAAAACATGCCATTTGCATTGTATTTTAACTTTGTAAACTCACTTGATCCATTCCATAACTTGAAATTTAGTTTTGAGCCTTCTTGCTCTTGGTGCATGCATGCAAACAAACTTTTGCCCTAAATTAAGCCAAATTTTCGAGGGGCTTATATCACAAACCATGAGGGTTATGAAAAAGTACTTGTACTTTTTGAAAATGGGAGGTCTTAATCTCCAACTTTCATGTTTGACTTTGGTTCATTTGAAGAATTTTTGATCATGTTAAGGTCACTTGAATTTTAGGGCATAAATTGCCAAAAATGGAATTTCCTTAAAACTAACTTTGCACTATTTTTTCAACACTCCTCAAAACTCCCTGATTCTTGATCTTTGAACTTTCCAAACCTCATATAACATTGTAAAGACATCCCTTGGCTAGAAAAAGTGGATTGGACCCCTTGAAATCACACAGTTGACTTTTTAAAGGCACAGTTGACCAATTACTTCATCTGCAAGCAACTGAAGAATTTCCTGACTTCCACAAGGAATTTTATCATGAAAATTGGTACTTAGGATCCTCTTGACATATAGAATACTTTGACCAAATGAAATGGCCAAAGTTGTGAGGTTTTTCAAGCTTGAATCTCAAACCCTAGTTTAGGACCATTGTTTAGGAGCCTTGCCCTATCCTGGAATCCCTGGTGATCTTCCAACCTTCTGAGCTTTTGCAAATGAACTTGAACTTGAAAATGCAATGTAGACCCCTCATAGGACTTGTAAAAAACCATTGAGCCCCTTGTCATGGCTTGAAATGCTTCAAGAGCCTCCCCAGATGATCATATGCCTAATGCTAGGTCATGAAGAATGTTATGCCTCATCTTTCCATGCTAGGATGCTAAGAAAATGATATGTTCATGATGAATATGATGTGATATGATGCTTAAAATGAAGAGGGAAAATTTGGGGTGTTACAATGTGTACCAAGTTTGATGAAGAAATTCATTGTGGAAGTCATCTGTTCACTAGGTAACTTCTTGAGCAAGTCAGAGCAAAATCAGGGCATCTGAGACCCCTACCAATGGAACCAAAGTGGATTTTTCATCAAATTGAAGTTATATGATCTTTATTTGATCATTGAAGTGCTTGTAAGTTCATAAAATTGAAGAAAAGTGAGCTAAACCAAAAGTTGCCAAGAGCTCCAAGAACTCAGCATTCACAAAAATTGCTCTCAACCTTCAAGCCTTCTAAATTCATAACTCAGCCACTCAAACTTCCAAACAATCACATAGATCAACTCACCATGACCTAGAGAACATTTCCCAACCATTAAAACAGCCAAAAACCCCCCATAGCCAAAACACGATTTCTGACCAGCAAGAGTGAAAGCTCTCAAACCAGCCATAACAAACATCCTCCAAGCATCAAAGCATCACCAGGAGGATCATTGGAGTTGTTTTGAACCAAAGAGGAGGCCAAACAGCTCAGTTTGAGAAAGCTTCACTTCAGGTAACCTCAAGAACAAATTTTCTAGAAATCCTTTTTTAGGTTATAGAAATGTTCTTCATGCTTCACTGATCACACTGCACTTCTTACTTTTGAAAATGGTTGAGAAATAAGCTTGTATGCGTGTTCTGAAACTTTTCCAGTTTTTTCATTTTGATTCGTATCATGAGATTTAGCCATTAGAAATTTGTTTTGAGAGTAGATTTGAGTTTAGGAAGGTGAAAGGAGTTGATCTGGAGCTTTAGAGCTCCAGAAATGACCTGGGGAAGATTTTGTTCTTGGGGTGCTGCCGGAGAAGATGACCGGAACAGTGTTCCGGTCACCTGAAAAAGATAGGGCTAATGACGTGTTTAGGGCAGAATTTGAATTTGGGTCGTTGGATTGTGATTAGGGTTAGGCACTGGACGATCAGGATTAGCTCATTAACTTAAAACCAGGATTAATTAATTAATTAGGTTTTAATAAGTTTGAATTCTGGCTGTTGAGATGCGCGCCAGGTCTTTCCCTCCACGCTCAGTTCAAATGTGAACCATCAGATCAACATACTTTTGTTTAAATTCAGTTTTTATTCCATTTTTATCATTTATTTTGTATCATTTATTCCATTTTTATCATTTATTTTCCTTTTGCATTTTCATTTCAAATATTTTTCTCAACCAGAAAACATTTTTATTTTTATTTTTTGTATTAAAAAACCATTTTTTAAATATTTAAAAGTTTATTTTAATTAATTAATGGAAATTAATTAATTAAAATACCATTTAGGTTTCTAAAAATTCCAAAAAAATTCACATTGCATCTTAGGACATTTAGAAACATTGTCAAACCATTCATACAAATTTCTTTTTGGTTTTGAATCAATTTTGACTTTTTTCTTGAATTTAGGGTTCATAAAAATCCCATTTTTGAACCCTAAATTCAAGAATTCTTTTCTGCCTAACCATGAATGGTATGACATTGATTCTTTTTGAATTGATCTTCATATAGTATTTAGTGTCTAGCATATTTTTTTCACAAATTTATCTTGCATTTTTTATTTGATTTGCATTTTTCCTCTTAAGGTACCTTAAAACCCTAGATAACTTAGAAAATCACAACCTTCTTTAGGTTAAGAGTTAGACCTCCTCCTTTGGGGTGTGATATCATATGGGGTTAGGGTTCCTTTGAGTTCATTTGCAATTTTTTATCTTGTGTTTTGCTTCTGTTTTTGACTTTTGCATCTCATGTTGCATTAAAACCCTAATTTCTCATGTTCATTTGCATACATCTTGCATATGCATCCATACATGAACTTGCCATGACATTTCATGCATTCACATGACATATAAGACATCTTAGGACACATTAGAATCATGCTTGATCATTTCTTCATCCATTTGCCATGATATGCATTCATTTCATTCCATGAACTTTCATGTGCTTTCATGCTTCCTACATGCTTCATTTGCATTCTCATCTCTTGTATGAACATTCATAACACTTGGTATGCTCTTGCATCATGTCATAGCATCATTTATATCATGTTTATGCTTCTGGTTTTGGTTTGCATCTTTGCATACATCCCATTTTCATTTCATTCCTTTCTTTTTGCTAACATTTTCAGGTGGTAAGTAATTTGAGAAGTGAATTTGCCTTCACTTCTCATTTCTATTCTCATTCTTCTTATGAATCCTTGTTGCATTTTCTTTTTCTTTAGAGTGAGATTGCTCATTCATGTTCATCATTCACTTTCTTTCTTCAAGTAACTTATCTTCTTCAATGAAGTAAGTTAACTTGTCTCTTCTGCTTCCCCTTCTTTCATCTGCTTCTTCCATTGGTGGCTTCTCTGAAGATCTCTTGCAAGCCTTAAAATCCATAGGAACATCCAAGCATGACAATAATTAGGGTTTTTATTAGTACCCCTTTAGTTTTACCTTTGTGTCTTCTTTTGTGTCTCTCTTCTCATCTCATAATCAGAGACCAAACCTTTAAGGTTTTAAGACTTTGAGATTAGGGTTATGTCTGCATCCTTCTCTTAGGATGGAGTGTATAACATTAATCCTAAGTGTTAAACCCTTAATTTTTTTAAACCTCTTAATCAATCCATCTTAATAATTACTAAGACAATAACTTGTAACTTGGGCTTTGCATTAGGGTTCTCATTCTTCCTTAATTGGTTAAGAAGGAATAACCCTAGTGTTAATGGACAAGTCCCCCTCAAGTTGTCTTACAAACCATAAAATTCACTTCTTAATCTCATATTTAATTAAAATCCACTTTAATAAAGGCTTGTTTTGTCATGAGGTTAAACCCTAATCATGGATTAAGTTGAGGTATCTTCCTCAGCTTAAATGTGCTCATCTATTATCCTTCTATTAGGATGGTGTAATGGGTCCATTAAATCCTTGATTATAGCTTAAACTCATTACTTAACACTAAACAAAAATACCAAAAACATCTAAATAATCACAAGTAGGTTAATGATCTTAATCTTACATCATGGTAATTAAGTGTGAGGTGTTTATCTCATACTTAAGGTATTCTCATTATCCCTAATTAAAGGGAGGATATGATGAGTTTACTAACCCTTGGTTTAGGCTTAAGCTCATTAACTTATGAAAAATACAAAAAAGCAATAAAAGATTGAAAACATCAAAAACAAATGTAACACCCCAAATTTTCCTTCTTGTTTTTTAAGCATCATCATCATACCATAGTCTTCATAAGCATATCATTTTCTTGGCATCTTTGCATGGAAAGATGAGGCATAACATTCTCATGACCTAGCATTAGGCATATGATCATCTGTGGAGGGATTTGAAGCATCACAAGCTATAACAAGAGGCCTAGTGTATTTTATCAAGTCCTATGAGAAGTCTACATTGCATTCACAAGCTTAAGATCATTCACAAATGCCCAGGAGGTTGGAGGATCATCAGGGAATTCAAGCTAGGGCAAAGCTCCTACACAATGATCCCAAATTAGGGTTTGCGTTTCAAGCATGCAATCTTTGTGACTTTGGACATTTCATTTGGGTAAAGTCTCTCATATGTTAAGATGATCCTAGGGATGAAATTTGGTGATACAATTCCTTGTGGAAGTCAGGTATTTCTTCAGTTGCTTGTAAATGAAGAAATGGGTCAACTGTGCATTCTAGAAGTCAACTGTGGGAATTCAAAAGGTCCAACCCTATTTTTCTAGTCAAGGGATGTTCTTATAACCTTAGAAGAGGTTTGGAAAGATCAAAGATCAAGAATCAAGAGGTTTTGAGGTGTTTTGCATTTTTTGCATAGGATTGGTCATGAAATTTGCCATTTTTAGTAACTTTTTGCCCTAATTTTCAAGTGTACATAACTTGGTGAAAAAAGCTTCAAATGGATTGCCACCAAACATGAAAATTGAAGATTAAAGTCTCCAATTTTTAAAAAGTACAAGTACTTTTTCGTAGCCCTCATGGTTTGTGAGATGAGGCCTTCGAAAATCACTTGTTTTTTAGGGCATGGCATGAATTTCAAGCCTTCCACACATGCAAAACCTCATGAAACTTATTTTCAAGTGGTGTGATGGACAAATTAAGATCATAATGCTTCAAGGAAATTCATGAGAAGATTTGTTGCCCAAGTAAGCAAGCTAATTCGTGCATGGAATGTGGTGTAGTTCATAAAAGGCAAAAAATGCATGATCATGAAAAAGGCATGAACCAAACAACCGAGGGGCAGGATCATCTCATCATGAATCAAGGGCTGGGATGAGAGATCAGCATGTGCAAAGAGGAATAAAATGCACGAGCAAATTGGTCATTGTTCTTCTTCATGCAATTTTGCAAATCAATCCCTATCACACAATTCATGCCACCACTTGCCACAAAACCCTAATCTGTGTGATATGTGCATGATATAAACGCTAACCAAACCCTAAATGCAAGGGAGCACCCTCTCATTCTTCAGATTCAAAATTTCTTGCACAAGAGCAAAAGGTTTCGAATCTCTCTCCTCAAGCCACACCTCTCTCATTTCTTTTCATATTCCTCCTCTACAAGCTTCAAGGAACACATTTCTCTCATCAATCAAAGCTGAAAGTGAAGAATTGGAGAGTTGCCATTCAGAGCAGGTTGCTTCGAAGCTTAAAATTCAGGCTCTCTCAAGCTTCCTCTTGCATTTATTTCGCAAGAGGAGATCAAAGTACAAAGATCTGCAGCATCTGGAGTTCTATTTTGGTGATTTTGCAGTGGTTCCATCTCAGGTATGACTTGAAATTCATAGATCTGAAACTTGTTTTTCTTGTATGCATTGTGATCTGTGAACTTTGCTGAGTATTCTGCACTCTTTAGATTTGATTTTGATGCATTATTGAGTGAAATATGTGGATCTAAAGTTTGGTGTATGATTTTGTTTTGTTTCGATCCGGATTGTGTGGTGATCTAATGAATAATCTAAGTGCATTTTTGGATTCAGTGAGGTTTGTTTGCTTGATCTGGACAGTTTGAATTGTTTTTATGGTGTTTTGTTCTTAGTTTGAATTTTCCGGATTCTGCATTTTGTTCAATTGAGTTTTAATGAGGAAGATGAAGCTCAGTCGTAGGATGAAGGATCTGAACGGATGACCTCTTGCCAACACATTAAAACACACCCTCCCTTGCACATGTTTTCTATTTCAAATTATAATCTGAATTAATCATTTTGTGTCTCACCTCACCATAACTAACGTGTTCTCACACCCTGGCCAATCATTTTGCGTACTTGTTTTAATGAGTGACTTCATCTTATGCGTTCATCCGATCCACTGGTTGTCCATTATTCTGAATTTCCATAATAATTCTTATGAACCTACGCTGGATCCTGGGCCTCTTTGTTTTATTCGCACCCCTCTCATTAGGCCCATTTTATTTGAACTGGATTTGTTTGCTATTTGCACCACAGCTTCATCATTTCTTTTATTTTGTTTATTTTAATTTCAGTTTGCTTTTTAATTTTTAAAAATAGTTTTAGGTCTCCAAAAATTATAAACAAATTCATGAAAGGTCCTTTGAGTTTTCTCTAATTTTTTCGTATTTTTATTTTTCATTTATTTTTAATTATCACGTGGAAATTAATTGTCTCATTTAATTAATTGATTTTATTTCATTTTGAAGCATGTTGACTTGTTCATTTTCCATTTTGATCATTATTTTGAATTTTTAAGTGATTCTTTTTGCTCTGGATTCATGATGAGATTTAGTTTATTGGTGATTTTTGTTCTGATTTTTAGAATTTTGTTTAATTGATTTTGGTCTCTAACTTGTGCATGAAGCTTTCTAACCCTAATCCATGTTTGAACCCTCATTTGAATGGTTAAGCTTATGATTTTGATCCCCTCCTTTTGGCATGTTGTTTTGGTATGATTGAAGATCATTTGTGCAAGGTTGTGGAATTTTTGAATGCTCATTTGATTTGTTTTGAATTTTTGTTCCTTGCTTGTCCCTTTTTGCTTATTTTGGATCATTTGTTCTCTCCTTAGCTTAGAAGGGCACTTGTGCCAACTTCTTTAGGATGTTTAGGGCCATTTTAGATTGTTGGTACCCCTCTGGTCTTAAGTTGATGCTTGTACCTTGGAAAAGTTTGTGTTTGGTTGCTCTTGAAGTTCTTCCACACTTATGCATGCTCACTTCACTTCCTTTGCTTCTTTCTTCTCATGATGTGAATATTTGACTATGTGCACTTCTTCTCTTCATCTCATGTGTTCCTTAGGCACCTTTCTAACATGTTAGGATTCTGGTTTGGCACTTTGTGACATTTCTTTGACTATTTTTCTTTGCATCTTCTCATGTTTACTTTGTTTTGTCATGGTGATTCATAATGCTTCATTGTGAGTTGTATTATTTTCTCATTCTTGTGCTTTATTTACGGTTTTCAGTATTTATTTCCTGCATCATATATTATACTGGACTGTCTGGACTGGATTTTCTGTTTGGTGGGTTTGGGTGATACTGTTTCTGAGAGGTGAGCTTATTACCACGGCTCGAGTGCACCTTAGGACTTAGAGTGGTTCCACTTTGGCCTCATGAGATCTTGTCATGGGGGTAGTAGTGAGTTCCACACCCAAATTTGCGACCGTCTTGGAAATGTCTTGATTTGGGGATCTCCCTCTTTCATTTCATAACCCTGACAGTTATGTGCAGCTGGGGACCGATCATTGAGAACCTTGTGGAAACACCGCTCTCTAGTGATGACAATGGTAAACCACATTTTGTGGCAAACCCATTCGCATCCGAGGGCCCACCTGGGACTTACATATGATGACCTTGTTTCCCGGACTCAACTGAGGCCTCCCTGCGTAGTATATAATACCAAACCGATTCCCTGATCTGGTCATGAGCCATTTCTCGGAAATGGTGAAAGTATTATTGCTATTCGGCTTTGAGAGTCCGTGATGTTTGACCCGGAGCATACCAATGAGATTGGGAGGGGTTTACAGGTTTGCAGGAACCCTTGGCCTCTACATACCCTCATTATCTGTAGTCCTTGTCGAGATTTGGTCCTTATGGTTCTGGTTTTCTTGGTGTTATGGTTATGAGAATTTCTATCAAAGGGTTGTGGCTCAGAGGATCTTGGTTTTCAGCTATTCAGAGGGTCCTTATTTTCAGTGTCCAGTATCCAGATGGTCCTAGATTGATCAAATGCCTGCATTGCATTTGCATTGCATCATACTTGCATTAATTGTTTGTGTTTCCATTTTTCAGGTTATTGTTCACAGTTAGCACCCAGTTCTGGTAATCTTAAGCTCTCCAGATGGCATAAGTTAAGAGAATCACAAGGAAAAAGAATGTTCACTATACTTTTCTTCAACCAGAAGTCAGGAGTGTTCAGAAATTAGCAGGGCTGATGAATGACCAAGTCTTGGGGAATTTCAGAAAGAGGTATGGCCAGATATTGAAGTACATGGACAAACCTACTACAGACCAGAAGGACATCTTGCACACTTTGCTTCAGTTTTATGATCCCCTGCTGCGGTGTTTTGTGTTTCAAGATTACATCTTGGCTCCTACCTTGGAGGAGATTTCCAGCATTTTGGGTGTTCCTGTCAGAGATACCTTGCCTTACTATGGGTCTGAGGTGGTTCTTAAGGAAGAAGACAAAGCCAGAGTCTGTCGTTTACTAGTCACTAAAGTCAAGAAGGCTTTGAAGGACAGTGAAGGCAGAGGACTCCCTTGGAATGTGCTTATACCAGAGGCTGAAGAATATGCCAAAGAGGGTAAATGGGGGGATTTTGGTGTTGTGTTGGCTTTAATGGTGTATGGATCTAGTCGTTTCCCGGGAGAAAAGTAATTTGTGAGCTTGGAAGTGATCTCTATCTTTGCTAAAGGCAATCATGTGCCAACTCTGTTGGGAGATTTCTACTACAACGTTCATTACCGGAATGAGAAAGGTAGAGGTGGACCAGTGGGCTGTTGTGTTTCATTGTTTGCTGAGTGGTTTGCCAGGCAATTGCCAAAGTCATTCTCTTTCAAGGAGATGAGAGATGGGTGGAGGTGGTCTAGGAGGCTAATGGGGCTAAATTCTGAGGATATAGCTTGGGGATATGACAAAGATCTATTGGGAAAGGAGTTGCTGGTCAGTTGTGGAAGATTTGATGGAGTGCCTTTGCTAGGAAGGAAGGGTGTGATCATTTATCATCCAGCATTAGCCAGGAAGCAATTTGGTTATCCTCTGAGAGATCCACCAAATATGGAGGAATTTGCAGAGTCTTTGTATTTTCTTGTGGAGGGAAACAAAGAGTTAGTTATACAAGTATCTCAGGCTTGGGCTCACAGAGTGAGGAAAGGTAAGAAAGACTTTGGCAGAGTAGATCCCAAAACATATCCTCCTTTTGCTATATGTTTGCAGAAACGTGTAGAGGAAGTTCTCATGCCATTCTCAGTAGAAGCTCCATTATATCCTAAATAAGTGTCATGTCAGAGTACTGTCCCTCTTGAAGAATATAAGAAATTGGAAGCTCAGCTGCACGAAGTTCGAGTGGAGAATGCTGAAATGGTCAACTTATACCATCTTGCCAATTGTGCCAAAAATGAAACAGAGGGAAAGCTACAGAGGATGCAAGCTTCATTGGAAGCTAAAGAGAAAGATTTTGCTGGAAGGGAAGCTCACTTTCAAAGATTGGGTCTGATGGAGGCAAAAAGAGAAGCGGAGCGCAAGAAGACTTTGAAGACTCTTAAAGAAGCTCGCCAGTCCATTGTTTGGTTGCAAGGCCAAAGGGAACAGGAGCAGAAGAAGTATAAAGAAAAAGAAGAGTTTTTCGAGGTACAGATGGCCTTCAAGAAATAAGAAGTGGAACAAGTCCACAACATACGAAGGGAAAAGACTCAACAGTTGGCACAGAGCCAGATGGCCTTGGAGGAGGCACTGAAGGAGATTGAAGAGCTCAAGCTGAGGGCAGGTGTGAAGAAGAGCAGGACAGAGGTAGTTGCAGAAGAACCTAGGTCTTTAGTTTAGATTTTACTTATTATTTTTCAGACTACCTACAAGCTTGTTGTAGGAGTCTTGCTTTATCTTTTGTTTTTTGTTCATGTATTAACTTGTAACCCTTCGGAGAATTTTTGTTTGTGCTCTAACTTTTGGCCAGCAGTGGGTTGTCCATGTTATGCGGTGTTAATATGCAAATTACCATTTATGAATATGCAAAGCTTGTTTGTCTGATACTGCTAAGATCTGAACACTCTTCAAAGGGAAAGTTTGAAAACTAACACTCAAAGTGGTTATCTGGAGCAAATACCAGAACTGGGGCATGTAAATGCCTAAAGCTTGGAAACATGAATATTTACATTGCATGCATATAACATGTTTGTTTGTTTTGCAGGAAGTTCTTCAGTTTCTAACGTTTATGTCGTTTCAGGCACTATAGCTCCCAGGAAGGTTCGAGAACAGCCGATCGTACACAGATATCCCACGAGAGTCAATAAAGAAAGAGTCATGGATCAAATGCAGGCTGACTTAGCTGACTTGAGGTTGAGAATGGACAATTTTATGACCCTTATGGCAGGGATGGGTCAGAATAAGGAACATTTACGTGAGTTGGTAGAAAATAATCAAGCCAGGAACAACGGGGCTGCTGATGGAGGTAATCGTAACGGTGCGGGCGCCCATCAAGTTGAGATCCCTGTGGCACAGCCAGGGGTCACCATTATCAATGATGGACTGAACAATGTTCAGATGGACGGTCGAGACGAACAGTTTACTCTGCTGGACGAAACAGAAGGCCAAGGGGCTGAAATGAACAGAAAGTTTGAAAAGATGGCTGAGCAGATCAGGGCCATTCAATCTCAGAGCTCTCTGGGGTTCGACATTACTGACTTGGGCTTGGTTCCAGGGGTTAGAATCCCTTACAAGTTCAAGGTCCCGACTTTCGAGAAGTACAACGGCACAGCGTGTCCAAAGACTCACCTTCAGTCCTTTGTAGGAAGAATTGCTGCCCATACTGACAACGAGAAGCTATGGATGTACTATTTCCAGGACAGCCTGGTTGGGGCTTCCTTGGAGTGGTATATGAAGCTGAGTAGGGTCAATGTTAAGAGCTGGAAGGACTTGGCAGAGGCGTTTGTGAAGCAATACCAGTACAATTTGGACATGGCTCTAAATCACACTCAACTGCAGAACATGTCTCAAAATGCTAAGGAGGGGTTTAAGGAGTATGCTCAAAGGTGGCGTCAACTTGCTGCCAGAGTACAACCACCATTGCTGGAGAATGAGATGGCTGATATGTTCATGGGAACATTGCAAGGTGTGTTTATCGAAAGGTTGGCGTCCTGTTCGGCAACCAAGTTCAATGATATAGTAATAGCAGGCGAGAGGGTCGAGACTCTGTTAAAGATGGGGAAATTTAGGATACCAGTGCGAGCAGCTCGAGCAGTGTAAGAAAAGCTTTCAACGGTCCCCCGAGAAGAAAGGAAGGTGAAACCAATGCTGTGTATGGCCGGGGACGGGGCCGAGGATATAGAAGAGCATATGAGCAAGTGGTAGTTGTCATTATCCCTTCCAGTCCTGTGCAACAGGTACAGACTCAACAACAACAACATCAACAACAACAACCACAACGTAACAATTATCAACAAAGACCTTATCAGCCAAGACAAGCTCGTCCGACTAATAGGGTGCTTGAAGCAATTCCCATGACATACACTGCATTGCTGCAGAGATTGCTAGACCTGAACTTGATACAACTAAGGACATTAGCACCACCTCCACCTAGAGAGCTTCTAGTGGGGTACGATGCTAATGCTAGATGCGCATTCCATTCAGGGGCACCCGGGCACTCAACTGAGAAGTGCAGGGCCCTACAGAATAAATTTCAAGATTTGATTGACTCCAAGGCGATTAACTTCGCGCCACCGCCTAATGTTACTTCAAACCCTATCCCAAACCATGGAGGGGCTAGAATAAATGTTGTTGAGGGTGGTGAAAAGTTAAGCCTGATTCTGAGTATAGAAGAAGTGAAGACTCCACTGTTGGTGGTGAAGAAGAGGCTGTTAAAAGGACAAGTGTTTCCGGGATGTGGTTCTGAGTGTGAAAGGTGTTTGAATTCAGTGAACGGTTGTGAAGACCTGAAGGTGGGGTTGCAGAATCTGATTGATGAAGGGTCATTGCAGTTTAATAAAGTTGATAATGGATGTGATTGTGTGTCCACTATAACAATATACTATGATCCAGCTGAGGTACCTGCTAGAAGAGAACATGTGACTATTTATGCTCCTGAAGTCAGTCCTGTTACTATTACTGTTCTGGGGCCGGTTCCTTATACTGATGATAAAGCCATCCCATGGAATTACGGCTCAGATGTGTACGTGGAAGGACAGAAAGTGGAGATTAAGTCAGTAGCAATTGACCCGACTGTAGTGAACGTCGGAGGGGTTGGTGGTTTTACAAGAAGTGGTCGTCTTTTTGCTCCCCCAGTTCTGAGAGGAGATCCTGAAGCTGAGGCTGTGGCAAAGGCTAAAGGAAAGCAAACATCGACTGAAGAAATGACAACTCCTACTGTTGGACAAGGTACCTTTGAGAAAGAAGTGGAGGAGTTTATGCGAATAATAAAGAAGAGTGACTACAAGGTAGTTGAACAGTTGAACCAGACGCCGTACAAAATATTAATTCTGTCTTTGCTGATGTGTTCTCCAGCACATAGAGAAGCCTTGTTGAAAGTGTTGCAGATGGCATACGTTCCTCAAGAGATAACTGTTAATCAACTAGAAGCTGTAGTGGGCAGTGTGAATGCAAGCCACGGATTGGGCTTCACAGATAGAGACCTTACGTCAGAGGGTCGTAACCACAACAAAGCACTGCATATTACTATGGAGTGTAAGGGTGCTTTTTTGTCACATGTCCTGGTTGACACAGGCTCTTCTCTTAATGTATTCCCGAAGAAAGCCTTAATGAAATTAAATGTCGATGGCATCGTCTTGCGACCCAGTGATCTGATAGTTAAAGCCTTTGATGGGTCTAGAAGGTCTGTGTTCAGAGAAGTTGAGTTACCTGTGAAAATAGGGTCTCAAGTATTCAAGAGCACATTCTACGTCATGGATATTCAGCCCGCATACAGTTGCTTGCTGGGACGTCCTTGGATTCACGCTGCCGGAGCAGTAACTTCCATTTTGCATCAAAAGCTAAAGTACGTGGTCGATGGCCAAGTAATCACTGTGTGTGGGGAGGAAGATATCTTTCTAAGCCACCTATCAACCTTCAAATATGTGGAGATGGACGGAGAGATCCATGAGACGCTGTGTCAGGCCTTCGAAGCGGTTAATGTCAGTATTTTGACTCCAGTAGAGAGGAACAATGAGAAAGAAGGTACCTCCATTCACTCCTACAAGCAGGCTAAGGAAGTGGTTCAGTCGGGAAGCGCCCAGGGCTGGGGCAAGTTGTTGGAATTAGAGAAGAAGGATGACAAGTTTGGGCTTGGTTATCAGCCTGGTGGGTCTAACTGGCCTCAGAGTGGTAAAGCTATCACTTTCACAAGCGCTGGGATGCTCGATCACAACCATATCTGTGCAACAAGCGAAGAAGAAGACAACGACTGCAACTGGAATAACTGGATTCATCCGTGTGCACCCGGAGAGGAGCTCAAGAACTGGTCTGCTGAAGACATCGTTCAAGTTACCTGGCAACCAAAGTAATTTACTTGTTTCCTTTTTTTTATATCATGCTGCATGTCAATCCTGCACTCTGTCCAAGGTGCATGGATCCATTTATAGGGCCACCATGCTTTGAATGCATTTATTTTACCATGAAATAAAGGACATTTTTCAGAAAAATTATGTTCTCTTTCTTTCGTTTTAAATTTTTTTCACAAAAAAGATAAAATGGCAATGTGTTTTTCTTTTGTTTGTGTGTTTGCGTCTCTTTTGAAAAATAAACAGATTCTGAAATAAGCACATCATCTGTGCAGTGTTGATCATTCGGATTCTAGTGATAACGTTCCTGCTATGACCGCGCATGACTTCGACATTCCTATCTACCAAGCCGATGAAGGGGTTGAGGAAGACTGTGAACTCCCCGAAGAATTGGTCAGGTTATTGAAACAAGAAGAAAGAGTCATTCAGCCTCATCAGGAAGAAATAGAGATCATCAACATCGGGACAAAAGAGTCAAAGAAAGAGATAAAGATTGGGGCCAGTCTGCAGGCTGAGGTGAAGAAAGAGTTGATTGGTATGCTGCGTGAATATGTGGATATCTTCGCCTGGTCGTATCAAGATATGCCAGGGTTGGATACTGACATTGTTGTGCATAAGCTACCATTGAGAGAAGACTGTCCTCCTGTGAAGCAGAAGTTGAGAAGAACTCGTCCTGATATGGCAATGAAGATCAAGGAGGAAGTTCAGAAGCAGTGGGATGCAGGATTCCTTGCCGTAACTAGTTATCCACCTTGGGTAGCTAACATTGTGCCCGTACCAAAGAAAGACGGCAAAGTCCGGATGTGCGTTGATTACCGGGATCTAAACAGAGCAAGCCCAAAAGATGACTCTTTGTTACCTCACATATATGTGCTGGTAGATAACACTGCTCAATTCTCGGTATTTTCTTTCATGGATGGCTTCTCCGGGTATAATCAGATTAAGATGGCACCGAAAGACATGGAGAAAACAACTTTCATTACCCCGTGGGGTACATTCTGCTACAAGGTGATGCCCTTTGGTTTGAAGAACGCCGGGGCAACGTATCAGCGGACTATGGTCACATTGTTCCATGATATGATACACAAGGAGATAGAGTGCTATATGGACGATATGATTGCCAAGTCCCGAGACGAAGAAGAGCATCTGGTCAATCTCAAAAAGCTGTTTGATAGATTGATAAAGTATAAGCTGAGGTTGAATCCCAACAAGTGCACTTTCGGAGTGCATTCCAGAAAACTGTTGGGTTTCATTGTTAGCCAGAAAGGAATCGAGGTGGATCCTACAAAAGTAAGAGCAATACAAGATATGCCTGCACCTAAAACAGAAAAAGAAGTGCGCGGGTTTTTAGGGAGATTGAACTACATTTCACGGTTCATATCTCATCTAACTGCCAGGTGTGAGCCAATATTCAAATTGCTAAGAAAAGAGCAAACGGTCAGGTGGAATAAGGACTGTCAAAGAGCCTTTGAAAAGATAAAATAATATTTGCAGACACCTCCGATTCTAATGCCTCCAGTTCCCGGACGGCCACTTATCATGTACTTGACTGTGCTAGAAGGGTCAATGGGGTATGTTCTAGGCCAACAAGACGAGTCTGGTCAAAAAGAGTACGCTATTTATTACCTTAACAAAAGTTTACCGACTGTGAATCCCGTTACTCACTGCTCGAGAAAACTTGCTGCGCTCTGGTATGAGCTGCTCGCCGACTGAGACAGTATATGTTGACCCATACCACACTGCTAATTTCCAAAATGGATCCTGTCAAGTATATCTTTGAGAAACCAGCGTTAACCGGAAGGGTTGCTAGGTGGAAAATGATCTTAACAGAGTATGACATACAATATACTTCCCAGAAAGCCATCAAGGGAAGTGTATTGTCGGATTATCTTGCACAACAACCTCTTGAAGATAACTATCAGCCAATGAAGTTTGATTTCCCTGATGAGGACATCATGTACCTCAAAGCAAAAGATTGCGAGGAACCACTTTCGGAAGTTGATGTTTGATGGGGCAGTCAATATCAATGGACGTGGAGTTGGTGTTGTTCTTATTACTCCCGAAGGTGTTCACTTTCCCTTCGCTGCCAAAATTACTTTTGGTTGCACCAACAATGAAGCGGAATACGAGGCGTGCATAATGGGAATAGAGGAGGCTATTAATCTTCGGATTAAGACCCTCGATATATTCGGAGATTCAGCCCTCGTTATCAATCAGGTTACCGGCAAGTGGTATACACATCAAGAACATTTAATTCCTTATAGGGATTACGCCAGAAAACTGTTGACGTTCTTCACAACAGTTAAGCTTCAGTACATACCACGTGATGAGAATCAATTTGACGATGCATTGGCTACTCTTTCTTCGTCCATCAAAGTCTTGTGTTGGAATTATGTGCCCAGGATTGACATTTACCGGCTTGACGCGTCAGCTTATGCTTTCTCTGTAGACGCCGTGTCTGATGAGAAACCTTGGTACTTTGATATCAAGCTCTTCCTGGAAAAGCAAGAATACCCAGCAGGGGCATCATCCAACGACAAGAAGACCTTAAGGCGACTTGCTGCTAGTTTCTTCTTGAATACAAATGGGGTTTTGTATAAGAGGAACTTTGACATGGTCTTGCTCAGATGCGTGGATAGACACGAAACAAGCTTGTTGATGCAGGAAGTCCACGAGGGATCCTTCGGTACTCATGCAGGAGGGCATGTTATGGCCAACAAGTTGTTGAGATCGGGGTATTATTGGATGACAATGGATGCAGACTGTTGTTCATATGCCCGTAAGTGCCACAAGTGCCAGATTTACGCAGACAAGGTGCATGTTCCTCCAAGCCCACTCAACGTCATGTCATCTCCTTGGCCCTTTTCTATGTGGGACATTGACATGATCGGGAAAATAGAGCCTACTGCTTCAAATGGTCATCGCTTTATCTTGGTTGCGATCGATTACTTCACTAAGTGGGTCGAAGCAGCATCTTATGCCAATGTCACTCGTCAAGTGGTAGCCAGATTTTTGAAAAGAGACATTATTTACAGATATGGAGTGCCCGAAAGGATCATTACTGACAATGGTTCTAATTTGAACAACAAGATGATGACAAAATTGTGCCGGGACTTCCAGATCCAGCATCACAATTCTTCTCCTTACCGACTAAAGATGAATGGTGCGGTAGAGGCGGCAAACAAGAATATCAAGAAGATTGTGCAAAAGATGGTTGTCACTTACAAAGATTGGCATGAGATGTTACCATTTGCGTTGCATGGGTACCGAACGTCAGTCAGGACGTCAACTGGGGCAACTCCTTTCTCATTGGTATATGGTATGGAGGTAGTCTTGCCTGTCGAGGTAGAAATTCCTTCATTGCGTGTGATGATGGATGTGAAGCTTGATGAGGCTGAGTGGGTACGTGCTTGATACAATCAGCTATGTCTAATTGAGGAAAAGAGATTAGCGGCTATCTGTCATGGTCAGCTTTATCAAAGGAGAATGAAGCGAGCATTCGACCAACGAGTACGTACTCGGGAGTATCAAGTAGGAAAGCTTGTGCTCAAAAGGATCGTTCCTCCAGGTTCAGATCACAGGGGCAAGTGGACCCCAAATTACGAAGGACCATTCATAGTGAAGAAAGTTTTCTCAGGCGGAGCACTAATGCTCACCACTATGGATGGAGAAGATTTCCAATCCCCTGTTAACTCAGACGCAGTTAAAAAATACTTCGCATAAAAGGACCCGCTGGACACAAAAATAGAATTAAAGTCCAGGCAAGAAAAGGGCATCCCGGCGAGCTAAAAATAGAATAAAAAGCTCGGGCAAAAGTTAGGGAAAATAAAGAAAATAAATGTATACCCGCTGAGTTGAAAAGCCACATCGGACAACTCAGGAAAAAAAGGGTATCCTGGTGGATTGAAAACCCGAAAGGGCGATCCACGCAAAATAAGGGAATAAGCGAACAACTGCGATCCAAGTAATTTGAACCAAATCATCGTTTCGTACAGCCTGACAATATCAGAAGGATAGGAACCAGTCCCCTCGTCTTCTCAAAAAGCAAAGGCAAGAAGGAAGAGTTTTGAAGACATGCTGGTCATAGCAAGAAGGAAACTCATTGGGATGTCGTGTCCATTGCCATTAGGATAGTTTATTTTCTCAATTTTATGGTAGCTACCTCTTTCTAGGTGGTTGCTTCCTAATGTAAAAACTTTTCCTATTCAGAGGCCTTTCAATAAAGGAATATTCAGTCAAAAAAGATGTGTTATGTTTATCTTTTGTTTGCAAAAATGTCCTGAATTTTTGGCAAAAATGGCATTGCACTTAAAACATGGTGTTTGTTTTCTAAAAGAAAAATGACATTGCAGGGAAACATTTGAAATCCTCTTTAAGTGTCGGGTGACGATGGATGAACAGATCATACCATGCAAGTCCCTGGGGCATATGTGTGTTTTCTGTTGTTGCAGGTTTTGCAGGATGGCGTCACATTCTCCCAAGCAGATTTTTCCCCAGCTATGTCAAGACAGATAGGGATCCCCAGCAGTTTATTTTCCCAGAAGTGGAGTATGCCCAGCAGGCAGTGGGAGGCCCATTCCCCACAGAGTTTAACTGTCAAAACTTTTCTTCCCAAGCATGGGATATTTGAGGAAGCATCTCCCCAGCCGTGTTGGAAGATCGTCATTCCCCCGCAGAGTTTCATGATTGAGATACAACCATCATTGAAATATTCCCCAGCACTCATCTGTGTCTGATAGTTGTTGTTGCTCGTCTGCATTCCCCGACACTCGTCTGTGTTCACACCTTATTGTTGCTTGTCTGCATTTCCCAACACTCGTCCATGTTCTCACTTTGGTATTGCTCGTTTGCTTTCCCCAGCAGTTGCCCATGGTTGTAATTGTTGTTGCTCGTCTGCACGTCCCAACACTCGTATGTGTTCACACCTTATTGTTGCTTGTATGCATTCCCCAACACTCGTCTGTGTTTGTTATCTATTTAAAGCTCGTCTGCATGGTTTGGATGCTCGTCTGTATCATCCCTCACACTCGTCTGTGTTAGCTTATATCCATATGTGTTGATTTGATAATTACCCAGGTACTCGTCTGTATTGCTACTCCAAACGCTCGTATGTGTTTGAATTTCTGGTATTCTTCTATACCAGTGGCTGATATTCGTCAGTATCATCACCTGAAGCGCTCGTCTGTGTTTCTTAGATCATCGTCTGATATTCGTTTGTATCATTGACTTATGGCACTCGTCTGTGTTCTCTTGATGATCATCCAATACTCGTCTGTGTTGGAGAGGTTTGAAGACCTGACGGTGGGATTAAACGTCAAAATGGTTACCGGCCCTGGCGTAACAGGTATATCCGAAGGAGTTTCGTCTATCTCAGGCCCCGCTTATTTTTGTCGCACCTGGCGTAACAGGTATATCCGAAGGAGGCTCGTCTATCTTAGACCATATATCCACGAAGAATATATGAGGAGGGTTCGTCTATCCTAATTATGCATGTCTATCCTACGGATTCAAGTGCATCACCGGTCCTGGTGTAACAGGTTTATCCGAAGGAGATTCGTCTGTCTTAAGTCATAGGTTTTACGAGGCGTGTGGGGGCTCGTATATCCAGTTCCTGGCGTAACAGGATGGTTTGAAGAAGACTCGTCTGTCAAAGTATTCTGATCCAAAATAACAGTTTCAACTTGGAAGGAACTCGTCTGCTTTCTCCCCACTTCAGTCACCAAAGCGTCAGTTGGTTGGGTTTATTTCCCAGTTCTTGCATTCTCCAGCAGAGTGCAAATTTCAAGTTTTCTTGGTATTCAACCACAATTTATTTTGAACGGTCGATAGCCCGTACTACCGTCCTTTTCAGATCAACAGTTGTTTGAATAGGGGCAGCTGTAACATTTTCTTGGCATCTTTGCATGGAAAGATGAGGCATAACATTCTCAAGACCTAGCATTAGGCATATGATCATCTGTGGAGGGATTTGAAGCATCACAAGCTATAACAAGAGGCCCAGTGGATTTGCTCAAGTCCTATGAGAAGTCTACATTGCATTCACAAGCTTAAGATCATTCACAAAAGGCCAGGAGGTTGGAGGATCATCAGGGAATTCAAGTTAGAGCAAAGCTCCTACACAATGATCCCAAATTAGGGTTTGAGTTTCAAGCATGAAATATTTGTGACTTTGGCCATTTCATTTTGGCAAAGTCCCTCATATGTTAAGATGATCCTAGGGATGAAATTTGGTGAGAAAATTCCTTGTGGAAGTCAGGTATTTCTTCAGTTGCTTGTAAATGAAGAAATGGGTCAACTGTGCATTCTAGAAGTCAACTGTGGGAATTCAAAAGGTCCAACCCTATTTTTCTAGTTAAGGGATTTTCTTATAACCTTAGAAGAGGTTTGGCAAGATCAAAGATCAAGAATCAAGAGGTTTTGAGGTGTTTTGCATTTTTTGCATAGGATTGGTCATGAAATTTGCCATTTTTAGTAACCTTTTGCCCTAATTTTCAAGTGTACATAACTTGGTGAAAAAGGCTTCAAATGGATTGCCACCAAACATGAAAATTGAAGATTAAATTCTCCCATTTTTAAAAAGTACAAGTACTTTTTTCATATCCCTCATGGTTTGTGAGACGAGGCCTTCGAAAATCACTTGTTTTTTAGGGCATGACATGAATTTCAAGCCTTCCACACATGCAAAACCTCATGAAACTTATTTTCAAGTGGTGTGATGGACAAATTAAGATCATAATGCTTCAAGGCAATGCATGAGAAGATTTGTTTCCCAAGGAAGCAAGCTAATTCGTGCATGGAATGTGGTGTAGTTCATAAAAGGCAAAAAATGCATGATCATGAAAAAGGCATGAACCAAACAACCAAGGGGCAGGATCATCTCATCATGAATCAAGGGCTGGGATGAGAGATCAACATGTGCAAAGAGGAATAAAATGCACGAGAAATTTTTTCATTATTCTTCTTAATGCAATTTTGCAAATCAATCCCTATCACACAATTCATGCCACCACTTGCCACTAAACCCTAATCAGTGTGATATGTGCATGATATAAAAGTTAACCAAACCCTAAATGCAAGGGAGCACCCTCTCATTCTTCAGATTCAAAATTTCTTGCACAAGAGCAAAAGGTTTCGAATCTCTCTCCTCAAGCCACACCTCTCTCATTTCTCTTCATATTCCTCCTCTACAAGCTTGAAGGAACACATTTCTCTCATCAATTAAAGCTGAAAGTGAAGAATTGGAGAGTTGTCATTCAGAGCAGGTTGCTTCGAAGCTTCAAATTCAGGTTCTCTCAAGCTTCCTCTTGCATTTATTTTGCAAGAGGAAATCAAAGTACACAGATCTGCAGCATCTGGAATTCTATTTTGGTGATTTTGTAGTGGTTCCATCTCAGGTATGACTTGAAATTCATAGATCTGAAACTTGTTTTTCTTGTATGCATTGTGGTCTGTGAACTTTGCTGAGTATTCTGCACTCTTTAGATTTGATTTTGATGCATTATTGAGTGAAATATGTGGATCTAAAGTTTGGTGTATGATTTTGTTTTGTTTCGATCCGGATTGTGTGGTGATCTAATGAAAAATCTAAGTGCATTTTTGGATTCAGTGAGGTTTGTTTGCTTGATCTGGACAGTTTGAATTGTTTTTATGGTGTTTTGTTCTTATTTTGAATTTTCCGGTGCCAGAGCCCTAGCTCCGGTCACCAGATTCTTTATTTTTTCACCTGAGTTTTAATGAGGAAGATGAAGCACAGCCGTAGGATGAAGGATCTGAACGGATGACCTCTTGCCAACACATTAAAACACACCCTCCCTTGCACGTGTTTTCTATTTCAAATTATAATCTGAATTAATCATTTTGTGTCTCACCTCACCATAACTAACGTGTTCTCACACCCTGGCCAATCATTTTGCATACTTGTTTTAATGAGTGACTCCATCTCATGCGTTCATCTGATCCACTGGTTGTCCATTTTCCCTGATTATTCTGAATTTCCACAATAATTCTTATGAACCTGCGCTGGATCCTGGGCCTCTTTGTTCTATTCACCCCCCCCCTCATTAGGCCCATTTTATTTGAACTGGATTTGTTTGCTATTTGTACCACAGCTTCATCATTTCTTTTATTTTGTTTATTTTAATTTCAGTTTGCTTTTTAATTTTTAAAAATAGTTTTAGGTCTCCAAAAATTATAAAAAAAATTCATGAAAGGTCCTTTGAGTTTTCTCTTATTTTTGGTATTTTTATTTTTCATTTATTTTTAATTGTCACGTGGAAATTAATTGTCTCATTTAATTAATTGATTTTATTTCATTTTGAAGCATGCTGACTTGTTCATTTTCCATTTTGATCATTATTTTGAATTTTTAAGTGATTCTTTTTGCTCTGGATTCAAGATGAGATGTAGTTTATTGGTGATTTTTGTTCTGATTTTTAGAATTTTGTTTAATTGATTTTGGTCTCTAACTTGTGCATGAGGTTTTCTAACCCTAATCCATGTTTGAACCCTCATTTGAATGGTTAAACTTCTGATTTTGATCCCCTCCTTTTGGCATGTTGTTTTGGTATGATTGAAGATCATTTGTGCAAGGTTGTGGAATTTTTGAATGCTCATTTGATTTGTTTTGAATTTTTGTTCCTTGCTTGTCCCTTTTTGCTTCTTTTGGATCATTTGTTCTCTCCTTAGCTTAGAAGGGCACTTGTGCCAACTTCTTTAGGATGTTTAGGGCCATTTTAGATTGTTGGTACCCCTCTGGTCTTAAGTTGATGCTTGTACCTTGGAAAAGTTTGTGTTTGGTTGCTCTTGAAGTTCTTCCACACTTATGCATGCTCACTTCACTTCCTTTGCTTCTTTCTTCTCATGATGTGAATATTTGACTATGTGCACTTCTTCTCTTCATCTCATGTGTTCCTTAGGAACCTTTCTAACATGTTAGGATTCTGTTTTGGCACTTTGTGACATTGCTTTGACTATTTTGCTTTGCATCTTCTCATGTTTACTTTGTTTTGTCATGGTGATTCATAATGCTTCATTGTGAGTTGTATTCTTTTCTCATTCATTTGCTTTGAGTTTGGACTTGGCATTTGTGTTTATGACTTCACTTCTGGTTGTGTGACTTTGTTTTGACATTATGTACATTTTGTGTTGCATTTATGCTTGTGTCACTAACCATTTCAGGGGCTTTGGTAAGTGAGAGGTGTGGATGTGATTCCCACATTTCCTATTCTTATCTCTTCTCTTTTCTTCATTAATTATAATCTTGTGATTGTTGGGCTTAGGCCTTACTTCCTCCCTCTTCTATTCTTCATTCTTCTCTTTCTCTTCTTCTTTCTTTCTTCTTTAGGATAGTTAACCTCACTAACCTAGGATTACCTTTGCATGATAACAATTAGGATTCATTAGTCCCCCATTAGACTTTTACCTTTGTGATCCTTTTGTTTCTCTTCTCTTCTCATCTCAAAACCCTTGAGCAATAGCCTTATCCCATGAGACACTTGTAGTCTTCCTATCTTGGGATAGTACAAGCTTGTCTTGTGATGTACAAGTCTGATTAGGATATCATATTCACCAAGAAAATCATGAAAAAAACACTTCTTCATTCAAAAAATACAAAAAGACTTAATAAGTTAATGAGTTAGTGAGCTTAAGCCCTAATCTCTGGACTCAAGTTTTGGGGGTCTTCTCCTTACTTGAGTGTGCTTGTTCTATTATTCCATCTTGGAATGTAGTGACAAGTGCACATCCCATGGAAAAGAGCTTGAGTTCACCTCCTTATGACACACTCCTGAAAGCTTCTAAAAAACACAAACAAACAATAAGCGTCTTTCCTTCGGGAATTCTTTTCTCATCTCCTTCGCTCCGTACGCGAACTTGCTTCTTCTTGTCGTTTTGCAAGACGGTAACGCACTCGTCGTCCGAGCCTGCAACACCTGAGCATTGACATAGGCAGTTCAAGCCTTAAGACACAAGCAATCTTTTCCACCCCTAGTTAGGGGAACTACGGCGACTCTGATCCTCATTGTCCAGATGAAGTACGTAGGCAGCGGGGTAGGGCCCGTTCGAGCACAATCTTTATTTTCCCTACATTCTTTCTTATCTTCTTTGTATCCAGTTCAGTTCTTCTTTTTGCAGCGGCTTTCATTTCTTCATCCTTTGAAATAGTTTCTTTGCAAGCATGGATCCGTACGGCGGACGATCTAGGGTGCTAATACCTTCCCAGGTCGTAACCGGCTCCCGAACTCAGTCTCTTTGGTTCGCAGGACCCGTGTCCTTCCTTTTCTTTTCTTCTGGTTTGTGCAGCATTACCATTCCCATTCCTTCGGGATAAAAATGCCTGGCTGGCGACTCTACCTCTTTCCGCGCCACTTTCGTGTTTTTACCAGGATGGAAATCCAGGGAGCGACAACAAACAATAATCGTCTCCTTTGGGAGTCTTTTCTCATCATCTTCACTTACAAACGAGAACTCGCTTCTTCCGTCTAAAGCAAGACAGTTAGCACCTGAGCCAGACAGGTCATACACTTGAGCATAGACAAGCAAGCAGTTCACAAGTCAATTTATCTTTCAGTCTCTTTGAGTCGAACTACGGTGTTCTGACTTCCTCATTGCACGAGAGTATATGTAGGAATAACTTAACAGTTATCGAACAAAAGTCTCTGTCTCTTCCCCCTCTTTCAGCATTCTTCTTAAGCCTCATTCCTGAGCACTTCACTCTCCCTTTCTTGCACTGACACTTGCATTCTTTTCCAGCTTTTGCACACAGATAGCACAGACACTACCCCTTTAAACACAAATCTTTTAAGCGTGGATCCCGTCGAATACGACGGACAATCTGGGTGTTAATACCTTCCCAGGTTCTAACCAACCCCCTTTCTCAGTTTCTCTAGTTCGCAACCGTCTTATCCATATCTTCCCAGGTTTATACAACATTACCTTTCCTTTGGGATAAAAATGCCTAGCTGGCGACTCTATTCATCTTCATTTCATCTCTCCTCTTTGCCGACCGTTCGCGTCTGTACCCTATCTGACCCCTGTGTCACTTAGCGGGAGCGACAGCTTGGCGACTCTGCTGGGGACCCTTATATTGCAACCAGGGCTTCTGGTTCTTTTTGTGGGTTCCTCCTAGCGCTTGTTTGATTTGTGTTTATGGGGGTGTTATGTGTTACTTGTGCTTGTTTGTTTGCTTTATTTATTGCTTTATGTACAGCTTTATTTACTGCTTTCCTTTACAGTCTTATGCATTTTCATACTGTCATTATCATGTGCTGGATTTGTGTTCTCCTTGGTGGGTGGGGTTCATTGAGTGATTAAGGTCCTATACCGGGGACCTGAGTGACATATAGGCTAGAGTGGCTTCATATTCTTTCCCATTCCATTTCGGTCTGGTGCGGGAATATGAAACACGGTTCATACATGGGTTTCTTCTTGAGAACTCTGTGCTACAGATTTCCTGTAGTACTAGGGCTATCTGGGAAGCCTGCTAAGTCTAGATGACCTTTTTATAACCTTCAGCATCTGAGGTGAATTAGAGGAGGATCTTTTATGGTTATTGTAAACACTGTACCTCCGGGTTAGAAGTGTTTACACTTCTCATAACTGATCCAAGTCTGAGGATCCTTGTTCTAGAACATTACATGTGAGGGGTTGGGTTGTTTACAGGTTTGCAGGAACCCTTGGCCGCATCATACCCTGTTACTATTTTGTTTTAAGAATGCACCACTTTGGATAGTTCTTGTGATTACCCTGGACTTGTGACTCTTTATTTTGAGTCCCCCACCTGGTTATTAGATTTCTAAGCCTCCATCCGGACTATTGAACATACATGGACTTTTACCAAGGCAGATAAACAGATCCAGCACTTGATCACAAACCCTTTGCATATCATTTGCATACATCAATTTTGCATTATTTAACATTTGCCTATTTATTTTAAAAGGTATCCATCATTTCATCTTTGGTTTGGTTTTGACCCATTCTGCTGCTCAGACTCCTTCAGTTATCTTCTTCAGCACTCTCATCAGTTTGTCAGAGATTCTTCTCCAGCCTTCATCAGTTTGTCTTCACCAGAGACCCCTCCAGCTATCCTCCAGCATCTCATTCAGTGACCTTCATTAGCAGTTGCTCTCAGTTTCTTCACCAGCACCCATGGACACTTCAAGAAAGAGCAACATCACTTACCACTTCTTTGAGCCCACCCTGACTGGCATCAGGCATGTCCAGTCCCTCATTACACCTAACCATAACCCACTATTCAGAGAGCATTATGGGGGCATATTGGACATGGTCATGGATCTTGATGCATCTCAGAGGAGCATGATCCATACTTGCTTGCAGTTCTATGATCCTCCACTCAGATGCTTCACATTCCCTGATTTCCAGTTGGGACCTTTGCTAGAAGAGTTTTCCTTGTTGTTAGGAGTTCCTATCAGGAGAGGGATCCCTTTCAACCCAGAGATGGTTGCTCCCAGAAATGAAGACATAGCCAGGGCATTGCATTTGGAGCCTGCCCTCATTGAGCAGAACATGACAACCAAGGCTGGAGTTTCAGGCCTCCACCTAGACTTCTTGATCTCCCAGGCCACCCTGCATGCTGCAGTAGGGGAATGGAAGGCTGTCTGTGCACTGCTAGCCCTCAGTATATATGGGGTTATCTTGTTTGCAGATGAGCCCAAGTTTGTGAGTAAGAATGCCATCCACCTGTTCTTGTTGAGGAACCCTGTTCCTACCTTGCTGGGAGACTTCTACTACTCAGTGCACCAGAGGAATGAAAAGCAAAGAGGAAGACTGGTCAGATGTTGTGCTCCCCTTTATTACTCCTGGTTGCCAAGACACTTGACAAAATCAGATGCCTTCTTGAACCCCCATTAGCAGAAGAATTGGGCTAAGAGATTCATTGCCTTGACATCAGATGACATCAGATGGTGCACTCAGAGCACCAAGGGCAAGGACATCATTACTAGTTGTGGGCAGTATCCTAATGTGCCTTTGATAGGAGTGAAAGGTTGCATCAACTACAACCCTTTACTGTTTAAGAGACAATTAGGATATGCTTTGGTTCATCCTCCTAGAGGGCAAGATTTAGCTGAGACTCTCTACTGTGAAATTCAACCCAACTCTGCTGTTGTCAGACAAGCTGCCTGGGCTTGGGACAACATCCAGACTAAAGGGACAACTATCCTTGGCAAGTGCAACAACATTGCTTCAGCACAGTATTCTGATTGGTCCCGTACCAGAGCTCAGATCACCCAGATGCCCTTCACTCTAGAAGATGTACCTTGACCTTCTACAGTGCAACCTGCAGCAACTGTCAGCCTGGAAGAGTTTGAAAAGCTGAAAGAGAGGAACACTCAGCTAGCCGAAGCCTTGAAGAAGACTCTCTGGGAGAGAAATGACAGCCGTCTGGATAATGAGAGATTGGAAAGACTCAGGATTGAGCATCTGACTAAGATTGAGAAGACGGATGATTACATCAAGAAGGCAAGGGCAGGGGAGTTAGTACTGAAGAATGCTTGCAAGGAAGCAAAGACTCAGAAGTCTAGGGCAAAGCATTATCTGGAGGAAAGCCAGGCTAGGTGGATAAGGATCACTGAAGCCCATGCACAGGAAGACCAGAGACCTCAAGCTAAGATAGAGCAACTGGAGGCTAGTGAGAAGAAGAATCAGGAGGCTTTGTTGGCAGCCCAGAAGGAGATATCTGAATTGAAACTCCGGGCGGGGTTGAAGAGGTCAAAGGATTAGGATAAGCATAAGAGGTTGACCAGTGCCATTACTACCATGAACCTCCTCATCAGGACTATTACAGAGCACCCAGTGGGGCCAGTGACTGAGGTCCTCCTGAAGGAAGTCAGGGAGGATGACTTTGGATTGGATGTCTGATCCTTTTGCTTGTATTTCTTTCTTTTGTTGTACTTTTCTTTTGTTGTTGTATTTTGACCCACCATGGGCATGTATTGTAATCAAACTATGTATTTTCATCCTTTGTAATATATCAGTTTGTATCATTTATTGGTGGGCTTTATCTATCAACATCATCAGCATTTCCCTGAGGTCTGGAAAGGTCAAAACCAAAAAACCAAACCTGATACCCTTGCAAGACAAATAAGCATATTTCATTGCATACTAACATTTTCTTTGTTTTGTAGGTTTTTGTTTTATTGTTGTTTCTCACTTTGTTGTGGTTTTAGGAAACATTGCTCGCAGAAGAGTGTTCCCTGTCAACAGAATACACCGGTACCCGACAAGAAACAACCTTCCGGAACTCCAGATGGATCAAGTACAGCAAGACTTGAATGAAGTAAGGACCCAAATGGAAAATGAGGGGGTTGAGATGAGGAATCAGATGGCCCAATTCATGACTGTAATGACTGGCTTAGCTCAGAGCCAGGAAAGGCTGAAGGAATTGGTTGAAAGATAAACTCCAGAAGAACACCATCCAGGTATAGGAGGTACCAGTAACAACGATCATGGGCAGCCTCGCGCTGATCCACCAGAGTTTGGGCCTTATCTAAACCCAGAAGTTAATGTCATAAGGAATACTCGGGGTAACACCGCTGGAGGTAGGATCTTGCAAGAGGATCCTCAATAAGAGCAGTTTACAATTGTTGGAGCTGGGGATGAAGTTTACGACCGTAGGCTGGATGAAATTGCTGAGAAGCTGAGGTCTCTTGAATCCCAGAATTCCCTAGGCTTTGATGTAATGGACATGTGACTGGTGGAAGGGGTGAGAATTCCTCTCAAGTTCAAACCCCCGTGTTTTGAAAGATATAATGGCACATCTTGCCCATGCACCCACCTTCAATCATTCTTGGGAAGGTTAAAAGCATACACCATGGACGAAAAGTTGTGGATGTTTTACTTCGAGGATAGTCTAACTGGGGCATCCCGTGAATGGTATTCCCACTTAACCAGAGCCATAGTGAGGAACTGGAAAGACTTGGCTGGAGCTTTTATCCATCAGTATCAATACAACTTGGACATGGCTCCAAACAGGACCCTCCTTATGGGAATGTCTCAATCCTCCCGTGAAAGCTTCAGGGAATATGCCCAAAGGTGGAGGCAACTTGCTGCTGCAGTTCAACCCCCTATGTCTGAAAGGGAAATGGCAGACATGTTCATGAATACTCTTCAAGGAACATATATTGACAGATTGACTGCATTCTCTTCTACCAGCTTTGTTGATGTAGTGATAGCCGAGGAAAGAATAGAGAGCTTATTGAAGATGGGAAAGATCTCAGATAACGGTGCCAGTTCAAGCAGTACAAGAAAACCATTTGCTGGGCCCCGTAGATCTGGTGAGACTAACTCTGTGCACATGGGAAGGGGGAGACCCTAATACTTGCCCAGAACAGTTGCTGCTGTTACTATCCCTGCTCCACCTCCTCAGTATGCTCAACAACCACAACAGTTTCCGCAACAACAATAGTTTCCGCAACAAAGATCATACAACAATAACAACAACAATCAACAATAACGCCCATTTCAACAACGGCCATCTCAGGTCAACCGGGTGATTGACCCCATCCCTATGCCATATGCTACACTCCTGCCACAACTCCTAAAGCTCAATCTGGTTGAGTTGAGGACATTGGCTCCACCTGATCCTCAAAACCTTCCAAGGAACTATGATGCCAATGCTAGGTGTGCTTTTCACTCTAACACACCTGGCCACTCTACGGAAAAATGCAGAGCACTGCATATGAAGGTTCAGGATCTGGTAGATTCAAAAGCCCTGAACTTTGCACCTCCTCCAAATGTGATGAAGAATCCTATGCCAAGCCACAATGGGCCAAGGATTAATGCTGTAGAGGATGGATCACCCCTGGGTTTGATAGAAGACATTGCATGTATTCAAACACCTCTGGCATAGGTTAAAGCCCAACTTTTAAAATGCCAAGTGTTTCCAGGTTGTGAGGCCTATTGTGAATCATGCAAACTTTCTGAGAATGGGTGTTGCCAGCTTAAGGAAAGGCATCAATGAATTGATTAAGGAAGGCATTCTGCAAATTACAACCACGGCTTCTACAACACCAACAACCCTTTTATCAACAACAAATGAATCTTCTACAAATGCAACAACCATCTTTCCAAGTGTTTCTTCTACAACTGCAACAACCATTATTCCAACCGATTCAGCTACAACTTCAGCAATCATTCCATCTGTCACTCCAACACACGACAATTCATTTGCACCGGCTACTACAACTTCAACAACCAACAATGATGTTTCCACTGTCACAATTTATTATGACCCGACAACGGTCCCAAGTTCCAACAACTTTCAACCTCAACAACAGTCTCAACAAAGCTTCAATTCACCTTCACCTACATCCACCAGAGGTCCTGTAACAATCTTTTATGATCCACAGACCATTGTAGTCCCAACAACTGCAGCAGTAAGCCCAATCACTATCAAGGTGCCCGGGCCGATCCCATATGACAAAGACAGTGCTATACCATGGCATTATGGTGCTGATCTATACTGCAATGGAGAGAAGGTCGTTCTTGATTCTCCAGTTCTCACTCCCCAAGTGGATAATGTTGGAGGAGGCGGAGGCTTCACCCGAAGCGGACGTCTCTTCGCTTCACAAATCCCTAGAGCCAACATTGAGGCAGAGGCCGCTACCAGAGCCAAGGGGAAGAGTGTGATACCGGAAGAATCTGCGCCCAAGGAAACTCATAAATCATCCTTTGACCAAGATGTGGATGATTTTATGAGAATTATTAAGAGAAGTGACTACAAAGTTGTGGACCAGCTCCACCAGACTCCTTCAAAGATCTCAATCCTATCACTGTTGTTGTGTTCCGAAGCCCATCGGGATGCACTTCTCAAAGTTCTGCATGCTGCCACGTGCCAGAAGAGATCACTGTAAATCAGCTGGAAATAGTGGTATCAAATGTCAATACTAGCCATGGGCTAGGGTTCACTGATGCTGATTTAACTTCAGAAGGACGTCTCCACAACAAAGTCTTGCATATAACCCTGGAGTGCAAAGGAGCTGTCGTATCTCATGTGCTTGTAGACACTAGGTCCTCACTCAATGTCTTACCCAAGAAAGCCCTAGTCAAGCTAGAATATGATGGGATAGCTCTCAGGCCAAGTAATCTTGTGGTCCGGGCTTTTGATGGCTCTAAAAGGTCCGTGCTGGGAGAGGTGGAGTTGCCAGTGATAATTGGTCCCCAAGTCTTCAAAACCATTTTCTATGTGATGGACATACAACCTGCTTATAGCTGTCTACTAGGTCGACCCTGGATTCATGCCGCAGGCGCAGTAACGTCGACCCTTCACCAGAAACTGAAGTACGAATGGGAAAGACAGATTATCACCATCTGTGGTGAGGAAGACATATTTGTTAACCAGCTGGCTACTTACAAGTATATTGAGATGGATGGTGAAATCCATGAGACGATGAGCCAAGGGTTTGAGGCCCTGAATGTTAATGAGGCTACTGGAGTACTGGCTACATCCCAGGAGGACAGAATGGGTACTTCAATAATTTCTTATCAGCAAGCCCGGAAGGTTGTTGAAGAAGGTACCGCGCAAGGCTGGGGCAAGCTGCTGCCGGTTGAAAAGAAGGAAGATAGATTCGGATTGGGTTACAGACCAATCCGATAAGATCAATCAGAGGCTGCCAAGGAGCCCAAATTTGTCAGTGGGGGGATGCTCACCCCGGATGCTGTGAACAGTTTGGAAGACGATGAGGAAAGCGACCACAACCTGGAGAACTGGATAGGTCCAAGGATCCCGGGGAACCAAGTCCTTAACTGGTCTTCCCAGGAAATTATAAGGGTTACTCCTGCAGAGTAATTATTATTTCTTGTCTTTTTAGCATGCATCAAGTCCTGCATCTTGCCCAAGGTGCCAGGACTCATTTTGTAATAGGGCCATATTGTAATTTTGTTCAAATGATTAATCAATGAATATTAGACATCCTTTGCAAACGAGTCTCTTTTTCGCTCACTGTCTTTTCATTTTTCACTTTTGTACAAAACAATAAAATGGAAATGTTTTCAAAATAAATAACTTCATTTTCACTTTTTCTAAACAAGATTACAACTGATCACTAAAACGAACCAATCTCAACCCTTGCAAAAATCATCCTCCAGATTGCACCGACAACAGCACCGCTATGACCTTGTATGACTTTGACAATCCAATTAATCAAGTTGATGAAGGGGTTGAAGAAGACTATGAGTTACCTGAAGAGTTAGCCAGGTTGTTGAGGCAAGAAGAGAAAGTGATCACTCCTCATCAGGAGGAGGTTGAAACAATTAATCTTGGTACCGAAGAAGACTTGAAAGAAGTGAAGATTGGGGCCGGTCTGCAAGATTCAGTGAAGGAACAACTTATTGACATGCTTCGAGAGTACGTCGACGTCTTTGCTTGGTCATATCAAGACATGCCAGGTCTAGATACTGACATTGTTATGCACAATCTTCCTTTGAAAGAAGATTGTCCTCCAGTGAAGCAGAGGTTACACCGCACTCGTCCAGATATGGCAATGAAGATTAAAGAAGAAGTACAAAAACAGTGGGACGCCGACTTCCTTGCTGTGACTAGTTACCCGCCGTGGGTCGCTAATATTGTACTAGTGCCTAAGAAGGATGGAAAAGTAAGGATGTGTGTGGATTACCGGGATCTGAATAGAGCTAGCCCGAAGGATGACTTCCCTTTACCTCACATTGATGTATTGGTCGACAACACAACTCAGTTCTCGGTATTTTCCTTCATGGATGGTTTTTCCGGGTATAATCAGATCAGAATGTCACCCGGAGACATGGAAAAGACTACCTTCATTACACCTTGGGGCACATTTTGCTACAAGGTAATGCCTTTTGGACTAAAGAATGCCGGTGCTACTTATCAACGGGCTATGGTAACATTATTCCACAATATGATCCACAAGGAAATCAAATGCTACGTGCATGACATGATTGCCAAGTCCCTCACAGAAGAAGACCATCTGGTAAATCTGCTGAAGTTGTTCAAGCGTCTGAGAAAATATCAGTTGAAGCTAAACCACAACAAATGCACGTTCGGGGTGCGTTCCGGTAAACTTCTAGGATTCATTGTAAGTGAAAAAGGAATTGAAGTTGATCCTGACAAAGTCAAAGCCATTCAGGAGATGCCTGCACCTAGGACTGAAAAAGAAGTTCGGGGTTTCTTAGGTAGATTGAACTACATTTCAAGTTTCATATCTCACCTCACCACAACCTGTGAGCCCCTATTCAAACTGTTAAGAAAGGAACAAACGGTCAGGTGGAACGAAGACTGCTAGAAGGCTTTTGACAAAATCAAGGAGTACTTACAAGAACCTCCAATTCTTATGCCTCCAGTTGAAGGAAGACCTCTAATAATGTACCTGATAGTATTAGAAGGATCAATGGGGTGTGTGTTGGGCCAGCATGACGAGTCTGATCAAAAAGAGTATGCAATTTACTACCTAAGAAAAAAGTTTACCGACTGTGAACAACGTTATTCACTGCTCGAGAAAACTTGTTATGCTTTAGCGTGGGCTGCTCGCCGACTAAGACAGTATATGTTGACCCACACTACTTTGTTGATCTCAAAGATGTATCCAGTCAAGTACATATTTGAGAAGCCAACACTTACCGGAAGGGTTGCAAGATGGCAAATGATTCTGACAGAGTATGACATTCAATACACTTCTCAAAAGGCCATCAAAGGAAGTGTACTGTCTGACTATCTAGCTGAGCAACCCATTGATGATTACCAACCAATGAGATTTGACTTCCCTGATGAAGACATCATGTTTTTAAAAGCAAAAGATCATGAAGAGCCTGTTCACACTGAAGGGCCTGACCCAGAAGAAGAGTGGACAATGATGTTTGATGGGGCTGTCAACATGAATGGTCGTGGAGTTGGTGCAGTGCTCATTACACCTAAAGGAATTCATATGCCTTTCTCGGTAAAACTCACCTTTGCATGCACTAATAATGAAGCTGAATACGAAGCCTGTATCATGGGTCTTGAGGAAGCCATTGACCTCAGGATCAAGACTTTAACCGTATTCGGAGATTCAGCTTTGGTAATCAATCAGACCAACGGAAAATGGTAGCCTCACTAAGAGCATCTGATTCCATACCGTGACTTTACGAGGAGATTACTGACTTTCTTCACAACAGTCAAACTTGAGTACATCCCTCGAGACGAAAATTAGTTCGCAGATGCTTTAGCTACCATATCCTCTATGATCAAGGTTCAGACTGCCAATTTTGTGCCTCGAATTTCGGTATCCAGACTAGACCGACCAGCATACGTATTCTCTGTGGACATTGCTAATGATGACAAGCCTTGGTTCCATGATATCAAATGCTTCTTAGAGGATCAAACATACCCACCTGGGGCATTATCCAATGATAAGAAGACATTAAGAAGGTTGGCTGGTAGTTTCTTCCTCAATGCTGATGGTTCATTATACAAGCAAAACTTTGACATGGTTCTTCTCAGATGTGTTGATAAGAAAGAAGCAGACTTGCTGATGCACGAGGTGCATGAAGGCTCTTTCGGTACCCATGCTGAAGGACATGCAATGGCTAAGAAATTGTTAAGATCAGGTTACTACTGGATCACAATGGATGCAGACTGTTGTGCCTATGCCAGGAAATGCCACAAATGCCAGATCTACGTAGACAAAGTGCATGTGCCTCCAAATCCTTTGAACGTGATGTCTTCACCTTGGCCCTTTGCCATGTGGGGCATTGACATGATTGGAAAGATTGAACCGACTGCTTCAAATGGCCACAGATTCATCCTGGTAGCCATTGATTACTCCACCAAATGGGTTGAAACAGCTTCATATGCAAACGTCACCAGACAAGTAGTAGCCAGATTCCTGAAAAGAGACATCATCTGTCGATATGGAGTGCCCGAGCGAATCATTACTGATAATGGTTCTAATTTGAACAACAAAATGATGGAAGAACTGTGCCGGGACTTCAAGATTCAACATCACAACTCTTCTCCTTACAGGCCAAAGATGAATGGCGCTGTTGAGGCACCTAACAAAAACATTAAGAAGATTGTGCAGAAGATGGTGGTTACTTACAAAGACTGGCATGAGATGCTACCATTTTCCTTACATGGGTACCGAACATCAATCAGAACGTCCACTGGGGCAACACCGTATCAGCTTGTGTATGGTATGGAGGCAGTCCTACCTGTTGAAGTTGAATTACCTTCCTTACGGGTACTAATGGATGTCAAGCTGAACGAAGCAGAATGGGTACGTTCTCGGTACAATCAACTGAGTCTGATCGAAGAAAAGAGATTAGCTGCAATCTGTCATGGGCAGCTATATCAGAAAAGAATGAAGAAATCCTTCGATCAGAAAGTTAGGCTTCGGGAATACCAAGTGGGAGATCTTGTGCTGAAAAGAATTTTTCCTCCTCATACAGACCACAAGGGCAAGTGGACTCCAAACTACGATGGTCCATTCATAGTAAATAAAGTTTTCTCTGGTGGAGCACTGATGCTCACTACTATGGATGGTGAAGATTTCTTATCCCCTGTGAATTCAGATGCAGTTAAAAAATACTTCGCATAAAATGACCCGCTGGACATAAAAACAGAATGTAAGTCCATGCAAAAATAGGGCATCCCGACGAGTCAAAAAACAGAATAAAAGACTCGGGCAAAAATAAGGGAAAATATTAAAAAATGTGTACACCCGCTGAGTTGAAAAAGCCGCATTGGACAGCTCAGGCAAAAATGGGTATCCTGGTGGATTGAAAACCCGAAAGGGCGATCCACGCAAAATCAGGGAATAAACGAAAAACTGCATTCTGAATTCGTCTGTATCACTTATAGCACGACAAGTTTCGAAAGGATAAAGCATCAGTCAGAATCAACCTTCTCCAGAAAGCAAGGTGAGAAGAACGTCAAGGTCATACAGGTCATAGCCAAGGGAGCTCAATGGAGCGTCGTCAACGTTGCCAACACTTTTGTTTTCTCAATTTGTAACAATCTCCTTATTTCAGGGGATTTGTTTCTTTGACTGTATTTGCCAATTCAGGGAACCCAGATTAATAAAATCAGATTTCAGTCACACATCGTGTCTTACATTTTTGTTTCGTTTGCAAAATGTCCAATATCCATGATATAATATTTGTATAAAACAAATGAGCCATTTTTAATAAATGCTTGCAGGAAATGTATTTACTCTCAGGAATATCTAACTCCTATGACGGAATCCAGTAAGGGATACCTCGGGACACTTGTGTGTTTCTTTGTCTTAACAAGTTAAAGGTATTCGAATACGTAGCACGGGGCATGCCAAGCATCACTTCCCCATCACATTTTCTCCAAGTAGCATCTGAAATGCTTTTTCCCAAACAGAATTGTCAAAGCATCCTCATCCCCAGCCGGGATCCCCACAAAAAACTCTAGGAAGATCATCCAGTGATCTTTCCTCCCCCAAACAGAGTTCCAGCCTCTCCCAGAAGAGCAATGCCTGAAATTCTCACACAACAAAGTGACAGAAGCTTCCTCATCCCCAGCTGGGATATCTCCTTACCAGATAGATCTATCAGTGATCTAGTCCCCCAAGCAGAACCATATTTTTATCAGATCTACCAATGATCTCATCCCCAGCTGGGATATCCTTTCCAAGTAGATCAGTCAGAGATCTTCACAACAGCGGGATCCGAATCCCGGATCGGTTTCTTTTGCATAATCATAACATTTGCATCATTTTTTCCCTCAGAGCGTAGCATTCCGTCTAATACGGAGCATTACAGCAAAAATCAAACATTTGCATGATCACAAGTCAGGTTTAAACCAATCACCTGTATATACCAACCGTATTTCATCAGCAATATACAAAAAAAACATTCCTCAATCTCTCCACAGAAATCCAAAGCGTCCCCTTTGCACTCTCCTACATATACATGTTCATATATACTTTCTTGACACTCGTCCGTGTCATATTATCCCCCTGCAGATATACGCCACAAACATCCTCTTTGAATACAGAAACCTATATACACTCTTTTGACACTCGTCTGTGTCACCCTCCCCAGCATGGTTGCCTTAACACTTGTCGCAAACCAAAACACTTGTTTATAATAAACTCTCATCGACACCCGTCCGTGTAATCATATCCCCACGGGTCACCAGATTACCTTTTACACTCATAAGTTCATAACTTATACATTTTCTCTTATGACACCCGTTCGTGTCATACTCTTCCCCAGCAAGTTGAACACTCATCTATGTCTTGCTCATACTTCACTATACTTATACAGATACTTGTCTGTATCTCATATATCTTATTCCCCATAGATTCGACACTCGTCCGTGTTCTTTGTTAACCAGTTGGTACTTGTTCGTACCATCATCTCTGAACATGCGTCAGCGTTTGTTTCTACCGATACTCATCTGTATCATAGTCTTAAGGATGCTCGCCCGCATCCTTAATCTATACACAACGTCAAACACTTATACATTTCATTCTTGAGCGTGAACACTCGTCCGTGTTTACCATCCCCCAATAAGTCACTAGCAAAGCAACTTTTCTTCTATCCGAAATTCGTCCTATGTCATGATACTTTCGGCAGCCATACCCTGCCAGGTGATCGTCCTTCACCTTTGGATGATCGTCCCTCATCCCTCTCCCCAGCGGAGTCTCCATTATTGGAACCCCTTTCTATCCGACATTCGTCCTATGTCTTGATTTTTAGCAGCCGTCCCCTGCTAGGTGATCGTCCTTCACCTTTTTGATGATCGTCCTTCATCATTTTATCCGATGGTCGTCCCCATCGTTGATCTTGTTATCTGGCATTCGTCCTATGTCATGATAAACCCCGAGAGCAGCCGTACCCTGCTAGGTGATCGTCCTTCACCTCCTGATGATCGTCCTTCATCATTCTTATCCGATGGCCGTCCCCATCGTCGACCTTTTCTATCCGATATTCGTCCTATGTCGTGGTAAAGAGCAGCCGTCCCCTGCTAGGTGATCGTCCTTCACCTTTGATGACCGTCCCTCATCAATATTTCATTTATTCTTTGAACCGATGGCCGTCCCCATCGTTGTTTATCTTACTTTGCAAACCTGATGGCCGTCCCCATCATTGATTTTACCTTTAATCCCAAGAGAACCCTGTTTCTTTACTCGATGATTGTCCCCATCATGATCTCTTTATTTCCCCAACATGTCGGCCGTCCCCGTCATTACTTTATCCCCAGCAGTCGTCCTCTGCTCGATGGTCGTCCTCCATCGCCCGCACTTTACAAACATACTACACTGCCTTTTTCAATTTATATCCCTTTTCTTCTTCTCCCCAGTGAGTGCAAATTTCGGACTATCTTTGGTATTCAACCACATGTTATCTTGTTTGTCTGTTAAGCCAGGCGCTTACATCCTGCACAGCTAACTCATGTTTGAATAGGGGCAGCTATAAACGCCACAAATTTGCCCTCACTAAGTTCACACCTTGGCTCGTGATCTTTCATATTTGCATTAGTTTAAGCATATCATCTCATATTGCATTTTTGTTTCATCTGCATTAGTTCAAGTTCATCTGCATCTAGGGTTTGTGATCTGAGCAATCCAAGGATCCATCTGAGCCACTCCAAAGGTCTCCAATCATTCCAAGAGGGTCCATGTGTGTTCTATCATCATATTATATCCCTCAAAGATCAAGGAAGACAAAGAATCACAAGAATTGGGAAAGCATGGAAGTAGAGCTAGGGTTTCACTACAAAGATGACCTAAAATTAGGGTTTTGGTTTCAGAGGTCATAGCTCCAATTTGTTTGGTCCTTCTTGTTTCTAATAATCTCAATATGTTATAAGTATCATGTGTACCATGTTTGATGAAGAAATTCATTGTGGAAGTCATTTGTTCACTGGGTAACTTCTTGAGCAAGTCAGAGCAAAATCAGGGCATCTGAGACCCCTACCAATGGAACCAAAGTGGATTTTTCATCAAATTGAAGTTATATGATCTTTATTTGATCATTGAAGTACTTGGAAGTTCACAAAATTGAAGAAAAGTGAGCTAAACCAAAAGTTGCCAAACATGGAAATGACTTGTAATGTAAACTTTCCATTTTGGGAAAGTTTTTCAACCTCCTCTTTCTCAACCAAAAATGCTTCAAATGAAAAATTGTTGGTCATGAAAGTTGTATATTGGATCATTCCCTTTTCAAAAAGTACAAGAACAAGTTCTAATTCATTATGGAACTTAAGTTATGGTCTTTCAAAGTTGGCAAAAATCCTATAATTTTCAAGAATACACCAAAGAGGATTTTTTGCAAAACCACTTGCCAAGCCATTTTGTGACTTCTAATATACTTCTAAGAATCATACCAACATAGTGCACTACCTAAAAATCAAAATTGCCCAAAGAAGCATGTCATTCCATGTCTTGCACATCAAGAAATTCAAAAAGGGCCAAACTTCATGAAAATTGCAAAAGAGCACAAAAACTTTCACAAACTTGTTGAATCACCACAAATTGCATTCCATGGCTCTCCTTGATCCTTGCTGAACCAGGATAAGCCAAAAAGCCAGCTTCACAAGAGCCCATACCTCAAGTACAAACTTTGTTGACTTTGTGCAAAAACACCCATACCAATCAGCTGCAACCACCACCCACTCTCTGGCCTATCTGGACTTTACAAGCATGCTTCAAGGAGTTCATTTCATAACACACACAAGCCAAGAGCTCCAAGAACTCAACATTCACAAAAATTGCTCTCAACCTTCAAGCCTTCGAAATTCATAACTCAGCCACTCAAACTTCCAACCAATCACATAGATCAACTCACCATGACATAGAGAACATTTCCCAACCATTAAAACAACCAAAAACTCCCATAGCCAAAACACGATTTCTGACCAGCAAGAGTGAAAGCTCTCAAACTAGCCATAACAAACTTCCTCCAAGCATCAAAGCATCACCAGGAGGATCATTGAAGTTGTTTTGAACCAAAGAGGAGGCCAAACAACTTAGTTTGAGAAAGCTTCACTTCAGGTAACCTCAAGAACAAATTTTCCAGAAATCCTTTTTTAGGTTATAAAAATGTTCTTCATGCTTCACTGATCACACTGCACTTCTTACTTCTGAAAATGGTTGAGAAATAAGCTTGTATGCGTGTTCTGAAACTTTTCCAGTTTTTGCATTTTGATTCATATCATGAGATTTAGCCATTAGAAATTTGTTTTGAGAGTAGATTTGAGTTTAGGAAGGTGAGAGGAGTTGGTCTGGAGCTTTAGAGATCCAAAAATGGCATGGGGAAGATTTTGTTCTTGGGGTGCTTCCGGAGAAGATGACCGGAACAATGTTCCGGTCACATGAAAAAGATTAGGGCTAATGACGTGTTTAGGGCAGAATTTGAATTTGGGCCGTTGGAATGTGATTAGGGTTAGGCAATGGACGATCAGGATTAGCTCATTAACTTAAAACCAGGATTAATTAATTAATTAATTAGGTTTTAATAAGTTTGAATTTTGGCCGTTGAGATGCGCGCCAGGTCTTTCCCTCCACCCTCAGTTCAAATGTGAACCATCAGATCAGCATACTTTTGTTTAAATTCAGTTTTTATTCCATTTTTATCATTTATTTTGCATCATTTATTTAAAATACTTAAAAATTTCCAAAAATAATTTCCTTTTGCATTTTCATTTCAAATATTTTTCTCAACCAGAAAACATTTTTATTTTTATTTTTTGCATTAAAAAACCATTTTTTAAATATTTAAATGTTTATTTTAATTAGTTAATGGAAATTAATTAATTAAAATACCATTTAGGTTTCTAAAAATTCCAAAAAAAATTACATTGCATCTTAGGACATTTAGAAACATTGTCAAACCATTCATACAAATTTCATTTTGGTTTTGAATCAATTTTGACATTTTTCTTGAATTTAGGGTTCATAAAAATCCCATTTTTGAACCCTAACTTCAAGAATTCTTTTCTGCCTAACCATGAATGGTATGATTGATTATTTTTGAATTGATCTTCATATAGCATTTAGTGTCTAGCATATTTTTTTCACAAATTTATCTTGCATTTTTGATTTGATTTGCATTTTTCCTCTTAAGGTACCTTAAAACCCTAGATAACTTAGAAAAATCACAACCTTCTTTAGGTTAAGAGTTAGACCTCCTCCTTTGGGGTGTGATATCATATAGGGTTAGGGTTCCTTTGAGTTGATTTGAAATATTTTATCTTGTGTTTTGCTTCTGTTTTTTACTTTTGCATCTCATGTTGCATTAAAACCCTAATTTCTCATGTTCATTTGCATACATCTTGCATATGCATCCATACATGAACTTGCCATGACATTTCATGCATTCACATGACATATAAGACATCTTAGGACACATTAGAATCATTCTTGATCATTTCTTCATCCATTTTCCATGATATTCATTCATTTCATTCCATGAACTTTCATGTGCTTTCATGCTTCCTACATGCTTCATTTGCATTCTCATCTCTTGTATGAAAATTCATAACACTTGGTATGCTTTTGCATCATGTCATAGCATCATTTATATCATATTTATGCTTCTGGTTTTGGTTTGCATCTTTGCATACATCCCATTTGTAAACACCCCAAATTTGCCCTCACCTATTCACACCATGGCTTGTGATCATTTCATATGCATAAACACCATCATAGCATCTCAATTTACATTTTTGATTCACTGCATAGATTCAAAGTCATCTGCATCTAGGGTTTGTGATCTGAGCAATCCAAGAGCTTCTTGAGCCACTCCAAAGGCCATCAATCACTTCAAAGGGGTCCATGTGTGTTCAAGCATCATATTATATCCTCTCAAAGTCAAGAATGCCAAAGAATCACAAGAACTGGGATTGGTGTGGAAGCAGAGCCAGGCTTGACTGCACAAATGACCTAAAATTAGGGTTTTGGTTTCAAAGGCCATAACTCCAAATTCTTTGGTCATTCTTGTTTCTATTGGTCTCCATATGGTATAGGGAGTATGCATATCATTTTTCATGAAGAAATTCCATGGGGAAGTCATCTGATCAAGAGTTGACTTTTCAAGCAAGTCAGTGCAAAATCAGGGCATCTGAGGCCCCCAATGACCCAACCAGAGGGCATTCTTCATCATTTTGATTGTATATGATCTTTATTTGATCATAGAAGAAGTTGGAAGTTCACAAAATTGAAGAATTTCAAGTCTTTTGCAAAGTTGACTTTTTGGGCAAGGTTGACTTTTAATGGAAATGTCATTTTATGCAACTTTTTCAACCCTTACTTTTTGATTCAAAAAAAGCTTCAAATGGAAAAACTTTGGTCATGAAAGTTGTAGAATAGATCTTTCCCTTTTCAAAAAGTACAAGAACATGACCTAATTCATTTTTGATCAAAAGTTATGGCTTGTCAAAGTTGGCAAAAATCACTAAATTTCAAGTCATGCACCAAAGAGGCAAAGTTGCAAATTCACTTCTCAAGGCCAATTAAGTCATCAAATGGGCTTCTAAACTTCACAACATGATCACACAACATTCAAAAAATCAGAATGGGCCAAGGAATCACATGTTTCATAGCTTATGGATCAAGTTTCTTTCATAAGAACCAAAATGAACCAAGTTGCAAAAGTCATGATAGCATCTCATCCACTTGCTGGCTAGTTTGCTGAACCACCCTAGCCCTTTTCCCTCATCATGCTGCGCAGCACACCCTCCTTGTACTAGGCTAGCAAGTTGCCCATGCCCTTCTTACACAAAGTTGACATTTTAGCAAAAGCACCCATACCAATCAATAAAGGACATGTCACTTCATCTGACCAATAGCATTTGTTTATACAAAGAAAATGCAAGCCAAACACCACAAGAAGCAAGCCTGAAACACACCACAAGCCAGCATTCTCATTTTCACTCCCTTGAGCAAAAGCTTTCGAAACTCAGCATACAAGCCACAAACACTCAAACAAACTTCACAAACCTTCTCACCATGCTTCACTGAACCCAAACCAACCTTCAAAGCAGCCTGAAACTCAAAGAAACAGAAATACAATTTCCTCACTCCACTGAACAGAACTTGTTCAAACTTCCAAACCAGCCAAAATAAATTTGTTCCAAGCCTTTCAGAAGCACAAGGGAGGTCACAGGAGTGGATTGCACAAAGAGAAGAGGTCAGAAAGTTGCAAACTGAAAAGCTTCAAACTCAGGTAGCTTCATGAACTTTTTCTCCAGAACGTGCATTTTAAGTTACTAAATGAATCTACATGCTTCCCTGGTCATGAATATGTGATTATTTTTGAAAATGGTTGAGAAACCAGGATGTATGAATGCTCTGAAACTTTTTGCCCTAAAACAATTTTGATTCGATTTGGCTGATTTAGGAATGATAAATTTTGTTTGAATGAGGGGTTTGATTCGTATTTGAGTGGGGAAGAGTTCTGGGCAATTAGATTTCGTTTTAGATGCGTTTGGAGAGAGTTTGAGGTTTTGATTGATCGGAGAAGACGACCGGAACAGTGTTCCGGTCACCTGAGAGTGATTAGGGCATGGATTAGGGTTTAATCTGTGATTAGTGAAATTTGAATTTGGGCCGTAGGATATGGCGCCAGGTCAAACGCGCGCGTGTTCCATTTGAATCTGGACCATTAGATTTGATTACTTTTCTTTTTTTCAGCTTTATTTCATTTTATTTTTCATATTATTTCATTTAATTTGTACATTTTATTAAAAATAGCAAAATCATTTTAAAAATTCTGAAATTTTTTATACAAACTTTTATTTAATTTCATAAACCAAAAATATTTTTATTTTTATTTTTAGCATATAAAAAACATTTTTAAATATTTAAAAGTTTATTTTTAATTAATTAATGAGAATTAATTAATTAAAAATACTTTTAGGTATTTAAAAATCACCAAAAAATTCATGGAACATTTAAAATCATTTAGAAACATTTTCCAACCCTCAAACCAAATTTCTTTTTTGATCTTGATGTCTTTTGAGAATTTTTCATGGAATTAAAATCATTTCAAGGCATTATTTTGATCCAAACTTCCAAAAATCATTTCTGCCTCACCCTTGAGAGTTGGACCTTGATTCTTTTTGCATTGCATTGTGTTTAGCATGTAGTTTGTAGGATTAAATTGGTTTGATTTGATCTTTCATTTTCCATTTGTTTGGCATTTTTCTTGTTAAGGAACCCTAAAACCCTAGAAAACTTAGGAAAATCATAACTTGAATTAGGTTAAGAGTTGGAACTTCTCCTTTGGGCAGTGAGTTAGTATAGGATTAGGGATCCTTTGAATGCATTTTCAATTTTTTATCTTGATGTTTGCTTCTGATTTTGGTTTTTGTTTGATGCATTGATCATAAACCCTAATTTGGGCTTCCATATGCATCCATCTTGCATTTGCATTCATACCTTGACTTGCCATAGCATTTTGTGCATCCATTTGATTCATTTAACATCTTAAGACATATTGAAAGCATGTTTGACCATTTCATCTTGCATTTGCCATGTTGTATGCCATATGCATTGCATAACTTGTCATGTATGATCATGGTTCCAAACTTGCTTCATCTGCATCCATAAGCTTGTATGATCATCCCCATGCCTTGTTTCATGTTTGTAGCATCCCATAGCATCATTATCATCATTAATGTGCTTCTGGTTTTGATTTTCATCATGCCATTTCATCTCATTTTGCATTGCATTGCATTTCTTTCACTAACTTTTCAGGTGGTAAGTTATCTTGAGAAGTGAATTTTCCTTCACTTCTCATAACTTCTTTTCATCTCTCTTATGCATCCTTGCTGCATCTTATTATGTGTTTGAGTTTGAGCTTGCTCATTCTTTTTCTTCTTACTTTCTTTCTCCAAGTGACTTGTCTTCTTAAATGAAGCAAGTTACTTTGCTTCTCCTGATCCTTTCATCTGCTTCCTGGTGGTTCCATTGAAGATCTTTCTTGTTAAACCTCACAAACCTTAGGAACAACCAAGCATGACAATGATTAGGCTTTTGATTAGTCCCCCACTTAGTTTTTACCTTTGTGTCTCCTTGAGTCTTCTCTTCTCACCTCATAACCAGGGACTAAACCCTAAAGGCTTTAAGGCTTTGTGATTAAGCTTATGCCTGCATCCTTCTATTAGGATGGAGTGTATAACTTTAATCCTAAGTGTTAAACCCTTAATGTGTTTAACTCCTTTAATCAATCCACTTAATAATCATCAAGACATCATACTTGTAACTTGGGCCTTGCATTAGGGTTCTAATTCTTCCTTAATTGGTTAAGAAGGACTAACCCTAGTGTTAATGGACAAGTCCCCCTCAAGTTGTCTTAAAAACCCTAAAAATCACTTCATCATCATACCATTAAATAAAATCCACTTAATCAAAGGCTTGTTTTGTCATGAGTTTAATCCCTAATCATGGATTAAGTTGAGGAGCTTTCCTCAGCTTAAACATTCTCATCTATTATCCTTCTATTAGGATGGTGTAATGAGTCTGTTTAATCCCTGATTATGGCTTAATCTCATTACTCAACACTAAACAAAAACCACAAAAAAATCTAAATAATCACAAGTAGGTTAATAATCTTAATCCTGCATCAAAGGTGATTAAGTGTGAGAAGCTGACTTCACACTTAAGGTATTCTCATTACCCCTAATCAGAGGGAAAATGTGATGAGTTTACTAACCCATTGGTTTAGGCTTAAGCTCATTAACTTATGACAAACTTTCAAAAAGCAATAAAAGATTGAAAACTCAAAAACAAACAATAATCGTCTCCTTCGGGATTCTTTTCTCATCACCTTCACTCATAAACGAGAACTTGCTTCTTCCGTCTAATGCAAGACAGTTTGCACCTGAGCCAGACAGGTCATACACTTGAGCATAGGCAAGCAAGCAGTTCACAAGTCAACTCATCCTTCAGTCTCTTTGGGTCGAACTACGGTGTTCTGACTTCCTCATTGCACGAAAGGATACGTAGGCATAACTTAACAGTTATCGAACAAAAGTCTCTGTATATTCCCCCCTTTTCCAGCTTCATTCTTTAAAGCCTCATGATCTTGAGCATTTCACCCTTATTCTTACAATGACACTTCATTTCTACACCTCACTCTCTTTTACACTGACACCTGTACATCCTTGTCCAGCTATTTTATACACAGATTGCACTGACACTACCCCTTTAAAACACAAATATTTTGAGCGTGGATCCCGTCGAGTATGGCGGACAATCTGGGTGCTAATACCTTCCCAGGTTGTAACCAACCCCCTTTCTCAGTCTCTCTGGTTCGCAACTGTCTTATCCATATCTTCCTAGGTCTATGCAGCATTACCTTTCCTCCGGGATAAAAATGCCTAGCTGGCGACTCTATTCATTCCCCGTGAGTTCACTCCTGTGTGTTCTCACATCCTCCTTTCGCCGACCGTTCGCGTCTGTACCTTTATTTGGGGCCATTTCCCATTTATCGGGAGCGACAGCTTGGCGACTCTGCTGGGGACCCTTATACTGTAACCAGGGCTTCTGGTTCTTTTTGTGGGTTCCTCCTAGCGCTTGTTTGATTTGTGTTTACCGGGGTGTTATGTGCTATTTGTGCTTATATTTGTATTTATTATTGCTTTATGTACAGTTGTTTTATTGCTTTCTTTATAGCTTTACATATATCATACTGTCATACTGTGCTGGCTGGATCTGTTTTGTTGCTTTGGTGGGTGGGTGTTTTACTGAGAGTTAAGGTCCTATACCTGGGACCTGAGTGACACCTAGGCTAGAGTGGTTCATGTTCTTTCCCATTCCATTTCGGTCTGGTGCGGGAATATGAAACACGGTTCAGATATGGGTTTCTTCTTGAGAACTCTGTGCTACAGATTTCCTGTAGTGCTAGGGCTATCTGGGAAGCCTGCTAAGTCTGGATGACCTTTAGTATTGACCTTCAGAAGCTGAGGTGAATTAGAGGAGGATCTTTTATGGTTATTGTAAACACTGTACCTCCGGGTTAGAAGTGTTTACACTTCTCATAACTGATCCAAGTCTGAGGATCCTTGTTTTAGAACATCACCTGTGAGGGGGTTGGGCTGTTTACAGGTTTGCAGGTACCCTTGACCTCAGCATACCCTGTTACTTTGTATTGATTAAGAGTACTCCATGTTGGAACAGTTCTTGTGATTTTTAACCTTGGACATGTGACTCTTTATTTGAGTCCCCCACCTTGGTTACTGGACTTATGAACCTCCATCTGGATTTCTTGAACATATATGGACTCATATCAGAGCAGTTAATCAGATCCAGCTCAGTCACAAACCCTTGCATATCATTTGCATACATCCTCATTGCATCATATTAACATGTGTTTATTTGTTTTTCAGGGTATCCATCCTATCATTTTGGCTTGGTTTTGACCCCTTCTTCAGCATAGACCTATCTTCATCAGTGTTTACTTCAGCTATCAGCTACCTGCTTCAGTTACCTGCATCACCAGTCTCAGCCTGTCAGTGGCCCATCCTCAGTGTTATTCTTAGCATCTGACTCAGCTCTTCTTTAGCAATATGGCACCTAAGAAGAGCAACATCTCCTATCATTTCTTTGAGCCTGAGTTGGCTAGCATCAGGAAGATTCAGACCCTGGTTACTCCAGACCATATACCACTATTTAGAGAACATTATGGAGGAATCCTTGATGTGGTTATGGATTTGGACCCTTCACAAAGGAGCTTGATTCATACTTGCTTGCAGTTCTATGATCCCCCTCTGAGGTGCTTCACCTTTCAGAATTTTCAGTTGGGACCCTTGTTGGAAAAGTATTCATCATTGGTTGGTGTACCTATCAGGGGTGGAATCCCCTTCAACCCTGAGATGGTTTTCCCTAGTAATGAGGAGGTAGCAAAGGCATTATATCTGGAACCAGTTCTGATTGGGCAGAATTTGACAGCTAAAGCTGGAGTCTCTGGTTTTCATCTGGATTTCTTGACTTCTCAGGCTATTCTGAAGGCCTCCTTGGGGGAGTGGAAGGCAGTCTGTGCTTTGTTAGCCCTTAGCATATATGGGATCATACTTTTTGCAAATGAGCCTAAGTTTGTTAGCAAGAATGCAATCCATATTTTCATCCTGAGGAACCCAGTGCCCACCTTACTGGGGGATCTTTACTACTCTGTCCATCAAAGGAATGAAAAGCAAAGGGGAAGATTAGTAAGATGCTGTGCTCCTTTGTTCCATACTTGGCTGCTCAAGCATTTGCCAAAGACTGATGCATTCTTGAACCCTCACCAGCAGAAGAACTGGGCTAGGAGGCTTGTTGCTCTAACCTCAGATGACATCAGGTGGTGCACTCAGAGCACCAAGGGCAGAGACATCATTACTAGTTGTGGGCAATTTCCCAATGTACCTCTGATTGGAGTGAAGGGTTGCATCAATTACAACCCTCTACTATTCAAAAGACAACTAGGTTATGCATTAGTCCACCCTCCTAGGGCACAAGATCTGACTGAGACTCTTTATTGTGAAATCAAGCCTAATCTGGCTATTGTCAGGCAGGCATCCTGGGCCTGGGACAATGTGCAGACTAAGGGGGTAACCATTCTTGGGAGATGCAATAATGTGGCCTCAGCCCAGTACTATGAGTGGTCTCATGTCAGGGCTCGAGTTTCTGGAATGCCCTTCACTATTGAAGATATACCTGGACCCTCCACAGCACCACCTCCAGCAACTGTCAGCTTAGAGGAGTTTGAGAATTTGAAAGAAAGAAATGAGAAGTTGACTCAAGCTCTACAGAAGACCCTCTGGGAGAGGAGTGATGGTCGCTTGGACATTGAGAGATTAGAAAAGCTAAAGGTGGAGCATCTGGCCAGAATTGAGAAGTCAGAGGATTACATTAAGAAGTCTAGGGCTGGAGAACAGAACTTGAAGAATGCCTGCAAAGAGGCCCAATTCCAGAGAGCTAGGACTGATTTGTATCTGAAAGAGAGTCAGGCAAGGTGGGTCAGGATCACCGAAGCCCGTACTCAGGAGGATAAAAGGACTCAGGATAAGATTGAACAGCTGGAAGCTAGTGCAAAAGAGCAACAGGAAGCCCTGGCAGCAGCCCAGAGAGAGATCTCAGAGTTGAAGATTAGAGCTGGTGTAAAGAGGTCAAAGGACCAGAGTCAACACAGGAAGCTAACTGCAGCTGTTACTATAAGGAATCTTCTCATCAGGAATCTTACAGAGCGTCCAGCTGATCCTGTGACTAAAGCACTTCTAAAAGAAGTTCAGGAGGATGAGTTTGGTCTTGGTGTTTGACTTTTGCTTGTTGTTGCTTTCATTTTATGTACTTTTCTTTATGCTGTATTTTTGACCCCTCAGAGGGCATGTATTGTAAAAAACAAACTATGTATCATTTACCTTTTGTAATATATGTGTGTTGTTTTATCTGAATTCTTCAAGCAACATTAAAAGCATCTCCTTCAGGGGTCTGGAAAGGTCAAAACCAAGTGCCAAGCCGGATACCTTGGAAACAAATAAGCATACTGCATTGCATGCTAACCCTTTGTCTTGTTTTGTAGGTTTTTGTTTTATTGTTACTAACTCTGTTGTGACTTCAGGAACTATTGCTCGACGTCGAGGGTTTCCACTCAACCGTCCACATAGATATCCCACCCGCAACAATCTTCCGGGCATATAAATGGACCAAGTACAGCAGGACCTTACAGAGGTCAGAACTCAAATGGCCAATGAGAGGCTAGAAATGAGGAATCAGATGACACAATTTATGGAGGTGATGAATAATATGGCTCAAATACAAGAGAGGTTAAGAGCACTGGTAGAGGGGAGGAATCAGGAAGACCCCCATCCCGGGACTGCTGGGACAAGCAACAATGAGAGAGTTCAACCTCATGTTAATCCCCCAGTCTATGGACCCCACCTGCATCCAGAGATCAACATCCCTGTTAATGTGCAAGGGACTGCCACTGCAGGTAGAGTGCTGCAAGAAGACCCCCAGGAAGATCAATTCACAGTGATGGGAGCTGGGGAGGAAGCCTATGACAGAAGGCTAGATGAGATTGCTGAGAAACTGAGATCCCTGGAGTCCCAGAATTCTTTGGGCTTTGATGTTATGGACATGGGCTTAGTGGACAGGGTCAGGATTCCCCACAAATTTAAACCTCCATGTTTTGAGAAATACAACGGGACTTCCTGCCCCCGGACCCATTTACAATCCTTTCTGGGGAGGCTGAAGGCATATACCATGGACGAAAAGCTATGGATGTTTTATTTTGAGGATAACTTAACCGGAGCTTCAAGGGAATGGTACTCTCACCTGACTAGAGCAACCATTAGATGTTGGAAGGACCTGGAAGAGGCCTTTATCAGACAGTATCAGTACAACTTGGATATGGCTCCCAACAGGACCCTCCTGACGGGAATGTCACAATCATCCAGGGAAAGCTTCCGGGAGTACGCTCAAAGGTGGAGACAGCTCGCTGCTGCTGTCCAGCCACCCATGTCAGAGAGGGAGATGGATGATATGTTTATGAACACCCTCTAAGGAACATACATTGACAGGCTGGCTGCCTTTTCCTCCACTAGCTTTGCTGATGTAGTCATAGCCGGGGAAAGAATCGAAAGCCTATTAAAGATGGGCAAAATTTCTGACAACGGTGCCAGCTCATCCAGCAACTCAAGAAAGCCTTTTGTAGGCCCAAGAAGAACTGGTGAAACCAATGCTATCCATGCCAGCAGGGGCAGACCCCAATATGTTCATAGGTCTGTGGCAGCAGTCACCATTCCCGCTCCAATTCATCCTCAACCAGCTTATCAACCTCAGCAGCAGAATTACCAGCAACAAACTCAGTATCCTCCTCAGAGAAATTATAACAACAGCAACACCAACAACAACAATCAGCAAAGACCATTTCAACAGAGACCCTCTCAGGCCAATAGGGTGATCGATCCGATCCCTATGCCCTATGCCACTTTGCTGCCACAACTCCTGAAACTCAACCTGGTTGAGCTAAGGACATTGGCACCTCCAGATCCTGCCAGTCTACCCAGAAATTATGACGCCAGCGCCAGATGTGCTTTTCACTCAAATGCACCTGGCCATAGTACGGAGAAGTGCAGAGCCTTGCACATGAAGGTACAAGACTTGGTAGACTCCAAAGCTCTGAACTTTGCACCACCACTAAATGTTAACAAGAACCCTATGCCACACCATGGTGGTCCCAGAATCAACGCTATTGAAGAAGACAAGCCGTCTTACTTGATAACCAGTGTGGGTCAGATTCGGACACCCTTGGTAGAAATTAAAGCTCAACTCCTTGAATGTCAAATGTTCCCGGGATGTGAGCTAGGATGTGCTTATTGCAACATTTCAGTGAATGGATGTGATAACTTGAGAGATGGCATAGATGGTCTCATCCAGAGTGGCCTGCTTCAAATCACAACATCAATACCTACCAATCCAGCAATCTCCTTAACAACAGTCCCCGAGTCTTCTACAACTGCAACAACCATTGTTCCAAACAACTCTTCAATCTCATCAACAAATGCTTCATCTGTTACTTCAACGGACCAAATGTCAACTTACATCCCTTCTACAACTTCAGCACCCCTTCATTCAGAAACTCCTACAACAACAACACCCATCCTTCCAACAATGTCTCCTACAACGTCAGCAACCAACAATGAAAGTGTCTCAACAGTTACAATTTATTATGATCCTGCCAATGATTCTGCCTACAACTCACAAAATGCCACTCCTACCAGAGCACCAGTCACAATATACTATGATCCACAGACTATCATGGTCCCTTCTGCAGCTGCCATCAGTCCAGTCACTGTCACAGTGCCTGGGCCAGTACCTTATGAAAGCAGTAATGCCATCCCTTGGCATTACGGCTCTGATCTATACTGCGAAGGACAGAAAATCACTCTCGAATCATCAACTTCTTCACCACAAATAGACAATGTGGGTGGAGGCGGAGGCTTCACTCGAAGCGGACGTCTCTTTGCCCCGCAAATTCAAAGACCCACTGCCGAAGCAGAAGCTGCTGCCAAGGCAAAAGGGAAGAGCATGGTGCAAGAAGAGCAAATTGTTAAAGAAGCTTTGAAAACACCTTTTGATCAAGAAGTTGATGAGTTCATGAGAATCATCAAGAAAAGTGATTACAAGATAGTGGACCAGCTTCACCAGACGCCTTCCAAGATCTCCATTCTATCATTGCTTATGTGCTCCGAGGCTCATCGGAACGCACTACTCAAGGTCTTGCACGCAGCTTATGTGCCAGAAGAGATCACGGTCAATCAGTTGGAAGCTGTGGTTGGGAATGTTAATGCTAGTAATGGACTAGGATTTACCAACACTGATTTGACTACGGAAGGCCGCAATCACAACAAGGCTTTGCACATTACCATGGAGTGTAAGGGTGCAGTTCTTTCACATGTACTGGTAGACACAGGGTCATCCCTCAATGTCTTGCCTAAAAAGCCCTTGTGAAGCTGGAGTATGAAGGATTGGCATTACGTCCCAGCAACTTGGTAGTAAGAGCCTTTGACGGCTCTAAGAGATCAGTTCTGGGAGAAATTGAGTTGCCCGTAACGATTGGCCCACAAACTTTCAAAACGACCTTCTACGTGATGGACATTTAGCCTGCCTACAGCTGTTTGTTGGGTAGACCATGGATTCATGCCGCTGGCACCGTGACTTCAACCCTTCACCAGAAGTTAAAATTCGAGTGGGAGGGCCAAGTCGTTACTATTTGTGGAGAGGAGGATATTTTTGTTAGCCATCTGGCTACATACAAATATATTGAGATGGATGGACAGATCCACGAGACCATGAGCCAGGGATTTGAGGCCCTGAATATTAATGAAACATCTGCTGTACTTGGGACTTCCATGACATCCTACCAGCAAGCCAGGAAGGTTGTTGAGGAGGGAAATGCTCAAGGCTGGGGCAAACTGTTGCCTGTGGAGAAGAAAGAAGATAGATTTGGGTTGGGTTACAAACCAACTCAACAATATCAAGCAGAGGCTGCTAAGAAGCCCAACTTTGTTAGTGGGGGGATGCTCACCCCTGATGCTGTCAACAACTTGGAAGATGAGTCGGAAGATGAACGCAACCTGGAGAGCTGGATTCGTCCAAGGATCCCGGGGAGTCGTATCTCAAACTGGTCTTCCCAGGAAATTATAAGAGTTACTCCTGCAGAGTAATTATTATTTCCTATATATTTTTAAGCATGCATCAAGTCTTGCATCTTGCCCAAGATGACAAGACTCATTTTGTAATCGGGCCATCTGTAATTTTTGTGCAACAAGATTAATCAATGAAATATCAGACATCTTTTGCAAACAAGTCTTTTTCTTTTCCGCTCACTGTTTTTCCGTTTTTCTTTTTGTACAAAAAAATAAATGGCAATGTTTTCAAAATGACAACTTTATTTCACTTTTCTAAACAAGATTAAAATCAATCACTAAAATGAACAAACTGAACCCTTGCAGAGAATGCCTTCCAGACCGCACCGACAACAGCACGGCTATGACTTCGTATGACTTTGACAATCCGATCAATCAAGCTGATGAAGGGGTTGAAGAAGATTACGAGCTTCCTGAAGAGCTAGCCAGATTGTTGAGACAAGAGGAGAAGGTTATCACTCCTCATCAGGAGGAGGTAGAGACGATTAATCTTGGTATAGATGAAGATGTGAAAGAAGTTAGAATCGGGGCCTGTTTACAAGACTCAGTGAAGGGACAACTGATTGACCTGCTTCAAGAATATGTGGATGTGTTTGCTTGGTCTTATCAAGACATGCCAGGGTTGGACACCGACATTTTTATGCACAAGCTGCCTTTAAGAGAAGATTGCCCACCGGTTAAACAGAAACTGCGTCGTACTCGCCCAGACATGGCAATGAAGATCAAAGAGGAGGTACAAAAACAGTGGGACGCCGGTTTCCTTGCTGTGACTAGCTATCCACCGTGGGTTGCTAATATTGTGCCTGTGCCTAAGAAAGACGGCAAAGTAAGGATGTGTGTTGACTACCGGGACCTGAACAGAGCCAGCCCGAAAGATGATTTCCCATTACCTCACATTGATGTATTGGTGGATAATACGGCTCAGTTCTCGGTATTCTCCTTCATGGACGGATTTTCAGGATATAATCAGATCAAGATGTCACCTGAAGACATGGAGAAGACAACCTTCATCACACCCTGGGGCACGTTCTGTTACAAGGTGATGCCATTCGGATTGAAGAATGCTGGTGCAACATATCAACGGGCTATGGTAACATTATTCCACGATATGATCCATAAAGAAATCGAGTGTTATGTGGATGACATGATTGCCAAGTCCCTCACAGAAGAAGATCACCTGGTAAATCTGCTAAAGCTATTCAAGCGTCTGAGGAAGTACCAACTGAAGCTGAACCCCAACAAGTGCACATTCGGGGTGCGATCTGGTAAGCTGCTGGGTTTTATTGTAAGCGAGAAAGGGATTGAAGTGGACCCTGATAAAGTCAAAGCCATTCAAGAAATGCCTGCACCAAAGTCTGAAAAAGAAGTTCGAGGGTTTCTAGGTAGATTGAACTACATCTCAAGGTTCATATCTCACCTTACTGCAACCTGTGAACCTTTGTTCAAGTTGTTAAGAAAAGAACAGACGGTCAGGTGGAATGAAGACTGCCAAAGGGCTTTTGACAAGATCAAAGAATACCTGCAAGAACCACCAATCCTTATGCCTCCAGTTGAAGGAAGACCTCTGATAATGTACTTGACAGTATTAGAAGAGTCAATGGGGTGTGTGCTGGGCCAGCATGACGAGTCTGGTCGAAAAGAGTATGCAATATACTACCTGAGCAAAAAGTTTACCGACTATGAACAACGTTATTCACTGCTCGAGAAAACTTGCTGTGCTTTAGCGTGGGCTGCTCGCCGACTGAGACAGTATATGTTGACCCACACCACTTTGTTGATATCAAAAATGGACCCAGTTAAGTACATTTTCGAGAAGCCAGCTCTTACCGGACGGGTTGCAAGATGGCAGATGATTCTCACAAAATATGACATCCAGTACACTTCTCAGAAAGCCATCAAGGGCAGTGTACTATCTGAATATCTTGCTGAGCAACCTATTGATGACTACCAGCCTATGAGATTTGACTTCCCTGATGAAGACATCATGTTCATAAAAGCGAAAGATCATGAAGAGCCTATTCACACTGAAGGGCCTGACCCGGAGGAAGAATGGACTATGATGTTTGATGGGGCTGTTAACATGAATGGTCGTGGTATTGGTGCAGTGCTCATTACACCTAAGGGAGTTCACATGCCTTTCTCGGCAAAACTCACCTTCAACTGCACTAACAACGAAGCTGAATACGAAGCTTTCATTATGGGTCTTGAGGAAGCCATTGACCTCAGGATCAAGACATTGACTGTATTCGGAGATTCAGCTCTGGTAGTAAATCAAACCAACGGCAAATGGTACACACACCAGGATCATCTGATACCTTACAGGGATTATACAAGGAGGTTATTGACTTTCTTTACAACAGTCAAGCTTGAGTATATCCCCCGGGACGAGAATCAGTTTGCAGATGCCCTGGCTACCATTTCATCCATGATCAAAGTTCAAGCTGCCAACTTTGTACCTCAGATTTCAGTGTCCAGACTTGATAGACCAGCATATGTATTTGCAGCCGACGTTGTCAAAGATGATAAGCCTTGGTTCCATGACATTAAGTGCTTCTTGGAGGATCAAACATACCCATCTGGGGCATCCTCCAATGATAAGAAGACTTTGAGAAGGCTTGCTGGTAGTTTCTTCCTGAACGATGATGGTTCTCTATACAAGAGAAACTTCGATATGGTACTCCTCAGATGCGTTGATAGAACTGAAGCAGACTTGTTAATGCATGAAGTGCACGAAGGATCCTTTGGTACCCATGCTGGAGGGCATGCCATGGCCAAGAAGTTGCTAAGATCAGGCTATTACTGGATCACAATGGATGCCGACTGTTGCGCCTACGCCAGAAAATGCCATAAATGCCAGATCTATGCAGATAAGGTGCATGTGCCTCCCAATCCTTTGAACATAATGTCTTCACCATGGCCCTTTGCTATGTGGGGCATTGATATGATTGGCAAGATCGAGCCGACTGCTTCGAATGGCCACAGATTCATCCTGGTCGCCATTGACTATTTCACCAAGTGGGTCGAAGCAGCTTCCTATGCCAATGTTACAAGACAAGTGGTAGCCCGATTTCTGAAGAGAGATATCATCTGTCGATACGGAGTTCCCGAGCGAATCATTACTGATAATGGTTCCAACTTGAACAACAAAATGATGGCAGAACTATGCCGGGACTTCAAGATCCAACACCACAATTCTTCTCCTTACAGGCCAAAGATGAACGGCGCTGTTGAGGCAGCTAATAAGAATATTAAGAAGATTGTGCAGAAGATGGTAGTCACGTACAAAGACTGACATGAAATGCTACCGTTTGCCTTGCACGGGTACCGCACGTCAATCAGGACATCCACTGGGGCAACACCTTATCAGCTCGTGTATGGTATGGAAGCAGTCCTACCAGTTGAAGTTGAACTACCCTCCTTACGGGTATTGATGGATGATAAGCTGAACGAAGCAGAATGGGTCCGATCCCGATACGAACAACTGAGTCTGATTGAAGAGAAAAGATTGGCTGCAATCTGTCATGGGCAGTTGTATCAGAAAAGGATGAAGAGAGCCTTCGATCAGAAAGTCAGGCACCGAGAGTACCAAGTGGGAGATCTTGTGTTGAAAAGAATCCTCCCTCCTCATACAGACCACAGGGGCAAATGGACTCCGAACTATGAAGGACCATTCGTGGTAAAGAAAGTTTTCTCTGGTGGAACACTGATGCTCAGCACCATGGATGGTGAAGATTTCCCGTCCCCTGTGAATTCAGATGCAGTTAAAAAATACTTCGCATAAAAATGACCCGCTGGACACAAAAACAGAATGTGAGTCCAGGCAAAAACAGGGCATCCCGGCGAGTCAAAAACAGAATAAAAGACTCGGGCAAAAATAAGGGAAAATAAACAAAAATGTACACCCGCTGAGTTGAAAAGCCGCATTGGACAGCTCAGGCAAAAATGGGTATCCCGATGGATTGAAAACCCGAAAGGGAGATCCATGCAAAATAAGGGAATAAGCGAGCAATTGCATTCTGAATTCGTCTGTATCACCTGCAACTTGGTAAACCTCGAAAGGATCAAGCTTCTGTCAAAATCAGCCTTCTTCAGAAAGCAAGACGAGAAGAGCGTCAACAGTCATACGGGTCATAGCAAGAGGGGAAGCTCCTTGAAAGCGTCGACAACATTGCCAGCATTTTGTTTCTCAATTTGTAACAATCTCCTCATTTCAGGAGATATGTTTCTTTGACTGTATCTTGCCAATTCAGGGCACTTGAATCAATAAAATCAGATTTTTCAGTCATGTTTCGCTTTGTACATTTTTTATTTGCAAAGAATGTCTGATGTCTTAAGAAAACTGGTTGCATGAATACAGATGTTTACCTTTAAAAATAAAGAAAATAAAACACATGCTTGCAGGGAATATACTTACTCTCAGGAGTGTCTAACTCCTATGACGGAATCCGGCAAAGAATACCTCGGGGTTACTTGTACGTTTCTCTGTCTTTGCAGGATTGCAGGTATTCAAAAGCGCAACATGGGGCATAAAAGCTTCATCCTAGCAAGCTAGCAAATCAACACACACTCAGTCTTAGCACTCAAGGTGCTTTCTCCCCAGCTGAGTTGCCATCCGTTACAAAAAGCCAGGGAACCATTTCCCCACAGAGTCTCAGCCTCTATCCAGAAGAGCAATGCATGAAGGAATCACAACAGAGTGACGAAAGCTTCTACAAACCCTAGCTGGGTCCTTCATTTACAGGAATAGGTCTATCATTGACCCATTTCCCCAAACAGAATCATTTCATCAGATCTACCAATGATCTCACCCCCAGCTAGGATGTTCACTTCAAACCAGATCGACCAAAGATCTTCGCAGCATTGGGATCCGAATCGCGGATCGGTATCTTTTGCATAATCATAGCATTTGCATCATATTCACCCACAAAGCGTAGCATTCCGTTTAAAACGGAACATTACGGCAGAAATCAAACATATTGCATAATCATAAGCCATGTTTTGAATCAAGCACTTGTGAATAATGACAATCCATCAACAAATATACAGAATACCCCCCAGATTTCCCAGCAAAAGCAGTTGCCTCACATTCACCAATACAAATACATACTCCTTGTGGCACCCGTCCGTGTCTCATCCCCGGCAGAAAGCCAAAGACATCCCCTTCGCACTCACAAATACTTGTATATATATAACTTTCTTGACATCCGTCCATGTCACGCTTCCCAGCACAGTAACCTAAACACTTTGTATACCAGATATTTTGGCACTCGCCTGTGTCATTCTCCCCAGCAGGTTGAACACTCAAATATACACCACTCATACTCATTTCACTTATACAGATACTCGTCCGTATCTTGTATACACCATTTATATATCCCCGCAGATTCAACACTCGTCCGTGTTCTTTGTTAACCAGTTGGTACTCGTCTGTGCCATCATCTCAGAACATGCGTCTAGCGTTTGTTTCTACTTGATACTCGTCTGTATCATGGTCTTAAGGATGCTCGTCCGCATCTTTAATCCATACACTGTGTCAAACACTCATGTCTTCTTGAATATAGATACTTGTCTGTGCCTACTATTCCCCAGAAGAGTCCCCTCAGATTCAACACTAGTACGTGTTCTCTGTTAACCAGTTGATACTCGTCCGTATCATCATCTCGGAACACGTGTCAGCGTTTGATTCTACCTGATACCCGTCCGTATCATAGTCTTAAGGATGCTCGTTCGCGTCTTTAATATATACACATCTAAACACTTATACCCTTTATTTCTTGGATAGAAAACACTCGTCCGTGTTTACTATTCCCCAGTAAAACAATTTTCTTTTATCTGACATTCGTCCTATGTCATGATAAACCCTGAGAGCAGCCGTACCCTGCTAGGTGGTCGTCCTCCGCCTCTTGATGGTCGTCCTCCATCATGCTCGTCCGATGGCCGTCCCCATCGTTGACCTTTCTCTATCCGACATTCGTCTTATGTCGTGATATTTTGGCAGCCGTCCCCTGCTAGGTGATCGTCCGTCACCCTTTTGATGATCATCCTTCATCATTTTATCCAATGGCTGTCCCCATTATTGATTTTGGTTATCTGACATTCGTCCTATGTCATGATAAACCTTGAGAGCAGTCGTCCCCTGCTAGGTGGTCGTCCTCCACCTCTTGATGGTCGTCCTCCATCATGCTCATCTGATGGCCGTCCCCATCGTTGACCTTTTATCCGGCATTCGTCCTATGTCGCGATATTTTCGGCAGCCGTACCCTGCCAGGTGGTCGTCCTCCACCTTAGATGACCGTCGCTCATCTTATCCCTTACAGAGCATCCGTCTCCTGCTAGATGATCGTCCTTCACCTTTGATGACCGTACCTCATCATCTGTTTATTTCATTCATTCTTTAACCCGATGGCCGTCCCCGTCGTGGTCCCTTTTCTTTTTAGCCCGATGGTCGTCCCCATCGTTGGTTACTTTATTTTATAAACTTGATGGCCGTCCCCGTCATGTTTCATCAATCCCCGGAGAATCTTACAGCTTTACTTGATGGCCGTCCCCGTCATAATTCTTTTTATCCCCAGCATGTCGGCCGTCCCCGTCATTACTTTATTTCCCGCACTTTTCCCAGCATGTCGGCCGTCCCTGTCATTGCTCTTTCCCAGCAGTCGTCCTCTGCTCGACGGTCGTCCTCCGTCGTCCATACTTTATAATATACTTTATCTTTCCTTTACAATCTATATCCCTTTTCTTCTTCATTCTGTGAGTGCAAATTTTGGACTGTCTTTGGTATTCAACCACAAGTTATCTTGTTTGCCTGTTAAGCCGTCGCTTACATCCTGCACAGCTAACTCATGTTTGAATAGGGGCAGCTGTAAACACCCCAAATTTGCCCTCACCTATTCACACCATGGCTTGTGATCATTTCATATGCATAAACACCATCATAACATCTCAATTTACATTTTTGATTCACTGCATAGATTCAAAGTCATCTGCATCTAGGGTTTGTGATCTGAGCAATCCAAGAGCTTCTTGAGCCACTCCAAAGGCCATCAATCACTTCAAAGGGGTCCATGTGTGTTCAAGCATCATATTATATCCTCTCAAAGTTAAGAATGCCAAAGAATCACAAGAACTGGGATTGGTGTGGAAGCAGAGCCAGGCTTGACTGCACAGATGACCTAAAAATAGGGTTTTGGTTTCAAAGGCCATAACTCCAAATTCTTTGGTCATTCTTGTTTCTATTGGTCTCCATATGGTATAGGGAGTATGTATATCATTTTTCATGAAGAAATTCCATGGGGAAGTCATCTGATCAAGAGTTGACTTTTCAAGCAAGTCAGTGCAAAATCAGGGCATCTGAGGCCCCCAATGACCCAACCAGAGGGCATTCTTCATCATTTTGATTGTATATGATCTTTATTTGATCATGGAAGAAGTTGGAAGTTCACAAAATTGATGAATTTCAAGTCTTTTGCAAAGTTGACTTTTTGGGCAAGGTTGACTTTTAATGGAAATGTCATTTTATGCAACTTTTTCAACCCTTACTTTTTGATTCAAAAAAAGCTTCAAATGGAAAAACTTTGGTCATGAAAGTTGTAGAATAGATCTTTCCCTTTTCAAAAAGTACAATAACATGACCTAATTCATTTTTGATCAAAAGTTATGGCTTGTCAAAGTTGGCAAAAATCACTAAATTTCAAGTCATGCACCAAAGAGGCAAAGTTGCAAATTCACTTCTCAAGGCCAATTAAGTCATCAAATGGGCTTCTAAACTTCACAACATGATCACACAACATTCAAAAAATCAGAATGGGCCAAGGAATCACATGTTTCATAGCTTATGGATCAAGTTTCTTTCATAAGAACCAAAATGAACCAAGTTGCAAAAGTCATGATAGCATCTCATCCACTTGCTGGCTAGTTTGCTGAACCACCCTAGCCCTTTTCCCTCATCATGCTGCGCAGCACACCCTCCTTGTACTAGGCTAGCAAGTTGCCCATGCCCTTCTTACACAAAGTTGACATTTTAGCAAAAGCACCCATACCAATCAATAAAGGACATGTCACTTCATCTGACCAATAGCATTTGTTTATACAAAGAAAATGCAAGCCAAACACCACAAGAAGCAAGCCTAAAACACACCACAAGCCAGCATTCTCATTTTCACTCCCTTGAGCAAAAGCTTTCGAAACTCAGCATACAAGCCACAAACACTCAAACAAACTTCACAAACCTTCTCACCATGCTTCACTGAACCCAAACCAACCTTCAAAGCAGCCTGAAACTCAAAGAAACAGAAATACGATTTCCTCACTCCACTGAACAGAACTTGTTCAAACTTCCAAACCAGCCAAAATAAATTTGTTCCAAGCCTTTCAGAAGCACAAGGGAGGTCACAGGAGTGGATTGCACAAAGAGAAGAGGTCAGAAAGTTGCAAACTGAAAAGCTTCAAACTCAGGTAGCTTCATGAACTTTTTCTCCAGAACGTGCATTTTAAGTTACTAAATGAATCTACATGCTTCCCTGGTCATGAATATGTGATTATTTTTGAAAATGGTTGAGAAACCAGGATGTATGAATGCTCTGAAACTTTTTGCCCTAAAACAATTTTGATTCGATTTGGCTGATTTAGGAATGATAAATTTTGTTTGAATGAGGGGTTTGATTCGTATTTGAGTGGGGAAGAGTTCTGGGCAATTAGATTTCGTTTTAGATGCGTTTGGAGAGAGTTTGAGGTTTTGATTGATCGGAGAAGACGACCGGAACAGTGTTCCGGTCACCTGAGAGTGATTAGGGCATGGATTAGGGTTTAATCTGTGATTAGTGAAATTTGAATTTGGGCCGTAGGATATGGCGCCAGGTCAAACGCGCGCGTGTTCCATTTGAATCTGGACCATTAGATTTGATTACTTTTCTTTTTTTCAGCTTTATTTCATTTTATTTTTCATATTATTTCATTTAATTTGTACATTTTATTAAAAATAGCAAAATCATTTTAAAAATTCTGAAATTTTTTATACAAACTTTTATTTAATTTCATAAACCAAAAATATTTTTATTTTTATTTTTAGCATATAAAAAACATTTTTAAATATTTAAAAGTTTATTTTTAATTAATTAATGAGAATTAATTAATTAAAAATACTTTTAGGTATTTAAAAATCACCAAAAAATTCATGGAACATTTAAAATCATTTAGAAACATTGTCCAACCCTCAAACCAAATTTCTTTTTTGATCTTGATGTCTTTTGAGAATTTTTCATGGAATTAAAATCATTTCAAGGCATTATTTTGATCCAAACTTCCAAAAATCATTTCTGCCTCACCCTTGAGAGTTGGACCTTGATTCTTTTTGCATTGCATTGTGTTTAGCATGTAGTTTGTAGGATTAAATTGGTTTGATTTGATCTTTCATTTTCCATTTGTTTGGCATTTTTCTTGTTAAGGAACCCTAAAACCCTAGAAAACTTAGGAAAATCATAACTTGAATTAGGTTAAGAGTTGGAACTTCTCCTTTGGGCAGTGAGTTAGTATAGGATTAGGGATCCTTTGAATGCATTTTCAATTTTTTATCTTGATGTTTGCTTCTGATTTTGGTTTTTGTTTGATGCATTGATCATAAACCCTAATTTGGGCTTCCATATGCATCCATCTTGCATTTGCATTCATACCTTGACTTGCCATAGCATTTTGTGCATCCATTTGATTCATTTAACATCTTAAGACATATTGAAAGCATGTTTGACCATTGCATCTTGCATTTGCCATGTTGTATGCCATATGCATTGCATAACTTGTCATGTATGATCATGGTTCCAAACTTGCTTCATCTGCATCCATAAGCTTGTATGATCATCCCCATGCCTTGTTTCATGTTTGTAGCATCCCATAGCATAATTATCATCATGAATGTGCTTCTGGTTTTGATTTTCATCATGCCATTTCATCTCATTTTGCATTGCATTGCATTTCTTTCACTAACTTTTCAGGTGGTAAGTTATCTTGAGAAGTGAATTTTCCTTCACTTCTCATAACTTCTTTTCATCTCTCTTATGCATCCTTGCTGCATCTTATTATGTGTTTGAGTTTGAGCTTGCTCATTCTTTTTCTTCTTACTTTCTTTCTCCAAGTGACTTGTCTTCTTAAATGAAGCAAGTTACTTTGCTTCTCCTGATCCTTTCATCTGCTTCCTGGTGGTTCCATTGAAGATCTTTCTTGTTAAACCTCACAAACCTTAGGAACAACCAAGCATGACAATGATTAGGGTTTTAATTAGTCCCCCACTTAGTTTTTACCTTTGTGTCTCCTTGAGTCTTCTCTTCTCACCTCATAATCAGGGACTAAACCCTAAAGGCTTTAAGGCTTTGTGATTAAGCTTATGCCTGCATCCTTCTATTAGGATGGAGTGTATAACTTTAATCCTAAGTGTTAAACCCTTAATGTGTTTAACTCCTTTAATCAATCCACTTAATAATCATCAAGACATCATACTTGTAACTTGGGCCTTGCATTAGGGTTCTAATTCTTCCTTAATTGGTTAAGAAGGACTAACCCTAGTGTTAATGGACAAGTCCCCCTCAAGTTGTCTTAAAAACCCTAAAAATCACTTCATCATCATACCATTAAAGAAAATCCACTTAATCAAAGGCTTGTTTTGTCATGAGTTTAATCCCTAATCATGGATTAAGTTGAGGAGCTTTCCTCAGCTTAAACATTCTCATCTATTATCCTTCTATTAGGATGGTGTAATGAGTCTGTTTAATCCCTGATTATGGCTTAATCTCATTACTCAACACTAAACAAAAACCACAAAAAAATCTAAATAATCACAAGTAGGTTAATGATCTTAATCCTGCATCAAAGGTGATTAAGTGTGAGAAGCTGACTTCACACTTAAGGTATTCTCATTACCCCTAATCAGAGGGAAGATGTGATGAGTTTACTAACCCATTGGTTTAGGCTTAAGCTCATTAACTTATGACAAACTTTCAAAAAGCAATAAAAGATTGAAAACTCAAAAACAAACAATAATCGTCTCCTTCGGGATTCTTTTCTCATCACCTTCACTCATAAACGAGAACTTGCTTCTTCCGTCTAATGCAAGACAGTTTGCACCTGAGCCAGACAGGTCATACACTTGAGCATAGGCAAGCAAGCAGTTCACAAGTCAACTCATCCTTCAGTCTCTTTGGGTCGAACTACGGTGTTCTGACTTCCTCATTGCACGAAAGGATACGTAGGCATAACTTAACAGTTATCGAACAAAAGTCTCTGTATATTCCCCCCTTTTCCAACTTCATTCTTTAAAGCCTCATGATCTTGAGCATTTCACTTATTCTTACAATGACACTTCATTTCTACACCTCACTCTCTTTTACACTGACACCTGTACATCCTTGTCCAGCTATTTTATACACAGATTGCACTGACACTACCCCTTTAAAACACAAATCTTTTGAGCGTGGATCCCGTCGAGTACGGCGGACAATTTGGGTGCTAATACCTTCCCAGGTTGTAACCAACCCCCTTTCTCAGTCTCTCTGGTTCGCAACCGTCTTATCCATATCTTCCTAGGTCTATGCAGCATTACCTTTCCTCCGGGATAAAAATGCCTAGCTGGCGACTCTATTCATTCCCCGTGAGTTCACTCCTGTGTGTTCTCACATCCTCCTTTCGCCGACCGTTCGCGTCTGTACCTTTATTTGGGGCCATTTCCCATTTATCGGGAGCGACACCATTTTCATTTCATTCCTTTCTTTTTGCTAACATTTTCAGGTGGTAAGTAATTTGAGAAGTGAATTTGCCTTCACTTCTCATTTCTCTTCTCATTCTTCTTATGAATCCTTGTTGCATTTTCTTTTTCTTTAGAGTGAGCTTGCTCATTCATGTTCATCATTCACTTTCTTTCTTCAAGTAACTTATCTTCTTCAATGAAGTAAGTTAACTTGTTTCTTCTGCTTCCCCTTCTTTCATCTGCTTCTTCCATTGGTGGCTTCTCTGAAGATCTTTTGCAAGCCTTACAAATAATAGGAACATCCAAGCATGAAAATCATTAGGGTTTTGATTAGTCCCCCTTTAGTTTTACCTTTGTGTCTTATTTTGTGTCTCTCTTCTCATCTCATAATCAGAGACCAAACCTTTAAGGTTTTAAGACTTTGTGATTAGGCTTATGCTTGCATCCTTCTCTTAGGATGGAGTGTATAACTTTAATCCTAAGTGTTAAACCCTTAATTTGTTTAAACCTCTTAATAAATCCATCTTAATAATCACTAAGACAATAGCTTGTAACTTGGGCCTTGCATTAGGGTTCTAATTCTTCCTTAATTGGTTAAGAAGGACTAACCCTAGTGTTAATGGACAAGTCCCCCTCAAGTTGTCTTACAAACCATAAAACTCACTTCTTAATCTCATCTTTAATTAAAATCCACTTTAATAAAGGCTTGTTTTGTCATGAGGTTAATCCCTAATCATGGATTAAGTTGAGATATCTTCCTCAGCTTAAATGTGCTCATCTATTATCCTTCTATTAGGATGGTGTAATGGGTCCATTAAATCCTTGATTATGGCTTAAACTCATTACTTAACACTAAACAAAAATACCAAAAACATCTAAATAATCACAAGTAGGTTAATGTTCTTAATCCTACATCATGGTAATTAAGTGTGAGGTGTTTATCTCACACTTAAGGTATTCTCATTATCCCTAATCAAAGGGAGGATATGATGAGTTTACTAACCCTTGGTTTAGGCTTAATCTCATTAACTTATGACAAATACAAAAAAGCAATAAAAGATTGAAAACATCAAAAACAAACAATAATCGTCTCCTTCGAGATTCTTTTCTCATCACCTTCACTCACAAACGAGAACTCGCTTCTTCCGTCTAAAGCAAGACAATTAGCACCTGAGCCAGACAGGTCATACACTTGAGCATAAACAAGCAAGCAGTTCACAAGTCAATTTATCTTTCAGTCTCTTTGAGTCGAACTACGGTGTTCTGACTTCCTCATTGCACGAGAGGATACGTAGGCATAACTTAACAGTTATCGAACAAAAGTCTCTGTCTCTTCCCCCTCTTTCAGCATTCTTCTTAAGCCTCATTCCTGAGCACTTCACTCTCCCTTTCTTGCACTGACATTTGCATTTTTTTCCAGCTTTTTCACACAGATAGCACAGACACTACCCCTTTAAACACAAATCTTTTAAGCGTGGATCCTGTCGAATACGACGGACAATCTGGGTGCTAATACCTTCCCAGGTTGTAACCAACCCCCTTTCTCAGTTTCTCTGGTTCGCAACCGTCTTATCCATATCTTCCCAGGTTTATGCAGCATTACCTTTCCTTCGGGATAAAAATGCCTAGTTGGCAACTCTATTCATCTTCATTTCATCTCTCCTCTTCGCCGACCGTTCGCGTTTGTACCATATCTGACCCCTGTGTCACTTAGCGGGAGCGACACCTTAGACAACACTTTCACTAAAAGTGCTTTCTAAACCCCACCTTAGACAACGCTTTTAGTGAAAGCGCTTTCTAAACCCCACCTTAGACAATGCTTTTTGTTGAAAGCGCTGTCTAAGGTATACAAAAATTTTAAAATATTTTCCTTTAAAAAAGCGTTGTCTAAAGTGGCCAAATTATAGGCACCTGTTTTATATCCATATTTTCACCTGGTTTTTAAACCAGCATTTGTACCTGTTTTCCAATCCAGAATTTACACCAAATTATCCTATTTAAACCTACTAATTTAGGCACAGATTTATAGATACAAAATAATCGTATTTTCAAACCAATATCTATGAAACAATTCATACAATCTTACCAATATCTACGAAACAATTCATACAATCGTACTAATTTACGAACCAATTTAAATATACAACATAGTTTTTACAAATCATTTCATCCAACTAAACATAAACAACACAAATGTGATAACACTCCGAGCTATACATTTTCATCCAATTGCAATTATACTATAACCTGAAACAACACAAAAATATTGTCATTGATCAATTAAAACAAGTCATAATAAATATGTCTATAGTTACATACACATACTCAAAATTTTCATCAATTAAAGTAAGAGTACAATATACCTTATAACACTCCGAGCTCCATAATGAATTGACACCATTCCTCTTTAATTTCTTCCAAATGATCTTTTGAATAATTTGCACACTTGAATTCATCAAAGTACTACATAATAATATACCATAGTTTGATTTAGTTTCAATTATTTAATTATATGAGAAATATGTGTTAAATATTAAAATAACACATAAGTTAGAATTACATACATCGAATGAAATCTCTAATCGACCCAAAGAAAAAGTTTCTCTCATAAACCTCAACATGAAATATCCGCAATCTATACCATTACGTTGCAGATGACACTACACATGAAAAGAAAATATGGATAAATCCTAAGTTTTATCAAGTATCATCACTAATATAATAAAAATGTGATAATTAATAATATACCGCCACTTTTATCCATGTAATGTTGTTGGCTCTCCTCTTTGATACTTGGATATCTCGTTGGGCTCGAAAAGCTTGTATAATGCTAATAAAATATAAATGAACATTTAAAAAAATTCACATAAATAAATAAATAAATACACACATGAATATTTAGAACAATCTCACTTACGCGTCAATCATGTTCTTCATATTCGGGTATGTTGTCCAATCATTTCCTAACGAGTCAAGATAATAAACAATTTCTTTGATAGAATTAATTACGACCAACAACCAATATCCACTGTAAGATTAAACAAATGTTAGATGAAAATTTTCTACACGACGTCAAAATACAAAATAATTATAATAGATGAATTTAGAATGAAAATCTAACCCAATGTTAAACGGTAAAAAGAACAATTTTTCCGTATCTTTGTTGGCCATGAAGAGATTGCATACGTACACCATGACCTCATCTGGTTTACTTAAGATTAAAGTTAAGTTGACGGATGCGGGGCTTAAGAATCCAAATCTTTCGTCCAATCCACTTGGGCGTATCACTTTGTCATACAAAAATCTTAAATAAAAACATCATTAACATTAGACTATTCATTTGAAACATAAAGTAAATAAGTTGTTCAATTAATATAATAAAGTAGAATGGATATACCTCACGTATGTATTGACAACACTGACGCCTATTTCTTCATGACGAAAAACTTGCACAAATTCTTCATTACCAACTGATTGTTCATATTCAAAGCCAAAAATACCTTCCTCCATATGTATAAGACGAATACCTCCATTTGGAACGCATGTCAATTCTAGAAACGTCTGAAGGCACGATCTATTCTTGGAGGTAGGTTTTTTTCTAGCCGCAGTCTTCTTAGCACCAACATATTTTTGTGTGGAGACGTTGCTAACCTCCACACCGTTCTCCCACTAAATCTTTAAATCTTCGATCAAAGGTGTCAAGTATACGTCTATGTCATTCCCTGGTTGTTTAGGCTCAGAGATTAACATAAATAACATCATGTACTTATGCTTCATACATAGCCATGGAGGTAGGTTATAAATCATAAGAATCACAGACCATGTGGTATGTGAGATACTTTGAAGATCATGCGAGTTCATTCCATCAGTAGATAATGCCAAACAAAGGTTTCTCGCTTCTTCTCCAAAGTCAGGATAATCATTATCAATTTTCGACCACTGTGGTGAATCTGTCGGATGTCGATACTTTCCATCAATAATTCTTTCATCTGCATGCTAAGTCAGGTGTCTTGCATCGGTTTCACTATGAAACATGCGCCTAAATCTAGGAATTATAGGAAAATACCATAAGAATTTTGCTGGAGACAATCTTTTTTTATATCGAGACAAACTGCATTTAGGGCACTCAGTTAACAATGCATATTCATTACGAAACAAAACGCAATCGTTTGGATAAAAATGTATCTTATCATAACTCATGCCAATAGAGCACAACATTTTTTTGCCTCATAGGTTCAATTAGGAAGAACATTATCCTCCGATAGCATTTCTCTCATAAGGGCCAACAACTCTGTGAAACTTTTATCCGACCATCCATTGCCCGCCTTTAATTTGTACAACTTTAACACTGCAAATAGTCTTGAGAATTTAGTGCAACCTTTATACAATGGTTTCTCTGCATCGCTTACCAACCTCTCAAACATTTCAGGATAATCATGAAGATCTTCTTCAAGTGCTTCTACAATCTCTTCAACTCGATCACAATCATATGCTTCTATGTCTTTGTCGTCTGAAGCATAAGTCGTATTACTTTTCCCACTCGGTTCACCATTCTCGTTAATTTTCTCACCATGAAATTTCCAACACTGATAACTTTGATCAATTCCATGCCTCAATAAACGCGATTTTAATCCATCTGCGTAAACCTTACCAATATAAAAACAACCTAAGCAAGGCCATTTCATTCGACTGTGGTCTTTAACGTGTTGAACAACAAACTTAACAAACTCCACAACCCCATTCTCGTACTCTTTGGACAATCGATCGACAAACATCAATTTTTTATCATGGTTTTCCTACTTATTAAGGTAAGAAATCAATATCAACTTCAATAACCTATACATAACCAATGTAAATCCAAACGACAATAACCTATACATAACCGATGTAAATCTAAATGACAATAACCTATACATAACCAATGTAAACTCAAACGCAAATAACCTATACATAACCAAGGTAAATCCAGACGAAAATAACCTATACATTACCAAGGTAAATCCAGACGAAAATAACCTATACATAACCAGTGTAAATCCAAACGAAAATAACCTATACATAACCAAAGATAATAAGAGATACATAACCTATACATATTTTCACTGCATAACCTTTACATATTTTCACCATATAACATATACATAACCTGAATAAATCCAAACAAAAATAGAGATACATAATCTGATTTTTCACTATTCTTCACATAATCATAACAACAATATTGCCTATTTTCACTATTCTTCACAAAATCATATTTATCAAAGAAATGCATAGCAATGACATTGCCTTATTCTTCACAAAATCTTATTTTCACTATTCTTCACAAAATCAACATAACAACAACAATAATGTGATTTTTCACTATTCTTCACAGAATCATAACAACAACATTGCCTATTTTCATTATTCTTCACAAAATGATATTTATCAAAGAAATACATAACAATGACATTGCCTTATTCTTCACAAAATCTTATTTTCACTATTCTTCACAAAATCAACATAACAACAACAATGTACCTTATGAGAACTCAGTAGAGCACGAACTCAGACGAACTCAGTCAAGAAAATAGAGGTTTCAACAAGAATTGTGAACTCAGTAATGGAGGACGAACTCGGACGAACAGTGAACTCAGTAATGGAGGTTTCAACAAGAACAGTGAACTCAGTCAACGTTTATGGAGGTAAATCGTGTGTTAGGTTTCGTGTTCGCATGGGGGGAGAAGAAAGAGGAAACGAATGAAAATAGAAACTGACTTGTAATATTTTAATTTAATTAGACCTTAGACAGCGCTTTTGAGAAAAGTGATGTCTAAGAGCGACATTTAAAAGCGCTTTTGAAAACCGCTGTCTAAGGTTGACCTTAGACAGCGCTTTTGATTTTATTATTATTTTAAATTATAAGATCTTAAACAGCGCTTTGGAGAAAACACTATCTAAGATATACCTTTAAAAGCGCTTTGAGAAAGCGCTGTCTAAAGGGCACCTTAGACAACGCTTTTTAATATATTTTGTGAAAAGTTTCTGTGTTTTATTTTTTTTTCCACTTATAGCAGCGCTTTTTTAATTAACCGCTGTCTAAGGTGCGTTGTTAAATATCATTTTTGGCATAGTGAAATTGGGTGATTAGAATTGAATACTTGGCCCACCAAGGGTGGAGGGTATTTATAAGGGCACATGCTCGTGGATTGTGGACGCCTAGCCTTTGACTGAGCATAACTGCCTCCTGTAAATCTGGATGACAGTAGGCCGCGTAAAAGGCGTTATGGCGCGTGAAGGGAGGTTCCCAATGGCTATATGCCAATGACTCTTTCTTACATCGGTCATAACTTCGCTAATCTCTTATTGGGCTTATGCCCAGACGAATACTGGATTGAGCCTCAATTTGACGTAGGGCACTTGCTAGACCAGTCCAGAACAACAACGATGTAGAGACGTTAGATATAGAAACTCAAGTTTAAATATGTGACATTTGAAGTGAATTTCAAGCCATTAAGAGTTCGTTTGGTGCGCAGAATATGATAGCAACATGATATGATATAAACCATAATAAAGATATGATATAGTTAGGATAAGACTTATCCTATCATTTTTTGTTTCACACAGGATACCAAACATAATATATATATATATATATATATATATATATATATATATATATATATATATATATATATATATATATATATATATATATATATATATATATATATATATATAATTTACCTATGTAAAACAACTAAGTTTTTTCAAATTAATTTTTAAAATGTTTTAAAATTTATAAATTGATAAAAAAAAATTTTTATATAATTAAAAAAAATCATTGACACTACTGAGTAAACAATTTTAGCTTTTTTTAAAAATAATATATATATAAACTACCCTTACAAGAAAATATATTTAATTTAATAAAAAATAAAATTAATATTTATATTTTTAAAATTATATTAACTATTTTATTTTTAATACTTTCAATTTAATAGCTTTAAATTTTTTATACTATATAAATATACAAATTCACCATTATGACAAAATCAAACATATTTTTTTTATAAATTATTTATTGATATTTTTTAATTGAATATCAAATTAATCTTTATTTATATTTTATCATATTTAATATTTTATTTTAAAATATATTTTATAGATGTAAATTTGTAAATTATTTTCTTATCTTATCCTCAACTCATATTCAAAGATAAAATTTAAAATAGTGAGACAAAATATGATAAATTTCATGATTAAATTATCATATTTTATTATGTCATCAAACAATAGTTTATATCTCAGTCTCTTAAAACAAAAAAAAAAATCTCAACTTGATTCTAGTTTATATCTTAGTCTCTTAAACCAAAAAAAAATCTCAACTTGATTCTAAGCGTATTTAATTGGTATGGTATGCATCAATCTCATAAATTCAACTTCACCTATGTAGCAGCATTTTACAAACTTCATCATTATGCCATTTATGTGTTTAAAACAGGGGTAAAAGAGAAATTAAAAAAAAAGGTTTAAATACTTTTTGTTCCTTTAACTTATTTTTAGAGTTCAATTTCATCTCTTAACTTTAAATCGTTCAATTTGATCCCTTAACTCTTAGGAGAGTGGTAAAAGACATTAACTCTTGCTGATGAGGCAACAGTCAAATGTGTTGTATGTACTTGTTGAAACCCTTCCACACTTCACTTCTTCTCCAAATCAATTTAAGATTCACCAAAACTCAATCCTCACTAGTTGTTTCTGCAAAATAGGTGATAATGGTTATCAAATTCAGTTTGGTTCATTATTAATTCCAAACGAGAAAAGGGTCTTTTGGCACAAGCATTGCACTTAAAACTACAGGCGAGAAGGAACAATCATTTAAAATTGATGAACAAAATTATAGAGCTTTGAATAAAAATCAGAACATTGATGTACTTGAAATGAGACTGAAAAGCATTAAAGGGAAGAAACACAACAATGTTGTATTCAATGTAGGGTTTAGTTTGATGAATGAAAATTTACAAAAGTTTATTGTGGTTCTTCTCCGTCTTGTTTGAATTGCATTCTAGGAAATATGTGAGTTCCTATAAGAGATATTTCAAATTCATCCCATCAAACTAATAAAATTTTGACAAAGATTCTTTATTAGAATCGAAAATAATATCATAGATATATATTTGAACTAAAATAATATGTTTTGTTTTGTGTCGCTCCCAATAAATGAGACTAACTCAAATAAGGTACAGACGCGAACGGTCGGCGAAAGGATGAAATGAATAGAGTCGCCAGCTAGGCATTTTTATCCCGAAGGAAAGGTAATGCTGCATAAACCTAGAAAGATATGGATAAGACGGTTGCGAACCAGAGAAACTGAGAAAGGGGGTTGGTTACAACCTGGGAAGGTATTAGCACCCAGATTGTCCGTCGTACTCGACGGGATCCACGCTTGAAAGATTTGTGTTTTAAATGGGGTAGTGTGAGTGCAATCTGTGTATAAAAGGGCTGGAAAGGGATATACAGGTGTCCGTGTAAAAGGAGTGTAAAGTGAAGTATGTGAAGTGTATAAATATACAGTGTCAGTGTAAGAAATGAATGAAATGCCCAAGATAATGAGGCTTAAAGAATAAAGCTAGAAAGAGGGGGGATATACAGAGACTTTTGTTCGATAACTGTTAAGTTATGCCTACGTATCCTCTCGTGCAATGAGGAAGTCAGAACACCGTAGTTCGACCCAAAGAGACTGAAAGATAAATTGACTTGTGAACTGCTTACTTGTCCATGCTCAAGTGTATGACCTGTCTGGCTCAGGTGCAAACTGTCTTGCATTAGACGGAAGAAGCAAGTTCTCGTTTATGAGTGAATTAGGTGAGAAAAGAATCCCGGAGGAGACGATTATTGTTTGTTTTTGCATTTTCAGTCTTTTATTGCATTTTGAAGTTTGTCATAAGTTAATGAGCTTAATCCTAAACCAATGGATTTAGTAAACTCATCACATCTTCCCTCTGATTAGGGGTAATGAGAATACCTTAAGTGTGAAGTCAACTTCTCACACTTAATCACCATGATGCAGGATTAAGGTCATTAACCTACTTGTGATTATTTAGATGTTTTTGGTGTTTTTGTTTAGTGTTAAGTAATGAGATTAAGCCATAATCAGGGATTAAACGGACTCATTACACCATCCTAATAGAAGGATAATAGATGAGAATGTTTAAGCTGAGGAAAGCTCCTCAACTTAATCCATGATTAGGGATTAACTTCATGACAAAACAAAGCCTTTATTAAATGGATTTTAATTAATGATAAGATGATGAAGTGAGTTTTATGGTTTGTAAGACAACTTGAGAGGGACTTGTCCATTAACACTAGGGTTAGTCCTTCTTAACCAGTTAAGGAAGAATTAGAACCCTAATGCAAGGCCCAAGTTACAAGCTTGATGTCTTAGTGATTATTAGATGGATTGATTAAAGGATTTAAACACATTAAGGGTTTAACACTTAGGATTAAAGTTATACACTCCATCCTAATAGAAGGATGCAGGCATAAGCTTAATCACAAAGCCTTAAAACCTTTAGGGTTTAGTCCTTGATTATGAGATGAGAAGAGAAGACTCAAAGATGACACAAAGGAAAAACTAAATGGGGGACTAATCAAAAACCTAATTATTGCCATGCTTGGTTGTTCCTAGGGTTTGTGAGGTTTACAAGAAAGATCTTCAGAGAAACCACCAGGAAGCAGATGAAAGGAGCAAAGAGAAGCAAAGTAACTTGCTTCATTTAAGAAGACAAGTCACTTGAAGAAAGAAAGTAAAATGAAGAAGAATGAGCAAGCTCAATCTCAAACACAAGACAAAATGCAGCAATGATGCATAAGAGAGATGAAAAGAGATTGTGAGAAGTGAAGGCAAATTCACTTCTCAAAGTTACTTACCACCTGAAAAGTTAGTGAAAGGAATGCAATGCAATGCAAAATGAAATGAAATGGCATGTTGCAAACCAAAACCAGAAGCATATGTGTGATGTTGATGATGCTAAGAGACGATGCAAACATGAGGCAAGGCATGAGAATGATCATACAAACATATGGATGCAAATGGAGCATTCTTAGAACCATGAACATACATGAAAAGTTATGGAATGCAAATGACATACAATCATGGCAAATGCAAGATGCAATGATCAAACATGTTTCTAATATGTCCTAAGGTGTATTATGAATCAAATGGATGCACAAAATGTCAAGGCAAGTCATGGTATGCAAGCAAATAGAAGATGGATGCAAATGAAAGCCCAAATTAGGGTTTATGATCAATGCACAAAACAAAAATCAAAACCAGAAGCAAACATCATGATAAAAAATTGAAAATACATTCAAAGGAACCCTAAACCTATACAAACTCACTGCCCAAAGGAGGGGTTCTAACTCTTAACCTAATGAGGGTTATGAATTTCTTAAGATTGCTAGGGTTTCAAGGTACCTTGTCAAGAAAAATGTCAAACAAATAGGAAATGCAAGATCAATTCATGCCAATTTAATCCTATAAACTACATGATATGCAAGATGCAATGCAAAAAGAATCATTTTCCAACTCTTAAAGGCTAGGCAGAAATGAATTTTTGAAGTTTGAATCAAAATAATGCCTTGAAATGAAATTAATTCCATGGAAAATTGTCAAAAGACATCAAGATCAAAAAAGAAATTTGGTTTGAGAGTTGGACAATGTTTCTAAATGATTTTAAATGTCTCATGAATTTTTTTGTGATTTTTTAAATACCTAAAAGTATTTTAATTAATTAATTCTCATTAATTAATTAAAAATAAACTTTTAAATGATTTAAAAATATTTTTTAATGCAAAAAATAAAAATAAAAATGTTTTTGGTTTCTGAAAATTAATAAAAGCTTGGATAAAAATTTTCAGAATTTTTCAATGATTTTTACTATTTTTAATAAAATATAGAAAACAAATGAAATTAAATGAAAATAAAATTGAATAAAAATGAAAGTATGCACATCCAAGGGACAGGATTGGTTCTGGGGATATTTTGTTTGACTTCGCGCGCAATCTGATGGTCACAATTCAAACTGAGCTAATTTCCATTTTAAATTAATTAAACTGAATTAATTAGGTTAATTATGGATTAGGGTTTCTAATGTTGCATCCTGGCCACTCAAACACGCGCGAGTCAGCCCTGGTCAACACATCCAACGCTCCACATTCAAACTTGCATTAATGACTCTGATTAGCCCTAAACAAATTCAGGTGGTCGGAGAAGACTTCCGGTCGTCTTCTCCGGCCAGACCCTCACCTGAAAGTTGCTAACTTTCTCCCTAGGTCTCTAAAACATCATCTCTCTGCCCAGAATCCATCCCCAATCATCATAGAGCAAGAATCAGCAATCAAAATACATTTATTTTTCATATTAAGGCTGAATCGAAACAAAATGCATTTAGGTCAGAAAATTTCAGAACACGAATACATGCTTATTTCTCAACCATTTCAAAAAGTAAAAAACATCAGAGTGATCAGCAAAGCATGAGGAACAATCTAGGAACTTGAAAACTCATTTCTGGAAAAAAAGTTCTTGAGGTACCTGAGCTTGAGCTTTCTCAGTTTGCAACTTTCTGGCCTCCTCTCTTTGTGCAATCCACTCCTCTTGAGCTCCTGATGAAGTCTTGATGCTTGGGAGGAATTTATGTTGGTTGATTTGGGAGATTGCAGAAGTTCTGTTCAAGGGGGGGTGGAAATCGTATTTTGATTTCAGTGAGTTTCAGGCTATGGTGATGGGTGGTTTGTGATCAGTGAAGCATGTTGAGATTGTTTGTGAAGTTTGTTTGTGTGTTTGAGGCTTGTGGAGAGTGTTTCGAATGGTTTTGCAAGTTGGAGCAAAAATGATAACTATGGCTTGGAGTGTGTTTCAGCATCAAGTGTGTGGTGTGTTATGCTGGCTTTGGTCCATGTATCAAAAGGTGATAGGTCAGAAAGTTGTTGGTGGCCTATTGTGATTGGTATGAGTCTTTGGCCAAAATGTCAAACTTTGTGTAAGAGAGGTATGAGCTCATAGCTAGCCAAGGACAAATGGGGTGTCCTGCGCAGCAAGAAGTGTGGAGAGCCTTAGGATCATTTGTGAAGTCAGCAAGCAAGTGGATTAGGGTTTGAGTGAGCTTTTGCAACTTGCTTCATCCTTGGCCCTTTTGAAATTTCTTGTTACACAAGTCATGAAAATGGGTGATCCTTTGATGCAATCTGACTTTTAGGCCTTGGTTCATGTTTGTATGAAGATTAGAAGTCCATTTGATAGCACAATTTGCCTTGGCAAGTGATTTTGCAACTTTGCCTCTTTGGTGGAAAACTTGAAATTATGTGATTTTTCCCAACTTTGACAAGCCATAACTTTAGATCCAAAATGAATTAGGTCAAGTTCTTGTAATTTTTGAAAAGGGAATGATCCATTCTACAACTTTCATGACCAAAGTTTTTTCATTTGAAGCATTTTTGAATAAAAAAGCAAGGGTTGAAAAAGTTTCCCAAAATGGCAATTTTCAATATAAGTCAACTTTCCCAAAAAGTCAACTTTGCAAATGACTTGAAATTCTCCAATTTTGTGAACTTCCAACATCTTCTATGATCAAATAAAGATCATACACAATCAAAATGATGAAGAACATCCTTTGGTTGGGTCATTGGGGGCCTCAGATGCCCTGATTTTGCACTGACTTGCTCAAAAAGTCAACTCTTGATCAGATGACTTCCCCATGGAATTTCTTCATGAAAATTGATATGCATGCTCCCTATACCATATAGAGACCAATAGAAACAAGAATGACCTAAAAATTTGGAGTTATGGCCTCTGAAACCAAAACCCTAATTTTAGGTCATCTGTGTAGTTAAACCTGGCTCTGCTTCCATGCCATTCTCAGTTCTTGTGATTATTTGACATTCTTGACTTTGAGGGGATATAATATGATGCTTGAACATACATGGACCCCTATGAAGTGATTGATGACCTTTGGAGTGGCTCAAGAAGCTCTTGGATTGCTCAGATCACAAACCCTAGATGCAGATGACTTGGGAACAATGCAGTGAATCAAAAATGTGGTATGGGATGTTGTGATTGAGTTTATGCATATGAAGAGATCACAAGCCATGGTGTGAATGGGTGAGGGCAAATTTGGGGTGTTTACAACTGCCCCTATTCAAACATGAGTTAGTTGTGCAGGATGTAAGCGACGGCTTATCAGGCAAACAAGATAACTTGTGGTTGAATAACAAAGACAGTCCAAAATTTGCACTCACAGAATGAAGAAGAAAAGGGATATAGATTGTAAAGGAAAATAAAGTATAATGAAGTGCGGGCGACGGAGGACGACCGTCAAGCAGAGGACGACTGCTGGGGAAAGGGCAATGACGGGGACGACCGACATGCTGGGGAAAATGCGGGAAATAAAGCAATGACGGGGACGGCCGACATGCTGGGGGTATAAGGGATTATGATGGGGACGGCCACCAAGATGAAGCTATAAGATTCTTTGGGGATTATAGGTAAAAAAATAAATGATGAGGTACGGTCATCAGGTTCATAAAGTAATGCAAACAACGATGGGGACGGCCATCGGGCTAAACTGATGAAGGACGATCATCAGGAAAAGGAGAAAGGACCACGACGGGGACGACCATCGGGTTAAAGAATAAATGAAATAATGATGAGGGACGGTCATCAAAGGTGAAGGACGATCACCTGGCAGGGGACGGTTGCTCTGTTGGGGATAAGATGAGGGACGGTCATCTAAGGTGAAGGACGATCACCTGGCAGGGTACGGCTGCCGAAAGTATCGCGACATAGGACGAATGCTGGATAACAGGTCAACGATGGGGACGGCCATCGGATGAGCATGATGAAGGACGATCATCAAGAGGTGAAGGACGATCACCTAGCAGGGGACGGCTGCTCTCAAGGTTTATCATGACATAGGACGAATGTCAGATAACAAGATCAACGATGGGGACGGCCATCGGATAAAATGATGAAGGACAATCATCAAGAGGGGTGAAGGACGATCACCTAGCAGGGGACGGCTGCTAAATATCACGACATAGGACGAATGTCGGATAAAAGGTCGACGATGGGGACGGCCATCGGACGAGCATGATGAAGGACGATCATCAAGAGGTGAAGGACGATCACCTAGCAGGGTACATCTGCTCTCAGGGTTTATCACGACATAGGACGAATGTCAGATAGAAAAGAAATTTTGCTTTGCTGGCGACTTACTAGGGAATAGTAAACACGGACGAGCGTTTACACCCGAGAAACAAAAGGTATAAGTGTTTTGACGTTGTGTATAGACTAAAGATGCGGACGAGCATCCCTAAGACTACGATACGGACGAGTATCGGGTAGAAACAAATACTGACACGTGTTCAGAGATGATGATACGGACGAGTATCAACTGGTTAACAAAGAACACGGACGGGCGTTGCTTCTGAGATACTCTTCTGGGGAATAGTAGACACAGACGAGTGTATATTTTCAAGAAGACAAGAGTGTTTGACACAGTGTATGGATTAAAGATGCAGACGAGCATCCCTAAGACTATGATACAAACGAGTATCCGGTAGAAAAAAACGCTTGACGCATGTTCTGAGATGATGGTACGAACGAGTACCAACTGGTTAACAAAGAACACGGACTAGTGTTGAATCCGAGGAGTAACAAGTACGAGTGGTGTAATGACAAGTGTTTAACTTGCTGGAGAGAGTGACACGGACGAGTGTCAAGAGGTATATTATAAACAAGTATATGCTTTACAAAGTGTTTAGGTAATTATGCTGAGGAAAGTGACACGGACGGATGTCAAGAAAGTTATATATATACGTATCTGTGAGTGCAAAGGGGACGCTTTGGCTTTCTGCTGGGGGTATGACACGGACGGGTGCCACAAGGAGTATGTACTGGTGTTTTGTGAGTGTAAGGCAACTGCTTTAGCTTTCACTGGGGACATGACACGGACGGGTGTTAGGAGGTATTTGTTTTGTGAGAGAAATGTTTGGGCTCTCTGCCGGGGAATCTGGTGAGCATTCTGTATATGGTTGATGGATAGTCATTATTCACAAGTGTTTGATTCAAAACATGGCTTATGATTATGCAATATGTTTGATTTTTTCCGTAATGCTCCGTATTAGACGGAATGCTACGCTCTGTGGGGAATATGATGCGGATGCTATGATTATGCAGAGATACCGATCCAGGATTCGAGTCCCGTTGCTGTGGAGATCTCTGGCTGATCTGCTTGAAGTAGACATCCCGGTTGGGGATGAGATCATTGGTATATCTGACATATGAGACTCTGCTTGGGGATACAGGTCACTGATAGATCTATCTTTGGTAATAAGGGACCCAGCTGGGGTTCGTAGAAGCTTTCTTCACCCTGTTGTGAGATCCTCAGGCATTGCTCTTCCGGATAGAGGCTGAAACTATGTGGGGAGATGGTTCCCAGGCTTTTGCATTTGGCTGCGGAGGAAGAATGAATGGCAACTCGGCTGGGGAGAAATAACAAGTGGCAACTCAGCTGGGGAGAAATAACAAGTGGCAACTCAGCTGGGGAGAAAACACTTCTGGTGCTAAGGCTGAGTGAGTATTGATTTGCCAGCTTGCTGGAATGAAGTTTATATGCCCCATGTCTTGTTTTGAATACCTGCAATCCTGCAAAGACAGAGAAACGCACAAGTAATCCCGAGGTATCCCTTACCGGACTCCGTCGTAAGAGTCCAGACACTCCCGGGAGTAAATATATTTCCTGTAAGCACGCATACTTTAGAAACATCTGTATTTATGCAATTAGTATCTTAAAGATATCGGACATTTTGCAAATGAAAATAAAATGTACGAGACGTGACTGACAATCTGATTTTATTAATTCGTATGCCCTGAATTGGCAATATACAGTCAAAGAAACATATCCCCTAAAAAGAGGAGATTGTTACAAATTGAGAAACAAAATGTTGGCAATGTTGACGACGCTCCAAGAAGCTTCCCTTTTGCCATGACTCGTATAACTTTTGACGCTCTTCTCGTCTTGCTTTATGAAGAAGGCTGATTCTGAAAGAAGCTTGATCCTTTCGAAGCTTACCAAGTTGTAAGTGATACAGACGAATTCAGAATGCAGCTGTTCGCTTATTCCCTTATTTTGCATGGATCGCCCTTTCGGGTTTTCAATCCATCGGGATACCCATTCTTGTCTGAGTTGTCCAATGCGGCTTTTCAACTCAGCGGGTGTACATCTTTTTGTTTATTTTCCCTTATTTTTGCCCGAGTCTTTTATTCTGTTTTTGACTCGCCGGGATGCCCTATTTTTGCCTGGACTTACATTCTGTTTTTATGTCCAGCGGGTCATTTTTTATGCGAAGTATTTTTTTAACTGCATCTGAATTCACAGGGGACGGGAAATCTTCACCATCCATAGTGCTGAGCATGAGTGCTCCACCGGAGAAAACTTTCTTTACTACGAATGGTCCTTCATAGTTTGGAGTCCATTTGCCCCTGTGGTCTGTATGAGGAGGGAGGACTCTTTTCAGCACAAGATCTCCTACTTGATACTCTCGGAGCCTGACTTTCTGATCGAAGGCTTTCTTCATTCTTTTCTGATATAACTGCCCATGGCAGATTGCAGCCAATCTTTTCTCTTCAATCAGACTCAGTTGTTCGTATCGGGATCGGACCCATTCTGCTTCGTTTAGTTTAAAATCCATCAGTACCCGCAGGGAGGGTAATTCAACTTCAACAGGTAGGACTGCCTCCATACCATACACAAGCTGATATGGCGTTGCCCCAGTGGATGTTCTGATTGACGTGCGGTACCCATGCAAGGCAAACGGTAGCATTTCATGCCAGTCTTTGTAGGTGACTACCATCTTCTACACAATCTTCTTGATATTCTTATTAGCTGCCTCAACAGCGCCGTTCATCTTTGGCCTGTAAGGAGAAGAATTGTGGTGTTGGATCTTGAGGTCCCGGCATAGCTCTGCCATCATTTTGTTGTTTAAGTTGGAACCATTATCAGTAATGATTCGTTCGGGAACTCCATACCGACAGATGATGTCTCTCTTCAGAAATCGGGCTACCACTTGTCTTGTAACATTTGCATAAGAAGCTGCCTCGACCCACTTGGTAAAATAATCAATAGCAACCAGGATGAATCTGTGGCCATTTGAAGCAGTCGGCTCAATCTTGCCAATCATGTCAATGCCCCACATGGCAAAGGGCCAGGGAAAAGACATCACATTCAGAGGATTGGGAGGAACATGCACCTTATCCGCATAGATCTGGCACTTATGGCATTTCCTGGCATAGGCACAACAGTCGGCATCCATTGTGATCCAGTAATAGCCTGATCTTAGCAACTTTTTCGCCATGGCATGCCCTCCTGCATGGGTACCAAAGGATCCTTCGTGCACTTCGTGCATTAACAAGTCCGCTTCTGTTCTATCAACGCATCTGAGGAGTACCATATCAAAGTTTCTCTTGTACAGGGAACCATCAGTATTCAGGAAGAAACTACCAGCAAGCCTTCTTAAAGTCTTCTTATCACTGGAAGATGCCCCAGGTGGGTATGTTTGATCCTCCAAGAAGCGCTTAATGTCATGGAACCAAGGCTTATCATCTTTGACAATGTCTGCTGCAAATACATATACTGGTCTGTCAAGCATGGACACTGAAATCCGAGGCACAAAGTTGGCAGCTTGGACTTTGATCATGGATGAAATGGTAGCCAGAGCATCTGCAAACTGATTCTCGTCCCGAGGGATATATTCAAGCTTGACCGTTGTGAAGAAAGTCAATAACCTCCTTGTATAATCCCTATAAGGTATCAGATGATCCTGGTGGGTGTACCATTTGCCGTTGGTTTGATTAACTACCAGAGCTGAATCTCCGAATACAGTCAATGTCTTGATCCTGAGGTCAATGGCTTCCTCAAGACCCATAATACAGGCTTCGTATTCAGCTTCGTTGTTAGTGCAGTTAAAGGTGAGTTTTGCCGAGAAAGGCATGTGAACCCCCTTTGGTGTAATGAGTACTGCACCAACACCACGACCATTCATATTAACAGCCCCATCAAACATCATAGTCCATTCTTCTTCCGGGTCAGGCCCTTCAGTGTGAATAGGCTCTTCATGATCTTTTGCTTTTATGAACATGATGTCTTCATCAGGGAAGTCAAATCTCATAGGCTGGTAATCATCAATGGGTTGCTCAGCAAGATAATCAGACAACACACTGCCCTTGATGGCTTTCTGAGATGTGTACTGGATGTCATATTCTGTGAGGATCATCTGCCATCTTGCAACCCGTCCGGTAAGAGCTGGCTTCTCAAAAATGTACTTAACCAGGTCCATCTTTGATATCAATAAGGTAGTGTGGGTCAACATATACTGTCTCAGTCGGCGAGCAGCCCACGCTAAAGCACAACAATTTTTCTCGAGCAGTGAATAACGTTGTTCACAGTCGGTAAACTTTTTGCTTAGGTAGTAAATTGCATACTCTTTTCGACCAGACTCGTCATGCTGGCCCAGCACACACCCCATTGACTCTTCTAATATTGTCAAGTACATTATCAGAGGTCTTCCTTCAACTGGAGGCATAAGGATTGGAGGCTCTTGCAAGTACTCCTTGATCTTGTCAAAAGCCCTCTGGCAGTCTTCGTTCCACCTGATCGTTTGTTCTTTTCTTAACAGCTTGAACAAAGGCTCACAGGTTGCTGTAAGGTGAGATATGAACCTTGAAATGTAGTTCAATCTACCTAGAAACCCCCAGACTTCTTTTTCAGACTTCGGTGCAGGCATTTCTTGAATGGCTTTGACTTTATCAGGGTCAACTTCAATCCCTTTCTCGCTTACAATAAATCCCAGCAGCTTACCAGATCGCACCCCGAATGTGCATTTGTTGGGGTTCAACTTCAGTTGGTACTTCCTCAGACGCTTGAATAACTTTAGCAGATTCACCAGGTGGTCTTCTTCTGTGAGGGATTTGGCAATCATGTCATCCACATAACATTCGATTTCTTTATGGATCATATCATGGAATAATGTTACTATAGCCCGTTGATATGTTGCACCAGCATTCTTCAGTCTGAATGGCATCACCTTATAACAGAACGTGCCCCAGGGTGTGATGAAAGTTGTCTTCTCCATGTCTTCAGGTGACATCTTGATCTGATTGTATCCTGAAAATCCGTCCATGAAGGAGAACACCGAGAACTGAGCCGTATTGTCAACCAGTACATCAATGTGAGGTAATGGGAAGTCATCTTTCGGGCTGGATCTGTTCAGGTCCCGGTAGTCAACACACATCCTCACTTTGCCGTCTTTCTTAGGCACAGGTACAATATTAGCAACCCACGGTGGATAGCTAGTTACAGCAAGGAATCCGGCGTCCCACTGCTTTTGTACCTCTTCTTTTATCTTCATTGCCATATCTGGGCGAGTACGACGCAGCTTCTGTTTTACTGGCGGGCAATCTTCTTTTAACGGCAGCTTGTGCATGACAATATCGGTGTCCAACCCTGGCATATCCTGGTAAGACCAAGCAAACACATCCACATAGTCCCGAAGCATGTCAATCAACTGTTCTTTCACTGAGTCTTGTAGGCAGGCCCCGATCTTAACCTCTTTCACGTCTTCTTCCGTACCAAGATTAACCGTTTCGATCTCCTCCTGATGAGGAGTGATAACCTTCTCCTCTTGCCTTAACAACCTGGATAGCTCTTCAGGAAGCTCATAATCTTCTTCAACCCCTTCATCAGCTTGATTGATTGGATTGTCAAAGTCATACGATGTCATAGCGGTGTTGTTGTCGGTGCAGTCTGGAAGGCACTCTCTACAAGGGTTTAGATTGTTTATTTTAGTGATTGATTTTAATCTTGTTTAGAAAGAGAGAAAATGAAGTTTATCATTTTGGAAAACATTGCCATTTTATTTTTGTACAAAAAGAAAAATGAAAAACAGTGAGCAGAAAAGAAAAAAAGACTCATTTGCAAAAGATGTCCGATATTCATTAATTGATCTATTTGCACAAAATTACAAGATGGCCCGATTACAAATGAGTCTTGTCATCTTGGGCAAGATGCAAGACTTGATGCATGCTTAAAATACAGGAAATAATAATTACTCTGCAGGAGTAACCCTTATAATTTCCTGGGAAGACCAGTTTGAGATACGGCTCCGGGATCCTTGGACGTATCCAGCTCTCCAGGTTGCGCTCATCTTCCGACTCATCTTCCAAGTTGTTTACTGCATCAGGGGTGAGCATCCCCCCACTGACAAAACTGGGCTTCTTAGCAGCCTCTGATTGATCTTGTTGAGTTGGTTTGTAACCCAACCCAAATCTGTCCTCTTTCTTCTCCACAGGCAACAGCTTGCCCCAACCTTGGGCATTCCCCTCTTCAACAACCTTACTGGCTTGCTGATAAGATGTCATGGAAGTCCCAAGTACAGCAGATGCTTCATTAATGTTCAGGGCTTTAAATCCCTGGCTCATGGTTTCATGGATCTCTCCATCCATCTCAATATATTTGTATGTAGCCAGGTGGCTAACAAAAATATCTTCTTCACCACAAATGGTGATGATCTGGCCCTCCCACTCGAATTTCAGCTTCTGGTGAAGGGTAGACGTAACTGCGCCAGCGGCATGGATCCAAGGTCTACCCAACAAACAGCTGTAGGCCGGCTGAATGTCCATCACATAGAAGGTAATTTTAAAAGTCTGCGGGCCAATCATCACAGGCAGATCAATCTCTCCTAGCACTGATCTTTTAGAGCCATCAAATGCTCTCACCACTAAATTACTTGGACGCAATGCCAAGCCATCATACTCCAGCTTCACCAAGGCTTTCTTTGGTAAAACATTGAGTGAAGACCCATTGTCTACCAGTACATGTGATAGAACAGCACCCTTGCATTCAAGAGTGATGTGTAAAGCCTTGTTGTGATTACATCCCTCAGTTGTTAAATCAGCATTGGTAAAACCCAACCCATGGATGGTATTGACATTTGCTACCACGGTCTCCAACTGATTAACGGTGATCTCCTCTGGCACATATGCTGCGTGCAAGACTTTTAGTAATGCATTCCGGTGAGCTTCGGAACACATCAGCAGGGATAGAATGGAGATTTTTGAGGGAGTTTGGTGAAGCTGATCCACCACTTTGTAATCACTCTTCTTTATAATTCTCATAAACTCGTCTACATCTTGTTCAAAAGATATTTTCTGTGTTTCCTTGAGAATGGGTTCTTCAGATATTACACTTTTTCCCTTTGCTTTGGCAGCAGCTTCTGCTTCGGCATTAGGTCTTTGTGATTGCGAGGCAAAAAGGCGTCCGCTTCTGGTGAAGCCTCCGCCTCCCCCGACATTGTCAATCTGTGGAGAAGAAGTTGAAGAGTCAAGAGTGATTTTCTCCCCATTGCAGTAAAGGTCAGAACCGTAATGCCAAGGGATGGCATTACTGCTTTCATATGGAACTGGTCCAGGTACCATGATAGTAACCGGACTGACTGCAGCAGAGGAGGGTGTTGAAATAGTGTGCGGATCGTAGTAGATGGTGACTGGTGATCTGGCAGGAGATGCCACTGTTTGTTGTTGAAAATTGTTGTTCGGAGGAATACTTGACGGATCATAATAAATAGTGACTGCTGAAATATCTTCTGGTGTTGTAGAAGATCTTGCTGGGTAAATGGATGTTGATTTTGTAGAAAATTCTGAATAAAGGGGTGCTGATGTTGTAGAAGGAATGTTTGTTGATGTTTGATTTTTTGATATGATGGACGAAGCCATTGTTGATAGTGCTGATGAATTGCTTGGAATGACTGTTGTTGCAGTTGTAGAAGACTCGGGGATTGTTGTCAAGGAGATTGTTGGATTTGAAGGTGTTGATGTTGTGATTTGAATTAAGCCACTTTGGATAAGACCATCTATGCCGCTTCTCAAGTTATCACACCCATTTACCGAAATGTTGCAATAACCGCACCCGAGCTCACACCCGGGGGAACACCTGGCATTCTAAGAGTTGAGCTTTAATCTCTACCAGGGGTGTCCGAATCTGCCCAACACTGGTTATTAAGAAAGACGGCTTATCTTCCTCAATAGCATTAATTCTGGGTCCTCCGTGGTTGGGCATGGGATTCTTGTTGACATTTGGCGGGGGTGCAAAGTTTAGAGCTTTAGAATCTACCAGGTCTTGTACCTTCATTTGTAAAGCTCTGCACTTCTCTGTACTGTGGCCAGGTGCATTGGAGTGAAAAGCACATCTGGCGTTGGCGTCATAATTTCTTGGCAGACTGGAAGGATCTGGTGGTGTCAACGTCCTTAACTCAACCAAGTTGAGCTTCAGGAGCTGTGGCAGTAAAGCGGCATAAGGCATAGGGATTGGATCAATCACCCTATTGGCCTGAGATGGTCTCTGCTGAAAAGGTCTTTGTTGATTGTTGCTGTTGTTGTTGTTGTAGTTTCTCTGAGGTGGATATTGAACTTGTTACTGGTAGTGGGGTTGTTGTTGTGGTTGATATGCCGGTTGCTGAGGAATTGGAGCGGGAATAGTGACAGCTGCCACTGACCTATGAACATACTGAGGTCTGCCCCTGTTGGCCTGAATAGCATTAGTCTCACCGGTTCTTCTTGGACCTACAAAAGGTTTTCTGGTATTGCTAGACGAGCTCGCACCATTGTCAGAAATTTTTCCCATCTTTAATAGGCTTTCAATCCTTTCTCCAGCTATGAGTACGTCAGCGAAGCTGGTGGAAGAAAAGGCAGCTAGCCTGTCAATATATGTCCCTTGAAGGGTATTCATAAACATGTCGGCCATTTCCCTTTCCGACATGTGTGGCTGGACAGCAGCAGCAAGCTGTCTCCACCTCTGGGCGTATTCCCGGAAGCTTTCCCTGGATGATTGAGACATTCCCATCCGGAGGGTCCTGTTAGGAGCCATATCCAAGTTGTACTGGTACTGTCTGATGAAGGCCTCAGCTAGGTCCTTCCAGCATCTGATGGTTGCTCTGGTCAAGTGAGAGTACCATTCCCTTGAAGCCCCTGTTAAACTATCTTCAAAGTAAAACATCCATAGTTTTTCATCCATGGTGTATGCCTTCAGCCTCCCCAGAAAGGATTGTAAGTGGGTTCGTGGACAGGAAGTCCCGTTGTACTTCTCGAAGCACGGGGGTTTAAACTTGTGGGGAATCCTTACCCCGTCCACTAAACCCATGTCCATGACATCAAAGCCCAAGGAATTTTGAGACTCCAGAGATCTCAATTTCTCAGCAATTTCATCTAGACTTCTGTCATAGGCTTCATCCCCAGCTCCCATCACAGTGAATTGATCCTCTTGGGGGTCTTCTTGTAATACTCTTCCGGCAGTAGCATTCCCTTGCACATTAGCAGGGATGTTGATCTCTGGATGAAGGTGGGGCCCATACACAGGTGGATTAACATGAGGTTGAACCCTCTCATTGTTGCTCGTTCCTCCAGTCCCTAAATGGGGCTCTTCCTGGGTCTGCCTTTCTACCAATGCCCTTAATCTTTCTTGGCTTTGAGCCAAGCCATTCATCACCTCCATGAACTGGATCATCTGGTTTCTCATTTATAGCCTCTCATTGGCCATTTGAGTCCTGACCTCCGTAAGGTCCTGCTGTACTTGGTCCATTTGTATACCCGGAAGGTTGTTGCGAGTGGGATATCTGTGCGGACGGTTGAGAGGGAACACCCGTCGTCGAGCAATAGTTCCTGAATCACAACAGAGTTAGTAACAAACAAAACAAAAACCTACAAAACAAAACAAAAGTTAGTATGCAATGCAGTATGCTTATTTATTTCCAAGGTATCCGGCTTGGCATTTGGTTTTGACCTTTCTAGACCCCTGAGGAAGATGCTTTGATGTTGCTTGGGAGAAAGAAACTCAAATAAAACAAACTAATGAATATATTACAAATGGTGAATCATACATAGTTTTTTTTTTTACAATACATGCCCTATGAGGGGTCAAAAATAAAACATAAGAGAAAAGTACATGAAATGAAAGCAACAACAAGCAAAAAGTCAGACACCAAGACCAAACTCATCCTCTTTAACTTCCTTCAGAAGTGCTTCAGTTACAGGGTCAGCTGGATGCTCTGTGAGGTTCCTGATAAGAAGATTCTTGGTGGCAATAGCAGTGGTTAGCTTCTTGTGTCTGCCCTGGTTCTTTGACCTCTTCACACCAGCCCTAAGCTTCAATTCTGAGATCTCCCTCTGGGCTGCTAGCAGAGCCTCCTGTTGCCCCTTTGCACTGGCCTCCAACTGCTCAATCTTGTCCTGAGTTCTCTTATCTTCCTGAGTGCGAGCTTCAGTGATCCTGACCCACCTAGCTTGACTTTCTTTCAGATAGAGATCAGTCCTAGCCTTCTGGAACTGGGCCTCTTTACAAGCATTCTTCAAAATCTGCTCCCCAGCTCTTGACTTCTTGATGTAGTCCTCTGACTTCTCAATCCTGGCTAGATGTTCCACCTTAAGCTTTTCCAACCTTTCAATGTCCAGACGGCCATCACTCCTCTCCCAGAGGGTTCTCTTCAGGGCTTCAGACAAATTTTCATTCCTCTCTTTCAGTTTCTCAAACTCTTCCAGGCTGACAGTGGCTGGAGGAGGTGCTGTGGATGGTCCAGGTGCATCCTCAATGGTGAAGGGCATCCCAGAAATCTGAGCCCAAGCATGGGACCACTCATAATACTGAGCTGAGGCCACATTGTTGCATCTCCCAAGAATGGCTACCCCTTTGGTCTGGACATTGTCCCAAGCCCAGGATGCTTGCCTGACAATAGCCAGATTAGGCTTAATCTCACAATAAAGGGTCTCAGCTAGATCTTGCACTCTAGGAGGATGGACCAATGCATAGCCCAATTGTCTTTTGAATAGCAAAGGGTTGTAGTTGATGCAACCCTTCACTCCTATCAGAGGTACATTGGGGAACTGCCCACAACTAGTAATGATGTCCCTGCCCTTGGTGCTCTGGGTGCACCACCTGATGTCATCTGAGGTCAAAGCAACCAGTCTCCTAGCCCAATTCTTCTGTTGGTGAGGATTCAGGAATGCATCAGTCTTGGGCAAGTGTTTGAGCAGCCAGGTATGGAACAGGGGAGCACAACATCTCACCAACCTTCCTCTTTGCTTTTCATTCCTTTGGTGAACAGAGTAGTAGAAATCTCCCAGTAAGGTGGGTACTGGGTTCCTCAGAATTAAAAGATGAATGGCATTCTTGCTAATAAACTTAGGCTCATCTGCAAATAATATAACCCCATATATGCTGAGGGCTAATAATGCACAGACTGCCTTCCATTCTCCCAAGGAGGCCTTCAGGATAGCCTGAGAAGTCAAGAAATCCAAGTGTAGACCAGAGATTCCAGCCTTTGTTGTTATGTTCTGCTCAATCAGAATGGGTTCCAGATACAGTGCTTTTGCCACTTCTTCATTACTGGGAAAAGCCATCTCAGGGTTGAAGGGGACACCACCCCTGACAGGTACTCCAATCAGTGATGAAAACTCCTCCAACAGGGGTCCCAACTGAAAATTCTGGAAGGTAAAGCATCTCAAAGGAGGATCATAGAACTGTAGGCAAGTGTGAATCAAGCTCCTCTGAGAAGGGTCCAAATCCATAACCACATCAAGGATGCCTCCATAATGTTCTCTGAATAATGGTATATGGTCTGGAGTGATAAGGGCTTGGACCTTTCTGATGCCAGTCAGTTCAGGCTCAAAGAAATGATATGAGATGTTGCTCTTCTTGGGTGCCATGTTTGCCGATGAAGAGCTGAGACAGATGCTGATGATGGAGACTAACACTGGAGATGGGCCACTGACAGGCTGATACTGGTGATGCAGGTGACTAAAGCAGGTAGCTGATGAAGGTAGCTGAAGCAAATGGCTGGTGAGCAAGGGCCTATGCAGATGAAGGGGTCAATACCAAGCCAAATGTAATATGGATACCCTGAAAAACAAATAAACACATGTTAAATGATGCAATGATGATGTATGCAAATGATATGCAAGGGTTTTGTGATCAAGCTAGATCTGATTAACTGCCTTGATATAAGTCCATGTATGTCTAAGAAATCTAGATGGAGGTTCATAAGTCCAGTAACCAAGGTGGGGGACTCAAATAAAGAGTCACATATCCAGGGTTAAATCACAAGAACTGTCCTAAGTGAAGCATTCTCAAACACAATAAGTATCAGGGTATGATGTGGCCCATGGTTCCTGCAAACCTGTAAACAGCCCAACCCCCTCACAGGTGATGTTCTAAAACAAGGATCCTCAGACTTGGATCAGTTATGAGAAGTGTAAACACTTCTAACCCGGAGGTACAGTGTTTATAATAACCATAAAAGATCCTCCTCTAATTCACCTCAGTTTCTGAAGGTCATAGTAAAGGTCATCCAGACTTAGCAGGCTTCCCAGATAGCCCTAGCACTACAGGAAATCTGTAGCACAGAGTTCTCAAGAAGAAACCCATATCTGAACCGTGTTTCATATTCCCGCACCAGACCGAAATGGAATGGGAAAGAACATGAACCACTCTAGCCTAGGTGTCACTTAGGTCCCAGGTATAGGACCTTAAACTCTCAATAGAACCCCACCCACCAAGACAGAAAACAGATCCAGCCAGATAACAGTATGACAGTATGATGATATAAAGCTGTAAAGAAAGCAGTAAATAACTATACATAAAGCAATAAATAAAGCAAATATAAACACAATTAGCACATAACACCCCAGTAAACACAAATCAAACAAGCGCTAGGAGGAACCCACAAAAAGAACCAGAAGCCCTGGTTACAGTATTAGATTCCCCAGCAGAGTCGCCAAGCTGTCGCTCCCAATAAATGAGACTAACTCAAATAAGGTACAGACGCGAACGGTCGGCGAAAGGATGAAATGAATAGAGTCGCCAGCTAGGCATTTTTATCCCGAAGGAAAGGTAATGCTGCATAAACCTAGAAAGATATGGATAAGACGGTTGCGAACCAGAGAAACTGAGAAAGGGGGTTGGTTACAACCTGGGAAGGTATTAGCACCCAGATTGTCCGTCGTACTCGACGGGATCCACGCTTGAAAGATTTGTGTTTTAAAGGGGGTAGTGTCAGTGCAATCTGTGTATAAAAGGGCTGGAAAGGGATATACAGGTGTCCGTGTAAAAGGAGTGTAAAGTGAAGTATGTGAAGTGTATAAATATACAGTGTCAGTGTAAGAAATGAATGAAATGCCCAAGATAATGAGGCTTAAAGAATAAAGCTAGAAAGAGGGGGGATATACAGAGACTTTTGTTTGATAACTGTTAAGTTATGCCTACGTATCCTCTCGTGCAATGAGGAAGTCAGAACACCGTAGTTCGACCCAAAGAGACTGAAAGATAAATTGACTTGTGAACTGCTTACTTGTCCATGCTCAAGTGTATGACCTGTCTGGCTCAGGTGCAAACTGTCTTGCATTAGATGGAAGAAGCAAGTTCTCGTTTATGAGTGAATTAGGTGAGAAAAGAATCCTGGAGGAGACGATTATTGTTTGTTTTTGCATTTTCAGTCTTTTATTGCATTTTGAAGTTTGTCATAAGTTAATGAGCTTAATCCTAAACCAATGGATTTAGTAAACTCATCACATCTTCCCTCTGATTAGGGGTAATGAGAATACCTTAAGTGTGAAGTCAACTTCTCACACTTAATCACCATGATGCAGGATTAAGGTCATTAACCTACTTGTGATTATTTAGATGTTTTTGGTGTTTTTGTTTAGTGTTAAGTAATGAGATTAAGCCATAATCAGGGATTAAACGGACTCATTACACCATCCTAATAGAAGGATAATAGATGAGAATGTTTAAGCTGAGGAAAGCTCCTCAACTTAATCCATGATTAGGGATTAACTTCATGACAAAACAAAGCCTTTATTAAATGGATTTTAATTAATGATAAGATGATGAAGTGAGTTTTATGGTTTGTAAGACAACTTGAGAGGGACTTGTCCATTAACACTAGGGTTAGTCCTTCTTAACCAGTTAAGGAAGAATTAGAACCCTAATGCAAGGCCCAAGTTACAAGCTTGATGTCTTAGTGATTATTAGATGGATTGATTAAAGGATTTAAACACATTAAGGGTTTAACACTTAGGATTAAAGTTATACACTCCATCCTAATAGAAGGATGCAGGCATAAGCTTAATCACAAAGCCTTAAAACCTTTAGGGTTTAGTCCTTGATTATGAGATGAGAAGAGAAGACTCAAAGATGACACAAAGGAAAAACTAAATGGGGGACTAATCAAAACCCTAATTATTGCCATTCTTGGTTTTTCCTAGGGTTTGTGAGGTTTACAAGAAAGATCTTCAGAGAAACCACCAGGAAGCAGATGAAAGGAGCAAAGAGAAGCAAAGTAACTTGCTTCATTTAAGAAGACAAGTCACTTGAAGAAAGAAAGTAAAATGAAGAAGAATGAGCAAGCTCAATCTCAAACACAAGACAAAATGCAGCAATGATGCATAAGAGAGATGAAAAGAGATTGTGAGAAGTGAAGGAAAATTCACTTCTCAAAGTTACTTACCACCTGAAAAGTTAGTGAAAGGAATGCAATGCAATGCAAAATGAAATGAAATGGCATGTTGCAAACCAAAACCAGAAGCATGTGTGTGATGTTGATGATGCTAAGAGACGATGCAAACATGAGGCAAGGCATGAGAATGATCATACAAACATATGGATGCAAATGGAGCATTCTTAGAACCATGAACATACATGAAAAGTTATGGAATGCAAATGACATACAATCATGGCAAATGCAAGATGCAATGATCAAACATGTTTCTAATATGTCCTAAGGTGTATTATGAATCAAATGGATGCACAAAATGTCAAGGCAAGTCATGGTATGCAAGCAAATAGAAGATGGATGCAAATGAAAGCCCAAATTAGGGTTTATGATCAATGCACAAAACAAAAATCAAAACCAGAAGCAAATATCATGATAAAAAATTGAAAATGCATTCAAAGGAACCTTAAACCTATACAAACTCACTGCCTAAAGGAGGGGTTCTAACTCTTAACCTAATGAGGGTTATGAATTTCTTAAGATTGCTAGGGTTTCAAGGTACCTTGTCAAGAAAAATGTCAAACAAATAGGAAATGCAAGATCAATTCATGCCAATTTAATCCTATAAACTACATGATATGCAAGATGCAATGCAAAAAGAATCATTGTCCAACTCTTAAAGGCTAGGCAAAAATGAATTTTTGAAGTTTGAATCAAAATAATGCCTTGAAATGAAATTAATTCCATGGAAAATTGTCAAAAGACATCAAGATCAAAAAAGAAATTTGGTTTGAGAGTTGGACAATGTTTCTAAATGATTTTAAATGTCTCATGAATTTTTTTGTGATTTTTTAAATACCTAAAAGTATTTTTAATTAATTAATTCTCATTAATTAATTTAAAATAAACTTTTAAATGATTTAAAAATATTTTTTAATGCAAAAAATAAAAATAAAAATGTTTTTGGTTTCTGAAAATTAATAAAAGCTTAGATAAAAATTCTCAGAATTTTTCAATGATTTTTACTATTTTTAATAAAATATAGAAAACAAATGAAATTAAATGAAAATAAAATTGAATAAAAATGAAAGTATGCGCATCCAAGGGACAGGATTGGTTCTGGGGATATTTTGTTTGACTTTGCGCGCAATCTGATGGTCACAATTCAAACTGAGCTAATTTCCATTTTAAATTAATTAAATTGAATTAATTAGGTTAATTATGGATTAGGGTTTCTAATGTTGCATCCTGGCCACTCAAACACGCGCGAGTCAGCCCTGGTCAACCCATCCAACGCTCCACATTCAAACTTGCATTAATGACTCTGATTAGCCCTAAACAAATTCAGGTGGTCGGAGAAGACTTCCGGTCGTCTTCTCCGGCCAGACCCTCACCTGAAAGTTGCTAACTTTCTCCCTAGGTCTCTAAAACATCATCTCTCTGCCCAGAATCCATCCCCAATCATCATAGAGCAAGAATCAGCAATCAAAATATATTTATTTTTCATATTAAGGCTGAATCGAAACAAAATGCATTTAGGTCAGAAAATTTCAGAACACGAATACATGCTTATTTCTCAACCATTTCAAAAAGTAAAAACATCAGAGTGATCAGCAAAGCATGAGGAACAATCTAGGAACTTGAAAACTCATTTCTGGAAAAAAAGTTCTTGAGGTACCTGAGCTTGAGCTTTCTCAGTTTGCAACTTTCTGGCCTCCTCTCTTTGTGAAATCCACTCCTCTTGAGCTCCTGATGAAGTCTTGATGCTTGGGAGGAATTTATGTTGGTTGATTTGGGAGATTGCAGAAGTTCTGTTCAAGGGGGGTGGAAATCGTATTTTGATTTCAGTGAGTTTCAGGCTATGGTGATGGGTGGTTTGTGATCAGTGAAGCATGTTGAGATTGTTTGTGAAGTTTGTTTGTGTGTTTGAGGCTTGTGGAGAGTGTTTCGAATGGTTTTGCAAGTTGGAGCAAAAATGATAACTATGGCTTGGAGTGTGTTTCAGCATCAAGTGTGTGGTGTGTTATGCTGGCTTTGGTCCATGTATCAAAAGGTGATAGGTCAGAAAGTTGTTGGTGGCCTATGGTGATTGGTATGGGTCTTTGGCCAAAATGTCAAACTTTGTGTAAGAGAGGTATGGGCTCATAGCTAGCCAAGGACAAATGGGGTGTCCTGCGCAGCAAGAAGTGTGGAGAGCCTTAGGATCATTTGTGAAGTCAGCAAGCAAGTGGATTAGGGTTTGAGTGAGCTTTTGCAACTTGCTTCATCCTTGGCCCTTTTGAAATTTCTTGTTACACAAGTCATGAAAATGGGTGATCCTTTGATGCAATCTGACTTTTAGGCCTTGGTTCATGTTTGTATGAAGATTAGAAGTCCATTTGATAGCACAATTTGCCTTGGCAAGTGATTTTGCAACTTTGCCTCTTTGGTGGAAAACTTGAAATTATGTGATTTTTCCCAACTTTGACAAGCCATAACTTTTGATCCAAAATGAATTAGGTCAAGTTCTTGTACTTTTTGAAAAGGGAATGATCCATTCTACAACTTTCATGACCAAAGTTTTTTCATTTGAAGCATTTTTGAATCAAAAAGCAAGGGTTGAAAAAGTTTCCCAAAATGGCAATTTTCAATATAAGTCAACTTTCCCAAAAAGTCAACTTTGCAAATGACTTGAAATTCTCCAATTTTGTGAACTTCCAACATATTCTATGATCAAATAAAGATCATACACAATCAAAATGATGAAGAACATCCTTTGGTTGGGTCATTGGGGGCCTCAGATGCCCTGATTTTGCACTGACTTGCTCAAAAAGTCAACTCTTGATCAGATGACTTCCCCATGGAATTTCTTCATGAAAATTGATATGCATGCTCCCTATACCATATAGAGACCAATAGAAACAAGAATGACCAAAAAATTTGGAGTTATGACCTCTGAAACCAAAACCCTAATTTTAGGTCATCTGTGTAGTTAAACCTGGATCTGCTTCCATGCCATTCTCAGTTCTTGTGATTCTTTGACATTCTTGACTTTGAGGGGATATAATATGATGCTTGAACATACATGGACCCCTTTGAAGTGATTGATGACCTTTGGAGTGGCTCAAGAAGCTCTTGGATTGCTCAGATCACAAACCCTAGATGCAGATGACTTGGGAACAATGCAGTGAATCAAAAATGTGGTATGAGATGCTGTGATTGAGTTTATGCATATGAAGAGATCACAAGCCATGGTGTGAATGGGTGAGGGAAAATTTGGGGTGTTTAGATTTTGCTTTTGAAAACAAATTTTAATGCGAAAATCATATTTAATGCAAGGTGAATTTAATAAAAAAAAATTTAATGCAACTAAAATATTATTTTGATGCAAATGAAAAATAATTTTGATGAAGATGAATAAATAATTTTGATGCATATGAAAAATAGTATTGATGCATTAAAAAATAGTTGAATGATCACGATGCAATGAAAAATAATTAAGATAAATTAAGTGCAACTACACGAGATAGAGAAGAAAGAAACAATCATACCAATTACAATGATCTATGACTAAACTTGCTACACGAGTAAAGTTAGAAAACAACAAAACTAATATAGACAAATAATAAAGCGATAAAAATATATATATAATTGAATACATTTTCCTTCACTTGTCTTCATAATCCATTAATATTCATAGACACTCCTGTATAAATTATCAAAAGATAGAACTAGGTACCTAATTAAGTTGGGTCATTGAGGGTTAGTTTAGGAACACTTAGGTACCCATGTCATTTTATAGCTAGGAACATGAACATTCCTAATATGACAACAAGGGCTAATGTGACCCTTGTCACCACAATAATGACAACTAGCTTTAGATGAAATACTTTTTTCTATTTCTTCTAGCAACGAGAGGTTTTTTCTTAAAACCGACACATTTATACTTAAAGATCTAGAACTAGTAGAAGACAGTGAAATAACATGTGTTATTTGTCATTTGAGAGTTTTAATTTCAAGTCTTAAAGTTGGACAAGTAACACACTCTACTTTTTCTATATTTTCAACTAAAGTGTCAGAAACATTAAAACGTTCATCAACTAGAGATGTATGCGTCTCTTTTAAGGAATCCAAAGCATAATTAAGATAATTTATCTTCTTTTTTTAAGTTTTAAAATCATTTGTTTTAGGAAATAAATTTTCTTAAAAGCATTTATAGAATCCACATGCATATCATTAAACACTTTCGACAATTCACTATATGAATATTCATCATCAAATTCAGAAGTATATACATGTGAGCTTTCACATTTCTTACGTGGCATCAAACATAGGTTGATACACTCATTATTTGAACTTGAACAAGAATCTGTGGAGGAGATCTCATCTTTTTCTTCCCACATGATATAGACTCTACGAACTTTGGTGCTTTTTCTTTTCATCTTGTAGACTTCCTTATCTTTCTTTTTAGGATATTTGTTGAGACTTGGAGAAGTAGTTCTATAATGCCTTGATTTTTTGCACTCATAACATGTAAATTAATCATCCTTTTTCTTGTGTTATCTTTTGGGAAGATGCATATTTTTTAAATTTATCAAACCTTTGTTGGAATGTTTGAGCTTGTTTCTTTCAAGTATCTAATGCAACGTCTAACGAACAAACTCATCTCCTATTTTCAGGAGATTCTTCATCATAATTATCACTTTATTTCGTTGACTTCTCCCCTTTAGATGACAAAGTTTCAAAAGAAAGACATATTTTCTCCTATTTCCCTTTCTATTTCTTTTTCGACTTTACTTCTCTATTCAAAAGTCATTTCAGTTCATTTTCATGCCCGACTAGTTTCCCAAATAACTTGGTGATGTCCAAAGAACTAAGATCGTTATATTCTTTTATAGCTGTAACTTTTAGTTGAAACTCCCTGCACATAGACCTTAATATTTTGTTAGCACAAACTTTGTTAGAAAAGGTTTTTCCTAAGTTGCTTAGTTTGTTGATTAAGTGGATGAATCTAGTCTGCATGGAATCTAATGATTCTTTGGGTTCCATATGGAATAATTTGAACTCCTTTGTAAACGTGTTGATCTTAGAATCCTTGACGTCATCCATTCCTTCATAAAGGGTTTATAAAGCATCCCACATACCTCTAAGACTCATATGATGTGAAATTGAGTAAAATACTTTTACGCTAAAAGCTGAGATAAGTATGTTTCTCGCTTTCGCATCAAATGAAGTCTACTTGGTTTCATTATTTTTCCAATCCTTTGAGTGTTTAATATCACCACATTCGCCCTTAGGGATAATCAGTCACAACTACCCATATAATTTTTTCAACTGATAGTAAAAGTACATACATGTTCTCTTTCCAATAAGCATAATTATCGCCTTTAAAAACATGTGATATATTATACACTCCCTTTGGATCGTCATAGTCTTCCATATTCTCAAAATTTTGAATCAATTAGAAACGACAAAAAATCAGGCTCTGATACCAATTGTTGGGTGAGAATATAGAGTAGAGTAACGATCTAGAGGGGGTGAATAGACCCTTATTAAAAAATTTGACCTATTTTCCAAAAATATAATATCAAAGGTTTTTCATACACACACGAAAGTCTTAAAGCGAAAATAGAGATCTTGTGCTTATATTGAAATTCAACAAGTTGACAATAACCCAATTCACAAATTTCCAAATTGTTCAAAGAGAATGATTAATTAAGTAATTGAAGATTACATGAGGTGTGTCGTGTACAATTGATTAAATTAATATCATATTTTTACAACACTTTAGTTCAATTAGTTACCAATTCTAACAAAACCTAACCTTACGTAATAAATCTCTCCCATATGAAATTAACGATAAACTAAGCTAAGAATTGATAACATAAGCATGCAATTATCCTACAAAAATTAAAATGTCATTATACTAGGAAACATGTCAGATTGGTTCGTTAACTCTTAAAATGTGTCAGATTGGTTCGTTAACTCCCTTAACTATACCCTTGGGTTCAGATCGGTCCCTTAATTATTTTTCGTGTCAGATTGGTTCGTTAACTCTTAAAACGTGTCATGTTAGTCATTTTCTTCTAATTTGCGACGAATTTAGAGACCAAATTTTGAATTTTTCCGTCGCTAATTAGATGAAAAGAACTAATATGTCATGTTTTAAAAGTTAAGAGACCAATCTAGCACGAAAAATAATTAAGGGACAAAAAATGGTATTTTGCTAAATTAAAATGCAAGATAGATAGATAGATAGATAGATAGATAGATAGAGAGAGAGAGAGAGAGAGAGAGAGAGAGAGAGAGAGAGAGAGAGAGAGAGAGAGAGGTACGTCGAATTTATAGTTGTTCGGCTATCATCCTTGCTAAGCCTACTCCATTCTCCAATAGACAAAAATGGTTCTTCTCTTTCAAAGACATTAGTATCAAAAAAATTGTTCAAGCCATTTTTTCTTCGTCTTGCTTAGAACAAAATTTTGTTAGAATTTAGGGTTCAGAACAAAATCCATGTTATGCTTTCAGTCTGTAGCAACATTGTTAAGAGTTACAACTAGAGTGCCCCAACTCCTGAAAAATATACCGAGGAGTATAAGTGTTTGCAACTCGTCACTATCTTCAATTCAGTTTTCCTTAACTAATTTTCAATATCTTTAAAGATATTTAGATGTTTGATCATGTTTATTAACAATCAAAATACTCCAACTTCACCAGCCACCTAACAAGGTAGGCTTTATTTTTAGGTGTCTTTATTTTGGATCAATGATACAAGCTTTGTCCACAACTTAAGAGCATTGCTATAAGTTAATACATGATTGAACAAACTTTGATCAATTTAAATTTGAACTACAACTACTTATTTCTGATTTTCCATCTCCTAGACTTTATGTGTCATCCCCCAGATTTATCGTTCTGAGTGATTGACTCATACAAGTTTTTGCAATATAGGTGGTTTTCCATCACCGACTTCCAATATGTGTGATTGTTAACCGTTAGTTTGAACATATCTTCATCATTAGTAATAAAGCTCTCCATCTTAATTTACACAAGACACAATTTTTTTAACTAGCCGAACTAGTGTCGTATACAAAAATAAAAACTAGTTTGTGAACATAGTGCACCATTTAATTCCTAGTACTCCTCTTAAATTATTTTATTTTAAAATAATAAAACTCTTCTCGGGGAGAAAAAACTGGATCTTGCACGTTGAAAATTTCCACTCTTATCTTGAGGGAGTATTAAGATAATATTGGACTTCACTCAGTGTGCTATGTTACACTATTTAATTCCTGGCTTTCCATGTATAGCAAGCAAGTCATTATATTATATTATTAGTACTATTAAGATATATGTTGTTAGATCTCTAATAGCGCCATCTTTAAAGCCTCAATAGGGCTTATAAAAAGGTTCGTTATCTTCAAGTGGAACTCATTCACAATACTCAAAGATGGCTCATACACTAGCACTTCAGTTTCTTACTTTACTCCTTTTCTTCTTTATGGTAATTAATTCAATTATATACTTTATATATTTTTGCTAGTTTCCAATGATGCCACATTAAGGATAATTTCTATTTAAGGTTAACACTTAATTGTGTGATTTGGAGAAAATAATGTTTTTCTCGTAAACTTGAAATATTTATTATGTTATTTGCTTCCTATAATTTTTCTTTTAAATACTTGCACTAACAATTTTATTGATAAAGAATGTAGTAATATACTATATATCAATAATATTCTCATTGACATTATTTTTGAAATGGTCAGGGCATCATTGCAAGAGATTTGAAGGCAGAGTTGGGAGATTCGAAGCAAGTGGATTCGAATGAAAAACCTTACATTACACAGTATGGATCTATTAAGGTCGATGAAGCCAAGCAACCCAATTATATTGCCGGGTATAAAGCTCTTATCCACGGTTTTAATGAACCTTATCTAACTTCCTACGGTAATCATGATGCCAAGAAATCCGATTACATAACCGGATATAAGACCCATGCCCAAGATTCCAATGAACCCTACCTAACCGCCTACCGTAACCATGATGCTAAGAAATCCGATTACATTACCGGATATAAGACTCATTCCCAACATTCCAATGAACCCTACCTAACTACCTACCGTGGCCATGGTGCTAAGAAATCCGATTACATAACCGGATATAAGACTCATGCCCAAGATTCCTACCGTAACGATGATGCTAAGAAATCCGATTACATAACTTCCTACCGTAACGATGTTGCTAAAAAATTTGATTACATAACCGGATATAAGACTCATGCCCAAGATTCCGATGAACCCTACCTAACTTCCTACCGTAACGATGTTGCTAAAAAATTTGATTACATAACCGGATATAAGACTCATGCCCAAGATTCCAATGAACCCTACCTAACCGCCTACCGTAACCATGATGCTAAGAAATCCGATTACATTACCGGATATAAGACTCATTCCCAACATTCCAATGAACCCTACCTAACTACCTACCGTGGCCATGGTGCTAAGAAATCCGATTACATAACCGGATATAAGACTCATGCCCAAGATTCCAATGAACCCTACCTAACTTCCTACCGTAACGATGTTGCTAAAAAATCTGATTACATAACCGGATATAAGACTCATACCCAAGATTCCAATGAACCCTACCTAACCGCCTACCGTAACCATGATGCTAAGAAATCCGATTACGTAACAGGATATAAGACTCATGCCCAAGATTCCAATGAACCCTACCTAACTTCCTATCGTAACGATGGTGCTAAGAAATCCGATTACATTACCGGATATAAGACTCATGCCCAAGATTCCCATGGACCCTACCTAACTTCCTATCGTAAACATGAAGACAATCAACCTTACATTACACAATACAGACCGACTTCCCTTGATTTAAAAGGACTCACATCTCCAAACTCAGAAGATCTAGAAGGACCTACAACTCCCAATATGGATCGCACAGAAGCTTTCAAAACAGGATTTTTCAATTTGGATGATCTTCATGTTGGAAATGTAATGACCCTCCAATTTCCAGTCCAAGAGGTATCTCCTTACCTCCCAAAAAAAGAGGCTGACTCAATTCCTCTCTCAAAGTCACAACTGCCAAGTGTTCTACAACTCTTCTCAATCTCTGAAGATTCAACTCAAGCCAAATCCATGAGAGGAACACTTGAAGAATGCGAAGGAGAAACCATTACTGGAGAGACAAAGATCTGTGCCAATTCTCTAGAGTCGATGCTCGAATTCATTAACACAATCATTGGTTCAGACACCAAACACAATATTCTCAGTACCAGCAAGCCATCACCCACAGCTATCCCTCTACAGAAGTACACCATTTTGGAAGTATCACATGATATCCATGCTCCCAAATGGGTAGCTTGCCATCCCCTACCTTATCCCTATGCCATTTACTATTGCCATTACATATCTACAGGGACTAAAGTGTTCAAAGTCACACTTGTTGGTGATGACAATGGAGACAAAATGGAAGCTCTTGGCGTTTGTCATTTGGATACATCTGATTGGAATCCAAATCATACTGTCTTTAGGCAACTCGGAATTAAGGCTGGGAAGAATACTCCAGTGTGTCACTTTTTTCCTGTAAACCATCTTTTGTGGGTTCCCGTGGAGCCTACAAAAACCACCGTATGAAGAGAGACAAGCTATCTAGATATGTATAATAAAGGTTTATCAACCTTGCCAATAATTATAGCATGCATGTTGGTTAGTGATGGTTGATGACCAATTTCCTAATTGTATGTTTGTTAGTTGCTTTATGTAAAATTAAGAGTTTTCTTAACGTCAAAATACATTATGAACTGTCATTTCAAGTACAAAATATGCAAGAAATAAATAGGCAAAATACAAGATAATTTTAAGTATGAAAGTTACTAAAATGATCTGTAATATCCAAGCAATCAACGATATCAATGAATGAAAAAATCCAGCATCACTACCCTCCAATAATAATATAATAGCCACCATAAACATATAGAACTACCTGGAATGAAACCATGATATTGGACAAGAGCGAGTAAAAAAATATTAGAGTGTGTTTGGATGAGGTAATTTAGAATTTTGGCTTAATACCCTTTTTGGTCCCTTAACTATAAGTCTGAGTCTAATTTGATTCTCCTTCTTTTAAAAGTTCCAAATTGATCTCTTACTTTGTAAAACAGAATAAAATAAGTCTTTCCGTCAAATATTTGTTAACGGTGTTAGAAAATAAAGGATGTGGCAACTGAGGTAGCGTCTGAAATAACATGGAGGTTGAGTCTGAAATGAGATGGCACAATTATTTTTTATTATTAAATTTTATAACTAAATTTTCTATTATTCTTTTTAGAAAATTAATTTAAATTATTTAACCAACTTGTATATAAAGTATATATACTAAAGCCAATGTTACTTTAAGTAGAAACCCAATTTTTTATTAAGCCTTGTTTATGTAGTATATATATATACATTCAAACTAACTATAACCTATAACCCACACGATGTGGGACTCCTATAAACTTCAAATTCCGCAAGCCTGACATCACAGTAGATCACACGGATAATTCATATTGACATATCTTAGGTATACTATGGAAAGATCTTTTAAGAGCATCAATTCACGTTCTACCTGAGGTTCATTGGAAAGATTTTCTACCTAGTTCAAATATCACAAAACAAGCATAAACCCTGAGATTACTATTGATGATCTGGTTTGCTGTCCGCATTAAATCATGTCCATATTGTTCTGGCACTTATTATACTACTCTCTGCACAAATATGTGATGCAGTTGCTGTGGCTGGATTACTAAATGCAACTCTTGTTATTCCAATATTCCATTTAAATAGTGTATGGAGAGATTCAAGGTATTTGCTTTTGTTTTACTTAGTTTTAATCTGCTTAATGGCTATCAAATCTCGTTGCTTAACTCAAACTATTTGAGCTTCTTTTCAACCGTGTCATTCACATGTGTGTTTGAATTTGAAAAATGAATTGGTTTTCAACATTCTACTTCCTCTAGGTCCACCAATTTTATGAGTCACATAACTGATAAATCTGATAAGATCTCATTTTAAAAAGATTATACAATCGGGGACAGAAGATCACCTTGAATTTTTTGGAGTAAATTTTTGGAGCTGACTCCACTTGACAGAAACTGCTAAGGATGTTGCATTATATCTTTGGAATCGACTTCAAATTTAAGGGTTGTAGTGTATGTGTAGGAAATAATTAATCAACTAATACCATGCATCTTAGCCGGGGAAAATAAGTGAGGCTCGGTACTATATAGAGCATACTTCTGTTTTTCTAATGTGACCGTTTTCTTAATTCTTATTTATCATCTCTGTTCTCTAGAGTTGATCTTTTACAGAAAATTGATAAGTTTTAAAGAATGATGTTCTCCATTATGTGGTTAATCGAGACATCTGATATGCAACCTTTGTTAAGTTTTTTAAGGATCTTTCTTACCAGCAACTCTTCCAATCCTTGCTTGCCATCTACCATGTTGGTAGTGTCTGCAAAACACACAAAAAAGTGATTATTTTAGTTCAAATTTCAAAATAAACACTGTTACTAATTTGAATGAAAAAGGGTCCAGAAACTGAATAAACATAATAATTGGTACTAACTGTTGTTTTGTTTTGTAAGAAAGAGAACATAGAACTCGGGTATGTGAAAAGAGAATATTTCAACTGAGTAACACAGTCAAAAACCTTATGAATTGCTGATACTGAACATATAACACGGTAGTAATTGTTTGAAGAGGTACGTACCATTGTATTAGTTCCACATCTCTAGTTAATAGAAATATTTAGTCTTTATATAACCATGTATGCATAAGAATACAAATCAAATATTACATGAGTTCAAAAGAATATTATGGACAATGGACTTATGTGTGTCCTTGATATTGACCCAACTAATAATGAAAAGACCATATTGATATTGTGTGTCCTTGATTTGACCCAACTAATAAAGAAAAGACCATATTGACCAAACTAATAATGAAAAGACCAAAAAAGCAGCCTTTCAAATTTGGCAGCATACTCTGCCACTGTCATGTTTCCTTGCTTCAGCTCAAGGAATTCTACCTCCAACTTACCACGAACACAGTCCAAGTCACCACAACAGCCTCATCCTCGAGACACTGACGAGTATTATCCCACCAGTCTTCAGCTTCCTCAGACAACATATGAGTTCCGAATTGAACTTTCTGCGCGTCAGCACACGCCATCACTCTGAAAATCTTCTCAATATTTAACACCCTTCTACCCCAAAACACAATATTTAAATAATATCAGAGTAATCATCGAGAAAGGGTATCACATTTCATCATAATTCAACACAAACAGTGTCATGTCCCGTAACACGGGTTAATCAACATCAGGAATATCAAAAATCATTTCGCAGCGGAATTTAAACTTCATAATTCAAAACTTTCTAAACATAATTTTCACCATCCTGAATTTAACATCATAAAATGGAAAACAATTATCCAAACAACAACATAACTGCAAACAGTTCAACAGAAGAAAACCCATCCCAATGTTACATGACACAGAGCATGACACATAGACCAGAACCACTTCTAAGGAACATTAAGCACGCTCCGAGACTCATGAATTATTCCTATTGCACTGCATGACTATTCTTCGACATCTGCAAGTTACCCACGAAGGAGGCAACATTTCCATGCAGGCAGGGTGAGTAATCATAATATATCATAAACGTACAAGAATATAGAATCATAAATAAATTAGTACAACATCCTATGACATCATCGACTATATAATTCAGCAACAACAACAACAACACGATCATGAATTTAAGCAACACCAATACAGTCATGAAATTCATCCAGAATATATAATTCTAACATCCTGATATGCAATATGCATGTGGTACCATTTTCATCGTGAGATGGATACATGACCATCAACCCTCCACAATGGAGCACATCGTAAATCATCGAGACACTTCAATCCACACAATGGGATTGAAGTAGAATAAATAGGCCGAAGCCCCATCGTGAATGTTATGAAATGCAATGATGCGCTACATCGTAAATTCATCAAAATAATTCGCATCATTCATTTCAATCAGCAAAACCATCATCAAATAATCATATATATCATCATGACATTACACCCAGAACACTGGTTCTATAACCACTCTGACACATCAAGAATTGACCCGTACCCGATAAATTATGAGGTAACTACAAGGTTGTTTCATAAATTCATTTATCAAAACTATTGTATTTTTCTCATTTTTATTCATCAAAATAAAGTTCAGTTTATGCTATATCCGATGCTTCAAACGGAATGCGAATCGGACTTACGGTTTGAAAGTTATGAATTTTTAAAGAATTATAATTTGCCATCCAAACAGTGTTAACCGGTTAACCAAAGCGTTAACCGGTTAACGCCTACGCAACTTCAGAAAATGCCCCAAAATTTTCAATGGTTAACCGGTTAACCAAAACGTTAACCGGTTAACGCACGTTTTACAACAACAATTTGCTGCTTTGTACAGACTGTTACAAAACCCCCAAAATTCCAATTTTTTCAATACGGGTTCATCTTATTTCACCTCAAAATCATTCCAATACATCAAATAAAACATCATAACATCAGAAGAATCATTTATACCATCAATTATAGGATTCAACACATTTTTCTAACTCTATTTCATCAAGATTTTCTCATAAACTCAACCTAACTCAAAACCCCAAAAACTCATAAAACTCATACAATCTTAACCTATTCATAATCCAATTCCTACACATTTACCATAGATTATAAAAACTCCCCATACCTTAGAGAATTTCGCCGCTTTACACTCTTCTATGGGGTTCTCCACAACCTCCTGACTCTGAGCTTCTCCTTTCTCTCCCTTTTTCCTTCAGAGCACCTCTTTTCCAAAACACGATAATGTTAGAAAACTAATCGTATTCTCCTCTTTGGATATATTATCCCAGTTTAGTCTTTTCCCACTTTACCCTCATAATTTTCACAAAAGGACCACCTTACCCTTTTCTTTAATATATTTTTAATAATAATAATAAAATAGTATAATAAAACACTATTTATCCTTATTATATAAAAATACTCATTTTCTCCAAAATTCTCTAATTAATCCAAACTCTCCAATTTTTTTCTAAATTAATTAAATAAATAATTAAATTTAGATTTTCGGGGTGTTACAGTTAGCACTCGAGTCAGACGAGTCATACACTTGAGCATAGACAAGCAAGCAGTTCACAGTCAATTTATTCTTCAGTCTCTTTGAGTCGAACTACGGTGTTCTGACTTCCTCATTGCACGAGAGGATACGTAGGCATAACTTAACAGTTATCGAACAAAAGTCTATGTGTCTTCCCCCTCTTCCAACATTCTTTCTAAAGCCTCAGTCCTGAGCATTTCACTTCCTTTTGCACTGACATCTGTATATTCTTTTCTTAGCTTTTGCACACAGATAGCACATACATTACCCCTTTAAACATAATCTTTTGATCCACTAAAATGGCCTGAAAGCTCACAAAGTAAGGATACAATTTCTGGTGCAGCAGAGTTGAATCATCAAAACCAGCCATTGCAAGCTTGTTCCAAGCATCAAAGCATCCTCAGGAAGCCCATTAGAGTGGATTTGCACCAAAGAGAGGTCCAGAAAGCCCAAAATCAGAAAGCTCAACCTCTGGTATACCTCAAGAACAATTTTTCCAGAACTTGTTTTTTAAGTTACAATATGAATCTGTATGCTCCACTGATCATTGGGATGCAATTTGTTTTGAAAATGGTTGAGATTTGAGAGTGTATGAAGCTTATGAAAGCTTGACCCAAAAATTGTTCTCCTTCGATTCTCTTCGTGTGTGCATGATTAATTGTTTTTGTTGCTGGATTTGAGTTCATTGATATTTAAAGATTAATTCTGGAGCTTTTGGTGAGTTTTTGTGGTGGTTTGAGTGAACTCAGGAGAGGGGGGTGCCAGAGAAGATTACCGGAGCTAGCTCCGGTCACCTGAAAAGACTTAGGGTTTGTAATTAGGGCTAATCTCCCCAGTTTGAATGTGGGCCGTCTGATTAGGTTTAGCGCGCGTTTGGACGGATCAAATGCATCCACTTAATTTTAATTCTTAATTAATTAAGTTAATTAAACTCAATTAGTCAGATTTGATCCAGGCCCTTGATTCACGCGCCAGTCAACTCCCTCCATTTCCATTTGAATCTGGACCCTTAGATGCATTTACTTTTCATTTAATCATTTTATTTTCATTTTTATTCTTTTCTTTTGCATATTTTATTTAAAATAGTTGAAAACATCAAAAAAATATGATATTTTGCATTTCTGATCCAAATATTTTTCTCAACCTAAAAATGATTTTTATTTTATTTTTTGCATTTAAAAAGTATTTTTAAAATATTTAAATGTTATTTTTAATTAATTAATGGATTTTAATTAATTAAAAATACATTTAAGTTTCTAAAAATCACCAAAAAATCCACGAACCATTCCAATACATTTTGAAACATTTTCAAATTCATCATAGAAATTTCTTTTTAGGTTTGATCCAAATTTCACAATTTTCTTTGAATTAGGGTTCTTAAAAATCACATTTTCTAACCCTAACTTGAAAAAGTCATTCCTGCCTAACCATGATGAGTTTGAACTTGATTCTTTTTGCATTGTTTCACATATTACATGTAGTTTCTAGGTTATTTTTATCATGAATTTATCTTGCATTTTCAATTTGATTTGCATTTCCCCTTAAGAATCGCCCAAAAACCATAGCAAACTTAGAAAATTCATAACTTTCAATAGGATTAGCTTCTGACCTTCTCCTTTGGGGTGTGATCTTGTATAGGTTTAGGTTTGTTTGAGCTTTATTTCAATTTTTTATCATGTTGAATGCTTCTGTTTTGGTCATTTTCATCTCATACAACCCTAATTTCTCATGTTCATTTGCATTCATCTTTGCATACCATCATCATGTGAACTTGCCATGACATTTCAAGCATTTGTATGACATCTTAGACATCTTAAAACTTGCTTGAACTTTTCTTGATCATTTCTTCATTCATTTGCTATGTCTTGCATTCATTACATTTCATAAACATCCATGTGTTTTCAAGCTTCTAAACATGCTTTCATTACATCTCATCTTTGTATGATTATTCATATGCATCTTGTATGACTTTGCATCATCTCATATGCCTTTTACATTACATTTTCACTTCTGACTTTGGTATTCACATCTCATTTCATTTCCTTTCCTTTTACTTTATACCTTATGCATTCATACTAATATTTCAGGTACCTTGGGTAAGTTATCTGGGAGGTGGATTTGCCTTCACCTCCCACCTCTTCTTATCTCATTCATATGCATTCTTACATGTCTTTGAAGTGAGTCTAATTCACTTATGTTCCATCCTTCTTACTTTCTTTCTTTCAATTTACTTATCTTCTTCAGGAAGTAAGTAACTTGTTCTTCTTTCTCCTTCTTTTTTCATCTGCTTCTTCCATTGGTGGCCTTGAAGATCTTTCCTTTTAAGCCTTACAAACCATAGGATATACAAGCATGATAACATTTAGGGTTGTGTATAGTCCCCCTTAGTATTTTACCTTTGAGTCTCCTTGAGTCTCTCTTCTCATCTCAACAATCAGAGGCTAAACTCTTAAAGCTTTAGGACTTTGGAATTAGGGTTATGCATGCATCCTTCTCTTAGGATGAAGTGTATAACTTTAAACCTATGTGTTAAACCTTTAATTTATTTACACCTCTTAATCAAATCACATTAATAATTACCAAGGCTTTATCTTGTAACTTGGGCCTTACATTAGGGTTCTATCTCTTCCTTATGGTTAAGAGGGACTAACCCTAGTGTTTAATGGACAAGTCCCCCTCAAGTTGTCTTACAAACTTAAAATCCACTTCTTAATCTCATCCCTTAATTAAAATGCACTTAATAAAGGCTTGTTACATAATGAATTTAATCCCTAACCATGGATTAAGTTGAGGTATCTTCCTCAGCTTAAGTGTTCTCATCTATTATCCTTCTATTAGGCTGGTTTAATGAGTTCACTAATCTGTGATTAGAAATTAAACTCATTACTTAAAACTAAATAAAAACCCAAAAACATCTAAATAATTACAAGTAGGTTAATGATATTAATCCTACATCATCATGGTAATTAAGTTGAGATGCTTATCTCATTCTTAAGTAAGCTCATTATCCCTAATCAGGGAGGATATAATGAGTTTATAACCATTGATTTAGGCTTAAGCTCATAATCCTATGCCAAACACCAAAAACAATAAAAAACTAAAAACACAAAAACAAACAATAATCGTCTCCTCCAGGATTCTTTTCACATCACACTCATTCATAAACGAGAACTTTCTTCTTCCGTCTAATGCAAGATAGTTAGCACTCGAGCCAGACGAGTCATACACTTGAGCATAGACAAGCAAGCAGTTCACAGTCAATTTATTTTCCAGTCTCTTTGAGTCGAACTACGGTGTTCTGACTTCCTCATTGCACGCGAGGATACGTAGGCATAACTTGACTGTTATCGAACAAAAGTCTCTTTGTCATCCCCCTCTTTCAGCATTCTCTTTCTAAAGCCTCAGTTCCTGAGCAATTCACCCTTTTGCACCGACACCTGTACTTTCTTTCCCTAGCTTTTGCACACAGATATCACATACACTTACCCCTTTTAAACACAATCTTGTAAGCGTGGATCCCGTTGAGTACGGCACACAATCTGGGTGCTAATACCTTCCCAGGTTGTAACCAACCCCCTTACTCAGTTTCTCTGGTTCGCAACCGTCTTATCCATCTCTTTCTAGGTTTATGCAGCATTACCTTTCCTTCGAGATAAAAATTCCTAGTTGGCGAATCTATTCAATTCACCTTCATTTTCTATTTTCACCGACCGTTCGCGTCTGCACCGGGATGCAAGTCTTTGGGAGCGACAGCTGGGTTGTTTATATTTAGGGTTTTTCTTATATTTATGGTTTCCTGATTTTTTTCCTTAAATATGTGATTGATTTTAGTTATAATGGATGTTCATGGTCACTACCTCAGTAAGCATATTATGTCCTCTTATTGAGTCACCTCAGCTGTTGGACACTGTGTAAAATAAAATTGGTCGCACTGGTTAAGACAGTCTCAGAACCAGGAGCAAATGAACCATGCACAAAGAAACATTATGAAAGATGTCCGCTTTACTCATCCTGGTGACTTCTAGAAAAAGCCAATACATATATTATCATAAGAGAGAGATATCAGGTATACCTTTATCTATCATGGTTTGCGTACGTTCTTTTTGAATATTCACTGTATGAGTACACACACTGAGGCAAAAAAATTGTTTATCACCTAGAGCCTTTCTAGCAATCCCTTTATTATTATTATCATTATCCTTCGTTTAACCCTTTTAAGCTTGTATCCATTTGTTTGTTTTATACTCGTTATTATTAACCCATAGCCTTATTATTATCCTACCCTATTTAAAGTATGTGTTATTGTTTTTGGATCTATGTTTAAAAATTAAGTTTAGGGTTGTTGTTGGAATAACAATCTTTAAGTTTGGGGTAGCTTTGCAGTAATTGAAGGTGGTGAGTGCAATAAAAATAAGAAGAAGATTGTTGTTCTTAAAGAAAAAGTTGAATAAAAATTCAACCAAAAAAATATATCTTTTGAGGAAAAAAGTGGTTGCATTCACTGGATCGGAAAAAAAAACACACCAAACAAAGTATCATAGAATAATGTAGAGATAAGAATGATTTCACATGCTCTGAACCAAAAACCCTTTTTTCGCTTTTTATATCCCACATTAACCCAAGCCTCGTTACAACCTAAAGATCTCAAATAGTGTATGTATGGTGCATGTGAGTAGTATTAGAGAATTTATTCAAACTATTGGTCTGATATTGCTTATTGTGATTTGAGCGTAATAACACTTTAACCCCTAAAGACTTGGTGAAAGTGTGATATAAGCTGACAGGTGAAGTATTATTTCCAAGTGAAAAAGTTTCTGGCTAGCTAGCTATGAAGGACTATAAAAAAACCTAGGCAAACAAAAAGGATCTAGTGCGAAAGATTGCAGCAGTGTTGGGGTAAGAACTGTTTTTACAGTAAGTTTGAGGTGACATGATTGGTTATGAACCGATTGTCACTTGAGGACTAGTCACCATTTATACTAAATATTTCATTGTTTAATCGCGAATATGTCAGGTAAACCGTGACTCTTTCCTTGTTTTCAGTAGTAATTAGTTAGGTTTTTCTATTATGTTTAGTGTGTCATTAATTTAGAAATTCTCGAGGATATTTTACGCTTTTGGTATGTCAGCAGGTTAATAACAGGTTTTTGAGCTCAGAGGATCATGTAGTGCGTGCAAAGCCAAGCCAGAGCGAGAAAACAGAAGTAAAAAGACAAAAGTGCAATAGCTGGTGCCCTTACGCGTAACGAGCTAAGTGTTACGTGTAAGGCCTTGTGAAGAACGCATAGGACACATATTTCAGCAGAGAAGGCGTAAAAAGTTAAGAAAACAAAGCCCATGGTATTACGCGTACTGGTTAGGGCATTACGCGTACTGTTTGGCGTGTTGGCTGGCCCTCAGGTCCATACGCATATTGGTTCTGCAGAAGCAACAACCCTCTACGCGTAACAGCATGGGCATTACGCGTAATGTGGCCAAAAAAATCCAAAAAGCCCAAAATGTCATCTATTTATTCCCAGAGCACGATTTTTCCAAGGTTGGACATTTGGAGAACAAAAAATAAGATTCGAAGAGTGGTACTATTGAAGATTGATTCCTCAAGATTTTCTGTAATGATCACACTTTCATCTTTTGTTTTCTTTTTAGTTATGGGTAACTAAACCCCCCATTTCTAGGGGGTAACCTTGTAATGACTTCGTATTTTTTATGCAATGACAATTTTCCTTTCATTATTATTGATTTTTTCTTGTTACTGTTCTTAATGCTTAATTTGTCGGAAAAACAAATTTTGATTGTAATGGATAATTGAAGGCTAGACAACGGTTATTCATAGATCTGGATATGAACATCTGATAATAAATATGACCTAGGACTAGGAATATTTTTATCTGAATCGATCACATGCTTGATCATGAACATAATTAACTATGGACATAGTAATTAGGTTACATGACCAAAGATCTTTTCTCTAAGGACTTAGGATTGGACACCCTAAAGAACCGGTAATCAATTGTTGAGAATTATATTATTGCAGTCATAAATCGAAGTTGTCACAAGAAGAATCATTCACCTACCCTGACAATCTACTCATATCTGTTCTTAGTTCAACTATTTACTCTCTTTTTTTTCTTCTGAATTTTAGAATTACTCTTAAAAAAACCCAACTACTAATACTTTTTGTTTAATTGAAATTTATTATTAACTCTATATCGTCAAGCAGTCCTTAAGATCGATATTCGGGGAAGTTTCCTATTATTACTACATTGGGCAAAAATAATACACTTGCTGCTATTTTCCCAACACTTCATATTAATAAGGATTAGGTTAAAATTTGTTTATCGAGTGCTTTTATAGTAAATTTTATTATTAGTTGTCTCGGTTTAAAAGAAAGCCGAAGGGTTAGAATATTTTGTTTACACTTATTAACAAATAAAATCATAAATTCGATAGCTGGGAACCGAAGCTTGTACTGAGTTGTTTTTTCACCTCCATTTATGAAAAACTGAGGGAATGTAATGTTTTTTTAAATAATAAAAAAAATTCACGTCTTCGTTTTATATCTCAGTTTTTTATTGTTCGAGGTGAAATATTCGTCATTAAAAGCATTATTTGTTCTAGTATTGCTACGGTAGAGAGTCGATGATGACAAATTATTTAGGCGGTCCAAAATTGAAAGCCTAATTTCATGGTGATCTTGGAGGTAATTGTCTTCATTTCTCTAAGATCTTGGTATGAATCTGAGTTTGGATCTAGGATATGATCCATTCATTAAATATTTGCAAAATTTAGGAGTCAATTCCCACATATGATACCACTGGTTCCGTTAAAATATATCTCCACCACAAAAAGTAGCTAGTATTACAAGAGAATATTTCTCATTTTGACCCAACTCAGATGATATATATTATCTCTCAACTCTCACAAAACTATATTTGAAACAAGACAAAACTCTAGTTCGAGCTATCACTCTTGGATTGTTTCTCTAGAATATGATGATAAAACTCTTCAAAACTTCATATTTATAGAAGAAAAATATGGTTTGAAACCTCAAGACAGGTAGTGGATAATTACTGCTTAGATATACAAGACCCTTTGTAAATTTCATCTTCATATTAAGTTTGAATGTGTAGTCTATAAAAGATCAAATCTTGCCTCAAATTGTTCCTGTGTTTATGCTGTAAGGGCATCTTTTAACATTTGTTTTTCACTAGTGATTGACGAGGGTCAACGTTCTTCATATTAAGGTTAAATGTTGTCATTTCCTTATTCTTCTATCTATGCAAAGTTTCAAATAATTTGAATCGGTCAGATCATATTGTCAATGCTCCCATCTATTTTCCCCTCTTAAATTATTCATTTCACAATAGGAAAACTCTTCTCGGGGAGAAAAAACGGGACGTTGAAAATTTTCACTCTTATCTTGAGGTAGTATTAAAGATAAGATTGGACCTTGGAGTATTTAATTCCTGGCTATCCTTATATTACAAGCAAGTAATTATATTATATCATTAATAATATTTGAGATTACAAGCAAGTAATTATATTATATCATTAATAACATTAGAGATATATGTTGTGATATCTCTTCATTAAAAGCCTCAATAGAGCCTATAAAATGGTTACTATTTTATCTTAAAGTGAATCTCATTCACAATACTCAAAGATGGCTCATACATTAGCACTTCAGTTTCTTACTTTACTCCTTTTCTTCTTTCTGGTAATTAATTCAGTTATATACTTTGTTTTTGCTAGTTTGCAATGATATCATAATAAGGATAATTTCTATTTATAGTTAAGACTTAACTGTGTGATTTGGAGAAAATATTCTCATTGACATTATTTTTAAAATGGTCAGGGCATCAATGCAAGAGACTTGAAGGCAGAGTTGCGAGATCACAAACAAGTGGATTCAAATGAAGAATCTTACATTGTCAGGTATAAAACTCGTATCCACGGTTCCAATGAACCTTACCTGACTTCCTACGGCATCCATGATGCTAAGAAATCAGATTACATTATCAGATATAAGACTCATGCCCAAGATTTCAATAAACCCTACCTAACTAGTTACGGTAACCATGAACTCAAGAAACCAGATTATATTACCGGTTTTAGGACCCATGTCCATGAATCCAATGGCCCTTACATAACGACCTATGGTAAACATAAAGCCAATAATCCAGATTATATTTCCGCGTGGTATATGACCCATCCCAAAGAATCCAATGGACCGTACATAGCTACCTACGGTAAACATGAAACCAATCAACCTTACATCACACAATACCTACCAACTTACCTTGATCTAAAAGGCCTCACATCTACAAACTCAAAAGATCTAGAAGAGCATGCATCTCCCTATATGGATCGCACACAAGCTTTCAAAGCCATCATGTGAAGTGAGAGGAGGCATCTAGATATGTATAATAAAGGTTGACCAACCTTACCAATCTCCTATAGCTATACTATGCAGGTTTGTGAGTGATGACTGATGACCAATTTCTTATTGTATGTTTTTTAGTTGCTTTATGAATAATTAAATTAAATAATTAACATGGTAGGCTATAATTAAGGGTTTTTTTAACATCAAAATATATTATGAACTTACTAAAATGATCTGTAAAAATCAAAGCAAACAATAATATCAATGAATGAAAAAAAGCCAGCATCACTACCCTGTAACAATAAAATAATAGCAACTATAAACAAATAAAACTATCTAGAATGAAACAATGATAATTGGACAAGAGCGAGAAAAACAACAATAGGTTTAGCTAGAGTAGTTGGAACCAAACTTCACATTGTGGATAATGATCTACAGATTCTCATTAGGTAATTATAACCCTTAAGAGATCCTATGAGAACTCTCTAAGGAGAAACTAATTATAATGTTAGATTTATGTAACATTTTTTGGGCTACGATCAATTATTATTTAGTTTGTGAAAAATTGGTTAGTCGTGATTCTGATGGAAGTACATAAATAAGTCCATTTATGATTAAGTGATCTTTTTTAATTAAAGGCTAAGTATCTGAAATCTGATTGGTGTGGACAAAAGTGTTGACTTTAACCCTTGAACCATAATGGGTAGGGACTAAGGCTATATATATTATATGGCTAGGTCCCCTCTATAATCACAAGAATAAGAAACTACTGACGGATCTGTAACTTGCCCCATTGAGAGTTGTGAATTAGAGTGTGATGTACAGAGGAAGATCCGGTCAATTCATCTTTTCAGGATCCCGAATTATAACTCCAATAAGTAAGTATTGATGTTCTAGTTTCATATAATCGATCATTAAATATTTCCGCTTACATAAAAACCAAACTCCCTAGAAACATATTCCAGGAAATTGACGTCAACATTATTCATTATTGAAAATACAATAATCACTAGCCTGCTGAATGGTTCAAATAACTACATGCTAAATCAAAATGAGCTCCCTTGGAACATTTTTGTACAAAGTCCAAGCTCCACCCACATCTCAAAGGATGAAAATAAATCTGGTGTTATAAATAGGATCACGCCAAACCTTTTGAACATGTCACTCCAATATTCTAATGTAAACACATGAACATTATTCTCCATATCCCCGTCAATTGAAGGAAAAAACACTGACCCTGATAAAGGAAACACTCTTTTCCTAGCAATATTATCTCCTAGTGGGATTTGGTTTAATGTTGTTATGTTATTATATTTGGTTGACTAATTTTTGTAGGCAACTTGTTAAGAAAATGTCATTGTTTAGTGTGAGACATTTTGTCTCTGTTTGAATATGGTGTGCGCTTCTTTTCCTATTTGAATATCTCTTAAATCTCTAGTTTGAAATTTGGGAAGGTATGAGAAAAACATAAGAAGGGAGGTTGAATTGGGGTTTTCACTCTTTATCTCCTTTCATCTCTTAATATTGTTATGTTAAGTGATGTTTTACATTGTGTTAAGTTATTCTTTGAGTTGTGTTGTAGAAGCATAAACATTAAAGTAAAGCATAAGAAAGAGTAAAGATCACACGATATATCTTGGTTCACTTGATCAGCAACTCTCAAGCTAGTCCAGTCCACCCCGCAAGGTGATTTGCCTTAGAAAAGGACTTAAGCCACTATAACCAAAACTTGATTATATTGCGCGGCCAACCATAGTGACTAACTGCACAATCATAGTTGCGACTTCCTTGTACGACTACCTACCGCGACTAATTTCACAATAATTTTTGTGGCTTCCTTGCGCGGCTACCTTTCGTGACTAAGTGCACAACAACTGTTACGACTTCCATGTGCGACCAACTGGTGTGATTGACTGCACAACCAGCTAAATGACTTACATCTTTGGCGTTACTAGCTTATGCGACTTTAAACACCATAACAAATAGTTCTAAGTAGCACCAGAACATTAGCCCTTGAGCAATCACTAGCACACCTAGTTCTCAAAGAGAACCAAACTACTAACTTATGAGCCTCCTAAAGTTCTAAAATTCACTCGATCCTATAGGGAAGTGGGTAAAGTTTACAAGTGTTTGCTTCTTACATAAGCATGTGTAAACACAATTTAAGTACATCATAAGATCATCCTAATACATATTAAGATAATACATTATACTGTAGCACAAATTTGTGGAGTCTTCTTCTTCTTCAAGTTGTTTCTTCACGGACAACAACCCAAAGCACATGAATTGCTGAATTCTTATTATTCATAAGCTTTTGAAATATTGGTTGACCTTTGATGATCACATAGAATGACTTCTTCATCTTGATTAACTTTAGAACAATCTAGACAACAACCCTTATTCTATTCAATCCAATGATCACTTTAGGACACAAAATTCATGTTTTGGATTTGTAATTGGAGCTTCCATGATAACCTTCATCATCTTCTGTAGCTTTGCAAGCTTCATTCAACATATGAAATTAAGCACATTTGAATCTGCAACTTCTTAACCAGGTTGCTTAAACAAATTGTCCAATACCAATATCAACATTCTACTGCATATTCATTTGAGCACTTCATGGTGTAAACACCCCAAATTTGCCCTCACTCATTTCACCATGGCTTGTGATTCTCTTCATTTGCATAAATTCAACCATAGCATCTCATATTGCATTTTGCTTCACTGCATTGGTTTTGTGATCTGAGCAGTCCAAGAGCCATCTGAGCCACTCCAAGAGTCTCCAATCATCTCAAGAGGGTCCATGTATGTTCAAGCATCATATTATATCCTCCCAAGATCAAGAAAGTCAGAAAATCACAAGAACTGAGAAAGGCATGGAAGCAGAGCCAAGCTTAACTACTCAGATGACCTAAAATTAGGGTTTTGGTTTCAGAGGCCATAAGTCCAAATTTTTTGGTCATTCTTGTTTCTATTGGTCTCTATATGATATAAGGATCATGCATACCAATTTTCATGAAGAAATTCAATGGGGAAGGCATCTGATCAATAGATGACTTCTTGAGCAAGTCAGTGCAAAATCAGGGCATCTGAGACCCCCAATCACCCATCCAAAGGGTCTTCTCCATCATTTTGGGTGTATATGATCTTTATTTGATCTTAGAAGAAGTTAGAAGTTCACAAAATTGAAGAATTTCAAGCCATTTGCAAAGTTGCCATTTTGGGAAAGTGACTTTTAATGCCAACTTGCCATTTTGGGAAAGTTTTTCAACCTCCTCTTTTTGATTCAAAAATGCTTCAAATCAAAAATTCTTGGTCATGAAAGTTATATATTGGATCATTCCCTTTTCAAAAAGTACAAGAACTTGATCTAATTCACTTTAGAACTCAAGTTATGGTTTGTCAAAGTTGGGAAATATCACTTAATTCTCACTTATGCACCAAAGAGGGAAGTTTGCAAAAACACTTGCCAAAGCCAAATGAGACTTCTAATTGACTTCTAAGCATTGCACAAACATCACACATGACCTATAATTTAGAATTGCACAAAGAAATTCCAAGTTTCATGCCTTGAACTTTACAAAATCCAAAAGGGGCCAAAACTTCATGAATTTGCAAAGTGGATCAAAACCTCTCACACATTTGCTGAAACACCACAAAACCTTTTCCATGGTTATCCTTGAACCAAGCTGACTCGAGCCATGCCTTGAAACAGCCACTGAACCAGCCCATACCTCAAGTACACCAACTCTTGACATTTTTGCAACTTGCCCATACCAATCAACATAGGCCAGTACCCACCCTCTGACCTATCCCAACATGATATGTGTACCAAAAACAAGCCATTCCATAAGATAACACAAGCTGAAACCTCCAAGAGGACAACATACACAAAATCCCTCAAATTTGCAAAAGCTATCGAATCTCATAACTCAGCCAACAAACATCAAAACTTCTTCCACCATTGAACTACACACTCACTGCTGATCATTTCCCACCCTTCATTTTGCCCTAAAACACCCAGAATCAAAAACACGATTTTGACATTTCATGAACTGAACTTCTGCCAACTTCCTTTTGAGGCCATTTAAACTCCAACCAAGCATCACAAGCTCTTGAGGGGAGTCATTGGAGTGGATTTGAGGCAAAGAACTGGTCAGAAAGCTCCTGGTTTGAAAGCTCAACTTCAGGTAGCCATGGCATTTATTTTTCCAGAACCTTCATTTTATGTTATAGAATGATTCTATGTGCTCCCCTGATTGCCATGATATGTTTGGTTTCGAAAATAGTTGAGAAATAGGCATTTCATAAGCTTCTGAAATTTTTGAGATGTTTTCCGTTTTGCTTCGATTCTTGTTCTTGATGATGAATAAATGATTTTTGTTGTGTGATTTTTGTTGGGGTTGATGTGAGGATCATTTCTGGAGAATTTTAGGTCTTGGAGTTGCGTATTGAGTGAGATAGCCTGAGAGGATAGCTGGAGAAGATGACCAGAACACTATTCCGGTCACCTGAAATTGTTTAGGGTTAAGATTAGGGCTTAATGACGTAATTAACGTAGTTTGAATCTCAGCCATCCAGATGCGCGCGCTGGTCAATTCCCTCCCTTTCTCATTCAAATCTGGACCACTGGATCAGTTTACTTCCATTTTAATTCATTTTAATTTCATTTTAATTGAATTTCTTTCTACATTTTATTAAAAATAGAAAAACACTTTCAAAAAAATTTATCTTTTGCAATTCCCTTTCAAATATTTTTCTCATTCTGAAAATAATTTTTATTTTATTTTTTTTGCATAAAATTCGTATTTTTAAAATATTTAAATGTTTATTTTAATTAATTAATGAGAATTAATTAATTAAAATAGCATTTAAGTTTCTAAAAATCACCAAAAAAATCATATTGCATTTTGATACATTTAGAAACATTGTCAAACCCTTCATACAAATTTCGTTTTGGTTCTTGACCTATTTTGGCATTTTTCTTTGGATTTAGGGTTCTTAAAAGTCAATATTTTTGCCCTAATTTAGAAAAATCCTTTCTGCCTAACCATGAAGAGTTTGATGATGGTTCTTTTTGAATTGCATTCCTCATGACATGTAGTTTCCAGTATAAAATTGGTTTGAATTTATCTTTCATTTTCAATTTGTTTTGCATTTATCATTGAGAAGTACCTTAAAACCCTAACAAACTTGAGAAAATCATAACTTCCATTAGGTTAAGATTTAGGTCTCCTCCTTTGGGCAATGAACTTATATAGGGTTAGGGTTCCTTTGATCCTATTTTCAATTTTTTATCATGTCATTTTCTTCTGGTTTTGAATTTTGTATTGCATGATATGTATAAACCCTAATTTTTGCCTTCATTTGCATTCATTCTTAAATATGCTTGCACACACACACTTACCATGACATTTTATGCATTCACGTGACTTCTAAGACATCTTAGGACACCTTAGAATCATGTTTGATCATTGCATCATCCATTTTCCATGTTTTGTATCCATTGCATTTCATAAGTTTTCATGAACTTTCATGCTTCTTACTTGTCCCATTTGCATTCCCATCTCTTGTATGATCATCCACACCTCATGACAACCATTTGCATCATCCCTTAACATCATTTGCATCTTGTATATGCTTCTGGTCTTGCTTCTCTTTGCTTCTCCTTCTTTTCATCCTGCTTCTTCCATGGTGGCTTTTCTCTTGAAGATTTTTTGCAAGCCTCATAAACCCTAGGAACATCCAGGCATGATAACAATTAGGGTTTGATTAGTCCCCCCATTAGTTTTACCTTTGTGTCATCTTTGAGTCTTCTCTTCTCATCTCTTAGTAAAGGACTATACCTTAAAGGTTTTAAGGCTTTGTGATTAAGCTTATGCCTGCATCCTTCTATTAGGATGGAGTGTATAACTTTAATCCTAAGTGTTAAACCCTTAATGTGTTTAAATCCTTTAATCAATCCACCTAATAATCACTAAGACAATAAGCTTGTAACTTGGGCCTTGCATTAGGGTTCTATTTCTTCCTCAATCGGTTAAGAAGGACTAACCCTAGTGTTAATGGACAAGTCCCCCTCAAGTTGTCTTGCAAACCATAAAATTCACTTCTTAATCTTACCATTAACTAAAATCCACTTTAATATAGGCTTTGTTTTGTCATGAGATTAATCCCTAATCATGGATTAAGTTGAGGAGCCTTCCTCATCTTAAATGTTCTCATCTATTATCCTTCTATTAGGATGGTGTAATGAGTCCATTAAAATCCTTGATTATGGCTTAAACTCATTACTTAACACTAAACAAAAACTCCAAAAACATCTAAATAAATGCAAGTAGGTTAATGATCTTAATCTTACATCATGGTGATTAAGTGTGAGGTGTTTACTTCATACTTAAGGTATTCTCATTACCCCTAATCAGAGGGAGGATGTGATGAGTTTACTAACCCTTGGTTTAGGCTTAAGCTCATTAACTTATTACAAACACCAAAAAGCAATAAAAGATGGAAAACTCAAAAACAAACAATAATCGTCTCCTCCGAGATTCTTTTCTCACCTCATTCACTCACAAGCGAGAACTTGCTTCTTCCGTCTAATGCAAGACAGTTAGCACCTGAGCCAGACAGGTCATACACTTGAGCCTAGACAAGTGAATAGTTCACAAGTCAATTTATCTTTCAGTCTCTTTGAGTCGAACTACGGTGTTCTAACTTCCTCATTGCACGAGAGGATACGTAGGCATAAATTAACAGTTATCGAACAAAAGTCTCTATATATTCCCCCTCCTTTCAGCATTATTCTTTAAGCCTCATAGTCTTGAGCTTCATATTCTTTTCTTACACTGACACTCTTTCATTTCACTTCACACTTCTTTTGCACTGACACTTGCATTCTTTTCCAGCTTTTGCACACAGAATATCACTGACACTACCCCTTTAAGCACAAACTTTCAAGCGTGGATCCCGTCGAGTACGGCGGACAATCTGGGTGCTAATACCTTCCCAAGTTGTAACCAACCCCCTTTCTCAGTTTCTCTGGTTCGCGACCGTCTTATCCATCTTTTCTTAGGTTTATGCAACATTACCTTTCCTTCGGGATAAAAATGCCTAGTTGGCGACTCTTTTCAGTTCATCTTCATGTTCTCTCTTTCGCCGACCGTTCGCGTCTGTACCCTTTCTGACCAGGTGTCATTTGGTGGGAGCGACACATGGTTTGTACCATTGTTATCTTGTAATCACCAACCTCATGTGATTGTATGAAAAGATCAACAACATTATTCAAGAACCATGTGGACAACTTGGTTGTATGTGTGTATCAACCTTTCTGGTTACGTCATTTAGCAACAACACATCAACCCATGGTTGTATCTGCGACAATCTCACATAGACATATCATGGTATGCAGATCAACAACATCAGATAAGCATGTGATCCTTTCCTTTTATAGACAAGAAAAATAGAGTCATTACACAACAGCTGACTACCGATGAATGTCGTTACACAAGGATGAAAATAGTAATGCCACATATTGTCGTTTTCCACAATTTAAGGTTAGTGGAAAGGTAGTGGGATAAAGCATTTTTTCGTACTATGTATTATCTTTGCTAATGGTAACTTTGTCTTATGATCATCAAAGGCATCTGATAGTAGATGATTGAAGCATAAGTAGAGAATATGATAATTGGGTCTTCAGAATCTCAAGTCTCTAGTATTCAGAACTTGTTCACTCAAAACCTTGTCTTCAAAACTTCAACATTTGTCTTTGAAACCCTTGGCCTTTATAACTTCAAGTCTTAAGAATCTTCATAATGTTGTTCACTCAGAATCTTGTGTTCAGAGTCTTCAGCACTTGGTTTATAGAATTTTAATCTTTAGAACCCTTAAATCTTCAGAGTCTTTCTGCACTTGGTCTTCAGAACCTCAAGTCATCAGAACTTCAAGTCATCAGAGTCTTTAGCACTTAGTTTTTCAAAATATTATAACTTCAGAAGCTTCGCTATCTTTAGAATCAAAATCACTCTCAGAACAGAATCCACAAGAGAGTTGCAACAACAATATCAAGCATCCTTGGATCTTTCTGATTGTGATCAGATACAGAAGCATACTTGCTTCTTCAGCACGCTTGCGACTTGTGTTACACATAGTAACCCGCATATAATCTTTAACACACATTTTTAGTATTTTTTTTAGATCTGATTGCTTCATAACATGATCTGCACAGTAACAAACATTAGAACATATTATTGTTCTTTCACAAATACTTCATTGTTATCATCAAAACATAGAGATGAAATGCATAGACAACTCTTGTGTTCCTATAATTTGTATCCTTTTTAATTCAATTAGAGATTTATTAAAAGTGTGTTTTTAAAAAAAGCCTTTTAATTTGAATGAGTTTGCTAAAGATTCTTTAAAATCATAAATCTTCTTACAAAAAATCAATATTTTTGCAAAAGATTTAATTGAATATGAATTCATAAAAGATTTAGATTTGATCATAAAATAATGATGTTGTGGTTTCTAGATTCAGTTTTCTTTGGTCAAAAACCTATTGGATTTGTATTTTTTTAGTTTGAATTGTTTTCTATTTAAGGAGGTAATTCTCCTGGTTTAAAAACACCTTTTGAATTTTTTTTGTGTGTCATATTATTGTAGTGATCAAGTTTTTCTATTTTCACTATAATACTTTATTCTTTATAGGGTCTTCCTTATTTTAGAATGATAGATTATTTGGCATGTAATTATGATTTTAGTCATGCCACATATAATTGTTTGTTGTGGAAGAGCTTGAGGAGAAGGAAATTGTCGCACTAGAAGTTGTCAAGGAGCCAACCAAACTGTCAGAGAAGCCTGAGCCCAAAAATGTTGTTCACAATGAGGCAAAGATGAAAAAGAGGGAAGGTGTGGGCGTACGCAAGAGCACCAGGCGTAAGGCCTAACTAGTATATTTCGGAGGCAAGTCTAGTATTGCCTGCCCCTGTCACTTGACAATAATGACAGTATCCTTGCTTTATGTTTGAGGGAGGTGGATAAAAACTTGACCTTCATAAAATTTCTCTCTTCTCTCTTTCTGTTACTTCAATTCTATTTCTGTTTTGGTTAAGATGATATTTTGGTAGTACCATGAATACTTGGATTATTTAATCATTTGGTTTTATGTTAATTTTGTTTAGTTCAATCTTATTATGCTTAGTGCATAATGATTTTATATTTGCACGAGTAATTGTAGATATTAGTACAATTGTCTTAGTTAGAGTAGCAAAAGAATTGAGTAAGGATCAACCAAGGATCAAGAAAATTTTGTTCATGCTTTGAATAAATGGATATTGAGCCTGTTGAAGAATTTTTGGAAACAAAGTCAGGTTGTGACTAATGGTGTCGCTGCAGAGGTTGCTAACAACCTCTGACTCGCCTCTATTAGTCAGTAGAGTTATCTATATTTTTTTTAGAAATTGATTTGTTTGAAATTGAGAAGCAAGTAGAAATCTTGAGGAATCACCCTAGGAAAGCTGAAATAACTTTGATAAAGACTTAGACTTTTAAAAAACGGACACACTCCACATGCTATGAATAAAACACACAAAAGTGTACAAAAAAGTGGCAAAAACCACTCTTAGTGAAAAGTTCATGTGCCAGTAACTGGAGGAGCATCCAACATGTTCATCACAATAGACTGTTGGACTCAGTACAAGTGAAATCTTGTTGAATGAAAAGATGGAGTGTTGAGCTAAAAAAAAAAGAGAAAAGAAAAAGAAAATAAATAAGTGGAAAGTGTGATCTAAAGTTTTAAAGTAAAAAATTAATAGAAGATTTAGGACAAAATTCCCTCATGATACCGAAAAGGATGAAAGCTTAATTCACAAGATTTCTCAAATTAGAATCACAAAAATTAAATTAGCTTATTTTTCTGAAAAATGCTGGCATGACAGTAGGAGGCGAGTAACTTCAGTATGTGACATCTCTTGGGCTAATACAAGGCTGAGTTTTGCCAATTATTTTCTACCTAGACCATTTATCCAGGAAAAACAGAGCCATGTCACTAATTTGATCATAGTTGGTTGTACTTGAATTTTTCTTTTTTCATTCACTGTCGTATACCTTGAGGACATGTGATAGTTTAAGTTTGTGGTAGTGATAATATCGTTTTAGAGTGTCAATACGATCCCATTATCTTATGGTTTTGTCTTAATTTTAATCATTGTTTGCTTAATTTTACTTGTTTTAGATTGTTTTTTCCTTAAGCACATTTGGTGCTCCTTTTATGGTTTCATGTCTGATTTTGTTGTGAAGATTATTTGTCAAAGGCAAGCAAAGACATGGCTCCTCATGATAGAGTCTGGAGTGGAAAAGAATTGAAGAAAAAAAAGTTATTGAAATTCACAATCAGCAACTTACCCAAAAGTTTCGAAGGAATTTGTATTAAGGCACACGTAGAAGGATTTTGCGTGAAGAAATGAGTGAAGAAAAAAGATAAGATCAAAGGAACATAGAGATAAAAGTGTAGTACAGCGGGGACCACCTCTACAAAAGTGTGTCCTGCACCAAACCACCCGTCGTCTGCTCTGTGCCACTACCTGCTGCAACAGCCTGACCAAGACACCTTGTTCCCCCATTGTTGTTGGTACTAGATAACTTGTTCACTAAGGGAAAAATAGAAAACTAGAGATTTTCTTAATTTGATTTAGGTTGAACCTTATTTTAATAAAAGGCCCGTGATCCAAGATCCACCAACTTCTACTTCCTCACTCATATCTTTTTAAGAAAACATTGTGCATTGAAGAAAGATAGCTGGATATTTCCACACATTCATAATAATTTTAATTTAGTTGTTATTCATTTTTAGGGTTAGAAACAATTAGAGAGTTTTCTTCTTCTCATTTAATCATGTACTTACTTCTTGGAGTTGGCGTGACTGAAGAGATCAATTGTTGTTTACCCAACGCAAAGGATCTTCAAGTTACTACTAAGTTGTCATTCCTTATACATATTTTTGTTAAGAGTATGTTTCCTTGTAGTTTCATTCTAGTAGTTTGTACTCAACTCACCATGAACTAAAACTCTTGTTTGAAGAGAAAAGTGAAGTGAATATAAAGTTGTGTTTTGTTGATATTATGTGTTATTAAAGTGTCTTATTTTGTAATGTGTTTTAATGCTACACACTTGCTTCTTAGAATGATCAACTTAGAAAAAGGCACAAGATTTTTATTGTGAAGGATCCAATAACAAGTGGATTTCATAACAAAAATGGTTAGTAAAGTAGAATAGAGATATTCACTTAATTTAGATTTCTTAGAGATAAGCTAAGACCATATATATTTTCATAATTAAAACCAGATGTATTTTAGGATTATGAGTGAGGCTTAGATATTTGTTCCTCTGCCTTATTTATACATTCTTTGGTGTTGTAGAGATACGCCATAAGATCACGTTCTGACCTTTTGAGGCATGACACTTCACATCATAAATACATTTAAGCAATAATATATTAATGGACCTTATCTCATCAATCACTCTCTAATATTCTTATCCCTTTTATTTATCATTTTAAGTTGTTGTGTGACTCTTACTACTTATTATCATATGTTATTTGTTACCTTGCTCATTCTGCTTTTAAACAAAGATTAAATACTTATAGTTCAAAGTTAATTCACTTCACTTCCTGTGGGTATGACATCTTTACTCTATTACTTGTTGAAATCAAACATACATGTATACTTGCATGTGACGCCTTAGCTTTAATCAAATCTGAAATTAAAAGTAAACACATCTGAAAGCAACAAGTTTTTGGCACTGTTGTCAGGGAATGTCAAGAATTATTTTGAACTACTGTATTATTAATTTTTCTTTAAAAATTATATTTGAAACTTTTGTCATACCCTAAATTTTTACCCTATGATATATACCTCATCATAGGAAATCGATTGGCCTAAGGACTGTGTTAGACTGGTCTGGATAGTATTTACGTAATGAATTAGGATTCTTGAGTCCCTTAGAGGATTCAGGAAAGAAACAACCATTGATACCTAATATTTTCAACCTTCCATTCATTCTAAAAGGATCAAGGAATCTCAAATGATGAAGAATCATTCAAAGACTATACATAAATTTCAGTGATCTGGGCCCCGAGTCATCAGTATCACCAATTAGGGTTTCAGTCAACTGAGCCCTCCAGATGAAATTTTTCATGGAAAAAGGATTCAATGCCTCCACATGTCATCAAGAAAGGTTGTCATGACTTTAACAAGCCATATACAAGTTCAAAAGATGCAGTGATCATCAATCACAAGACTATGGTTTCACAGTGCCCAAATCAGGGATTCTAATTGATCGGGGAACCCAAAGTTGAAATTTTCATCAAGACATGAGCCAATACCATAGGAAATGGCTTAAATAGCTCATATACAACTTGGAAGTCCATTCATAGGTTTGAAATACCTCAGAGGATTGTAACACCCCAAAATTGCCCTCTCATTTCATAGCATTTAACATAGTATTAACATACATATCATTGCATCTTTGCATAGAAAGATGAAACATAACACTTAGGAATAGAAACATAAGGCACATGATCAATGACTGGTAAGTTTGTGATCATCCAAAGCTAATGACAATGGTCTGATGGCTCTCACACTATGGCAAAAAAGGCCTTAGAAAGCGCTTTTTTGGCTTTATAGAGCGCTTTAAAGCACTGCAAAAGGTTGCGCTGTCGTAGGTAAAGACGCCATTTTTTTAAAGAAAAAGTGCTCTTAAAGGCCTACTTTACAAAGCACTTTTAAAGGAAAAGCACTTTCTAAATTAGGCCTTTAAGAGCGCTTTTTTCATAAAAAGTGCTCTCTAAGGTGGCCCTTTAGACTGCGCTTTAAAAGCGCTGTCTATTGTATACATATCATTTTTTTATAATTTTTTATACATAACTTTAGAGAGCGTTTTTATCCAAAAAGTGCTTTCTTTGCTCCCTCTTTAGAGAGAGTTTTTTAAAAGCGCTCTCTAAAGTATACCTATAATTTATTTTTTAAATTTTTTATAACTTTAGAAAGCGCTTTTTCTTAAAAGCGCTCTCTAAAGTATACCTATGATTTTTATGATTTTTTTTTAAAATCCCATTTTATCCATTTTTGTAAACCTGTATAAACCATAATTCTATGTATACCTATAATTCAAATTTCTATAACCTGTATAAATCATTTCATTCCATTCCAAACCATATTTTCATTTCATTGTACACATAAACCATCTCATTTCAAACCATTCCAAACCAATATAAATCATTTCAAAATTCTCGGTATTTATCACCAGAAACCACAATATAAACATTTACAACATAACATACAGTCATTTACAAAAAAGGTTACCATTTCATTTACATAATCTTATATATACCTTAAACTACTCTTTTTTCTATAATATATTCACATAATTCCTCCATAATTTCCCCAAGTTTTGTAGGCGTGTAATGAGGACACGTGAATTCTTCAAAGTACTACATAACAAAACAAAATCTGCATTAATTAGTTAGTATCCGATAATATGCATTATGACATATCCAAAAAATATTAAAATAAATCCTAAGTTATAAATCCATGCATACCTGATCAAGAATCTCTAATCGATCCAAATGAATGATTTCTCTCATGAACCTTAAAATGTAGTACCCACATTGTATGGCATTTTTTTGTTGAGGACACTACATATAGACAAACAAATAAGAATTAATATATAGTTGTTTTGTGTTATCAAGTAGCATCACTAATAAGCAACATTATTGTGAAAATTAAATTAATCTACCTGCACATGGATCCATGGAATAATGTTTGCTTTAGCCCGTGCTACTCGATAATCTCTTAGTGCTCGGTACACTAGTATAGATCTGTAAAAGAAAAACATAAATTTAAAACAATCTCACAGAAATAATTAAATATACAAATACACACGAATATTTTGAACAATCTCACTTACTTATCAACGACATCCTTCATACTAGGATATGTTGACCAATCATGCTCCAATGAATTTATAAAATATACCACTTCTTTTGTAGGATTAATGGCAACCAACAACAAGTATCCATTGTAAAATATAACAAATGTTTAGATGGATAATTTCTATGCAAAAGATACAAATATTAGAATGAAATTAGAATGAAAATCTTACTTATGTCCAGTATTATACGGTAAAAAAAAAGTTTATGTATTGGCCGCCATATATCTATCAACTAAGTGTTCTCTTACTGTATCTTCATTCAAACCAATTTTCGTTGCATTGACACGGGTTGAAGCAAAGAAACAAAATCAGTTTGACAATGGCGTCCCGTGCATGAGTTTGCCATACAAGAACCTTAAATAAAAACATACATAATAAACATTAGACTATTTTCATTGAATCGTTCCAATAAATTGTTCAACTAAATAAATAACAGACTGATCGGAGTAACAGATGTAGGCATGTATAACATTGATGCCTAATGTTTGATGCTTGAAAATCTGCTTCATGTCCTCTCTTCCGATTATCTCGGAATGAGGAAAACCAAAAACATCATAGTCCATGTCTATTTGATGAATATAACCTCTCATCGCATCTGATACTAACACAATTATCTCAAGACACGTCTGGAAGCGATTTGTAGCAACTCTTCTTGCAGGAGCCCTTTTCTTCCTCTCGACTTGTTGTGAAACTTGAGCAGGAACCTAACAATCATATAAGTTAGGTAAAGTAGAAAATCGTAAACCTTTTGAATTCGGATCATAGAATAACACTTTAAATGTACCTTTCTTCGTTGTGATGCAACTGACTCTTTTTTCGGAAAAATCCCTTTAGATGCAGGTTTTGTAGGACTCTAATATTACCATATTGTAAAAAAATGTACGTAAGGTTCAGAATGATTTTCACAATGGTTTAAAAATGACATTTGAATACTAAGAGATTCATAATGGTTTTAACCTTACCTCATCCTCTATGATAATCAGGTCTGATGGCTATGCAACAAATGAGCCTATTGCATCTCTTAATAATGTTATCTCTGAAAGTGTGTCAGGTATAGGTAATACCACACTGTCGCTCCCACCAAATGACATCGGGCCAAGAGGGGTACAGACGCGAACGGTCGGCGAAAGGAGAAGGAATGAATAGAGTCGCAGCTAGGCATTTTTATCCCGAAGGAAAGGTAATGTTGCATAAACCTAAGAAAAGATATGGATAAGACGATCGCGAACCAGAGAAACTGATAAAGGGGGTTGGTTACAACCTGGGAAGGTATTAGCACCCAGATTGTCCGTCATACTCGACGGGATCCACGCTTAAAAGATTTGTGTTTAAAAGGGGTAGTGTCAGTGTTATTTTGTGTATCAAAGCTGGAAAGAATGCAAGTGTCAGTGTAAAGGAAATGTGAAGTGTATAAGAGAAGTGTATGTGCAAGGACAAGAGTGAAATGCTCAAGACTATGAGGCTTAAAGAATAATGCTGGAAGAGGGGGAATATACAAAGAATTTTGTTCGATAACTATTAAGTTATGCCTACGTATCCTCTCGTGCAATGAGGAAGTCAGAACACCGTAGTTCGACCCAAAGAGACTGAAAGATAAATTGACTGATGAACTGCTTACTTGTCTAGGCTCAAGTGTATGACCTGTCTGGCTCAGGTGCAAACTGTCTTGCATTAGACGGAAGAAGCGAGTTCTCGTTTGTGAGTGAATGAGATGAGAAAAGAATCCCAGAGGAGACGATTATTGTTTGTTTTTGATGTTTTCAATCTTTTATTGCTTTTTGGAGTTTGTCATAAGTTAATGAGCTTAAGCCTAAACCAAGGGTTAATAAACTCATCACATCTTCCCTCTGATTAGGGGTAATGAGAATACCTTAAGTATGAAGTAAACACCTCACACTTAATCACCATGATGTAGGATTAAGATCATTAACCTACTTGCATTTATTTAGATGTTTTTGTTGCTTTTGTTTAGTGTTAAGTAATGAGTTTAAGCCATAATCAAGGATTTAATGGACCCATTACACCATCCTAATAGAAGGATAATAGATGAGAACATTTAAGCTGAGAAAGGATCCTCATCTTAATCCATGATTAGGGATTAACCTCATGACAAAACAAAACCTTTATTAGAGTGGATTTTAGTTAATGGTAAGATTAAGAAGTGGATTTTATGGTTTATAAGACAACTTGAGAGGGACTTGTCCATTAACACTAGGGTTAGTCCTTCTTAACCAATTAAGGAAGAATTAGAACCCTAATGCAAGGCCCAAGTTACAAGCTTGATGTCTTAGTGATTATTATGTGAATTGATTAAAGGAGTTAAACACATTAAGGGTTTAACACTTAGGATTAAAGTTATACACTCCATCCTAATAGAAGGATACAGACATAACCCTAATCACAAAGCCTTAAAACCTTTAAGGTTTAGTCCTTGATTAAAAGATGAGAAAAGAAGACTCAAGGATGACACAAAGGCAAAACTAAATGAGGGACTAATCAAACCCTAATTGTGATCATGCTTGGTTATACCTAGGGTTTATGAGGCTTAAGAAATTAAGAGATCTTCAAAGGCCACCAAGGATGAACAAGATAGAAAAGAGATGAGATGAGAAGAGAAAAGAGAGAATAGAGGCACAAGTGAGCAAGCTTACTCAAAGACAATTAAAAATGCAGCAAGGATGTAAAATGATAAGGTGAGAAGAGGTAGGAGGTGAAGGCAAATCCACCTCCCAAACAAACTTACCATTAACCTGAAAAGTTAGTACAAGATGCATAAGGGAAGAAATGAGATGAAACAATGCATATGGATGGGCAAAGGCCAAAGTCAGAAACATACACATGATGAAAATGATGTCAAGAGATGGTGCAAAGTCATACAAGATGCATATATGTGAGCATACAAGAGAATGGAGGTATATGGAGCATGCTTTGAACCATGAAAGTTCATGAAAGTTTATGAAATGTAATGAAAGTATGACATGTCAAATGAATGATGCAATGATCAAACATGATTCTAATATGTCCTAAGATGTCTTATGAATCATATGGATGCACAAAATGTCATGGCAAGTTCTTGAATGCAAGCATATGAGAGATGGATACAAGTGAAGGCACAAATTAGGGCTTATGCATAACATACAACACAAAATTCAAAATCAGAAGCAAATGACATGATAAAAAAATTGAAAATGGGATCAAAGGAAACCTAACCCTACACAAGTTCACTACCCAAAGAAGGGGACCTAAGTCTTAACCTAATGGGAGTTATGATTTTCTCAAGTCAACTAGGGTTTCAAGGCACTTCAAAAGGAAAAATGCTCATCAAATTGAAAATGCAAGATAAATTCAAACCAATTTTACCCTAAAAACAAAATGATATGAATGATGCAATGCAAGAAGAACCATCATCAAACTCTTCATGGTTAGGCAGAATGAATTTTTTCAAGTTAGGACCAAAATATTGCCTTTGAATAACTTTTATTCCAATGAAAAATGTCAAAACACATCAAGGACCAAAAAGAAATTTGTTTTGAGAGTTTTATAATGTTTCTAAATGTTTTAAAATGCAATGTGAATTTTTTTGTGATTTTTAAATACCTAAATGCATTTTTAATTAATTAATTTCCATTAATTAATTAAAAACAAACATTTAAATGATTTAAAAATAGTTTTTAATGCAAAAAATAAAAATAAAAATATTTTTGGGTTCTGAAAATTAATAAAAGGTTTGACAAAAAATTTCAGAATTTTTCAATGCATTTTCCTATTTTTAAAAATTCGTGGAAGTTTAATACAAATAAAAAGAAATAAAAATGAATTTATGGAGAAGTATGCAAATCCTGTGGCTGGAATTTAAACCTGGGGGGAAAAGTTTGACTGCGCGCGCAATCTGAGGGTCAGGATTGACTCTAGCTTAATTAACTTAATTATGATTTATTAAATTAATAAAATCAGATTATGGTTTAATGACTTAATCTGGGCCACTCAAAAATTAAACTAATCCAAATCCAATGGCTACGAACGCATCTGGCAAACTAATTAGGGTTAGGGCTTAATGATTTTTAGGTTTCCGGAAGAAAACTCCGGTCATCTTCTCCGGCGGGTCAAAAACCCTAAAATGCTCTACAGGTCACCTCACATCAAATTGAACACAGGGAAATGATCCTCTACCCAAACCACATTCAAATCACCCCTCAAACAACATTTATAACCCAAGAACAGAGGGAATCGAAGCAAACAAAATTCACGGGTGAAATTTCAGAGAGCAACCGAATAGTCATTTCTTCACCATTTTTAATTCTAAAGATATCAGCATGATCAGCATAACATATACTTTCATTTTGTAACAAAAAATACAAGCTCTGAAAAGTTTGATGTTTGAAGCTACCTGAGGTGATGAACTGTGAATATGAGCTTTTCCAGGCCTTTCTTTTATGCAAAGTGTCTCCTCTGGACCTCCTGAGATCAATGGAATGCTCAAAATCTTTTGTTGGTGGCTGATTTGGGAGTTTGAGTTCTGGTATAGCAGGTTTAACAGTTGAGATACATGGGGTTTCAGGCTGTTTCAATGGTGGATTTTGGTTCCATGGAAGATGTGTGATTCATTGGTGAAGGAAAAATGAAGGTTTGATGGATGTGTGAAGAAAATCGAAGAGGAGAAGTTTTAGACAGATTTTTGTGCAAGCTGGATTGTGGGAGGTTTCTGGCTTGTGTGTGGTGTGTTTTGAGTTTCATTTTGTCCACTTATCAAGCTGTGATAGGGCAGAGAGTTGGTGGTGGCACAGTGTGATTGGCATGGTCCCTTTTGCAAAAAGTCAAGTCTATGTGTACTATAAGCATGGGCTTGAACAGAAGTGGTTCAATGGGGTGTCTTGCCTCAGCATGATTTATGGTGAGCCCTAGGATCAACAAGATGCAGCTGGATGGCTTGGATAGCAAGATGGCATGAGTTTTGCATTTTGCCCTCTTTGAAGTTTCTTGTGAACCAAGGCATGAAATCTCATGATCTCTTGAGCAATTTGTAGAAAAATGAGTTATGTGATGTTGTTATGGTGTTTTGATACCAATTAGAAGTCAAACCAATCCTTGGACATCATTCTTGCAAGAATTCCTTTTTGGAGAATTTTATGGAAAATGGCTTATGAAAGTTTGTGATCCAAGGCATGAACCTTGTAAAATCTTGGGCAATTCTGATTTTGCTAAGTTGCAATATTTGTAATGATGCAAAGAAGTCATTTAGAGGCCTTGAAAGTGCTTAGAACTTGAATTTTCAAAAATCCCTCTTTGGTGCCAAAAGTGGAAATTTAGTGATTTTGTCCAACTTTGACAAGCCATAACTTTTGATCCAAAATGAATTAGAAAGATTTCTTATACTTCTTGAAAAGGGAATGATCCAATCTACAACTTTCATGACCAAAGTTTTTCCATTTGAATCATTTTTGAATCAAAAAGAGGAGGTTGAAAAACTTTCCCAAAATGGCAAGTTTATATTACAAGTCACTTTCCCAAAAAGGCAACTTTGCAAATGGCTTGAAATTCTTCAATTTTGTGAACTTATAACATCTTCTATGATCAAATAAAGATCATACACATTCAAAATGATGGAGAGACCCCTTTGGTTGGGTCATTGGGGGCCTCAGATGCCCTGATTTTGCACTGACTTGCTCAAGAAGTCATCTCTTGATCAGATGCCTTCCCCATTGAATTTCTTCATGAAAATTGATATGCATGATCCTTATAACATATAGAGACCCATAGAATCAAGAATGACCAAAAAATTTGGAGTTATGGCCTCTAAAACAAAAACTCTAATTTTAGGTCATCTATGCAGTTAAACTTGGCTCTGCTTCCATGCCTTCCTCAGTTCTTGTGATTCTTTGAATTTCTTGGTCTTGGGAGGATGTAATATGATGCTTGAACATATATGGACCCTCTTGAGATGATTTATGACCTTTGGAGTGGCTCAAATGGCTCAGGGATGGCTCAGATCACAAACCCTAGATGCAGAGGGCTTTGAATCAATGCAGTGAAGCAAGAATGCAATATGAGATGCTATGATTGAACCTATGCACATGAAAAGATCACAAGCCATGGTGAAATGAGTGAGGGCAAATTTGGGGTGTTTACAGCTGCCCCTATTCAAACATGAGTTAGCTGTGCAGGATGTAAGCATCTGCTTAACAGGCAAACAAGGTAACTTGTGGTTGAATACCAAAGACAGTCCAAAATTTGCACTCACTGAAATGAAGAAGAAAAGAGATATAGATTGTAAAAGGAAGTAAAATATGATTATAAGATGCGGGCGACGGAGGACGATCGTCAAGAAGAGGACGACTGCTGGGGATGAAGCAATGACGGGGACGACCGACATGCTAGGGAAATAGAGGGATCATGATGGGGACGACCACCAAGTAAAGTTATAAGATTCTATGGGGATTAAAGGTAAATGATGGGGACGGCCATCGGGTTCAAGGCATAAATGAATTAAATGATGAGGTACGATCATCAAAGGTGAAGGACGATCACCTAGCAGGGGACGGCTGCTCTGTTAGGGATAAGGATGAGGGACGGTCATCCAAGGTGAAGGACGATCACCTGGCAAGGTACGGTTTCCAAAAGTATCACGACATAGGACGAATGTCGGATGAAAAGGTCGACGATGGGGACGGCCATCGGATAAGCATGATGAAGGACGATCATCAAGAGGTGAAGGACGATCACCTAGCAGGGTACGACTACTCTGAGGGTTTATCATGACATAGGACGAATGTCAGATAACAAGATCAACGATAGGGACGGCCATCGGATAATATGATGAAGGACGATCATCAAGAGGTGAAGGAAGATCACCTAGCAGGGGACGGCTGCTAAAAATATCACGACATAGGACGAATGTCGGATAGGAAGGGGTTCTAATGAATAGAGACTCCGCTGGGAATGATGAAAGACGATCATCAAAAAGGTGAAGGACGATCACCTGGCAGGGTACGGCTGCCGAAAGGTATCATGACATAGGACGAATGTCAGATAGAAAGGAAATAATTTATAAAGATTTGCCGGGAATTCTTCTGGGGAACGGTAGACACAGGCGTGTGTCTAATCTTATGAAGACATAAGTGTTTGACACGGTGTATAGATTAAAGATGCGGACGAGCATCCTTAAGACTATGATACAGACGAGTATCAGTAGAAACAAACGCTTGACGCATGTTCAGAGATGATGATACGGACGAGTATCAACTAGTTAACAAAGAACACGGACGAGTGTCGAATCTGAGGGGATTTAAGTGACGTATACAAGATACGGACGAGTCTCTGTATGGGTAAAAAGCGATGAGTGAGACATAGACGAGTGTTCAACTTGCTGTGGAGAGCACGACACGGACGGGAGTCGGAAAAGTGTATTATAAACAAGTATTTGATTCATAACCAGTGTTTAAGTATTTATGCGGGGGGAGGTGACACAGACGGGCGTCATGGAATTGTATATATATGTACACATGTGTCGTGAGTGCAAAGGGAACGCTTTGGCTTTCTGTTGGGGGTATGACACAGACGAGTGTCAAGAAGCATCTGTAATGTATAAGCATCTGTTTAGGCGACTTTACTGGGGAATGATGACACAGACGAGTGCCAAAAGGAGCATGTTTCTGTAAAGGAAATGCTTTGATATTCTGCCGGGGAGTTTGAGAGGCATTCTTGTATATTGCTGATGGAACGTCAGTATTTACAAATGTTCAGTTTGACACCTGGCTTATGATTATGCAATATGTTTGATTTTTGCCGTAATGCTCCGTATTAGACGGAATGCTACGCTCTGGGGGGAAATATGAAGTGAATGCTATGATTATGCAAAGATACCGATCTGGGATTCGGATCCCGCTGCGACGAAGATCTCTGGCTGATATGCTTGAAGTGGTATCCCAGCTGGGGATGAGATCATTGGTAGATCTGACATATATGACTCTGCTTGGGGGAAAAAGTCATTGATAGACCCATCTTGGTAATGAGGGACCCAGCTGGGGTTTGTGGAACTTTCGTCACTCTGTTGGGAGATCTTCAGGCGTTGCTCTTCTGGATAGAGGCTGAAACTTTGCGGGGAGATAGTTCCCTGCTTTTGCACTTGGCTGAGGAGGAATGATTATTGGCAACTCAGCTGGGGAGAAAACAGCTCTGGTGCTATTTGGTGGATGTACTGAGTCAATGATGATTTGACAGCTTGCTGAGGAGGAACTTTCATGCCCCATGTTGTGCTTTGAATACCTGCAATCCTATCATGACAAAGAAACGTACAAGTATCCCGAGGTATCCTTTACTGGATCCCATCATAGGAGTTTAGGCACTCCCGGGAGTAAGCATATTTCCTGTAAGCATGTATTTTTAGAAGGGAAGCATCTGTATTTATGCAATCAATATCTTAAGGACATCGGACATTTTGCAAATGAAAATAAAGTGTACGAGACGGAATATGACTGAAAATCTGATTTTATTAATTTGTGTGCCCTGAATTGGCAAGATACAGTCGAAGAAACAGATCCCCTGAAATGAGAAGATTGTTACAAAACGAGAAAACAAAAAGATGCTGGCAATGTTGATGACGCTTCAGTGTGCTTCCCTTTTGCTATGACTCGTATGACATTGACGTTCTTCTCATCTTGCTTTCTGAAGAAGGCCGATTCTGACCTGAAGCTTGAACCTTTCGGAGCTTGCCATGTCATAGGTGATACAAACGAATTCAGAATGCAGTTGTTCGCTTATTCCCTTATTTTGCGTGGATCGCCCTTTCAGGTTTTCAATCCACCGGTATACCCATTTTTGCCTGATTCGTCCAATGTGGCTTTTCAACTCAGCGGGTTTACATTTTTTATTTTATTTTCCCTTATTTTAGCCCGAGTCTTTTATTCTGTTTTTGACTCGTCGGGATGCCCTATTTTTGCCTGGACTTACATTCTGTTTTTATGTCCAGCGGGTCATTTTATGCGAAGTATTTTTTAACTGCATCTGAATTCACAGGGGACAGGAAGTCTTCACCATCCATAGTACTGAGCATCAGTGCTCCACCAGAGAAAAATTTCTTTACTATGAATGGACCATCGTAATTCGGAGTCCACTTGCCCCTGTGGTCTGTATGAGGAGGGAGAAGTCTTTTCAGCACAAGATCTCCTACTTGGTACTCTCGAAGCCTGACTTTCTGATCGAAAGTTTTCTTCATTCTCTTCTGATATAACTGCCCATGACAGATTGCAGCTAATCTCTTTTCTTCAATCAGACTCAGTTGTTCGTATCGGGATCAGACCCATTCTGCTTCGTTCAATTTGACATCCATCAGTACCCGCAGGGAGGGTAATTCAATTTCAACAGGTAGGACTGCCTCCATACCGTACACAAGCTGATACGGTGTTGCCCCGATGGATGTTCTGATTGACATTCGGTAGCCATGCAAGGCAAACGGTAGCATTTCATGCCATTCTTTGTATGTGACTACCATCTTCTGTACAATCTTCTTGATATTCTTGTTAGCTGCTTCTACAACGCCGTTCATCTTTGGCATGTAAGGAGAAGAATTGTGGTGTTGGATCTTGAAGTCCCGACACAGTTCTGCCATCATTTTCTTGTTCAAGTTGGAACCATTATCAGTAATGATTCGCTCGGGCACTCCATACCGACAGATGATATCTCTCTTCAGAAATCGGGCTATCACTTGCCTTGTAACATTTGCATAAGAAGCCACTTCAACCCACTTGGTAAAATAGTCAATAGCAACCAGGATGAATCTGTGGCCGTTTGAAGAAGTTGGTTCAATCTTGCCAATCATATCAATGCCCCACATGGAAAAGGGCCAGGGTGAAGACATCACATTCAGAGGATTTGGAGGCACATGCACTTTATCCGCATAAATCTGGCATTTATGACATTTTCTGGCATAAGCACAACAGTTTGCATCCATTGTGATCCAGTAGTAGCCTGATCTTAACAATTTTTTAGCCATTGCGTGCCCTCCCGCATGGGTACCAAAAGATCCTTCGTGCACCTCGTGCATTAACAAGTCAGCTTCTGTCCTATCAACGCACCTGAGGAGTACCATATCAAAGTTCCTCTTGTACAAGGAACCGTCAGTATTCAGGAAGAAACTACCAGCTAGCCTTCTTAATGTCTTCTTATCATTGGATGATGCCCCAGGTGGGTATGTTTGATCCTCCAAGAAGCACTTAATGTCATGGAACCAAGGCTTGTCATCTTTGACAACATCTGCGGAGAATACATATGTCGGTCTGTCAAGTCTGGACACTGAAATCCGAGGCACAAAGTTGGCAGCTTGAACTTTGATCATGGATGAAATGGTAGCCAAAGCGTCTGCAAACTGATTCTCGTCTCGAGGGATATACTCGAGCTTGACTGTTGTGAAGAAAGTCAACAACCTCCTTGTATAATCCCGATAAGGTATCAGATGATCCTGGTGAGTGTACCATTTGCCGTTGGTGTGATTAATTACCAGAGCTGAATCTCTGAACACAGTCAAAGTCTTGATCCTGAGGTCAATGGCTTCCTCAAGACCCATAATACAAGCTTCGTATTCAGCTTCGTTGTTAGTGCAGTTAAAGGTGAGTTTTGCCGAGAAAGGCATGTGAACTCCCTTAGGTGTAATGAGTAATGCACCAACGCCACGACCATTCATATTAACGGCCCCATCAAACATCATAGTCCATTCTTCTTCTGGGTCAGGCCCTTCAGTGTGAACAGGCTCTTCGTGATCTTTTGCTTTTATGAACATGATGTCTTCATCAGGGAAGTCAAATCTCATAGCCTGGTAATCATCAATGGGTTGCTCAGCGAGATAATCAGACAACACACTGCCCTTGATGGCTTTTTGGGATGTGTACTGAATGTCATATTCTGTGAGGATCATTTGCCATCTTGCAACCCGCCCGGTAAGAGCTGGCTTCTCAAATATGTACTTAACTGGGTCCATCTTGGAGATCAACAAAGTGGTGTGGGTCAACATATACTGCCTCAGTCGGCGAGCAGCCCACGCTAAAGCACAACAAGTTTTCTCGAGCAGTGAATACCGTTGTTCACAGTCGGTAAACGTTTTGCTTAGGTAGTATATTGCATACTCTTTTCGACCAGACTCGTCATGCTGACCCAACACACACCCCATTGACTCTTCTAATACTGTCAAGTACATGATTAGAGGTCTTTCTTCAACTGGAGGCATAAGGATTGGAGGCTCTTGCAAGTACTCCTTGATTTTGTCAAAAGCCCTCTGGCAATCTTCGTTCCACCTAACCGTTTGTTCTTTTCTTAACAGCTTAAACAAGGGCTTATAGGTTGTTGTAAGGTGAGATATGAACCTTGAAATGTAGTTCAATCTACCTAGAAACCTCCGAACTTCTTTTTCCGACTTCGGTGCAGGCATTTCCTGAATGGCTTTGACTTTATCAGGGTCAACTTCAATCCCTTTCTCACTTACAATAAATCCCAGCAGCTTACCAGATCGCACCCTGAATGTGCATTTGTTGGGGTTTAACTTCAGTTGGTACTTCCTCAGACGCTTGAATAACTTCAACAGATTTACCAGGTGGTCTTCTTCTGTAAGGGACTTGGCAATCATGTCATCCACATAACATTCAATTTCTTTGTGGATCATGTCATGGAATAATGTTACCATAGCCCGTTGATAAGTAGCACCAGCATTCTTCAGTCCGAATGGCATCACCTTGTAACATAATGTGCCCTAGGGCGTGATGAAAGTTGTCTTCTCCATGTCTTCAGGTGACATTTTGATCTGATTATATCCTGAAAATCCATCCATGAAGGAGAACACCGAGAACTGAGCCGTATTGTCGACCAATGCATCAATGTGAGGTAAAGGGAAGTCATCTTTCGGGCTGGCTCTGTTCAGATCCCGGTAATCCACACACATCCTTACCTTGCCGTCTTTCTTAGGCACAGGTACAATATTAGCAACCCACGGCGGATAGCTAGTCACAGCAAGGAAACCGGCGTCCCACTACTTTTGTACCTCTTCTTTTATCTTCATTACCATATCTGGGCGAGTACGGCGCAACTTCTGTTTTACTGGTGGGCAGTCTTCTTTCAGAGGCAGCTTGTGCATGTCAATCAGTCGCTCTTTCACTGAATCTTGTAAGCAGGCCCCGATCTTGACTTCTTTCAAGTCTTTTTATGTACCAAGATTAACCGTTTCGACCTCCTCCTGATGAGGAGTGATAACCTTCTCCTCTTGCCTTAACAACCTGGCTAGCTCTTCAGGCAGCTCATAATCTTCTTCAACCCCTTCATCAGCTTGATTGATTGGATTGTCAAAGTCATACGAAGTCATAGCAGTGTTGTTGTCGGTGCATTTTGGAGGGCACTTTCTGCAAGGGTTTAGATTGGTTTATTTTAGTGATTAGTTTTATTTTATTTAGAAAAAGTGAAAATGAAGTTATTTTATTCTGAAAAACATTGCCATTTTATTTTTGTACAAAAAGAAAAAATGAAAAACAGTGAGCGGAAAAGAAAAGACTCGTTTGCAAAAGATGTCCTGATATTCATTAATTGATCTTTGCACAAAATACAAGATGACCCGATTACAAAATGAGTCTTGACATCTTGGGCAAGATGCAAGACTTGATGCATGCTTTAAAAATACAGGAAATAATAAATACTCTGCAGGAGTAACCCTTATAATTTCCTGGGAAGACCAGTTAAGGACTTGGCTCCCCGGGATCCTTGGACGTATCCAGCTCTCCAGGTTGCGGTCGCTTTCCTCCTCGTCTTCCAAATTGTTCACAGTATCCAGGGTGAGCATTCCCCCGCTGATAAAATTGGGCTCTTTTGCAGCCTCTGATTGATCTTGTTGAGTTGGTCTGTAACCCAACCCAAATCGGTCTTCTTTCTTTTCCACGGGCAACAGCTTTCCCCAACCTTGTGCGGTACCTTCCTCAACAACCTTTCGGGCTTGCTGGTACGATGTCATGGAAGTTCCCAGTACAGCAGATGCTTCATTAATGTTCAGGGCCTCAAACCCTTGGCTCATGGTTTCATGGATTTCTCCATCCATTTATATGTACTTATACGTAGCCAGATGGCTAACAAAGATGTCTTCCTCCCCATAGATGGTGATGATCTGGCCTTCCCACTCGAATTTCAACTTCTGGTGAAGGGTAGACGTAACAGCGCCAGCGGCGTGGATCCAGGGTCTACCCAATAGACAGTTGTAGGCCGACTGAATGTCCATCACAAAGAAGGTAGTTTTGAAGGTCTGCGGGCCAATTATCACAGGCAGATCAATATCTCCAAGCACTGATCTCTTAGAGCCATCAAATGCTCTCACCACCAAATTACTCAGACATAGTGCCAAGCCATCATACTCCAGCTTCACTAAGGCTTTCTTTGGTAGAACATTGAGTGACGACCCAGTGTCTACCAGTACATGAGACAGAACAACACCCTTGCATTCCAAGGTGATATGCAAAGCCTTATTATGGTTGCGTCCCTCTGTTGTTAAGTCAGCATTGGTGAAGCCCAGTCCATGACTGGTGTTGACATTTGCCACCACAGTTTCTAGCTGATTAACAGTAATCTCCTCTGGCACGTATGCTGCGTGCAGGACTTTCAATAACGCATTCCTGTGAGCTTCAGAACACATCAATAGTGATAATATGGAGATTTTTGAGGGAGTTTGGTGAAGCTGGTCCACCACCTTGTAATCACTTCTTTTTATGATTCTCATGAACTCGTCTACATCTTGTTCAAAAGATGTCTTCTGAGTTTCTTTGACAGTTGGCTCTTCAGGTACCACACTCTTTCCTTTTGCTTTGGCAGCAACCTCTGCTTCAACATTAGGTTTTTGTGTTTGTGAGGCAAAAAGGCGTCCACTTCTGGTGAAGCCTCCGCCTCCCCCAACATTATCAATTTGTGGAGAAGAGGTTGATGAATCCAGAGTGATTTTCTCTCCGTTGCAGTAGAGATCAGAGCCATAATGCCAAGGTATGGCATTAATGCTTTCATAAGGAACTGGTTCAGGCACCGTAATGGTGACCGGACTGATTACTGCAGAGGAGGGTACTGTGACGGTGTGCGGATCATAGTAAATCGTGACTGGTGATCTGGCAGGAGGTGTCACTGTTTGTTGTTGGAAATTGCTGCTGGGAGGAACCTCTGATGGGTCATAGTAGATTGTAATGTCTGAGACATCTTCATTAATTTTTGCTGGCGTTGTAGAAGATTCTGCTAATAAAGTGGATGCTGATGTTGTAGAAGAAATGGTTGTTGAATTTTGACTTGTTGAAGTGATGGACAGAGCCATTGCTGATGATATTGATGAATCAGTAGGACTGATTGTTGCTGCTGTTGTAGAAGAATCAGGAATTGTTGTTAAGGGAATTGCTGGATTTGTAGGCGCCGTTGTTGAAATTTGAAGGATACCATCCTTAATAAGACCATCTATGTCGCTTCTCAAATTTTTACACCCGTTGACCGCAATGTTGCAATACCCACAACCGAGCTCACACCCGGGGAACACTTGGCACTCTAGAAGCTGAGCTTTAATTTCTACCAAAGGTGTTCGAATTTGTGCAACACTGGTGATCAAGGTAGATGATTCGTCTTCCTCAATGGCATTAATCCTCGGTCCTCCATGATTAGGCATAGGATTTTTGTTGACATTCGGAGGAGGTGCAAAGTTGAGGGCTTTAGAATCCACCAGATCTTGGACTTTCATTTGCAAGGCCCTGCATTTTTCAGTATTGTGACCAGGTGCATTGGAGTGGAAAGCACACCTGGCGTTGACATCATAATTCCTTGGGAGATTGAGGGGATCTGGTGGTGCTAGCGTCCTTAACTCAACCAAGTTAAGCTTCAGGAGTTGTGGCAATAAGGCAGCATAAGGCATAGGGATAGGGTCAATCACCCTGTTTGCCTGTGATGGTCTTTGCTGGAAGGGTCGCTGTTGTTGATTGCTATTGTTGTTGTTGTAGGTTCTCTGTTGCGGATACTGAACTTGCTGTTGATAATGTGGTTGTTGTTGTTGTTGTTGATATGCTGATTGCTGAGGAATCGGAGCTGGAATAGTAACAGTTGCTACTGATCTGTGAACGTATTGAGGCCTGCTCCTGCTGGCATGAATGGCATTTGTCTCACCGGTCCTTCGGGGTCCCACGAAAGGCTTCCTGGGATTACTGGATGAACTTGCACCATTATCAGAAATTTTGCCCATTTTTAAAAGGCTTTCGATCCTTTCACCGGCTATAACTACGTCAGCAAAACTGGTAGAAGAAAAGGCAGCCAGCCTATCAATATATGTTCCTTGCAAAGTATTCATGAACATGTCGGCCATTTCTCTTTCCGACATGGGTGGTTGGACAGCAGCAGCAAGTTGTTTCCACCTCTGGGCATATTCCCTGAAGCTTTCTCTGGAAGATTGAGACATTCCCATTAGGAGGGTCCTGTTGGGAGCCATGTCCAGATTGTATTGATACTGCCTGATGAAGGCTTCAGCCAAGTCCTTCCAGCATCTAATAGTAGCTCTGGTCAAGTGTGAATACCACTCCCTTGAAGCCCCAGTCAGACTGTCTTCAAAGTAGAACATCCACAACTTCTCATCCATAGTATATGCTTTAAGTCTTCCCAGGAAAGACTGCAGGTGAGTTCGTGGACAGGAGGTTCCATTGTATTTCTCAAAGCACGGGGGTTTGAATTTGTGGGGAATTCTCACCCCATCCACTAGCCCCATATCCATTACATCGAAACCCAAGGAATTTTGAGACTCCAAAGATCTCAACTTCTCAGCAATTTCATCCAATCTTCTATCATAGACTTCATCTCCTGCTCCCATGACAGTAAACTGCTCCTCTTGGGGATCCTCTTGCAAGATTCTCCCTCCAGCAGTATTTCCTTGCACATTTCCCGGGATGTTGACTTCCGGATCTAGATGAGGTCCAAATACTGGTGGATTAACATGAGGCTGGCCTCGCTCATTATTGCTAGTTCCTCCAGTTCCAGGATGAAGTTCCTCGGGAGTTTGTCTTTCCACTAACGCCCGTAACCTTTCTTGACTCTGGGCCAAGCCAGTCATCACAGCCATGAATTGAGTCATTTGGTTTCTCATCTCCACTCTTTCATTAGCCATCTGAGTTCTGACCTCAGTCAGGTCCTGCTGTACTTGCTCCATTTGGATACCAGGAAGGTTGTTGCGAGTAGGGTACCAGTGCATACGGTTGACAGGGAACACCCGGCGACGAGCAATATTTCCTGAAGTCACAACAAAGTTAGAAACAAATAAACAAAACCTACAAAACAAGGTTAGTATGCAATGCAGCATGCTTTTTTGTTTTCCAAGGCATCCGGCTTGGTTCTTGGTTTTGACCTTTCCAGACCTCGAGAAAGATGCTTGATGTTGTTGAGAAAAGAAACCCTAATGAAAGCAAACTAATATATTACAAATGATGAACAATACATAGTTTGTTTTACAACATATGCCCCTGGAGGGTCAAAATACAACAAAAAGAAAAGCACATAAAATGGAAATGAACAACAAGCAAAGAAGTCAAACATCCAATCCAAACTCATCCTCCTTAACCTCCTTCAGAAGTGCCTCAGTCACTGGACCAGCTGGATGCTCTGTAATGGTCCTAATGAGGAGGTTCCTGGTGGCAATGGCAGTAGTCAGCTTCTTGTGCCTGTCCTGATCCTTTGATCTCTTCAATCCAGCCCTAAGCTTCAACTCTGAAATCTCCTTCTGGGCTGCCAGCAAAGCTTCCTGCTGCTTCTTTTCATTGGCTTCTAACTGTTCAATCCTTGCTTGAATTCTCTGATCTTCTTGTGTCCGGGCTTCAGTGATCCTGACCCACCTAGCCTGACTTTCTTGCAGATAGAGCTCAGTCCTAGCCTTCTGAATCTTGGCCTCCTTACAGGCATTCTTCAATATTTGCTCCCCAGCTCTTGCTTTCCTGATGTAGTCTTCTGTCTTCTCAATTTTGGCCAGATGCTCCACCCTAAGCTTCTCCAACCTTTCACTGTCCAGACGACCATCACTCCTTTCCCAAAGAGTTTTCTTCAAGGCTTGAGACAGATTCTCATTCCTTTCCTTCAGTTTCTCAAATTCTTCCAGGCTGACAGTTGCTGCTGGCTGTACTGTAGAGGGTCCAGGTATGTCCTCCAAGGTGAAGGGCATTCCAATAATCTGAGCTCTAGCATGGGACCAGTCATAGTACTGAGCGGAAGCAACATTATTACACCTTCCAAGAATAGCCATCCCTTTTGTCTGGATGTTGTCCCAAGCCCAAGATGCTTGTCTGACAACATCTGAATTAGGTTTCACTTCACAATACAGGGTCTCAGCTAAATCTTGCACTCTAGGAGGATGAACCAAAGCGTAGCCCAGTTGTCTTTTAAACAGTAAAGGATTGTAGTTAATGCAACCCTTTACTCCTATCAGAGGTACATTTGGGTATTGTCCGCAGCTGGTGATAATGTCTTTGCCTTTGGTGCTCTGGGTGCACCATCTGATATCATCTGAAGTCAAAGCAATGAGCCTCTTGGCCCAATTCTTCTGTTGGTGGGGATTCAGGAATGCATCTGACTTAGGCAGGTGTTTGAGAAGCCAGGTGTGAAACAAAGGAGCACATCATCTCACCAACTTCCCCCTTTGTTTCTCATTCCTCTGATGGATGGAGTAATAAAAATCTCCCAGCAATGTGGGTACTGGGTTCCTCAGAAGGAAAAGATGAATAGCATTCTTGCTGACAAATTTGGGCTCATCTGCAAACAGTATAACCCCATATATGCTGAGGGCTAACAGTGCACAGACTGCCCTCCACTCCCCTAAGGAGGCCTTCAGGATGGCCTGAGAAGTCAAGAAGTCCAAGTGCAAACCAGGGATCCCAGCTTTTGTTGTCATGCTTTGCTCAATCAAGGCAGGCTCCAGGTATAGTGCTTTTGCTACTTCTCCATTGCTGGGAGAAGTCATTTCTGGGTTGAAGGGGATTCCACCCCTGACAGGTACTCCAATCAATGATGAAAATTCTTCCAGCAGAGGCCCTAACTGAAAATCTAGGAAAGTGAAGCATCTCAAAGGAGGGTCATAAAACTGCAGGCATGTGTGGATCATGCTCCTCTGAGAAGGGTCAAGGTCCATAACCATATCCAGGATACCTCCATAGTGCTCTCTAAACAATGGGATATGGTCAGGTGTGATAAGTGACTGGACCTGCCTGATACCAGTCAACACAGGCTCAAAGAAATGGTAGGATATGTTGCTCTTCCTGGGAGTAGCCATGAATGTTGTTGAAGATGATGAAGATAGCTGCTGATGAAGATCAAAACTGATACTAGAGATGAGCCACTAATGGGCTGATGCTGGTGATGATGAAGACAGCTGAAGTAGACAACTGATGAAGATAACTGAAGCAGAGGTCTATGCAGAAGAAGGGGTCAAAACCAAACCAGATGTGATATGGATACCCTGAAAAGCAAATAAGCAAATGTTAAATGATGCAAATGATGAGTATGCAAATGATATGCAAGGGTTTGTGATCAAGCTGGATCTGATTTTCTGTCTTGATATAGGCCTATGTATGTTCAAAGAAAGTCCAGATGAAGGTCCAGAAATCCAGTAACCAAGGTGGGGGACTCAAATAAAGAGTCACATGTCCAGGGTTAAATCACAAGAACTGTCCAAAATGAGGTACTCTTAAACAAAACAAGTAACAGGGTATGATATGGCCAATGGTACCTGCAAACCTGTAAACAACCCAACCCCCTCACAGGTAGTGTTCTAGAACAAGGATCCTCAGACTTGGATCAGTTATGAGAAGTGTAAACACTTCTAACCCGGAGGTACAATGTTTACAATAACCATAAAAGATCCTCCTCTAATTCACCTCAGTTTCTGAAGGTCATAATAAAGGTCATCCAGACTTAGCAGGCTTCCCAGATAGCCCTAGCACTACAGGAAATCTGTAGCACAGAGTTCTCAAGAAGAAACCCATATCTGAACCGTGTTTCATATTCCCGCACCATACCGAAATGGAATGGGAAAGAATATGAACCACTCTAGCCTAGGTGTCACTCAGGTCCCAGGTATAGGACCTCAAACTCTCAATGGAACCCCACCCACCAAGACAACAAACCAGATCCAGCAAAATGACAGTATGACAGTATGATATATAAAACTATAAAGAAAGCAATAAACAAGACTGTACATAAAGCAATAAATAAAGCAAATAAATAAACACAATTAGCACATAACACCCCAGTAAACACAAATCAAACAAGCGCTAGGAGGAACCCACAAAAAGAACCAGAAGCCCTGGTTACAGTATAAGGTTCCCCAACAGAGTCGCCAAGCTGTCGCTCCCACCAAATGACACAGGGCCAAGAGGGGTACAAACGCGAACGGTCGGTGAAAGGAGAAGGAATGAATAGAGTCGCCAGCTAGGCATTTTTATCCCGAAGGAAAGGTAATGCTGCATAAACCTAAGAAAAGATATGGATAAGACGATCGCGAACCAGAGAAACTGAGAAAGGGGGTTGGTTACAACCTGGGAAGGTATTAGCACCCAGATTGTCCGTCGTACTCGACGGGATCCACGCTTAAAAGATTTGTGTTTAAAAGGGGTAGTGTCAGTGTTATTTTGTGTATCAAAGCTGGAAAGAATGCAAGTGTCAGTGTAAAGGAAATGTGAAGTGTATAAGAGAAGTGTCAGTGCAAGGACAAGAGTGAAATGCTCAAGACTATGAGGCTTAAAGAATAATGTTGGAAGAGGGGGAGTATACAGAGACTTTTGTTCGATAACTGTTAAGTTATGCCTACGTATCCTCTCGTGCAATGAGGAAGTTAGAACACCGTAGTTCGACCCAAAGAGACTGAAAGATAAATTGACTGATGAACTGTTTACTTGTCTATGCTCAAGTGTATGACCTGTCTGGCTCAGGTGCAAACTGTCTTGCATTAGACGGAAGAAGCGAGTTCTCATTTGTGAGTGAATGAGATGAGAAAAGAATCCCGGAGGAGACGATTATTGTTTGTTTTTGATGTTTTCAATCTTTTATTGCTTTTTGGAGTTTGTCATAAGTTAATGAGCTTAAGCCTAAACCAAGGGTTAATAAACTCATCACATCTTCCCTCTGATTAGGGGTAATGAGAATACCTTAAGTATGAAGTAAACACCTCACACTTAATCACCATGATGTAGGATTAAGATCATTAACCTACTTGCATTTATTTAGATGTTTTTGTTGCTTTTGTTTAGTGTTAAGTAATGAGTTTAAGCCATAATCAAGGATTTAATGGACCCATTACACCATCCTAATAGAAGGATAATAGATGAGAACATTTAAGCTGAGAAAGGCTCCTCAACTTAATCCATGATTAGGGATTAACCTCATGACAAAACAAAACCTTTATTAGAGTGGATTTTAGTTAATGGTAAGATTAAGAAGTGGATTTTATGGTTTATAAGACAACTTGAGAGGGACTTGTCCATTAACACTAGGGTTAGTCCTTCTTAACCAATTAAGGAAGAATTAGAACCCTAATGCAAGGCCCAAGTTACAAGCTTGATGTCTCAGTGATTATTATGTGAATTGATTAAAGGAGTTAAACACATTAAGGGTTTAACACTTAGGATTAAAGTTATACACTCCATCCTAATAGAAGGATACAGGCATAACCCTAATCACAAAGCCTTAAAACCTTTAAGGTTTAGTCCTTGATTAAAAGATGAGAAAAGAAGACTCAAGGATGACACAAAGGCAAAACTAAATGGGGGAATAATCAAACCCTAATTGTGATCATGCTTGGTTATACCTAGGGTTTATGAGGCTTAAGAAAGAAAGAGATCTTCAAAGGCCACCAAGGAGGAACAAGATATAAAAGAGATGAGATGAGAAGAGAAAAGAGGGAAGAGAGGAACAAGTGAGAAAGCTCACTCAAAGACAAGTAAAAATGCAGCAAGGATGTAAAATGATAAGGTGATAAGAGGTAGGAGGTGAAGGCAAATCCACCTCCCAAACAAACTTACCATTAACCTGAAAAGTTAGTACAAGATGCATAAGGGAAGAAATGAGATGAAACAATGCATATGGATGGGCAAAGGCCAAAGTCAGAAACATACACATGATGCAAATGATGTCAAGAGATGGTGCAAAGTCATACAAGATGCATATATGTGAGCATACAAGAGAATGGAGGTATATGGAGCATGCTTTGAACCATGAAAGTTCATGAAAGTTTATGAAATGCAATGAAAGTATGACATGTCAAATGAATGATGCAATGATCAAACATGATTCTAATATGTCCTAAGATGTCTTATGAATCATATGGATGCACAAAATTTCATGGCAAGTTCTTGAATGCAAGCATATGAGAGATGGATACAAGTGAAGGCACAAATTAGGGCTTATGCATAACATACAACACAAAATTCAAAATCAAAAGCAAATGACATGATAAAAAAATTGAAAATGGGATCAAAGGAAACCTAACCCTACACAAGTTCACTGCCCAAAGAAGGGGACCTAAGTCTTAACCTAATGGGAGTTATGATTTTCTCAAGTCAACTAGGGTTTCAAGGCACTTCAAAAGGAAAAATGTTCATCAAATTGAAAATGCAAGATAAATTCAAACCAATTTTACCCTAAAAACTACATGATATGAAGGATGCAATGCAAGAAGAATCATCATCAAAATCTTCATGGTTAGGCAGAATGAATTTTTCCAAGTTAGGACCAAAATATTGCCTTTGAATAACTTTTATTCCAATTAAAAATGTCAAAACACATCAAGGACCAAAAAGAAATTTGTTTTGAGAGTTTGATAATGTTTCTAAATGTTTTAAAATGCAATGTGAATTTTTTTGTGATTTTTAAATACCTAAATGCATTTTTAATTAATTAATTTCCAATAATTAATTAAAAATAAACAATTAAATGATTTAAAAATATTTTTTAATGCAAAAAATAAATATAAAAATATTTTTGGGTTCTGAAAATTAATAAAAGGTTTGACAAAAAATTTCAGAATTTTTCAATGCATTTTCCTATTTTTAAAAATTCGTGGAAGTTTAATACAAATAAAAAGAAATAAAAATGAATTTATGGAGAAGTATGCAAATCCTGTGGCTGGAATTTAAACCTGGGGGGAAACGTTTGACTGCGCGCGCAATCTGAGGGTCAGGATTGACTCTGGCTTAATTAACTTAATTATGATTTATTAAATTAATAAAATCAGATTAGGGTTTAATGACTTAATCTGGGCCACTCAAAAATTAAACTAATCCAAATCCAATGGCTACGAACGCATCTGGCAAACTAATTAGGGTTAAGGCTTAATGATTTTCATGTGACCGGAGGGAAACTCCGGTCATCTTCTCCGGCGGGTCAAAAACGCTAAAATGCTCTACAGGTCACCTCACATCAAATTGAACACAGGGAAATGATCCTCTACCCAAACCCCATTCAAATCACCCCTCAAACAACATTTATAACCCAAGAAAAGAGGGAATCGAAGCAAACAAAATTCACGGGTGAAATTTCAGAGAGCAACCAAATAGTCATTTCTTCACTATTTTTAATTCTAAAGATATCAGCATGATCAGCATAACATATACTTTCATTTTGTAACAAAGAATACAAGCTCTGAAAAGTTTGATGTTTGAAGCTACCTGAGGTGATGAACTGTGAATATGAGCTTTCCAGGCCTTTCTTTTATGCAAAGTGTCTCCTCTGGACCTCCTGAGATCAATGGAATGCTCAAAATCTTTTGTTGGTGGCTGATTTGGGAGTTTGAGTTCTGGTATAGCAGGTTTCACAGTTGAGATACATGGGGTTTCAGGCTGTTTCAATGGTGGATTTTGGTTCCATGGAAGAAAATCGAAGAGGAGAAGTTTTAGACAGATTTTTGTGCAAGCTGGATTGTGGGAGGTTTCTGGCTTGTGTGTGGTGTGTTTTGAGTTTCATTTTTTCCACTTATCAAGCTGTGATAGGGCAGAGAGTTGGTGGTGGCACAGTGTGATTGGCATGGCCCCTTTTGCAAAAAGTCAAGTCTATGTGTACTATAAGCATGGGCTGGAACAGAAGTGGTTCAATGGGGTGTCTTGCCTCAGCATGATTTATGGTGAGCCCAAGGTTCAACAAGATGCAGCTGGATGGCTTGGATAGCAAGATGGCATGAGTTTTGCATTTTTCCCTCTTTGAAGTTTCTTGTGAACCAAGGCATGAAATCTCATGATCTCTTGAGAAATTTGTAGCAAAATGAGTTATGTGATGTTGTTATGGTGTTTTGATACCAATTAGAAGTCAAACCAATCCTTGGACATCATTCTTGCAAGAATTCCTTTTTGGAGAATTTTATGGAAAATGGCTTATGAAAGTTTGTGATCCAAGGCATGAACCTTGTAAACTCTTGGGCAATTCTGATTTTGATAAGTTGCAATATGTTGTAATGATGCAAAGAAGTCATTTAGAGGCCTTGAAAGTGCTTAGAACTTGAATTTGCAAAAATCCCTCTTTGGTGCCAAAAGTGGAAATTTAGTGATTTTGTCCAACTTTGACAAGCCATAACTTTTGATCCAAAATGAATTAGAAAGAGTTCTTGTACTTTTTGAAAAGGGAATGATCCAATCTACAACTTTCATGACCAATGTTTTTCCATTTGAAGCATTTTTGAATCAAAAAGAGGAGGTTGAAAAACTTTCCCAAAATGGCAAGTTTACATTACAAGTCACTTTCCCAAAAAGGCAACTTTGCAAATGGCTTGAAATTCTTCAATTTTGTGAACTTATAACATCTTCTATGATCAAATAAAGATCATACACATTCAAAATGATGGAGAGACCCCTTTGGTTGGGTCATTGGGGGCCTCAGATGCCCTGATTTTGCACTGACTTGCTCAAGAAGTCATCTCTTGATCAGATGCCTTCCCCATTGAATTTCTTCATGAAAATTGATATTCATGATCCTTATAACATATAGAGACCCATAGAATCAAGAATGACCAAAATATTTGGAGTTATGGCCTCTAAAACAAAAACCCTAATTTTAGGTCATCTGTGCAGTTAAACTTGGCTCTGCTTCCATGCCTTCCTCAGTTCTTGTGATTCTTTGACTTTCTTGGTCTTGGGAGGATGTAATATGATGCTTGAACATATATGGACCCTCTTGAGATGATTGATGACCTTTGGAGTGGCTCAAATGGCTCAGGGATGGCTCAGATCACAAACCCTAGATGCAGAGGGCTTTGAATCAATGCAGTGAAGCAAGAATGCAATATGAGATGCTATGATTGAACCTATGTACATGAAAAGATCACAAGCCATGGTGAAATGAGTGAGGGCAAATTTGGGGTGTTTACACACACCCATATCTACAACAACCTCAACTGACACTTTCAGACATCCATGAGGGAGCAGATTTATTGTGAAGTAACTCTTTCGCTCTATTATACACTTTTCCCTTGCCAACCATGTGATAAGTCAGTAACAAAAATACAGCCGACAAGAGGAAATGCCATGGAAAAATATTGAATGCATAACTGTTAACGTGTATAAAGGTCAATTAAAATAAATGTGTTAATTTAATTAAAATAATATGTGCTAATTACCTTAGGAATTTTATTTTCACAATTGATACTAGCTTTGTCACTAGTATCTTTCAACCCGGAACCGCGCTTTTCCGCCTCATATCTCTCTTTGTCCTTTTGCAATTCACGGACTTGCACTTTAAGTTCCTCCAATGATTGCATCACTTCTTGATTGCTATGATTTTTTCATTTTGGTTGCTTATACAAGTAAGATGGAGTCACACAAAATCCTTTACCCCTCACCCGACCGGAATACTAAGGAACATTTAGTACTCGACTAAGAATGTTCCTGCAATCCCGATCCTCACCGGTGGTTAAGGATTTAGATAAACTCTCCTGAAATTCATTGACAAATCAAAAATTATTAGTGGGGATTAAAAATTAATTATATTTTAAAGACATAATGTTATACTTACACATTTCTCATAAACCTGTTGAACATCTTCACTAGCAACTCCACTCTTGCCCACACGAGCAGCCTTCCATAAAACATGTTCTGGAAGAAATTTTCTTCACTTTTCTCCTCTTCCAACTACACATTGAGACAAATAATAATATCTTCAAATATAACATATTGAGACAATTAATAATATCACATCATTTATATAGTTACTATTTCTTGTTGTAAGCGTGCATATCCCTTTCGCCCTTTTCTGTATGGATATGCATAACATCGAGAAAATGTCTTACATACAACGACTTCCAATATGGCAGTTCAAAAAAAATTGACCTCATCTTCCATCCTTTCTTGAAAAGTGCATGTGCAAAACGGTTGCCAAACTGAGTACTCACATCTTTCACCTTTTCAAAAATTTGATCACCTGTCAATATAGGTGGAGCTCTACCTTGTTTTGTGTCTCCTTTGAAGGCTTTTCTCCACCCAATGTAGTGATGTTTAGAATTTAAGAATCTACGATGACCGAGAAAGACATTGTTCTGATCAAACTCAAATTGCGTCCAATTTGTGTTATCTTCACAAATAGGACACACACATTGACCTTTTATGCTGTACCCAGATAGATTTCCATATGCTGGAAAATCATTAATTGTGCCAAACAACATCACACTCAATTTGAAAATTTATTTCCTATACCCATCATAAACCTCCACACCGTTCTCCCAAAAAAAATTTAAATCTTCGATCAAGGGTGTCAAGTATACGTCTGTGTCATTTCCTGTTTGTTTAGACCCAGAAATTAACATAAATAACATCATGTACTTATGCTTCATACATAGCCATGGAGGTAGGTTATAAATCATTAAAATCATAGGCCAAGTGCTATGTGATATACTTTGAAGACCGCGTGGGTTCATTCCATCAGTAGATAATGCCAAGCGAAGGTTTCTTGCTTCTTTTCCAAATTCAGGAAAATAATCATCAATTTTTATCCACTGTGGTGAATTTGCCGGATGTCGTAACTTTCTATCAAGAATTCTTTCATCTGCATGCCAAGTCAAGTGTCTTGAATTAGTTTCACTATGAAACATGCGGCTGAATCTTAGAATTATACGAAAATACCATAAGACTTTTGCTAGAGACAACTTCTTCTTATATCGAGAAACACCGCATTTAGGACACTCATTTAACAATGCATACTCGTTTCGAAACAAGATGCAATCGTTTGGACAGACATGTATCTTATCATAGCTCATGCCAATAGAGCACAACAACTTTTTGGCCTCATATGTTCGATTGGGAAGAACATTATCCTCTGGAAGCATATCTTTCATAAGGGCCAATATTTCTATGAATCTTTTATCCAACCATCCATTTCCCGCCTTTAAGTTGTACAACTTTAATACCGTAGACAATCTTGTGAATTTAGTGCAACCATTATACAACGGCTTCTCTGCACCGCTTACCAACCTCTCAAACATTTCAGGACAATCCTTAAGATCATCTTCAAGTGCTTCTGCAATCTCTTCGACTCGGTCATAATCATATGTATCTGTGCTATTGTCGTTTGAAGCATAGGTCGTATTATCCCCCAGTTCAACATTCCCGTTACTTTTCTCACCATGCATATCCCAAGATGTATAACTTTGATCAATTCCACGCCTCTTTAAATGCGATTCTAACTGACTTGCGTTAACCTTACCCAGCAAACAGTAACCCAAACAAGGACATTTCATTCGACTGGGGTCTTCAGCATGCGCAATATCAAACTTAACGAATTCTGATACCCCATTCCCGTACTCTTTCGTTAATCGATTTGAATACATCCATTTCTTATCCATAGTTACACTAATTAAACTAAACAAAAACAAAAATAAACATAAAAAAAGCAAATATACTTGTAGATATGTAAACAACTTCTAGACCTCACCTCAAAATCTAGATGTAAACAACTTCTAGACCTCACCTTAAAATCTACCTTTAATTTACATATAAAATGAATATTATTAGAAGTTGATATCGTCTCTTAATATACAAATCAATCATCAAGAACGACAATAATAACAATATCATCAAGAACGATAAGATAGTGGTTCCTAAACTTATTGTTCTAACAATTTTAAAGAACGATAAATCATAATCAATTTGAGAAACTAGTGAGAGTGATATAATTATGGTTACTTTCCATTCAATCTCTACTACTAAACATTTTCCATGCAATCTCTACTACTAAATACTTTTTTGTTGTAATATATATAATTATGGTTAATTTCCATTCAAACTATAAAAGATGAAAAAAATGTTGTAATATAACATTCCTCTAATATAAAAAAATGTTGTAATATAACATTCCTCTAATATAACATTCCTGTAATATAACTTTCCATTCAAACTTGTGATCATGTCATTTTGCTTAGTATCAACATCAAAATGTTGTAATATAAAATTTCCTCTAATATAAAAAAAATCTTGCTTAAATGGGTTTAAAAAAAATAGATTGGTCAAAAGCGCCATTAATAGTATCAACAAGAACATCATCAAGAACGAAAACAACATAAATGGGTTTCATCAACCACAACATCATCAAGAACGACAACAACAACAACAACAATGAATAGTATCAGCAACAACAACAACAACAACAACAACAATGTACAACAACAACAAAACGACATACCTCAGTCACGAAACATGAACGACGAACAATGAGAATGATTACAAAAGTTCAACTTCAACTTCATCAATGAGAAACGAATGAACAATGAGCAACGAAAGCAATAACGAACGAACAATGAGAATGAACGAAAGCAAGAACGAGTTGAAAATGGTTTAAGAATGAGAGCGATTCTGGTTTCTGAATATGAAAAAGATTAGAAAAGATTTATATTTTAATAAATGATTGGCTTTAGAGAGCGCTTTTCATCAAAAGCGCTTTCTAAGGTCTTTTGATAGTTTTACCTTAGTGAGCGTTTTTTGTTAAAAGTGCTTTCTAAGGTCTCTGAAATAATTTAATAATATTATTTTAATAAATAACCTTAGAGAGCGCTTTCTTTATAAAGCACTTTCTAAAGTAGAAAATGTAAAAATAATTAAAATAAGTTTGGGGCGATGGGGATTCAAACCCCAGACCCAAAGCATACACATAAACCTCATTGATCAGCGGTGCTACGCCCTCATCCAATAACCATACTCACATTAAACATATAAAACATAAGTTGATATCCTATATATTTAATTAATTTGAAACATATATATTAAAATAATTTTTATATATATTTAAATATATTATTTGAAACATATATATTAATATAATTTGTATATATATTTAAATATATTATTTAAAACATATATATTAATATAATTTTTATATATTAAATATAATTTATTATATTATTTGAAACATATATATTAATATAATTTATATATATTTAATATAATTAGTATATATATATATATATATATATATATATATATATATATATTTAATTATATTATTTAAATATATATTAATATAATTTGTATATATTAAATATAATTTGATATATTAATATAATTTAAAGTATATTTTAAATTAATATATTTTAAATTATATACTAATATAATTTTTATATATTAAATATTATTTATATAATTTAGATAAATTAATTTTTTTATTTAAAACATATATATTTAAATATATTAATTATATGAATAATTTAAAATAACTTAAAATATAATTTAAATATATTAAATATAATTTTATATATTAATATAATTTCAAATATATTTTAAATTATATATTAATATAATTTATATAAATTAAAACATTGTATTTAAAACATATATATGTAAATATATTATTTGATTAATTATAAATATAATTTAAAATAAAATTTAATTTAATTTAATTTAATTTAAATATATTAAATATAATTTGATATATTAATATAATTTCAAATATATTTTAAATTATATATTAATATATTTTAAATTATATATTAATATATTTTATATATATTAAATATAAATAATAAATTAAAATGTTTGTGTTTAAAACATATATTTTTAAATATGTTATTTGAATAATTTTAATTATAATTTAAAATAAATTTAATATAATTTAATATAATTTAAATATATTAAATATATTTATATATTAATATAATTTAAAATTCCTTTCCCTACCTAAAGGGTGTGGGTTCGATCCTCCATTTTGCCATTTTTTGTGATTCTTAATATTTTTCAGTATATTTGTGTCAAACAACAATGACAACGTATTTATTAAAAAGCACTGCTATAGGTCTTTGTAAAAATAAAATAAATTAAATTGCTTTCTAAAGTAACACTTAAGAAAACGCTTTAATGAAAAGCGCTCTCTAAAGTGTCACCTTAGAAAGCGTTGTCTAAGGTGACACTTTAGAGAGCGCTTTTTTTGAGCGAATTTCCAATGACCTATAGCAACGCTTTTTATTAAAAGCATTGTCTTTTTAGTGCTGCGGAAAACCACTTTTGGCATATTATCAATAAGGCTCAAGGGGTTCCTAACATCCCACATGATGTCAATTGAATCCCCAAGTCATCAAAAGAAGATGATTGATCAAATAATTCAAGCAGTGCAATATCTCCTAACCAAAAAGGGGTTGAAATTAGGGTTTCTGATTAAAAGGGCTTCCTGATGAAATTTTAGTTAAAACTTGATTTCAATGTTTTCCACATGATGTCGAGTATCTAGGGATGGAATATGAGCCATTGAATCATTTCAGAGGGACTTCAATTGATCAGTTGCTTGAAAATCCAGAAATTGGCGAAAAGTCAAGTGTGCAGTGTAAAAAGTCAACTACTTACTTTTTTAGGTCAATACCATGAAACTCATGTTACAAGTGATCATTAGACAAAATTTGATCAATGATTGATGGATGAATCATCAAAAATCAAGAAAATCTAAACTTGCCATTTTTGGGAGAATTAGGGTTACCAAAAATAGTAAGTTCTAACCACTTTGGCAGACATGTTCAAGAGAGGCCTTTTCAAAATCCAAAAGTCAAATCAAAATTCCACCTGGCATGTTTGATAGGGGACATTCTCAGCTTCAATTCCATAGCTGGGTCATCTTCATAGGATCAAAATTCAGGGAGATATGATCAATCAAAGTATGACAAAACTAGGGCAAAAACTAGGGCAAGGCAAATCATGGGCGTTCCAGAGGCCACAAATTTCTACAAACAAGTGGTGTGCAAAATGTATGGCCATTTTTCTCTATCAAAGAAGCTTCAAGTGAAAAACTTGTCAACATGAAAGTTGTTCATCTCCATGTTTTCTTCAAGATTGGTGCTTATGTATTTTTCATCTGATCAAGTTATCATGGTCATATGATGGTTCAAAGTAGGGAGGTAAAAGCTGATTTCTTATGCCCTAAGGCTCTTGCCCTATGGGAGAGCCAAGTTTCCTATCAGGCCAGAAGTGTGACATTAACTTCCCATGCTATTTTATCCATCTTCAAAGCCACATTTCACTTCAAATTGAATATCAATGTTTTGCTATAACATGTTCTCTTCCATTTTCAACAAAAATCAGATCATATCACCAACTAACCATCAAGAATTCCATCCTCTAATGTCACATCTTTCATCTGTCTCTCAAAGGGAAAAAATGGAAATGTTTATACATGATCCACATGCATACAAGCTTCATTATCACTCACAACATCCTTGCACATTTGGCCAAAGATAAATAACATAATACATTGGTATGCTATGCTCATAGATGAGAATAGAAATAATTCAATGTGACACAGTTGCACAAGCAATGATACAACTGCGGCCATCATCATTCAGATTCTTTGCATATCATCATCATCATCTCATCAATTCCATTAGGATTCGTGTAGCTAGCTCACCATAGTGCCATGCACCTTAAAACACTATAACATCCCTCTTCACACTAAATATGGTTCTAATTGTTAACCAAGGTGGTTAATAGTTAACTATGGATAAAAATATCAAAGATAACGGAATTTCACACAATAACACTCATTTTTCTTTGATCACACACTCACATTCTCAGAAATCTCTCTCTTGTGCTCTGAATTTTTCTCATTGTTCTTCATTCCTCTTCATCATTCTTCATCTATGGTTCATACATCTTCACTGAATCATCATCATCAATCAGTTTAGAGCATCAACAACACAAAGGATCAAAGCAAAGGCATAACATCCATTGAAGTTGTTTCAAATCTTAAGATCACTTTTCACTTCTATTCACATTGATCTAAAGCTTCTGAAGTCTTTATTTGGCCACATTAGAGCTCACGGATCTCAAGCATTATATATGGATTTCTTATAATTGAAGAAACTTGCTCATCCAGGTTTGATTTCTTTGAACTGGTTCTTACAGATTCAGTTGGTTTTAAGTTTTTTTTATTGATATGAGCTTATTAGAAGCGTTGTGAACAAATCTGTCTAGATGATAGGCCTTTTAGAGGCATAGTTTTTTTTTAGAGCAAGAATGTTTCGCTTCGATTCTCTCTGGATAAGCAATGTATGTTGTTTTTGAAGCTAGATTCATGATCCTCTTAAGCTTAGCTTTCGACTGATACTAATATTGTGCCTTTCTGGTAATGTTAGGGTTGTAGCTCTGGTAAGTTGGCTGGAGAAGATGACCGGAAATCGTTCTCCGACCGGTGAGACTCAGGCCAGGGTTTTGTGGTTTGAAACATAACACAACCGTATGATCCTTTTTCATCAATGATCAAAATGTTGCCAGCACATAAATGAGAGATGATGACTCTTACATGCCTCCTCTCTGACTTTGAGTGTTGTTGTGTATTGTGTTGACTTGTGTGTAGCGTGCTCCTCTCATCATAATCATTGATCTTACATACTTTTGAATCTGTCTGATTGTGCATGGACCATTGGATGCATTGTAAGGTGTGGGTCTAAGTCAATTTGTTGACCAGGTGTATGGTATGGATTCTAAAATATGCTTATTGGAATGAGCCTTGTTTTCTTGCTTTTTTCACCCCCTCCTTCAGGCCCAACCCTTGTTTGAACTTAATATTTTCTCACACCGCACCCCTTCCCTCATTTCTTTCATTTTATTTTATTTTTTGCATAGTTTCTTATTTTAATATCTTAAAAATACTAAAACATTTTCTAAAATTCCAAGAAAATTACACAACATTTATAACACATTTAAATAATTTTGATAATTTTTATTTTACAATTTTCATTCTGTTTGCATTTTCTTTCAACATTTTCTTCTATTTTCCTTTTTTAATTGACTTCTACATTGGTACCTTAGTTTGTCCAATTTATTTCTCCCACTCCAAATAACATTTTGATACCATTCTTTTTGCATCATTTAAAAGACTAAAAATATAACATAAAAATATTTTTGGCATATTTTAAAATTAATTTTACCAACAGTTGTAGGAGGCCCTTTATGCATTTTCTTTGAGTATTCTTAAGTGACTTTGTGTGACCAATTGATTGAGTTTCCTGGTAAATATTTGAGAATTGTTTTGACACAATGTTTTCTTCTGGTTGAGGTCTTTGGAGACTAAATTTTCTAATTTTTCATGATCCCTTCATTATGTTTGGTGCCTTGCTTCTTATGTAACTTTTTGTGCTTCTATCCTTTCCTCCCCCTAACATAGTTTGCGGAAGGCATTCATGCTATCCTATTAGGTTCACTTTGCTTGATGTTATGGGTCACCATTAGACATTTATAGGTATCTTGTTTGCAATTATAGGCCATCCATATGAGTTTGATGCTTGCTTGACTTACATGTTCAATGTTTGTTCACATGTGATCTTGTTGACCTACTTCTCCACCTCTTCTCACCATTAGAACATTTATGGTTCTGAATTTACATCATCTCATCCATTTCAAATTTCATTCATTTCATATGTTTCCTCTTTGAACATTTTTTTCTTCAAATACATGCTTCTTTCTCATCTAACTTCAAGATGATCTATAAGTGTTCAGATGTGGTTAATTTATGCATCTAATGTTCATATCAACATGTCATGTAGCTTTTGACTTTGGTAATTGAACATCATCTTTTCTTATTTTGTGGTTGACATGCATGACAAGTAACCTCCTTTCCATGTTTGAATCATGCTTACTTCATATCACTTCTTCTCCTATCCACTCTAAATGTTTAGGCACTTGCTTATATGTCTTGTTTGACATTTGAATACCATGTTTAGGAACATGTTTAGGTTGTTTACATTCTGATTGTGTCATTAGTTGAAGCATTCTTGCATGACCACTTTACATAACCATTCATTCTTCTTCTACTCCTTCCTTGGTGCGCTTCTTTGAAGTTTGTGAGCTAGATTCTTCTTGATTGGTTTGAGTTTGGTTGTTATACATTATAGGCAGCTATAGGGTGTACATTCTGACTTTGTTGATTGTGGGTAGATTTAGGACCTTCTCTCTTTGGTTTATGACTTGCTTGAGTCTTCATTACCTTACTTATGCTTATGCTTGCTTATTAACCATGCAGAGGCTAATGGTAAGTAATTGGGATGTAGATAAGCTTCCACATTATAACTTCTTCTCTCATCTTTTTATGCTTTCAAGTTGTCATTTCTTTAGTACCTTGTGCTTTGATTGTATAACTTTATCACTTCCCATTTTAGAAACAACTTAACTTCTTTTGAGAAGTAAGTTGTCTTCTATATTTATTTTCTCCTTCTTCTTCTTCTTCTTCTTCTTCTTCTTCTTCCTTTTCTCTCCTTCATCTTCATTATGATATAATTCCAATCATACAAACCTAGGCTTACCCATGCATGACAACTATTAGGATTATTAGTCCCCCGTTAGACTCTTACCTTTGAGATCCTTTTAGTGTTCTCTCTCTCTCTCTCTCTCTCTCTCTCTCTCTCTCATCTTCAAACAAAAAAGGTTAAAACAACACCTAATAATGGATAAAGTGATCTTATGTGTATAGACTTACTACATGGGGCATTTGCATCTATTCCATCTTGGGATAATGTAAGCTTTTATAAATTGATGTACAATTCGAATCATGAGGTCACAATCACAAAGACAAGTTTAAAGATCACTTCTTCACTTCAAAAGGCAAAACACTTAATAAAGGCCAATAGGATAGTGTACTTGAGCCCTAATCATTGGAACCAAGTATTTAGGATTTTCTCCTTACTTTGAGCTCTGAGAAGTATGACTTGAATACACTTTCCTGTGCAAACCTCAGAGAAAATGTTTCTAAAAAACACTGAACAAACAATAAGCATCTTTCCCTCGGGAATTCTCTTCTCATCTCATTCACTCTTAATGTAAGAACCTGCTTCTACTTGTCTCTTTGCAAGACGGTAAACGCACTCGTGCCAGACGAGCCTGTAACACCTGAGCATAAGCATAAGCAATTCAAGCTATAAAAAATACAAACAATTTTCCTACCTAGTTAGGGGAACTACGTTGACTCTAATTCTCATTTCCCATGAGATACATAGGCAGTGGGGTAGGGCCCATTTGAGCACTCTTTCATTTTCCCTACATTTTCCCCTTACTTTTCTTTTCTTCTAACTAGTTCCAGTTAGCAGTTCCTTTGTTCAACATTAGTTTTTTTCTCACCTCTTGAAATAGTTCTAGCAAGTGTGGATCCCGTCGGATACGGAGGACGATTCGGGGTGCTAATACCTTCCTATTTCGTAACCGACTCCCGAAACCTGTATATTTGGTTCTCAAGACCTTGTTCTTTCCTTTTCTTCGGTTTGTGCAACATTACCTTTCCCATTCATTCGGGGTAAACGTGTCTGGCTGGAGACTCTACATATTCCTTGCCACTTTCGTGTTTGTACTATGATGAAAATCCTGGGAGCGACAGATGGCGACTCTGCTGGGGATCGAACCTAAAATCTCTGGTTCCCTGATAACGAGAAAACGTATTGTTTTATTACTATGTTTCAATGCCGTTTTTTCGAACATTTATCGTATTAACACCCGATTCCTCGAGTTTTCGTTGTCATTTTGCAGGTATAACAATTATAGAGCTAAATCATAAGCCAAAAGTGAAATGTGCAAAAATAAGCATGAAAAGAAGAAGAAGAGAGGAATTCTACATAATCTGCATAATTTGCAATTGTCACGACCGTTACCATGGAGTCACGACCGTGACACGCTAAAAGGAGCAGTCACGGTCGTCACCAATCCCTCACGACCGTGACGCGCTAAATACAAGGATAACGAACGTGAAACCCTTGTCACGAACGTGACAAGGGGAAATTAGGTTTACTTTGTGAGAATTGGTCATGAACGTGCTACGTGAAGTCATAACTTTTCCTATTCTTCCGCAGACCCAATAACACAAGTTCTCCCTGGATTCTCTCAGCAAATACGAAGCCCAAGGCATTATTTCAACTGCCAAGCCCAAATTACAATCTCTATAAATAGCTTAGTTTCAAAGAACAAAACTACAGAGTTTTATTTTAATATTTCTTGCGGAAGCTCTGCCGTATTTCCATTGCACCCTATTTCATTTATTTTTCCAGCAATTGTTTCTGTTCTTGTTTTATTTTCTATATCCCAACCAAATCAAATAACAATTTCCAACATTAGGAAATTGTTAATAATTAATTTTTTTCAAGCCTTCAGCATTTCGTTATTGTAATTTTATTTCCGACTCCGGTCCGCACTCCGAGCTTGCCAGATTGTGGAAAAAGGAGTGTGACATTATTTTTGTTATTCAGGTTTTTAATTAATTCGCATTTATATTAATGTTAAGAATTTATTTTTATTATTATTGTATAATGCATATTTTAATTTATGTTCCTCTATTTCTGCATCTGTCTGGTACAACAATTATGAGTAGCTAAACACCTTAGGGCGGTATGTAATTAAAATACACTAAATCGGTAAAATCAATTCTAGGCTTAAAATAATTAAGAACTTAAAATTCTGGCTGTGACTTTTTATTATAAAATAAATCTTTTTGTTACGAGAGTAAGGAAAGTGTAATAGGTTAGGTCGAGACCACGAGAGTGTGAGATTTTAACCAGATAGCTAAAGTTAGGCATTTAATTTAAACACAGCGAGAGCGCTTTAAAATGAATTAGACTTATTAAGTTTCCAAAAATTATTTCTAAACACTTATGGGCTAGCGAGAGCAGGCATAGGGCTTTAGGAGTAAGATCTGAGATAAGACCACGAGAGTGTGAGTTAAAGATATTTAAACTAATAACCTCTACAGAATAAATTAAGTGAACCATCCTTATAAGCCTAGGTTAGATTGACCCGCCTAAGTTAACATAATTACATACCGACCGCCTTATTATTATTTCATTAAACTAAAATTTAATTCCCCTCTTTAATTCTTAAAAACAACCAAAAAATCGTGACAACCATTCACCTTAGCTAAACTAGTAAACCCTCTAGCACTAAGTAATCATAAAGTCCTTGTGGGATCGATAATCTTAAATATTACTTTGATAGGCCGTGCGCTTGCAGTTAAGATACCGCTAGACACATATTAGATTACGTCTTTAGCCCATCAAGTTTTTGGCGCCGTTGCCGGGGACCTTAATTTAGTTACTAGTGCACTTTAGAGTAGCATTGTCTAGACTAAGGTAACAACTATTTTCTTTTCTTAATCTAATCTCCCGAGTGTATGCCAAGTACTCGCTCTCAAGGCGAAGACTTGAAACCTCTAATCCTAGAATCGGAACGCTTCTTACACGTAAGAAGACGAATATTCGATTACGAACAAAATTACGACATTCCAGATCTTCAAATAGATCCACCTAAACCATTCGGAACATCAAAGGACGCAGAGATGGCTGAAGAACCGAATCATCCACTCAAATATTACGCTAGTCCTTCGCAAGCTGAACCGCATTCCAGCATTGCCGCACCGGCTATCAACCGAAACGATTTCAAACTGAAACCTTCGCTGATATCAGCCGTGCAACAAAATCAATTCGTCGGAAATCCTACCGAGGATCCAAACCTTCATCTTTCGATATTTGTGCAATACACAGATGTAAACACCCCAAATTTGCCCTCACCCATTTACACCATGGCTTGTGATCTTTTCATATGCATAAATCCAATCATACCATCTCATACCACATTTTTGATTCACTGCATTGATTCAAAGTCATCTGCATCTAGGGTTTGTGATCTGAGCAATCCAAGAGCTTCTTGAGCCACTCCAAAGGTCATCAATCACTTCAAAGGGGTCCATGTGTGTTCAAGCATCATATTATATCCTCTCAAAGTTAAGAATGTCAAAAAATCACAAGAACTGAGAATGGCATAGAAGTAGAGCCAGGTTTGACTGCACAGTTGACCTAGAATTAGGGTTTTGGTTTCAGAGGCCATAACTCCAAATTTTTTGGTCATTCTTGTTTCTATTGGTCTCTATATGGTATAGGGGGCATGCATATCAATTTTCATGAAGAAATTCCATGGGGAAGTCATCTGATCAAGAGTTGACTTTTTGGGCAAGTCAGTGTAAAATCAGGGCATCTAAGGCCCCCAATGACCCAACCAAAGGGTGTTCTTCATCATTTTGATTGTGTATGATCTTTATTTGATCATGGAAGAAGTTGGAAGTTCACAAAATTGAAGAATTTCAAGTCTTTTGCAAAGTTGACTTTTTGGGAAAGTTGACTTTTTAATGAAATTGCCATTTTGGGAAACTTTTTCAACCCTTGCTTTTTGATTCAAAAATGCTTCAAATGGAAAAACTTTGGTCATGAAAGTTGTAGAATGGATCATTCCCTTTTTAAAAAGTACAAGAACATGACCTAATTCATTTTGGATCAAAAGTTATGGATTGTCAAAGTTGGCTAAAATCACAAAATTTGAAGTTTTCTACCAAAGAGACATTTTGCAAAATGACTTGATCAAGTGTTCTAAAGGCCTCAAATGTGTACAATTTCTTCACAACATGATCACATGACCTCTAAAATTCAGAATGGGCCAAAGAACTTTGCACTTTGATGCATTGAAACTCATGAAATCTCAAAGGAACCAAACATGAACCAACTTGCAAAACTCATCATAAGTTACAAACCACTTGCTGCCTTGCCTCTAAACTCTTTTCACAACATTCCTTTATTCAAGCTGAGCCCAAGCATGCCAAAAAGCAAGTTGTACCATTGCCCATACCTCAAGTACAAGTCAAGTTGACATTTTGGCAACTTGCCCATACCAATCACAATAGGCCAGCACCAACTCTCTGACCTATCACAATTGTTTATACAAATCAAAAGCAAGCAAAAGCACATAACACTTCATGCTGAAACACACCCAAGCCCTAGTTTCAAGTTTATGCTCCAACTTGCATTTTCATTCGAAACTGATTGCACAAGCCTCAAACACACAAACAAACTTCACAAACAATCTCAACACACTTCATTGATCACAAAGCACCCATCACCATAGCCTGAAACCCTCAGAAACAAAAATACGATTTCTGCCCCTCTTTGAGCAGAACTTCAGCCATCTTTCAAACCAACCATTACAAACTTCAAACAAGTCTTGAAAGCTTCTCAGGAGGTCCAGGGGAGGTGATTGCAAGCAAGAAACTGGCCAGAAAGTCCCTGATTGGAAAGCTTCGATTCAGGTAGCCATGGGAATTCATTTTTCCAGAACTCTCTCTTCTTGTTTCTAAAGTGATCTACATGCTTCCCTGAGTTCACTGAACTTGTTATTTTTGAAAATGGTTGATTATTGAGTGTGTATTGCTTCTCTGAAAGTTTTGTCATTTTTGCATTTTTGTTTCGAATCATGGTTTTGAGCAAGAAGAAATGAGCTTTGAGGTTGGATTCTTGTTCTAGAGGGCTTAGGGATCATTTCTGGAGATTTGGGGGGTTTGATTTGACCTAGGGAGTGTTTTGGAGATTTTCAGGGAGGGAGGTCACCGGAGAAGACGACCGGAGCTCGTCTCCGGTGACCTGAGAGTGATTAATTGATAATTAGGGTTAGGGCACCAAGTTTGAATGTGAGCCACTGGATGTTGTTTCCCGCGCGCGTATAGAGGGCCTGGATAATTTCATTAACTCTTAATTATGGATTAATAATTAATTAATTAAAATTAGGCTGGTTTGAACTTGGGCCGTCCAGATGCGTGCCCAGTCAAACGTTTTAAACCCAGATTGCATCTGAGCCTTCCATCCTGCATACTTTCATTTTTATTCAATTTTATTTTTCATTTAATTCCATTTGTTTTCTTCATTTTATTTAAAATAGTAAAACATTTTTAAAAATTCTGAAATTTTTTATGTAATCTTTTATTAATTTTCAGAAACCAAAAACATTTTCATTTTTATTTTTTGCATTAAAAAATATTTTTAAATCATTTAAAAGATTATTTTTAATTAATTAATGAGAATTAATTAATTAAAAATACTTTTAGGTATTTAAAAATCACAAAAAAATTCATGAAACCTTTAAAATCATTTAGAAACATTGTCCAACCCTCAACCAAATTTCTTTTTTGATCTTGATGTCTTTTGACAATTTTTCATGGAATTAATTTCATTTCAAGGCATTATTTTGATCCAATCTTTGAAAATTCATTTCCCGCCTAGTCTTTAAGAGTTGGACTTTGATTCTTTTTGCATTGTGTCTTGCATATCATGAAGTTTATAGGATTAAATTGGTATGAATTGTTTGTGCATTTTCAATTTGTTTGACATTTTCTTTGACAGGGTACCTTAAAACCCTAGCATACTTAAGAAATTCATAACCCTCATTAGGTTAAGATTTAGAACCCCTCCTTTAGGAAGTGAGTTTGTATAGGTTTAGGGTTCCCTTGGATGTGTTTTCAATTTTTTATCTTGATGTTTGCTTCTGGTTTTGGTTTTTGTTTGGTGCATTGATCATAAACCCTAATTTGGGCTTCCTTTTGCATTCATCTTGCATTTGCTTACATACCATGACTTGCCATGACATTTTATGCATCCATTTGATTCATTAGGCATCTTAAGACATATTAGAATCATGTTTGATCATTGCTTCTTACATTTTCCATGTTGTATGTCATTTGCATTTCATAACTTTTCATGTATGATCATGTTTCTAAACTTGCTTCATTTGCATCCATAGGTTTGTATGATCATCCTCATGCCTTGATTCATGTTTGCATCATCTCATAGCATCATTAGCATCATGTGTATGCTTCTGGTTTTGATTTGCATCATGTCATCTCATCTCATCTTGCATTGTTTTGCATTCCTTTCATTAACTTTTCAGGTGGTAAGTAACTTTGAGAAGTGAATTTGCCTTCACTTCTCACAATTTCTTTTCATCCCTCTTATGCATCATTGCTGCATTTTATCTTGTGTTTGAGATTGAGCTTGCTCTTTCTTCTTCTTCTTACTTTCTTTCTTCAAGTGACTTGCCTTCTTAAATGAAGCAAGTTACTTTGCTTCTCTTTGCTCCTTTCATCTGCTTCCTGGTGGTCCCTCTGAAGATCTTTCTTGCAAACCTCACAAACTTTAGGAACAACCAAGCATGACAATAATTAGGGTTTTGATTAGTCCCCCCATTAGTTTTACCTTTGTGTCATCTTTTGAGTCTTCTCTTCTCATCTCATAATCAGGGACTAAACCCTAAAGGTTTTGAGGCTTTGTGATTAAGCTTATGCCTGCATCCTTCTATTAGGATGGAGTGTATAACTTTAATCCTAAGTGTTAAACCCTTAATGTGTTTAAATCCTTTAATCAATTCACTTAATAATCATCAAGACATCAAGCTTGTAACTTGGGCCTTGCATTAGGGTTCTAATTCTTCCTTAACTGGTTAAGAAGGACTAACCCTAGTGTTAATGGACAAGTCCTCCTCAAGTTGTCTTACAAATCATAAAATCCATTTCATCATCATATCATTAACTAAAATCCATTTAATAAAAGCTTTGTTTTGTCATGAGTTTAATCCCTAATCATGGATTAAGTTGAGGAGCTTTCCTCAGCTTAAATATTCTCATCTATTATCCTTCTATTAGGATGGTGTAATGAGTCTGTTTAATCCCTGATTATGGCTTAATCTCATTACTCAACACTAAACAAAAACAACAAAAACATCTAAATAATCACAAGTGGGTTAATGATCTTAATCCTGCATCAAAGGTGATTAAGTGTGAGAAACTGACTTCACACTTAAGGTATTCTCATTACCCCTAATCAGAGGGAAGATGTGATGAGTTTACTAACCCATCGGTTTAGGCTTAAGCTCATTAATCTATGACAAACTTTCAAAAGCAATAAAAGACTGAAAACTCAAAAAACAAACAATAATCGTCTCCTTCGGGATTCTTTTCTCATCATCTCCACCCATAAACGAGAACTTGTTTCTTCCGTCTAATGCAAGACAGTTTGCACCTGAGCCAGACAGGTCATACACTTGAGCATAGGCCAGTAAGCAGTTCACAAGTCAATTCATCTTTCAGTCTCTTTGGGTCGAACTACGGTGTTCTGACTTCCTCATTGCACGAGAGGATACGTAGGCATAACTTAACTGTTATCGAACAAAAGTCTCTGTATATTCCCCCTCTTTCCAGCATTATTCTTTTAGCCTCATGATCTTGAGCATTTCACTCTTATTCTTACACTGACACTTCACTTACATACACTACACTTCTCTTACACTGACACCTGTACATCCTTTTCCAGCTCCTTGATACACAAACTGCACTGACACTACCCCTTTAAAACACAAATCTTTTAAGCGTGGATCCCGTCGAGTACGACGGACAATCTGGGTGCTAATACCTTCCCAGGTTGTAACCAACCCCCTTTCTCAGTCTCTCTGGTTCGCAACCGTCTTATCCATATCTTTCTAGGTCTATGCAGCATTACCTTTCCTTCGGGATAAAAAATGCCTAGCTGACGACTCTATTCATTCCCTGTGAGTTCACTCTTGTGTGTTCTCACATCCTCCTCTCGCCGACCGTTCGCGTCTGTACCTTTATCTGGGACATCCCCATTTATCGGGAGCGACAACAGATACCGTAAAAGCCAATGGAGTTACCCAAGAAGCTATTAGACTACGTCTTTTTCCTTTTTCACTTCGAGACAGAGCGAGAGCCTGGCTTCAATATCTACCCTCTAATTCAGTAACTACGTGGGAGGAACTAAAGAGAGTCTTCTTGACAAGATATTTCCCACCTAGCAAGACAGCTATGCTAAGAGTTCAGATCAACGGATTTAAGCAAAAGGAAAACGAATCACTTTTCGAAGCTTGGGAACGCTATAAAGATATGCTGAGACTTTGTCCACATCACAGATTAGTAGAATGGATGGTCATCCATACCTTCTACAATGGACTCTTGTACAATACAAGAATGACGATTGACGCTGCCGCAGGCGGTGCACTAATGGACAAAGAATATAACGATGCGTATGCGCTTATCGAGAGTATGGCTCAAAACCATTACCAATGGGGAAGCGAGAGAGTCGCAACTGAGAAACCAACAAAAGGAGGTATGTACGAAGTGAGTAGTATGGACCAAGTCAATGCAAAGTTTGACCAACTAAACCAAAAGATCGACAACTTGGCCATAACACCAACAGCCATCGTGGCTACGGTAACACCTAACTGTGAGTTATGTGGAGTTCCAGGACATGTTGTCCCTGATTGTCAACTATTAGCAGGAATTCCCACAGATCAGGTGAATTATGCTCAAGGAAACCCGTACTCAAACACATACAACCCAGGTTGGAAGAATCATCTAAACTTCTCCTATAAGAACAACAATGCTTTATACGCACCAGGTCAAGCACCAGCTACACCACCAGGATATCAAAAGACTGCTCCTAATGTCCCTAGAAAATCGAACCTTGAGTTGATGATGGAAAACTTCATAGCTACCCAATCTCAAACAAACAAGGATTTCTTGAACCAAAACATACACACTAGTGAGCAGATTAAGCAATTAGTGAGCAAGGTAGATGCGTTAGCTACACATAACAAAATGCTTGAAACTCAGATTTCACAAGTAGCTCAACAACAAGCACCTACCGCTGCACCAGCTGGAGTATTTCCTGGACAACCTCCACCTAATCCGAAAGGATAGGCCAATGCTGTGATATTAAGAAGTGGCAAGGAACTTGACGGACCTACAGATCCAAGACTTGACAATCCAGCCATGTACCAAAAACCGGATAAACCGACTGAAATGGTGAATGAACCAGAAGAAAAGGAAGATAATAATCAAGAGGCAGTGGAGAAAGAAAAGCCTTATGTGCCTCCACCACCCTATAAACCACCAATTTCGTACCCTCAGAGATTAACCAATTCCAAGACGATGGGCCAGTTTAAGAAATTTGTTGAACTTCTGAAACAGTTGAATATTACTATTCCATTTACAGAAGCTATCACTCAAATGCCCTCGTATTCTAAGTTTTTAAGAGAAATCTTATCCAATAAGAAAAAGATAGAGGATAACGGAACCGTTACACTTACTGCTGAGTGTAGCGCAATAATTCAGAATAATATGCCTCCTAAGCTAAAAGATCCAGGAAGTTTCTCTATACCCTGTGTAATAGGAAAATTCGTCATTGACAAAGCTCTATGCGATTTAGGAGCCAGTATCAGTGTTATGCCCTTAACGATTTGCAAAAGGCTAGACATGGGAGACCTAAGACCAACTAAAATGTTTGTTCAACTAGCCGATCGCTCTATTAAATATCCTGTAGGCATACTAGAAAACGTCCCAGTACGTATAGGACAATTCTATATTCCTACTGATTTCATAATCATGGACATCTCTGAAGACTTCACTACACCTATCATACTAGGAAGACCATTCTTAGCTACCGCCGGAGCTATAATAGACGTAAAGAAAGGAAAGCTAACCTTTGAAGTAGGTGAAGATAAAGTTGAATTTATTTTAACACAATTCTTACAATCATCAGCTATAGAGGATACATGCTATCTATTGGACGTAATTGACGAATGTGTAAGAGAAATGGAAATGAAAGAAACTACCTATTCTGAAATTATGAAAATTCAAATCCCTCCGATTTTCGAAGATGATAATTGGCGTGAACCATATTAGGATGATAGTCTAAGCGAAAGTTTATCACTTACACCGGATCCCATGCCAAGTAAGAATAAACCTACATTAGGGTTAAAAACATTACCTAAGAACCTAAGATACGAATTCTTAGACACTGAATGTACAAGACCAGTTATAATCAATTCCAGTTTAGGAACAATTGAAACAAAGAAACTTTTAGATGTCTTAAAGAAATATCCAACTGCATTAGGATTTAACATATCTGATCTCAAAGGAATATGCCCTTCAATCTGTATGCATCGTATTCTGCTAGAAGAAGATTGCAAAACCTCCAGAGAATCTCAAAGAAGAATTAACCCAATCCTTAGCACTATAGTAAAGGAAGAAGTGTAGAAACTACTAGATGCTGGAATAATATATCCAATCTCTGATAGTAAATGGGTTAGTCCAGTACATGTAGTACCAAAGAAAGGAGGTATCACTGTTGTGAAAAACGCTAAAGGCGAATCGATATCACAAAGAGTAGTGACAGGACATAGAGTGTGCATCGATTATCGTAAACTAAACAAAGCCACTCGAAAAGATCATTTTCCGCTACCTTTTATAGATCAAATGTTAGAACGATTAGCCAAGCATTCATATTTCTGTTATCTTGATGGTTACTCAGGATTTTTCCAAATCCCTATCCACCCAGATGATCAAGAGAAGACTACATTCACATGCCCTTATGGAACGTTCGCTTATAGACGAATGCCCTTTGGATTATGCAACGCTCCTGCAACCTTTCAAACATGTATGATGTCAATCTTCGCATATTTTATAGACAACATCATGGAAGTGTTCATGGACGACTTCTCTGTATGCGGGCAAAGTTTTGAAGGATGTCTATCAAATTTAGAAATGGTGTTAGAAAGATGTGTAAAAGTAAACCTCGTGCTTAATTGGGAGAAATGTCATTTTATGGTCAGAGAAGGAATCGTACTAGGACACGTTATATCTGACAAGGGAATTGAAGTTGATAAAGCTAAGATAGAAGTCATAAAAGATCTTCAACCCCCTAAGACCGTTCGAGAAATACGAATCTTTTTAGGACACACCGGTTTCTACCGACGATTCATCAAAGATTTCTCGAAAATCACTAAACCTCTTACCGGTTTATTAATGAAAGACGCTGAGTTCATATTCAATGAAGATTGTCTTAAAGCATTCGAAACTCTAAAAACAGCCCTCATCACCGCACCAATCATGCAACCCCCTGACTGGAGATTACCTTTCGAAATCATGTGCGATGCGAGTGACTATGCTGTAGGCGCAGTTCTAGGACAGAGGAAGGACAAGAAACTTCACGCAATTTACTATGCCAGTAGAACCTTAGATTCTGCTCAGATGAACTACGCCACTACTGAAAAAGAATTGTTAGCAGTTGTCTTTGCGCTTGACAAATTCCGTTCCTACCTAGTGGGAGCGAAAATAATCGTTTACACAGACCACGCTGCTATCAAATATCTATTAACTAAGAAAGATGCTAAACCAAGACTCTTGAGATGGATTTTACTCTTACAAGAGTTTGATCTTGAAATAAAAGATAAGAAAGGTACTGAAAACGTCGTAGCGGACCATTTATCTAGAATAGAAGGTATTAAACCCGAACAAGTGCCGATTAACGATGATTTTCCGTATGAACAGCTGATAGCACAAATAGGAAACGACACAGTTCAGTTAGACATAGATGAACCAGAACCCGTGGAAAAAATCCAAACAACCATAGGACTGCCATGGTACGCTGACATTGTCAACTACCTAGCTGCAGGAGCTCTTCCACCTGACTTAACCTATCAGCAGAAAAAGAAATTCTTTCACAATCTCAAACATTACTATTGGGATGAACCATTATTGTTCAAAAGAGGACCCGACGAAATCTTTCGTCGATGTATTCCCGAAGAAGAAATAGAAGATGTCATTGCTCATTGCCATTCATCTCCTTATGGTGGACATGCAAGCACTTCCAAGACTTGTGCAAAAATCTTACAAGCCGGCCTATTCTGGCCTAATTTATGGAAAGATGTCCACATCGCTGTTATAAATTGCGATCAGTGTCAACGCACCGGTAATATTTCAAGAAGAGATGAAATGCCTCAAAAAGGAATATTAGAAGTAGAAGTCTTTGACGTCTGGGGAATAGATTTCATGGGACCATTCCCATCATCTTTCGGTAATAATTACATACTCATAGCTGTCGATTACGTTTCAAAATGGATTGAGGCTATAGCTTCTCCTACAAATGACACACGAGTAGTAATAAAGCTTTTCAAAAATATAATCTTTCCCAGATTTGGTGTGCCAAGACTCGTCATAAGTGACGGTGCTCACACTTCATTTCAAAAATCTTTGACAAATTACTATCTAAGTATGGAGTCAGACACCGTGTAGCAACACCATATCATCTACAAACAAGTGGACAGGTCGAAGTCTCGAACAGAGAAATTAAATAAATCTTAGAAAAGACTGTCGCCATATCTCGGAAAGATTGGTCATCTAAACTTAATGAAGCTTTATGGGCTTATAGGACAGCTTACAAGACACCCATAGGAACTACACCTTTCAAATTAGTATATGGAAAATCTTGTCACCTCCCGGTAGAACTAGAACACAAAGCATATTGGGCGATCAAAACTCTCAATATAAACTACAATGCTGCAGGAGAAAAGCGAATCCTCGATATTAACGAATTATAAGAGTTAAGGTTAGATGCTTATGAGAATGCTAAGATATATAAAGAAAGAACTAAGCGATGGCACGATAAACGCCTATCTAGGAAAGGATTTAGTGTGGGAGACGTTGTACTCCTATTTAATTCAAGACTTAGGCTCTTTCCTGGAAAACTAAAATCTAGATGGTCAGGACCCTTTGAAATAACTAGAGTGTTCCCGAGCGGAGCGATAGAAATTAAGGGTAGGAATAGTGAACCGTTCACAGTAAACGGACAACGTTTAAAACATTACCATAAAGTTGAAAATAGAGATTATGCAAATAGTCTAAGGCTTTTAGAGTTGTCCACTAATTTCCCTGATTAATCTACACCTAAGCATTACGTCAGGCTTTTGACGATAAAAACAACGCTTAGTGGGAGGCAACCCATTTTATCATTTATCATTTTATCATTTATCGTTATATTGTTTTATCATTTTATCATTTTATTGTTTTATTTCATTATTATTATTGCTTTTATTTATGCATTTATTTTCTTATTTTCCTTATTTTAATTTTTAAATCACTTTTACAGATTTTCTAAAGTCTTTTCCACTTTCCTTCTCCCCCTGATTTGTTTCCTCCATATTTACACTAACTATGGCTAACCAACCGAGAAACATTATGGAAACCAAATTTAGAGGTAGGAACCAAAGAATGAAATTTGAAGAGTTATCACAGAGACCAATGGATTTGACTCTGTACCCGAATGATCTGACTATGGAAACCTTAGGTATACATGATAGCATCCTATACTTGTTTAACCAACTTGGATGGGAGAATGCACTAATAAAACAAAAGTTTGTGACTTACCGCGAGCTCACCCTTGAGTTCCTAAGCTCCTTAATTTACTTACCCGAGCGCAGTTTTGGATTCTGGAAAGGATTTATCAGTTTCCGACTATTCAGAATAGAATATGACTTTAACCATAGAGAACTAGCTGACTTATTAGGATTCCCTAGTGGAACCTTCGCTTTTACTACCACACAGGTAGAATTGATGGACATTGAGCTGGACTTCTTTTGGGGAACCTTAACCGGAAATTACCATCCTGAGCCAAATAACATGAACAATGATGAGATACATAACCCTGCTATCCGTTATTTCCATAAGATCCTTGCCCACACCTTCTTTGGGAAAGAAGAAAACCTTACTGGAGTATCTAAAGATGAGATATTCATTATGTCATGTCTGACTAATGGACAGCCAGTTAATGGTGTACCTTTCATGATGCAAACCTTCACCCGAATCCAAGAAGAACCTGATCTACCCATATTGGTAGGAGGTCTTGTCACCATGATTGCTGATGCTTTAGGACTTAGATACCAATTACACAGGTGTAACCGTTTAGGTACCATCCGTCCTATGAATTTGAACTTTTGCTTTAACCGCCATAGCATAAGAAATTTAGGACAACCACCTTACGAGTACCTAATCAGGAATGAAGTAGTAACCCTGTTCACATTACCAAACCATGCTAGAGTCAGTGTTCATAATAAAGATAATTGGCTTTATGAGCTTACCCCTCCTGACTATCCATCCACTCCCGAAACACCACAATCTTACAAGATAAGGGATGATATAATGACCGATGTAGAAAGTGACCCTGAGACACCTCCTGGTTACCATGACATTGCATACACTGATGAAGTGATTGAAACCCCTGAAATAAATCAAGTAGAATATGCTGACAACTTGAAGAAAATTATGAATACTCTTGAAGTTTACCAAGCCGATATTAATGCTGTTAAAGATGAGATTAAAAGCATGCGATTGGACGTTATAGGTTTAACTGACATAACATGTGAGCAATTCTACCACCTAAACTCCGCAATTGAAGATTTGAAGAAGCACCTTTGAAAAATGCTGTAGTGATTTAACTTATTTTACTTCTTGTTTTTGTTTCTAGTTAGTTTTAACATTTCGCAAACATTTTCGTACCTTATTTTTATTAATGTAATTTTCCTTCAATTATATCAAAAGCAAAGCACTTCTAGTTTTACCATTTTCCAATTTAATCAATTTCTATGATTTCCATTAGTTACTGTTATATTTAAATTGATTAATATTTTTATTTCTCGAGTGATGAAATTTGCTGCTAATTTATGTTGATCTATTAATATATATATTGTTTGTGTTGTAATTAAATAAGGAGTGATAAAAAAGAGAAAAATTGAATTGAACGTGTGAGATAATGCATTCTGTGAAGAAAATATTATAAGTTTTAATCCCTCACGGTCGTCATCATCCTCTCACGATCGTGACAAGCTAATTAGCGCGTCACGACCGTCACTCACCCATCACGACCGTGACGACCCTGTTATAAGAATTCTGAGAAACAAAACCGTTCTTCTTCGCAGATACCACTTTTCCACTTCCACAAAAATTAGAAACCCCCCATTATCTCCTCACAATCCCGTAACCTCCCATTACCCTAAATAAATTCCATTAACCTCTCCATTTATTCCAAACCTCTCACATTCACTTCTTTCACTATAATCAGAACCAAACTCTTCACATTTTTCATTTTTCTCACAAAACTCAAAAACCTCTCATCTCTCATTCCCGTACTTGCATGCAATGGAAGAAATCCAATTTAGAGATGGTGAACATGGAGAAACTCAAAGAAAAAAGTTCATCAGGTTTCAGAATCGTGGCGTCCAACCCACTCGGTATGTCGACACTAACTGCTTGAGGGAGTTGGGACTGCTCAACGGCGTGAAGCTCCTGCTTAGGCATGTTGGTTTGTGGCACTTGTGCAGTCAACCACAGCCGACATTCGAACTCCTCACATTGGAATTTCTGAGTTCGTTTCAATATGTTACACCTCCCGGTTCATCAAGTCAACTCACCGGCATTGCAAATTTCAGAATTCTCGGCCGAGAGTTCGAAATTACACAAACAAGGATCGCCGAACTGTTAGGTTTCGATCAAGGCGACGATGCTCATCTCCGCGTGCCGGACAACTTCAGCGAAACCGCTTTCACCTTATGGCACGACATCACCAACACCCGTGCTACTGCCTTTCAGAGTCTGAATGCTACCCACATCCACAACCCGGCGATCCGATATTTCCATCGCATCATCTACAATACTATTTTTGCAAGAGAGAGCAATCACAAGCTAAACTCCAAGGAGCTCTTGTTCTTGCACTGTGCCTTAAATGACGAGCGCATCAATGCTGCCCCATTCCTTTTATCACATATCCAGTCTATAGAGCAACGAGGCGCAACCCCCTTCTACATAGGCGGGATTGTCACCACCCTCGCCATTCAGCTGGAGCTTGGTGACTTGATTATCCATTTGCCTCGCAGAGCCGCAGAGTTGCTTACAAAGAACTATTGCAGGTCCGCCCACTTGATTTCTCAGAGAGAGGATGGCAGGTTCAAACCTGTTATCCAAGGCACCGTTTATCACCACATCACCTTGTCGTGCCGTGACCGCATCGATCCGTCCAACCGAGTCAACTGGCTATTTGCTTTACCGGATGCTGCCGGCCACATCCCCATTATTGATGAGCAGGCCGATCCACCAGTGGACGAGATGCAGTATACCATGGATGCTGCTGACCCTGTACAGGACATTCCTGAGTCCTCCACCCGACAGCCACCTACGCAAGAATTCACACTTGAAGACGTCCTCCGTGCGATTCATCAGCAAAACCAGATGAATGCCGCACTAGAGCGAAGGCAAAAAGAGCAACATGATGTGCTACTTTCAGTTGTTGCCACCAACCAGAGGACGACAGATGAGAAGCTTGGAGAGATTTTTAGCAAGCTAGAGGCTTTGCGTATTGATATCACTGCTCTCACCGGCACCGGTTCTGATCCTGAAGCGACTCCGACCAGACGCTCCCGCACCAGAAGCCGAGGTCGTGGTCGTCAGCAGCCTTAGTTTTTGTTTATGTTTTTGTTTTTCCATTTCCATTGTTTGTATTGTATTTTACCCGCTATTATATCACAACATTGAGGACAATGTCTGATATAGTGTGGGAGAGATACCTTATCTTTTTCCGCATTTCCCTTTCCGCACTTTCCATTCCGTTGTATTTCCCTTTCGTATTTTAATGAAACAAAGTAATATTTGTGCTATTTCTTTAGTTTCGAATTTTCCCCGTTTATTTAGCCATACCGAAATTTTTTGTTTTATCTTCGCATTACCTGACTTACCTATGAAATCATAGTTAGGAAGCTGAGAACGATTCAACAAGATCAATACAATCTTGACACCTTAGACTTCCTACTTAAGCATTTCGTTCCGATAATTGTTACGACTTCACCTTAAGTTTCAGTTCAAAAGTAACCCCTAGTAGTTTATACTAGCAGTCAGCACCGTCTGAACGCAAACCACGTGGGGAGCCGATGAATATAAGTGTTTGATGCCTAATCTATAATGATCCTTCATATCTCAATGCCAATAAAAAGAAATTGCACCAAAGTACACGGTCGCATAAAAGAAACGAGAAGTATGAGAAGGAGTCCATTGCGGGTTGGTTCAGAGGTACCTGGTTCTGAACTTGGTAGGGCGTGCTACGGCTCGATCCCCCACAACCTCCAAATCGGATAATATATGTAGGGTTGCCACATTCGTGTACCAGACCCCGTGCTTATAAAGGATCAAAGTCACTAACCGGCTACTCCACTACGTGCGTGCTAAGGCAAAGGGCTTAATGTGATTGCGCTAGAATGAAACCGGGTGAAATAAGATCGAAAGACTCTAGGTGGAATTGTAACGCAATTACCGAATGTTTCGTTTAACGGGAAGTCGACGACTTAGCTTGTTGCTTGTGTCATTAGTGTATCGTTAGTGTTTTATTCTAGTACCGGTTTATCTAGCAAAACGATTTCTCGTATGGTTTGTTATGCGTATGCGTCGATGGAAACCTGTCCGATCATTTTTCAACCGACTATTTGCTTGAGGACAAGCAAAGGTTTAAGTTTGGGGAAGTTTGATAACGAGAAAAAGTATCGTTTTATTACTATGTTTCAATGCCATTTTTCGCACATTTATCGTATTAGCACCCGATTCCTCGAGTTTTCGTTGTCATTTTGCAGGTATAACAATTATAGAGCTAAATCATAAGCCAAAAGTGAAATGAGCAAAAAGAAGCATGAAAAGAAGAAGAAGAGAGGAATTCTGCATAATCTGCATAATTTGCAATTGTCACGACCGTTACCATGGAGTCACGACCGTGACACGCTAAAAGGAGCAGTCACGGTCGTCACCAATCCCTCATGACCGTGACGCTCTAAATACAAGGATAACGAACGTGACACCCTTGTCACGAAGGTGACACCCTTGTCACGAACGTGACAAGGGGAAATTAGGCTTACTTGGTGAGAATTGGTCATGAACGTGCTACGTGAAGTCATAACTTTTCCTATTCTTCCGCAGACCCAGTAACACAAGTTCTCCCTGGATTCTCTCAGCAACTACGAAGCCCAAGGCATTATTTCAACTGCCAAGCCCAAATTACAATCTCTATAAATAGCTTAGTTTCAAAGAACAAAACTACAGAGTTTTATTTTAATTTTTCTTGCGGAAGCTCTGCCGTATTTCCATTGCACCCTATTTCATTTATTTTTCCAGCAATTGTTTCTGTTCTTGTTTTATTTTCAATATCCCAACCAAATCAAATAACAATTTCCAACATTAGGAAATTGTTATTAATTAATTTTTTTCAAGCCTTCAGCATTTCGTTATTGTAATTTTATTTCTGATTCCGGTCTGCACTCCGAGCTTGCCAGATTGTGGAAGAAGGAGTTTGACATTATTTTTGTTATTCAGGTTTTTAATTAATTCGCATTTATATTAATGTTAAGAATTTATTTTTATTATTATTGTATAATGCATATTTTAATTTGTGTTCCTCTGTTTCTGCATCTGTCTGGTACAACAATTATGAGTAGCTAAACACCTTAGGGCGGTATGTAATTAAAATACACTAAATCGGTAAAATCAATTATAGGCTTAAAATAATTAAGAACTTAAAATTCTGGCTGTGACTTTTAATTATAAAATCAATCTTTTTGTTACGAGAGTAAGGAAAGTGTAATAGGTTAGGTCGAGACCACGAGAGTGTGAGATTTTAACCAGATAGCTAAAGTTAGGCATTTAATTTAAACACAGCGAGAGCGCTTTAAAATGAATTAGACTTATTAAGTTTCCAAAAATTATTTCTAAACACTTATGGGCTAGCGAGAGCAGGCATAGGGCTTTAGGAGTAAGATCTGAGATAAGACCACGAGAGTGTGAGTTAAAGATATTTAAACTGATAACCTCTACAGAATAAATTAAGTGAACCATCCTTATAAGCCTAGGTTAGATTGACCCGCCTAAGTTAACATAATTACATACCGACCGCCTTATTATTATTTCATTAAACTAAAATTTAATTCCCCTCTTTAATTCTTAAAAACAACCAAAAAATCGTGACAACCATTCACCTTAGCTAAACTAGTAAACCCTCTAGCACTAAGTAATCATAAAGTCCCTGTGGGATCGATAATCTTAAATATTACTTCGATAGGCTGTGCGCTTGCAATTAAGATACCACTAGACACATATTAGATTACGTCTTTAGCCTATCATTCCCTATGCGATTCATTCTTAGTGCTTGTTTGTTTATGTTTCTTTGGGTGTTTATTTATTTTCTGTTGTGTGTTTAGTTTACTGTTGTTATTTATAGTGTTACTTTACAGTTTTATCTACTTTTTAAGTATTTACTTATCATGTATCATTATTATACTGTCTGGATTGTGCTGGTTTTTCTGTTTGATGGGATGTGGTTACTGTGAGATGAACCCAATACCAAAGCTCGAGTGCACCATAGGTTTTTCAGCGTGGACAATCACTATGGATTCATGATATATTGTCATGCAGGTAGTAGTGAGTTCCACGCCCAGAATACGATTGTCTTGAAATTTTCTGATATAGGGGTCTTCCTAACTTCATTACACGACCTTGATAGTTATGTGCATCTGAGGACCGATCATTGAGGATCTTTGTGGAAACATCCCTCTCCAGTGGTGACAGTGACAGACCACATTCTGTGGCGAACCCATTCGCACCTGAGGACCCACTGGGAACTCGCATAGGATGGCCAGGTTCTCTCGTAAGAACTCAGATAAAGCAATTGTTTGTATGACAATAGTATTGTACCCTTCGGGATGAATGTACTATTGTTTCTTGGATTTAGTGCTTGAAGCTGAAACCTTATGGGGGATGCTCGTTTTTCCTGGACTCAGCTGAGACTTCCCTGAGTAGTGTATAATACTAAATTGTTTCCCTGAGATGGTAATATTAAATCATTTCTCAAAGATGGTGAACGTATTATCGCTGATCGGCTTTGAGAGTCCATCATGTTGACTAGAGCATACATGTGAGATTCAGAGGGTGTTTGTAGGTTTGTAGGAACCCTGGCCTCAACATACCCATATTATCAGTGTTGTTCTATATTCTGATCTAGTTCTTGAAATTCTGGAATTCTTGGTCCTTGGTTATTTATCTGGGGTTATTATTCAGAGATCATGTGGTTACAGTCACTTGGTTCTTGACTCAGTGTTCCATATCCAGATAAACACCAGTCATTGATCACATGCCTTGCATTGCATCATACCATTATTAAGCTTTTGTGTTTTCAATTTCTCAGGTTATTGTCGCTCCCCTGAAAAGACATCAAGTCCCACAATGCAGACGCGAACGGTTGGCAAGAGAGAAAGGGTGTTGAATTGAATAGAGTCGCCAGCTAGGCATTTTTATCCCGAAGGAAAGGTAATGCTGCATAAACCTGGAAAGAGATGGATAAGACGGTTGCGAACCAGAGAAACTGAGAAAGGGGGTTGGTTACGACCTGGGAAGGTATTAGCACCCAGAACATCCGTCGTACTCGACGGGATCCACGCTTAAAAGATTGTGTTTAAAAGGGGTAAGTGTATGTGATGTCTGTGTGCAAAAGCTTGGGAGAAAATACAGGTGTCAGTGTAGAAGGTGAATTGCTCAGGAACTGAGGCTTAGAAAAGAATGCTGAAAGAGGGGGATGACAAAGAGAATTTTGTTCGATACCTGTTAAGTTATGCCTACATACCCTTTCGTGCAATGAGGAAGTCAGAACATCGTAGTTCGACTCAAAGGGACTAAAAATAATTGACCATGAACTGCTTACTTGTCTATGCTCAAGTATATGACTCGTCTGGCTCGAGTGCTGACTGTCTTGCATTAGACGGAAGAAGCGAGTTCTCATTTGTGAATGAGTGTGATGAGAGAAGAATCCCAAAGGAGACGATTATTGTTTGTTTTTGTGTTTTCAGTTTTTTATTGTTTTTGGTGTTCTGCATAGGATTATGAGCTTAAGCCTAAATCAAGGGTTGTAAACTCATTATATCCTCCCTGATTAGGGATAATGAGCCTACTTAAGTATGAGATAAGCATCTCAACTTAATTACCATGATGATGTAGGATTAAGATCATTAACCTACTTGTGATTATTTAGATGTTTTTGGTTTTTTGTTTAGTGTTAAGTAATGAGTTTAATCTCTAATCACAGATTAGTGAACTCATTACACCATCCTAATAGAAGGATGATAGATGAGAACACTTAAGCTGAGGAAGATACCTCAACTTAATCCATGGTTAGGGATTAAATTCATTATATAACAAGCCTTTATTAAAGGTATTTTAATTAAGGGATGAGATTAAGAAGTGGATTTTATGGTTTGTAAGACAACTTGAGGGGGACTTGTCCATTAAACACTAGGGTTAGTCCCTCTTAACCATATGGAAGAGACAGAAACCTAATGTAAGGCCCAAGTTACAAGATAAAGTGTTAGTGATTATTAATGTGTTTTGATTAAGAGGTGTAAACAAATTAAAGGTTTAACACTAAGGATTAGAGTTATACACTCCATCCTAAGATAGGGATGCAGACATAACCCTAATTATAAAGTCCTAAAGCTTTAAGAGTTTAGCCTCTGATTAAGAGAGGAGAAGAGAGACTCAAGAAGACTCAAAGGTAAAAAGCTAGGAGGACTATATACAACCCTAAAAGTTATCATGCTTGGATATCCTATGGTTTGTGAGGCTTAAGAGAAAGGATCTTCAAGGCCACCAAGGAAGAAGTAGATGAAAAGAGAAGGAGAAAGAGAGAATAAGTTACTTACTTCATGTAGAAGATAAGTGACTTAAAAGGAAGAAAGTAAGAATGAGAGAGCATAAGTGAAATGGATTCACTTCAAACACAAGTACATATGCATATGAAGAGATGAGAAGAGGTGGGAAGTGAAGGCAGATCCACCTCCCAGATAACTTACCAAAAGTTCCTGAAATGTTAGTATGAATGCATAAGGAAAGAAATGAAAAGAAATAAGACAAATGAAGGTGCAAAGACAAAAGTCAGAAGTGAATATGCAATGTAAATGGCATATGAGATGATTCAAAGTCATACAAGATGCATATGAATGATCATACAAGGATGAGATGCAATGGAAGCATGTTTAGAAGCATGAAAACACATGGATGTTCATGAAATGTAATGGATGCAAAGCATAGAAAATGAATGAAGAAATGATCAAGAAATGCTTCAAATATGTCCTAATATGCCTAAGATGACATACAAATGAATGGAATGGCATGGCAAGTTCACAAGTTCATGATATGCAAAGGAGAATGCAAATGAAGATGCAAAATCAGGGTTTTAAAGCAACATGAGACGCATATGACCAAAACAGAAGCATTTACCATGATAAGAAAATTGAAATTGAGCTCAAACAAACCCTAAACCTATACAAGATCACAACCCAAAGGAGAAGGTCAGAAGCGAATCCTAGTGAAAGTTATGGAACTCCTAAGTTAACTACTGTTTTTGGGTGCTTCTAGAGGGAAAATGCAAATCAAATTGAAAATGCAAGATTAAATTATGAGATAAATAACTTAGAAACTATATGCAATATGTGAAACAATGCAAAAGGAGTCAAGTTCAAACTCATCATGGTTAGGCAGAAATGAATTTTTCAAGTTAGGGTTAAAAAATATGAAATTTAAGGACCCTAATTCAAAGAAAATTGTGAAAATGTGATCAAACATAAAAACAAAATTTGTATGGTGAGTTTGAAAATGTTTCTAAATGTATTGGGATGCTTCATAAATTTTTTGGTGATATTTAGAAACCTAAATGCATATTTAATTAATTAAAATCAATTAATTAATTAAATAAAACATATAAATATTTAAAAATACTTTTTAAATGCAAAAAATAAAATAATTTTTTTTTAGATAAATAAAAATATTTGAGACATAAATGCAAAGTTTGAGAGTTTTTTTGATGATTTTTTCTATTTTAAATAAAATGGACAAAAGAAATGCAATAAAAATGAAAATAAAATGGATTAAATGTGAAGTATGATGATCTGATGGTCAGGATTTAAACTGGGGAGGGAAAGGTTGACTGCGCGTGCTATTGAAGGGTTAGGATGGCATCTGGGCTAATTAACTGATTAATTTAATTAATTAATAATTAGGGCTAACCAAAAGTGATCTGGTCCATCCAAAAACGCGCTAACCCTAAGATCTAATGGCCAAGATTCAAACTGACTAATTAAACCCTAATTAAACCCTAAACACTTTCAGGTGACCGGAGCAAGCTCCGGTCATCTTCTCCGGCGAGCCATTCACCCCATCTTCTTCCCTAGGCAACCCCAAACCCTCTAAAGCTCCAAAATCAATCCTCTAACATCCCTAAGCAAGAATCCAGCCTCAAACAACATTTATTTTGCATCAAACAAGAGAATCAAACAAAAACATGTTTCACGAGCAAACTTTCAGAAGATCAATACATGCTTAATACTAACCCATTTTCAAAAGTAAACATATCACAATGATCAGCACATCATGTAGAATCAATTTGTAACTTAAAAAACAAGTTCTGGAAAATTGTTCTTGGTGATACCTGAGATGAAGCTTCCTCAATCTGAGCTTTCTAGACCTCTCCTTGGTGCAAAACCACTCCAATGATCCCCCTTGTGCTTCTGAGAGGCTTGAAACAAGTTTGTATGGCTTGGTTTTTGAGATTCAGTTCTGCTAAGGCAGAAATCGTGTTTTTGTTTTGTGAGGTTTCAGGCCATGGCAAGGGGTAGGAAATGATCCTTATGATGTATGGAGATGATTAGTGGTGAAAGTTTTGAGTTTGAGTGGCTGAGGAGTGAGTTTCGAAAGCTTGAAGGTTTTGGGGATTTTTGAGCAATCTGAGTTGTGTGATGTTTCAGGCTTGTGTGTGTTATGGAATGAGCTGCATAAGGTTAGTATAGGCCAATGGGAGTGATCATAAAGTGGGTGGTGGCATAGTGTGATTGGTATGGGCACTGTTGCAAAAATGTCAACATTGTGTACTTGAGGTATGGGCATGGTTTTGAGCTGGCTTGAAGGGGTGTCTGGCCTCATCATGGTTCATGGAGAGCCTTTGGATCATTAAAGTGCAGCTGGATGGCCTTGATCAAGTGTTTGCAAGCTTTATGCATTTTGACAACTTTGAAATTTCTTGAGAAATTGGCCATGAAAACTTGTGATGCAAGGCATGATTCCAATCCAAATGTGTTGCACTATGTTGGTATGCTGTTTAGAAGTCAATTAGAGGTCATGAAATGGCTTGGCAAGTGAATTTGCAAAATTCCCTCTTTGGTGCACACTTGAAAATTATAGGATTTTTGCAAACTTTGAAAGGCCATATCTTGAGTTCTAGGATGAATCAAGACATGTTCTTGTACTTTTTGAAAATGGGAAGACATAATCTACAACTTTCATGTCCAAGAATTTTTCATTTGAAGCATTTTTGGTCATGAAAGAATAGGTTGAATATCTTTCCCAAAATGGAAAGTTTCCATTACAAGTCATTTCCAAAAATAGCAAGTTTGCATTTGGCTCAAAATTCTTCAACTTTGTGAACTTCTAACCACTTCTAAGATCTTATAAAGATCATAGAACCTCAAAATGATGAATGTGACCCTTTGGCATCATTGTTGGGGGCCTCAGATGCCCTGATTTTGACTTTACTTGCTCAAGAAATTACCCAATGATTAGATGACTTCCACAGTGAATTTCTTCATCAAATTTGGTACACATGATCCTTATAACATATTGAGACCATTAGAAACAAGAATGACCAAAAAATTTGGGATTAAGGCCTCTGAAACCAAAACCCTAATTTTAGGTCATTTGTGTAGGAAATCTTCAGTCTGCCTCTATGCCTTTGTCATGCTTTGTGATCCCTTGACTTTTATGAACTTTGGGGAGCATATTAAGATCATGGAACACACATGGACCCTCTTGGCAAGCCTCAAGACCATTGGGATGGCTCATATCACTTCTTGGGTTGCTCAGATCACAAACCCTAGATGCAGATGAAATGAACTATGCAGTGGGATATGATATGCTTATGCTAATGCAAAAAATGAAAGATCACAAGCCATGGTGTGAGAAAAAGTGAGGGCAAATTTGGGGTGTTTACAGCTGCCCCTATTGAAGCATGAGTTAGCTGTGCAAGATGTAAGTGCTTGGCTTAACAGACAAACAAGATAACTTGTGGTTGAATACCAAAGACAGTCCGAAATTTGCACTCACTGGGGAGAAGAAGAAAATGGATATAAATTGTAAAAGATAGTATAGTATGAGTATTAAATGAAAGCGATGGAGGACAACCATCGAGCAGAGGACGATTGTTGGGGGTAAAACGGTAAGCAAAGTAATGACGGGGGCGGCCATCCTGCTGGGAAATAAAGAAACCGCGACGGGGACGACCATCGGGTAAGGAAGATCATGCAGAGGTGAAGGACGATCACTTGGTAGGGGACAGCTGCCGAAAGTATCACGACATAGGATGAATGTCGGATAGAGAAAGTTGTTTTGCCTTTGTGGGGATGTAAACACGGACGAGTGCTTACGCTTTAAAATAAAAGGTATAAGTGTTTGACGGTGCGTATAGACAAAAGGTGAGGATGAGCATCCTTAGAACCATGATACAGACGAATATCGACAGAAACAAACGCTGACACGTGTTTAAGGGTGATGATACAGACGAGTATCAATCAGTTAAGCAAGGAACATAGACAAGTGTTAAATCTGCTGAGGGATGATATATACAAGATACAGACGAGTATCAAAGACTTCTGTACAAGTATGCACAAGTATGATCTGCTGGGGAAATATGTGCAAGACACGAACGAGTGCCAAAAGGTTGAGCAAGGGACACAAATAAGTGTTTTGACTTGTTGGGGAAGTATGACACGGACGAGTGCCGAAAAGAATATGTACAAGCATGAACAAGTGTTTGAGAATTCTGTATAAGGATTTTTGGAGACTTTACTGGGGAAAGATGACATGGACGAGTGCCGAAAAGAACATGTATAAATATAAACAGGCATCTGTGTTTGAGAGTGCAAAGGGGATGTCTTGTCTTTTATCTGCAGGGGATATGAGTTTTATATGTTGTTGATGAAGTGATTTTGATATTTGCAGGTGATGGGCTCGAACCTGGCTTATGATCATGCAAATGTTTGATTTTTGTTGTAATGCTCCGTTTTAGATGGAATGCTATGCTTGTTTTGGGGAAAATGATGTGAATGTTATAATTATGCAAATGAGAAACCCGATTCGAATTCCGGATCCTGCGGGGATAAAGATCTCTGGTTTATCTGTCCGGAGGGAGAACTCCACTAGGGATGAGGAAGTTTCAGTAACTCCGTTGGGGAAGTACTTCATGTATTACTCTACTGGGGAGAGAATGGCAACTATGTGGGGAAGAAAATCCACTGACTCTGCTGAGGATGAGAAAATCCTAGAAACCCTGATGGGGAATAGAAAGTTCCTGACCACTTTGCTGGGAAAAAGCCGTCAGGCATTGCTCGGGAGGTCCCGCTTGGGGAGGAGATAACTTCTGGGAAGTAATATGCTAGGGATTGATGAATTCCTCAAGGGATCCCCTAGGGGGATAAAAACTTTGCGAGGAAATACTTCTTGTCAAAGAGTCCTACTGATGATGTGATTGCTGGCTTAGCTGGGGAACAATACTTGATATGCCCCGTGCTGTGAAAGATTGTCTGCCTTGAGTACATACAACCTGTTAAAACAAAGGAAAACACACAAGTGTCCCGAGGTATCCTTAATCGGATTCCGTCATAGGAGTTATATTTGCTTAAGAATTCATATTTCTTGCAAGCATTTATTAAAATGGCTCATATGTTTTCATGCAAGTATTGTATTATGAACTTTTGGACATTTGCAAACAAAACAAAAATGTACAAAACAAAGTGTGACTGAAAATTCTGATTTTATTGATTTGTGCGCCCTGAATAGGCAAGTACAGTCAAAGAAGCGAATCCCCTGAAAGGAGGAGATTGCTGAAAATTGAGAAAATAAAAGTGTTGGCAATGTTGAAGATGAAGCTCCAGTGAGCTTCCATTGTTATGACCCGTATGACCTTGACGTTCTTCTTATCCTGCTTTCCGAAGAAGGTTGATTATGACCGATGCTTTATCCTTTCGAAGCTTGCCATGTTTTGAGTGATACAGACGAATTCAGAACACAGTCGTTCGCTTATTACCTGATTTTGCGTGGATCTCCCTTTTGGGTTTTAAATCCACCGGGATACCCATTTTTGCCTGAGTTGTCCGATGTGGCTTTTCAACTCAGCAGGTGTACATTTTTTCCCCTTATTTTTGCCCGAGTCTTTTATTCTGTTTTTGACTCGTCGGGATGCCCTATTTTTGCCTGGACTTACATTCTGTTTTTATGTCCAGTGGGTCTTTTATGCGAAGTATTTTTTAATTGCATCTGAATTCACAGGAGACGGGAAGTCTTCACCATCCATGGTTGCGAGCATCAGTGCTCCACCCGATAAGACTTTCTTTACTATGAACGGGCCTTCATAGTTTGGTGTCCACTTGCCCCTGTGGTCTGTATGAGGAGGAAGAAGTCTTTTCAGAACAAGCTCTCCCACTTGGTATTCCCGAGGTCTGACTTTCTGATCGAAGGCTATCTTCATTCGCTTTTGATATAACTGCCCATGACAGATGGCCGCTAATCTCTTTTCTTCAATCAGATTCAGTTGGTTGTATCGAGACCGAACCCATTCTTCTTCATCCAGTTTCACATCCATTATTACCAGTAAGGATGGTAGTTTAACTTCAACAGGTAGGACAACTTCCATGCCATACACAAGCTGATAATCTGTTTCCCTAGTAGATGTTCTGATAGAGGTTCGGTACCCATGCAAGGCAAATGGTAGCATCTCGTGCCAGTCTTTGTAGGTGACTACCATCTTCTGCATAATCTTCTTGATATTCTTGTTAGCAGCCTCAACAACACCATTCATCTTTGGCCTGTAAGGAGAAGAGTTCTGATGTTGAATTTTGAAGTCCTGGCAAAGTTCTGCCATCATCTTGTTGTTCAAATTGGAACCATTATCAGTAATGATTCGCTCGGGAACTCCATATCGACAGATAATATCTCTTTTCAGAAATTGAGCTAACACTTGCCTGGTGACATTTGCATATGAAGTTGCTTCAACCCATTTGGTGAAGTAATCAATGGCTACCAGGATGAATCTGTGACCATTTGACGCAATCGGTTTAATCTTTATGATCATATCAATGCCCCACATGGCGAAGGGCCAAGGTGAAGACATTACATTCAAAGGATTCGGAGGCACATGCACTTTATCCGCGTAAATATGGCATTTGTGGCATTTTCTGGCATAGGCACAACAGTCTGCATCCATTGTGATCCAATAGTAACCCGATCTTAATAACTTCTTTGCCATTGCATGTCCTCTGGCATGGGTACCGAAAAAAACTTCATGTACTTCATGCATCAGTAGGTCTGCTTCCTTCTTGTCAACACATCTGAGTAAGACCATGTCGAAGTTTCGCTTGTACAAAGAACCATCAGTATTGAGGAAGAAACTGTCGGCTAGCCTTCTTAATGTCTTTTTATCATTTGATGATGCCCTAGGTGGGTATGTTTGAGTTTCCAAGAAGCATTTGATATCATGGTACCAAGGCTTGTCATCAGTATCGGTGTCCACAGAGAATACATATGCCGGTCTGAACAGTCTGGATACCAAAATCCGAGGTACATAATTAGCAGCCTATACTTTGATCATGGATGAAAAGGTAGCCAAAGCGTCTGCAAACTGATTCTCATCTTGAGGGATGTATTCAAGCTTAACTATTGTGAAGAAGGTTAACAATCTCCTCGTATAGTCATGGTAGGGAATCATATGCTCCTGATGAGTGTACCACTTGCCATTGGTCTGGTTGATTACCAAAGCCGAATCTCCAAATACATTCAAGGTTTTGATCCTGAGGTCAATGGCTTCCTCAAGACCTATGATACAAGCTTCATATTTTGCTTCGTTGTTAGTGCAAGAAAAAGCGAGTTTTTATGAGAAAGGCATATGGACTCCCTTGGGTGTGATAAGTATTGCACCAACCCTACGACCGTTGCAATTAACTGCCCCATCGAACATCATAGTCCATGCTTCTTCTGGGTCAGGCCCTTCGGTGTGAACTGGCTCTTCAAAATCTTTTGCTTTCAAGAACATGATGTCTTCATCTGGGAAGTCAAATCTCATACAGTGGTAATCATCAATGGGTTGCTCAGCTAGGTAGTCAGACAATATACCGCCTTTGATGGCCTTCTGAGATGTGTATTGAATGTCATACTCTGTTAGAATCATTTTCCACCTTGCAACCCTTCCGGTAAGTGCTGGCTTCTCAAATATGTACTTGACTGGATCCATCTTTGAGATTAATAAGGTAGTATGAGTCAACATATACTGTCTTAGTTGGCGAGCATCCCACGCTAAAGCACAATAAGTTTTCTCGAGCAGTGAATAACGTTGTTCACAGTCGGTAAACTTTTTGCTTAGGTAGTATATTGCATACTCTTTTCGACCAGACTCATCATGCTGGCCTAACACACACCCTATTGACTCTTCTAATACAGTCAGATACATAATTAGAGGTCTTCCTTCAATTGGAGGCATGAGGATTGGAGGTTCTTGCAGATATTCTTTGATCTTGTCAAAGCTCTTTGACAATCATCATTCCACCTGACTATTTATTCTTTTCTTAACAGCTTAAACAAGGGTTCGCAGGTTGCAGTGAGATGAGATATGAACCTTGAGATGTAATTCAATCTACCTAAGAACCCTCAAACTTCTTTTTCAGTCTTAGGTGCAGGCATCTCCTGGATGGCTTTCACTTTGTCGGGATCAACCTCAATTCCCTTTTCACTTACAATAAAGCCCAACAGCTTCCCCGAACGTACCCCGAATGTGCATTTGTTGGAGTTCAACTTCAACTGATACTTCCTCAGACGCTTAAACAATTTCAACAGATTCACCAGATGATCTTCTTCTATAAGGGACTTGGCAATCATATCATCCACATAGCACTCGATTTTCTTATGGATCATATCGTGTAATAATGTTACCATAGCCCCGTTGATATGTTGCACCGGCGTTCTTCAGACCAAACGACGTTTACCTTGTAACAAAATGTGCCACAAGGTGTGATGAAAGTTGTTTTCTCCATGTCTTTAGGTGACATCTTAATTTGATTGTATCCTGAAAATCCATCCATAAAAGAAAATACCGAGAACTGAGTTGTGTTGTCTACCAATACATCAATGTGAGGTAATGGGAAATCATCCTTCGGGCTTGCTCTGTTCAGATCCCGGTAATCCACACACATACGCACCTTGCCATCCTTCTTAGATACAGGTATAATATTAGCAACCCACGGCGGGTAACTATTTATAGAAAGAAAACCGGCGTCCCACTGCTTTTGTACTTCTTCTTTAATTTTCATAGCCATGTCTGGGCGAGTACGGCGTAGCTTCTGTTTGACAGGCGGACAATCTTCTTTCAGTGGCAATCTGTGCATGACAATATCTGTATCTAGACCTGGCATATCTTGATAGGACCAAGCAAAGACGTCGACATATTCTCGAAGCATACTGATGAGCTGTTCTTTCACTAGAGCTTGTAGACTGACCCCGATCTTCACCTCTTTCACATCTTCCTCGGTACCAAGATTGATAGTTTCAACCTCCTCCTGATGAGGGGCAATAACTTTTTCCTCTTGTCTCAACAACCTAGCCAACTCTTCAGGCAAATCATAGTCTTCATCAACCCCTTCATCTTCTTGGTTAATTGGATTGTCGAAGTCATACAAGGTCATAGCAGTGTCATTGTCGGTGCAATCTGGAGGATTATCTCTCTAAGGGTTGAGATTTGTTCATTTTAGTGATTGATTTTATTTTATTTAGAAAAATTATGAATGGAGTTATTATTGAAAAACATTTCCATTTATTGTTTTGTACGAAAATAACAAAAATGAAAAGACAGTGAGCGAAAAAAGATTGTTTGCAAAAGATGACCATTTGTTCATTAATCATTCATTTGCACAAAATACAAATATGGCCCTATTACAAAATGAGTCCTGACACCTTTGGCAAGATGTAGGACTTGATGCATGCTTAAACAGGAAATAATAATTACTCTGTAGAAGTAATCCTTATAATTTCCGGGGAAGACCAATTGAGGACTTGCTGGCCTGGGACCCTTGGACGAATCCAGCTTTCCAGGTTGAAGTCACTTTCAGCCTCGTCTTCCACATTATTGATTGCATTCGGGGTCAGCATACCCCCACTAATAAACTTGGGAGCTTCAGCAACCTCCTCTTGGACCTGTCGGGATGGTTTGTAACCCAACCCGAACTTGTCTTCCTTGATCTGAACTTGCAGCAGCTTGCCCCGGTCCTAGGCATTCCCGTCCTTAACAACCTTTTGAGCTTTCTTGTAAGAAGAGATCGAAGTACCAGACACTTCAGTTGTTGCTTCATTGACGTTGAGGGCCTCAAACCCTTGGCTCATTGTCTCATGGATCTCTCCGTCCATCTCAATATACTTGTAAGTAGCTAGATAACTAACGAAGATATCCTCCTCCCCACAGATTATGATAACTTAGCCCTCCCATTCGTATTTTAACTTTTGGTGAAGGGTCGACGTTACAGCGCCAGTGGCATGAATCCATGGCCAACCCAAAAAACAACTAAAGGCAGGCTGAATGTCCATCACGTAGAAGATAGTTTTGAAGATCTGTGGGCCAATCACCACAGGCAGCTCAATTTCCCCAAGAACCGATCTTTTAGAACCGTCAAAGGCTCTCACCACCAGGTTACTTGGACGCAGTGCTAGACCATCATATTCCATATTGACCAAGGCTTTCTTTGGAAGAACATTGAAAGAAGACCCAGTGTCAACCAAGACATGAGAGAGAATATCACCTTTACACTCCAAGGTGATATGCAAAGCCTTATTATGGTTACGGCCCTCTGTAGTTAGATCAACATCAATAAAACCTAGCCCATGGCTAGTATTGACATTAGAAACCACCGTTTCTATCTGATTAATTGTAATCTCTTCTGGCACGTAAGTTGTGTGCAGGACTTTTAGAAGTGCATTCCTGTGAGCTTCGGAACACATTAACAGTGATAGAATAGAGATTTTGGAGGGTGTCTGATGGAGCTGGTCATAAACCTTATAGTCACTCTTCTTGATTATTCTCATGAACTCGTCTACATCCTGGTCAAAGGATGTCTTCTGAGTTTCTTTGGCAATAGGCTCTTCAGGCACCACACTCTTGCCCTTAGCCTTGGCAGCAACTTTTGCTCCAACATTAGTTCTTTGGAATTATGGGTCAAAGAGACGTCCGCTTCGGGTGAAGCCTCCGCTTCCCCCCACATTATCAATCTGTGGTGTAGGTGTGTCAAGAGTGACTTTGTTTCCGTTGCAATATAAATCTGAGCCATAGTGCCAAGGCACGACACTGCTGCTGGCATATGGAATTGGTCCTGGTACCGTGATAATAACCGGACTGATTACTGCGGAAGAAGGAATTGAGACAGTTTGAGGTTCATAATAGATTGTGATAGGAGGTCTGACCAGGGATGGTGCTGGTGATGAAGGTTGCTGATGTTGATGGAGATGTTGATGTGAATCTGGAACGTGGATTGTTGCAGGATCATAGTAAATAGTAACTGTAGAAATTTCTTCATTGATGGTTGTTGTTGTTGTAGAAGGATGTGTTGAACTGATGTATGTTGAACTTGAAGAAGGGATGGTTGTTGATGTTGTATAAGAATCTGTTGGAATGATTGTTGTTGAAGTTATAGGAGTGATACTTGTTACATCTGGTGGAATGATGTGTGCTGGTGTTGTAGGAGGAATGGTTGTTGATGTTGTAGTAGTTGGAATTGTTGAAGTGATCTGTAAAGTGCCTTCTTTGATAAGATTGTTGATACCGGTCTTCAAATTTGCACAACCGTTGATAGAAATCTTGCAAGCTTCGCAATGGGCCTCACAACCCGGGGAACACTTGGCACTTTAAAAGCTGGGCTTTAACCTCGGCCATAGGTGTTTGAATACTTGTAACACTGTCAATTAGGCTTACCGGTTGATCCTCCTCAATGGAATTTATCCTAGGCCCACCATGGCTAGGCATAGGATTCTTGGTAACACTTGGAGGGGGTGCAAAGTTGACTGACTTAGAATCAATTAAATCCTGAACCTTCATGTGTAAGGCTCTGCACTTCTCTGTTATGTCCGGGTGCATTGGAGTGGAAGGCACATCTGGCATTAACATCATAGTTTCTTGGAAGATTTTGGGGATCTGGTGGAGCCAGAGTCCTCAATTCAATCAGATTGAGCTACAGTAACTGTGGCAGTAAGGCAGCGTAGGGCATCAGAATGGGATCGATAACCTTGTTGGTTTGTGAAGTCCTTTGTTGAAACGAACGTTATTGCTGATTGTTATTGTTGTAAGATCTCTGTTGAGGAAATTGTTGTTGCGGTGGGAAGTGTTGTGGTTGTGGAGGATATTATTGTTGAGGTGCTGGTGCTAGGATGGTGACAGCAGCTACCGATCTTGGCATGTACTGAGGCCTACCTCTACCCATATGTACTGAGTTGGTCTCACCTGTCCTACGAGGTCCTGCGAAAGGTTTCCTTGTATTGCTGGAACTAGCATTGTTGTCTGAAATTTTGCCCATCTTCAAAAGACTTTCTATTCTCTCTCCAGCTATAACTACATCCACAAAGTTGGTGGATGAGAAAGCAGCAAGTCTGTCAATGTAAGTTCCTTGCAGGGTGTTCATAAACATGTCAGCCATTTCTCTCTCAAACATCGGAGGCTGGACAACAGGAGCAAGCTGTCTCCATCTTTGGGCATATTCCCTGAAGCTTTCTCTTGAAGACTGTGACATACCCATCAGGAGGGTCCTGTTGGGATCCATATCCAAGTTATATTGATATTGGCGTATGAAAGCTTCAGCCAAATCCTTCCAGTTTCTGACCGTTGCTCTGGACAGGTGAGAATACCATTCACGGGATGCCCCGGTCAGACTGTCTTCGAAGTAGAACATCCTCAATTTTTCGTCCATGGTATAAGCTTCCAGTCTCCCCAGAAAGGACTGCAAGTGAGTACGTGGACAGGAGGTACCATTATATCTCTCAAAGCAAGGAGACTTGAATTTGTGAGGAATCCTGGCTCCCTAAACTAAACCCATGTTCATTACATCAAATCCCAAAGAGTTTTGGGACTCCAAAGATCTCAACTTCTCTGTTATTTCGTCCAGACGACGATCATAGGCTTCATCCCCAAAACCAATTACTGTAAAATGTTCCTCTCAGGGGTCCTCTTGCAAGGCACGACCTCCAGTGTTTCCTTGAGTATTTCTGATAGCATTGATTTCAGGATTGAGGTGAGGCCCAAACTCTGGCGCATCTGTTCGTGGTTGCCCATGATCATTGTTACTAGTACCTCCCATACCTGGATGATTCTCTTCTAGAGTTTTCCGCTCGACTAACTCTCTTAATATTTCTTGGCTTTGGGCCAATCCAGTCATCACTGCCATGAACTGGTTCATCTGAGCCCTCATCTCAGTTCTCTCATTAGCCATCTGAGTTGTCACGTCAGTCAAATGTTGTTGAACTTGGTCCATCTGTAAGCTCGGAAGGTTGTTTCTGGTTGGATACCGGTGAACTCTGTTGATGGGGAAAACCTCCTACGAGCAATGTTTCCTGAAACAACAGCAAAGTGAGAAAACAACAACAAAAACACCTACAAAACAAAGAATGAGGTTAGTATGCAATGCAGTATGTCTATTTGTCTTCCAAGGGTATCCAATTTGGTTATTTGGTTTTGACCTTCCAGACCTCTAAGAATGAAGATGTTGAAGAGAAATGAAGTCCAAGGAGACAATCCAGGTAATACATAAACCATATAATACAAATGCAAAAGATACATAGTTTATGATTACAACAAGTTCCCATGGTGGGTCAAAATACAACAAAGTCGAGAAATACAACAAAATCACCATGAGAAATAAAGTACAACCAAAATAAAATACAAATACAAAGAAATCAAACATCCAGTCCAAAGTCATCCTCCTTGACTTCTTTCAAGAGAGCATCAGTCACTGGTCCAACTGGATGCTATGTGATGGTCTTGATAAGAAGGTTCCTGGTGGCAATGGCACTTGTCAACTTCTGGCACTTGTCTTGGTCTTTTGATCTCTTCAACCCTGTCCGAAGTTTCAACTCAAAGATTTCCTTCTGTGCTGCTAACAAGGCTTCCTGACTCTTCTTCTCATTAGCTTCCAGCTGCTCTATCTTAGCATGTGTCTTCTGATCTTCTTGCAAACGAGCCTCAGTAATTCTAATCCATCTAGCCTGACTCTCCTCTAGGTAGTGCTCAACTCTGGCTTTCTGAATCTTAGCTTCTTTGCAAGCATTCTTCAATACCAACTCCCCTGCTCGGGCTTTTCTGATGAAGTCCTCTGTCTTTTCTATCTTGGTCATATGCTCGATCCGGAGCTTCTCTAACCTCTCAATATCCAGACCACCGTCATTCCTTTCCCAAAGGGTCTTCTTTAGAGCTTTAGAAAGTTGGGTATTCCTCTCTTTCAGCTTATTAAATTCCTCCAGACTCACTGTAGCTATGGGCTCTACCGATGATGGCCCTGACACATCTTCCAGGGTGAATGGCATGCGTGTGATCTATCCTCTGATGCAAGACCAATCAATGTACTGAGCTGAAGCTATGTTGTTACACTTACCCAAAATAGCAGTCCCTTTTGTCTGTATGTTATCCCAAGCCCAGGCTGCTTGTCAAATGATGGCATGATTATTCTGAACATCACAGTAAAGGGTCTCTGCTAAATCCTGATCTCTTGGTGGATGTACTAAGGCATACCCTAGCTGCCTTTTGAAAAGAAAAGGATTGTAGTTGATGCAACCCTTCAATCCAATAAGAGATACATTGGGATACTGCCCACAACTTGTAATTATGCACCTGCCCTTGGTGCTCTAAGTACACCACCTAATGTCTTCTGGAGTGAGAGCAATCATTCTCTTAGCCCAATTTCTTGACTGACGAGGATTCAAGAAAGCTTTTGTCTTTGGCAGGTGTCTTAATAACGAACAATAGAAGAGAGGTGCACAACATCTGACCAGTCTTCCCATCTGCTTCTCATTTCTCTGATGCACGGAGTAGTAAAAATCCCCTAGCAAGGTAGGAACTGGATTCTTTAGCAGGAAGATATGGATAGAATTCTTGCTTACAAACTTAGGCTCGTCTGCAAACAAGATGATTCCATATACACTAAGAGCCAGGAGAGCACAAACAGTTTCCCACTTCCCTATTGCAACATGGCTGGTGGCCTGAGTGATTAAGAAATCCAAATGGAGGCCTGGAATTCCAGCCTTGGTAGTCATATGCTGATCAATGATGGTGGTTTACAAATACAGAGCCTTAGCTATGTCTTCATTCCTAGGAGCAGTCATCTACGGGTTGAAAGGAAATCCCCTCCTGATAGGGACACCCAACAACATGGAAAACTCTTCCAACAAAGGACCCATCTGAAAGTCTGGGAAAGTGAAACATCTGAGAGGAGGGTCATAAAACTGAAGGCAAGTGTGAATCATGCTCCTTTATGATGCATCCAAGTCCATGATTATGTCCATAATACCACCATAATGTTCCCTGAATAGAGGGACATGATCAGGAGTGATAAGTGCCTGAATCTGCCTGACGCCTGCTAGAGAGGGCTCAAAGAAATGGTAAGTGATGTTGCTCTTCCTAGATGAGTCCATACTGACAATGGATGCTGATGAAGATAACTGAGGAGAAATACTGATGAATACAACTGGAGAAGATATCAGTTGGAGAAGATCTCTGATGAAGATAACTGATGAAGGTGGCTGAGCAGAAGAATAGTCAAAACCAAACCAAAGAAGATGTGGATACCCTGTAAAAAAAATAGACAAATGTTAAATGATGCAAAATGATGTATGAAAAATGATATGCAAGGGTTTGTGATCAGGTGCTGGTTTTGTCATTTGCTTTGATAGGGTCCATGATTTTTCATAAGTCCGGATGAAGGCTAGAGAACCAGTAACCAGGTGGAGGACTCAAATAAAGAGTCACAAGTCCAGGGTTTCATAAGATCAGTCCAAAATAGTGTGACCTTAAAACAATATCAGTAACAGGGTATGTTGAGGCCAAGGGTTCCTGCAAACCTGTAAACATCCCAACCCACTCACAGGTATTGTTCTAGAACAAGGATCCTCAGACTTGGATCTATTATGAGAAGTGTAAACACTTCTAACCCGGAGGTACAGTGTTTACATTAATCATAAAGAATCCTCCTCTAATTCACCTCAGATGCTGAAGGTTATCTAAAAAAGGTCATCCAGACTTAGCAGGCTTCACAGATAGCCCTAGCACTACAGGAAATCCGTAGCACAGAGTTCTCAAGAAGAAACCCATGTCTGAACCGTGTTTCATATTCCCGCACCAGACCGAAATGGAATGGGAAAGAATATGAAGCCACTCTAATCCTATCTGTCACTCAGGCTCCCGGTGTGGAACCTTGCTCACTGAAATACCCCTTCCACCGAGGCAAACCAATAAATCCAACACATGATATGATGACAATAATATGAAATGCATAAAACAGTAAATGAAAGCGATAAATAAAGCTGTACAGAAAGCAATAAATAAAGCAATAAACAAAAAGCACACATAACACCCCCATAAACACAAATCAAACAAGCGCTAAGAGAAACCCACAAAAAGAACCAGAAGCCCAGATTGCAAAGATAATTCCCCAGCAGAGTCGCCAAGCTGTCGCTCCCCTGAAAAGACATCAAGTCCCACGGTGCAGACGCGAACGGTCGGCAAAGAGAAAGGGTGTTGAATTGAATAGAGTCGCCAACTAGGCATTTTTATCCTGAAGGAAAGGTAATACTGCATAAACCTGGAAAGAGATGGATAAGACGGTTGCGAACCAGAGAAACTGAGAAAGGGGGTTGGTTACGACCTGGGAAGGTATTAGCACCCAAACCGTCCGTCGTCCTCGACGAGATCCACGCTTACAAGATTGTGTTTAAAATGGGTAAGTGTATGTGTTGTCTGTGTGCAAAAGCTTGGGAGAAAATACAGGTGTCAGTGCAGAAGGTGAATTGCTCAGGAACTGAGGCTTAGTAAAGAATGCTGAAAGAGGGGGATGACAAAGAGACTTTTGTTCGATAACTATTAAGTTATGCCTACATATCCTCTCGTGCAATGAGGAAGTCAGAACATCGTAGTTCGACTCAAAGAGACTGAAAATGATTGACCGTGAACTGCTTATTTGTCTATGCTCAAGTATATGACTCGATTGGCTCGAGTGCTGACTGTCTTGCATTAGACGGAAGAAGTGAGTTCTCGTGTGTGAATGAGTGTGATGAGAGAAGAATCTCGAAGGAGACGATTATTGTTTGTTTTTGTGTTTTCAGTTTTTTATTGTTTTTGGTGTTCTGCATAGGATTATGAGCTTAAGCCTAATGAACCTACTTAAGTATGAGATAAGCATCTCAACTTAATTACCATGATGATGTAGGATTAAGACCATTAACCTACTTGTGATTATTTTTATGTTTTTGGTTTTTTTGTTTAGTGTTAAGTAATGAGTTTAATCTCTAATCACAGATTAATGAACTCATTACACCATCCTAATAGAAGGATGATAGATGAGAACACTTAAGCTGAGGAAGATACCTCAACTGAATCCATGGTTAGGGATTAAATTCATTATATAACAAGCCTTTATTAAATGGATTTTAAAGGGATGAGATTAAGAAGTGGATTTTATGGTTTGTAAGACAACTTGAGGGGGACTTGTCCATTAAACACTAGGGTTAGTCCCTCTTAACCATATGAAAGAGATAGAACCCTAATGTAAGGCCCAAGTTACAAGATAAAGTCTTAGTGATTATTAATGTGTTTTGATTAAGAGGTGTTAAAAAATTAAAGGTTTAACACTAATGATTAGAGTTATACACTCCATCCTAAGATAAGGATGCAGGCATAACCCTAATTCCAAAGTCCTAAAGCTTTAAGAGTTTAGCCTCTGATTAAGAGATGAGAAGAGAGACTCAAGGGGACTCAAAGGTAAAAAGCTAGGGGGGACTATATACAACCCTAAAAGTTATCATGCTTGGATATCCTGTGGTTTGTGAGGCTTAAGAGAAAGGATCTTCAAGGCCACCAAGGAAGAAGTAGATAAAAAGAGAAGGAGAAAGAGAGAATAAGTTACTTACTTCATGAAGAAGATAAGTGACTTAAAAGGAAGAAATTAAGAATGAGAGAGCATAAGTGAAATGGATTCACTTCAAAGACAGGTAAATATGCATATGAAGAGATGAGAAGAGGTGGGAAGTGAAGGCAAATCTACCTCCCAGATAACTTACCTAAAGTTCCTGAAATGTTAGTATGAATGCATAATGAAAGAAATGAAAAGAAATAAGACAAATGAAGGTGAAAAGACCAAAGTCAGAAGTGAATATGCAATGTAAATGGAATATGAGATGATGCAAAGTCATATAAGATGCACATGAATGATCATACAAGGATGAGATGCAATGGAAGAATGTTTAGAAGCCTGAAAACACATGGATGTTCATGAAATGTAATGGATGCAAAGCATAGCAAATGAATAAAGAAATGATCAAGAAATGCTTCAAATATGTCCTAAGATGTCTAATATGACATACAAATGAATAGAATGGCATGACAATTTCACAAGTTCATGATATGCAAAGGAGAATGCAAATGAAGTTGCAAAATTAGGGTTTTAAGGCAACATGAGATGCATATAACCAAAATAGAAGCATTCACCATGATAAAAAATTGAAATTGAGCTCAAAAAAACCCTAAACCTATACAATATCACACCCCAAAGGAGAAGGTCAGAAGCCAATCCTAGTGAATGTTATGAAACTCCTAAGTTAACTAGGGTTTTTGGGTGCTTCTAGAGGGAAATGCAAATCAAACTGAAAATGCAAGATAAAAATATGAGATAGATAACCTAGAAACTATATGCAATATGTGAAACAATGCAAAAAGTATCAAGTTCAAACTCATCATGGTTAGGCAGAAATGAATTTTTCAAGTTAGGGTTAAAACATATGAAATTTAAGGACCCTAATTCAAAGAAAATTGTGAAAATGTGATCAAACCTAAAAAGAAATTTGTATGGTGAGTTTGAAAATGTTTCTAAATGTATTGGGATGCTTCATGAATGTTTTGGTGATTTTTAGAAACCTAAATGCATATTTAATTAATTAAAATCAATTATTTAATTAAATAAGACATTTAAATATTTAAAAATACTTTTTAAATGCAAAAAAAAATAAAAATAGTTTTTTGGTAAAGAAATATATTTGAAACATAAATGCAAAGTTTGAGATTTTTTTGATGATTTTTGCTATCTTAAATAAAATGGACAAAAGAAATGCAATAAAAATGAAAATAAAATGGATTAAATGAGAAGTATGATGATCTGATGGTCATAATTTAAACTGGGGAGGGAAAGGTTGACTGCGCGTGCTATTGAAGGGTCAGGATGGCATCTGGGAAAATTAACTGATTAATTTAATTAATTAATAATTATGGCTAATTGAAGTGATCTGGTCCATCCAAAAACGTGCTAACCTTAAGATCTAATGGCCAAGATTCAAACTGACTAATTAAACCCTAATTAAACCCTAAACACTTTCAGGTGACCGGATCAAGCTCCGATCATCTTCTCCGATGAGCCCTTCAACCCATCTTCTTCCCTAGGCTACCCCAAACCCTCTAAAGCTCCAGAATCAATCCTCTAACATCCATAAGCAAGAATCCATCCCCAAACAACATTTATTTTGCATCAAACAAGAGAATCAAGAAAAAACATGTTTCACGGGCAAACTTTCAGAAGATCAATACATGCTTAATACTCAACCATTTTCAAAAGTAAACATATCACAATGATCAGCACATCATGTAGAATCAATTTGTAACTTAAAAAACAAGTTCTGGAAAAATTGTTCTTGATGATACCTGAGATGAAGCTTCCTCAATCTGAGCTTTCTGGACTTCTCCTTGGTGCAAAACCACTCCAATGATCCCCCTTGTGCTTCTAAGAGGCTTGAAACAAGTTTGTATGGCTTGGTTTTTGAGATTCAGTTCTGCTAAGGCAGAAATTGTATTTTTGTTTTGTGAGGTTTCAGGCCATGGCAAGGGGTGGGAAATGATCCTTATGATGTATTGAGATGATTTGTGGTGAAAGTTTTGAGTTTGAGTGGTTGAGGAGTGAGTTTCGAAAGCTTGAAGGTTTTGGGGATTTTTGAGCAATCTGAGTTGTGTGATGTTTCAGGCTTGTGTGTGTTATGGAATGAGCTGCATAAGGTTAGTATAGGCCAATGGGAGTGATCAAAAAGTGGGTGGTGGCATAGTGTGATTGGTATGGGCCAAGTTGCAAAAATGTCAACATTGTGTACTTGAGGTATGGGCATGGTTTAGAGCTGGCTTGAAGGGGTGTATGGCCTCAACATGGTTCATGGAGAGCCTTTGGATCATTAGAGTGCAGTTGGATGGCCTTGATCAAGTGTTTGCAAGCTTTATGCATTTTGACAACTTTGACATTTCTTGAGAAATTGGCCATGAAAACTTGTGATGCAAGGCATGATTCTGATCCAAATGTGTTGCACTATGTTGGTATGATGTTTAGAAGTCAATTAGAGGTCATGAAATGGCTTGGCAAGTGAATTTGCAAAATTCCCTCTTTGGTGCACACTTGAAAATTATAGGATTTTTGCCAACTTTGAAAGGCCATATCTTGAGTTCTAGGATGAATCAAGACATGTTCTTGTACTTTTTAAAAATGGGAAGACATAATATACAACTTTCATGTCCAAGAATTTTTTATTTGAAGCATTTTTGGTCATGAAAGAATAGGTTGAACATCTTTCCCAAAATGGAAAGTTTCCATTACAAGTCATTTCTAAAAATAGCAAGTTTGCATTTGGCTCAAAATTCCTCAACTTTGTGAACTTATAACCACTTCTAAGATGAAATAAAGATCATAGAACCTCAAAATGATGAATATGACCCTTTCGCACCATTGTTGGGGGCCTCAGATGCCCTGATTTCGACTTTACTTGCTCAAGAAGTTACCCAATGATCAGATGACTTCCACAATGAATTTCTTCATCAAATTTGGTACACATGATCCTTATAACATATTGAGACCATTAGAAATAAGAATGACCAAAAAAATTGGGATTAAGGCCTCTGAAACCAAAACCCTAATTTTAGGTCATCTGCGTAGGAAATCTTCAGTCTGCCTCTATGCCTTTGCCATGCTTTGTGATCCCTTGACTTTTATGAACTTTGGGGAGCATATTATGATCATGGAACACACATGGACCCTCTTGGAAAGCTTCAAGACCATTGGGATGGCTCAGATCACTTCTTGGGTTGCTCAGATCATAAACCCTAGATGCAGATGAAATGAACTATGCAGTGGGATATGATATGCTTATGCTAATGCAAAAAATGAAAGATCACAAGCCATGGTGTGAGAAAAAGTGAGGGAAAATTTGGGGTGTTTACAGTTATCATCTGCATCTGCACCCAGTCCGGTAATTTCTGTGTTCTCATTATTTAGATGGATGAAGACATGAAGGTTCCCAGAAAAAACAACATGCATTACACCTTTCCACAACCAGAAGCTAAGGGTATTCAGATTTTGGTTTGGCTGATGGATGACTAGGTATTAGAAGCTTTCAGGAAGAAATATGGGTTGATTCCGAGTTACATGGTCAGGCCTTCTGTAGAGAAGAAAGACAGTCTTTACACCCTGCTACAGTTCTACGATCCCTAGTTGTAGTGTTTTAAGTTTCCACATTACATCTTGCTTCCTACCTTAGAAGATATTTCAAGCATACTGAAGGTTCCAGTCCGGGATAGCCTTCCATTTTATGGTTCTGAGAGAGACCCTCCAGAGGAAGATATTGCTAGAGCCACTCATTTGACCTTGGCTAAGTGTAACACCCCAAAATTTGCTCTCTCCTTTTTTCATACCATATAACATATCATAAAGCATACGTATCTTAGCATTTTGCATAGAAAAATGAGGCATGACATCCATGGTTACAAGCATAGGGCACGTGGTCAGTCATCTGGCAAGTTATTACTCTTCAAAGTCAAGTGGAGAGCCAAGTGGTCTTGCAAGAAGCTTACAAAGGATATTCATATCTTATACAAGTTTAAATTCATCCTCAAATCCCAAGAAGGGGCGTGATTCATCAGAAGCTCAACAATGCAATTATTCTCCTAGGTAGAGAAACCCTAATTAGGGTTTTGCCTCAGATCCTCATATCCTCATAGATTTTTACCAATTCTCATGGTAAAAGGCTTATATATGGTATATAAGGCCTATGGATGAAGTTTGATTAAAAAATTCACTCAGGAAGTCATACATTGGTTAAATTACTTGTAAATGAATAAAAAGGTCAATTGTGTAGAAGAAAAGTCAACCATGGGATTTCAAAGGTTCCAATCATGATTTTCAAGCCTATGTACCTTCATATAGGAAACAAATAGCTTGGATGATCTCAATTTTCAAGAATCAATAGTTTGGAAGAAAGTTACTAAAATTGGAAAGTGACCTATAATAAAACACTCTATTTTTGGCAATTTTTGGCCTAACTTCAATCAATTCATTCATGACCAAGATGGTTCCAAATGGATTTTCCTCAAACATGAAGGTTGTAGGGTTTGTTACCCCCTTTCCAAAAAGTCCTAGAACTCCTCCATACCATTTGTGGATTGAAAGTTATGATCAATTGAATTTTGTTGATTTTTAGGGTTTTTCAAAGTATTCAACTTTACACCATTTGCAAAAAGTTTCATTTTGCATTTTCATGACCTCTAATTCATCAATGTTGATTCCACATCCAAGTACATCTCACAACAATCAAGTTTTCCCAAAGAATCAAGGAAATTCGCGCCATGTACACAAGTGTTCTCATCATTTTCATTTTTGCAAAATCATCCACAACTTAAAAATCAAAGTCTCCCAAGACATAAGATTGATCCAAGGGTGATAAGGGACTCAAATGGAATCTGATTGTGCACATGGATGCAAGTTTTCACGCATAATTCACCACATCACAACTTCCATGCAATTTTGCATTTCACTCCCTATCACACATTTCATGCACCATTTGCTTCAAAAACCCTAATTAGTCTCTTAAACCCTTTGTATATAAGTGAAGCACACAAATTTCTCAAGCTCTCCACTCTCCATTTCTTAGTTTCAAACTTCTTACTTCATTTTCATTTCTCTTTGAAACTCTTCATCCATAGATTTTTTGTGATATTTTCTTCCATATTCATAACTAGTGAGGTCTAAGGAACACAAATCCACCAGTAGTTTGAGCTTTAAGAAAGGTTCTCTCAGAGTGCAATTCCGAAGCAAAAGCATTCGAAACTCAAGATCTAGGCTGAATTGAAGATCTATTTGCATTTATTTTTTAAATAGAAGTTCTAAGGAGTGGATTTGCACCATTTCAGTGGATTTCTTGGTGTATTTGACAAGCTTCAAGTTCAGGTTAGCTTCCGAATTAATTGTTCTAGATCTTGATTTTAATGTGTGTATCTTGATTTGTGTGCTTCACTGAACATGCTGATGTAATTTTTTTATGAAATGAGTGTGTGTCTTGGCTGCATTGTTGATTTGAAAGTTTGATGGTCTATTTTATTCTCTTTGATCCGTGAGATATGTTGATTGTTTGATGATTTTAAGCATGGATTATGATTATGGATGTTGAATAGTGTTGATCTGGAGGTTTTGGTTGATTTCTGGATACATTTGTTCTTGGCTATGAGTTTTCCGATGACCGGAGCTAGGGCTCCGTCATCGGACGTGTTGCAGGTGGTGAAGGTGACCAAGGTTAGGGATGCAATCTCATCTGTTCATGTGTTTGATCCAACGCATGATATTTTAATAATGCATTAAAAATAAGCGTGCCTGGCAGTGATCTTTTAATTCATAATTAATCTGCATGCTTGCTTGTGCATGTTTGTTACCATGTGTGTGTGTTGTGATGCATTGATGGTGCTGTCCTAGTAGATTTGTTGACTTCACGTGGTACCTTGGACTGATCCAATGCGTGTGATTGAACCTGAGTGTTAACTAGGGTTTATGGAACTTGGTTGACTTCACTGACTAAGTGTAATGGGCTTACATTGCTTTTCACGCCCCTCCCCTTGGCCTGCTTTTATTTTGAACTGATTTGGGCTGATATTTGCACCCTCCCTTGTTTGTTTCAATTTTATTTTTATTTCTTTTTCTTGTTTCATTTTAAATTTTAAAAAAAAATAGTTATAGGTCTTTTAAAATCCCCAAACAATTCATGAGCATTATTTTGAGTTTTCTAAAATTTATCCAAATTTTATTTTTCATTTTTCTTTTATTTCAATAGCCTGAATTAATTTTGCATTTAATTTCTTTTATCTTGCTTTTTAACATGCATACCCTACCTTGTTTAATTTCTAACTTGATTTTCAAAATAGGTATGATGCTGATTCTTTTTGATATGCTTCACTAACATATTGATGTACTTTGTTAATTTTTATCATATTTTTTAGAATTTGTTTGGCTGGTTTTTGACTTGTTGCTTCATGTGTAAGAAAATGAAACCTTATCTCCATGTTGACCATTTAATTGATTGACTTTGCTTATGATTTTGATCATGTGACTTTTCCATGTTGTTTGTATAGGTTTGAGATACTTTGTTGCTTGTTGGCTTAATTTTTGAAGCATGATCACAAATTGTTTGATGATAGATCTTAAGTTTCCTTATTTGAAGTTGTTTTGAATCATGCTTGCTTGTTTGATTAGAAAGGCACTTGTGCCATCTTTTAGGATCTTGTTTGGTGATTGATAACATATTATGTGATCCCTAGTTTTAATATGTGAGCCTTGTCTTGCTTGATTGATGCTTACCTTGTGCACTAAGTGACACTTTCACAAGTATGTTTCACTTCAATTCACACTTCTCATGTCTCCTCCTTTTGACCTAATGTGCTTGTATGCCTTTGTGTGATGATTGTATCTTCTTATTAGGAACTTAATTAACATGTTTTAGCTTCTGACTTTGATGAAACTTAGTGGTTTTTGACTTGTTTGCTTCTCTTAATCACATGTTCTTATCTCACTTCTTCATGTATTCTTTGCTTGTGGTTTGTGAGACTTCTTTCATTCCTTTTGGTGTGAGTTTGTATGACTAAAATTAGTACTTTTACATGATCATTAGGTTATGGTTTTGTTGGCTTGTGGTGATTAAACATTAGGTTATAGTTTTGTTCTCTTGTCATATGTGAATACTTCTAACACTTTCAGGGGCTATGGTAAGTAAGAGGTGTGGATGAGATTTCCACATCTCAGACTTCTTTCTCCTCCTTCTATTATGCTTTCTATTTGTGTAGGTGATGTGCTTAGGCCATCAATGTTCAATTTATATTCATCCCTCTTAGGATCAACTTAACTTCTTTTAAGAAGTAAGTTGATTCCTTTTGATCCTTTCTTCTTCTTCTTCTTCTTCTCTTCTTTTCTTATTTCCTTCTTCTTCATAAGGATAAACTTCATACCACACTAACCTAGTACTTCTATGCATGATAACATTAGGATTTGTTAGTTCCCCTCTAGTTATTTTACCTTTAAGATCCTTTTAGTTCTTTCTCTTTCTAATCTTCAAACAAAAACCTAAGAAATACTTAATAATGAGTGTAGTCTTGTGTGTATGGTCTTATTCCATGGGGAATTTGTATTCACCCCATCTTGGTGGTGGTACAAGCTTGTCTAGCATGATGTACAAGTCTAATCATGAGACTATTTTCACAAACAAAAACAACAAAAACACTTCTTTAAAAAACTCAAACAAAGAATAAACGTCTCTTCTTTGGGACTTCTTTTCTCATAACCTTCACTCATAACATAAGAACTTGCTCCTACTTGTCACTTTGCAAGACAGTAAGACACTCGTGCAGAAAGAGCCTGCAACACCTGATCATTGACATAAGAAGTTCAAGCTTTTAAAACAAAAGCCATTTTCCTCCCTAGTTAGGGGAACTACGACGTCTCTGATCCTCGTGTCCAGATGAGGTACGTAGGCACCGGGGTAAGGCTCGTTCGAGCACTCTTTTATTTTCTCTACATTTTCCCCTTTCTTTTCTTTTCTTATCCAGTTTCAGTCTTTCTTTTGCAAGTGTGGATCTCGTCGGGTACGATGGACGATCTGGGGTGCTAATACCTTCCCAGGTCATAACCGACTCCCGAACCCAATTTCTTTGGTTCGTAGGACCTCGTCCTTTCCTTTCTCTCCCTGGTTTGTGCAACATTGCCATTCCCGTTCCTTCGGGATAAAAATTCCTGACTGGCGACTCTACCCTTTTCCCTGTCAATTTCGTGTTTGTACCAGGATGAAAATCAAGGAAACGACACTAAGGTTAAAGGGAATTTGAAAATCAGCAAAAAGCGTAAAGGGTTTTATTTGGATTCTCTTCTTGTAGAGGCCCAAGTGTGTGCTTTAGAGAAGATGTGGATGGACTTAATTGTTTTGTTAGCCTTAATGGTGTATGTGACCAGTTTATTCCCAAGAGAGAAGGGATTTGTAAGCATGAATGTCATATCTATCTTCATTAAGAGGAATCTTGTTCCTATCTTATTGGGATATTTCTTCTACTTGGTGCATTACAAGAATGAGAGGAGAAGGGGTGGCTATGTGAACTGTTGTGCACCTTTATTTGCTACTTGGTTTGCTAGACATCTACCTATGTCAGGACCGTTTGTAGATCTGAAAGGTGATTTGAAGTTGTCAAGGAGGTTGATGGGTTTGAATTTTGATGATATCATTTGGTGCTATAACAGGTATTTGGTAGGAAAAGAAATAATCACTAGTTGCGGAGATTTCCCTAATGTGCCTTTACTTGGGAGGAAGGGAGTGACTAACTACAATCCTGTGTTGGCGAAAAAACAATTTGGATATCCACTGAAGACTCCATCGGTTAATGAAGAGATAGTAGAATATTTATATTTTCCTGTTGAGGGAAATGAAGGATTAGCTATACAGGTCTTACAAGCTTGGTGTCGCTCCTGGGATTTTCATCCTAGTACAAACGCGAAAGTGGCGCGAAAAAGGTAGTGTCGCTAGCCAAGCATTTTTATCCCGAATGAATGGGAAAGGTAATGCTGCACAAACCTAAGAGAAAAGGAAATTACAAGGTCCTGCGAACCAAAGATCTGGGTCTGGGAATCGGTTATAACTTGGGAAGGTATTAGCACCCCAGACCGTCCGCTGTACCTGACGGGATCCACGCTTGTTTGTCTGTTTCAAAGGGTGAGAAATAAGATGCTGCTGAACAAAACTGATAACTGGAACTGGAATGAGAAAGGGAACTAGAAAAAAATATCGAAAAGAAAAGGGGAAAATGTAGGGAAAATAAATAGTGTGATCGAACGGGCCCTACCCCGCTGCCTATGTACCTCATCGGTAAAATGAGGATCAAAGTCGACGTAGTTCGCCTAACTAAGGCGGGAACTATTTGCTTGTGTTTTTTATATGCTATAATTGCTTATGTCTATGCTCAGATGTTGCAGGCTCGCCTTGAACAAGTGTGTTTACCGTCTTGCAAATGAGACAAGTCATCGCAAGTTCACGTTAAGAGTGAGTGAGGTGAGAAAAAAATTTCCGAAGGAAAAGACGATTCTTCTTTGTTGTTTTGTCTTTTTTAGAGAAGTGTTTTCTATTTATTGTTTGTGAACCTTCTTATACTAAGACTTGTTCATCATGGTAAATGATTTACACCTCACCCCGAAACAGGACGTGCATAAGTAACCCTCGCCAAATCTTGTGTCGTACGAGAAAGTCAACCTTTATTAGGTGTTTTTTACTTTTCTTTGTGAGATGAGAAAGAAGGATTCAAGTTGCAAAAGGACAAACTAAGGGGGACTAAGACACAACCCTAAATTGTTTATTCCATGGAGGTCCTAATGGTTAGTATGGCTTTCTAATCCTAATGAAAAGGAAAAAGGAAAAGCAATAGAATACAAGTTACTTCCTAGTTAAGTTAAGTTGATTCTAACAAGGGATTAACGTGAAGTTGTGAAACTATGCACAAAAGCTAAATCAAATACACCTTGAAAGCATGAAAAATGTAAATTAATTACATAAAGAAGTGAAAAGAATAAGTTGTGAAGAACTTACTGTAACACCCCAAATTTTCCCTCTTCTTTTTAAGCATCATATCATATCATATTCATCATGAACATACCATATTCTTGGCATCTTAGCATGGAAAGATGAGGCATAACATTCTCATGACCTAGCATTAGGCATATGATCATCTGTGGAGGGTTTTGAGGCATCACAAGCTATGACAAGGGGACCAATGGATTTGTCCAAGTCCTATGAGGGGTCTATGTTTCATTCACAGGTTCAAGTTCATTTACAAAAGCTCAGAAGGTTGGAAGATCATCAGGGAATCCAGGCTAGGGCAAAGCTCCTACACAATGATCCCAAATTAGGGTTTGAGTTTCAAGCATGAAAACCTTATGACTTTGGCCATTTCATTTGGGAAAAGTCTCTCATATGTTAAGAGGATCCTAGGGATGAAATTTGGTGAGAAAATTCCTTGTGGAAGTCAGATATTTCTTCAGTTGCTTGCAAATGAAGAAATTGGTCAACTGTGCCTTATAAAAGTCAATTGTGAGATTTCAAAGGGTCCAACCCCATTTTTCTAGCCAAGGGATGTTCTTATAACATTATAAGAGGTTGGCAAGCTCAAATATCAAGAATCATGAAGTTTTGAGGTGTTTTGCAAAATTGGCATAAGTTTGGTCATGGAAAATTCCATTTTTAGTAAGTTTTTGCCCTAATTTTCAAGTAAACTTAACTTGGTGAAAAAAGCTTCAAATGAACCAAAGCCAAACATAAAAGTTGAATATTAAAGCCTCCCATTTTCAAAAAGTACAAGAGCATTTTTGTAGCCCTCATGGTTAAAGAGATAAGGCCCTCGAAAATTGGTGTAAAACTAGGGCATGACTTGAAATTCCAAGCTTCCACAAATGCAAAAATACATGAAACTTATTTTTTAGTGTTGGTATGGGCCAAGTATGATTACAAACTTACAAAGCATTGCATAAGAAGTGATTTTCTCCAAAAATACCATCAAATTCGTGCATGGGATGTGGTGCACCACATAAGAGGCAAAATTGCAAAATCATCAAGAAAGCATGTTACACTCATGATCAATGGTCAGGATTGTTTCAAAACAAATCAAGGCATGGATTGAGGTCAGAATGCTCACTTGAAAGAGGGTTTGCACGTGTGGATGAGGAAGTCACACTTTTCATGCAAATTGGCCAATATACCTCAATCACACTCTCCATGCCACTCTTGGTGCAAAAACCCTAGTCAGGTGTGAATGCTAATCATATAAAAGAAAACCATGCCCTAAATTCGTATGGAGGCTCTTCCATTTTTCAGATTTACACTTTCTTTCTCAATTGAATTTCCCTTCTAAACTTTTTCCTCGAGCATTCTCTTCACAAACCAATCACACATTCTTCATCACTGAACCTCAAGGATCATTATTCCATCATCCATTTAAGCTAAAAGTGCAAGAATAGAAAGGTGCCATTCAAAGGCAGGTTGCTTTGAAGCTTCAGATTCAAGCTATCTCAAGCTTCCTCTTGCATTTATTTTGCAAGAGGAGATCAAAAGGGTTAGGTCTGCAGTATTTGGAGCATTTTCTTGGTGGTTTTGAAGTGTCTTCATCTCAGGTAAGCTTCTGAATCCATGGATTTGAGAATGGTTTTTGATGTGTGCATTTTGATCTGTGAAGTATGCTGATTACACTGCACGTTTTAGATTTGAAAATGGTGCATTATTGAGGATTTATTGTTGATTTAAAGTTTCAGGGTGAAACCTATTTGTCTTTGATCTGGAGTATTCTTTGATCATTTGTGGTTTTGGTTGTTATTTTTGGATTCAGCGTACCTTAATTACTCAATCTGGAGTGTTTGATGTATTTTCATTAAGTTTTGTTCATAGCTTGCATTTTCCGATGCCGGAGCCCTAGCTCCGGTCACCTGATTCTGGGTTTGATTGTTTAGGGTTCAGAGGAAGAAGAAGATGCCATGGCCATTGGATTTCCCATCTGAACACTCATAATGTTGCCACCTCATTAATGAAGGACCCTCTCTCTCACGCGTTTCTTTTTAAAAATTTGAATCTGAATAATGCGCAATGTTTCTCACCTCACAATAATACCATGCTCCTTCTCTCCAGACCAATTAAAATGATGACATTGATTAATGAGTTGACTGATCTGGCCTCTCCATTTGATCCATTGGCCCACGTTTTTTCCTAAATATTTGAATATCCACAATAATATGGTATGATGCGCTGACTATTGAGTTGGTTTGACCTGCTGATTGCACCCCCCTTGCGTGAGGCCCATCTAATTTGAACTAATCCTGCTTGCTATTCATACCCCCAACCTCATCCATTTTATTTTTCTTTTCTTTTTATTTCCATTTTAATTTCAGTTTGGATTTTAATTTTTAAAATAGTTTAAGGTCACCAAAAATTCTAAAAACATTCATGAAGGTTATTTTTAGTTTTCTTTAATTTTTGACATTTTTATTTTCCATTTATTTTATTTTGACACGTGTAAATTAATTCTCCCTTTTAATTAATTCATTTTATTCCATTTTGAACCTTGCTGACTTGTCCATTTTCAATCTTGATCATCGTTTTGAATTTTTAGTTGGTTCTTTTTGCTTTTGGGCTCATAATAGGATGTAGTTTCTTGGTGATTTTTGTTCTGATTTTTAGAATCTTGATTAATTTGTTTTGGTCCTTGACTTGTGAGTGAAGCTTCTTAACCCAAGTTCATGTTTGTACCCTCATTTGACTTGTTAAACTTCTGAATTTCTTCCCCTCCTTTTGGCATGTTGTTATGCTATGTTTGAGGATCTCTTGTCCAAGGTTATGGAATTTTTGGGTGCATATTTGATTTAATTTGAATTTTTGTTTTTGACTTGTCCCATTTTGTTTCTTTTTGATCATAAGTCCTTTCCTTAGTTTAGAAGGGCACTTGTGCCAACTTCTTCATCTTGTTTAGGGTCTCTTTAGGGCATTGATACCTCTCTAATCTTGGGTTGGGGTTTGTGTTTTGGAAATCTTGTAATTTGTTTGCCTTTGGAGTTCTTCCATTCTTATGTACATCCACCTCACTTCCTTTGCTTCTTTCTTCCCTTAATGTAATTGCTTAGATTTGTGCCCTTCTTCTCTTCATCTCTCTTGCTTCTTAAGCACTTTTTTAACTTAATTAGGGTTCTGGTCTTGTACCTTGAGGTTGGGTTTTGTTTACTTTTCTTTGTATCTTATCAAGTTTGCTTTGCTTTGTTATGTGATTCATGTTGCCTCATGTTGATTGGTGTGCTTCTTTTCTCATTCTTGTGACTTGTGTTTGCATTGAGCATTTATGTTTATGACTTCACTTCTGTTTGTATGATGTTGGTATGGCATCATGTTCATCTTGTTTTGCTTGTATGCTTGTGTCACTAACCATTTCAGGGGCTATGGTAAGTGAGAGGTGTGGATGTGATTCCCACATCTCCAAATCTCATCTCTTCTCTTCTTATTCTTATTTGTTCTAACCTTTTGATTGTTGGGCTTAGGACTTACCTCTCCTCCTCCTCCTCTTCTTCTTCTTCTTCTTCTTCTTCTTCTTCTTCTTTTCTTTCCTTCTTCTTCATTAGGATAGGATTCAAACCTCACTAACCTAGGATTTCCATGCATGACAACATTTAGGATTCTAGTCCCCATTAGACTTTTACCTTTGAGATCCTTTTGGTGCTCTCTCTTATCATCTTCAAACTTAACTTTAAGTCACTTTAATAAAGGTTGAGTCTTCTCATGTGACACGAGACTTTGCTATGAGATACTTGTACGCGTTCCGTTTCGGGGCGAGGTGTAAGTTATCCCTCGTGGTGGATAGGTCTTAGCATGAGATTACCTCACAAATAAAAGCATAAAAAACACTTCTTAATCAAAAATCACAAAAACACTTAATAAATGTTAATAGGTCAGTGTGTCTGAGCCTTCACTTGTGGGACTAGATTTGGGGATTTCCTCCATAGATAGGTGTGCCTCTTGCGCATTCCATTTCGGGATGAGGTGAGACGTATACATCCCAATGAGTAAGACTTAGGTACACTTACCTATGCAAACTTCACTCATAAAAAACTTTATAAAAAAACACAAACAAACAATAAGCGTCTTTCCTTCGGGAATTCTTTCTCATCTCCTTCGCTCCGTCCGCGAACTTGTCACTACTTGTCATTTTGCAAGACGGTTACGCATTCGTCGTCCGAAACTGCAACACCTGAGCATTGACATAGGCAGTTCAAGCCCTAATACACAAGCAATCTTTTCCACCCCTAGTTAGGGGAACTACGGCGACTCTGATCCTCATTGTCCAGATGAGGTACGTAGGCAGCGGGGTAGGGCCCGTTCGAGCACAATCTTTATTTTCCCTACATTTTTTCCTTTTCATTTCTTGTTCAGTTTCCTCTCATTTTCTTTTATCCAGTTCAGTTTCTTTTCTGTTGCAGCGACTTTCTTTTTCTTCACCCTTTGAAACAATTCTTTGCAAGCGTGGATCCCGTCGGGTACAGCGGACGATCTGGGTGCTAATACCTTCACAGGTCGTAACCGACTCCCGAGCTCAGTCTCTTTGGTTCGCAAGACCCGTGTCCTTCCTCTTCTTTTCTTCTGGTTTGTGCAACATTACCATTCCCGTTCCTTCGGGATAAAAATGCCTGGCTGGCGACTCTATTCTTTTCTGCGCCACTTTCGCGTTTGTACCAGGATGGAAATCCGGGGAGCGACACTTACCTCACCCTCCCTACAAAACAAAGGTTAGCATGGTAAAACATGAATAAGAAATGTGGTAAACAATTACCAAACAATTCCTAAGGGATTTGGGACCTAAACTAGACTTAATCTTAAGTTTAGAAGACCTAAAAGAAATGCAATGCAAAATTCAGCAGCCTATTATAGCTTCTAAATGCACAAACAACAATGAAATGAAATGCACAATGCACACATAGCTTTTTACAACTCACAATCAGCATGCAAAGCAGGTGTAAAAAGTGTGAAAATGCAACAATCGACATATATTTTACAGCTACTGCACAAACAAACAGCTATGAAATGCTAAAGGCAAATTTGGTTATTTTCATTTTTAATGCACAAAATCAATGGCAAAATGTACAATTAACATGCAACAAGATTAAATGGAATCAATATCCATGATTAAATGAACATGATTATTTTTAATGAGTGATTATGAAAGAATACACCAAATGACAAATATGCAACAAGTATGCATTCAAGTATGGCACATAAACATAATGAGCATGGATATGAATTATGAACATGTATCAAAAATCAACACAATGAATCATGCAACTTTATGCCAAAATCAGAATTGAATTTATATGCAAATGTGATCAAACATTCAAACCAAATACAAGCATATACATATTTATGATTATGTATTTTCAAGAATGCAACATACAATATGTGATGCAATGATGCATACGAGTTAACTGAACATGTAAGGGATGCAAGAACAAAATGTAGCATACTTATTTACATGCTAAATGATACATTAGAACATGGAAACAATATGCACTAAACACTTTATGTGCTAATGAACAAATAAGCACAAAATATGCAAAAGGCAACGGAAACATGTAGAAATGTCTCGAAACAATGCAATGCAAACATGCAAAGAAACAAAAACATTTTTCATTTTTCAACAGCGTTAACCGGTTAAAGCTATGGGTTAACCGGTTAACGCCCTAAATTTTTCAATTTCTGGGCATTTTTTAAAGTGTTAATCGGTTAACCAAATGTGTTAACCGGTTAACACTGAACAAAATGCTGAAAAAAGTTGAGAAATAAGCACTTATGGACATGAACCTACTTCTAAGGACCCCTAACACATACATGAACATGTTAACACGAATTTTATACTTAAAGGAGGTTTCCTAACACCTATTAGGACCTAGATTAAGCTACAGATCTAGCTTCTAACAATAGAAATTCACAAATCGCAATCAAAACGAAATTGAACTGTAAAACTCATACGCAATCAACAAACATGCATAGAATGCTGTTATAGCAAGATGAAGAGAATAAGTTAAAGCTAAAAGCAATTTTAGATCACCAACCTACGAAGTGGAGGATTGCTTCGGTGAATGTTGCGGTGTAAATCAAAGTGCAAGCGAAGAAGAAAACTGAAGATTCGCGAATGCAAAATAAATGCGATTCGACCTTGATGCTTCTTGATTAATACCTTCCAATATTCAAAATCACTTCAAAAACATAACTGCTTCTTCAAATAAGCTCCACAATTGATGATGGATGGAGGTTTAGCTTCAAGTTCTTCAAATTCCAATGAAGAATTTGAAGAACTTCTACGAAGAAGCTTTTGTGGAATTTGGTGAAAAAGTGGGAGAATTGAGAGAGAAATGAGAGATTGAAGATGAAAATGGTGAAAATAAGGTTCCAACCCCTTGCTTTGGAATGATTAGGGTTTATATAGTGTGTAGTTTTGGAGTTAGTTTAGGTTGGGAGCTTGCTTGGGCATTAGGCTAGGTTTGGAGCTAGGATAGGAGTTAGTTAGGGTTAGTTGGAGTTCTAGAATATTCCTTGGAATATTCTAGAAGGGTCTAGAATGTGGTGGAATACTCCAATGTGAAGGATAATGTGAAGTGTGAAAACAAAGTGAAAAATGAAAAGGAAACACAAAGGGAACATGTGGAGGTAAATGAGAGGAACAACCACTTTTTGAAACATATTTTCCATTTTCGCGCTCGTTAACCGGTTAACCGAATAAGTTAATGTAACACCCAAAATATTCCCCACGAATTTATATTGAAAATCAAAGTAAATAAAAATTATCATTTTATTCTGAGTGTCACCTTCGACAAAACTCATGGCTCAATAGATACGTGTTACAAAAATATAAATTTTCTAAAAGTAAATGAACAAGATACAATTGTTGTCCTGACACCCAAAACACGTATCAGAGCCAACTCCTAAAGACACAAAGCACACAGACTTCACAGACCGCCAACCAACTAATCCTGGTCACCTTCCCATTACCAACAAAAGGATAACATTCGAACAAAAGGGGTGAGATACTTTCATCATTAAAAGAGAAAAACAATAAGAATAAGCAAGTATCATTAACTAGATCACCACCTCCAAACAATAACTACTACACAATCACATCATATACACAACAACATTAAACACATCATCAACATCATACACAACAATAACAACAACAATAATCATTATGCAACGATACTCTACTTGATTCTACGCATGCGGTGCCAATTCCAATCTCTATTTCAAGATCAAGTTCCCGTTGGAACTCTTGCCCCTTCTTTCATGGTCCAGTATGACCCCTATTTCATGATCACACCCTCGACCCCTATTTCATGGCCACGTACAATCCCTATTTCATGATCGCACCAACATCACAACAACGAGATACCCCACATTGGTATGTTATACAACTATGCAACATGTCATTCAACACCGATGACATATTCCATGACCACAACATCAACCTCGCGCAACAACAACATCAACAACATACAACAACAATTATCTCATTGTCGCTCCCAAAGATTTGCATCCCGATGCAGACGCGAACGGTCGGCGAAAAGAGAAAATGAAGGTGAATTAAATAGAGTCGCCAGTTAGGCATTTTTATCCCGAAGGAAAGGTAATGCTGCATAAACCTAGGAAAGATGGATAAGACGGTTGCGAAATAGAGAAACTGAGAAAGGGGGTTGGTTACAACCTGGGAAGGTATTAGCACCCAGATTGTCCGTCGTACTCGACGGGATCCACGCTTACAAAATTGTGTTTAAAGGGGTAGTGTATGTGCTATCTGTGTGCAAAAGTTAGAAATGAATGTACAGGTGTCAGTGATTAAAGGTTAATGCTCAGGAACTGAGGCTTAGAAAAGAATGCTGAAAGAGGGGGAAGACACAGAGACTTTTGTTCGATAACTGTTTAGTTATGCCTACGTATCCTCTCATGCAATGAGGAAGTCAGAACACCGTAGTTCGACTCAAAGAGACTGAAAGAAGAATTGACTATGAACTCCTTGCATGTCTATGCTCAATTGTATGACTCGTCTAGCTCGAGTGCTAACTGTCTTGCATTAGACGGAAGAAGCAAGTTCTCGCTTATGAATGAGTGAGATGAGAAAAGAATCCCGAAGGAGGCGATTATTGTTTGTTTTTGTGTTTTCACTTTTGTTATTGTTTTTGGTGTTTTGCATAAGTTAATGAGCATAAGCCTAAACCAAGGGTTTGTAAACTCATTATATCCTCCCTGATTAGGAATAATGAGCCTACTTAAGTATGAGATAAGCATCTCAACTTAATTACCATGATGAAGTAGGATTAAGATCATTAACCTACTCTTGATTATTTAGATGTTTTGGGATTTTTGTTTAGTGTTAAGTAATGAGTTTAATCTCTAATCACAGATTAGTGAACTCATTACACCATCCTAATAGAAGGATAATAGATAAGAACACTTAAGCTGAGGAAGATACCTCAACTTAATCCATGGTTAGGGATTAAATTCATTATATAACAAGCCTTTATTAAGTGGATTTTAATTAAAGGGATGAGTTTAAGAAGTGAATTTTATGTTTGTAAGACAACTTGAGGGGGACTTGTCCATTAAACACTGGGGTTAGTCCTTCTTAGCCATAAGGAAGAATTAGAACCCTAATGTAAGGCCCAAGTTACAAGATAAAGTCTTGGTGATTATTAGGGTGATTCTATTTAGAGGTTTAAACAAATTAAAGGTTTAACACTTAGGATTAAAGTTATACACTCCATCCTAAGAGAAGGATGCAGGCATAACCCTAATTCCAATGTCCTAAAGCTTTAAGAGTTTAGTCCCTGATTAATGAGATGAGAAGAGATACTCAAGGAGACTCAAAGGTAAAAAAGCTAAGGGAGACTAATCACAACCCTAAACATTATCATGCTTGGATATCCTATGGTTTGTGAGGCTTAAAAGAGAAGATCTTCAAGGAAGCCACCAATGGAAGAAGCAGATGAAACGAGGATGAAGCAGAAGTTAAAATGAATTCACTTCAAAAACAAGTTAAAATGCACATGAATGAGATAAGAAGAAGTGAGAGGTGAGGCAAATACACCTCCCAAAATAACTTACCCAAAAGTACCTGAAATTGTTAGTATGACTGCATAAGGTATAAAGCATAAAGAAATGAATTAAAATGAAATGAAATGAAATGAGATGCAAAGACCAAAGTCAGAAGTGTTTATGCAATGAAAATGGCATATGAGATGATGCAATGTCATACAATGTGCATATGAATGATCATACAAGGATGAGATGTTATGAAAAGCATGCTTGAAAACTTTAAAACACATGGATGTTTATGAAATGAAATGAATGCAAGGCATGGAAAATGAATGAAGAAATGATCAAGCAATGTTCTAACATGTCCTAAGATGTCTAATATGACATATGAATGCTTGAAATGTCATGTCAAGTTCATGTGATGATGCTATGTGAAGAAGAATACAAAGGAACATGAGAAATTAGGGTTTTATGAATGTATGAGATGCAAATGAACAAAACAGAAGCATACAACATGATAAAAATTTGAAATCAAGCTCAAACAAACCCTAATCCCATATTAGGTCACAACCTAAAGGATAAGGTCAGAAGCTATTCCTATTGAAAGTTGATTTTCCTAAGTTTGCTAGGGTTTTTGGGTGATTCAAAAGGAAAAATGCAAATCAAATTTAAAATGCAAGATAAATTCATGAGGAAAATAACCTAGAAACTACATGAAATATATGAAACAATACAAAAATAATCAAGTTCAAACTCTTCTTGGTTAGGAAGAAATTATTTTTCAAAGCTAGGGTTAAACAATGTGATTTTAATGACCCTTAATTCAAAGAAATTTGGTAAACTATGATCAAACCTAAAAAGAAATTTGTGTGAAGAGTTTGAAAATGTTTCTAAATGCATTGGAATAGTTCATGATTTTTTTGGTGATTTTTAGAAACTTAAATGCATTTTTAATTAATTAAAATACTTTAATTAATTAAAAATAACATTTAAATATTTTAAAAATACTTTTTTAATGCAAAAAATAAAATAAAAATTAGTTTTGGATTGAGAAAAATATTTGAAATCAGAATGCAAAGGGAAATATTTTTGTGATGATTTTTGGTATTTTAAATAAAATGCACAAAGAAAATGAAAATAAAAATGAAATTAAATGAAATAAAAGGGAAGTATGCTAATCTGATGGCCAGGATTTGAAGGGGGTTGACTGGCACGCTTTTGGAAGGCCAGGATGGTATCTGGGCTAATTAACCTAATTATAGTAAATAAATCAGGTTTTAATTAATTAATTAGATTAGGGTTTTAATGATATGATCCAAGCCGTCCACGCACAAAATTAAAACAGATCCAAGGGTCCACAATAAATCTGGAGAACTAACCCTAATTAGCCCTAATTAAACTCAGGTGACCGGAGCTAAGCTCCAGTCATCTTCTCCGGCCAACCTCTCACGCTATATCTCTCAATACGCCATAACAATGCATCAAACTCTCCAGAAATGATCAATGAACAACAACAAACACGAATCCATCAACAAACAACATTTATATTTCAATAATAGCATGAATCAAAGCAAAACGGAAAAATACACAAAACTTTCAGAAGTTCAATACATGCTTGATTCTTAACCATTTTTCAAAAATAAACATATCACGATGATCAGCTAAACATGTAGAAGCATTAAAGAACTTAAAATAAGAGTTCTGGAAAAATTGTTCTCCATGGTTACCTGAGATGAAGCTTTCGATTCCTGAGCTTTCTGGCCTCTTTCTTGGTTCAAAACACCTCCATTGAACCTCCGGATGATGTTGCAATGCTTAAAACAAGTTTGTGTGGCTTGGATTGTGAGTTTCAGTTCTGAAGAAGCAGGAATCATGTTTTTGTTTCAGGGTGATTCAGGCTATGGTGAGGGGTGGGAAATGATCCTTGAGGTATGTAGAGTTGAATGGTGAAAGAAATTTCAGGTTTTGATGGCTGAGGAGTAAGTTTCGAAGAGACGAAGTTCTATGGAAATTTTTGGGATATCTGAGTTCTTGAGGATTCAGGCTCCAAGATTGTGTGAAATGGGCTCCTTGCATAAACAATGTTGATTGGCCAGAGAGTGGTTGTGGCACAGGTTGATTGGTATGGCTTGATTTGAAAAAAGTCAAAAGTTATGGTACATTGGGCATGGGCTGAGTCAGAGCTGGCTCTTGGGGTGTCTTGGCCTCAGCTTGATTCATGGATGACCCTAGGATGCAGTTTATGCAGCTGGCTCACTTGGATCAAGAGTTGTCATGGTTTTTGCAAAGTTTATGCATAATTGTCATTTTGAGATTTCTTGAGAATCAAGCCATCAGAACCCTAGGTTCAAAGGCCAATTCTGATCTTTTGAGGTTGCTTTGACATGTTATGATGCATAGAAGTTGATTAGAGGTCATTAGAATGCTTGGCAAGTGAAATTGCAAAATTCCCTCTTTGACATGAACTTGAAAATTATAGGATTTTTGCCAACTTTGAAAGGCCATATCTTGAGTTCTAGGATGAATCAAGACATGTTCATGTACTTTTTGAAAAGGGAAAGACCTAATCTACAACTTTCATGCCCATGAATTTTCATTTGAAGCATTTTTGGTCATGAAAGAGAAGGTTGAAAATCTTTCCCAAAATGGAAAGTTTGCATTTCAAGTCATTTCCAAAAATGGCAAGTTTGCAATTGGCTCAAAATTATTCAATCTGGTGAACTTCCAACCACTTCTAAGATCAAATAAAAATAATTGAACTTCAATTTGATGAAAATGACCCTTTGGTTCCATTGTTGGAGGCCTCAGATGCCCTGATTTTGACTTAACTTGCTCAAGAAGTTACCCAGTGAACAAATGACTTCCACAGTGATTTTCTTCATCAAATTTGGTACACATGATCCTTATAACATATTAAGAACATTAGAAACAAGAATGACCCAAAAATTTGGAGTTAAGGCCTCTGAAACCAAAACCCTAATTTTGGTCATCTACAATGAAAACCCTAGCTCTGCTTCCATGCCTTTGCCAATACTTGTGATTTCTTGACTTCCATGAACTTTGGGGAACATAATATGATCATAGAACACACATGGACCCTCTTGGAAAGCTTTAAGACCTTTGGGATAGCTCAGACTGATTCTTGGATTGCTCAGATCACAAACCCTAGATGCATATGAAATTGAACTATGCAGTGAAACAAATATGTAATATGAGATGGTATGCTTATGCTTATGCAAAAATGAAAGACCATAAGCCATGGTGTGAAAAAGAGTGAGGGAAAATTTGGTGTGTTTACAGCTGCCCCTATTCAAACATGAATTAGCTGTGCAGGGTGTAAGCACCTGGCGTAACAGACAAACAAGGTAACTTGTGGTTGAATACCAAAGACAGCCTGAAATTTGCACTCACTGGTGTAAACACCCCAAATTTTCCCTCACTGAGTTCACACCATGGCTTGTGATCTTTCATTTTTTACATAAGTTTAAACATATCATATCATATTGCATATTTGTTTCATTGCATTAGTTCAAGTTCATCTGCATCTAGGGTTTGTGATCTGAGCAATCCAGGATCCATCTGAGCCACTCCAAAGGTCTCCAATCATTCCAAGAGGGTCCATGTATGTTTAATCATCATCTTATATCCCTCAAATATCAAGGAAGTAAAAAAATCACAAGAACTGAGAAAGCATGGAAGCAGAGCTAGGGTTTCACTACATAGATGACCTGAAATTAGGGTTTTTGTTTCAGAGGCCATAACTCCAAATTTTTTGGTCATTCTTGTTTCTAATAGTCTCAATATTTTATAAGGATCATGTGTACCAAGTTTGATGAAGAAATTCATTGTGGAAGTCATTTGTTCACTGGGTAACTTCTTGAGCAAGTCAGAGCAAAATCAGGGCATCTGAGGCCTCCAACATGGGAACCAAAGTGGATTTTTCATAAAATTGAAGTTATATGGTCTTTATTTGATCATTGAAGTGCTTGGAAGTTCACAAAATTGAAGAAAAGTGAGCTAAACCAAAAGTTGCCAAAAATGGAAATGACTTGTAATGTAAACTTTCCATTTTGGGAAAGTTTTTCAACCAAAAATGCTTCAAATGAAAAATTATTGGTCATGAAAGTTGTAGATTGGATCATTCCCTTTTCAAAAAGTACAAGAACAAGTTCTAATTCATTATGGAACTCAAGTTATGATCTTTCAAAGTTGGCAAAAATCTTATAATTTTCAAGAATACACCAAAGAGGGATTTTTGCAAAACCACTTGCCAAGCTATTTTGACTTCTAATACACTTCTAAGCATCATAACAACATATTGCATTTCCTTAAAGTCAGAATTGGCCCAAGAATCTCAAGTTTTCATGCCTTGCACATGAAGCAATCACAAAAGGGCCAAACTTTGTCAAATTTGCAAACGGGCACATAACTTCTCGCAAACTTGTTGCAGCACCTCAATTTCAATTCTATGGCTCTCCTTGATCAAAGTTGAGGACAGACATGCCCTTGTACCACCTCTGAACCAGCCTATACCTCAAGTACAAACATTATTGAATTTGTGCAAAAACACCCATACCAATCACCACAGTCCACCACCCACTCTCTGGCCTATCAGGACTTTACAAGCATGCCTCAAGGAGCTGATTTCATAACATGCACAAGCCAAGAGCTCCAAGAACTCAGCATTCCCAAAATCATCCCATTTTGCAAAAGCATTCGAAACACACAACACACTCACTCAAACTTCAAACTTTCTTTACCAATCAACTCAGTAACACAAGAGGATCATTTCCCACCCTTCATTGCAACCAAAAACCCTCCATAGCCAAAACATGATTCTTGACCAGTTGAGTTGCTACCACTCAAACTAGCCACTCTCAAAGCTTTTCAAGCATTCCACTGGCCTCAGGAGGATCAAAGGAAGCCTTTTGCACAAGGAAGAGGTCCAAAAAGCTCAAAGTTGCAAAGCTCAAGCTCAGGTAACCATCCAAAAACATTTTTCCAGAACTCATTTCTTTTGTTGCAATGTGATTCTATATGTTATGCTGGTCACACTGATGTATTTATTTTTGAAAATGGTTGGAAAATGAGTGTGTATGAAGCTTCTGAATTTTGCCCGTGGAACTTGTTTGGTTTGATTCTCTTGTTTTATGCAAAATAAATGAATTTTGTGGCTTGATTCTTGTTTAATGTTGTTAGAGGGTTGATTCTGGAGAGTTTAGTGTGTTATCATGGCCTAGGGAGAGAGTTTGAGAGATCACCCTGCCGGAGAAGACGACTGGAGTTCATCTCCGGCCGCCTAAAAATAATTAGCCCTAATCTCTAATTAATTTGCCAGTTGGATTTGTAGCCATTGGATTAGGATTAGGTTAAGACACGCACGACCCATATTAACCCACTTAGCCCTAATTCATAATTAATTAATTAATATAATTAAATTAATTAACCAGATTTGATCTGGACCCTCAAATCACGCGCGCAGTCAAACCCCTTTCCCCAGATTTGAATTCCAGCCATTGGATCAACATACCTTCACTTAATTCATTTTTATTTTCATTTTTTATCATTTTGTTTGCACAATTTATTTAGAAAATTCCAAAAAATATTTTCTTCTGCATTTTTTATTCAAATATTTTTCTCAACCAGAAAACATTTTTATTTTTATTTTTTGCATTAAAAAATCATTTTTAAAATATTTAAATGTTTATTTTAATTAATTAATGGAAATTAATTAATTAAAATATCATTTAGGTTTCTAAAAATCCCAAAAAAATTCACATTGCATCTTAGGACATTTAGAAACATTGTCAAACCATTCACACAAATTTCTTTTTGGTTTTTAATCAATCTTGACATTTTTCTTGAATTTAGGGTTCATAAAATTCCCATTTTTGAACCCTAACTTCAAGAATTCTTTTCTGCCTAACCATGAATGGTATGACATTGATTCGTTTTGAATTGATCTTCATATAGAATGTAGTATCTAGCATAATTTTGTCTCAAATTTATCTTGCATTTTTTATTTGATTTGCATTTTTCCCCTTAAGGTACCTTAAAACCCTATATAACTTAGAAAATTCACAACTTCTTTAGGTTAAGAGTTAGAACTTCTCCTTTGGGGTATGATATCATATGGGGTTAGGGTTCATTTGAGTTCATTTTCAATTTTTTATCTTATGTTTTGCTTCTGTTTTTTACTTTTGCATCTCATGTTGCATTAAAACCCTAAATTCTCATGTTCATTTGCATCCATCTTACATATGCATCCATACATGAACTTTCCATGACATTTCATGTATTCACATGTCATCTTAGACATCATAAGACATATTAGAATCATGCTTGATCATTTCTTCATCCATTTGCCATGATATGCATTCATTTCATTCCATGAACTTTCATGTTTCCTACATGCTTCATTTGCATCCTCATCTCTTGTATGAACATTAATAACACTTGACATGTCTTTGCATCATCTTATAGCATTATTTGCATCATGAATATGCTTCTGGTTTTAGTTTGCATCCTTGCATACATCTCATTTTTATTTCATTTCTTTCTTTTATGCTAACCATTTCAGGTGGTAAGTACTTTGAGAAGTGAATTTGCCTTCACTTCTCATTCCTCCTCTCTTTCTTTTTATGCATCCTTGCTGCATTTGCTTTTGCTTTAGAGTGAGCTTTCTCACTCATGTTCATCATTCACTTTCTTTCTTCAAGTAACTTATCTTCTTCAATGAAGTAAGTTAACTTGTTTCTTCTGCTTCTCCTCCTTTCATCTGCTTCTTCCATTGGTGGCTTCTCTGAAGATCTATTGCAAGCCTTACAAACCATAGGAACATCCAAGCATGACAATAATTAGGGTTTTGATTAGTCCCCGTTTAGTTTCTACCTTTGTGTCTTCTTTGTGTCTCTCTTCCCATCTCATAATCAGAGACTAAACCTTTAAGGTTTTAAGACTTTGTGATTAGGGTTATGCATGTATCCTTCTCTTAGGATGGAGTGTATAAATTTAATCCTAAGTGTTAAACCCTTAATTTGTTTAAACCTCTTAATCAATCCATCTTAATAACCACTAAGACAATAGCTTGTAACTTGGGCCTTGCATTAGGGTTCTAATTCTTCCTTAATTGGTTAAGAAGGACTAACCCTAGTGTTAATGGACAAGTCCTCCTCAAGTTGTCTTACCAACCATAAAATCCATTTCTTAATCTTACAATTAATTAAAATCCACTTTAATAAAGGCTTGTTTTGTCATGAGGTTAATCCCTAATCATGGATTAAGTTGAGGTATCTTCCTCAGCTTAAATGTGCTCATCTATTATCCTTCTATTAGGATGGTGTAATGGGTCCATTAAATCCTTGATTATGGCTTAAACTCATACTTAACACTAAACAAAAAACACCAAAAACATCTAAATAATCACAAGTAGGTGTAGAATCAGAATGCGCCTAAGAGAGGGGGTGAATTAGGTGTTATCAAAATTTTCTCAATTGTTTTTCTTAGATGGATGGATTTTTCTTTTACGGTTAAAGAATAAAAATTGCAAAGCAGAAAAGTAAAGAACACACGGAGGTTTATCCTGGTTCCCTTCACAATCCGAAGGTACATCCAGTCCCCTTTCCAAACCGAAAGAGATTTCCACTAGTTTTCTTTAGAACAGTACAACCTATCACACCTTCAATGGTGAGGCCTACTTTATAACAAAACTATACAAACAAGTGTGCAAGAACAATCCTCTTGCCACACTTACCCTTATGTCCAAACAATCCTTGGAACACAAGTCACACAATAGAAAGACACTTTCTATAATATTGTTTGAGTGAGAGTACAATGAAATGATATCAATAAAATTGATCTTCTCCTATAATCAAGAATTCACTATAAATATTCAACACAAGTGTTCAAGGCAAAATATGAAAGTTATGAACTTATGAACACTTTTGAAAGATGAAGATAATTTGAATAAAGTGAATTTGATTGTATAAAAATATTTGAAATTTTTCTAGGAGGTCGTTTTTGAATTTGAAAATGTTAGAATTTATAATAGATGAAACACCTATTCAAAAAGGTATGAAAATTTGAAAACAAATGATTTTGAAAAGGTATAAAATCTTATGAAAGAAAATCATGAAGAGGTGTAACTTTAACAAAATATTTGAATTTAAAAAGAAACAATTTTTCAAACTTTCTTCAGTGTTAACCGGTTAACCAAATAGGTTAATCGGTTAACGCCTATGAACGTTACCACATAATTTGAAAATTGCTGTCGTTAACCGGTTAACCCATATGGTTAACCGGTTAACACTGTTAAAATTCAGAAAAAATATTTTTGTTAAAAGTGTTAAACCAGTTCCAATTTCATTTTCAAAAACTATGCACATGCAATAAAATTATGAAGATTATGTTGAACACTTGTATATCATATTTAAGAGTTAATTATTGATATACCTAAGCCTTGAGACAAGTCTTGAAAGTGTAGCACAAAATCTTGAATGATCGGAAACATTCCATTGATGATGCATAGCCATGGTCTTGATTGTTTGTTGTCATCTCGACTTTTTGCAATCTGGAATGACCTTGGATAATGTTGACGTCATCAAAACAAAGAACTTGAAGTATGCTTCTACAGTAGGTTAATAATCTTAATCCTACATCATCATGGTAATTAAGTTTGAGGTGTTTATCTCATACTTAAGGTATTCTCATTATCCCTAATCAAAGGGAGGATATAATGAGTTTACTAACCCTTGGTTTAGGCTTAAGCTCATTAACTTATGACAAACACAAAAAAAGCAATAAAAGATTGAAAACACAAAAACAAACAATAATCGTCTCCTTCGGGATTCTTTTCTCATCATTTTCACTCACAAACGAGAACTTGCTTCTTCCGTCTAATGCAATACAATTAGCACCTGAGCCAGACAGGTCATACACTTGAGCATAGACAAGCAAGCAGTTCATCAGTCAATTCATCTTTCAGTCTCTTTGAGTCGAACTACGGTGTTCTGACTTCCTCATTGCACAAGAGGATATGTAGGCATAACTTAATTGTTATCGAACAAAAGTCTCTGTCTCCTCCCCCTTCTTCCAGCATTATTCTTTTAAGCCTCATTCCTAAGCACTTCACTTCACTTTCTTGCACTGACACCTGTACATTCTTTTCCAGCTTTTGCACACGAATAGCACAGACACTACCCCTTTAAACACAAACTCTCAAGCGTGGATCCCGTCGAGTACGACGGATAATCTGGGTGCTAATATCTTCCCAGGTTGTAACCAACCCCCTTTCTCAGTTTCTCTGGTTCGCGACCGTCTTATCCATATCTTTTCTTAGGTTTATGCAGCATTACCTTTCCTTCGGGATAAAAATGCCTAGCTGGCGACTCTTTTAAGTTCATTTCATTTCTCCTTTCGCCGACCGTTCGCACTTGTACCGGGATGCAAATCTTCGGGAGTGACAACTGGGGAGAAGAAGGAAAGGGATATAAATTGTAAAAGATGATATAGTATGATTATCCAGTGAAAGCTATGAAGGACGACCATCGAGCAGAGGACGACTGCTGGGGATAAAGTGGTGAGTAAAGCAATGACGGGGATGGCCGACAAGCTGGGGGAGATAAAGAGATCATGATGGGGACGACCACCGGGTAAGGAAATAAGATTCTCTGGGGATCAAAGTAATGAGAAAAGCAATGATGGGGACAACCACCATGCTTTGGAAAGTAAAGTAAACAATGACGGGGACGGCCATCGGTTTAAGGAGTAAATGAAATAATGATGAGGGACGGTCATCAAAGGTGAAGGAAGATCTTCTAGCAGGGGACGACTGCTCTTTATCACGACATAGGACGAATGTCGGATAGAAAAGGTCAATGATGGGGACGACCATCGGATAAGCATGATGAAGGACGATCATCAAGAGGTGAAGGACGATCACCTAGCAGGGTATAGTTGCTCTTGGGGTTTATCACGACATAGGGTGAATGTCGGATAACAAGATCATCGATGGGGACGGCCATCAGATAAATGATGAGGGACGGTCATCAAAAAGTGAAGGAAGATCACCTAGCAGGGGACGGCTGCTCTCTATCACGACATAGGACGAATGTCGGACAGAAGGTTCCAATAATGGAGATTCCACTGGGGAAGGATGAGGGACGGTCATCCAAAGGTGAAAGACGATCACCTGGAAGGGGACGGCTGCTGAAAGTATCACAACATAGGACGAATGTCGGATAGAAGAAAGTCGTTTTGTTGATGACTTACTGGGGAATGGTAAACACGGATGAGTGCTTACGCCTTCAAAAATAAAGGGTATAAGTGTTTGACGATACAGACGAGCATCCTTAGGGTTACGATACGGACGGGTATCGGTAGAAATAAATGCTGACACGTGTTCAAAGATGATGATACGGACGAGTACCGCCTGGTTAACAAGGAACATGAACGAGTGTTGAATCTGCTGAGGAGGTGATGTATATAAGATACGTACGAGTATCGAAAAGACTTTTGTATTGGTATGCACAAGTATTAATTTATTGGTGAAGTAAGAGCAAGACACGGACGAGTGTTTGACTTGTTGGGGAAGTATGACACGACGAGTGTCAAATATGTATAAATATAAACAGGCATCTGTTTCGAGGGTGCAAAGGGGACACTTTGGCTTTCTGTGGGGAGATAAGATGACACGGAAGAGTGTCGAGAAGAGTATGTTTTGGACAAGTATCTGCTTGCAGAAAGTGTTCGGGCGACCCTACTGGTGAAGGATGACACAGACAAGTGTCAAAAAGAGCATGTATAGGTATTTGTATTTGAGAGTGCAAAGGGGACGCTTTGGCTTTTATGTGCAAGGGATGTATTTGTATATTGCTGATGAGATATTGATGGTAATTGCAGGTGACTGGCTCGAACCTGGCTTGTGATCATGCAAATGTTTGATTTTTGTCGTAATGCTCCATATTAGACGGAATGCTACGCTTATTTGGTGAATATGATGCAAATGCTATGATTATGCAAAGGAGAGAATGATCCGAAGCTCGGATCCTGCGGGGATAAAGGTCTCTGGCTGATCTGTTGGGAGAATAACCCGGCTGGGGAAGAGATCATTGATGGATCTGTACGGAGGGAGTACTCTGCTTGGGGAAATAGATCATTGGTAGATCTATCCGGAGGGAGAACTCAGCTTGTCTCTCCCAGGATTTTCATCCTAGTACAAACGCGAAAGTGGCGCAGAAAGATAGAGTCGCCAGCCATGCATTTTTATCCCGAAGGAACGGGAAAGGTAATGCTGCACAAACCTGAGGAAGAAGGAAAGGACCAGGCCTTGCGAACCAAAGATCTGGGTTCGGGAGTCGGTTACGACCTAGGAAGGTATTAGCACTCAGATCGTCCGTCGTACCTGACGGGATCCACGCTTGCTTGCTTGTTTCAAAGGGTGAGAAATAAGAATGCTGCTGAATAAAACTGCTGACTGGAAACTGGAATGAGAAAAGGGAACTGGAAAACGAGAGCAAAAGGAAGAATGGGGAAAATGTAGGGAAAATAAAGAATGTGCTCGAACGGGCCCTACCCTGCTGCCTACGTACCTCATCGGGATAATGAGGATCAGAGTCGACGTAGTTCGCCTAACTAAGGCGGGAACTATGTTGTGTTTTTTAGGATGACGTTGCCATAGCTCTAGCTCAGGTGTTACCGGCTCTGACTCGAGGGTGTTTACCGTGTCGTTGTTTGAATTGTCGAGGCAAGTCTCATGCGTCCGCAAAGATTAGGAGATGAGAAGAGAAGACGTGATGTCTTTGTTGATTGTCTTTTATGAGAAGTGTTTTGGAGTCTGTTTGTGAATATTCTCATACTAAGACTTATCCATCGTGGTAGGGACTTACACCTCGCCCCGAAACAGGATGTGTATAAGAACTCCGCAACAAAGTCTCGTGTCGTACAAGAACATTCGGTTTTTATTAAGTGTCTTTTATTGTTTGAAGATGAGTGAAGAAGACTCAAATCGGAAAAGGACAAAACTAAGGGGGACTAAGACCAACCCATAAGTTATTTATTATGCACAAAAGGGAGATCCTAATGGTTAGTGAGGTTTTCTAATCCAAAGGAGAAAAAGGAAAAGAAAGAAGAAAAAGGATGCAACTTACTTCCTAATGAAGGTAAATTGGTCCTAACAATGGGGGAAATCCTACCAAACACAAATATGGAAGGAAAAATGGATTAAAATGCATTAAAAAAATGCATAAAAAATAAAGGATAGGGTGGAGGAAACATACCTCAATCTTCCCCTCTTCAAAACAAATATTAATGTGCATTTTTATTAAAAATAATAAAGCAAACACAACAATTTAATCCTAAGGCAACTTGGACCTAAACTAGACTCAATCTTAGGTTTAAGGGTGCCTACTCTATGCTAAACCAAAATTCAGCAACTATTTACAGCACTCAAACACACAAATAGCTATGAAAACAATGCATAATACAAACAACATACTACAACTATCATGCAACATGAAAACGTAGGTGTAAAGGATTACAAACAGCATGCAAACATACAAACAACACAGTTTTTACAGCACCTTTATGCAAAAACAGCTATGAAATGCAAAATCCAGAATTGATTATTTTCATATTTTAATGCACAAACTCAATGAATAATGCACTAAACTCATCATGAACATAAATTTGAACATGGATCATCATATAAAAATGCAAGAACATGAATATTTTTGAAGGATTATGAAAGAGTGCATCGCATGGTTGATTATGCAACAAGTAATGCAAAAGTGTAACACATGAACATGGCATAAGAACATGATGATTATTGATTATGAACATGCAACATGATAACTCAACAAAAATGCTAAATTTAATGCAAAATTCAGAATTTGAATCGATGTACATGATAGGATTAAACATGCAAACAAATTCAACTAAATGCACATACATATGATCATGCAAAATGCAACATTCATCAACATAATGAAATGCAAAATGATTTAATGCAACGCAAAAGATGTGAAAACAGAATGCAACATGATTATTACATATCTAATGATGCATGAACATAGCAAAAAGATGCAAGAAGTCAAAGTATACACAAAGAAGCACAAAAACACATAACACGCGACATGAACGGAATCGTGTCGAAACGACTCGAAATGAGGGAATGAGCTACTGGAAATAGACTCAAAAATTCCCTAAAATCAATACCTAAACATATATGAACAATAGGGGCACTAGGAAGCAAGATTGAGTAATCCAATAAGCTGAAAAACCAAAATTCAACAGCGTTAACCGGTTAACCATATGCGTTAACCGGTTAACGGACCTAAAACAACAGCAATTTGGCCAAAAACGCACGTGTTAACCGGTTAACCAAATGCGTTAACCGGTTAACGCTGAACAGAATGTGTAAAAAGCTTTTAAAATAAGTGCTTTTGGCCACAATCTTGCTTCTAATGATCGCTAACATACCTAGCAACATGCTAGCACTAGTTTCTACTTAATTTGGGCTTATTTACATATGATAGAACCTATAACTATCAACACTTTAAATCCAAAATCGACAACAATCACAAAATGCAAGCAACACATAACAGAAACGGAATTGATTTTAAACAAAGCGAAAAGCAATAAAAAAATGCCGAAATGGCGAGATGAAGAGAATAACTTAAAGAAGAAGTGATTAAGATCCCCAACCTACGAAGCGGAGATGTGCTTCGGTGATTGTTGCAAGAATCGGAGCTTGATCGAAGAGAAAACCAAGAAAATCGAGAAATCGCAAAATAAATGCGTTTTTCACGTTTGAATCTCCGTGTGCTTCCGATAAGCCGAAATCTTCAACAAAATCACTAGCTACTTCTTCTTCAATCCACAATTAATAGAGGTTGGAGGCTTAAGCTTCAAGATCTTCAAGTTTCAATGTGAAACTTGAAGAGCTTATTCAAAGAAGCTTTGGTGAAAGGAGGGAAAATAGAGGAAAAATAAGAGAGAAAAAGTGATTGTGAAAGAGTGAAAAATTTGGAATTGTGGGAACCCTTTGCATTGAAGTGATTAAGGAATATATAGAGGCTAGGCTTGGAGCTAGGTTTGGAATGGAATTAGGTTTGGGGCCAAAAAATAGGTTTGGGATCCAAAATTAGGTTTGGTAGTTAGTTCGGGTTAGGGTTGGAAAAGGGAATATTCCTTGGAATATTCCTTAGAATATTCCTTGGAATATTCCTTGGAATATTCCTTGGAACACTCTAGAAGATGGTAGAAGATGGTAGAAGATGGTAAAAACATCCAAGGGAAATGGAGTGGAATTGAAGTGGAAAAATAAGAGGGAAATAGTGAAAGGAAATGTGGAAAAAAAGTGGAAGGAAAAGCGGAAAGAAAAGGGAGGGAAAGGTGAATTCTTCCCTTTTGGTGGGTTAGCTTGGAAATGGTTTTGGATTATTTTTGGGATACTATTTTTCTCTTGAACTCCAAGGCAAGCCTCGATCGACCACACACCTCATGCAAAGGATGATGAATGATTTATTTTATTTTTTTCTTAAAATGCGAGGCGATGATATGCGGAATGATGCAAGAATGAAGCGTAAACTGCTTGAGGTTGATGATAAATAAGAGGGCAAATTTTGGGGTGTTAAAGCTACCCCTATTCAATCACTGTAGACTTGAATGGATGATAGCAGTCTCTTTCAGACGTTTGAAGTATGCAGGGATTGAATACTAGAAACAACCAGAAAATTTGCACTCTGTGGAAGAGAAAAGGGAAATAAACCCAACCATCTGAACTCTACTTGTGGAGAACTCGGATGTGAAGAGTAATGAATTGGTGAATGTTTTGGAATGATACTAGGAGATTGTTGATTTGCCACGCTACAGGTGGACTTTTGCTGGGATATTAATGACATGCCACACAACGGGTGGTCTTCTGAATGCTTTGCCACGCTACGGGTTTTCAATGCTTTGCCACTCTACGAGGCCACTTCTCGCTACAGGAGACTTTTGATACCTTGTCACCCTGAGGATGGGCTTATGCTCACTCTGCGGGGAAACTCTATCACACTGCGAGGACACATTGGAAATCTTGCCACTCCACGGGGACACATTGCTCAGCTACGGGAGACTTTCAGAAACTTTTCCACACTACGGGGGCACATTGCTCGCTATAGGAGACCTTTGATGGACTTTTGCTCACTCTGCGAGGATACTCTTCCACACTGCGGGGCTTTGGAAATCTTGCCACACTACAAGGCACATTGCTCGCTACGGGAGACTTTCAGAAAATTTTCCACACTACGGGGGCACATTGGTCAGCTACGGGAGACGTTGATGTTTTTGCCACACTACGGGGGCCGCTGCTCGCTACGGGAGACTTTGGCTCACTACAGGAGACTTCAATGTTTCGCCACACTACGGGGGCTGCTGCTCTCTACGGGAGACTTTGGCTCACTACAGGAGACTTTTGCTCACTACGGGAGACTTCTGCTCACTACGGGAGACTTCGATTTCTTGCCACACTACGGGGGCTGCTGCTCGCTAAGGGAGACATTGGCTCACCATAGGAGACTTCTGCTCACTACGGGATACTTCTGCTCACTACGGGAGACTTCAATGTTTCGCCACACTATGGGGACTGCTGCTCGCTACGGGAGACTTTGGCTCACTACAGGAGACTTTTGCTCACTACGGGAGACTTCTGCTCACTACAGGAGACTTCTGCTCACTACGGGAGACTTCAGACTTTGCCACACTACGGGGGCTGTTGCTCGCTACGGGAGACTTTGGCTCACTACAGGAGACTTTGGCTCACTACAGGAGACTTTTGCTCACTACGGGAGACTTCTGCCACACTACGGGGGACTTTAAGAATTCGCCACCCGAAGGATGGACTTTGGCCAATCTGCGGTTGGACTTTGAATGAATTGTCACGCTACGGGTGGACTTGGGATAAATTGCCATGCTGCGGGTGGACTTTGGATAAATTGCCACGCTGCGGGTGGACTTTGGATATCAACCTTGGATCGAACACGCATATGTTGAATTGTATGACATGATGCCCCGTGACACTGGGGAATAGATACAAAGGGAATTCCTGACACGGAAATAACAAATCCTTGCTGACTCTGTGGGGGATACCGATGGTTGCCGATATTTTTGCTGGAGAAGAGTGTGACTAGTCTGTCTCGACTTATTACCTTTGCCAAAAATAAATTGGACTTTAGATTTGAAGGCCCTGCTAGGGGATGCCTCAACTGCTGGGGGATTGAATCTCACCACACAGATTTCGCTGGGGAATCGAAAACTTTTCGACTTAGCTGGGGGAACACCTATCAAGGCTCTGCTGAGGAGAACTCTCTCGTCTACCTAAATTTTCCAAACCTCTGTGGGGAAGGGAACCGTTCAGCTAACTGCCGGGAATTTCTGGATTCTTGTAAGAAGTGCTTCACTATGGGAAGACGACTCTTGCTTGGGATGATCCTTATTGCTCTGCTGGGGAAGAGAAGGATTTGGTTTGAGATCTGCTGGGAAATAAGATCAAGGAAACCTGCTGGAGAAAAGTTTGACGACATTACTGGGGATAACTTCCATGCGTCTGTTGGGGATAAAGAAACTGAACTGCGTCCTGCTGAGGAGGAAAGATTTCAAGTAGTCTCGTGCTAGGGATCATTTGCTTTGATTCGGGCTTTACCTTAAGAGGATTTTACAAAAGACTTGGTGTCTTTAAACTCTTCAGGAGTATAATTGCCCCGACATTCTGAACTTCCGATTATTTGTCTTCGGGAAAGAATGAATCCTCGTGCGATTGGGGTGGCTTGCCCCAATATGAGTCTTTGTAGGAATTGCTCTAGAAGATTTGAATCTCGAAGTAATTTCCCCAGTTTGGCTGACTCTTGAGGATATTGCTTGACATAATTGCCCTAGATTGGTTGGCTCTTACCATGACTAGTTGGGAAAGTCCTTACTCAATGGAGCTTTCTCGGAAAAGTGCACTTCAACGTGACTGTCTTTCAGGAGCTTTAGACTTATCAACTTGGCAAGCTTAAGCTTCTGGACTGAATTTCTGCTTGTGAGCTTTTTATGATGTCAAACAAATGTATGCAGGCAGAAAAAAATTTATTCTGAGAATGAAAATTCTAATGCAACGCACATGTTAATCTTGAAGATTTGAAAAGTTGTCGTAAGCCTTTGTGAGCGAATCACTGGTTAAGATACGACATTATTTTTTATTGAAATGAAAGTATGTACATGCAATACCAACAAGTATCTTTTTCACAACTCATAGGAGTCAGGAACGCGGCCTCGTGGTAGTACGCTCTCAAATTAACCCTGTTTCGGTTAGGACTTTTGAGGGTTGTATCGTGGCCTGGTTCACGGTTTGTAGAAATGAAGGATATAGGCTCGAAGTTTATTTGTACCGACCCCTCTTCGTGATGTTCTTCATTCCTATGTACAGCTAATCTTCACAAGCATTCACCTTTCACAAGGATTTCGTATCGGTCGAGGAACCATTGCTGCTATTGGATTAGGTACCAATCAGGTTGTCGTTGGAAGTCAGTCACCCCTTTGTCTTTCGCGTCTATGCCACACAACTTTGTTCTTGTTTGAGGATCTTTCTTGTGTAATCCTTATAGTCTTTCGCTTTTGCGTTATTTTGCTTATCCCTAACTTTTGCCTGGACTGATTCTTGTGAATCTTTGATTGTGAAGTCCAGCGGGATGCCCTAACTTTTGCCTAAGTCGCTTGTTTTCAAGTTTCGACTTAGCGGGCTTTTCATTTCTTTCTTTTTTTTGAACAAAATCGTGTGACATTGTTTGTCTTGATTGCTTTGCGAGGGCTGTGACTGCCTCATTCTTTGGTCGATGAAGGATAACCATTGTGGTTTTCAATCTTTGGACCTATTGATTTGGATAACCATTGTGGTTTCAGGTCTTTAGACCTCTTGATTAGCATAGTGGAATGTAATGGATCCTCAAATACACTACTTTATGAAAGCCTGAACGCTTGGTCCGACTAGCTGACAATCTACCCTGCCCATGGGTCACATGTGAGGGTTTTTCATGCGAGAAGAAACTCCTACATCAAGGCTCAAAGGGGTTAGCGAGGGTCTATCTCCCTTATATCTCCAGTGTTTAGGGATTTGAAACAAAGCATGTACATCGTCAACAGGGTCTTATTTGAGAGCACACAATTAGAGATTCTTGCGTTTTTATTCGTCATTCTCCCTCATAGAGTTTAAGCATGACAATTGGTATTGCGATGTACACATGCAAAATTAAATTGACAAATGAATTACTTCAAGAAAAACATGTGAGTTTTATTATTGATAACATTCAAAAGAAAACAAATTTCATACATGTATACAAATGTTTAGCAAATAAAAGAAACTACAAATGGTAATGCAGTAAAGAAGCTGAATATTGTCGTTGTTGAGGAGGCTTGACTCCGTCTGGACCTATCAGTCTTGGATACCTTCAGTGATCAATAGCTCTTTCACATACTTGTAATCTTCAATTTGCAGCCGTATACTCAACCATGGCAATTATACCTCTTCTTATAGTTATTCTGACTCTGACACGAGACATTTGAAGGAAAAAGTGAAGTTGGGGAGTAAAGTTGCCCCATAAGGTTGCTCGGAAAGACCTGACGATCTTCTGCCTACGTATCTCCATTGACCCACGACCAATGAAGAATCAGAGCGACGTAGTTCCCCTAAATAGGGATGAAATAAGCATTGAAGAAACACAAACAAACAGTTGCCATTGCTGAGAGTATCTGGATACTTATGGCTTTATTTGCTTCCTGAAGATTCCAGCTTAACGTGGACCATCTGGTAAAACAACCGTGACACCGGCTCCATTGTGATTAGGCATTGGATTCTGGAGTACATTTGGGTGAGGCGCAAAATTGATCGCCTTGGAGTCAATTAGGTCTTGTACCTTGTTCTAAAAAGCCCAACATTTCTCAATATTGTGCCCCTGGGCACCCGAATGGAATTCGCATCTGGAATTTGCATCAAAGTTCTGAGGTAGATTATCAGGAGCAAGAGCTTTCATGGTACGAAGCTCGACCAGGTTCAACTTTAGCAGTTCTGTAAGCAATACAGCATATGGGCATGGGATGGGATCAAGTCTGCGGTTTCTCGCTCTTGTCCTTTCCTGATTTGGTCTTTGTGACTGATATTGCTGACCTTGAGGTTGTGGTTGAACCTGAGGAGTAATAGTCACTGCAGCTGTTTGGTAGTAACCTTGAGAACGACCTCTATCTCGGCCCCTATACACAGCATTGGTCTCGCCTTCTCTTCGTCTTTGGCCATTTCCAAAAGGCTTTTTCACACCAGAAGAACCAGCACTACTTGCATCTTGGATCTTTCCCAATTTCAGAAAGTTTTCTATCCTTTCTCCAGCGATGACAATATTGGAAAAACCAATGGACGGGCAAGCGGCCAGATGATCCAAGTAAACACCTTGCAAGGTACCCATAAACATGTCGGCCATTTCCCGATCGAGCAATGGAGGTTGAACCTGTTGTAAACACCCCAAATTTGCCCTCACCCATTCACACCATGGCTTGTGATCATTTCATATGCATAAACACCATCATAGCAGCTCATATCCCATTTTTTGATTCACTGCATAGATTCAAAGTCATCTGCATCTAGGGTTTGTGATCTGAGCAATCCAGGAGCTTCTTGAGCCACTCCAAAGGTCATCAATCACTTCAAAAGGGTCCATGTATGTTCAAGCATCATATTATATCCTCTCAAAGTCAAGAATTTTAAAAGATCACAAGAACTGAGAATGGTATGGAAGTAGAGCCAGGTTTGACTGCACAGATGACCCAAAATTAGGGTTTTGGTTTCAGAGGCCATAACTCCAAATTTTTTGGTCATTCTTGTTTCTATTGGTCTCTATATGGTATAGGGAGTATGCATATCAATTTTCATGAAGAAATTCCATGGGGAAGTCATCTGATCAAGAGTTGACTTTTCAAGCAAGTCAGTGCAAAATCAGGGCATCTGAGGCCCCCAATGACCCAACCAAGGGATGTTCTTCATCATTTTGATTGTATATGATCTTTATTTGATCATAGAAGAGGTTGGAAGTTCACAAAATTGAAGAATTTCAAGTTTTTGCAAAGTTGACTTTTTGGGCAAGTTTGACTTTTAATGAAAATGTCATTTTATGCAACTTTTTCAACCCTTGCTTTTTGATTCAAAAAAGATTCAAATGGAAAAACTTTGGTCATGAAAGTTGTAGAATAGATCTTTCCCTTTTCAAAAAGTACAAGAACATGACCTAATTCATTTTGGATCAAAAGTTATGGCTTGTCAAAGTTGGCAAAAATCACTAATTTTCAAGTCATGCTCCAAAGAGGCAAAGTTGCAAATTCATTTCTCAAGGCCAATTAAGTTATCAAATGCACTTCTAATCCACACAACATGATCACACAAGTCCTAAAAATCAGAATGGGCCAAGGGATCACATGTTTTATGGCCTATGGAGCAAGTTTCTTTCATGAAAACCAAAAGCAAGCCAAGTTGCAAAACACATGATGACTTCACATCCACTTGCTGGCTAGTGTGCTGATCAATCCCTAGCCTTTTCCCTCACCATGCTGCGCAGCACACCCTCCTTGTACTTGGCTAGAGAGTGACCCATGCTTCTCTTACACAAAAGTTGACATTTTGCAAAAGCCACCATACCAATCAATAAAGGACATGTCACTTCATCTGACCAATAGCATTTGTTTATACAAAGAAAATGCAAGCCAAACCACACAAGAAGCAAGCCTGAAACACACAACAACTCAACATTCTCATTTTCACCCTCAAAAGCAAAAGCTTCCGAAACTCAGCATACAAGCCACAAACAATGAAACAAACTTCACAAACCTTCTCACCATGCTTCACTGAACACAAACCAACCTTCAAAACAGCCTGAAAGCCATAGAATCACAAACACGATCCTCACCTGACCTTGAACAGAACTTGTTCAAACTTCCAAACCAGCCATCACAAACTCTTTCTAGGCATCAAGACTTCATCAGGGAGGTCACAGGAGTGGTTTTGCACAAGAGAAGAGGTCAGAAAGTTCCAGGTTGAAAAGCTTCAAACTCAGGTAGCTTCATGAACATTTTTTCCAGAAATGGATTTTTAAGTTTCTAAGTTGTTCTTCATGTCTTGCTGATCACTCTGGTACTTTTATTTTCTGAAATGGTTGAGAGATGAGTATTTAATCTTGTTCTGAAACTTTTTGCCCTAAAACTATTTTGATTCGATTTAGCTGATTTAGGAATGATAAATGGTGTTTGAGTGAGGGGTTTGTTTCGTTTTTGAATGGGGATGAATTTTGGATAGTTAGTTTTCATTTTCATTGCGTGTAGAGTGATTTAGCATTTGGACTCGCCGGAGAAGATGACCGGAACCACTATTCCGGTCATCTGAAAGTCATTAGGGCTGGGATTAGGGTTTAATCTTTAATTAGTGGAATTTGAATTTGAGTCGTAGGATGTGGCGCCAAGTCTCTTCCCGCGCGCGTATGTTTGAATCTGGATCATTGGATGTGCATACTTTTCTATTTTCAGTTTTATTTCATTTTTATTTTCCATTTAATTACATTGTTTTCTCCAATTTATTAAAAATAGCAAAATCATATTAAAAATTCTGAAATTTTTTATACAAACTTTTATTTAATTTCAGAAATCAAAAATGTTTTTATTTTTATTTTTCGCATTAAAAAAATATTTTTAAATATTTAAAAGTTTATTTTTAATTAATTAATGAGAATTAATTAATTAAAAATACTTTTGGGTATTTAAAAATCACCAAAAAATTCATGAAACCTTTAAAAACATTTAGAAACATTGTCCAACCCTCAAACCAAATTTCTTTTTTGATCTTGATGCATTTTGAGAATTTACCATGGAATTAATTCATTTCTAAGGCATTATTTTGATCCAAACTTCAAAAAAATCATTTATGCCTAACCATTGAGAGTTGGACTTTGATTCTTTTTGCATTGTGTTATGCCTATCATGTAGTTTGTGAGATTAAATGGGCATGGTTTGATCTTTCATTTTCCATTTGTTTGACATTTTTCTTGTTAAGGAACCCTAAAACCCTAGAAATTCTAGGAAATTCATAACTTTTATTAGGTTAAGAGTTGGAACTTCTCCTTTGGGCAGTGAGTTAATATAGGTTTAGGGATCCTTTGAGTGCATTTTCAATTTTTTATCTTGATGTTTGCTTCTGATTTTGGTTTTTGTTTGATGCTTTGATCATAAACCCTAATTTGGGCTTCCATATGCATCCATCTTGCATTTGCATTCATACCTTGACTTGCCAGGGCATTTTGTGCATCCATTTGATTCATTTGACATCTTAAGACATATTGAAAGCATGTTTGATCATTGCATCTTGCATTTTCCATGTTGTATGCCATTTGCACTTCATAACTTTTCATGTATGATCATGGTTCTTAACTTGCTTCATTTGCATCCATAAGTTTGTATGATCATCCCCATGTGTTGTTTCATATTTGCATCATCCCATAGCATCATTATCATCATGTAAATGCTTCTGGTTTTGGTTTGCATCATGCCATTTCATTCCATCTTGCATTGCATTGCATTTCTTTCACTAACTTTTCAGGTGGTAAGCAACTTTGAGAAGTGAATTTGCCTTCACTTCTCACAATTTCTTCTCATCTCCTTTATGCATCCTTGCTGCATTTTGTTATGTGTTTGAGATTGAGTTTGCTCATTCTTCTTCTTCTTACTTTCTTTCCTCCAGTGACTTGACTTCTTGAATGAAGCAAGTTACTTTGCTTTCTCATTGCTCCATTCATCTGTTTCCTGGTGGTTCCATTGAAGACTTCTTTCTTGAACCTCACAAACCTTAGGAACAACCAAGCATGAAGATGATTAGGGTTTTGATTAGTTCCCCTACTTAGTTTTACCTTTGTGTCTCATTGAGTCTTCTCTTCTCATCTCATAATCAAGGACTAAACCCTAAAGGCTTTGAGGCTTTGTGATTAAGCTTATGCCTGCATCCTTCTATTAGGATGGAGTGTATAACTTTAATCCTAAGTGTTAAACCCTTAATGTGTTTAAATCCTTTAATCAATTCACTTAACAATCATCAAGACATTACACTTGTAACTTGGGCCTTGCATTAGGGTTCTAATTCTTCCTTAAATGGTTAAGAAGGACTAACCCTAGTGTTAATGGACAAGTCCCCCTCAAGTTGTCTTACAAACCCTAAAACTCACTTCATCATCTAATCATTAACTAAAATCCACTTAATAAAGGTTTTGTTTTGTCATGAGTTTAATCCCTAATCATGGATTAAGTTGAGGAGCTTTCCTCAGCTTAAACACTCTCATCTATTATCCTTCTATTAGGATGGTGTAATGAGTCTGTTTAATCCCTGATTATGGCTTAAACCCATTACTTAACACTAAACAAAAACCACAAAAACATCTAAATAATCGCAAGTAGGTTAATGATCTTAATCCTACACCATGCTGATTAAGTGCGAGAAGCTGACTTCACACTTAAGGCATTCTCATTACCCCTAATCAGAGGGAAGATGTGATGAGTTTACTAACCCATTGGTTTAGGCTTAAGCTCATTTTCTTATGACAAACTTTCAAAAGCAATAAAAGATTGAAAACTCAAAAACAAACAATAATCGTCTCCTCCGGGATTCTTTTCTCATCTCATTCACTCACAAACGAGAACTTGTTTCTTTCGTCTAATGCAAGACAGTTTGCACCTGAGCCAGACAGGTCATACACTTGAGCATAGACAAGTAAGCAGTTCATCAGTCAATTCATCTTTCAGTCTCTTTGGGTCGAACTACGGTGTTCTGACTTCCTCATTGCACGAGAGGATACGTAGGCATAACTTAACTGTTATCGAACAAAAGTCTCTGTATATTCCCCCTCTTTCCAGCATTATTCTTTAAAGCCTCATTCTTGAGCATTTCATTCTTGTTCTTACACTGACACTGTACGTTTATACACTTCACATTTCTTTTGCACTGACACCTGTACATCCTTTTCCAGCTCCTTTATACACAAATTGCACTGACACTACCCCTTTAAAACACAAATCTTTTAAGCGTGGATCCCGTCGAGTACGACGGACAATCTGGGTGCTAATACCTTCCCAGGTTGTAACCAAACCCCTTTCTCAGTCTCTCTGGTTCGCAACCGTCTTATCCATCTTTTTCTAGGTTTATGCAGCATTACCTTTCCTCCGGGATAAAAATGCCTAGCTGGCGACTCTATTCATTTCCCGTGAGTTCACTCCTGTGTGTTCTCACAACCTCCTTTCGCCGACCGTTCGCGTCTGTACCTTTATCTGGGGCCATTTCCCATTTATCGGGAGCGACAGCTTGGCGACTCTGCTGGGGAATAGTAAAGTGTAACCAGGGCTTCTGGTTCTTTTTGTGGGTTCCTCCTAGCGCTTGTTTGATTTGTGTTTGTTGGGGTGTCATGTGCTATATGTGTTTGTATATTTGTTTTATTGCTTTATGTACGGTTGGTTTATTGCTTTCTTTATAGCCTTACATATATCATATTGTCATACTGTGCTGGCTGGATCTGTTTTGTTGCTTTAGTGGGTGGGTGTTTTATTGAGAGTTGAGGTCCTACACCTGGGACCTGAGTGACACCTAGGCTAGAGTGGTTCATGATCTTTCCCATTCCATTTCGGTCTGGTGCGGGAATATGAAACACGGTTCAGATATGGGTTTCTTCTTGAGAACTCTGTGCTACAGATTTCCTGTAGTGCTAGGGCTATCTGGGAAGCCTGCTAAGTCTGGATGACCTTTAGTATTGACCTTCAGAAACTGAGGTGAATTAGAGGAGGATCTTTTATGGTTATTGTAAACACTGTACCTCCGGGTTAGAAGTGTTTACACTTCTCATAACTGATCCAAGTCTGAGGATCCTTGTTTTAGAACATCACATGTGAGGGGGTTGGACCGTTTACAGGTTTGCAGGTACCCTTGACCTCAACATACCCTGTTACTTTGTTTTGATTAAGAGTACTCCATTTTGGAACAGTTCTTGTGATTTTTAACCCGGGACATGTGACTCTTTATTTGAGTCCCCCACCTTGGTTACTGGACTTGTGAACCTCCATCTGGATTTCTTGAACATACATGGATTTATATCAGAGCACTTGATCAGATCCAGCTCAGTCACAAACCCTTGCATATCATTTGCATACATCCTCATTGCATCATTTTAACGTTTGTTTATTTGTTTTTCAGGGTATCCATCCTATATTTTGGCTTGGTTTTGACCCCTTCTTCAGCATAGACCTATCTTCATCAGTGCTTGCTTCATCTATCAGCTACCTGCTTCAGTCACCTGCATCACCAGTCTCAGCCTGTCAGTGGCCTATCTTCAGTGTTACTCTCAGCACCTGTCTCAGTTCTCCTTCAGCAGCATGGCACCTAAGAAGAGTAACATCTCCTATCATTTCTTTGAGCCTGAGTTGGCTAGCATCAGGAAGATTCAGACCCTAATTACTCCAGACCATATACCACTTTTCAGAGAACACTATGGAGGAATTCTTGATGTGGTTATGGATTTGGACCCTTCACAGAGGAGCTTGATTCATACTTGCTTGCAGTTCTATGATCCCCCTCTGAGGTGCTTCACATTTCAGAATTTTCAGTTGGGACCCTTGTTGGAAGAGTATTCATCACTGATTGGTGTACCTATCAGGGGTGGAATCCCCTTCAACCCTGAGATGGTTTTCCCTAGTAATGAGGAGGTAGCAAAAGCTTTGTATCTGGAACCAGTTCTGATTGGGCAGAATTTGGCTACCAAAGCAGGAATCTCTGGTCTACATCTGGATATCTTGATCTCTCAAGCTATTCTGAAGGCCTCCTTGGGGGAGTGGAAGGCAGTCTGTGCTTTGTTGGCCCTTAGCATATATGGGGTCATACTTTTTGCAGATGAGCCTAGGTTTGTTAGCAAGAATGCAATCCATCTTTTCATCCTGAGAAACCCAGTACCCACCTTACTGGGAGATCTTTACTACTCTGTTCATCAAAGGAATGAAAAGCAAAGGGGAAGATTAGTGAGATGCTGTGCTCCCTTGTTCCATTCTTGGCTGCTCAAACATTTGCCAAAGACTGATGCATTCTTGAACCCTCACCAGCAAAGGAACTGGGCTAGGAGGCTTGTTGCTCTAACCTCAGATGACATCAGGTGGTGCACTCAGAGCACCAAGGGCAGGGACATCATTACAAGTTGCGGGCAGTTTCCCAATGTACCTCTGATTGGAGTGAAGGGTTGCATCAACTACAACCCTCTGCTATTCAAAAGACAACTGGGCTATGCATTAGTCCACCCTCCTAGGGCACAGGATCTGACTGAAACCCTTTATTGTGAAATCAAGCCTAATCTGGCTATTGTCAGGCAGGCATCCTGGGCCTGGGACAATGTGCAGACTAAAGGGGTAACCATTCTTGGGAGATGCAATAATGTGGCCTCAGCCCAGTACTATGAGTGGTCTCATGCCAGGGCTCAAATTACTGGAATTCCCTTCACTATTGAAGATGTTCCTGGACCCTCCACAGTACCACCTCCAGCAACTGTCAGTTTAGAGGAGTTTGAGAAGTTGAAGGAGAGAAATGAGAAGCTGACTCAGGCTTTGCAGAAGACCCTCTGGGAGAGGAGTGATGGTCGCTTGGACATTGAGAGGTTAGAAAAGCTAAAGGTGGAGCATCTGGCCAAAATTGAGAAGTCAGAGGATTACATTAAGAAGTCTAGGGCTGGAGAACAGATCTTGAAGAATGCCTGCAAAGAGGCCCAATTTCAAAGAGCTAGGACTGATTTGTATCTGAAGGAGAGTCAAGCTAGGTGGGTCAGGATCACCGAAGCTCGTACTCAGGAGGATAAAAGGACTCAGGATAAGATTGAGCAGATGGAGGCTAGTGCAAAAGAGCAACAGGAAGCCCTGGCAGCAGCCCAGAGAGAGATCTCAGAATTGAAGATTAGAGCTGGTGTGAAGAGGTCAAAGGACCAGAGTCAACACAAGAGGCTAACTGCAGCTGTTACTACCAGAAATCTCCTTGTCAGGAATCTTACAGAGCGTCCAGCTGATCCTGTGACTGAAGCACTTCTAAAGGAAGTTCAGGAGGATGAGTTTGGTCTTGGTGTTTGACTTTGCTTGTTGTTGCTTTCATTTCATGTACTTTTCTTTATGTTGTATTTTGACCCCTCAGAGGGCATGTATTGTAAAAAGAAACAAACTATGTATCATTTACTTTTTGTAATATATGTGTTGGTTTGTTTTATCTGAGTTCTTTCAAAGCAACATCACAAGCATCTTTCTCAGGGGTCTGGAAAGGTCAAAACCAAGTGCCAAGCCGGATACCTTGGATACAAATAAGCATACTGCATTGCATACTAACCTTTTGTTTTGTTTTGTAGGTTTTTGTTTTATTGTTACTAACTCTGTTGTGAACTCAGGAACTATTGCTCGACGTCGAGGGTTTCCACTCAACCGTCCACACAGATATCCCACCCGCAACAATCTTCCGGGCATACAAATGGACCAAGTACAGCAGGACCTTACAGAGGTCAGGAATCAAATGGCCAACGAAAGGTTGGAAATGAGGAATCAGATGACACAGTTTATGGAGGTGATGAATAACATGGCTCAAAGCCAAGAGAGGTTAAGAGCACTGGTAGAGGGGAGGAATCAGGAAGACCCTCATCCAGGGACTGCTGGGACAAGCAACAATGAGAGAGTCCAACCTCATGTTAATCCCCCAGTCTATGGACCCCACCTTCATCCTGAGATCAACATTCCTGTTAATGTGCAAGGGACTGCCACTGCAGGTAGAGTGCTGCAAGAAGACCCCCAGGAAGATCAGTTCACAGTGATGGGAGCTGGGGAGGAAGCCTATGACAGGAGGCTAGATGAGATTGCTGAGAAACTGAGATCCCTGGAGTCCCAGAATTCTTTGGGCTTTGATGTTATGGACATGGGTCTAGTGGACGGGGTCAGGATTCCCCACAAATTTAAACCACCATGCTTTGAGAAGTATAACGGGACTTCCTGTCCCCGGACCCATTTACAATCCTTTCTGGGGAGGCTGAAGGCATATACCATGGACGAAAAGCTATGGATGTTTTATTTTGAGGATAACTTAACAGGAGCTTCAAGGGAATGGTACTCTCATCTGACCAGAGCAACCATTAGATGCTGGAAGGACCTGGCTGAGGCCTTCATTAGACAATATCAGTACAACTTGGATATGGCTCCCAACAGGACCCTCCTGATGGGGATGTCTCAATCATCCAGGGAAAGCTTCCGAGAGTACGCTCAAAGGTGGAGACAGCTTGCTGCTGCTGTCCAGCCACCCATGTCAGAGAGGGAGATGGCTGATATGTTTATGAACACCCTCCAAGGAACATACATTGACAGGCTAGCTGCCTTTTCCTCCACTAGCTTTGCTGATGTAGTCATAGCCGGGGAGAGAATTGAAAGCCTATTGAAAATGGGTAAGATTTCTGACAACGGTGCTAGCTCGTCCAGCAACCCAAGAAAGCCTTTTGTAGGCCCAAGAAGAACTGGCGAAACCAATGCTATCCATACCAACAGGGGCAGGCCCCAATATGTTCATAGGTCTGTAGCAGCAGTCACCATTCCCGCTCCAATTCATCCTCAACCAGCTTATCAACCTCAGCAGCAGAATTACCAGCAACAAACTCAGTATCCTCCTCAGAGAAATTATAACAACAGCAACACCAACAACAACAATCTGCAAAGACCATTCCAACAGAGACCTTCTCAGGCCAATAGGGTGATCGATCCGATCCCTATGCCCTATGCCACATTACTGCCACAACTCCTAAAACTCAACCTAGTTGAGCTAAGGACATTGGCACCTCCAGATCCTGCCAGTCTGCCCAGAAATTATGACGCCAGCGCCAGATGTGCTTTTCACTCAAATGCACCTGGCCATAGTACAAAGAAGTGCAGAGCTTTGCACATGAAGGTACAAGACCTGGTAGACTCCAAAGCTCTAAACTTTGCACCACCACCAAATGTTAACAAGAACCCTATGCCACACCATGGTGGTCCCAGAATCAATGCTATTGAAGAAGACAAGCCGTCTTACTTGATAACCAGTGTGGGTCAGATTCGGACACCCTTGATGGAGATTAAAGCTCAACTCCTCGAATGTCAAATGTTCCCGGGATGTGAGTTAGGGTGTGCTTATTGCAACATTTCAGTGAATGGTTGTGATAACTTGAGGGATGGCATAGATGGTCTCATCCAGAGTGGCTTGCTTCAAATCACAACATCAATCCCTACCAATCCAGCAATCTCCTTAACAACAGTCCCCGAGTCTCCTACAACTGCAACAACCATTGTTCCAAACAACTCTTCAGTTTCATCAACAAATGTTTCATCTGTTACTTCAACGGACCAGATATTAGCAAATGTCCCTTCTACAACCTCAGCACCCCTTCATTCAGAAACTCCTACAACAACAACGCCCATCCTTCCAGCAGTGTCTCCTACAACATCAGCAACAAACAATGCAAGTGTCTCAACAGTTACAATTTATTATGATCCTGCAAATGATTCCGCCTACAACTCACAAAATGCCACTCCTACCAGAGCACCAGTCACAATATACTATGACCCACAGACTATCACAGTCCCTTCTGCAGCTGCCATCAGTCCAGTCACTATCACAGTGCCTGGGCCGGTACCTTATGAAAGCAGTAATGCCATCCCTTGGCATTACGGCTCTGATTTATACTGCGAAGGGCAGAAAATCACTTTCGCATCATCAACTTCTTCACCACAAGTAGACAATGTGGGGGGAGGCGGAGGCTTCACTCGAAGCGGACGTCTCTTTGCCCCACAAATTCAAAGACCCACTGCTGAAGCAGAAGCTGCTGCCAAGGCAAAAGGGAAGAGCATGGTGCAAGAAGAACAAATTGTTAAAGAAGCTTTGAAAACACCTTTTGATCAAGAAGTTGATGAATTCATGAGAATCATCAAGAAAAGTGATTACAAGATAGTGGACCAGCTTCACCAGACGCCTTCCAAGATCTCCATTCTATCATTGCTTATGTGCTCCGAGGCTCATCGGAACGCACTACTCAAAGTCTTGCACGCAGCTTATGTGCCAGAAGAGATCACGGTTAATCAGTTGGAAGTTGTGGTTGGAAACGTTAATGCTAGTAATGGACTAGGATTTACCAACACTGATTTGACTACGGAAGGCCGCAATCACAACAAGGCTTTGCACATTACCATGGAGTGTAAGGGTGCAGTTCTCTCACATGTACTGGTAGACACAGGATCATCCCTCAATGTCTTGCCTAAAAAAGCCCTTGTGAAGCTGGAGTATGAAGGATTGGCATTACGTCCCAGCAACTTAGTGGTGAGAGCCTTTGACGGTTCTAAGAGATCGGTTCTGGGAGAAATTGAGTTGCCTATAACGATCGGCCCACAAACTTTCAAAACGACCTTCTACGTGATGGACATTCAGCCTGCCTACAGCTGTTTGTTGGGTAGACCGTGGATTCATGCCGCTGGCGCAGTTACGTCTACCCTTCACCAGAAGTTAAAATTCGAGTGGGAGGGCCAGGTCGTTACTATTTGTGGAGAGGAGGATATTTTTGTTAGCCATCTGGCTACATACAAATATATTGAGATGGATGGGGAGATCCACGAGATGATGAGTCAAGGGTTTGAGGCCCTAAATATTAATGAAACATCTGCAGTACTTGGGACTTCCATGACATCCTACCAGCAAGCCCGGAAGGTTGTGGAAGAAGGAAACGCTCAAGGCTGGGGCAAACTGTTGCCTGTGGAGAAGAAAGAAGATAGATTTGGGTTGGGTTACAAACCAACTCAAGAAGATCAAACAGGGGCTGCTAAGAAGCCCAACTTTGTTAGTGGGGGGATGCTCACCCCCGATGCTGTCAACAACTTGGAAGATGAGTCGGAAGATGAACGCAACCTGGAAAGCTGGATTCGTCCAAAGATCCCGGGGAGCAGTATCTCAAACTGGTCTTCCCAGGAAATTATAAGGGTTACTCCTGCAGAGTAATTATTATTTCCTGTATATTTTAAGCATGCATCAAGTCTTGCATCTTGCCCAAGATGACAAGACTCATTTTGTAATCGGGCCATCTGTAATTTTTGTGCAACAAGATTAATCAATGAAATATCAGACATCTTTTGCAAACGAGTCTTTTTCTTTTACGCTCACTGTTTTTCCATTTTTCTTTTTGTACAAAAAATAAATGGCAATGTTTTCAAAATGACAACTTTTATTTCACTTTTCTAAACAAGATTAAAATCAATCACTAAAATGAACAAACTGAACCCTTGCAGAGAGTGCCTTCCAGACAGCACCGACAACAGCACGGCTATGACTTCGTATGACTCTGACAATCCGATCAATCAAGCTGATGAAGGGGTTGAAGAAGACTACGAGCTTCCTGAAGAGCTAGCCAGATTGTTGAGACAAGAGGAGAAGGTTATCACTCCTCATCAGGAGGAGGTGGAAACGATTAATCTTGGTACAGATGAAGGTGTGAAAGAAGTTAAAATCGGGGCCGGCTTACAAGACTCAGTGAAGAGACAACTGATTGACCTGCTTCAGGAGTATGTGGATGTGTTTGCTTGGTATTATCAGGATATGCCAGGGTTGGACACCGATATCGTTACACACAAGCTGCCTTTAAGAGAAGAATGCCCACCGGTTAAACAGAAACTGCGCCGTACTCGTCCAGACATGGCAATGAAAATCAAAGAAGAGGTACAAAAACAGTGGGACGTCGGGTTCCTTGCTGTAACTAGCTATCCACCGTGGGTTGCTAATATAGTACCTGTGCCTAAGAAAGACGACAAAGTAAGGATGTGTGTTGACTACCGGGATCTGAACAGAGCCAACCCGAAAGATGATTTCCCATTACCTCACATTGATGTATTGGTGGATAATACGGCTCAGTTCTCGGTATTCTCCTTCATGGACGGATATTCAGGATACAATCAGATTAAGATGTCACCTGAAGACATGGAGAAGACAACCTTCATCACACCCTGGGGCACGTTCTGTTACAAGGTGATGCCATTCGGGTTGAAGAACGCTGGTGCAACATATCAACGAGCTATGGTGACATTATTCCACGATATGATCCATAAAGAAATCGAGTGTTATGTGGATGACATGATTGCCAAGTCCCTCACAGAAGAAGACCACCTGGTAAATCTGCTAAAACTATTCAAGCGTCTGAGGAAGTACCAACTAAAGTTGAACCCCAACAAGTACACATTCGGGGTGCGATCTGGTAAGTTGCTGGGTTTTATCGTAAGCGAGAAAGGGATTGAGGTAGACCCTGATAAAGTCAAAGCCATTCAAGAAATGCCCGCGCCGAAAACTGAGAAAGAGGTTCGAGGTTTTCTAGGTAGATTGAACTACATTTCAAGGTTCATATCTCACCTTACAGCAACCTGTGAACCCTTGTTCAAACTGTTAAGGAAAGAGCAGACGGTCAGGTGGAACGAAGACTGCCAGAGGGCTTTTGACAAGATCAAAGAATACCTGCAAGAACCACCAATCCTTATGCCTCCAGTTGAAGGAAGACCTCTGATAATGTACTTGACAGTATTAGAAGAGTCAATGGGGTGTGTGCTAGGCCAGCATGACGAGTCTGGTCGAAAAGAGTATGCAATATACTACCTAAGAAAAAAGTTTACCGACTGTGAACAACGTTATTCACTGCTCGAGAAAACTTGCTGTGCTTTAGCGTGGGCTGCTCGCCGACTGAGACAGTATATGTTGACCCACACCACTTTATTGATTTCAAAGGTGGACCCAGTTAAGTACATTTTTGAGAAGCCAGCTCTTACCGGACGGGTTGCAAGATGGCAAATGATTCTCACGGAATATGACATCCAGTACACCTCTCAGAAAGCCATCAAGGGCAGTGTATTGTCTGAATATCTTGCTGAGCAAACTATTGATGACTACCAGCCTATGAGATTTGACTTCCCTGATGAAGACATCATGTTCATAAAAGCGAAAGATCATGAGGAGCCTATTCACACTGAAGGGCCTGACCCGGAAGAAGAATGGACTATGATGTTTGATGGGGCTGTTAATATGAATGGTCGTGGTGTTGGTGCAGTACTCATTACACCTAAGGGAGTTCACATGCCTTTCTCGGCAAAACTCACCTTCAACTGCACTAACAACGAAGCTGAATACGAAGCTTGCATTATGGGTCTTGAGGAAGCCATTGACCTCAGGATCAAAACTTTAACTGTATTCGGAGATTCAGCTCTGGTAGTTAATCAAACCAACGACAAATGGTACACCCACCAGGATCATCTGATACCTTACAGGGATTATACAAGGAGGTTATTGACTTTCTTCACAACGGTCAAGCTTGAGTATATCCCTCAGGACGAGAATCAGTTTGCAGATGCTCTGGCTACCATTTCATCTATGATCAAAGTTCAAGCTGCCAACTTTGTACCGCAGATTTCAGTGTCCAGACTTGACAGACCAGCATATGTGTTCGCAGCAGATGTTGTCAAAGATAATGAACCTTGGTTCCATGACATTAAGTGCTTCTTGGAGGATCAAACATACCCACTCGGGGCATCTTCCAATGATAAGAAAACTTTGAGAAGGCTTGCTGGTAGTTTCTTTCTAAACACTGACGGTTCCCTGTACAAAAGAAACTTTGATATGGTACTCCTCAGATGCGTTGATAGAGCAGAAGCAGACTTGTTGATGCACGAGGTGCACGAAGGATCCTTTGGTACCCATGCAGGAGGGCATGCCATGGCTAAGAAATTGCTAAGATCAGGTTATTATTGGATCACAATGGATGCAGACTGTTGTGCCTATGCCAGAAAATGCCATAAATGCCAGATCTATGCGGATAAAGTGCATGTACCTCCCAACCCTTTGAATACAATGTCTTCACCCTGGCCCTTTGCCATGTGGGGCATTGATAAGATTGGCAAGATTGAGTCGACTGCTTCAAATGGCCACAGATTCATCCTGGTAGCCATTGACTATTTCACCAAGTGGGTTGAAGCAGCCTCATATGCAAATGTTACAAGGCAAGTGGTAGCCCGATTTCTGAAAAGGGACATCATCTGTCGATACGGAGTTCCCGAACGAATCATTACTGATAATGGTTCCAATTTGAACAACAAAATGATGGCGGAACTATGCCGGGACTTCAAGATCCAACATCAAAATTCTTCTCCTTACAGGCCAAAGATGAACGGCGTTGTTGAGGAAGCTAATAAGAATATCAAGAAGATTGTGCAGAAGATGGTAGTCACCTACAAAGACTGGCATGAAATGCTACCATTTGCCTTGCATGGGTACCGCACGTCAATCAGAACATCCACTGGGGCAACACCGTATCAGCTTGTGTATGGTATGGAGGCAGTCCTACCTGTTGAAGTTGAATTACCCTCCCTACGGGTACTGATGGATGTTAAGCAGAACGAAGCAGAATGGGTCCGATCCCGATACGAGCAACTGAGTCTGATTGAAGAGAAAAGATTGGCTGCAATCTGTCATGGGCAGTTATATCAAAGAAGAATGAAGAAAGCCTTTGATCAGAAAGTCAGGCACCGAGAGTACCAAGTAGGAGATCTTGTGCTGAAGAGAATCCTCCCTCCTCATACAGACCACAGGGGCAAGTGGACCCCAAATTACGAAGGACCGTTCGTGGTAAAGAAAGTCTTCTCCGGTGGAGCACTGATGCTCAGCACCATGGATGGTGAAGACTTCCCGTCCCCTGTGAATTCAGATGCAGTTAAAAAATACTTCGCATAAAAATGACCCGCTGGACATTAAAACAGAATGTAAGTCCAGGCAAAAATAGGGCATCCCGGCGAGTCAAAAACAGAATAAAAGACTCGGGCAAAAATAAGGGAAAATAAACAAAGAAAAATGTACACCCGCTGAGTTGAAAAGCCACATTGGACAACTCAGGCAAAAATGGGTATCCCGATGGATTGAAAACCCGAAAGGGCGATCCATGCAAAATGAGGGAATAAGCGAACAACTGCATTCTGAATTCGTCTGTATCACTTACAACCGGTTAAGCTTCAAAAGGATCAAGCTTCTGTCAGAATCAGCCTTCTTCAGAAATCAAGACGAGAAGAACGTCAAGAGTCATACTAGTCATAGCAAGAGGGAAGCTCCTTGAAGCGTCGTCAACATTGCCAGCATTTTGTTTCTCAATTTGTAACAATCTCCTCATTTCAGGAGATATGTTTCTTTGACCGTATCTTGCCAATTCAGGGCATATGAATTAATAAAAACAGATTTTCAGTCAAGTTTCACCTCGTACACTTCATTTTATTTGCAAAGAATGTCTGATATCTTTAAAATACTGATTGCATAAATACAGATGCTTATCTTTAAAAATAAAGCGCGTGCTTGCAGGGAATATACTTACTCTCAGAAGTGTCTAACCCCTATGACGGAATCCGGCAAAGGATACCTCGGGATTACTTGTACGTTTCTCTATCTTTGCAGGATTGCAGGTATCCAAAGCGCAACATGGGGCATGAAAGCTTCATCCCAGCAAGCTGGCAAATCAACACTCACTCAGTCTTAGCACCCAAGTGCTTGCTCCCCAGCTGAGTTGCCACTTGTTATTTTCTCCCCAGCCGAGGTGCCAATAATTCTTCCTCAGCTAAGCACAAAGGCCAGGGAACCGCTCCCCCACAGAGTTCTAGCCTCTATCCAGAAGAGCAACGCACGAAGGAATCACAACAGAGTGACGAAAGCTTCTACAAACCCCAGCTGGGCCCCTTATTACTAGGATGGGTCTATCAGTGACCTATACCCCCAAGCAGATACATCTTGTCAGATCTACCAACGATCTCATCCCCAGCTGGGATGTTCACTTCAAGCGAGATCGATCAGAGATATTCACAGCAATGGGATCCGAATCTCGGTTGGGTATCTTTGCATAATCATGGCATTCGCATCATATTCACCCACAAAGCGTAGCATTCCGTCTAATACAGAGCATTACGGCAAAAATCCAACATATTGCATAATCATAAGTCATGGTCTGAATCAAGCACCTGTGAACATTATCAACCCATCAACAATATACCGAATACCCCGCCAGATTCCCCAGCAAAAGCAGTTGCCTCACGTTCACCAATACAAATACACACTCCTTGTGGCACCCGTCTGTGTCATCGTCCCCCAGTAAAGTCACCCGAACAAACACTTGTATATTACAGATACTTCTTGACACCCGTCCGTGTCATATCCCCAGCAGAAAGCCAAAGCGTCCTCTTTGCACTCACGGATACAGATATATATATAACTCTCTTGACGCCCGTCCGTGTCACTTTGCCCAGCATATTCTCTCAAACACTTTGTATACCATATATTTGTTTATATTACACTCTTCTCCTTTTGACACTCGTCCGTGTCGCTTTCCCCAACAGGTGGAACACTTAAATATACACCAATCATACTTATACAGATACTCGTCCATATCTTGTATACACCATGTATATCCCCACAGATTCAACACTAGTCCTTGTTCTTTGTTAACCAGTTGGTACTCGTCCGTATCATCATCTCAGAACATGTGTCAAGCGTTTGTTTCTACCTGATACTCGTCCGTATCATAGTCTTAAGGATGCTCGTCCGCATCTTTAATCCATACACCGTGTCAAACACTTTTGTCTTCTTGAATATAGATACTCGTCTGTGTCTACTATTCCCCAGAAGAGTCCTTTCAGATACAACACTCGTCCGTGTTCCTTGTTAACCAGTTGATACTCGTCCGTATCATCATCTCGGAACACATGCCAGTATTTGTTTCTACCTGATACCCGTCCGTATCATAGTCTTAAGGATGCTCGTCCGCGTCTTTAATCTATACACAATACCAAACACTTATACCTTTTATTTCTTGGATGTAAACACTCGTCCGTGTTTACTATTCCCCAGTAAAACAATTCTCTTCTTATCTGACATTCGTCCTATGTCATGATAAACCCTGAGAGCAGCCGTACCCTGCTAGGTGGTCGTCCTCCACCTCTTGATGATCGTCCTTCATCATGCTCATCCGATGGCCGTCCCCATCGTTGATTTTCTATCCGACATTCGTCCTATGTCGTGATATTTAGCAGCCGTCCCCTGCTAGGTGGTCGTCCTCCACCTCTTGATGATTGTCCTTCATCATTTTATCCAATGGCCGTCCCCATTGTTGATTTTGGTTATCTGGCATTCGTCCTACGTCATGATAAACCTTGAGAGCAGCCGTCCCCTGCTAGGTGGTCGTCCTCCACCTCTTGATGGTCGTCCTCCATCATGCTCGTCCGATGGCCGTCCCCATCGTTGACCTTTTATCCGGCATTCGTCCTATGTCGCGATATTTTCGGCAGCCGTACCCTGCCAGGTGGTCGTCCTCCACCTTAGATGACCGTCCCTCATCTTAACCCCAACAGAGCAGCCGTCCCCTGCTAGGTGATCGTCCTTCACCTTTGATGACCGTACCTCATCATCTGTTTATTTCATTTATTCTTTAACCCGATGGCCGTCCCCGTCGTGGTCCCTTTTCTTTTAGCCCGATGGCCGTCCCCATCGTTGCTTGCTTACTTTATGAACTTGTTGGCCGTCCCCGTCATGTTTCATTAATCCCCAGAGAATCTTACAGCTTTATCTTGATGGCCGTCCCCATCATAATTCATATCCCCAGCATGATGGTCGTCCCCGTCATTGCTTTACTTCACACACTCTCCCCAGCATGCCGGCCGTCCCCGTCATTGCTCTTTACCCAGCAGTCATCCTCTGCTCGACGGTCGTCCTCCGTCGCCCGCACTTTATAATATACTTTTATTTTCCTTTTACAATCTATATCCCTTTTCTTCTTCATTCTGTGAGTGCAAATTTTGGACTGTCTTTGGTATTCAACCACAAGTTATCTTGTTTGCCTGATAAGCCGCTGCTTACATCCTGCACAGCTAACTCATGTTTGAATAGGGGCAGCTGTAAACACCCCAAATTTACCCTCACCCATTCACACCATGGCTTGTGATCATTTCATATGCATAAACACCATCATAGCAGCTCATATCCCATTTTTTGATTCACTGCATAGATTCAAAGTCATCTGCATCTAGGGTTTGTGATCTGAGCAATCCAGGAGCTTCTTGAGCCACTCCAAAGGTCATCAATCACTTCAAAAGGGTCCATGTATGTTCAAGCATCATATTATATCCTCTCAAAGTCAAGAATGTTAAAAGATCACAAGAACTGAGAATGGTATGGAAGCAGAGCCAGGTTTGACTGCACAGATGACCCAAAATTAGGGTTTTGGTTTCAGAGGCCATAACTCCAAATTTTTTGGTCATTCTTGTTTCTATTGGTCTCTATATGGTATAGGGAGTATACATATCAATTTTCATGAAGAAATTCCATGGGGAAGTCATCTGATCAAGAGTTGACTTTTCAAGCAAGTCAGTGCAAAATCAGGGCATCTGAGGCCCCCAATGACCCAACCAAGGGATGTTATTCATCATTTTGATTGTATATGATCTTTATTTGATCATAGAAGAGGTTGGAAGTTCACAAAATTGAAGAATTTCAAGTTTTTGCAAAGTTGACTTTTTGGGCAAGTTTGACTTTTAATGAAAATGTCATTTTATGCAACTTTTTCAACCCTTGCTTTTTGATTCAAAAAAGCTTCAAATGGAAAAACTTTGGTCATGAAAGTTGTAGAATAGATCTTTCCCTTTTCAAAAAGTACAAGAACATGACCTAATTCATTTTGGATCAAAAGTTATGGCTTGTCAAAGTTGGCAAAAATCACTAATTTTCAAGTCATGCTCCAAAGAGGCAAAGTTGCAAATTCATTTCTCAAGGCCAATTAAGTTATCAAATGCACTTCTAATCCACACAACATGATCACACAAGTCCTAAAAATCATAATGGGCCAAGGGATCACATGTTTTATGGCCTATGGAGCAAGTTTCTTTCATGAAAACCAAAAGCAAGCCAAGTTGCAAAACACATGATGACTTCACATCCACTTGCTGGCTAGTGTGCTGATCAATACCTAGCCTTTTCCCTCACCATGCTGCGTAGCACACCCTCCTTGTACTTGGCTAGAGAGTGACCCATGCTTCTCTTACACAAAAGTTGACATTTTGCAAAAGCCACCATACCAATCAATAAAGGACATGTCACTTCATCTGACCAATAGCATTTGTTTATACAAAGAAAATGCAAGCCAAACCACACAAGAAGCAAGCCTGAAACACACAACAACTCAACATTCTCATTTTCACCCTCAAAAGCAAAAGCTTCCGAAACTCAGCATACAAGCCACAAACAATGAAACAAACTTCACAAACCTTCTCACCATGCTTCACTGAACACAAACCAACCTTCAAAACAGCCTGAAAGCCATAGAATCACAAACACGATCCTCACCTGACCTTGAACAGAACTTGTTCAAACTTCCAAACCAGCCATCACAAACTCTTTCTAGGCATCAAGACTTCATCAGGGAGGTCACAAGAGTGGTTTTGCACAAGAGAAGAGGTCAGAAAGTTCCAGGTTGAAAAGCTTCAAACTCAGGTAGCTTCATGAACATTTTTTCCAGAAATGGATTTTTAAGTTTCTAAGTTGTTCTTCATGTCTTGCTGATCACTCTGGTACTTTTATTTTCTGAAATGGTTGAGAGATGAGTATTTAATCTTGTTCTGAAACTTTTTGCCCTAAAACTATTTTGATTCGATTTAGCTGATTTAGGAATGATAAATGGTGTTTGAGTGAGGGGTTTGTTTCGTTTTTGAATGGGGATGAATTCTGGATAGTTAGTTTTCATTTTCATTGCGTGTAGAGTGATTTAGCATTTGGACTCGCCGGAGAAGATGACCGGAACCACTATTCCGGTCATCTGAAAGTCATTAGGGCTGGGATTAGGGTTTAATCTTTAATTAGTGGAATTTGAATTTGAGCCGTAGGATGTGGCGCCAAGTCTCTTCCCGCGCGCGTATGTTTGAATCTGGATCATTGGATGTGCATACTTTTCTATTTTCAGTTTTATTTCATTTTTATTTTCCATTTAATTACATTGTTTTCTCCAATTTATTAAAAATAGCAAAATCATTTTTTAAAATTCTGAAATTTTTTATACAAACTTTTATTTAATTTCAGAAATCAAAAATGTTTTTATTTTTATTTTTCGCATTAAAAAAATATTTTTAAATATTTAAAAGTTTATTTTTAATTAATTAATGAGAATTAATTAATTAAAAATACTTTTGGGTATTTAAAAATCACCAAAAAATTCATGAAACCTTTAAAAACATTTAGAAACATTGTCCAACCCTCAAACCAAATTTCTTTTTTGATCTTGATGCATTTTGAGAATTTACCATGGAATTAATTCATTTCTAAGGCATTATTTTGATCCAAACTTCAAAAAAATCATTTCTGCCAAACCATTGAGAGTTGGACTTTGATTCTTTTTGCATTGTGTTATGCCTATCATGTAGTTTGTGAGATTAAATGGGCATGGTTTGATCTTTCATTTTCCATTTGTTTGACATTTTTCTTGTTAAGGAACCCTAAAACCCTAGAAATTCTAGGAAATTCATAACTTTTATTAGCTTAAGAGTTGGAACTTTTCCTTTGGGCAGTGAGTTAATATAGGTTTAGGGATCCTTTGAGTGCATTTTCAATTTTTTATCTTGATGTTTGCTTCTGATTTTGGTTTTTGTTTGATGCTTTGATAATAAACCCTAATTTGGGCTTCCATATGCATCCATCTTGCATTTGCATTCATACCTTGACTTGCCAGGGCATTTTGTGCATCCATTTGATTCATTTGACATCTTAAGACATATTGAAAGCATGTTTGATCATTGCATCTTGCATTTGCCATGTTGTATGCCATTTGCACTTCATAACTTTTCATGTATGATCATGGTTCTTAACTTGCTTCATTTGCATCCATAAGTTTGTATGATCATCCCCATGTGTTGTTTCATATTTGCATCATCCCATAGCATCATTATCATCATGTAAATGCTTCTAGTTTTGGTTTGCATCATGCCATTTCATTCCATCTTGCATTGCATTGCATTTCTTTCACTAACTTTTCAGGTGGTAAGCAACTTTGAGAAGTGAATTTGCCTTCACTTCTCACAATTTCTTCTCATATCCTTTATGCATCCTTTCTGCATTTTGTTATGTGTTTGAGATTGAGTTTGCTCATTCTTCTTCTTCTTACTTTCTTTCCTCCAGTGACTTGACTTCTTGAATGAAGCAAGTTACTTTGCTTTCTCATTGCTCCATTCATCTGTTTCCTGGTGGTTCCATTGAAGACTTCTTTCTTGAACCTCACAAACCTTAGGAACAACAGGGCATGACGATGATTAGGGTTTTGATTAGTTCCCCTACTTAGTTTTACCTTTGTGTCTCATTGAGTCTTCTCTTCTCATCTCATAATCAAGGACTAAACCCTAAAGGCTTTGAGGCTTTGTGATTAAGCTTATGCCTGCATCCTTCTATTAGGATGGAGTGTATAACTTTAATCCTAAGTGTTAAACCCTTAATGTGTTTAAATCCTTTAATCAATTCACTTAACAATCATCAAGACATTACACTTGTAACTTGGGCCTTGCATTAGGGTTCTAATTCTTCCTTAAATGGTTAAGAAGGACTAACCCTAGTGTTAATGGACAAGTCCCCCTCAAGTTGTCTTACAAACCCTAAAACTCACTTCATCATCTAATCATTAACTAAAATCCACTTAATAAAGGTTTTGTTTTGTCATGAGTTTAATCCCTAATCATGGATTAAGTTGAGGAGCTTTCCTCAGCTTAAACACTCTCATCTATTATCCTTCTATTAGGATGGTGTAATGAGTCTGTTTAATCCCTGATTATGGCTTAAACCCATTACTTAACACTAAACAAAAACCACAAAAACATCTAAATAATCGCAAGTAGGTTAATGATCTTAATCCTACACCATGCTGATTAAGTGCGAGAAGCTGACTTCACACTTAAGGCATTCTCATTACCCCTAATCAGAGGGAAGATGTGATGAGTTTACTAACCCATTGGTTTAGGCTTAAGCTCATTTTCTTATGACAAACTTTCAAAAGCAATAAAAGATTGAAAACTCAAAAACAAACAATAATCGTCTCCTCCGGGATTCTTTTCTCATCTCATTCACTCACAAACGAGAACTTGTTTCTTCCGTCTAATGCAAGACAGTTTGCACCTGAGCCAGACAGGTCATACACTTGAGTATAGACAAGTAAGCAGTTCATCAGTCAATTCATCTTTCAGTCTCTTTGGGTCGAACTACGGTGTTCTGACTTCCTCATTGCACGAGAGGATACGTAGGCATAACTTAACTGTTATCGAACAAAAGTCTTTGTATATTCCCCCTCTTTCCAGCATTATTCTTTAAAGCCTCATTCTTGAGCATTTCATTCTTGTTCTTACACTGACATTGTATGTTTATACACTTCACATTTCTTTTGCACTGACACCTGTACATCCTTTTCCAGCTCCTTTATACACAAATTGCACTGACACTACCCCTTTAAAACACAAATATTTTAAGCGTGGATCCCATCGAGTACGACGGACAATCTGGGTGCTAATACCTTCCCAGGTTGTAACCAACCCCCTTTCTCAGTCTCTCTGGTTCGCAACCGTCTTATCCATCTTTTTCTAGGTTTATGCAGCATTACCTTTCCTCCGGGATAAAAATGCCTAGCTGGCGACTCTATTCATTTCCCGTGAGTTCACTCCTGTGTGTTCTCACAACCTCCTTTCGCCGACCGTTCGCGTCTGTACCTTTATCTGGGGCCATTTCCCATTTATCGGGAGCGACACCTGTGCGGCCAGCTCACGCCACCTCTGAGCATACTGCTTAAAACTTTCCTTGGGTCCTTGAGACAAATTCTGCAACTGAGTGCGGTTTGGAGCCATATCAATATTGTATTGATATTGTTTGAGAAAAGCTTTAGCTAAATCTTTCCAGCATCGGATAGAGACCCTACTTAGCTTCATGTACCAGCTCAATGAAGCTCCAGATAGACTATCTTAGAAGAAATGCATCCAAAGTTTCTCATCATAAGTGTGAGCCGAGATTTTTCCAAAGTATGCATGAATGTGAGTTATAGGGCACGTGCTGCCATTGTACTTGTCAAATGATGGCACCTTGAACTTAGGAGGGATTCCGACTCCTGGCACTAACCCAAGATTGGTTACATCGATGCCTAGGGAATTCTGACATTCCATGGCCTTAATCTTCTCCGCCAGGTCTTCATACCTTCGGTTGTTGACCTCATTCATATTACCCATATCAGCATCCAGTATGGTGAACTGGTCTTCCTGAGTGTCTTCATTACGAGCCGCGGTCCCATTTAGATTTGGTCCTCTGTTACGGGCAGCGTTAGGATCCACATTCTCCGTCGGTGTTCCAGTATTAGCATTCCCACGGGGTTGCTCAACCATCAACCTGAGACGCTCTTGATTCTGAGCAATGTCGGTCATCATGTCCATGAACTGATCCATCCTCTGTCGGAGCTCATTGAGATCAGTCTGCATTCGCTCAGCCATTCTCACTCGGTTTCTTTTCGTTGGATACCGATGAACGTGTTGACCAGCTATATTGCCTGAAGTTGAATAAGTTAGGAAGCCCGAATGACCTGTAAAAATGCAAAATATGCAAATCATGCAGTAAATGTGTATGATATGTTCATGAAGATGCGACATGCAACCCTGCAAATGAGTAAGCATGTGTTAGTGATGCAAGCTGGCATGTGATCAAAGGTCTGGCGATCACTGGTCTGACGTTGGTGTCGAGAAGACAATCATGTGCTATTAAAGAATCGTGATAACCGTACCACCGAAATCCCGGATTTCAAACACCAAAGGACCATGTAGAACCTGATCATAATACTGAATAATGCTGGAAAAGTGGGTATGTTGGAAGTTCAGGGTTCCTGCAAACCTGTAAACCCATCCCATCTCACGGGTATGCTACCCCAAGTCAACATCACGGACTCTCAAAGTCGGATAGCAATAATAAGTTCACCATTTCCGAGAAATGGCTCATGACCAAATCAGGGAATAGGTTTGGCATTATGTACTAACCAGGGAGGTCTCAGCTGAGTACGGGGAAAACAAGCATCCCTCATAAGTCCTCAGCTTCAAGCACTGAATCGAGAAACAATAGTACATTCATCCCGAAGGGTACAATACTATCGTCATACGAACAGTTTGCCTTAACTGGGTTCCTATGAGAGAACCAGGCCATCCTATGCGAGTTCCCAATGGGCCCTCGGATGCGAGTGGGTTTGCCAACAAATGTGGTCTGCCACTGTCATCACTGGAGAGGGTTGTTTCCACTAATGTTCTTAATGATCGGTCCCTAGCTGCACATAACCATCAAGGTCGTATCCCGAAGTGGAGGAAATCCCCACACAAGATATTTCCCAGACGGTCGCAACCTGGGTGTGAAACACATCGCCACTCATCATGCCACATGCGAGTACAACGTGTCCACGCTAATCCTATAGTGCACTCCAGCCGGGTATTTGGCTTATCTCACAGTAACTCCCATCCCACAGAAAAAATAAAAACCAGCACAGCCAGACAGTGATAATGATGCATGATAAATACTGAAAGCAGTAAATAAATGCCGTAAAATAAAGTTGTAAAGTAAAACTGTAAATGAAAACAGTAAAGCTAAAGTAAAGCACACAGCAGCAAACATATAAACACACAAGGAAACAAAATCAAATAGGCGCTAGGATTGACTCTACAATGGAAACCAGAGATTCTGGGTTCGATCCCCAGCAGAGTCGCCAGCTGTCGCTCCCGGGATTTTCATCCTAGTACAAACGCGAAAGTGGCGCGGAAAGATAGAGTTGCCAGCCATGCATTTTTATCCCGAAGGAACGAGAAAGGTAATGCTGCACAAACCTGAAGAAGAAGGAAAGGAAGAGGCCTTGTGAACCAAAGATCTGGGTTCGGGAGTTGGTTACGACCTGGGAAGGTATTAGCACCCAGATCGTCCGCCGTACCCGACGGGATACACGCTTGCTTGCTTGTTTCAAAGGGTGAGAAATACGAATGCTGCTAAATAAAACTGCTGACTGGAAACTGGAATGAGCAAAGGGAACTGGAAAAAGAGAGCAAAACGAAGAACGGGGAAAATGTAGGGAAAATAAAGAATGTGCTCGAACGGGGCCTACCCCGCTGCCTACGTACCTCATCAGGATAATGAGGATCAGAGTCGACGTAGTTCGCCTAACTAAGGCGGGAACTATGTTGTGTTTTTTAGGATGACATTGCCATAGCTCTAGCTCAGGTGTTACCGGCTCTGACTCGAGGGTGTTTACCGTGTCGCTGTTTGAACTGTCAAGGCAAGTCGCATGCTTCCGCAAAGATTAGGAGATGAGAAGAGAAGACGCGATGTCTTTGTTGATTGTCTTTTATGAGAAGTGTTTTGGAGTCTGTTTGTGAACATTCTCATACTAAGACTTATCCATCGTGGTAGGGACTTACACCTCGCCCCGAAACAGGACGTGTATAAGAACTTCGCAACAAAGTCTCGTGTCGTACAAGAACATTCGGTTTTTATTAAGTGTCTTTTATTGTTTGAAGATGAGAGAAGAAGACTCAAATTGGAAAAGGACAAAACAAAGGGGGGCTAAGACCAACCCTAAGTTATTTATTATGCACAAAAGGGAGATCCTAATGGTTAGTGAGGTTTTCTAATCCTAAGGAGCAAAAGGAAAAGAAAGAAGAAAAAGGATGCAACTTACTTCCTAATAAAGGTAAATTGGTCCTAACAATAGGGGAAATCCTACCAAACACAAATATGGAAGGAAAAATGGATTAAAATGCATAAAAAATAAAGGATAGGGTGGAGGAAACATACCTCAATCTTCCCCTCTACAAAACAAATGTTAATGTGCATTTTTATTAAAAATAATAAAGCAAACACAACAATTTAATCCTAAGGCAACTTGGACCTAAACTAGACTCAATCTTAGGTTTAAGGGTGCCTACACTATGCTAAACCAAAATTCAGCAACTATTTACAGCACTCAAATACACAAACAGCTATGAAAACAATGCATAATACAAACAGCATACTACAACTATCATGCAGCATGAAAAAGTAGGTGTAAAAGATTACAAACAGCATGCGAACATACAAACAACACACTTTTTACAGCACCTTTATGCAAAAACAACTATGAAATGCAAAATCCATAATTGATTGTTTTCATATTTTAATGCACAAACTCAATGAATAATGCACTAAACTCATCATGAACATACATTTGAACATGGATCATCATATAAAAATGCAAGAACATGAATATTTTTGAAGGATTATGAAAAAGTGCATCACATGGTTGATTATGCAACAAGTAATGCAAAAGTGTAACACATGAACATGGCATAAGAACATGATGATTATTGATTATGAACATGCAACATGATAACTCAACAAACATGCTAAATTTAATGCAAAATTCAGAATTCGAATCGATGTACATGATAGGATTAAACATGCAAACAAATGCAACTAAATGCACATTCATATGATCATGCAAAATGCAACATTCATCAACATAATGAAATGCAAAATGATTTAATGCAATGCAAAAGATGTGAAAACATAATGCAACATGATTATTATATATCTAATGATGCATGAACATCGCAGCAAGATGCAAGAAGTCAAAGTATACACAAAGAAGCACAAAAACGCATAACACACGACATGAACGGAATCGTGTCGAAACGACTCGAAATGAGGGAATGAGCTACTGGAAATGGACTCAAAAATTCCCTAAAATCAATACCTAAACATATATGAACAATAGGGGCACTACGAAGCAAGATTGAGCAATCCAATAAGCTGAAAAACCAAAATTCAACAGCGTTAACCGGTTAACCATATGCGTTAACCGGTTAACGGACCTAAAACAGCAGCAATTTGGCCAAAAGCACGCGTTAACCGGTTAACCAAATGCGTTAACCGGTTAACACTGAACAAAATGTGAAAAAAGCTTTTAAAATAAGTGCTTTTGACCACAATCTTGCTTCTAATGATCCCTAACATACCTAGGAACATGCTAGCAATAATTTCTACTTAATTTGGGCTTATTTACATATGATAGAACCTATAACTATCAACACTTTAAATCCAAAATCGACAACAATCACAAAATGCAAGCAACACATAACGGAAACAGAATTGATTTTAAACAAAGCGAGAAGCAATTAAAGAATGCCAAAATGGCGAGATGAAAATAATAACTTAAAAAAGAAGTGATTAAGATCACCAACCTACGAAGCGGAGAAGTGCTTCGGTGATTGTTGCAAGAATCGGAGCTTGATCAAAGAGAAAACCAAGAAAACCGAGAAATCGTAAAATAAATACGTTCTTCACGTTTGAATCTCCGTGTGCTTCCGATAAGCTGAAATCTTCAACAAAATCACTAGCTTCTTCTTCTTCAATCCACAATTAATGGAGGTTGGAGGCTTAAGCTTCAAGATCTTCAAGTTTCAATGTGAAACTTGAAGAGCTTATTCAAATAAGCTTTGGTGAAAGGAGGGAAAATGGAGGAAAAATGAGAGAGAAAAAGTGATTGTGAAAGAGTGAAAAAATTGGAATTGTGGGAACCCTTTGCATTGAAGTGATTAAGGAATATATAGAGGCTAGGCTTGGAGCTAGGTTTGGAATGGAATTAGGTTTGGGGCCCAAAAAATAGGTTTGGGATCCAAAATTAGGTTTGGTAGTTAGTTAGGGTTAGGGTTGGAAAAGGGAATATTCCTTGGAACACTCTAGAAGATGGTAGAAACATCCAAGGGAAATGGAGTGGAATTGAAGTGGAAAAATAAGAGGGAAAGAGTGAAAGAAATGTGGAAAGAAAGTGGAAGGAAAAGCGGAAAGAAAAGGGAGGGAAATGTGAATTCTTCCCTTTTGGTGGGTTAGCTTGGAAATGGTTTTGGATTATTTTTGGGATACTATTTTTCTCTTGAACTCCAAGGCAAGCCTCGATCGACCACACACCTCATGCAAAGGATGATGAATGATTTATTTATTTTATTTTTTTAAAATGAGAGGCGATAATATGCGGAATGATGCAAGAATGAAGCGTAAACCGCTCGAGGTTGATGATAAATAAGAGGGAAAATTTTGGGGTGTTACAGGAAGAAGGAAGTTTCAGCCACTCTGTTGGGGATGTGTTTCAGGCATTGCTCTACTGGGGAGAGAATGGAAACTTTGTGGGGAGGCAGTTCCATTAACTCTGCTAAGGATGAGAGAGATCTGGCACTCTAGTGAGGGATAGGAAAGTTCTTTGATCACCTTGCTATGAAATAGTTGTCAAGCATTGCTCGAGAGGTCCCACTTGGGGAGGAGATAACTTCTGGGAAGTAGCATGTTGGGGATTCAATGCTTGATATGCCCCATGCTGTGTATTGAATACCTGCAACCTGTTAAGACAAAATAAAACGCACAAGTATCCCGATCCATCCCTAACCGGATTCTGTTATAGGAGTTAAACTTATTTGAAAGTAATACATTTCCTGCAAGCATTTTATTAAAAATGTCTCATATGTTTTATGCAATGGTTGTATTATGAACATTGGATGATTTGAAAACAAAACAATAATGTACAAAACAAGGTGTGATTGAAAGCTCTGATTTTATTAATTTGGGTGCCCTGAATTGGCAAGTACAGTCAAAAGAAGCGAATCCCCTGGAAGGAGGAGATTGCTGTAAATTGAGAAAATAAAAGTGTTGGCAGTGTTGAAGATGACGCTTCAGTGAGCTTCCTTTGCTATGACCTGTATGACCTTGACGTTCTTCTTGTCTTGCTTTCTGGAGAAGGCTGATTCTGACTGATGCCTTGTCCTTTCAGAGCTTGCATGTCGTAAGCGATACAGACGAATTCAGAATGCAGTCGTTCGCTTATTCCCTGATTTTGCGTGGATCGCCCTTTCGGGTTTTCAATCCACCGGGATACCCATTTTTTCCTGAGCTTTCTAATGCGGCTTTTAAACTCAGCGGGTGTACATTTTTCCTGGACGTACATTCTGTTTTTATGTCCAGCGGGTCATTTTTATGCGAAGTATTTTTTAACTGCATCTGAATTCACAGGAGATAAGAAATCCTCGCCATCCATAGTAGTGAGCATCAGTGCTCCACCGGAGAAAACTTTGTTTACTATGAATGGGCCTTCGTAGTTTGGCGTCCATTTGCCCCTGTGGTCTAAATGGGGAGGAAGAAGTCTCTTCAGAGCAAGCTCTCCCATTTGGTATTCCCGAAGTCTGACTTTCTGATCGAAGGCTTTCTTCATCTGCTTTTGATATAACTGCCCATGACAGATGGCAGCTAGCCTTTTCTCCTCGATCAGATTCAGCTGATTGTACCGAGACCGGACCCATTATGCTTCATCCAACTTTACATCCATCATTACCCGTAAGGAGGGTAGCTCAATTTCAACAGGTAGGACAGCTTCCATACCATACACAAGCTGATAAGGCGTTGCCCTAGTAGATGTTCTGATTGAGGTTCGGTACCCATGCAAGGCAAATGGTAACATCTCATGCCCGTCTTTGTAGGTGACTACCATCTTCTGCACAATCTTCTTGATGTTCTTGTTAGCAGCCTCAACAGCGTCATTCATCTTTGGCCTGTAAGGAGAAGAGTTGTAATGTTGGATTTTGAAGTCCCGACACAGTTCTGCCATTATTTTGTTGTTCAAATTGGAACCATTATCAGTGATGATTCGCTCGGGAACTCCATTTCGACAGATGATATCTCTTTTCAGAAATCTGGTTACCACTTGTCTGGTGACGTTTGCATACGAAGCTGCTTCAACCCATTTGGTGAAGTAATCAATGGCTACCAGGATGAATCTGTGGCCATTTGAAGCAGTCGCTTCAATCTTACCAATCATGTCAATGCCCCACATGGCAAAGGGCCAAGGTGAAGACATCACGTTCAAAGGATTCAGAGGCACATGCACTTTATCTGCGTAAATTTGGCACTTGTGACACTTTCTGGTATAGGCACAATAGTCTGCATCCATTGTGATCCAGTAGTAACCTGATCTTAATAACTTCTTTGCCATTGCATGTCATCCAGCATGGGTACCGAAAGAACCTTCATGCACCTCCTGCATCAGCAGGTCTGCTTCTTTCTTGTCAACACATCTGAGCAGGACCATGTCGAAGTTTCGCTTGTATAATGAACCATCAGCATTGAGAAAGAAACCACCGGCCAATCTTATTAAAGTTTTCTTATCATTAGATGATGCCCCAGGTGGGTATGTCTAATTTTCTAAGAAGCATTTGATGTCATGGAACCAAGGCTTATCATCGCTAGCAATGTCCACGGAGAAAACATATGCTGGTCGGTCCAGTCTGGATACCAGAATTCGAGGCACATAATTGGCATTTTGAACTTTGATCATGGAGGAAATGGTATCCAAAGCGTCCGCAAACTGATTCTCATCCCGAGGGATGAACTCAAGTTTGACTGTTGTGAAGAAAGTCAATAATCTCCTCGTATAGTCACGGTACAGAATCAGATGCTCCTGGTGAGTGTACCATTTGTCGTTGGTCTGAATGATTACCAAAGCCGAATCTCCGAATACATTCAAGGTTTTGATCCTGTGGTCAATGGCCTCCTCAAGACCCATGATACAGGCTTCGTATTCTTCTTCGTTGCTTCGTTGTTAGTGCGGGTAAAGGTGAGTTTTTCCGAGAAAGGCATATGAACTCCTTTTGGTGTAATGAGCACTGCACCAACCCCACGACCATTCATATTAACAGCCCCGTCAAACATCATAGTCCATTCTTCTTCTGGGTCAAGCCGTTCAGTGTGAATTGGCTCTTCACAATCTTTTTCTTTTAGGTACATGATGTCTTCATCAGGGAAGTCAAATCTCATGGGCTGGTAATCATCAATGGGTTGCTCAGCCAGATAGTCAGACAGTACACTGCCTTTGATGGCCTTTTGAGATGTGTACTGAATGTCATACTTTGTCAGAATCATTTGCCACCTCGCAACCCTTCCGGTAAGTGCTGGCTTCTCAAATATGTACTTGACGGGGTCCATTTTGAGATCAACAAGGTAGTGTGAGTCAGCATATATTGTCGTAGTCGGCGAGCAACCCACGCTAAAGCACAACAAGTTTTCTCGAGCAGTGAATAACGTTGTTCACAGTTGGTAAACTTTTTGCTTAGGTAGTATATTGCATACTCTTTTCGACCAGACTCGTCATGCTGGCACAACACACACCCCATTGATCCTTCGAATACTGTCAGGTACATTATTATAGGTCTTCCTTCAATTGGAGGCATGAGGATTGGAGGTTCTTGTAGGTACTCCTTGATCTTGTCAAAAGCTTTCTGACAATCGTCGTTCCACCTGACTGTTTGTTCCTTTCTTAACAGTTTGAACAAGGGTTCACAGGTTGCAGTGAGGTGAGATATGAACCTTGATATGTAGTTCAATCTACCTAAAAACCCCCGAACTTCTTTTTCAGTCCTAGGTGCAGGCATCTCCTGAATGGCTTTGACTTTGTCGGGATCAACCTCAATTCCCTTTTCACTTACGATAAATCCCAGCAACTTACCAGAATGTACCCCGAATGTACATTTGTTGGGGTTCAACTTCAGCTGATATTTCCTCAGACGCTTGAACAACTTCAGCAGATTTACCAGATAATCTTTTTCAGTAAGGGACTTTGCAATCATGTCATCTACGTAGCATTCAATTTCTTTGTGGATCATATCGTGGAATAACGTTACCATAGCTCGTTGATACGTTGCTCCGGCATTCTTCAGTCCAAATGGCATTACCTTGCAAAAAAACGTGCCTTAAGGTGTGATGAAGGTTTTTTTCTCCATGTCTTCGGGTGACATCTTGATCTGATTATACCCAGAAAATCCATCCATGAAAGAAAATACCGAGAACTGAGCTGTGTTGTCCACCAATACATCAATGTGAGGTAATGGGAAATCATCCTTCGGGCTAGCTCTATTCAGATCCCGGTAATCCACGCACATACGCACCTTGCCATCCTTCTTAGGTACGGGTACAATATTAGCAACCCACGGCGGGTAACTAGTCACAGCAAGGAAACCGGCGTCCCACTGTTTTTGTACTTCTTCCTTAATCTTCATGGCCATATCCGGGAGAGTACGACGCAACTTCTACTTGACTGGAGGGAAATCTTCTTTCGATGGTAGCTTGTGCATGACAATATCCGTATCTAGACATGGCATGTCTTGATAGGACCAAGCAAAGACGTCTACGTATCCTCGAAGCATGCTGATAAGCTGTTCTTTTACTGTGTCGCTCCCGGGATTTTCATCCTAGTACAAACGCGAAAGTGGCGCGGAAAAGGTAGAGTCGCCAGCCAGACATTTTTATCCCGAAGAAATGGGAAAGGTAATGTTGCACAAACCTGAGGAAGAAGGAAAGGACAAGGTCCTGTGAATCAAAGATCTGGTTTCGGGAGTCGGTTACGAATTGGGAAGGTATTAGCACCCCAATCCGTCTGTCGTACCCGACGGGATCCACGCTTGCTTGTTTGTTTCAAAGGGTGAGAAATAACTGCTGCTGAATAAAATCGCTGACTGGAATGGGAATGAGAAATAAGAAAGGAATAAGAAAAGAGAATGGAAAGAAAGAGGGAAATGTAGGGAAAATAAAGAATGTGCTCGAACGGGCCCTACCCCGCTGCCTACGTACCTCATCGGGATAATGAGGATCAGAGTCGACGTAGTTCGCCTAACTAAGGCGGGAACTTTTTATGTTTTTTAGGATGACGTTGCCATAGTTCTAGCTCAGGTGTTACCGGCTCTGACTCGAGGGTGTTTACCGTATCACTGTTTGAATTGTCGAGGCAAGTCGCATTCGTCCGCAAAGATTAGGAGATGAGAAAAGAAGACGCAATTGTCTTTATTGATTGTCTTTTATGAGAAGTGTTTTGGAGTTTGTTTGTGAACATTCTCATACTAAGACTTATCCATCGCGGGAAGTACTTACACCTCGCCCCGAAACAGGACGTGTATAAGCACTCCGCAACAAAGTCTCGTGTCGTACAAGGACGTTCAACCTTTATTAGGTGTTTTATTGCTTTTCTTTTGTGAGATGAGAAAGAATGACTCATGTCGGAAAAAGGACAAAAACTAAGGGGACTAATACCAACCCTAAGTTATTCATTATATACACAATGGAGATCCTAATGGTTTGTGAGGTTTTCTAATCCTAAAGATCAAAAAGGAAAAGAAAGAAGGGAAAAGGATGCAACTTACTTCCTAAGGAAGGTAAGTTGGTCCTAACAATGGGGAATCCTACCAAACACAAATATGGAAGGAAAAGATGAATTAAAATGCATAAAAGAAGTGCATAAAAAATAAAAGGATAGGGTGAAGTAAACTTACCTCAATCTTCCCCACTACAAGACAAATGATTAATGTGCATTTTTATTAAAAAGAATAAGGCAAAGACACAACAATTAAATCCTAATTAAATTCTAAGGCACCTTGGACCTAAACTAGACTCTATTTTAATCATAAAGGAACTAAAAAATGCTAGGACAAAACTACAACACCTATTACAGCCCCTATTACACAAACAACCATGAAAATAATGCATAACACTAAGCAGCTTTTTACAGCCAGCATGCAACATGAAAAAGTAGGTGTAAAAAGTCAAATACAGCATGTACACATAACAAACAGCATACATTTTACAGCACTTATGCAAAAAACAACTATGAAATGCAAAATCCAGAATTGATTATTTTCCTTTTTAATGCACAAACTTAATGCAAAATGCACCAAATTTCTCATGAACATGCTCTTGAACCTAAATCAACACATATAAATGCAAGAACATGAACCTTATTGAATGATTATGCAAACATGCATCACATGGATTATGCAACAAGTAATGCACAAAATAGCACATGAACATGCATATGAACATGGCATGTGAACATGATGATCATTGATGCAACATGATAGCTCAACAAACATATTAAATTCAATGCAAAATTCAGAATTAAATTGATATGGATGATGTGATCAAATATGCAACAAAATGCAACCAAATGCACATACATATGATTATGGAAAATGCAACATACATCAATACAATGAAATGCAAAATGATTTAATGCCATGCATACATGTAAAAACCAGAATGCAACATAATTATTTACATGCCAAATGATGCATAAACATGGCAACAACATGCAAGAAACCAAGCTATGCACAAAGAAACACAAAAATGCATAATACGCAACATGAACGGAATCGTGTCGAAACGACTCGAAATGGGGGAATGAACAACTGGAAATGGACCCAAAAATTCCTTAAAATCATTAACTAAACATGTATGAACATTAGAGGCACTAGAACTTAGGACTAAGCCATCAAATAAGCAAGAAAACAAAAAATTAACAGCGTTAACCGGTTAACTAATTGGTTAACCGGTTAACGGACCTAAATCTGCCCTGTTTTGTGGCCAATACGCACCTGTTAACTGGTTAACCAAATGGTTAACCGGTTAACACTGATCCAGAATGTGAAAAAAGTTTAGAAATAAGTGCTATTGGCCACAAACTCACTTCTAATAATCCCTAACATACCTAGGAACATGCTAGCACTAATTTCTACTTAATTTGGACTTATTTACACATGCTAACACCTATAGCTATCAACACTTTAGCTTTTAAATCATTACAAATCTTAAAATGCAAGCAACACATAATGAAACATAATCGATCGCCATCAAAATGAAAAGCACTTAAAGAACGCCAAAAGTGGCAAGATGAAAAGAATAACTTAAAGAAGAAGTGATTAAGATCACCAACCTACGAAGCAAAGGAGTGCTTCGGTAATTGTTGCAAGAATCGGAGCTTGATCGAAGAGAAAACCAAAAAGCCAAGAAATCGCAAAATAAATGCGTTCTTGATGCTTGAATCTTCGCACACTTCCGATAAGACGAAATCTTCAACAAAATCACTAGTTTCTTCTTCTACAATCCATAATTAATGGAGGTTGGAGGCTTAAGCTTCAAGATCTTCCAGTTTCAATGTGAAACTTGAAGAGCTTATTCAAAGAAGCCTTTGGTGAAAGGAGGGAAAATGAAGAAAAAGTGAGAGAGAAAAAGTGATTATGAAAAAGTGAAAATTTTGGAATTGTGGGAACCCTTTGCATTGAAGTGATTAAGGATTATATAGAGGCTAGGTTTGGAGCTGGGTTTGGGATGAAATTAGGTTTGGGGGCCAAAAATTAGGCTTGGTATCCAAAATTAGGTTTGGGAGTTAGTTAGGGTTAGGGTTGGAAAAGGAATACTCCTTGGAATATTTGGAATATTCCTTGGAACACTCTAGAAGATGGTAGAAGTTAGTGGAAGTTTCCAAGGGAAATGGAGTGGAATTGAAGTGGAAAAAGGAGAAGGAAATAATGAAAGGAAGTGTGGAAATAAAGTGGGAGGAAAGGTGGAAAGAAAAGGGAGAGAGAGGGGTGAATTCTTCCTTTTTAATGGGTTAGCTTGAAAGTGGTGTGGATTATTTTTGGTACATCATTTTCTCTTGAACTCCAATGTTTGCCAAGCCTCGATCGACCACACACCTCTGTAAACACCCCAAATTTGACATCACCCATTCACACCATGGCTTGTGATATCTTCATATGCATAAGTTCAATCATAGCATGTCATACCACATTTTTGATTCACTGCATTGGTTCAAAGTCATCTGCATCTAGGGTTTGTGATCTGAGCAATCCAAGAGCCATTTGAGCCACTCCAAAGGTCATCAATCACTTCAAAGGGGTCCATGTATGTTCAAGCATCATGTTATATCCTCTCAAAGTCAAGAAAGTCAAAAAATCACAAGAACTGGGAATGGCATGGAAGCAGAGCCAGGTTTAACTGCACAGATGACCTAGAATTAGGGTTTTGGTTTCAGAGGCCATAACTCCAAATTTTTTGGTCATTCTTGTTTCTATTGGTCTCTATATGTTATAAGGATCATGCATATCAATTTTCATGAAGAAATTCAATGGGGAAGTCATCTGATCAAGAGTTGACTTTTTGAGCAAGTTAGTGCAAAATCAGGGCATCTGAGGCCCCCAATGACCCAACCAAAGGGTGTTCATCATCATTTTGATTATGTATGATCTTTATTTGATCATAAAAGATGTTGGAAGTTCACAAAAATTGAAGAATTCCAAGCCATTTGCAAAGTTGACTTTTTGGAAAATGACTTGTAATGGAAACTTGCCATTTTGGGAAACTTTTTCAACCCTTGCTTTTTGATTCAACAATGCTTCAAATGGGAAAACTTTGGTCATGAAAGTTGTAGAATGGATCATTCCCTTTTCAAAAAGTACAAGAACTTGTTCTAATTCATTTTGGATCAAAAGTTATGGCTTGTCAAAGTTGGGAAAAATCACATAATTTCAAGTTTTCTACCAAAGAGGCAAAGTTGCAAAATCCCTTACCAAGGCAAATTGTGCTATCAAATGGACTTCTAATCTTCATACAAACATGAACCAATGTCTAAAAGTCAGATTGCATCAAAGGTTTGGCCATTTTCATGACTTGTGGATCAAAAAACTTCAAAAGGGCCAAAGATGATCAAAGTTGCAAAACCTCACTCAAACCCTAATCCATTTGCTGGCTGACTTCAAAATTGATCCTATGGTTCTCCTCATTTCTTGCTACGCAGGACACCCCTCTTGTCCTTGACCTCTCTTACACAAAGCTTGACTTTTTTGCAAAAGACCCATACCAATCACCATAGGCCACCAACAACTCTCTGACCTATCACCACTTGATACATGGACCAAAAGCAGCTCAACACACCACACACTCAAGCCTGAAACAATCTCCAAGCCAGCATTCTCATTTTCCACCTCTTATGCAACTTCCTTCGAAATTCATCATACAAGCATCAAACATCCAAACAAACTTCACAAAACATCTCAGCATACTACCCTGATCATTTCCCTGCCCTCATTCATCCCTGAAACATCCTCAAACTGAAACACGATTTCCTCACTTCACTGAACAGAACTCAAGCAATCTCTCAAACCAGCACAAATAAACTTCAAACAAGCTTTGCAAACACTTGAGGGAGGTCAGTAGAGTTGATTGGCAACAAGGAACTGGTCCAGAAGCTCTTGGGTTGAAAGCTTCGATTCAGGTAGCCATGGAAATTCATTTTTCCAGAACTCTTATTTCTTGTTTCTAAAATGATCTACATGCTTCCCTGAGTTCACTGAACCTTTTATTTTTGAAAATGATTGAGTTTTGAGGTTGTATGCTTGTTCTGAAACTTTGCCCGTGAAATGCTTTTTGTTTTGATTCTTGAGTTTGAGTGAAAATAAATGATTTTGATTGCTAGATTCTTGTTTAGAATGGTCTAATGATTGATTCTGGAGAGATTTGTGAAGTTTCATGGCGTATTAAGAGAGATTGAGTGATCACCTTGCCGGAGAAGATGACCGGAACACTGTTCCGGTCACCTGAGAGTGTTTAGGGTTCAGATTAGGGCTTAATGACGTAATTAGGCAAGTTTGAATGTGGGCCGTCCATTAGCGTGCGTAGTCAACTCCCGCCCCCTGGAATTTGAATCCTGGCCCTTAGATCTGCTGACTTTCTCATTTTTCATTTAAAATTCATTTTATTTTCATTTGTTTTGATTTATTTTGCACGAATTATTAAAAATAGCAAAAAATGTTTAAAAATTATGAAAATTTTTGTCAAGATTTTCATTATTTTTCAGAACACAAAAATATTTTTATTTTTATTTTTTGCATTAAAAATTATTTTTAAATCATTTAAAAGTTTATTTTTAATTAATTAATGAAAATTAATTAATTAAAAATACTTTTAGGTATTTAAAAATCACAAAAACATTCATGTAACCTTTAAAAACATTTGGAAACATTGTCCAACTCTCAAACCAAATTTATTTTTTGGTCTTGATGCCTTTTGATAATTTTCTTTGGATTTAATTTCATTTCAAGGCATTATTTTGTTTCAAACTTCAAAAATTCATTTCTGTCTAACCTTTGAGAGTTGGATCATGATTCTTTTTGCATTGCATCTTGTATAGCATGTAGTTTATAGGATAAAATTGGCATGAATTGATCTTGCATTTTCAATTTGTTTGACATTTTTCTTGACAAGGTACCTTACAACCCTAGCAATCTTAGGAAATTCATAACTCTCACTAGGTTAAGAGTTGGATCCCCTCCTTTGGGCAGTGAGTTTGTATAGGTTTAGGGTATCTTTGAGTGCATTTTCAATTTTTTATCATGTCATTTGCTTCTGGTTTTAGATTTTTGCTTTGTGTGATGTATATAACCCTAATTTGTGCCTTCCTTTGCATCCATCTCTCATTTGCTTGCAAACCATGACTTGCCATGACATTTTGTGCATCCATTTGATTCATAAGACATCTTAGGACATGTTAGAATCATGTGTGATCATTGCATCTTTCATTTGCCATGTTGTATGTCATTTGCATTTCATAACCTTTCATGTACATCCATGGTTCAAAACATGCTCCTCTTGCTTCCATATGTTTGTATGATTATTCCCATGCCTTGCCTCATGTTTGCATCATCTCTTAGCATCATTAACATCATGTATTTGCTTCTTACTTTGTCTTGCATCATGCCATTTCATCTCATTTGCATTGCATCTTATTTCTTTCACTAACTTTTCAGGTGGTAAGTTGTATTGAGAAGTGGATTTGCCTTCACTTCTCACATTCTCTTATCATCTCTTCCATAATTTATTTGCTGCATTTTTGTATGTGTTTGGGTTTGAGCTTGCTCATTCTTGTTCATCTTACTTTCTTTCTTCAAGCAACTTGACTTCTTAAGTGAAGCAAGTTGTTTTGCTTCTCTTTGCTCCTTTCATCTGCTTCTCTCCTTGGTGGTTCTTTGAAGATCTCTCTTGCAAACCTCATAAACCCTAGGAACAACCAAGCATGACAATAATTAGGGTTTGATTAGTCCCCCATTTAGATTTTACCTTTGTGTCATCTTTGAGTCTTCTCTTCTCATCTCATAATCAAGGACTAAACCCTAAAGGCTTTAAGGCTTTGTGATTAAGCTTATGCCTGCATCCTTCTATTAGGATGGAGTGTATAACTTTAATCCTAAGTGTTAAACCCTTAATGTGTTTAATTCCCCTTAATCAATTCACTTAATAACCATCAAGACATCAAGCTTGTAACTTGGGCCTTGCATTAGGGTTCTAATTCTTCCTTAATTGGTTAAGAAGGACTAACCCTAGTGTTAATGGACAAGTCCCCCTCAAGTTGTCTTACAAACAATAAAAATCACTTCTTCATCATACCATTAACTAAAATCCACTTAATAAAGGCTTGTTTTGTCATGAGGTTAATCCCTAATCATGGATTAAGTTGAGGAGCTTTCCTCAGCTTAAACATTCTCATCTATTATCCTTCTATTAGGATGGTGTAATGAGTCTGTTTAATCCCTGATTATGGATTAAGCTCATTACTTAACACTAAACAAAAACAACAAAAACATCTAAATAATCACAAGTAGGTTAATGATCTTAATCCTATACCATGGTGATTAAGTGTGAGATGCTGACTTCACACTTAAGGTATTCTCATTACCCCTAATCAGAGGGAAGATGTGATGAGTTTACTAACCCTTTGGTTTAGGCTTAAACTCATTAACTTATAACAAAAATCCAAAAAGCAATAAAAGACTGAAAACTCAAAAACAAACAATAATCGTCTCCTCCGGGATTCTTTTCTCATCTCACTCACTCACAAACGAGAACTAGCTTCTTCCGTCTAATGCAAGACAGTTTGCACCTGAGCCAGACAGGTCATACACTTGAGCATAGGCAAGTAAGCAGTTCACAAGTCAATTAATCTTTCAGTCTCTTTGGGTCGAACTACGGTGTTCTGACTTCCTCATTGCACAAGAGGATATGTAGGCATAACTTAACAGTTATCGAACAAAAGTCTCTGTATATTCCCCCTCTTTCCAGCATTATTCTTTAAGCCCCATTATCCTTGGGCATTTCACTCTTGTTCTTACACTGACACTTCTTTTATACACTTTACACTTCTCTTACACTGACACTTGCATTCTTTTCCAGCTTTGATACACAGATTGCACTGACACTACCCCTTTAAAACATAAATCTTTTAAGCGTGGATCCCGTCGAGTACGGCGGTCAATCTGGGTGCTAATACCTTCCCAGGTTGTAACCAACCCCCTTTCTCAGTCTCTCTGGTTCGCAACCGTCTTATCCATATCTTTTCTTAGGTTTATGCAGCATTACCTTTCCTCCGGGATAAAAATGCCTAGCTGGCGACTCTTTCTTTCTCTTGAGTTCACTCCTGTGTGTTCTCATCCCTCCTTTCGCCGACCGTTCGCGTCTGTACCCCTTCTGACCCCGTGTGTCATTTTGGTGGGAGCGACAGCTTGGCGACTCTGCTGGGGACCCTTATATTGTAACCAGGGCTTCTGGTCTTTTTGTGGGTTCCTCCTAGCGCTTGTTTGATTTGTGTTTACTAGGGTGTTATGTGTTATTTGTGTTTGTATATTTGCTTTATTTACTACTTTATGTACAGTTATTTATTGCTATCTTTACAGCTTTATATACATCATACTATCATACTGTTATCTGGCTGGATCTGGTTTTGTTGCTTTGGTGGGTGGGGTTCTATTGAGAGTTTTAGGTCCTATACCTGGGACCTGAGTGACACCTAGGCTAGAGTGGTTCATGTTCTTTCCCATTCCATTTCGGTCTGGTGCGGGAATATGAAACACGATTCAAATATGGGTTTCTTCTTGAGAACTCTGTGCTACAGATCTCCTGTAGTGCTAGGGCTATCTGGGAAGCCTGCTAAGTCTGGATGACCTTTATTATGACCTTCAGAAACTGAGGTGAATTAGAGGAGGATCTTTTATGGTTATTGTAAACACTGTACCTCCGGGTTAGAAGTGTTTACACTTCTCATAACTGATCCAAGTCTGAGGATCCTTGTTTTAGAACACCACCTGTGAGGGGGTTGGGCTGTTTGCAGGTTTGCAGGTACCCTTGACCACAACATACCCTGATACTTTGTTTTGTTTAAGAATACTCCACCTTGGACAGTTCTTGTGATTTGAACCCTGGACATGTGACTCTTTATTTGAGTCCCCCACCTTGGTTACTGGACTTCTGAACCTCCATCTGGACTTCTTAGACATACATGGACTTATATCAAGGCAGTAATTAGATCCAGCTTGATCACAAACCCTTGCATATCATTTGCATACATCATCATTGCATCATTTAACATTTGCTTATTTGTTTTTCAGGGTATCCACATTTCATTTGGCTTGGTTTTGACCCCTTCATTTGCATAGACCTCTGTATCATCAGTGATCTGCTTCAGCTATCTTCATCAGCTACTTGCTTCAATTACTTCATCATCAACCTATCAGTGGCTCATCTTCAGTATCAGTCTGCATCATCAGTACTTGTTCTCAGCTCTTCATCAGCAGTCATGGCACCCAAGAAGAGCAACATCTCATATCATTTCTTTGAACCTGTGCTGACTGGCATCAGACAGGTCCAGGCACTTATCACTCCAGACCACATCCCACTATTCAGAGAACATTATGGAGGCATCCTTGATATGGTTATGGACTTGGACCCTTCTCAGAGGAGCTTGATTCACACCTGCCTACAGTTCTATGACCCTCCTTTGAGATGTTTCACTTTCCAGAACTTTCAGCTGGGGCCTTTGTTGGAGGAGTTCTCCTCACTGATTGGAATACCTGTCAGGGGTGGTATCCCCTTCAACCCAGAAATGGCTTCCCCCAGCAATGAAGAAGTGGCAAAAGCACTGTACCTGGAGCCTATTTTGATTGAGCAGAACATGACAACAAAGGCTGGAATCCCTGGCCTACACTTAGACTTTCTGACTTCTCAGGCCATCCTGAAGGCCTCCTTGGGAGAATGGAGGGCAGTTTGTGCATTGTTAGCCCTCAGTATATATGGGGTTATACTTTTTGCAGATGAGCCCAAGTTTATCAGCAGGAATGCCATTCATCTTTTCATTCTGAGGAACCCAGTGCCCACCTTGCTGGGAGATTTCTATTACTCTGTCCACCAAAGAAATGAGAAGCAAAGAGGGAGGTTGGTGAGATGCTGTGCTCCCCTGTTCCATACCTGGCTGCTTAAACACTTACCCAAGACTGATGCCTTCCTGAATCCTCACCAACAGAAGAATTGGGCTAGAAGACTTATTGCTTTGACTTCAGATGACATCAGGTGGTGCACCCAGAGCACCAAAGGCATGGACATAATTACTAGCTGTGGACAGTTCCCCAATGTACCTCTAATAGGAGTGAAAGGTTGCATCAACTACAACCCTTTGCTATTTAAAAGACAATTGGGCTATGCTTTGGTTCACCCTCCTAGAGTGCAAGACTTGGCTGAAACCCTGTATTGTGAGATAAAACCTAATCTAGCTGTTGTCAGGCAAGCATCCTGGGCTTGGGAAAACATCCAGACCAAGGGGATGGCCATTCTTGGGAAATGCAATAATGTGGCTTCAGCTCAGTATTATGATTGGTCTCATGCTAGGGCTCAGCTTTCTGGGATGCCCTTCACTATTGAGGATGCACCTGGACCATCCACAGTACCACCTCCAGCCACTGCCAGCCTGGAAGAATTTGAGAAACTGAAGGAAAGGAATGAGAATCTGTCTCAAGCTTTAAAGAGAACCCTCTGGGAGAGGAGTGATGGTCGTTTAGACATTGAAAGGTTGGAAAAGCTTAAGGTGGAGCATCTAGCCAGGATTGAGAAAGCAGAGGACTACATCAAGAAATCAAGAGCTGGGGAGCAAATTTTGAAGAATGCCTGTAAAGAGGCCCAGTTTCAGAAGGCCAGGACTGATCTCTATCTGAAAGAAAGTCAAGCTAGGTGGGTCAGGATCACTGAATCTCGCACTCAAGAGGATAAGAGAACTCAAGACAGGATTGAGCAATTGGAGGCCAATGAAAAGAAGCAACAGGAGGATCTGCTAGCAGCCCAGAAGGAGATTTCAGAGTTGAAGCTTAGGGCTGGTGTGAAGAGGTCAAAGGACCAAGACAGGCACAAGAAGCTGACCACTGCTATTGCCACCAGGAACCTTCTTATCAAAAACATTATAGAGCATTCGGCTGGTCCTGTAACTGAAGCACTTCTGAAGGAGGTTAGGGAGGATGAGTTTGGATTAGATGTTTGAATTCTTTGCTTGTTGTTATTTCCATTTCATGTACTTTTCTATTTATGTTGTATTTTGACCCCACAGGGGCATGTGTTGTAAAAACAAACTATGTGTTATGCACCATTTGTAATATATTTATTAGTTGTTTCATTTGAGTTCCTTTTCTCAAGCAACGTCAAAGCATCTTCCTCAGGGGTCTGGAAAGGTCAAAACCAGGAGCCAAGCCGGATACCTTGGAAAATAAATAAGCATACTGCATTGCATACTAACTTTTGTTTTGTTTTGTAGGTTTTTGTTTTGTTTGTTACTAACTCTGTTGTGGTTCAGGAATTATTGCTCGCCGTCGAGTGTTCCCTCTCAACCGTCCGCACAGATATCCTACTCGCAACAATCTTCCTGGTATCCAGATGGACCAAGTACAGCAAGATCTGACAGAGGTCAGAACCCAGATGGCCAATGAAAGGTTGGAGATGAGGAACCAAATGACCCAGTTCATGGAAGTAATGAATGGCTTGGCCCAGAGTCAAGAAATATTGAGGGCATTGGTAGAAAGACAAACCCTAGAAGAACCCCATCTGGGAACTGGAGGAACAAGTAACAATGAAAGAGGTCAGCCTCATGTTAATCCACCAGTATATGGGCCTCATCTACATCCGGAAGTCAACATCCCGACTAATGTGCAAGGGAATACCACTGCAGGCAGAATCTTACAAGAAGACGCACAGGAGGAGCAGTTCACTGTAATGGGAGTTGGGGATGAAGTTTATGATAGAAGGCTTGATGAAATTGCTGAGAAGTTGAGATCTCTGGAGTCTCAAAATTCCCTGGGTTTTGATGTCATGGATATGGGGTTAGTGGTGTGAGCCTCTTAGTTTTGATCGATTATGAATTTTAAAGTGGTTTATGATTGATTCTATGATATGTCATATGTTTTATCACTTTAGTTCTTTTGATCTTCCTTGTTTGTGAATGTGCTGAAAAATACGCATAATGAATCGATTCATTATGGCTTGAATCGATTCATGTTGTAGTGTAAATTCTGGTGTTCATTGATTAGGCATTTGCTGAAAAATTGGCATAATGAATCGATTCATTATGTCTTGAATCGATTCATGTTGTTAGGTGAATTCTGGTTTTCGCATAATGAATCGATTCATCTTGCTATGTATCGATTCATCCAATTTAATAAATTCTGTTTTTCTAAAAACCAATCAGTATGAATCGATTCATGTTGACTGGGATCGATTCATTGTTCTGTTATTTTTGTCTAACAGTTTCTGCAACATATATATGCAGTTGTTTTTCATTTTGAACAGAGATCATAGATTACAGAAATTGTGCATACGAATTTTCAGTAGTGATTGAACATTGAAGAACACATCAAGATAGGGTTTGTGGTGTGTTGGAACTTCAATTTTGTGGAGCAAGCTTGAAATCTAGAATCAAGACATCTTCATCATCTTCTCAAAGATCTTATTCAAGAACATCAACAAGAGTGTTTGCTGTCCTGTGAATTGAAGACTTTAGAGACAACGTTCAGTGGTACGATCGTAGATCTAGCTGAGTTGAAGATTGATAGGAGATTTCAAGGGAAAAACCAGTTGGGTTTTCCTTCAAGAACGGACGTGTTCTTGAGGGTTTTGTGAGTCAAGTTTACAAGTCAGATTCAGCCGCAGCGAGAGTTTTGGGAATCGGTGGATTTCGCAAATAGGTCGTGGAACCGGTGAATTGATTGTGAAGCTTGCGGGAAATCTCGATTGGGCTCAAGTCGAGTGGAGGTTGATACAATAGGAAATTCTAGGAGTTTAGAATTCTGGATTTTGTATTCAAACCTTGTAATCAACGGATACAACAACTTTGATATAAGATTTCTCAATTTCGATTTAAAATTGAGAGGGAGACGTACCCACACGCGAGGACGACCGTGGGGAACTTCCTTACCAAATCTCGGCGTATTGTTTCTTCTCTCTATCTTTACTTTCGTATTATATTTGTGTTACGATTCATTGGAAATTGATTTAGTGATAGGTGCATTCAACTGTTTTCATTTCGTGTGATTTATTCTTTATCATAGCAATCGTTAAATCCAGCACGTCATCGCTTGTCTGGTCTTCTAGTGGCCGGTTCAGAATAGACGCTTGTTCTATTTGGGACCTTTGCTTCCATAATACATTGAAAACTCTGAAAAATTTTTAAATCCGTGAAAACAAGGGTGTGATCCATTCACCCCCCCCCCCTCTAGATCACTCGCCACAGCGTCTAACAAGTGGTATCAAAGCACCGGTTCGCTGGTGCTTTGTGGCTGCCTGTAACGCTATGGATTCTGAACCAAAGGGGGCGTACAATAGAGCTCCTGTTTTCAACGGTGAAAATTATGGCTATTGGAAAGACTGCATGCGAGTACATATAAATTCTGTTGATAGGCGCGTATGGGATGCCATTCAAAATGGTCCTTTTCAAATTACCATGATGAATGAGGCAGGAGCCATAGTACCTAAACCAGAAGACGATTGGGATGAAAAAGATGAGAAAAAGTGGTTAAGTGATTGGAGAGCTCGAAATATGCTAATTTCAGCACTTAGTGCAGATGAGTATTATCGAGTTTCCCATTGCTCGACAGCTAAAAAAATGTGGGATGCTTTAGAAATTGCTCATGAGGGTACAACTGAAGTAAAACAGTCCCGCATTAACACACTAAATCAAGAGTTCGAACTCTTTCGCATGAAACAAGGAGAATCAATTCCTGACATGCAAAAGAGATTTGTTTATCTTATTAATCGTTTGAATGCACTTGGAAAACCGGTTTCCAATGATATTGCTACTAATAAAATTCTGAGATGTCTTAGCAGGGAATGGCAACCTAAAGTGACAGCTATCAAGGAAGCCAATGATCTAACGACACTCACAATGACTACTTTGTTTGGAAAGCTGGAAGAACATCAGCAAGAACTAGAAAGTCTAGAAAAGTTTGAAAACAAAAGCAAAAAGGGAAAAGAGAAGAACAAAGACAAAGAGGGTGAGAAGAGGCCTATAGCTCTTATGGCTTCAAACTCAAAGTCCTCACAAAAAGAGCTAAGCAACAATGAGTCAAGTAGTGACGAAGACTCCGGTGACGAAGAAATGGGACTTTTTGTTAGGAGATATAATAGATTCATTCGAAAGAATGGGATAAAGCACTCCGACAAAAATCTCATAAACTTTAGAAGACAATCTATGGATACAAAACAAGAAGAGGTTAAGAAGAATAGAGAAAGAGGGTCTTGCTTTAATTGTGGCAAATCCGGTCATTATAAAACGGATTGTCCTTTAAAGAAAAAGGATAAAGGAAAAGCTCCTCCAAGAAGGTTTAATAATAAGCAAAGAAGAGCTTACATTGCTTGGGAAAGTGATAGTGATTCATCAAGTACACAATGCACAAGTGATAGCGATGAAACCGCAAATTTGTGTCTTATGGCTCACACCAAAAATCAGTCCCATCACAAGAAGAAAAATGATGATAAAAAGGTAAAACAAGCTTATTACAACAACTTTTCTTCATTATCTTTTTCTGAATTAAAAGTAGCTTTTGAAAAACTGAATAATGAAGCTAAAGAAGCATTTAAAAGGTTAGCTTCCGATAAAAGAATCTTTTCTTACTTGGAAGGTAAAGTACAATATGCTGAAAAAGATTTAGAATGCTTAAAAGCTAGTATTGCAGAAAATTCAAAAGCTATTGATATTGATGGCTGTAGTAAAATTAGACATTGTGAAAGGTGCCACATTTGGCAACAAGAGGTCATCTCTCTTAAAGCTAAGTTGGAGAAAGCCTTGCAACCTAAGATTACTTATGCCGTTGATACTAGATTGTTCAAAAAGTCATTAAATCCTCCGTATGCAAAATATTCTTTTGTTCCAAAGGATTTAAAGACTAATAGTAAACACTATCATTATCGTAGTGTTTGTCACTATTGTTGTCGTGCTGGCCATACCATTGAGAAATGCAAGTTTAGAAGATTTCTTGTTCCTAAAGGCATTTACCAATGGAAGGCTAAAGGCAACCATGTTATTACTTACCCACTTGGACCCAATAAAAATTGGGTACCTGCTTCTCTCTTTTGATATTGTAGGATGAGTGTCTTGCATCCGTGGAAGGAAGATGGTTTCTGGACAGCGGATGTTCAAGGCACATGACGGGTGACATATCACTTTTTATTGACTTCAAAGCAAAGAAAAAGGGGTATGTTACTTATGGAGACAATAACAAAGGAGCAATACTTGGTAAAGCTAGTGTAGGTAATCCCTCTACCACTACTATTTCTGAAGTACATCTTATAGAGGGACTTAAACACAACTTGTTAAGTATAAGTCAACTATGCGACAAAGGTTATAAAGTGTCTTTCACAAAAACATGTTGCAAAATTGAACATACCGAACAAAATGTTGTGTTTAAGGGTGTTAGAGTAAACAATATATATATGCTTGATCTATTGAGTGTATCCTTAACAAGCACTAAATGTCTAGTTGCCTTAAATGATGATTCATGGCTATGGCATAGACGCTTAGTGCATGTTAATTTCGATTTGCTTAACAAGGTTATATCCAAGGATCTAGTGATAGGTCTTCCAAAAATAAAGTTTTCAAAAGACCACCTATGTGATGCTTGCCAAATGGGAAAACAAACAAGGGTCTCTTTCAAATCTAAAAATATAATTTCAACTTCAAGACCCCTTGAGCTTCTCCATATGGATCTCTTTGGACCATATAGGACAAAGAGCTTAGGTGGAAACTATTACGGTTTCGTAATAGTAGATGACTACTCTAGATTTACTTGGACTATATTTCTTCAAAGCAAAGATGAAACATATTCTGCTTTCAAAAGTTTTGCAAAGTTGTCCCAAAATAAAATGAATTCTAAAATAGTTACAATCCGAAGCGATCATGGAGGTGAATTTCAAAACCACCTCTTTGATAAATTTTGTGACAAGTATGGCATTGAGCATAACTTTTCAGCTCCTCGAACTCCACAACAAAATGGTGTTGTGGAACGGAAAAATCGAGTTTTAGAGGAATTGGCAAGAACAATGCTAAATGAGGGTGGCTTACCAAAATACTTTTGGGCCGATGCAGTAAGTACGGCTTGTTATGTTCTCAATAGGATTCTAATTCGTCCTATTTTGAATAAAACTCCTTATGAAATCTTAAAAGGTAGAAAGCCCAACTTGTCTCATCTTCATGTGTTCGGTTGTAAATGTTTTGTCTTGAATAACGGTAAGGAAAATCTTGGGAAGTTTGATGCTAAAGCCGATGAAGGCATTTTTCTAGGTTACTCTCAATCAAGCAAAGCATATAGAGTTTATAATAGGCGTTTACTTTCTGTCGAAGAATCTGTCCATGTTTCTTTTGATGAGTCTTACCCAAAAATTGTCGGAAAAGGTATCCCTTTAAATGATGCAGGTGTCTCTACACAAGACATACTCAAAGAAGCTGGTTCGGAAATTGATCAATCCGAGGCGGTTGCTATTGAGAAGGAGGAAGATACATGTATTGAAAAAGATAAAGAGGAAGGAACATCCGAAGTAAAGGATCTTCCACTAGCATGGAAATCCTCTAAAGACCATCCCATAGACAATATATTGGGAGACATTTCAAAGGGAGTCTTGACTCGTTCTAAGATAAGTAATTTTTGTTCTCACTTCGCTTTTGTATCACAAGTAGAACCTAAAAATGCCAAAGAGGCCTTGGTTGATGAATTTTGGCTAATGGCCATGCAAGAAGAGCTAAATCAATTTAAGAGAAATGACGTTTGGGAACTTGTCCCTCGTCCGCGAGATCATCATATCATAGGAACCAAATGGGTTTTTAGGAACAAACTAGACGAAAGCGGGGTGATAACTAGAAATAAGGCACGCTTGGTAGCACAACGATATAACCAAGAGGAGGGCATAGATTATGAGGAGACTTATGCTCCTGTTGCTCGCCTTGAAACTATACGTCTTTTGCTTGCCTATGCATGTTCCATGAATTTTAAGCTTTACCAAATGGACGTAAAGAGTGCATTCTTAAATGGTGTTATAAATGAAGAGGTATATGTTTCACAACCTCCTGGTTTTGAAAATTCTGAATATCTAGATCATGTCTACAAGTTAAAACGTGCTTTATATGGTCTTAAGCAAGCACCTCGTGTTTGGTACGAAAGACTTAGTAAATTTTTACTTGATCATGGATATTCTAGAGGTAAAGTGGCTAATACACTCTTCATTAAACACAAAGGAAAACACATTCTTTTAGTTCAAATTTATGTAGACGATATCATATTTGGATCAACTAACATACACTTGGTCGAGGAATTTTCTAAAGTTATGCAGGGAGAGTTTGAGATGAGTCTCATGGGGGAGTTGAATTACTTCTTAGGCCTCCAAATAAAGCAACTTGATGAAGGTACAGCAGTATGTCAAACAAAATATTGTAGAGAGCTACTCAAACGGTTTGGAATGAATGATTCTAAATCAATTGACACTCCTATGCCTACCAATGGAAACTTGGATAAGGATGAACATGGTAAGTGTGTTGATGTCAAAAGGTATCGAGGTATGATCGGATCTCTTTTGTATCTTACTGCGTCTAGACCAGACATCATGTTTAGTGTGTGTATGTGTGCAAGATATCAATCAAATCCTAAGGAATCTCACCTAAAATCAGTCAAACGTATACTTAGGTACCTCAATGGAACATCTAAATATGGGCTTTGGTATTCCAAAGGAGGTGATTGTAGCTTAATAGGTTATTCTGATTCTGATTTTGCTGGCTGCAAATCAGATAGGAAAAGCACTAGTGGCACTTGTCATCTGTTTTCAAATTCTTTGATAAGTTGGCATAGTAATAAGCAAGTATCCGTAGCTTTGTCTACTGCAGAAGCTGAGTATGTCGCAGCCGGTAGCTGTTGTGCTCAAATTCTGTGGCTAAGACAACAACTACAGGACTTTGATATTGAACTTAAACGTATACCAATTAAATGTGACAACACTAATGCCATTAACCTCACTAAGAATCCTGTTTTACACTCGCGCACCAAACATATTGAGATTCGACATCACTTTCTTCGTGATCATGTTGAAAAAGGGGATGTCATTTTTGAACATGTTGATTCTAAAAATCAGCTTGCTGACATTTTCACTAAACCTTTGGCAACTGAACCGTTCTTCAACATTCGTCGTGAGTTGGGAATTCTTGATCTCTCTACTTTGTTGTCTTAAGCTTGATTGACACTACTTCTATTTATCTCATCATATTTGTTAAGTTTTGTTTGTAGCCTATAGTGCCTTACAATAGTACTACGATGGAGGTAATATCGTTTCCTCTCTTCTCCTTGATAATGATATATGATCAATGTATGTTTTTGATTAATGATCACTGGTTTATGTGAATTTCTGTTCATATGATTGTTTGAACTTGAATATTTGGGATTCTTCAGTTTGCATACCTTGTTGTATTTCAATTAAATGCATAATGAGTGTTTTTGCTTCTGCATAAGTGTATTTCTGCATAAAAAGTGTGTCAATTCTTGAAAAATCACTGAAATATTCAAAATTTCGAAATATGAATCGATCCCTATACTTATGAATCGATTCATGATTTAATTTTACAGATTTTTTAAAAATTCAGTTACAGTATGCATCGATTCATGCTCACTTGGATCGATCCCTTCTCATTTACAAAACAAAAATTCGCAACATGAATCGATCCCAACTAGCTTGAATCGATTCATGATTTAATTTTGTCAAAATTTTTTTGGACAGTTACAGTATGTATCGATACATACTTTCATGAATCGATGCATAGCAGTTACCTCTTAAAAATTTTCGAATAATGAATCGATACATACATCAATGAATCGATCCATACTGATGAAATTTCAGTTTTTCTTTAATGAATCGACACATCAGCATTCCCCATTACATTTGTAACTGGTTCAATACCCCCATCATCTCCATTATCTCTCTCATTATCTCATTACATCAGTTACATCATTTGCATCATAACCCTAAAAACCCCTCTTCTTCTCTCAAACCCTAAACCCTTCACAATGCCTCCAAGAGTAATGGTACCAAGAGAAAGAATCAAGAGAAAAGGAAAGGAACATATTGGGTCTTCTTCTCAAGCTCCTCCTGTTCCAGAAATCCCTCCATCCGGGGCTGCTCTCCTTCATCCGGCTCTCATTGAAGAGTTTGAAACTTCCTTCAAATCAAGGTTAGTTATGAAACCTCATATGTTTGATCCTAGTGATGCACGTACTCTAGGATTAGAAGAGGTTGCTGGGTTGGTTGATGCACAAAACTTTGGTTTCTTTTTATATGTCAAAGATGAATATCATGAGGATTTTATACGTGCATTTTATGATGGCGTGAAAACTGCAAGGGGATATATGTTTAAATGCTTGATTGGAAAAAGAACATATCGTTTTGATGCTGCTGACTGGGCTACTGTGTTTGGTATGCCATCTGAGTTGGACGATTTACAGATGTGGCATGACCAGAATTTCGAAACAGATTTTAAATTGAAGCCATTTTGTGCATCCATTTCTAAGTTCGATAGACCCCTTGCTGATGATGAGCAACTAACATCAGGGATGATCAAAAGTGTCCCACGGATCCTGCATTGGATTCTTTCGCACATATTGCGTCCACGGTCCGGTGGTCACTCTCGTCTGGACAAGCCGGATATTCATCTGCTATACATTTTCATGAAAAAGATTCCACTGAATTGGGCAAATTACTTTGTCAAACGTATCTTCCTGACACGAAACATCTCCAAGAACATATCTCTTGCCTATGCTTCTCAAATTATGAGGATTCTGAAATTTTGGAAAATTACATTTCCTCCTGTGCCTCTTCTACCAGTTTCAAGTGTGCAGGAATTCAACAATGCTACACTTTCTCACATGGGGTATCGATGGGACATCGAGCGTAGGTGTTACTACTTCTTTGAACGTAGCACACGTACTCGCATCTACAACTTTGATAACCCGGCTGAACACATATATGTCGAAGAAATCAGAGATGAAGATATGGAAGAAGCTGAAATTCCTGTTCCCGATGCGCCAGCAAACACCGGTTGGGGTGAGTGGATACCACAAAGGTGGTCTCCCACTAATTATGATCCTGCTCCTTCGTCGGCTGCACCGACTTCATCCACTGCTGCTCCAGCTTATCTCACTGATATGTTTGCACGGATGGAAGTGGCAAATAATGCTCGGCATGAGGAAGCTCGTTCTTGGCATGTCCAGCAATCTGAATGGCATAAGGAGCATCGTGAGTGGCATGACGAACATACTCGTATGTACCACAATCAATATTCCTGGCATACGGAGCTAGTTAAGTGGCATCAAGTGTTTTATAATGAGATGTCCGGCTTTATGGATGACTGTCGTTCTCACCCTGGTATCATGGAAAGGTTTCAAAGTACCGAATTCCAGAGGCGTTTTCGGCGCTATGCGTTTATGGGGCAGAATCCAGATGAGATGCCTCCTCCACCACCTCCTCCAAGCTTCCGTGATCCTGACCGTGATGATGCGGAGTCATGTGGTGGCCATACCCCTCATTGAAGCATTTCATTTTGCATTTCATATTTGTGTGTTGTTTAAGACATAGTTTGCATTTCTCGTTTGAACAATTTGTTTCGGTTTGGCTTTGTAATTCGTATTTTTTTCTAGACAATTTCACTGCTTGTTTATGATATTTGCTTTTGTTTCACTCGTTTACGCCTTCTTATTCATTCTTTGTGAGTGATTTTTCTTTTCATTATATCTTAGTCTTGCTGTTTTTTCATCCATCCTCTATAATCCTTTCTTGCTGTTGACAAAAGGGGGAGAAAAAGTGTGACAACAATGAACAATGATGAGCACAAACTCAGGGGGAGTTCTCTCTCTCTCTCTCACTTAAAAATTTGTCATCATCAAAAAGGGGGAGTTTGTGAGCCTCTTAGTTTTGATCGATTATGAATTTTAAAGTGGTTTATGATTGACTCTATGATATGTCATATGTTTTATCACTTTAGTTCTTTTGATCTTCCTTGTTTGTGAATGTGCTGAAAAATACGCATAATGAATCGATTCATTATGGCTTGAATCGATTCATGTTGTAGTGTAAATTCTGGTGTTCATTGATTAGGCATTTGCTGAAAAATTCGCATAATGAATCGATTCATTATGTCTTGAATCGATTCATGTTGTTAGGTGAATTCTGGTTTTCGCATAATGAATCGATTCATCTTGCTATGTATCGATTCATCCAATTTAATAAATTCTGTTTTTCTAAAAACCAATCAGTATGAATCGATTCATGTTGACTGGGATCGATTCATTGTTCTGTTATTTTTGTCTAACAGTTTCTGCAACATATATATGCAGTTTTTTTCATTTTGAACAGAGATCACAGATTACAGAAATTGTGCATACGAATTTTCAGTAGTGATTGAACATTGAAGAACACATCAAGATAGGGTTTGTGGTGTGTTGGAACTTCAATTTTATGGAGCAAGCTTGAAATCTAGAATCAAGACATCTTCATCATCTTCTCAAAGATCTTATTCAAGAACATCAACAAGAGTGTTTGCTGTCCTGTGAATTGAAGACTTTAGAGACAACGTTCAGTGGTACGATCGTAGATCTAGCTGAGTTGAAGATTGATAGGAGATTTCAAGGGAAAAACCAGCTGGGTTTTCCTTCAAGAACGGACGTGTTCTTGAGGGTTTTGTGAGTCAAGTTTACAAGTCAGATTCAGCCGCAGCGAGAGTTTTGGGAATCGGTCGATTTCGCAAATAGGTCGTGGAACCGGTGAATTGATTGTGAAGCCTGCGGGAAATCTCGATTGGGCTCAAATCGAGTGGAGGTTGATACAATAGGAAATTCTAGGAGTTTAGAATTCTGGATTTTGTATTCAAACCTTGTAATCAACGGATACAGCAACTTTGATATAAGATTTCTCAATTTCGATTTGAAATTGAGAGGGAGACGTACCCACACGCGAGGACGACCGTGGGGAACTTCCTTACCAAATCTCGGCGTATTGTTTCTTCTCTCTATCTTTACTTTCGTATTATATTTGTGTTACGATTCATTGGAAATTGATTTAGTGATAGGTGCATTCAACTGTTTTCATTTCGTGTGATTTATTCTTTATCATAGCAATCGTTAAATCCAGCACGTCATCGCTTGTCTGGTCTTCTAGTGGCCGGTTCAGAATAGACGCTTGTTCTATTTGAGACCTTTGCTTCCATAATACATTGAAAACTCTGGAAAAGTTTTAAATCCGTGAAAACAAGGGTGTGATCCATTCACCCCCCCACCCCTCTAGATCACTCGCCACAGCGTCTAACAAGTGGTTCGGGTAAGGATTCCCCATAAGTTTAAACCCCCGTGCTTCGAGAAGTACAATGGAACTTCCTGTCCCCGAACTCACTTACAGTCTTTTCTGGGGAGACTTAAGGCATACACCATGGATGAAAAACTGTGGATGTTTTACTTTGAAGATAGTTTGACTGGGGCTTCAACGGAGTGGTATTCACACTTGACCAGAGCTACTATCAGATGCTGGAAGGACCTAGCTGAGACCTTCATCAGGCAGTACCAATACAATCTGGACATGGCTCCTAACAGGACCCTTTTGATGGGAATGTCTCAGTCCTCCAGAGAAAGCTTCAGGGAATATGCCCAGAGGTGGAGACAGCTTGCTGCTTCTGTCCAGCCTTCCATGTCGGAAAGAGAAATGGCCGACATGTTTATGAATACCCTGCAAGGGACATATATTGATAGGCTAGCTGCTTTTTCTTCCACCAGCTTCGCTGACGTTGTTATAGCTGGAGAAAGAATTGAAAGCCTTCTGAAGATGGGTAAGATTTCTGATAATGGTGCAAGTTCGTCAAGTAATCCCAGGAAGCCCTTTGTGGGACCAAGAAGAACTGGTGAGACAAATGCCATTTATGCCAACAGGGGCAGACCTCAACATGTCCATAGGTCAGTAGCAGCTGTCACAATCCCAGCTCCGATTCCTCAGCAACCAACATATCAACAACCACAACAACAACCTCATTACCAACAGCAAATTCAGTATCCGCCACAGAGGACCTACAACAACAATAACAACAATCAGCAGCAAAGACCTTTTCAGCAAAGGCCATCACAGGCCAATAGGGTGATTGATCCAATCCCTATGCCTTATGCCACTTTATTGCCACAACTCCTGAAACTCAACTTGGTTGAATTAAGGACATTGGCACCACCAGATCCCTCCAATCTTCCAAGAAATTATGATGTCAACGCCAGATGTGCTTTCCATTCCAATGCACCTGGCCACAATACGGAAAAATGCAGAGCTTTGCAAATGAAGGTACAAGACCTGGTGGATTCAAAAGCCCTCAACTTTGCACCCCCTCCAAGTGTCACCAAGAATCCCATGCCAAATCATGGAGGACCAAGAATTAATGCCATTGAGGAAGACAAGCCATCTTTCTTAATCACCAGTGTTGGGCAGATTCGGACACCTCTGGTAGAAATTAAAGCTCAGCTTCTAGAGTGCCAGATGTTCCCCGGGTGTGAGCTCGGTTGTGAGTACTGCAACATCTCAGTCAACGGGTGTGATAATTTGAGAAGCGGCATAGATGGTCTTATCAAAAGTGGCATACTTCAGATCTCAACAACGGCGCCTACAAATCCAGCAATTCCTTTGACAACAATTCCTGACTCTCCAACAACTGCAACAACAATCATTCCGACCAATTCATCAATATCATCAACAATGGCTTCATCCATCACTTCAACAAATCAGATGTCAACAACCATTTCTTCTACAACATCAACATCCTTTCATTCTGCAGAATCCTCTACAACATCAACATCCATTTATTCAGCAGGATCTTCTACAACGCCAACAGAAATTAATGAAGATATCTCAGCAGTCACTATTTACTATGATCCGTCAAGTGTTCCTCCAAACAACAACTTTCAACAACAAACAGTGGCACCTCCTGCCAGGTCACCAGTCACCATCTACTACGATCCGCACACCATTTCAGTACCTCCCTCTGCAGCGGTCAGTCCAGTTACCATCACGGTGCCTGGACCAGTTCCATATGAAAGCAGCAGTGCCATACCTTGGCATTATGGCTCTGACCTCTACTGCAACGGGTAGAAAATCACTTTGGACTCTTCAACTTCTTCTCCACAGATTGATAATGTTGGGGGAGGCGGAGGCTTCACCAGAAGCGGACGCCTTTTTGCCTCACAGCTACAAAGGCCTAATGCCGAAGCAGAGGCTGCTGCCAAGGCAAAGGGGAAGAGTGTGGTACCTGAAGAACCAATCATCAAAGAAACTCAGAATACGTCTTTTGAGCAAGATGTAGATGAGTTTATGAGGATTATAAAGAAAAGTGATTACAAAGTGGTGGATCAGCTTCACCAAACTCCCTCAAAGATCTCCATATTATCCCTGTTGATGTGTTCCGAAGCTCACAGGAATGCATTATTGAAAGTCCTGCACGCAGCATACGTGCCAGAGGAGATCACTGTTAATCAGCTAAAAACTGTGGTGGCAAATGTCAACACCAGTCATGGACTGGGTTTTACCAATGCTGACTTAACAACTGAGGGGCGTAACCACAACAAGGCTTTACACATCACTCTAGAATGCAAGGGTGCTGTTTTATCCCATGTACTGGTGGACACTGGGTCTTCACTCAATGTTCTACCAAAGAAAGCCTTGGTGAAGCTGGAGTATGATGGCTTGGCACTGCGTCCAAGTAATTTGGTGGTGAGAGCATTTGATGGCTCTAAGAGATCAGTGCTTAGGGAGATTGATCTGCCTGTGATGATTGGCCCGCAGACTTTTAAAATCACCTTCTATGTGATGGACATTCAGCCGGCCTACAGCTGTTTGTTGGGTAGACCTTGGATCCATGCCGTTGGTGCTGTTACGTCTACCCTTCACCAGAAGCTGAAATTCAAGTGGGAAGGCCAGATCATCACCATCTGTGGTGAAGAAGACATCTTTGTTAGCCATCTGGCTACGTACAAATACATTGAGATGGATGGAGAAATCCATGAAATCATGAGCCAGGGGTTTGAGGCCCTGAACATTAATGAAGCATCTGTTGTACTTGTAACCTCCATGACATCTTATCAGCAAGCCAGGAAGGTTGTTGAAGAGGGGACTGCCCAAGGCTGGGGCAAGCTGCTGCCCGTAGAGAAGAAGGAGGACAAATTTGGGTTGGGTTACAAACCAACTCAACAAGATCAATCAGAGGCTGCCAAGAAGCCCAGTTTTGTCAGCGGGGGAATGCTCACCCCGGATGCAGTGAACAACTTGGAAGATGAGTCAGAAGATGAACGCAACCTGGAGAGCTGGATACGTCCAAGGATCCCGGGGAGCCGCATCTCAAACTGGTCTTCCCAGGAAATTATAAGGGTTACTCCTGCAGAGTAATTATTATTTCCTGTATTTTTTAAGCATGCATCAAGTCTTGCATCTTGCCCAAGATGACAAGACTCATTTTGTAATTGGGCCATCTTGTAATTTTGTGCAAAAAGATCAATCAATGAATATCGGACATCTTTTGCAAATGAGTCTTTTTCTTTTCCGCTCACTGTTTTTCATTTTTCTTTTTGTACAAAAATAAAATGGCAATGTTTTCCAAAATGATAAACTTCATTTCACTCTTTCCTAAACAAGATTAAAATCAATCACTAAAATGAACAATCTAAACCCTTGCAGAGAGTGCCTTTAGAACTGCACCGACAACAACACTGCTATGGCTTCGTATGACTTTGACAATCCAATCAATCAAGCTAATGAAGGGGTTGAAGAAGATTATGAGCTTCCTGAAGAGTTAGCCAGGTTGTTAAGGCAAGAGGAGAAGGTTATCACTCCTCATCAGGAGGAGGTCGAAACGGTTAATCTTGGTACGGAAGAAGATGTGAAAGAGGTTAAGATCGGGGCCTGCCTACAAGACTCAGTGAAAGAGAAACTGATTGATATGCTTCGGGAGTATGTAGATGTCTTTGCTTGGTCTTATCAGGATATGCCAGGGTTGGACACCGATATCGTCATGCACAAGCTGCCTTTAAAAGAAGACTGCCCGCCGGTAAAACAGAAGTTGCGCCGTACTCGCCCAGATATGGCAATGAAGATAAAGGAAGAGGTACAAAAGCAGTGGGATTCCGGATTCCTTGCTGTAACTAGCTATCCTCCGTGGGTTGCTAATATTGTACCTGTGCCTAAGAAGGATGGCAAGGTGAGGATGTGTGTGGATTACCGGGATCTGAACAGAGCCAGCCCGAAAGATGATTTCCCTTTACCTCACATTGATGTATTGGTTGATAATACGGCTCAATTCTCGGTATTCTCCTTCATGGAAGGATTTTTAGGATACAATCAGATCAAGATGTCACCTGAAGACATGGAGAAGACAACTTTCATCACACCCTGGGGCATGTTCTGTTATAAGGTGATGCCATTCGGACTGAAGAATGCTGGTGCAACATACCAACGGGCTATGGTAACATTATTCCACGACATGATCCATAAAGAAATTGAATGTTATGTGGATGACATGATTGCCAAGTCCCTCACAGAAGAAGACCACCTGGTGAATCTGCTGAAGCTATTCAAGCGTATGAGGAAGTACCAACTGAAGTTGAACCCCAACAAGTGCACATTCGGGGTGCGATCTGGTAAGCTGCTGGGCTTTATTGTAAGTGAGAAAGGGATTGAAGTTGACCCCGATAAAGTCAAAGCCATTCAAGAAATGCCTGCACCGAAGACAGAAAAAGAAGTTCGAGGTTTTCTAGGTAGATTGAACTACATTTCACGGTTCATATCTCACCTTACAGCAACCTGTGAACCCTTGTTCAAGCTGTTAAGAAAAGAACAAACGGTCAGGTGGAACGAAGACTGCCAGAGGGCTTTTGACAAGATCAAGGAATACTTACAAGAGCCTTCAATCCTTATGCCTCCAGTTGAAGGAAGACCTCTGATAATGTACTTGACAGTATTAGAAGAGTCAATGGGGTGTGTGCTGGGCCAGCATGACGAGTCTGGTCGAAAAGAGTATGCAATTTACTACCTAAGCAAAAAGTTTACCGACTGTGAACAACGTTATTCACTGCTCGAGAAAACTTGTTGTGCTTTAGCGTGGGCTGCTCGCCGACTGAGACAGTATATGTTGACCCACACCACTTTATTAATTTCAAAGATGGACCCAGTCAAGTACATTTTTGAGAAGCCAGCGCTTACCGGACGGGTTGCAAGATGGCAAATGATCCTAACAGAATATGACATTCAGTACACATCTCAGAAAGCCATCAAAGGCAGTATATTGTCTGATTATCTTGCTGAGCAACCTATTGATGATTACCAGCCTATGAGATTTGACTTCCCTGATGAAGACATCATGTTCATAAAAACGAAAGATCATGAAGAGCCTATTCACACTGAAGGGCCTGACCCGGAGGAAGAATGGACTATGATGTTTGATGGGGCTATTAATATGAATGGTCGTGGTGTTGGTGCAGTACTCATTACACCTAAGGGGGTTCACATGCCTTTCTCGGCAAAACTCACCTTCAACTGCACTAACAACGAAGCTGAATACGAAGCTTGCATTATGGGTCTTGAGGAAGCCATTGACCTCAGGATCAAGACTTTGACTGTATTCGGAGATTCAGCTCTGGTAGTTAATCAAACCAACGGCAAATGGTACACACACCAGGATCATCTGATACCTTACAGGGATTATACAAGAAGGTTATTGACTTTCTTCACAACAGTCAAGCTTGAGTATATCCCTCGAGATGAGAATCAGTTTGCGGATGCTCTGGCTACCATTTCATCCATGATCAAAGTTCAAGCTGCCAACTTTGTACCTCGGATTTCAGTGTCCAGACATGACAGACCAGCATATGTATTTGTAGAAGATGTTGCTAAAGATGATAAGCCTTGGTTCCATGACATTAAGTGCTTCTTGGAGGATCAAACATACCCACCTGGGGCATCTTCCAATGATAAGAAGACTTTAAGAAGGCTTGCTGGTAGTTTCTTCCTGAATACTGATGGTTCCCTGTACAAGATAAACTTTGATATGGTGCTCCTCAGATGCGTTGATAGAGCAGAAGCAGACTTGTTGATGCACGAAGTACACGAAGGATCCTTTGGTACCCATGCTGGAGGACATGCAATGGCTAAGAAGTTGCTAAGATCAGGTTATTACTGGATCACAATGGATGCTGACTGTTGTGCCTATGCCAGAAAATGCCATAAATGCCAGATCTATGCGGATAAAGTGCATGTGCCTCCCAATCCTCTGAATGTGATGTCTTCACCCTGGCCCTTTGCCATGTGGGGCATTGATATGATTGGCAAGATTGAACCGACTGCTTCAAATGGCCACAGATTCATCCTGGTTGCTATTGACTATTTCACCAAGTGGGTTGAAGCAGCTTCCTATGCAAATGTTACAAGGCAAGTGGTAGCCCGATTTCTGAAGAGAGATATCATTTGTCGGTATGGAGTTCCCGAACGAATCATTACTGATAATGGTTCCAACTTAAACAACAAAATGATGGTAGAGCTATGCCGGGACTTCAAGATCCAACACCACAATTCTTCTCCTTACAGGCCAAAGATGAATGGCGATGTTGAGGCAGCTAATAAAAACATTAAGATTGTGCAGAAGATGGTAGTCACCTATAAAGACTGGCATGAAATGCTACCGTTTTCCTTGCATGGGTACCGTACATCAATCAGAACATCCACTGGGGCAACACCGTATCAGCTTGTGTATGGTATGGAGGCAGTCCTACCTGTTGAAGTCGAATTACCCTCCCTGCGGGTGCTGATGGATGTTAAGCTGAATGAGGCAGAGTGGGTCCGATCCCGATACGAACAATTGAATCTGATTGAAGAGAAGAGATTGGCTGTAATCTGTCATGGGCAGCTATATCAGAAAAGAATGAAGAAAGCCTTCGATCAGAAAGTCAGGCTCCGAGAGTACCAAGTAGGAGATCTTGTGCTGAAAAGACTCCTCCCTCCTCATACAGACCACAGGGGCAAATGGACTCCGAACTATGAAGGACCATTTGTAGTAAAGAAAGTTTTCTATGGTGGAGCACTGATGCTCAGCACTATGGATGGTGAAGACTTCCCATCCCCTGTGAATTCAGATGCAGTTAAAAAATACTTCGCATAAAATGACCCGCTGGACATAAAAACAGAATGTAAGTCCAGGCAAAAATAGGGCATCCCGGCGAGTCAAAAACAGAATAAAAGACTCGGGCAAAAATAAGGGAAAATAAACAAAAAATGTACACCCGCTGAGTTGAAAAGCCGCATTGGACAGCTCAGGCAAAAATGGGTATCCCGATGGATTGAAAACCCGAAAGGGCGATCCATGCAAAATAAGGGAATAAGCGAACAACTGCATTCTGAATTCGTCTGTATCACTTACAACTTGGTAAGCTTCGAAAGGATCAAGCCTCTTTCAGAATCAGCCTTCTTCAGAAAGCAAGACGAGAAGAACGTCAAATGTCATACGAGTCATAGCAAAAGGGAAGCTCCTTGAAGCATCATCAGCATTGCCATCATTTTTTTTCTCAATTTGTAACAATCTCCTCATTTTAGGGGATTTGTTTCTCTGACTGTATCTTGCCAATTCAGGGCGCATGAATTAATAAAATCAGATTTTCAGTCATGTTTTGTCTTATACGTTCCATTTTCGTTTGCAAAATGTCCGATGTCTCTAAGATACTAATTGCATAAATACAGATGCTTCTCTAAAAGATATGTGCTTGCAGGAAATATACTTACTCCCGGGAGTGTCTAAACTCCTATGATGGAATCCGGTAAGGGATACCTCGGGATTACTTGTACGTTTCTCTGTCTTTTCAGGATTGCAGGTGTTCAAAGCACGACATGGGGCATGAAGGCTTCACCCCAACAAGCTGGCAAATCATTATCTACTCAGTCTTAGCACCGAAGGTGTTTTCTCCCCAGCTGAGTTGCCATCCATTATTCCTCCTCAGCCAAGTACAAAAGTCAGGGAACCATCTCCCCACAGAGTGTCAACCTCTACCCAGAAGAGCAACGCATGAAGAAATCACAACAGAGTGAAGAAAGCTTCTACAAACCCCAGCTGGGTCCCTCATTAATGAGACAGGTTTATCAATGACCTATTCCCCAAGCAAAGTCATACATGACAGACCTACCAGTGATCTCATCCCCAGCTGGGATGTCCACTTCAAGCAGATCGACCAGAGATCTTCGCAGTAACGGGATCCGAATCCCGGATGGTTACCTCTTGCATAATCATAGCATTCACATCATTATTCTCCCCACAGAGCGTAGCATTCCGTCTGATACGGAGCATTACGGAAAAAATCAAACATATTGCATAATCATAAGCCATGGTCTGAATCAAACACTTGTGAATACTGACAATCCATCAGCGATATACAGAATACTCCCCAAAATTCCCCGGCAGAAAGCCAAGGCACTTTCCCTTAGGATACAGATATTTCCTGGCACCCGTCCGTGCCATATCCCCAGCAGAAAGCTAAAGCATTTGCCTTACACTCACAAATACCAGAACACACTCCTTTTGGCACCCGTCCGTGTCATCATTCCCCAGTAAGGTCGCCCGAGCAAACAGACGCTTATATATTACAGATACTTCTTGACACCCGTCCATGTCATATCCCCAGCAAAAAGCCAAAGCGTCCTCTTTGCACTCACAGATACATATATCCATACAGATTCCCTGACACCCGTCCGTGTCACTTTCCCCAGCATAGCTACCTGAACACTTTGTAAATCATATACTTGTTTATAATATACTTTTTCCGACACTCGTCCGTGTCATACTCTCCCCAGCAAGTTAAACACTTGTGTACACCGCTCATACTTATTACTCCTGTTTTACTCATACAGATACTCGTCCGTATCTTGTATACACCACTCAAATCACCTCAGATTCGACACTCGTCCGTGTTCTTTGTTAACTAGTTGGTACCCGTACGTATCATCATCTCTGAACATGCGTCAAGCGTTTGTTTCTACCTGATACTCGTCTGTATCACAGTCTTAAGGATGCTCGTCTGCATCTTTAATCCATACACCGTGTCAAACACTTATGTCTTCTTGAATTTAGACACTCGTCCGTGTCTACTATTCCCCAGAAGAGTCCCCGCAGAATCAATACTCGTCCGTGTTCTTTGTTAACCAGTTGATACTCGTCCGTATCATCATCTCTGAACATGTGTCAGTTTTTGTTCCTACCTGATACTCGTCCGTATCGTAGTCTTAAGGATGCTCGTCCGCACCTTTAGTCTATACACAATGTCCAAACACTTATACCTTCCATTTTTCTTGGATATAAACGCTCGTCCGTGTTTACTATTCCCCAGCAAAGTCCTCGACAAAATTTGTTGAAACTATTTCCTTTTTATCTGGCATTCGTCCTATGTCATGATACCTTTTCGGCAGCCGTACCCTTCCAAGTGATCGTCCTTCACCTTCGGATGACCGTCCCTCATCCTTTCCCCAGCGGAGTCTCTATTCATTAGACCCCTTCTATCCGACATCCGTCCTATGTCGTGATTTTTAGCAGTCGTCCCCTGCTAGGTGATCGTCCTTCACCTCCTGATGATCGTCCTTCATCATTTCATCCGATGGCCGTCCCCATCGTTGATCTTGTTATCTGACATTCGTCCTATGTCATGATACCCTCGTAGCAGTCGTCCTCTGCTAGGTTATCGTCCTTCACCTCTTGATGATCGTCCTTCATCACTTTATCCGATGGTCGTCCCCGTCGTTGATCTTGTTATCTGACATTCGTCCTATGTCATGATAAAACCCTGAGAGCAGCCGTACCCTGCTAGGTGATCGTCCTTCACCTCTTGATGATCGTCCTTCATCATGCTTATCCGATGACCGTCCCCATCGTCGACCTTTTCGTCCGACATTCGTCCTATGTCGTGATACTTTTTCGGCAGTCGTACCCTGCCAGGTGATCGTCCTTCACCTTAGATGACCGTCCCTCATCTTATCCCTAACAGAGCAGCCGTCCCCTGCTAGGTGATCGTCCTTCACCTTTGATGACCGTACCTCATCATTTATTTCATTTACCTCTAATCCCCAGAGAATCGTATAGCTTTACTTGATGGCCGTCCCCATCATAATCTCTTATATCCCCAGTATGTCGGCCGTCCCCGTCATTGCTCTTTCCCCAGCAGTCGTCCTCTGCTCGACGGTCGTCCTCCGTCGCCCGCACTTTATAATTATACTTTATTTTATTTTACAATCTATATCCCTTTTCTTCTTCATTCTGTGAGTGCAAATTTTGGACTGTCTTTGGTATTCAACCACAAGTTATCTCGTTTGTCTGTTAAGCCTGGCGCTTACATCCTGCACAGCTAACTCATGTTTGAATAGGGGCAGCTGTAAACACCCCAAATTTGCCCTCACCCATTCACACCATGGCTTGTGATATCTTCATATGCATAAGTTCAATCATAGCATGTCATACCACATTTTTGATTCACTGCATTGGTTCAAAGTCATCTGCATCTAGGGTTTGTGATCTGAGCAATCCAAGAGCCATTTGAGCCACTCCAAAGGTCATCAATCACTTCAAAGGGGTCCATGTATGTTCAAGCATCATGTTATATCCTCTCAAAGTCAAGAAAGTCAAAAAATCACAAGAACTGGGAATGGCATGGAAGCAGAGCCAGGTTTAACTACACAGATGACCTAGAATTAGGGTTTTGGTTTCAGAGGCCATAACTCCAAATTTTTTGGTCATTCTTGTTTCTATTGGTCTCTATATGTTATAAGGATCATGCATATCAATTTTCATGAATAAATTCAATGGGGAAGTCATCTGATCAAGAGTTGACTTTTTGAGCAAGTCAGTGCAAAATCAGGGCATCTGAGGCCCCCAATGACCCAACCAAAGGGTTTTCATCATCATTTTGATTATGTATGATCTTTATTTGATCATAGAAGATGTTGGAAGTTCACAAAAATTGAAGAATTCCAAGCCATTTGCAAAGTTGACTTTTTGGAAAATGACTTGTAATGGAAACTTGCCATTTTGGGAAACTTTTTCAACCCTTGCTTTTTGATTCAAAAATGCTTCAAATGGGAAAACTTTGGTCATGAAAGTTGTAGAATGGATCATTCCCTTTTCAAAAAGTACAAGAACTTGTTCTAATTCATTTTGGATCAAAAGTTATGGCTTGTCAAAGTTGGGAAAAATCACATAATTTCACGTTTTCTACCAAAGAGGCAAAGTTGCAAAATCCCTTACCAAGGCAAATTGTGCTATCAAATGGACTTCTAATCTTCATACAAACATGAACCAATGTCTAAAAGTCAGATTGCATCAAAGGTTTGGCCATTTTCATGACTTGTGGATCAAGAAACTTCAAAAGGGCCAAAGATGATCAAAGTTGCAAAACCTCACTCAAACCCTAATCCATTTGCTGGCTGACTTCAAAATTGATCCTATGGTTCTCCTCACTTCTTGCTGCGCAGGACACCCCTCTTGTCCTTGGCTAGCCATGAGCCCATACCTCTCTTACACAAAGCTTGACTTTTTTGCAAAAGACCCATACCAATCACCATAGGCCACCAACAACTCTCTGACCTATCACCACTTGATACATGGACCAAAAGCAGCTCAACACACCACACACTCAAGCCTGAAACAATCTCCAAGCCAGCATTCTCATTTTCCACCTCTTATGCAACTTCCTTCGAAATTCATCATACAAGCATCAAACATCCAAACAAACTTCACAAAACATCTCAGCATACTCCCCTGATCATTTCCCTGCCCTCATTCATCCCTGAAACATCCTCAAACTGAAACACGATTTCCTCACTTCACTGAACAGAACTCAAGCAATCTCTCAAACCAGCCCAAATAAACTTCAAACAAGCTTTGCAAACACTTGAGGGAGGTCAGTAGAGTTGATTGGCAGCAAGGAACTGGTCCAGAAGCTCTTGGGTTGAAAGCTTCGATTCAGGTAGCCATGGAAATTCATTTTTCCAGAACTCTTATTTCTTGTTTCTAAAATGATCTACATGCTTCCCTGAGTTCACTGAACCTTTTATTTTTGAAAATGATTGAGTTTTGAGGTTGTATGCTTGTTCTGAAACTTTGCCCGTGAAATGCTTTTTGTTTTGATTCTTGAGTTTGAGTGAAAATAAATGATTTTGATTGCTAGATTCTTGTTTAGAGTGGTCTAATGATTGATTCTGGAGAGATTTGTGAAGTTTCATGGCGTATTAAGAGAGATTGAGTGATCACCTTGCCGGAGAAGATGACCGGAACACTGTTCCGGTCACCTGAGAGTGTTTAGGGTTCAGATTAGGGCTTAATGACGTAATTAGGCAAGTTTGAATGTGGGCCGTCCATTAGCGCGCGTAGTCAACTCCCGCCCCCTGGAATTTGAATCCTGGCCCTTAGATCTGCTGACTTTCTCATTTTTCATTTAAAATTCATTTTATTTTCATTTGTTTTGATTTATTTTGCACGAATTATTAAAAATAGCAAAAAATGTTTAAAAATTATGAAAATTTTTGTCAAGATTTTCATTATTTTTCAGAACACAAAAATATTTTTATTTTTATTTTTTGCATTAAAAATTATTTTTAAATCATTTAAAAGTTTATTTTTAATTAATTAATGAAAATTAATTAATTAAAAATACTTTTAGGTATTTAAAAATCACAAAAAAATTCATGTAACCTTTAACAACATTTAGAAACATTGTCCAACTCTCAAACCAAATTTATTTTTTGTTCTTGATGCCTTTTGATAATTTTCTTTGGATTTAATTTCATTTCAAGGCATTATTTTGTTTCAAACTTCAAAAATTCATTTCTGTCTAACCTTTGAGAGTTGGATCATGATTCTTTTTGCATTGCATCTTGTATAGCATGTAGTTTATAGGATAAAATTGGCATGAATTGATCTTGCATTTTCAATTTGTTTGACATTTTTCTTGACAATGTACCTTAAAACCCTAGCAATCTTAGGAAATTCATAACTCTCACTAGGTTAAGAGTTGGATCCCCTCCTTTGGGAAGTGAGTTTGTAGAGGTTTAGGGTATCTTTGAGTGCATTTTCAATTTTTTATCATGTCATTTGCTTCTGGTTTTGGATTTTTGCTTTGTGTGATGTATATAACCCTAATATGTGCCTTCCTTTGCATCCATCTCTCATTTGCTTGCAAACCATGACTTGCCATGACATTTTGTGCATCCATTTGATTCATAAGACATCTTAGGACATGTTAGAATCATGTGTGATCATTGAATCTTTCATTTTCCATGTTGTATGTCATTTGCATTTCATAACCTTTCATGTACATCCATGGTTCAAAACATGCTCCTCTTGCTTCCATATGTTTGTATGATCATTCCCATGCCTTGCCTCATGTTTGCATCATCTCTTAGCATCATTAACATCATGTATTTGCTTCTGACTTTGTCTTGCATCATGCCATTTCATCTCATTTGCATTGCATCTTATTTCTTTCACTAACTTTTCAGGTGGTAAGTTGTATTGAGAAGTGGATTTGCCTTCACTTCTCACATTCTCTTTTCATCTCTTACATAATTCATTTGCTGCATTTTTGTATGTGTTTGGGTTTGAGCTTGCTTATTCTTGTTCATCTTACTTTCTTTCTTCAAGCAACTTGACTTCTTAAGTGAAGCAAGTTGTTTTGCTTCTCTTTGCTCCTTTCATCTGCTTCTCTCCTTGGTGGTTCTTTGAAGATCTCTCTTGCAAACCTCATAAACCCTAGGAACAACCAAGCATGACAATAATTAGGGTTTTATTAGTCCCCCATTTAGATTTTACCTTTGTATCATCTTTGAGTCTTCTCTTCTCATCTCATAATCAAGGACTAAACCCTAAAGGCTTTAAGGCTTTGTGATTAAGCTTATGCCTGCATCCTTCTATTAGGATGGAGTGTATAAATTTAATCCTAAGTGTTAAACCCTTAATGTGTTTAATTCCCCTTAATCAATTCACTTAATAACCATCAAGACATCAAGCTTGTAACTTGGGTCTTGCATTAGGGTTCTAATTCTTCCTTAATTGGTTAAGAAGGACTAACCCTAGTGTTAATGGACAAGTCCCCCTCAAGTTGTCTTACAAACAATAAAAATCACTTCTTCATCATACCATTAACTAAAATCCACTTAATAAAGGCTTGTTTTGTCATGAGGTTAATCCCTAATCATGGATTAAGTTGAGGAGCTTTCCTCAGCTTAAACATTCTCATCTATTATCCTTCTATTAGGATGGTGTAATGAGTCTGTTTAATCCCTGATTATGGCTTAAGCTCATTACTTAACACTAAACAAAAACAACAAAAACATCTAAATAATCACAAGTAGGTTAATGATCTTAATCCTATACCATGGTGATTAAGTGTGAGATGCTGACTTCACACTTAAGGTATTCTCATTACCCCTAATCAGAGGGAAGATGTGATGAGTTTACTAACCCTTTGGTTTAGGCTTAAACTCATTAACTTATGACAAAATCCAAAAAGCAATAAAAGACTGAAAACTCAAAAACAAACAATAATCGTCTCCTCCGGGATTCTTTTCTCATCTCACTCACTCACAAACAAGAACTAGCTTCTTCCGTCTAATGCAAGACAGTTTGCACCTGAGCCAGACAGGTCATACACTTGAGCATAGGCAAGTAAGCAGTTCACAAGTCAATTCATCTTTCAGTCTCTTTGGGTCGAACTACGGTGTTCTGACTTCCTCATTGCACGAGAGGATACGTAGGCATAACTTAACAGTTATCGAACAAAAGTCTCTGTATATTCCCCCTCTTTCCAGCATTATTCTTTAAGCCCCATTATCTTGGGCATTTCACTCTTGTTCTTACATTGACACTTCTCTTATACACTTTACACTTCTCTTACACTGACACTTGCATTCTTTTCCAGCTTTGATACACAGATTGCACTGACACTACCCCTTTAAAACACAAATATTTTAATCGTGGATCCCGTCGAGTACGGCGGACAATCTGGGTGCTAATACCTTCCCAGGTTGTAACCAACCCCCTTTCTCAGTCTCTCTGGTTCGCAACCGTCTTATCCATATCTTTTCTTAGGTTTATGCAGCATTACCTTTCCTCCGGGATAAAAATGCCTAGTTGGCGACTCTTTCTTTCTCTTGAGTTCACTCTTGTGTGTTCTCATTCCTCCCTTTCACCGATCGTTCGCGTCTGTACCCCTTATGACCCTGTGTGTCATTTTGGTGGGAGCGACAACCTCATGCAAAGGATGATGAATGATTTAGTTATTTTTTCAAATGCGATGCGATGATATGTGGAATGATGCAAGAATGAAGCGTGAATCGCTCGAGGTTGATGATAAATAAGAGGGCAAATTTTGGGGTGTTACAGCTTCCCCTATTCAATCACTATAGACTTAAATGGATGATAGCAGTTGCTTTCAGACGTTTGAAGTATGCAGGGATTGAATACTAGAAACAACCAGAAAATTTTCACTCGGTGGTTGAGAACATGGAAATAAACCCAACCATCCGAACTCTGCTTGGGGAGAACTTGGATCTGAAGAGTAGTGAATCTTTGAATGTTTCGGAATAATGTCGGGAGATTGTTGATTTTCCACGCTACGGGTGGACTTTTGCTGGGATATTAATGACATGACATACAATGGGTGGTCTTCTGAATGCTTTGGCACACTACGGGGGTCGCCGCTCGCTACGGGAGACTTTGGATACCTTACTACCCTGAGGATGAGCATATGCTCACTCTGCGGGGATACTCTGCCACATTGCAGGGGCTATTGCTCGCTATGGGAGACTTTGGCTCACTACAGGAGACTTTTGCTCACTACGGGAGACTTCTGCTCACTACGGGAGACTTCTGTATCTTGCCACACTACGGGGGCTGTTGCTCGCTACGGGAGACTTTGGCTCACTACGGGAGACTTCTGCTCACTACGGGAGACTTGTGTATCTTGCCACACTACGGGGGCTGCTTCTCACTACGGGAGACTTTGGTTCACTACGGGAGACTTCTGCTCACTACGGGAGACTTCTGCTCACTACGGGAGACTTCTGTGTTTTACCACACTACGGGAGATGTTGCGTGCTACGGGAGACTTTGGCTCACTACGGGAGACTTCTGCTCACTACGGGAGACTTCAAGAATTCCCCACCCAGAGGATGGACTTTGGCCAATCCGCGGTTGGACTTTAGGAATTTTCCACCCAGAGGATGGACTTTGGCCAGATTGCCACGTTTTGGGTGGACTTTGGATAAATTGCCACGCTGCGGGTGGACTTTGAGAATTGCCACGCTACGAGTGGACTTTGAGAATTGCCACGCTGCGGGTGGACTTTGAGAAAAATGGCCTTGGATTTAACACACATGCTGAATTGTATGACATGATGCCCCATGACACTGGGGGATAGGTACAAAGGGAATTCCTGACACGGAAATAACAAACCCTTGCTAACTCTGTGGGGAATACAGATGATTGCCAATATTTCTGCTGGAGAAGAGTGTGACTAGTCTGTCTCGACTTATTACCTTTGCCAAAAATAAATTGGACTTTAGATTTGAAGACCCTGCTAGGGGATGCCTCAACTGCTGGGGATTGAATCTCACCTCGCAGACTACGCTGGGTGATCTGCAACTTTTCGACTTAGCTGGGAAAGACCTGTCAAGGCTCTGCTGAGGAGAACTCTCTTGTCTACCTGAATTTTCCAAACCTCTATGGGGAAGGGAACCGTTCAGCTAACTTCCGGGGATTTCTTGACTCTTGTAAGAAATGCTTCACTACGGGAAGACGACTCTTGATAGAGATGATCCTTATTGCTTTGCTGGGGAAGAGAGGATTTGATTTGACATCAACTGGGAAATAAAAATCAAGGAACCCTGCTGAAGAAAAATTTGACAACTTTACTGGGGATAACTTCCATGCGTCTGTTGGGGATAATGAAATTGAACCGCGTCCTACTGAGGAGGAAAGATTTCAAGTAGTCTCGTGCTAGGGATCATTCGCTTTGATTCGGGCTTTACCTTAAGAGGATTTTACAAAAGACCTGATGACTTTAAACTCTTCAGGAGTATAATTGCCCCGGTATTCTAAACTTCCGATTATCGGTCTTCGGGAAAGAATGAATCCTCGTGCGATTGGGGTGGCTTTCCCCAGTATGAATCTTTGGTCAATTGCTTTGGGAGAGATCTGAATCTTGAGGTAATTTCCCCAGTTTGGCTGACTCTTGAGGACATTGCTTGACATAATTGCGCCAGATTGGTTGGCTCTTACCATGACTGGTTGGGAACGTCCTTACTCAATGGAGTTTTCTCGGAAAAGTGCACTTTGACGTGATTGTCTTTCAGAAGTTTTAGACTTCTCAACTTGGCAAGCTTAAGCTCCTGGACTGAATTTCCGCTCATGAGCTTTTTATGATGCTAAACAAATGTATGCAAGCAAAAAAATGTTTTATTTTGAGAATGGAAATTCTAATGCAACACACATGTTAATCTTGAAGTTTTGAAAACGTGTCGCAAACCTTTGTGAACAAATCACTGGTTAAGATACGACATTATTTTTGAATGAAAGTATGTACATGCAATACCAACAAGGTCTTTTAGCACAACTCATAGGAGTCAGGAACGCGGCCTCGTAGTAGTATGCTCTCAAATTAACCCTGTTTCAGTTAGGACTTTTGAGGGTTGTATCGTGGCCTAGTTCACGGTTATAAAAACAAAGGATATAGACTCTAATTTTATTTGTGCCCACCCCTCTTCGTGTTGTTCTCCATTCCTATGTTCAGCTAATCTTCATAAGCATTCACCTTTCATAAGGGTTTTGTGTTGGTCGAGGAACCATTGCTACTATCGGTTCAAGCACCAGTCAAGTTATTGTTTGTGAGTCAGTCACTCCTCTATCTTTCGTGTCTGTGCCACACGACTTTGTTCTTGCTTAAGGATCTTTCTTGTGTAATCCCTTTCGTCTTTCGCTTTTTCATTATTTTGCTTATCCCTACCTTTTGCCTGGACTGATTCTTGTGAATCTTTGATTGCGAAGTCCAGCGGGATGCCCTAACTTTTTCCTAAGTCACTTGTTTTCAAGTTTTGAATTAGCGGGATTTTCATTTCATTTTTTTTCTGAACAAATCGTGTGACACTGTTTGTCTTGATTGCTTTGCGAGGGTAGTGACTGCCTCAATCTTTGGTCGATGAAGGATAACCATTGTGGTTTCAAGTCTTTGGACCTCTTGATTCGGATAACTATTGTAGCTTCTGGTATTTGGACCTCTCATTAGCATAGTGGAATGTAATGGATCCTCAAATACACTCCTTTATGAAAGCCTGAACGGTTGGTCCGACTAGCTGACATCTACCCTGCCCCTGGGTTACATGTGAGGGTTTTTCATGCGAGAAGAAACTCCTACTTCAAGGCTCAAGGGGGTTAGCAAGGGTCTATCTCCCTTATATCTCCAGTGTTTAGGGATTTGAAACAAAGCATGTACATCGTCAACAGGGTCTTATTTGAGAGCACACAATCAGAGATTTTGCGTTTTTGCTTCGTCATTCTCCTTCATAGAGTTTAAGCACGACAATTGGTACTGCGATGTAAACATGCAAAATTAACTTGACAAATGAATTACTTCAAGAAAAACATGTGAGTTTTATTATTGATAACATTCAAAAGAAAATAAATTTCATACATGTATACAAATGTTTAGAAAATAAAAGAAACTACAAATGGAAATGCAGTAAAGAAGCTGAATATTGCCGTTGTTGAGGAAGTTTGACTCCGTCTGGACCTGTCAGTCTTGGATACTATCAGTGATCAATAGCTCTTTCACAGACTTGTAATCTTTTAGTTGCAGCCGTATACCCAACCATGGCAGTCATGCTTCTTCTTCTAGCTTATTCTGACTCTGACACGAGACGTCTGAAGGAAAAAGTGAAGCTGGGGAGTAAAGTTGTCCCATAAGGTTGCTCGGAAAGACCTGGCGGTCTTCTGCCTATGTATCTCCATTGACCCATGACCAATGAAGAATCAGAGCAACGTAGTTCCCCTCAATAGGGATGAAAAAAAGCATTGAAGAAACACAAACAAACAGTTGCCATTGCTGAGAGTATCTGGAGTACATTTGGGTGAGGCACAAAATTTATTGCCTTGGATTCAATTAGGTCATGTACCTTGTTCTAAAAAGCCCAACATTTCTCAATATTGTGCCCCTGGGCACCTGAATGGAATTCGCATCTGGCATTTGCATCGAAGTTCTGAGGTAGATTATCAGGAGCAGGGGCTCTCATGGTACGAAGCTCGACCAGGTTCAACTTTAGCAGCTCTGGGAGCAATACAGCATATGGGCATGGGACGGGATCAAGTCTGCGGTTTCTCGCTCTTGTCCTTTCCTGATTTGGTCTCTGCACTTGATAGTGTTCACCTTGAGGTTGTGGTTGAGCCTGAGGAGTAATAGTCACAGCAACTGTTTGGTAGTAACCTTGTAAACGACCTCTGTCTCGGCCCCTATATACAACATTGGTCTCGCCTTCTCTTCGCCTTTGGCCATTGCCAAAAGGTTTCTTCACACCAGAAGAACTAGCACTGCTTGCATCTTGAATCTTTCCCAATTTCAGGAAGTTTTCTATCCTTTCTCCAGCGATGACAATATCAGAAAAACCAATGGACGGGCAGGCGGCCAGACGATCCAAGTAAACACCTTGCAAGGTGCCCATAAACATGTCGTCCATTTCCCGATCCAGCAACGGGGGTTGAACCTGTGCGGCCAGCTCACGCCACCTCTGGGCATACTGCTTAAAATATTCCTTGGGTCCTTGAGACAAGTTCTGCAACTGGGTGCGGTTTGGAGCCATATCAATATTGTATTGATACTGCTTGAGAAAACCTTCAGCTAAATCTTTCCAGCATCGGATAGAGACCCTGCTTAGCTTCATGTACCAGCTCAATGAAGCTCCAGATAGACTATCTTGGAAATAATGCATCCAAAGTTTCTCGTCATCGGTATGAGCCGAGATTTTTCCAAAGTATGCATGGATGTGAGTTCTAGGGCACGTGCTGCCTTTGTACTTGTCAAATGATGGCACCTTGAACTTAGGAGGGATTCTTACTCCTGGCACTAACCCAAGATTGGTTACATTGATGCCCAAGGAATTCTGACATTCCATGGCCTTAATCTTCTCCGCCAGCTCTTCATACCTTCGATTGTTGACCTCGTTCATATTATACATATCAACATCCAGTAGAGTGAACTGGTCTTCTTGAGTGTCTTCATTACGGGCCGCGGCCCCATTTAGATTTGGCCCTCCGTTACGGGCAGCATTGGGATCCACATTCTCAGTCGGGATTCCAGCATTAACATTCCCATGAGGTTGCTCAACCATCAACCTGAGACGCTCTTGATTCTGAGCAATGCCAGTCATCATGTCCATGAACTGATCCATCCTCTGCCGGAGCTCATTAAGATCAGTATGCATTCGTTCAGCCATTCTCACTCGGTTTCTTTTTGTTGGATACCGATGAACGTGTTGACCAGCTATATTTCCTGAAGTTGAATAAGTTAGGAAGTCCGAATGACCTGTAAAAATGCAAATTATGCAAATCATGCAGTAAATGCGTATGATATGTTCATGAGGATGCTACATGCGACCCTGCAAATGAGTAAGCATGTGTTAGTAATGCAAGCATGCAGAGGATGTTATGCAATGCACTGGTGTGTGATCAAAGGTCTGGCGATCACTGGTCTGACATTGGTGTCGAGAAGACAATCATGTGCTGGTGAAAATTCATATTAACAGTACCACCGAAATCCCGAATTTCAAACCAAAGGACCATGTGCTGGCAAAGTAGGATATGTTGGAAGTTTTAAGGTTCTTGCAAACCTGTAAACCCCTCCCATCTCACGGGTATGCTATACCGAGTCAACATCACGGACTCTCAAATCCGGATAGCAATAATACATTCACCATTTGCGAGAAATGGCTCATGACCAAATCAGGGAATCGGTTTGGCATTATATACTAACCAGGGAGGTCTCAGCTGAGTACGGGGAAAACAAGCATCCCTCATAAGTCCTCAGCTTCAAGCACTGAATCGAGAAACAATAGTACATTCATCCCAAAGGGTACAATATTATCGTCATATGAACAATTTTCCTTGACTAGGTTCCTATGAGAGAACCAGGCCATCCTATGCGAGTTCCCAATGGGCCCTCGGATGCGAGTGGGTTTGCCAACAAATGTGGTCTGCCACTGTCATCACTGGGGAGGGATGTTTCCACAAAGGTTCTCAATGATCGGTCCCCAGCTGCACATAACCATCAAGGTCGTATCCTGAAGTGGGGAAGAACCCCCACACAAGATAGTTCCAAGATGGTCGCAACCTGGGTGTGGAACACATCGCCACTCATCATGTAACCATGCGAGTACAATGTGTCCACGCTAATCCTATAGTGCACTCATGTCGGGTATTTGGCTTATCTCACAATAACTCCCATCCCACAGAAAAAATGAAAACCAGTACAGCCAGACAGTGATAATGATGCATGATAAATACTAAAAGTAGTAAATAAATGCGGAAAAGTAAAGCTGTAAAGTAAAACTGTAAATGAAAACAGTAAAGCTAAACTAAAGCATGCAGCAACAAACAGATGAACACCGGAAGAAACAAAAACAGACAAGCGCTAGGATTGACTCTACAAGGGAAACCAGAGATTCTGGGTTCGATCCCCAGCAGAGTCGCCAGCTGTCGCTCCCGGGATTTTCATCCTAGTACAAACGCGAAAGTGGCGCGGAAAAGGTAGAGTCGCCAGCCAGACATTTTATCCCAAAGGAATGGGAAAGGTAATGTTGCACAAACCTGAGGAAGAAGGAAAGGACAAGGTCCTGCGACCCAAAGATCTGGGTTCGGGAGTCGGTTATGAATTGGGAAGGTATTAGCACCCCAATCCGTCCGTCGTACCCGACGGGATCCACGCTTGCTTGTTTGTTTCAAAGAGTGAGAAATAACTGCTGCTGAATAAAACCGTTGAATGGAATGGGAATGAGAAATAAGAAAGGAATAAGAAAAGAGAATGGAAAGAAAGAGGGAAATGTAGGGAAAATAAAGAATGTGCTCGAACGGGCCCTACCCCGCTGCCTACGTACCTCATCGGGATAATGAGGATCAAAGTCGACATAGTTCGCCTAACTAAGGCGGGAACTTTTTGTGTTTTTTAGGATGACATTGCCATAGTTCTAGCTCAGGTGTTATCGGCTCTGACTCGAGGGTGTTTACCATATCGTTGTTTGAACTGTCGAGGCAAGTCGCGTTCGTCCGCAAAGATTAGGAGATGAGAAACGAAGACGCAATTGTCTTTGTTGATTGTCTTTTATGAGAAGTGTTTTGGAGTTTGTTTGTGAACATTCTCATACTAAGACTTATCCATCGCGGGAAGTACTTACACCTCTCCCCGAAACAGGACGCGTATAAGCACTCCGCAACAAAGTCTCTTGTCGTACAAGGACGTTCAACCTTTATTAGGTGTTTTATTGATGTTCTTTTGTGAGATGAGAAAAAATGACTCAAGTCGGAAAAAGGACAAAAACTAAGGGGACTAAGACCAACCCTAAGTTATTCATTATATACAAAAGGGAGATCCTAATGGTTTGTGAGGTTTTCTAATCCTAAAGATCAAAAAGGAAAAGAAAGAAGGGAAAAGGATGCAACTTACTTCCTAAGGAAGGTAAGTTGGTCCTAACAATGGGGAATCCTACCAAACACAAATATGGAAGGAAAAGATGAATTAAAATGCATAAAAGAAGTGCATAAAAAATAAAAGGATAGGGTGAAGTAAACTTACCTCAATCTTCCCCACTACAAGACAAATGATTAATGTACATTTTTATTAAAAAGAATAAGGCAAACACACAACAATTAAATCCTAATTAAATTCTAAGGCACCTTGGACCTAAACTAGACTCTATTTTAATCCTAAAGGAACTAAAAAATGCTAGGACAAAACTACAACACCTATTACAGCCCCTATTACACAAACAACCATGAAAATAATGCATAACACTAAGCAGCTTTTTACAGCCAGCATGCAGCATAAAAAAGTAGGTGTAAAAAGTCAAATATAGCATGTACACATAACAAACAGCATACATTTTACAGCACTTATGCAAAAAACAACTATGAAATGAAAAATCCAGAATTGATTATTTTCCCTTTTAATGCACAAACTCAATGAAAAATGCACCAAATTTCTCATGAACATGCTCTTGAACCTAAATCAACACATATAAATGCAAGAACATGAACCTTATTGAATGATTATGCAAACATGCATCACATGGATTATGCAACAAGTAATGCACAAAATAGCACATGAACATGCATATGAACATGGCATATGAACATGATGATCATTGATGCAACATGATAGCTCAACAAACATATTAAATTCAATGCAAAATTCAGAATTAAATTGAAATGGATGATGTGATCAAATATGCAACAAAATGCAACCAAATGCACATACATATGATTATGGAAAATGCAACATACATCAATACAATGAAATGCAAAATGATTTAATGCCATGCATACATGTAAAAACCAGAATGCAACATAATTATTTACATGCCAAATGATGCATAAACATGGCAACAACATGCAAGAAACCAAGCTATGCACAAAGAAACACAAAAATGCATAATACGCAACATGAACGGAATCGTGTCGAAACGACTCGAAATGGGGGAATGAACTCCTGGAAATGGACCCAAAAATTCCTTAAAATCACTACCTAAACATGTATGAACATTAGAGGCACTAGAACTTAGGACTAAGCCATCAAATAAGCAAGAAAACAAAAAATTAACAGCGTTAACCGGTTAACCAATTGGTTAACTGGTTAACGGACCTAAATTTGCCCTGTTTTGTGGCCAATATGCACCTGTTAACCGGTTAACCAAATGGTTAACCGGTTAACACTGATCTAGAATGTGAAAAAAGTTTAGAAATAAGTGATTTTGGCCACAAACTCACTTCTAATGGTCCCTAACATACCTAGGAACATGCTAGCACTAATTTCTACTTAATTTGGACTTATTTACACATTCTAACACCTATAACTATCAACACTTTAGCTTCTAAATCATTACAAATCTTAAAATGAAAGCAACACATAATGAAACATAATCGATCGCAATAAAAATGAAAAGCACTTAAAGAACGCCAAAAGTTGCAAGATGAAAAGAATAACTTAAAGAAGAAGTGATTAAGATCACCAACCTACGAAGCGGATGAGTGCTTCGGTAATTGTTGCAAGAATCGGAGCTTGATCGAAGAGAAAACCAAAAAGCCAAGAAATCGCAAAATAAATGCGTTCTTGATGCTTGAATCTTCGCACACTTCCGATAAGACGAAATCTTCAACAAAATCACTAGTTTCTTCTTCTACAATCCACAATTAATGGAGGTTGGAGGCTTAAGCTTCAAGATCTTCAAGTTTCAATGTGAAACTTGAAGAGCTTATTCAAAGAAGCCTTTGGTGAAAGGAGGGAAAATGAAGAAAAAGTGAGAGAGAAAAAGTGATTATGAAAAAGTGAAAATTTTGGAATTGTGGGAACCCTTTGCATTGAAGTGATTAAGGGTTATATAGAGGTTAGGTTTGGAGCTAGGTTTTGGATGAAATTAGGTTTGGGGCCCAAAAATTAGGCTTGGGATCCAAAATTAGGTTTGGGAGTTAGTTAGGGTTAGGGTTGGAAAAGGAATACTCCTTGGAGTATTCCTTGGAATATTCCTTGGAACACTCTAGAAGATGGTAGAAGTTGGTGGAAGTTTCCAAGGGAAATGGAGTGGAATTGAAGTGGAAAAAGGAGAAGGAAAGAATGAAATGAAGTGTGGAAAGAAAGTGGGAGGAAAGGTGGAATGAAAAGGGAGAGAAAGTGGTGAATTCTTCCTTTTTAATGGGTTAGCTTGAAAGTGGTGTGGATTATTTTTGGTACATCATTTTCTCTTGAACTCCAATGTTTGCCAAGCCTCGATCGACCACACACCTCATGCAAAGGACGATGAATGATTTATTTATTTTTTCAAATGTGATGCGATGATATGCGGAATGATGCAAGAATGAAGCGTGAATCGCTCTAGGTTGATGATAAATAAGAGGGCAAATTTTGGGGTGTTACATATTGGAGCTTGCAGACTGGCCCTAATCTTCACTTCTTTCAGATCTTCCTCGGTACCAAGATTAACAGTTTCAATTTCCTCCTGATGGGGTGTAATCACTTTCTCCTCTTGCCTCAACAACCTGGCTAACTCTTCAGGAAACTCATAGTCTTCATCAACCCCTTCATCTGCTTGATTAATTGGATTGTCGAAGTCATACAAGGTCATAGCAGTGTTGTTGTCGGTGCAATTTGGAGGACAATCTCTACAAGGGTTGAGATTTATTCGTTTTAGTGATCAATTTTAATCTTGTTCAGAAAATGAAGTTATTTATTTCGAAAACATTGCCATTTTATTGTTTTGTGCGAAAAATAACAAAAATGAAAAAACAGTGAGCGAAAGAGAAAATTGTTTGCAAAAGATGTCTGATATTCATTGATATTCCATTTGCACAAAAATACAAATATGGCCCTATTACAAAATGAGTCCCGACATCTTGAGCAAGATACAGGACTTGATGCATGCTAAAAAGCAAGAAATAATAATTACTCTGCAGGAGTAACTCTTATAATTTCCTGGGAAGACCAGTTAAGGACTTGTTGGCCCGGGATCCTTGGACGAATCCAGCTCTCCAGGTTGAGGTCGCTTTCCACCTCGTCTTCCATGTTATTAACAGCATCTGGGGTTAGCATCCCCCACTTATGAACTTGGGCTCCTTAGCAGCCTCTGCTTGATCTTGTCAGAATGGTTTGTAACCCTAACCGAATTTGTCCTCCTTCTTCTCCACAGGTAGCAGCTTGCCCCATCCTTGGGCGTTTCCATCTTCAACAACCTTCCAAGCTTATTGGTATGAGCCAATTGAAGTATCAATCATATCCTCCTGGGATGCAGCAAATACTTCAGTTGTCGCCTCATTGACGTTTAGTGCTTCGAAACCTTGGCTCATAGTCTCGTGGATTTCACCATCCATCTCAATGTATTTGTAGGTAGCCAAATGGCTAACAAAAATATCCTATTCACCACAGATTGTGATGATCTGCCCTTCCCACTCGTATTTCAATTTCTGGTGAGGGTCAACGTAACTGCGCCAGTGGCGTGAATCCATGGCCGACCCAACAAACAGTTGTAGGTCGGCTGAATGTCCATCACGTAGAAAGTAGTTTGAAAGACCTGTGGGCCAATTATCACAGGAAGCTCCACCTCTCCAAGAACAGACCTCTTGGAACCATCAAAAGCTCTAACCACCAGATTGCTTGGTCGGAGAGCTATACCATCATACTCAAGCTTAAAAAGGGCTTTCTTTGGAAAGACATTGAGTGAAGACCCAGTGTCAACTAGAACATTTGAAAGCACAACCCCTTTACACTCCAGAGTGATGTGTAAGGCTTTGTTGTGGTGACGACCCTCTGTTATCAGATCAGCGTTGGTGAAGCCTAGCCCATGGCTGGTATTAACATTTGACACCACTGTCTCAAGTTGATTTACCGTGATCTCCTCATGCACGTTGACCAGGGCCACATTAAGGAATTGGAAAGATTTGGCCGAGGCTTTCATTCGCCAATATCAATATAATATGGACATAGCTCCAAACAGAACCCTTCTAATGGGAATGTCACAGTCTTCCTGAGAAAGCTTTAGAGAGTACGCTCAAAGATGGAGACAATTAGCTGCTTTCGTTCAACCCCCGATGTCAGAAAGGGAAATGGAAGATATGTTAATGAACACCCTCCAGGGGACGTATATTGATAGGTTGACTGCTTTCTCTTCCACTAGCTTTGCAGATGTAGTCATAGCTGGGGAAATAATTGAGAGCTTATTGAAAATGGGAAAGAGTTTTGACAACGGCGCTAGTTCAAGCAGTGCAAGGAAACCATTTGTAGGGCCTCGCAGATCCGGTGAAACAAATTATGTACATATGGGCAGAGGAAGACCCCAATACCTGCCAACATCAATTGTCGTTGTCATTATTCCTACTTCGCCTCCTCAATACACTCAACAACCACATCATTTTCCTCAACAACAATAGTTTCCTCAACAAAGGTCCTACAACAACAACAACAACGCCCTTTCTAGCAAAGGCCATCTCAAGTTAACAGGGTGATTGAACCTATCCCAATGCCATATGCCACCTTATTGCCACAACTCCTGAAGCTTAATCTTGTCGAGCTAAGGACTTTGGCTCCACCAGATCCTCAGAACCTTCTGAGAAATTACGACATCAACGACAGATGTGCCTTTCATTCTAATGCACCTGGTCACACCACAGAAAAGTGCAGAGCTTTGCACATGAAGGTCCAGGATCTGGTTGATTCAAAGGCCCTAAATTTGGCACCACCTCCTAATGTCACGAAGAACCCTATGCCCAACCATGGTGGGCCAAGGATAAACACAATTGAGGAAGGCCAACCCATGAATTTAATTGAAGATACTGCAAGTATTCAAACACCTCTGGAAGAGGTTAAAGCTTAGCTTTTAAAATGCCAGGTGTTCCTAGGTTGTGAGGCCTGCTGTGAATCTTGTGAAGTTTCCGTCAATGGGTGTGCAAGTTTGAAAAGTGGCATCAATGGCCTGATCAAAGAAGGTATCCTGCAAATAACAACAACAACTTCTACAACATCAGCAACTCCTTTTTTAGCAACAACCAGTATTCCTCCTACAACTGCAAAGACAATTGTTCCTACAGATTCATCTACAAAATCAGCAACCACTTCTTCCATCACTTCAACAAACACCAGTTCAATCGCATCCACTTCTATAACTATAGCAACCACTAGCAACGACGTCTCCACAGTCACCATCTATTACGACCCTGTAACGGTCCCTGATTCCAACAATTTTTAACAACAACCTCAACAATAGTTTCAACAACAAAGCTTCAGCCAATCACCACCACCATCAATCAGAAGTCCTGTTACCATCTTTTATGATCCACAAACAATAACGGTTACTACCTCTGCTGCAGTCAGTCCAGTCACCATCATAGTGTCGGGACCCATTCCATATGATAAAGACAATGTTGTACCATGGCACTATGGTTCAGACCTTTACTGCAATGGAGAAAGAGTCCTTCTGGATTCTTCAGTTCATATACCACAAGTGGATAATGTCAGGGGAGGCAGAGGCTTCACCCGAAGCGGATGCCTCTTCGCGTCACAAGTTCCAAGAGCTAATACTGAGGCAGAGGCTACTGCCAAAGCCAAAGGTAAAAGTGTGGCACCTGAAGAACCTGTACAAAAAGAGGCCCGTAAATCATCCTTTGATCAAGATGTGGATGAATTTATGAGGATAATTAAGAGAAGTGACTACAAGGTTGTGGATTAGCTCCACCAGACTCATTCCATGATCTCCATCTTATCCCTGTTGTTGTGTTCCGAAGCTCATCGGGAAGCACTAGTTAAAGTCTTGCACGCAGCCTACGTGCCAGAGGAGATCACAGTGAATCAGCTCGAGATAGTGGTGTCTAATGTTAATACTAGCCATGGGCTAGGTTTCACCAATGCTGACTTGACAACGGAAGGACGTCACCACAACAAAGCTTTACACATCACCCTGGAGTGTAAAGGGGTTGTGCTCTCGCATGTTCTTGTGGACACTGGGTCTTCACTCAATGTCTTGCCAAAGAAAGCCCTTGTCAAGCTTGAATATGATGGTATAGCTCTCCGACCAAGCAATCTGGTGGTCAGAGCTTTTGATGGCTCCAAGAGGTATGTTCATGGAGAGGTGGAGTTCCCTGTGATAATTGGCCCGCGGGTCTTTCAGACTACTTTCTATGTGATGGACATTCAATCGGCCTATAGTTGTTTGTTGGGTCGACCATGGATTCACGCCGCTGGCGCAGTTACGTCGACCCTTCACCAGAAATTGAAATATGAGTGGGAAGGGCAGATTATCACCATCTGTGGTGAGGAGGATATCTTTGTTAGCCATCTGGCTACATACAAATACATTGAGATGGATGGTGAAATTCATGAAACCATGAGCCAAGGGTTCGAAGCACTGAACGTCAACGAGGCGACAACTGAAGTATTTGCTGCATCCCAGGAAGATAGGATGGGTACTTCAATTGTCTCCTATCAACAAGACCGGAAGGTTGTTGAAGATGGAAATGCCCAAGGCTGGGGCAAGCTGCTACCAATGGAGAAGAAGGAGGACAGATTTGGTTTGGGTTACAAACCATTCCGACAAGATCAAGTAGAGGCTGCTAAGGAGCCCAAGTTCATCAGTGGGGGGATGCTCACCTCAAATGTTGTCAATAACATGGAAGACGAGGCGGAAAGCGACCTCAACTTGGGGAGCTGGATTCGTCCAAGGACCCCGGGTCACCAAGTCCTTAACTGGTCTTCCCAGGAAATTATAAGGGTTACTCCCGCAGAGTAATTATTATTTCCTGCCTTTTTTCAGCATGCATCAAGTTCTGCATCTTGCCCAAGGTGTCAGGACTCATTTTGTAATAGGGCCATATTTGTAATTTTGTGTAAATAGAATATTAATGAATATCGGACATCTTTTGCAAACAATTCTCTCTTTCGCTCACTGTCTTTTCATTTTTGTTATTTTTCGCACAAAACAATAAAATGGCAATGTTTTCAAAATAAATAACTTCTTTTTTCTGAACAAGATTAAAATTGATCACTAAAATGAACAAATCTCAACCCTTGCAGAAATAATCCTCCAGATTACACTAACAACAGCACTACTATGACCTTGTATGACTTCGACAATCCAATTAATCAAGTTGATGAAGGGGTTGAAGAAGACTATGAGTTGCCTAAAGAGTTAGCCAGGTTGTTGAGGCAAGAAGAGAAAGTGATTACTCCTCATCAGGAGGAGGTTGAAACTGTTAATCTTGGTACCAAAGAGGATCTAAAAGAAGTGAAGATTGGGGCCAGTCTGTAAGCTTTAGTAAAAGAACAGCTTATCAACATGCTTCGAGAGTACTTCGACGTCTTTGCTTGGTCTTATCAAGACATGTCGGGTCTAGATACGGATATAGTTATGCACAAGCTACCCTTGAAAGAAGATTGCCCTCCAGTGAAGCAAAAGATACGCCATACTCGCCCAGATATGGCCATGAAGATTAAGGAAGAAGTACAAAAACAGTGGGACGCCGGTTTCCTTGCTGTAACTAGTTACCCGCCGTGGGTTGCTAATATTGTACCAGTGCCTAAGAAGGATGGCAAAGTGCGTATGTGTGTGGATTACTGGGACCTGAACAGAGCTAGCCCGAAGGATGATTTCCCATTACCTCACATTGATGTATGGGTCAACAACACAACTCAGTTCTCGGTATTTTCTTTCATGGATGGATTTTCTGGGTATAATCAGATCAAGATGTCACCCGAAGACATGGAAAAAACAACCTTCATCACACCTTGGGGCACATTTTGTTACAAGGTAATGCCTTTTGGACTGAAGAATGCCGGTGCGACTTATCAACGGGCTATGGTAACATTATTCCACGATATGATCCACAAAGAAATTGAATGCTACGTGGATGACATGATTGCCAAGTCCCTTACTAAATAAGACCATCTGGTAAATCTGCTGAAGTTGTTTAAGCGTCTGAGGAAGTATCAGCTGAAGTTGAACCCTAACAAATGCACATTTGGGGTACGTTCCGGTAAGCTTCTAGGATTTATTGTAAGTGAAAAGGGAATTGAAGTTGATCCTGACAAAGTCAAAGCCATTCAGGAAATGCCTGCACCTAGGACTGAAAAAGAAGTTTGAGGGTTCTTGGGAAGATTGAACTACATCTCAAGGTTCATATCTCATCTCACTGCAACCTGTGAGCCCCTGTTCAAACTATTGAGAAAGGAACAGACAGTCAGGTGGAATGACGATTGTCAGAAAGCTTTTGACAAGATCAAGGAGTACCTGCAAGAACCTTCGATTCTTATGCCTCCAATTGAAGGAAGACCTCTAATAATATACCTGACAGTATTAGAAGGATCAATGGGGTGTGTGTTGGGCCAGCATGACGAGTCTGGTCGAAAAGAGTACGCAATATATTACCTAAGCAAAAAGTTTAACGACTGTGAACAACGTTATTCAGTGCTCGAGAAAACTTGTTGTGCTTTAGTGTGGGCCGCTCGCCGACTAAGACAGTATATGCTGACTCACACTACCTTGTTGATCTCAAAGATGGACCCCGTCAAGTACATATTTGAGAAGCCAGCACTTACCGGAAGGGTTGTAAGATGGCAAATTATTCTGACAGAGTATGCCATTCAGTACACATCTCAAAAAGCCATCAAGGGCAGTGTATTGTCTGACTATCTGGCTGAGCAACCCATTGATGATTACCAACCCATGAGATTTGACTTCCCTGATGAAGACATCATGTACTTAAAAGTAAAAGATTACGAAGAGCCTGTACACATTGAAGGGCCTGACCCAGAAGAAGAGTGGACAATGATGTTTGACGGGGCTATCAATATAAATGATCGTGGAGTTGGTGCAGTGCTCATTACACCTAAAGGAGTTCATATGCCTTTCTCGGCAAAACTCACCTTTGCCTGCACTAACAACAAAGCAGAATACGAAGCATGTATCATGGGTCTTGAGGAAGCCATTGACCTCAGGATCAAGACATTGAATGTATTCGGAGATTTAGCTTTGTTAATCAATCAGACCAACGGCAAATGGTACACTCACCAAGAGCATCGGATCCCATACCGTGACTACACGAGGAGATTATTGACTTTCTTCACAATAGTCAAACTTGAGTACATCCCTCGGGACGAAAATCAGTTTGCAGATGCTTTAGCTACCATTTCCTCCATGATCAAGGTTCAAACTACCAATTATGTGCCTCGAATTTTAGTGTCCAGACTGGACCGACCGACATACGTATTCTCTATGGACACTGCTAGTGATGACAAGCCTTGGTTCCATAACATCAAATGCTTCTTGGAGAATCAGACATAACCACCTGGGGCATCATCCAATGATAAGAATACATTAAGAAGGCTGGCCGGTAGTTTCTACCTTAATGCTGATGATTCATTATACAAGTGAAACTTTGACATGGTGCTACTAAGATCTGTTGACAAGAAAGAAGCAGACTTGATGATGCACGAGGTGCATGAAGGATATTTCGGTACCCATGCTGGAGGACATGCAATGGCTAAGAAATTATTAAGATCAGGTTACTACTGGATCACAATGGATGCAGACTGTTGTACCTATTCCAGAAAATGCCACAAATGTTAGATCTACGCGGATAAAGGGCATATGCCTCCAAATCCATTGAACATAATGTCTTCACCTTGGCCCTTTGCCATGTGGTGCATTGACATGATTGGAAAGATTGAACCAACTGCTTCAAATGGTCACAGATTCATCCTAGTAGCCATTGATTACTTCACCAAGTGGGTTGAAGCAGCTTCGTATGCAAACGTCACCAGGCAAGTGGTAGCCAGATTTCTGAAGAGAGACATCATCTGTCGATATGGAGTTCCCGAGCGAATCATTACTGATAATGGTTCCAATTTGAACAACAAAATGATGGCAGAACTCTGCCGGGACTTCAAAATCCAACATCACAACTCTTCTCCTTACAGGCCAAAGATGAATGGCGCTGTTGAGGCAGCTAACAAAAACATCAAGAAAATTGTGCAGAAGATGGTGGTTACTTACAAAGACTGGCATGAAATTCTACCATTTGCTTTGCATGGGTACCGAACATCAATCAGAACGTCTACTGGGGCAACACCTTATCAGCTTGTGTACGGTATGGAGGAATTCCTACTTGTTGAAGTTGAGCTACCCTCCTTACGAGTAATGATGGATGTGAAGCTAGATGAAGCAGAATGGGTCCGGTCTCGGTACAATCAATTGAATTTGATCGAAGAGAAGAGAGTAGATGCCATTTTTCATGGGCAGTTATATCAAAAGCGGATGAAGAAAGCCTTCGATCAGAAAGTCAGGCTTCGGGAATACCAAGTGGGAGACCTTGTTCTGAAAAGACTCAATCCTCCTCATACAGACCACAGGGGCAAATGGACTCCAAACTACGATGGCCCATTCATGGTAAAGAAGGTTTTCTCTAGTGGAGCACTGATGCTCACTACTATGGATGGCGAAGATTTCTTATCCCCTGTGAATTCAGATGCAGTTAAAAAATACTTCGCATAAAGTGACCCGCTGGACATAAAAACAGAATGTACATCCAGACAAAAATAGGGCATCCCGGCAAGTCAAAAACAAAATAAAAGACTCGGGCAAAAATAATGGAAAATAAAAAAAATGTACACCCGCTGAGTTGAAAAGCCGCATTGGACAGCTCAGGCAAAAATGGGTATCCCGGTGGATTGAAAACCCAAAAGGGCGATCCATGTAAAATCAGGGAATAAGCGAACAACTGCATTATGAATTCGTCTGTATCACTCACAACATGGTGAACCTCGAAAGGACAAAGCATCGATCAGAATCAGCCTTCTTCAGAAAGCGAGATAAGAAGAACGTCAAGGTCATACAGGTCATAGCAAAGGAAGTTCACTGGAACGTCGTCGTCAACATTGCCAACACCTTTATTTTCTCAATTTATAGCAATCCCCTCATTTCAGGGGATTTGTTTCTTTAACTGTATTTGCCAATTCAGGGCACCCAGATTAATAAAATCAGAGTTTTCAGTCACATCTCGTTTTGTACATTTTTGTTTCGTTTGCAAAATGTCTAATATTCATGATACAGTACTTGCATAAAACAAATGAGCCATTTTTTAATAAACGCTTGCAGGAAATATATTTACTTTCAGGAAAGTCTAACTCCTATGACGGAATCCGGTTAGGGATACCTCGGGATACTTATGCGTTTCTTTTGTCTTAACAGGTTGCAGGTATTCAATACACAGCATGGGGCATGACAAGCACTGAATCCCTAGCATGCTACTTCCCATAAGTCATTACCTCCCCGAGCAGTACCTGACAACTCTTCCACAACAAGGTGGTCAAGGAATTTCATATTCCCCACCAGGATGCCAGATCTCTCTCATCCTCAGCAAAGTAAATGGGAATTGTCTCCCCACAGAGTTTCCATTCTCTCCCCAGAAGAGCAATGCCTGAAACCCATACCCAACAAAGTGACTGGAGATTCCTTCTCCCCAGTTGAGTTCTCCTTACGGGTAGATCTACCAATGATCTATCCCCCCAAGCTGAGTTCTCCCTCCTGACAGATCCATCAGTGATCTCTTCCCCAATCGGGTTATTTTTCCAAGCAGATCATCCAAAGATCTTCATCCCAGCAGGATCCGAGTCTCGGATCGGTTTCTCTTTTGCATAATCATAGCATTTGCATCATATTCACCAAATAAGCGTAGCATTCCATCTAATGCGGAGTATTACGGAAAAAATCAAACATTTTCATGATCACAAGCCAGGTTCGAGCCATCCACCTGAAATTACCATCAATATTTCATCAGCAATACACAAAATACATCCCTTGCACATAAAAGCTAAACCGTCTCCTTTGCAATCTCAAGTACAAATACTTGTTCATAACATGTTCTTTTCGACACCCGTCCGTGTCATCCTATCCTCACAGAAAGCCAAAGCATCTCCTTTGCATTCTCAAAACAGATGCTTGTTTATATTTATATATATCTAACACTCATCCGTTTCATTTTTTCCTAGCAAGTCGAACACTCGTTCATGTCTTGAATATACCTCACCAACGAATCAATACTTGTACACACTTATACAGAAGTCCTTGATACTCGTCTGTATCCTATTTATATCACTCCTCAACAGATCCGACACTCGTCCGTGTTCTTTGTTAACCAGTTGGTACTCATCCGTATCATCATCTCTGAACACGCGTCAGTGTTTGTTTCTACCGATACACGTCTGTATCATGGTTCTAAGGATGCTCGTCCGCATCTTTAGTCTATACACATCGTCAAACACTTATACACTTATATCCTTTGAAAGCATAAGCACTCGTCCGTGTCGTGATACCTTCGGCAGCCGTACCCTGCCAGGTGATCGTCCTTCACCTTTGGATGACCGCCCCTCATCCTTTTCCCCAGTGGAATCTCCATCATTGCAACCTTCTATCCGAAATTCGTCCTATATCGTGATAAAGAGCAGCCATCCCCTGCTAGGTGATCTTCCTTCACCTTTTTGATGATCGTCCCTCATCGTTTATCCGATGGTCGTCCCTATTGTTGATCTTGTTATCCGACATTCATCCTATGTCGTGATAAACCCCGAGAGAAGTCGTACCCTGCTAGGTGATCGTCCTTCACCTTCTTGATGATCGTCCTTCATCATGCTTATCCGATGGTTGTCCCTATCATTGACCTTTTCTATCCGGCATTCGTCCTATGTTGTGATAAAGAGCAGTCGTCCCCTGCTAGGTGATCGTCCTTCACCTTTGATGACCGTCCCTCATCATTATTTCATTTATTCTTTAAACCGATGGCCGTCCCCATCATTGTTTACTTTACTTTCCAAGCCTGGTGGTCGTCCCTATCATTGCTTTTCTCATTACTTTAATCCCCAGAGAATCTTATCTCCTTACCCGATGGTCGTCCCCATCATGATCTCTTTATCTCCCTAGCTTGTCGGCCGTCCCCGTCATTGCTTTACTTACCGCTTCATCCCCAGCAGTCATCCTCTGCTCGATGGTCGTCCTCCGTCGCTATCATTTGATAATCATACTATACTACCTTTTACAATTTATATCACTTTTCTTCTTCTCCCCAGCGAGTGCAAATTTCGGACTGTCTTTGGTATTCAACCACAAGTTATCTTGTTTGTCTGTTAAGCCAGGCGCTCACATCCTGCACAACTAACTCATGTTTGAATAGGGGCAGTTGTAAACACCCCAAATTTTCCCTCACTCTTCATCACACCATGGCTTGTGATCTTTCATCTTTGTTTCAGCATAAGCATTACATCTCATATTGCATGTTTGTTTCACTGCATAGTTCAAGTTCATCTGCATCTAGGGTTTGTGATCTGAGTAATCCAAGAATCCATCTGAGCCATCCCAAAGGTCTCAAAGCTTTCCAAGAGGGTCCATGTGTGTTCTATCATCATATTATGCTCCCCAAAGTTCATGGAAGTCAAGAGATTACAAATTTGGCAAAGTTATGGAAGTAGAGCTAGGGTTTCACTACACAGATGACCAAATTTAGGGTTTTGGTTTCAGAGGCCTTAACCCTAAATTTTTGGGTCATTCTTGTTTCTAATGTTCTTAATATGTCATAAGGATCATGTGTACCAAGTTTGATGAAGAAACTCATTGTGGAAGTCATTTGTTCACTGGGTAACTTCCTGAGCAAGTTAAGTCAAAATCAGGGCATCTGAGGCCCCCAACAATGGAACCAAAGGGGTATTTTCATCAAATTGAAGTTCAATGATCTTTACTTGATCTTAAAAGTGGTTGGAATTTCACAAGATTGAAGAATTTTGAGCCAATTGGAAACTTGCCATTTTTGGAAATGACTTGAAATGCAAACTTCCCATTTTGGGAAAGAGTTTCAACCTCCTCTTTCATGACCAAAAATGCTTCAAATGAAAAATTCTTGGGCATGAAAGTTGTAGATTAGTTTTTTCCCTATTCAAAAAATACAAGAACATGTTTTGATTCATCTTAGAACTCAAGATATGGCCTTTCAAAGTTGGAAAAAATCACATAATTTTCAAGTTCATGCCAAAGAGGGAATTTTGCAATTTCACTTGCCAAGCATTCTAATGACCTCTAATGTGCACAAACACTTCATAACATGCCTATGCAACTTCAAAAGATCAGAATTATGCATTGGATCTAGGGTTTTCATGACTTGTGATCCAAGAAACTTCAAAGAGGGAAAGTTGCAAAATCTATGCAATCTCTTCATCCAAGCCTTCCAACACATAAAAATCAATCCCATGGCCATCCTTGAACCAAGATGAGGCCAGACACCCCTCCAAACAACCTCTGACCTGTTCCATGCTTCAAGTACACCTCACTTTGACTTTTTGCAAAATGGCACATACCAATCAAGTTGTGCCACCACCCACTTTCTGAGCAATCCCATTGGTTTATACAAACATCATAGACCACAAAACACACAACACACAAGGCTGAAACCTCTCATACACTCAGATTGCCAAAAACCTCAAGAAACCTTCCTCTCTTCGAAATTCATAGCACAACCATCAAAACTTCAAACTTCTTCCACCAATCAACTCAGCATCACCCCAGGATCATTTCCCACCCATCACAATAGCCTAAAACACTCTCAAACTTAAACACGATTTCTGCAACTTCAGAAACCAAACACTCAAAATAGCCACTCTAAGCTTCATTCAAGCTTGCCAATAGCTTCAGGAGGTTAAAGGGGGTGGATTGCACAAAGGATGGGCTCTGAAAGTTCAAATTTGCAGTTCATCATCTCAGGTAGTCATCAAGAACTTTTTTTCCAAAAATCTTCTTTTAAGTTATAGAATGATTATGCATGCTCTCTAGATCACTCTGATGTGTTTTGTTTTGAAAATGATTAAGAAATGAGTATGTATGTGTGGTCTGAAACTTTTGCCGTTTTGATGTTCTTGTTCGAATCTTGTTACGATGAATGATAAATGATTTTTGGGGCTGGATTAATGTTTAGGGTGGTTAGTGGAACGATTCTGGAAATTTTGGGGGCTTGGGTGACGTTTTGAGGGAACTCAGGTGAGATTTTGGCCGGAGAAGACGAACGGAGCTTAGCTCCGGTCACCTGAGATTAATTAGGGCTTAATTAGGGTTTTAATTGCCAGATGCGTTCTAGGCCCTTGGATCTTGTTTTGATTAGGAATGAGTGGTCAGGATTACTTCACTTAAAATTAATTCTGATTATTTAATTAATTAATGGTAATTAACCCAGTTTGAATGAGAGTCGTCCAGATGCGCGCGTGGTCAATTCCCTCCTTCCCCGGTTTGAATCTCAGCCTTCAGATGCACTGACTTGCATTTTAATTCATTTTTATTCATTTTATTTTCATTTCTTTTGCATAATTATTTTAAAATATCAAAAAGCCTTCAAAAAATATGAAACTTTGCATTCTGATTTAAAATATTTTTCTTAATCCAAAAATAATTTTTATTTTATTTTTTGCATTAAAAAAGTATTTTTAAAACATTTAAATGTTATTCTTAATTAATTAAAGTATTTTAATTAATTAAAAATGCATTTAGGTTTCTAAAAATCACCAAAAAAATTATGAATCATTCTAATACATTTAGAAACATTTTCAAACTCTTCACACAAATTTCTTTTTAGGTTTGATCATAGTTTGCCAATTTTCTTTGAATTAAGGGTCATAAAAATCACATTTTTTAACCCTAACTTAAAAAGATCATTGCTGCCTAACAAAGAAGAGTTTGAACTTGATTCTTTTTGCATTGTGTTACATATTGCATATAGTTTATAGTTCTTTTTCCTCATAAATTTATCTTACATTTTCAAATTGATTTGCTTTTTTCCCTTTGAACCACCCAAAAACCCTAGAAAACTTAGGAAAATCATAACTTTTGATAGGTTAGGCTTCTGACCTTCTCTTTGGGGTGTGACCTAATATGGGATTAGGTTTTGTTTGAGCTTAATTTCAAAATTTTATCATGTCATATGCTTCTGTTTTATCCATTTGCATCTCACATATCCATAAAACCCTATTTTCTCATGTTCATTTGCATTCACTTTGCATATGCATCATTACATAAACTTGCCATGACATTTCATGCATTCATATGTCATCATAGACATCTTAGGGCATGTTAGAACCTAGCTTGATAATTTCTTCATTCATTTTCCATGATTAGCATTCATTTTATTTCATAAACTTTCATGTGTTTCAAACTTCAACGCATGGTTCCTTTGCATCTCATCTTTTTTTATCACACATATGCATATTGTATGGCTTTGCATCATATCACATGGAATTTACATGGCATAAACACTTCTTAATTTGATCATTGCATCTCATTTCACTTCATTTCTTTATGCTTTATACTTTATGCATTCATGCTAACACTTTCTGGTTTGGTAAGTTATTTTGGGAGGTGGATTTGCCTTCACCTCTCACTTCTTCTTATCCCTTTCATATGCATTTTAACTTGTATTTGAAGTGAATTTGATTAACTTATGTTCCATCTCTCTCACTTTCTCCCTTTAAGTTACTTATCTTCTTCAGTGAAGTGAGTAACTTATTCTTCTGCTTCCTCCTCCTTTCATCTGCTTCTTCCATTGGTGGCTTCCTTGAAGATATTACTTAAGCCTCACAAACCTTAGGATATACAAGAATTATAATGATTAGGGTTGTAATTAGTCCCCCTTAGCTTTTTACCTTTGAGTCTCCTTGAGTCTCTCTTCTCATCTCAATAATCAGAGACTAAACTCTTAAAGTTTTAGGACTTTGGAATTAGGGTTATGCATGCATCCTTCTCTTAGGATGGAGTGTATAACTTTAATCCTAAGTGTTAAGCCTTTAATTTGTTTAAACCTCTTAATAAAATCATCTAATAATCACTAAGACTTTATCTTGTAACTTGGGCCTTACATTAGGGTTCAAAATCTTCCTTATGGTTAAGAAGGACTAACCATAGTGTTTAATGGATAAGTCCCCCTCAAGTTGTCTTACAAACCATAAAATACACTTCTTAATCTCATCCCTTAATTAAAATCCACTTAATAAAGGCTTTGTTATATAATGAATTTAATCCCTAACCATGGATTAAGTTGAGGTATCTTCATCAACTTAGGTGTTCTCATCCATTATCCTTCTATTAGGATGGTGTAATGAGTTCACTAATCTGTGATTAGAGATCAAACTCATTACTTAACACTAAACAAAAATCATAAAACATCAAATTAGTCACAAGTAGGTTAATTATCTTAATCCTACATCATCATGGTAAATAAGTTGAGATGCTTATCTCATACTTAAGTAGGCTCATTATCCCTAATCAGGGAGGATATAATGAGTTTACAAGCCCTTGATTTAGGCTTAAGCTCATTAACTTATGCAAAACACCAAAAACAATAAAAAACTGAAAACACAAAAACAAACAATAAACGTCTCCTCCGGGATTCTTTTCTCATCACGTTCACTCTATAAGCGAGAACTTGCTTCTTCCGTCTAATGCAAGACAGTTAGCACTCGAGCCAGACGAGTCATACACTTGAGCATAGACAAGTAAGTAGTTCACAGTCAATCTTTTTCAGTCTCTTTGAGTCGAACTACGGTGTTCTGACTTCCTCATTGCACGAGAGGATACGTAGGCATAACTTAAATGTTATCGAACAAAAGTCTCAGTGTCTTCCCCCTCTTCCAGCTTCTTTTCTGAGCCTCAGTTCCTGAGCAATTCACACCTTTTGCACTGACACTTGTATTTGCTTTTCCAGCTTTTGCACACAGATAGCACGCACACTACCCCTTTAAATACAATCTCTTAAGCGTGGATCCCGTCGAGTACGATGGACAATCTGGGTGCTAATACCTTCCCAGGTTGTAACCAACCCCCTTTCTTAGTTTCTCTGGTTCGCAACCGTCTTATCCATCTCTTTCTAGGTTTATGCAGCATTACCTTTCCTTCGGGATAAAAATTCCTAGCTGGCGACTCTATTCAGTTCACGTCATTTTTCTATCTTCGCCGACCGTTCGCATCTGCACCCTGGGACCCTGGTGTCTTTTCGGGGGAGCGACACATCTCACTTTTGTATTTAAACTCTGATTTTTATTACGAATTATGTTATTTTTGAAAATGGGAAAAGTGGGTGTTACAGGATCTCTCCTTTACTTAACTGCCTCAAGACCTGATATTATGTATAGTGTTTGCCTCTGTGCTAGATTCCAATTAAATCCTAGAGAATCTCACTTAACAGTTGTTTACATAATCTTCATGTATCTGAAAGGTACTACTAATCTTGTAGGGTACTGTGATACTGATTTTGCTGGAGATAGAATAGAAAGAAAAAGTACTTCTGGAAGTTGCCAATTTCTGGGAGACAACTTAATATCTTGGTCCAACAAAAGACAATCAACAATTGTACTTTCAACTGCTGAAGCTGAATACATAGAAGCAGCTGGATGCAGTACTCAGATGCTCTGGATGAAGAATCCGCTTGAGGATTTCAACATTTATGAGAGTAACATTCCTATCCTCTCTAATAATACTTCTACTATCTGTCTTTCTAAAAATCCTATTTTACATTCTAGAGCTAAGAATATAGAAGTTAAACATCACTTCATTAGGGATTATACTCATAAGGGAATATTATTTTTAAAATTTATAGACACAGACCATCAATGGGCTGACATCTTTACAAAACCCCTTGCTGAGGATAGGTGCAATTTCATTCAGACTAATCTTAGTATGGAATCATGTCCAGAATGAATATGTTTAATCTATATACTTAACTTTCAGAACTTCTTTATTTCTTATCTTTTGATCAATATTTCTTCTGATGTAAGAAGGAGAATTGAATGATAATTCTTACAGAAGATCTGACTGTTTGTATCTTAGAACTTTTGTGTCAAGGAAAGAACATGCAGATCATTACATTAACACCTGTCAATAAAGCTCCAGGTATCTTCTAAATCTGATTATGTGTTTAAACTCTGAGAGAAGACAGAACATGCACTTCAGCACTTGAACAACTGTCCTCTGAGGCTGAATACGTGTTCAAATTCTGGTAAACCGAAACGACTAAACTAACAAAGTTGAGGGGCTAGTCACGTTGGTAACTATTCCAAAATCTCTTATGTCATCCCCCTTGTCAGAATTCATTAAATGATTTTAATCATCATGTTTTGTGATTTAATTTTCCCACTAATTGTGTCTTTTTCTTACCGTTACAAATTATCTCTATCTCTCTCTCTCTCTCTCTCTCTCTATATATATATATATATATATATATATATATATATATATATATATATATATATATATATATATATATATATATGTGTGTGTGTGTGTGTGTGTGTGTGTGTGTGTGTGTGTTTATTTTCACCTCACAAACACTTTTCACCGTTCACATTCACTTTCACTCTTTTCTTGCTTTTAATCTTTTCTTGCTCTATGCATTTGCATTCAAACCCATTCTTGTGAACAATGGCCTCATCCTCAAATCAAGTTCAAGCATCTTCATCTTCTTAAAAAACTACAATAACTCAAGCTTTAGAAGACATTCATGCCACTCCAGTCAGAACTCTCCTCACACCTATTGACAAACTGGAAGATCTCTGCGAACTGTTTGTTGATTTTGAAATCATCAAGGAGAATGGTTATGATCTTAATCCTGAAGTTAAATTTCAAGGCTGGACAAAATACTTTGATCGTCTGATGGGTCCTGTCTTTCCTAAATTGGTTAAGGAATTCTGGATTTTTGCTTCAGCCTCCAACAATCAAGTCACTTCTTATGTTATGGGGAACAAGATCATCATCACCAAAGATCTTATTGCTAAGCTGATTGAATCTGATGGCCATGGGATAAAATGCAGCGATATGGAGAAACATTCTGACCTAACTCTTGTTTCAAGAGAAATCTTTACTACTAGGCAACACTCCAAGAAGATCAAGGATCTTAAGGATCGTCAGAGAATCTGGGATAAAATAATTTTGGTTTGCATTAGCCATAGAAAACGAACCAGGTCTCCAGATTACATCAACCTGGATCAATAATGTCTTCTTTATTAAATTTCAACAAATAAGAAGATCAATCTTGCTCACAGTCTGTTCAACCATTTGAAGAACAATATAAAAGAAACAAGAGAGGATGAGAAAACCAAAAGACACTTGATTCCTCTAGGAAGGCTGATATTAGATATTCTGACAGAGAATAAGTTGGTAGAACATGTGGTTGAAGCCCATCAAGTAGATAATCTAAAGAAGATGAAGTTCATAGATACAATCAAGAAAGACCTCATTTTGCATTCAAATGAAGTAATCACTACCAGGAAGATTCCTCTAAAGGATTTTCCCCTATTTTCTGCTGATACTCATCTAGAAATCGTTGTCAGATATCTGGAGTCTTGCAAACTTGATGGAACTGATCTTGGATTCAATCCAGAAGATCTACGCAGACCTGGTCCAGAAGTTGCTTTGATGAAATCCAAGAAAAGGAAACCTTCTGAGGGAACTTCTCAAAAGAAACCAAAGGTTGCCAAAAAGAAAACTAACACTTCAACTTTTGTTTCTGTTATTGAGTCAGTGACAACATCAACATCTGAACTCTCTCCAGAAACCCTTTTTTCTGATATCCCTCCCTCTGATATTCATGTTTCCTTAAACCCAATCACTTTTGAAGCCCCATCTTCTGAAATTCCAAACTCTGATAATCCTCAACCAGATATCCCATAACCATTTGAAATTCCACAACCTACAACCACCCAACCTGAAATCATTCAACATGAAACCATCCAAACAGAATCCATTCCTCTTCGAACTCCTTAACCTGAAAAGCTCTCACCTTCTCCAAAACCGTCAGAACGTCACTCACCACAAACTCTAGATGTTTTTGACATGCCCATTGACCCAACTCCTCCATTTGATCTAAACAACACTTCCTTTGTTGAAACTCATTCAGAACTTCAACAAGTTTTGTCTGACATTGATGTTTTTCTACCTTACATTGCAGCCTCCCAATCCAACACTTATAACTCACCACCACCTAATATCACTTAAAAAATCCCTAACATAAACTATCCTCTGAACTCATCTTTCCCTAGACTTGTTTTTGACATTCCTATTATTGCAGAAGAATCTCTATCTTCTTATGAATCCATTCCTCCTAGATCCCCCACAATCATCACAATTCCAGATACTCCCACTCCCACCAATGAACCAGAAGACCCTCTCAAAATAATCATTGACATTGATGCTCTTTAGAAACTAGCATCTGCCACTAAGAAAATATCAATTCCAAAACCCAAACCCAAACCAACCAAATCAGATGTTGGTGTCTTGTTACTGGCTTTTGAAGCAAATATGAAAAATAGGATAAATAACTTGAAGAATGCTTGTGCAGAAAATATGGATCATGCAGCTTCGATTACCTTTGGAGATCATTCAGGAAATGGTTTAACTTTGAGACCAAGAAGCTGAAGGATATCTGCTATGATATTGCTCAGCAAAACTTCTACGAGAATCTGCGAGAAATGTTTAGCCGCTGGGAGAAGAATACTCTTTATCTTCTGGACACTAAACCTTGGATAGAACCAGAACCACAGGAATCACCTTCTGATCTTCATATTATAATTTCACCTTCCGAAGACAAAGGGAAATCTGTTGTTGAGCCACCTTCTGATACTCCTGCACCAACTTCTGAACAAGTGGTTACCTCTGTTGAAGAGACTCCTCCAACTTCCTTGGTTTTGAAGACTCTGGAAGAACTAAGGAAAGAAAATGAAGCTCTGAAAATCAGATTGGACAAGCAAGATGAAACCAATTCTGAACTCAAAAACATGATTGGTCAACAAGTGGAGTCAAGCTCTCAGATCAAGAATCTTCTAGAGGCGTTGTTCACAAGACTACCACCACAACCTTAGATCATATTTTCTTATTTTGATGTCTTGTAATTTTGTTTACGTGCTTATATGTTTAATCTAATTAATGAAGTTTTCCATGTTTTTTCAAGTTATTATTGTCTGATCTCTTTTTCTGTTTATTATACTTTTTGAATAATGACAAAAATGGGGAGAAACATAAAATATTTTGATCCATAACAACTTACCAAGACTAAGCCTCAAACATCTTAAAACTCTGATAATTTTCTTTGATGTTTAAGAACAGGATAAAGCTTTAACTTAGGGGTAGCTTGTAAGAACTTTTCATAGAAAATTCTTAAAGATTAGTTCAGAGCATCTCAAAGGAATTTTTCTATTACCTTTTGTTCTTAAACCAATTTTATCAAAATATAATGTTTTGTCATCATCAAAAGGGGGGAGATTGTTAGAACAAGTTTTTGATTCTACCTCTCTATTAAGTTTTGATGATAACAAATACTTTAAAAACAAAATATGATACCTAAAAATATTATTTTCTCTATGTACAGGATTAGAAGTTCTTGTAAAGATAAATAAATTATGAATCAAATATCTTCTACACTAGAGCAAAAAGTCTACTACGAGAAGATCTGGTAAAAGAATCTAGAAGATCTCAGTCATTAAAAACGCCAAGATCAGTTGCAAAGTAAACACTCTAATACATGGATTAATGCAAGTTCTGATTCTCAGAATTAGACTCGTTTATTGAAGATCTAGAAATAACGGCTCCAGACAAGATCTAAATTTTTGGAAGCTCTTAATGGCAATTATCAACATTCAAAAATACCATAGGCCATCTCCAACTAATCAAATTTCATAAGTCTATTTAAAGGAGTCAGTTGAAGAATTTTGACACACTACTCTCTCACGCGAAACATTTTCGTAAAATTAAAATTCATAATCGTTGTTCTCTTATTTTGCAAAAACTATCACAGTAGTGATAATCACTTTTACACTGAAATTTTGTTTCACACTTTGTTTATATACACAAATGAAATTGCCAAATAGGCAAAATGCTAACCTACACTAGCTAGGTTAAGCTTAACAAAACTACTAATGAATATGAATTACTTCAAACACCATCCCTTGATTCATATTTAGCTAACTAAACCCTACAACACCAATTCCATCCATTAAGTCCATAAATTGATCAGTCTTGATCGCTTTCGTAAGAACATCTGCCATCTGCTTCTGGGTGCTACAGTGCATAACTTCTAGAAATCCATTTTGAACCCGACTTCTCAGAAAATGATACTTAGTCATAATATGTTGGCTTATCCCATGCAGCATTGGGTTCTTGGCAAGATTGATTGCAAACTTGTTATCACACTCATACTAAATACTTGAGAAGCCTCTCAGTTTTTATTTAAATCGCCTAAAATTGTTTTTATAGCCTAGATCATGGATTATACCAAGTTCCTAATTGAATCTTCACTTGGTTGAGTATAAAATCGACCAGAATAGTCCCTTCAAAAGTGGTAACAACTAGAAATCAAAACTTCCTTGTTATACTAACTAATCAATTAATATAATAGATTAGGTGACTGAAGTTCTTCCCAAAAAGTTTACAAACTATACAACACCATGGCCTATAAATAAAGAGCTTCTCTGTCACTTTTTCACACCCTAAAAATGTGAAGAACCTAATTTTTCATTTATCTCATCATTTTTATAAAATATCTCAATTTATATATATATATATATATATATATATATATATATATATATATATATATATGTGTGTGTGTGTGTGTGTGTGTGTGTGTGTGTGTGTGTGTATAAGGTGAGAAAAAAAGACAAGAAGGGGGTTTAATTGTGTTTACAAAAATTCTTTTTACTTCTGAACTAGAGTTCATATTCAAAACTAAGTTCATAATCTGATAATAAATGCAGTGGAAAATAAAATAGAAGTAAAGTAAATAAGCAAAGAACACATAGTAGTTATCCTGGTTCCTCTCCCAACTGAGAGTACTCCAGTCCCTTTGCCTCGCAAGAGATTTTCCATTGTAATCGACTCAATTCAACTTGCTTATACACACATGTATAATACTTTCCTTGCTCAGGTCTCTGGTCCAAGAATTCCCTACTTAAACCCACCTGGTTCAAGACTTTCCTGCTAATACACTATGCCTAAGACTTCCCTTGCTTAAACTCACATGGTTCAAAACTTTCCTGCTCAGACACTCTTCCTAAGACTACCCTTACTTGAACCCAACTGACTATTTAGAGAAGGAATAACTTTATAACAACACTTGATTTACAATCAGAGGTGTTCAAAATACAATATAACACACTTATACAAAGGATTCTTACACTATACAAAAAAAGAACTCTTAACAAATTTAGTTGTTGATATGCAGTAACATGTATTTCAGAGTTATAGTTGCAGCGTTATTTCTTTAGTTGATCTTCAAATTTTTTGCTTCTTTTATAGTTGAAGAAATATAGACGTTGAAGCATCCATAACGACTATAATTAGATCAAATCTTCCAATACATCTTCTTTTTCAATAAAATACATATTGGAACTTTCAGCCAAGGAATTATCCACAGAACACAACTTGTGTCCAGAGGATTCATCTATGATTCAAGTATAATACAATCTATTGAAGATATTGTCAATAAATCTCTAGCCCCATGTTAGCAGAACTGAGTTGACACTACTTAGTTTCAGAGGCATCCATAACACACTTCTAATCCTAGAGTGTACTGGTAGCTGCTTTCTGATCAGACTCTCTCGTGAGTGTATGATCATAATTGAACCAAAGTAACTTCTGTTTCAGAACCGGTTTCATCAAATATATATAATTATGCACACACAAGCTATCTAATTATAAATCCTAATTGTTTTTCAAATACTTTGTTATCATCAAAATATTTAAAGGAATCATGGTATGAACCAAACTTGTCTCAACAATCCCCCATTTTTTATTATAACAACCTTAAGTATTTAAAAATAATCATTAGTAGATTAATTACTCAACAACTTCCAGGGTCTGAGGTTTGTAAGCTCCCCCTAAACATTGTTAGATGTGAGGTTTGTAAGCTTCCCTTGAGTCCTATCTGTGAAGTATAAGAGATGAGGTTTGTAAGCCCCCTATACAAAATAAAGAATCCACTCAAAGAATGAGGTTTGTAATATCTCCCAAGATAGGATCACCAACCTCATCTGGATCTAAAACTAATCTATAAATACTTAATCCATTCTCCCACTTTGTCATCAACAAAAAGACAAAAAAAGAAAGAAGCTTCAACAATTAATAATGGTTTCTGAACAATTCATAGTTGAACACCTGCCAGGAACAAGTTTGTCAATCAACCAAGCTTGTTGCACATGAGTAACAACTCTCTTCTCTTTTATTTTCTGCGTAGATGATTTTTCTTTGATCTTGTGCTTTGTAGTTTCTCTCTTTGTGTTGAGGTGTTGTAGCTTCGATGTATGTGAAAACTTACACACTCATACACTCTCATCCACACATTTATCCACACACGAATTCCATATTTTCTTCCTCTAAATATATAGAAGGGAAATAGATATGTTGGAGGGTAGAATATGAATTATCCTCAAAGTATTCGTTGCATGGAGGTCACTTCATATGCAATAATAGGGTGGCGCTTGCAGCAGATAGTTGTTGACGATGGGACGTGAAAAGATATTATAGCACAAAGAACAACCCTTGACGATATGACATGTTTGTTCTTTTAAGGAAATCCCTTTTTAATTGTACTTTCATTGAATATAATTTTCGTCATAATTAGAGGCTTCGTATAAGAGATGAAGTGAAGCTTGATCAGAGTCTAGAGCCTAGATGATGTAGACTAAAGAGTTTATTCAGAGTGAGGCCTGAAAGTATTTGAGTCCAGAGTCAATCTAAACAAGGGATGTAGAAGCATTTACTATATTGTTCAGATGCTTGACGTTCAGAGAAGCTTTTCCTTTGTTCACTAACTTCTTAGTCAGAGGATTCATATAAGAGTTGTTAAAGCATGAATATAGCTTAGAGACTGGAGACATCAGAGGTTTGATATATCAGAGTCTTCTATCAAAAACGTTCTGAATAGTTCTTTGCAGGAGTTTTGACTTGATAATTCATAAGCTTGAATTTTCTTTAAATATGCATATGTACTCTTCCCGAATGTGTTTTCACTTTAAGATCTGCTATCAGTTTTCTTCCGAATTTGCCTGCATTTAGATTTGACTTCTTCAGAATTTGAACATGTTTTCTTTTATTTGTGCACTTAAAAAAAATAGTCAGAGTGTAAAATTGTTTTCTACACTTTGTTATTATTAAAACTTAAGCATAATTATAGAATCAAACTTGTTCCAACAATCTCCTCATTTTTAATGATGGCAAATTCATCTATTTTAAAGAACAATTTTTATTTGAATAATCATATTTATAAAATTTCAAAGATAGATTTGTCAACTCCTACCGAATTTTATACTTACAAAATTATTATTTCAACTTAAATATCTAAGCAATAATGTTTGCATGCTCCCCTGGTGGAGATCTATAAATAGACTAGTTCATTTCTATTGGAAGTCATCGTCCATGGTGAAGTTTCTTTCAAATAAACTAAAGATGGCTCCTATGTTAGCACTTCAATTTCTTTCTTTAGCTCTTTTCTTCTTTACGGTACGTAACTCAATTATACATGTCTTGTTATTATTAATTTTTGGCAATAAAACAGGTCCTTTTGATAAAAAAACTCTCACGAAATGTTTCTCTTAACTCAAGAAAAACCTAAACTAAATTATGTAATGTTTCACTAAAGCTAAACTAAAGATATATGGATCCTTCTTCGATTGAAACTTGGATGTTGCTCTTTTAATTTACTTTATGCCCAACAGAGAGGGAGCAGACTCAAGGTAGAAATATATTTACTTTACAGCATCATGAAACTTAAGTGTGAGTTAAAGGAAATAACTTTTTTTTTATCAAATTTAGTTATAGTAATTTATTTTTATAATTTAAAATTAAGTTTATCATAGTTAACAAGTTCTTGCAATTAAAATGTTATTAATAGTATTGTACCCAAAAAAAAAGTTATTAATTGTAAGTATCAATCTAACGAGTTATTTAGGCCACTAATACTTAAATTAAATCGTTTGTAGAATGGACAAGGCATCAGAGACATGAAGACAGATCTACGAAATCATAAAGAATCCAGTAACATCTACAAGATCATCGAAGAAGTCAAAGAATCCAATTACATTTACAAGACCGCCGATGAGGCCAAAGAGCCCACTTACATCTACAAGACCGCTGATTGGGCCAAAGAGCCCAGTAACATCTACAAGACCGTCGATAATGCCAAACAGTCCAGTTACAACTACAAGACCGTCGATGATGTCAAACAACCCACTTACATCTACAAGACCGCTGATGAGGCCAAAGAACCCAGTTACATCTACAAGACCGCCGATGGGGCTAAAGAGCCCAGTTACATCTACAAGACCGTCGATAATGTCAAAGAGCCTAGTTACATCTACAAGACCATCGATGATGCCAAACAGCCCAGTTACAACTACAAGACCGCCAATGATTCCAAACAACCCAGTTACAACTACAAGACCGTCGATGATGTTAAACACCCCAATTACATCTACAAGACCGTCGGTGATGTTAAACAACCCATTTACATCTACAAGACCGCCGATGATGTCAAACAACCCAGTAATATCAACAAGACCACTGATGAGATCAAACAACCCAGTTACATCTACAAGACCACCGATGAGACCAAACATCCCAGTTACATCTACAAGACCACAAATGAGAACAAACATCCCAGTTACATCTACAAGACCACCGATAAGACCAAGCATCCTAGTTATATATACAAGACCACCGATGAGACCAAACATCCCAGTTACATATACAAGACTACCGATGAGGATAAACATCCCAGTTACATCTACAAGACTGTCGATGAAACCAAACAACCCAATTACTTCTACAAGACCATTGATGATGCCAAACAATCTAGTCACATCTACAAGACCGTCGATGATGCCAAACATTCTAATTACATCTACAAGACCGCTGATGATACTAAACAACCCAATTACATCTATAAGACTAAAGATAATGCCAAACAACCCAGTTACATCTACAAGACCGCTGATGATGCCAAACAACCCAATTACATCTACAAGACTGACGATGAGGACAAACGACCCAATTACATCTACAAGATTGTCGATGAGGCCAAACGACCCAATTACATCTACAAGATTGTCGATGAGGCCAAACAACCCAATTATTATTATAAGACATCTGATGAAGGGAAGAAACCTAATTATAATTATAAGATTGTTGATGATGAAGGTAAACAACTCAATTATTATTACAAGGTTAATACCGATGATTCAAAAAGCCATTTTTCTTCCAACTCAAAAGATTCTTCTTTAATTAACTTCAATCATGCAGAAGCTTTTAAGATAGGATTTTTCAATTTGGATGATCTTTATGTTGGAAATGTGATGACCCTCCAATTTCCAGTCCATGAGGTTCCTAATTTCCTTCCAAGAGAAGAGGCTGACTCAATTCCTCTCTCAGTTTCACAACTCCCAAAAGTTCTCCAACTCTTATCACTCCATGAAGATTCTCCTCAAGCAAAATCCATGAGAGAAACACTTGAGCAATGTGAAGCAGAAGCAGTCACAGGGGAGACCAAGATATGTGCTAACTCTGTAGAGTCCATCCATGAATTTGTTCACACAATAATTGGTTCAGAAACCAAACATATTGTTCTTACTACCAACAACCCATCACCCTCAGCCATCCCTCTTCAGAAATACACCATTTTGAAAATATCACATGACATTAATGCTCCTAAATGGGTATCTTGCCATCCCCTCTCATATCCATATGCCATTTACTATTGCCACTACATAGCTACAGGGACTAGAGTGTTCAAGGTCTCACTCGTTGGTGATGTGAATGGAGATAAAATGGAAGCTCTTGGTATGTGCCATTTGGATACATCTGATTGGAACCCAAATCATATGATATTCAAGAAATTAAGAACCAATCCTGGAAAGAATACACCAGTGTGTCACTTATTTTCTATAAACCATCTTTTATGGGTTCCGTTGGAGTCTATAAAAGCCACCATGTGAAGTGAGTTGATCTATATAGTTTGATGTGTATAATAAAAGTTGGTCAAGGTTGTCAGTCCAACAATAGTAGTATGCTTGTGAATTATGAACAATTTCCTATTTGTGTGTCTTGTTACGTGTTTTATGTATAAATAAAATAAATAATGTGTGTGTTTGTTAATGTTTACGTACATAGCAAAAACATTGCAAAACATAAACCAAAATTTTTGCAAACTTAAAGTAGTAATAATTAAATTTTATCTACTAAATAAATTAATAAATGGTAAATCTAAAAGACTAGAGTTACATCCACAACATAAAAAAAACTAAAGAAAAAAATCAATACAAAACATAATAAAAGATTATGATAATTAAAACAATGTTGTTTTGTTAATGAAAATTGATTGAGTTGATAAGTAGTTGACTATCATGGGTGAGAAGTGTCCAACTGAGGAAAATGATGAGAATGAGGAATTGAATGATGACATGGCAATGAAGAAAGAAGTGAGGAACAACAAGAGAAAGAAAGGAATTCATTCAAGGTGGGCCCAATTTGTTAGTTAGTGAGAGAATATTTGTAATGGGTAGCACAAAGAGTGAGGTGTGAATTTGGTGTGAGCTCATTCTCTCTATCCCTCTCTCTGATTCACCATTACCTTTTGAGATTATACCTTTTCCACTATTTCTTTTATTTCCTTGTAATTCTCGTATGCTGAGACTTGTTCTTTAACAATATTCATTTATCATCAATACATCTCAATCGTTGCTACTATTTGAAGAATGTGAAATTGCTTGAACTGAAATTACATTAGTGCTTTCATCCCATCGATGGCCGACAACACCAGAATGAAGGAGCTTGTCGTTGAGGTAAGACACCAAGGCGAAGTTCTGGAGAAGAATGAAAAGCCGAACACAACTCGTTTTTAGTGAATAGGGACGATGCAGCAGTTATCGAATTCACGTTTTGTTGAGTTCTCAAAATTAATGGAGATGATGCTGCAAATAATGCAAGCTCTTGTCATCACCCATGGAAGCTCGAACTCAGGGACACAATCATCTACAATATCCCTTAATGCTTTACATGGAGCTACATGAATGGGTGTTATTAGATTTAAGGGCTATATTGTTCCTATTAATGTTTCTATCTTGCTTGATGGAGGAAGTTCATACAATTTTATCCAACCACATATTATGCATTGTCTAAATTTAGTTATGGAACCAACTAAAGGATGTAAGGTCTTGGATGGTAATGGCCAGAACATGAAAACTGAAGATGTGGTAAAGAAACTATCTTTGAAGGTACATGACATTTAGACTATTACTCCTGCATATCTCTTGCCTGTAGCAAGGGCTGATGTCATCTTAGGAGCACCATGGTTGGCTTCACTGGGACGTCATGTAGCTGACTATGCTACATCCATGCTAAGATTTTACCTAGATGGAAAGTTTGTCACATTACAATGTGAAGTTAGAAACAAGCCTGTAGTAGCTCAGTTGAATATTTTCATTAGATTACATCATATGGATGCAATTAGCGAGTTGTTCACTATCCAAAAGATTGATCCTGCTAGGATAGAGGATAACTGGAATGACATATCAATTAATCTTGAATCAGAGATGAATACATTGTTGCATACATATAAAGAGATCTTTCAAATACCTAAAGGACTGCCCCCAAGAGATAATTAAGTCATGACATATTATTGAAAGAGGGAGCACAACCTGTGAAGGTGAAACCCTATAGGTACCCAAATAGCCAGAAACAAAAAATTGAAAAGATTGTGCAGGACATTCCAAAGAATTATGAATCAGTTATTCCAACCATTGTTAAGGAAGTGCGTTCTAATTTTCTTTGATGATATACTTGTTTATAGTCCTTCATGGAATTCGCATTTGAAACATGTAGAAATTATGTTTCAAATCCTAAAAACAGAATGTATTGTATGCCAAACTCTCCAAATGTTAATTTGGCTTATCTGAAGTGAAATACCTTGTGTCGCTCTCGAGATTTTCATCCTAGTACAAACGCAAAAGTGGCGCGAAAAAGGTAGAGTCGCCAGCCAGGAATTTTTATCCCAAAGGAATGATAATGCTACACAAACCGAAGAGAAGGTCAAAATAAGGTCTTGCGAACCAAAGAGACTGAGTTTGGGAGTCAGTTACGAACTGGGAAGGTATTAGCACCCCAGATCGTCCGTCGTACCCGACGGGATCCACGCTTGCTTGAATTGTTTCAAAAGGTGAGAAAACTACTGCTGCTGAACTGAAACCGCTATTAGAACTAGAAAAAGAGAATGAAAAGGTATAGGAAAATGTAAGGAAAATAAAGAATGTTCTCAAATGGGCCCCACCCCACTGCCTACGTATCTCATGGGAAATGAGAATCAGAGTCGACGTAGTTCGCCTAACTAAGGCGGGAACATTGTTTGTGTTTTTTCTGAATTGAACTGCTTATGCCTATGCTCAGGTGTTGCAGGCTCGTCTAGAACGAGTGCGTTACCGTCTTGCAAAGAGACAAGTCGTAGAAAGTTCGCGTTTAGAGTGAATGAGATAAGAAGATACTTCATGCAGGAAAGACGTGCATTGTTGGTTTACTGTCTTTTAGAAGAAGTGTTTTTTAGGTGTTGTTTATGAAACATCCTCATGCTAAGATTTATTTATCATGATAGATACCCTACACCTCATCCCCATATAGAATGTATGCAAGTATCCCATGGCAAAGTCCCTTGGCACATCAGAAAGCTCAACCTTTATTAGGTGTTTTGATTTTGTTTAGAGATGAGAGAAGAAAGACTCAAGTTGATAAAGGAAAAAACTAAGGGAAACTAAGACTCACCCTAGGTTATTGTATTGTGATCCTACGGTTAGTGTGGTTTTCTAATCCAATAAGAGAAAAGAAAGAATAATTTTTAACTCACTTCAAGGATTGAAGATGAGATTAGAACTAAAAGGGAATGAATAAAGTGAAATGTTGAAGAAGCATAAAATGCTTATCGCAATCACACAAGAGAACTTTAAAAGGATAAGGAAGAAGGTGTATGTGGGATACCCTCCCAGGCACATGACTTACCATAACCCCCTACAAAACAAAGGTTAGCTAAAATCAATCCAAAATGATAAAAGGAAAGAGGTAATTAAGTAATAAATATGTCCTAGAATGATTATGACCTAAACTATACTCAATCCTAAGCCTAAGGATGCCTAAAAGCTAAGAAAAACCTAAAGTAAGCAGCTACAATAGCGCTTCAGCACACAATCAACTACCAAAATGCAAATATGAAAATAGCCTATTACAGCTACCAAACAGCATGAAAACAGGTGTAAAAAGTGTCAAAACAATGCAATACAACATACATTTAACAACCTCTGTTTTAAAATACAGGAGGGAAAACATGGTAGAATTACATCATTTTTACAATGTAAATGCATGATCCCCAAGGCATGTATATGCATCATACAACAATCATCAATGAATTCTACATGGTTAGTATGATTATGAACATGTGAATATTGTAACACGGTGGGAGAACTGACTTTTTATTTATGTTGCGGATAGCAAAAGTCGCCACCGACTTTTATTTTATCCAATAGGAAAGTTTATAAAAGAACAGGAAAGACCTTTTTAAAATTCTAAGTTCGGGGGTAGGTTATATAAAGGGAAGGTGTAAGCATCCTTTATATCCATGGTTATCCATAGGCTCTTAGTTACTTAGCTCACTTATTTGTTTTGAAAAATGTGTAGTGTGTGTTTAGAAATTTTCATAAGTCTTTGTAATGATCCTCGTATGGATGTATACAAAGCTTTTAAGTTTGAAAATTATTTTGAAAGAGTGGGGTGTGAATAAGAATTTTGAAATTTGAGCAAGTAACTAAGAACTACCTACCCTAGACTGGTCTTTCGTATTATTTTATTTCCTTTCAAGGGTAAGACTGTCCCTACTATTAAGGAGTAGGTAGTCATTACCTTGGATTTTGTTAAGGGATAGGCGTAGGGTCATCGTATGGTCACGAAGGCAAGTTGTAGGGATGTCTTTAGCAATTCGTAGGGCCTATCATCATTTTACCGAAGGGACAAGATCATTATATCATAGACAACCTCGAAGGGACTTATGATATTTTTGAATCTGAAGGGACTTGATGATTTATTTATAGGGAGACTTGCTTAAGACATCCCCACTTTCGAGGGACTTGACCATTTATTTTAAGGCAACTGAGAGGGATAACATTAGAAAGTGCAGACGGTGATCGTAGAACGATCGATTTACGTGTGTGAGTGATTGTGTTTCAGATATTTATCATATTATTTTTATTATCTATTTTTCAAACACCTACCGACCTTTCACCTACCAGACCACATGATCACCATATACCTCTTCTTCCAAACACCCCACTGGTCAACATTAAACCTTACCGTTATCCCCATTCTCAAAAGGATGCTATGACATCAATCATTAAAGAAATGTTACAAGAAGGAACCATCACCCCTAGTACTAGCACCTTTTCCTCCCCTGTCCAATTGGTAAAAAAAAGGATGGTACTTGGCGTTTTTGTGTCGATTACAGGGCCCTTAACGCAATTACTATCAAGGATCGTTTCCCAATCCCAACCATAGATGAACTTCTTAATGAGCTCGTCTCAGCCACTATTTTTTCAAATATAGATTTAAGATCAGGCTATCACTAGATCCGTGTTGCATTGGAAGATACACACAAAACAACTTTTCGCACTTTTGACGGACACTACGAGTTCTTGGTTATGCCTTTCGGCTTAACTAACGTTCCCTCCTCATTTCAATCTTCTATGAACGATTTATTGAGACCCTATTTATGGTAGTTTGTTCTGGTTTTTTTACGACATTTGATTTATAACTCAAATTTCCAGGATCATTTAACTCATTTGCAAACTGTTTTTAACCTATTGAAGTCTAACTTTTTTTATGCCAATTTGCCATAGTATGTATTTGTAGTTGATACTATTGATTACTTAGGTCATGTGATTTTTGTTGGCGGTGTTGCACCAGACCAAAAAAAGTGAAGGAAATTTTGGATTGGCCTCCACCTCGTTCACTCACGACTCTCTGTGGTTTTTTGGGCCTCACATGATTCTACCAACGCTTTCTGCGCAACTATGCCTCTCCTGCCGCTCCTCTCACCTGTCGCTCCCACCATATGACACCGGGCCAAGAGGGGTATAGACGCGAATGGTCGGCTAAAGAGAGGACACACAAGGGTGAACTGAAAAGAAAAGAGTCGCCAGCTAGTCATTTTTATCCCGAAGGAAAGGTAATGCTGCATAAACCTAGAAAGAAATGGATAAGGCGGTCGCGAACCATAGAAACTGAGAAAGGGGGTTGGTTACAACCTGGGAAGGTGTTAGCACCCAGATTGTCCGTCGTACTCGACGGGATCCACGCTTGAAAAATTTGTGTTTTAAAGGGGTAGTGTCAGTGCTATTTGTGTGCAAACAAAAGCTGGAAAAGAATACAAGTGTCAGTGTAAAAGAAATGTGAAGTGAAGTATGAGAGTGTCAGTGCAAGAAAAGAATGCAAAGCTCAAGACCATGAAGCTTAAAGAATAATACTGGAAGAGGGGGAATATACAGAGACTTTTGTTCGATAACTGTTAAGTTATGCCTACGTATCCTCTCGTGCAATGAGGAAGTCAGAACACCGTAGTTCGACTCAAAGAGACTGAAGGATAAATTGACTTGTGAATTGCTTGCTTGCCTATGCTCAAGTATATGACCTGTCTGGCTCAGGTGCAAACTGTCTTGCATTAGACGGAAGAAGCGAGTTCTCGTTTGTGAGTGAAGATGATGAGAAAAGAATCCCGGAGGAGACGATTATTGTTTGTTTTTGTGTTTTCAGACTTTTATTGCTTTTGGAGTTTGTCATAAGAAAATGAGCTTAAGCCTAAACCAAGGGTTAGTAAACTCATCACATCCTCCCTCTGATTAGGGGTAATGAGAATACCTTAAGTATGAGGTAAGCACCTCACACTTAATCACCATGATGTAGGATTAAGATCATTAACCTACTTGTAATTAGTTAGATGTTTTTGGAGTTTTTGTTTAGTGTTAAGTAATGAGTTTAAGCCATAATCAAGGATTTAATGGACTCATTACACCATCCTAAAAGAAGGATAATAGATGAGAACATTTAAGCTGAGGAAGACTCCTCAACTTAATCCATGATTAGGGATTAACCTCATGACATAACAAGGCCTTTATTAAATGGATTTTAGTTAATGATGGGATTAAGAAATGGATTTTAGGGTTTGTAAGACAACTTGAGGGGGACTTGTCCATTAACACTAGGGTTAGTCCTTCTTAACCAGTTAAGGAAGAATTAGAACCCTAATGCAAGGCACAAGTTACAAGCTTATTGTCTTAGTGATTATTAGGTGGATTGATTAAAGGATTTAAACACATAAAAGGTTTAACACTTAGGATAAAAGCTATACACTTCATCCTAATAGAAGGATGCAGGCATAAGCTTAATCACCAAGCCTTAAAACATTTAAGGTTTAGTCCTTGATTAAGAGATGAGAAGAGAAGACACAAAGATGACACAAAGGTAAAACTAATGGGGGACTAATCAAACCCTAATTATGATCATGCTTGGTTGTTCATAGGGTTTATGAGACTTGCAAGAAGATCTTCAGAGAAACCACCAAGGAAGAAGCAGATGAAATGAAAAGAAGCAGCAAGGAGCAAGACAACTTGCTTCACTTAAGAAGACAAGTTGCTTGAAGAAAGAAGGAAGAGAAAGAGCATGAATGAGCAAGCTCACTCTAATTCACAAGTAAAAATGCAACAAATATGCATAAGGGGAATGAGGAGAGGTTATGAGAAGTGAAGGCAAATTCACTTCTCAAACACTTACCACCTGAAAATGAAATGGGATGAAATTCAAAGATGCAAACCAAAATCAGAAGCATATTCATGATGCAAATGATGCTATGGGATGATGCAAAAGCATGTCAAGAGATGAGGATGATCATACAAGTAATGAAGATGCAAATGAGACATGAAAGGAAGCATGAAAGTTCATGAATGCATATGACATGAAATGAAAGAAAAAACATGGCAAATGGATGATGCAATGATCAAACATGATTCTAATATTCCCTAAGATGTCTTACATGTCATTTGGATGCACAAAATGTCATGGTAAGTTCATGTATGCAAGCATGTGAAGAATGAATGCAAATGAAGGCAAAATTAGGGTTTACATACAATATGCAATGCAAAAATTCAAAATCAGAAGCAAAGCATGAGATAAAAAATTTAAAATGGGAACAAAGGTACCCTAAACCTATACAAGTTCACTACCCAAAGAGGAAGGTCAGAAACTAAACCCCAAAGGACTTATGATTTTTCTAAGTTGGCTAGGGTTTTAAGGCACCTCATAAGGAAAAATGCGAAACAAATTGAAAATGAAAGATAAATTCATGCCAATTTTATCCTAGAAACTACATGATATGTGGAATGTAATGCAAAAAGAATCATTATTAAACCTTTCATGGTTAGGTAGAAAAGAATTTTCCAAGTTAGGGTCAAAATATTGCTTTTTAAGAACCTTAAATTCAAAGAAAAATGTCAAAATGGATCAAGAACCAAAAAGAAATTTGTGTGAATGGTTTGATAATGTTTCTAAATGTGTTAAGATGCATTGTGATGTTTTTGGTGATTTTTAGAAACTTAAATGGTATTTTAATTAATTAATTTCCATTAATTAATTAAAATAAACATTTAAATATTTAAAAAATACAAATTTTATGCAAAAAATAAAATTAAAATTATTTTCAGAATGAGAAAAATATTTGAAAGGAAAATGCAAAAGATAAAATTTTTTAGATGAGTTTTGCTATTTTTAATAAAATGGTAAAGAAAATGCAAATAAAATGAAAATTAAATGAATTTTAATGAAAGTCAACTGATCTGAGGGCCAAGATTTAAACCTAGGGGGTGGGAATTGACCAGCGCGCGCATCTGAATGGCTAATATTCAAACTTCACTAATTATGATTAAAGCCCTAATTTGAACCCTAATTACTCTCAGGTGACCGGAACAGTGTTCCGGTCATCTTCTCCGGCCAGCCTCTCATTCAATCGCTCTCAATACGTAAAATCAAACCACCAAACTCTCCAGAAATGATTCCCACCCTATTCTAAACAAGAATCAGTCATCAAACAACATTTATTTCACATGAACAAAGAGATTCGAAGCAAAACGGAAAATCTTTCAAAAATTTCAGAAGCTTCATACATGCTTAAAACTTAATCATTTTCAAAACAAAAAGGTGCAGTGTGATCAGTGAAGCATGGAGAACAATCTAAGAACTTAAGAAATCATTTCTGGAAAATTTGTTCTTGAGGTTACCTGAACTGAAGCTTTCGAAAATGGCACTGGCTGACTGCTCCTTTGCCTCAAATCAGCTCCAATGATCCTCCTAGAGAGTTTGTGATGCTTGGTTGGAGTTTACATGGCCTCTAAGTGATGTTGGCTGAAACTTAGTTCAAGAAATGTGAAAATCGTGTTTTTGATACAGGGTGTTTCAAAGAAAAATGAAGGGTGGGAAATGATCAGTGATGAGTGTGGAGTTGAATGGTGGAAAAAGTTTGGAGATTTGATGGCTGAGCTATGAGTTTCGAATGCTTTTTCAAGTTGAGGAATTTTTGAGAACTTGGGAAATCTCATGTTTCAGGCTTGTGTGTCTTGTGTTATGAGCTGTGTTTGATCCACATAACAAGTTGTGATAGGTCAGAGAGTGGGTGGTGGCCTATGGTGATTGGTATGGGCAAGTTGCCAAAATGTCAACATGACTTGTACTTGAGGTATGGGCAAGAATACAGCTGGTCCCCTTGCATGTCCATGCGTAGCTGACTTCATGGATGTCCACAAATCCATTCTTGAGGCAATTCAGCAAGAGGGAAGAAAGTTATGGGGTGTTTTGCAATTATGTGATGTTTTGGCCCCTTTGAAAAATCTTGATGATCAAGGCATGACACTTGAGATTTCTTTGGGAAATTCTGAATTATAGGTCATGTACTATGTTTTTGTAATGGTTAGAAGTGTGTTTGAAGTCACAAAATGCCTTGGCAAGTGGTTTTGCAAGTTTCCCTCTTTGGTGCATAAGTGAAATTTTGTGATTTTTCCCAACTTTGCAAGGCCATAACTTGAGTTCTATGATGAATTAGATCAAGTTCTTGTACTTTTTGAAAAGGGAATGATCCAATCTACAACTTTCATGACCAAGAATTTTTCATTTGAAGCCTTTTTGAATCAAAAAGAGGAGGTTGAAAAACTTTCCCAAAAAGGCAATTTTGCATTACAAGTCACTTTCCCAAAATGGCAACTTTGCAAATGGCTTGGAATTCTTCAATTTTTTGAACTTCTAACTTCTTATAAGATCAAATAAAGATCATATACACCCAAAATGATGGAGAAGACCCTTTGGTTGGATGATTGGGGGCCTCAGATGCCCTGATTTTGCACTGACTTGTTCAAGAAGTTATCTATTGATCAGATGCCTTCCCCAATGAATTTCTTCATGAAAATTGGTATGAATGATCCTTATATCATATAGAGACTAATAGAAACAATAATGACCAAAAAATTTGGAATTATGGCCTTTGAAACCAAAACCCTAATTTTAGGTCATCTGTGCAGTTAAGCTTGGCTCTGCTTCCATGCCTTCCTCAGTTCTTGTGATTCTCTGACTTCCTTGATCTTGGGAGGATATAATATGATGCTTGAACATACATGGACCCTCTTGAGATGATTGAAGACCTTTGGAGTGGCTCAGATAGCCCAGGGATGGCTCAGATCACAAACCCTAGATGCAGATGACTTTGAACCAATGCAGTGAAGCAAAAATGCAATGTGAGATGATATGATTGAACTTATGCATATGAAAGAATCACAAGCCATGGGGAAATGAGTGAGGGAAAATTTGGGGTGTTTACATCACCGACCTGTTACGTTCCACTAAATTCTAATGGAGTACAGAGGCTGATATCGCCTTTACAGAGCTCAAAAGAAAAATGACCGACATGCCGGTCTTGGTGCTACCAGATTTTACAAAAAAAAAAAATTACAATAGAAAATGACGCTTCCGGTGTTGCTATTGGTGCAATTTTGTCGCAAGAGGGTCATCCCATCACATTCTTTAGCAAGAAAATGTGTCCAAGACTTCAAGCTGCTTCGGTCTCCGCGAGATGTTCGCCATCACTGAGGCTGTGAAAAATGGCGCCAGTACCTTGTCGGCCAATGTTTCAACATCTACACTGATAAAAAAAGTCTTAGAAATTTACTCATGCAAAAGATCCAAACATCAGAGTAGCAGAAATGGGTTTTTAAGTTGCAAGGATTTAACTTTGAAATCTTTTACAAACCTGGAAAGTCCAATCAAGTGGCCGACGCCTTGAGCAGAAAATATGGACCTGATGACCCTCTTCTTCTCACTTTATTTTCTCCTATCCCAGATGTCTTGCACACTCTTCGTGAATTCTATGCAAGTCAACCCACAAGACATAAATTAGTAGAAGAAAAAGGGCAAGACAAATTGTATACCTTCACAAATGGTCTCCTCTATTACAAGAACATGGTATTTATACTTGATGTCCTTCAATTTCACCAACAGATACTTCATGAGTACCATAACTCTCCAATTGCAGGCCATTCTGGTGTGAAGGCTATTTTGGCTTGGATTGCATCTGCTTTTTGTTGGCTAGAAATGTACCTAGAAGTGAAACACATGGTCAAATTTTGCACCACTTGTCAATAGAACAAATATGACACACAAAAAAAGAAGGGTTTGTTACAACCTTTGTTGATTCCAGACAAGGTCTGGCAAGACATCACCATGGACTTTATCACCCATCTTCCTAACTCTTCTGGTCACACTGTTATCTGGGTGGTCTGCGATCGTCTGTCTAAGTACGTCCACTTTATCTGGGTGGTCTGCAAAAGATCTTGCTACTCGATTTGTTGTAGAAATTTTCAGACTCCATGGCACCCCCAAGACCATCATCTTTGACGGTGATCTTGTGTTCCTTAGCCTTTTCTGGAAAGAGTTTTATAAATTACAAGGCATACAATTAAAATATAGTACTGCCTACCACCCCGAAACAGACGGAAAAACTGAGGTTGTTAATAGATTTCTGGAAACTTACCTTCGTTGTCTAACAAGCGACCATCCACGCCAATGGTATACGTTTCTACACTTGGTTGAGTATTGGTACAATACTTCGTTCCATTCGGCGGTCCTGATGACACCCTTCAGAGATTTATACGGTCGTGACCCACCTCATCTCTTAGACTACGTGAACGGCTCTGATTCAGAGGTCCCCTTGGATGATAACATGTGAAACAGACAACAAATATTTTGTCAGTTACAAACTCACTTGAAGAAAAGTCGTATTCATATGGAAAAATAGGCCAATAAAAAAATAAGATATTTTACCTTTCAAGAGGACGAGTTTGTTTGGCTTAAGCTTTAGGCGCATCGCCAATCCACGGTGGTCCACTTCACAAAAAATTTCCCATCGGTACTTTGGCCCCTTCAAAGTCATCAAAAAAGTTGGATCTGTTACATACATGCTTGATTTTCTGTCATCATCTCGTATCCACCCGGTTTCCATGTCTCTCTACTCAAACCGTTATATGGATCCACCACTCCTCAAGCGATTCGGCCACTTCCTCCCATGGATATCCTTCCTCTTTATGTAGATGCTCCCGATCCGTCGGGATCTTCACATGCAACCACCGAGACATGCGTAAGAACACAACACAAGGGTGAGGTTGTGCCGTCACAACGAGTCGAAGAGGAAACGAATGAAGTTTCGGTTACACATGCAGTTGGATCAAAGAAAGCAAACAAGAAAGAGTTTGGCTTTGAGAAGGAATTAGATTTTGTGGGTGGCAGAAAAGAAGAACTCAGTTGTGAGAAGTACACACCACTTCGCAAGTTGTGTGGTGAGAGAAATGATGCACTGAGTTATGTTTCTCATAAGTTTAAAGACTTATTTCCTTCGCCAATTGTATGTCAATCTGACATTTCACGTGCCAAAGTATCATCCCACAATCCCCACTTTGCCCTCATAACTCCAACGTTCAAATTCCAGTTATTTCCAACCAAACCCCACTTTCCCATGCCACACAACTTCCGATGCCTAACCCTTATCCTAAGCAGCCAGCCATAAACTTATCTCACCCACCTCCCATTCTCCAAGTCACAAAACACGCTAACTCCTGCTCCCCATGCCAGCTGTCCCACTCACCCATATCCCCATACACTCTTTTACCGCCACCCCTTCCTCCAAACCCTAATGTTTTTTCACCACTTCCCTCCTCTAATATTCCGGATCCCACCCATAACATTTCTATTGGGTCTAACCCATTTATTCCTAAATTTCCTCCAACTTTGAACCTTGAGGACAAGGTTCCTTGTGGGCCGGTGAGTATTGTTATGGATAATACCAAGCCCATGAGAAAAAGAAAACAATCAATATTATTGAGACTTTTATTTAAATTAGGAGGTGTTGATATCAAGTTATGCTATTTTAACAGTTTATTGTAATGCTAACCATGACCCTTTTATTAGTTATAACCCTAGTCATATATATTGTATAATGTGGTTGTTGAATGAGTAAAAAAAAAAGTTTGTTTTGTTATTTTCTCCTTTACAACCTAGATCTAAATTTAGCTTATCTTAAATCTATCATTCTAAAAAAATGATACATATTGTGAGACGGATGGAATAATAAATATCAATATAATGTCCCTCATGTATGATTTTATACACCAACTAGTTAAAAACCCGTGCTTCCGCACGGGTGAAATCTTAATAGAATTGACGTACTTTATACATACATTAAATAGTAAATGAGAAAATGAAAATATTAAGGATACATTCATAAATAACAAAAAGTAATATTGTTAATGTCAAAATACTTGAATTGTTTACAAAGAATAACATAATTTAACATGTGTTACAAATGATGAAGACATTGTATTGTGAAACACATTTGCAAAATGAATCCAATTGCCGAACCTGAAAGAGATGGAAATAAAAGTATACTAAGATTGTATGTAAATGAAAAAAAAGCTTTATTTTGCATGGTAATTAAAGTTGAAGTGTAATAACCATACCATTTAAATATTTTGGAAGACTTCTTTGAAGACAACATTGCTGGTGGTAGACAAAGCCTCTTTATGTTTGTCATGTATAAGAATCTTGAGGCCCTTTTTTGATTTAACCCTAGAGATAGCCACATAGAGTTGCCCATGACTAAAAACCTCTTTTGGCAAGTACAACCCAACATTGTCTAGAGATTGTCCTTGAGACTTGTTAATTGTCATTGCAAAGGAAACAATGATTGGAAATTGGCGTCTTACCAATTTAAAAGGCCATGGTGATTGCGACGGTGACAAAGACATTCTAGGAATATAAATGGTATTCCCAATATTTTTACCTGAAATGATCTTTGCTTCAATGACATGATTGGCAAGCCTAGTTATAGTGAGTCGTGTACCATTGCACAATCCTTCAGATTGATCAAGATTTCGCATCAACATTATAGTTGCCCCAACCTTCAACCTTATTGCATGATTAGGTAATCCGGAAGTTTTTAGAGCATTCAGGAACTCAGGTGTGACATGCTCATATGCATCAAAGTTAGTAGCATCAGATTTATCTATAGAATCACTACTGAAGTATTCTTTCTCATCTCCTACAATAATTCAAGAATATAAATAATAACTACATAAGTATGGTTGGATAAATAAAATCATGAACCGCAATAAAAAATATTATTCACAATCATATTTAAATTACTAACATAAGTTTGTGACTAAATGATAATTGCATACCTGGTAGAAGGTTTGTGATATATTGGTTGATCTCATCTACTACTTCAATTGTTGAAGCTAAGATGGCACGACTTTGAAGATAATCCGAATCAAGATAGTTATGAATAAGATCAGGGTATGTATCCTCAACAATTGCCTTGATAGGATCAGCAAAATTTGAAATCAAAAACTCTTCTGGGATACAGATATCAGCATAACCTTCATTTGGCTCACCCATGGTCCCATCTCCAATTTTTAAAATCCACTCAGAAAAACTTCTAATCTCTTCAATGGTAGAAGTGTTTGCACCTGTTTGCAAGCGCATGTTCTTTGTAAGCTTCAAGACTTTGCATTCATCCCAAATATAAGAAGCATTGATGGTTGCATGGATAATAACAGTTCTGGTACCTCTTGGTATAACGGGAAGAATCTGTCTGAAGTCACCACCAAAAACAACAACCTTACCTCCAAATAATTTAGATTTTGTAGTTCCACTCATAATATCATTTAAGGATTTGTCTAAAGACTCAAAACAAAACCTGTTAGCCGTAGGGGCCTCATCCCAAATGATTAGATCTGTTATCTTTAGAAGTTCAGCAAGATCATCCTTTTTATTAATGTTGCAAATAGAAGTTTCAAGAGTTGGGACTGGAATTTTAAATCTAGAATGAGCAGTTCTTCCACCTGGTAACAATAAACTTGCGATCCCCACTTGATGCAACAGGCAAAACAATTTTTTTCCGAGACCTAACTGCTGCTGATAGAGTGTTCCACATAAAAGTCTTACCAGTGCCACCGTAGCCATATAAAAAAACACTCCTCCTTCTTGCCTGTCCACAGCATCCATGATTTCCTTAAAAATGCCTCTTTGTTCAACTACATATAAGGTACAAATAATTACTATGACAATTAATAATCATTATAAGATATATAGTTTAAACATATCTTATGTCACACTTATATTACCTGTAAGAGAAGAGTACAACTTTAAAAATAATTCTTCTTGAGCAACAGAATCATATTGACGCTCATCATAAATTAGTCTATTTCCCAAGTTCAAAACAACAAAATCTGTTGGATATGGCATTGTCTTGTAGTTCTTCAAGCTTCTGTTATTATTTTGTAATAATTTCTCAATAGCCACCAGTGTCAGTTCTTTCAGCTCCTCATCAGTTAGTGTCAAACCTACACTCCATTAATAGTGTAACACAGCTATTAAGATAACATAATATATCATAAGTGCAAGGAAAACAGATCAACCATTATATGTCATTCATGATCCAAGTTTGTAACACTTCATGAAATATTGAAACAACTTTGAATGATTGTACAATAAATTGATTTAATTCAAAAAACTGTAAACTAATGCAACATAATGAAGGATGTTCCAACCATAATTCTACATTAATTCTACATTAATTCTACAGTTTATTAGATATTATACTCCATTCAATACTTTTTATATGAGATATTTTGGTTTTATAAACATTTTTTATAAAATAATAATGGTTTTATTTACATAATTTTTTTTAAAAAAGTTTATGAAACTCGTAAGCACTTTTCAAATAAACTCGTAAGCCTTATATCATATTAGTGCGAGGATATAAAAAAAACAACATTGCCAATACATTTCTCAAACTCCTTAAGACAATATTATAATTTATGCAAGCAAAGTAAGGTATCTCTTAATATCTAAAGTAACTCACAATGAATTCTAAATAATTTGATTCTATAATCAAATCGAAAATGGAGTGAAAAATGACTCAAGCATGGTACTTTGAATAAGTAGTATTATGTGTCAAATACATGAATAGGAAAAATAAAGAAGGCACGAAAGTCATACCTTGATCTCTTGTCAATGCACGTTGTTCATAATGGATACCATCGGATAAATACAACCATGTCTTTTTCCACACATGTTCGGGTCGGTTTATGGATAAGGAACACAACATGGTGACAAAAAACCTACGTAAGAAGTGGCCGGAACCCCAAACATGTGCCTCTTTAATTGCCTCAACAAATTCTTTATCATCTTGTAGGAAACCCATGGCAAAGCACGCACCTCTAAAAGTTTTATGTTGTTTTCCAGCATATTAGCAATCACTAAATGCAAGCAGCCAAAGATACTAAAAAACAAATTAGGACTAACTTGCAAAAGGATCGAAGTCGCTATCATTGTCGGAGTCGGTATTAAAATCCAAATTCGCCATAGGTGTAAATATAGGACATCCAGACTCATGCGTGTCCTTGTTATTAGATGTGGTATTTGAGATTGGTGTATGTACAGTAAAAACAGTTGGTTGAGTGTCTTGGGGTACATGCTGATTGTTACCATAATTGCAGCCCTGTGTCCTGTTTCATAAATGTTATGTGTTATTAAAATAGAAATCCAGAAATGATGTGAATTACCAAATAGTCTGGTTATGATGATTGTTAAACATAGGAGTGTTCGCGGTGCGGTTTGGTTCGGTTTTGAGCATAAAAGTCATCCTAACCGCAAGATCAAAATACATGCGGTTCGGTTTGGTTTGGTTGGTTTTTAAAAATTTATCCAAACCAAACCAAACCAATGCGGTTAGAATCGGTTCGGTGGCTGCGGTTTACAAACATCTTGACTATGAAAATATAAAACTGAAAAACTAATCAACTAACAGCAGCATGTTGTGGTTCAAGTGCAAAAAATGACATTTATGAAAAAAAGTCAAAAATAACACATAACTTCCACCATTGGAAGTTAAGTACAAAATGTGACATTTTTTAAAAAAGCCTAAAATAACACTAACTTCCACCATTGGAAGTTAAGTACAAAATGTGACATATTTTAAAAAAGCCTAAAATAACACTAACTTCCACCATTGGAAGTTAAGTGCAAAAAGTGACATTTTTTAAAAATTAGGAAATGGGTTAATATGCGGTTCGGTTCGGTTCGGCTCGGTTTTGAGAAACAAAAACCCAAACCGAACCGCAAGATCAAAATACATGCGGTTCGGTTTGGTTTGGTTGGTTTTTAAAAATTTATCCAAACCAAACCAAACCAAACCAAACCAATGCGGTTAGAATCGGTTCGGTGGCTGCGGTTTACAAACATCTTGACTATGAAAATATAAAACTGAAAAACTAATCAACTAACAGCAGCATGTTGTGGTTCAAGTGCAAAAAATGACATTTATGAAAAAAAGTCAAAAATAACACATAACTTCCACCATTGGAAGTTAAGTACAAAATGTGACACTTTTTAAAAAAGCCTAAAATAACACTAACTTCCACCATTGGAAGTTAAGTACAAAATGTGTCATTTTTTAAAAAAGCCTAAAATAACACTAACTTCCACCATTGGAAGTTAAGTGCAAAAAGTGACATTTTTTAAAAATTAGGAAATGGGTTAATATGCGGTTCGGTTCGGCTCGGTTTTGAGAAACAAAAACCCAAACCGAACCGCAAGATCAAAATACATGCGGTTCGGTTTGGTTTGGTTGGTTTTTAAAAATTTATCCAAACCAAACCAATGCGGTTAGAATCGGTTCGGTGGCTGCGGTTTACAAACATCTTGATTATGAAAATATAAAACTGAAAAACTAATCAACTAACAGCAGCATGTTGTGGTTCAAGTGAAAAAAATGACATTTTTGAAAAAAAGTCAAAAATAACACATAACTTCCACCATTGGAAGTTAAGTACAAAATGTGACATTTTTTAAAAAAGCCTAAAATAACACTAACTTCCACCATTGGAAGTTAAGTACAAAATGTGACATTTTTTAAAAATTAGGAAATGGGTTAATATGCGTCTCGGTTCGGTTCGGCTCGGTTTTGAGAAACAAAAACCCAAACCAAACCGAACCGCGCGGTTAAGTGAAAAATTCATCCAAATACATCCAAACCAATGCGGTTTTTTGCGGTTTTCGGTTTTGGATTGGTTCGGATACGATCACCCCTAGTTAAACATGTACCTGGACTGTATTCATATACCGGGAGATTCGTTAGGCGAGGCATTCGTTGGATTTACATTCCCGATAGGAAACTTTCTGCTCAAGTTCAATGCCATATGTGGAACTCCCAACTGTTTCCATGGCCTTCCACGACGTGGTCTGTTTACTGTTTTGCATTTGTTCCAATTAACAGCAGCATGTTCAATAGCATAAAAAAAACGATGAGATTTGGGATTCATGTTGTGTTTCAAGTTAGAACATCGTATCATTCTATATTGTAATATAAGGTCAACTTCAATAAGGTAATGTAGTTGACATATATTGGAACAACGTTTCATTTTAAAAATAATCTAAAGGTATTATGCCGTCTTATAAATAATTTGAAAGAATAAAAATAACTTACGTGGCATTTTTAGAAGAACTTCCGAATTCGACAAAGGTGTTTTGTTGTGTAGGCATATGGGCAGGTTGGATACTGATGGCCATCGGCATCGGATTTTCATTTGTGGTGGCGTTATCAGTTGATGAAAACTTTGACAATAAATTTGTTCCCAATGATTGTATCTGGCACGACTTTAGATTAGATCGCATACAATGTCTTGGCTGGCTAGGCTCTGAACCAAGTATTGCTGGACTTAGAATTTGACCGTCTACGGGATCACTTGACACTGACCTCCTATTTTGAAATGATTGAGTGATTTCCAACAAAGGATGTCTACTTGTGTGCACATTTGGAGTGAATCGAGCAAGTTGCTCACATGTATGTCTCAGTCTTTTAGAACGATTTTCTTTCAGTATCAATGATCTCCTGGCTCTTGCCTTTTTCCCGGGAGAATTTGTGCCAGGATGGTCCATAATTGGCTCTAACTTGGTGATCTACAACAATCAGGTAAACATAAAATTAGGAGAAGGTAACCACCCATGACCTAATGCAGCATTTGAATATGTTGACACAAACATATAATACCCTGCTAAAGATACATGATCTGCATACCATGTCTGCCTAGCATTCAAATTGAAAACTAAAACCGTGTAGATATTTCTACCAATGATTAGCAGAAAGATATTTTACAATAGGAACCAATGGGTTCATTGGTATTTTGGCCTACCAAGCAACATCAGCACATGGAATCAAGACATGCACATTGGTTGTATTAATAACATTCAGCCCACCAACTCAAATTAATATGACAATGTTCACAATTTATTGCAACCAACATCATTCACTTCTAGGTTTTGCTACAAAGGTTATAGTACCATAGACAGATTAACATGGAATTCAATTGTGGTATTCTGCAACATTCTAATTGAAGTGCCATTCTGCCACAGTAAAACTCTTACATGTAATCTGCCACAATCAATGACTTACATGTTATCTGCTTAGAACAGACAAAAACTTCTGTGGTTTATGATATGCATCTGCTTAATGTGTGAATTGTTTCTAAAGCTAGATCATTTGTCCCAAGACTACAAAAATTATACTACATGTTAGAAGGAATGCAAAGACTAACCTTGATCTAGGGCAAATTTAGTTTAGCAGGACTAAGTAGTAGATTGTGTTGCAAGATAATTGATCAAATTTCTTCCATAGAACATATTACTGTTGGTTTACAGAACATATTACTGTTATGTGTTTTTTGAAATGTAGATGGTTTTGTTGATTAGCAAAACTAAACAGGCATTGTCATTCACATAGTTAGTTAGAAATTAGTACAGTTTGGTTAGAATCCAACTCTAAGAGTACAAAAGTAATTGTTAGGTTCCTGCTTGTTATGGAAATGATTTTTTGGTCAGTGACAAATCGAAAGATGGACCAAATTACTAATTAAACAAAGTATTAATTCTGCTCACAATAAATTTTGATGTGAAAGGCTTAATATTCTAAGTTATTTAATAAAAGGATAGCCAAAAAAATGTAAGTCATCATGCTTGTGGTACCTGTGTGCAGACTGCATTTGTAGTACCTGCTGTGTATTTGCAGGGTAAGATACATTGGAAACCGTTTCATGGAGATGCCTATGGTAGAGTGGCTCAGTTTGCAATGTAGCAGCTGCTGAAATCACTTGTCAGCACTCCCTATTTTATGGAAAAACTGTAAAGTAAGACAATATAAAAATTGTATTTTATATGCTATGTAAACAACAAAGTAGAACAATATGAACCTGGCTGTGGATGATATAGGTCTGCTATGCACAGTGCAGTAGTCAACATCAGCTGTTTTAAAAAGCTATAGGTCATTGTCATTCATATGTACTTTAACAACAACTTATTACAACCAAATAGGAAGTGGTGTTTGTGATCTGCATAAAAGGTGAGGAGGTTTAGCTGAACAATTAGAAAATGTATGCCAAAAGAAAAGTGAGAAAAATAGATTCCCTGAATATGCATATCCATTTGTATGTGTGACTGAAAATGGAAAGCAAAAGACTTTTTTCATTTGGATGGTGAAGTATCTTGATCCTTTGAGTTTAATTCCAGAATAACAGTTAACTATCACAAAGTGAGCTATTTTTCAATATTGGTAATGTGAAGATTATGTAATTTAATAGTTGACAGTTGATCCATAAATTACTTATTACACATGACACAAAATGGTTGTCAACAAAATGGTTGTCATAAAAAGTTTTAGACAATTTAATAGTTCATGTGTGATATTAACAACAAAGCCAGCAGTATGTTTAAAGTATTATATCCTGGGTATATAATATTGGTTACTTAGTTAATGTTTGATAGTGTGCACAATATAATAGATTATGTGTGATAGTGTTAACTATGGAGCAGATGTGTATATCATTATGGTTGTAGATGTTGTTTGGATTCTGTCTAGAAATTGCTCAAAGTGTCTAAAAATTAAGTGTGGCTATTCTGTTACACAGTAAAACCACAAGAAGCATGATTGTATATGAATGATCTTATAACAGAATTGAATTTCTGTGATGTGCATACTGTTTGAATAGTATTCAACAACCTATATCATGAAAAATGTGAATCCAACCAATATATATAATGTGGAATACATATAATTTTGTTAAGGGAAGGAAATAAACGCAAATTAGTCATTACAAAACATGAAATAGATCATTTAATGTTTGTAGTAGGGATCAAATATTGGAACATGCATCATGGGACAACACAGAATACAAACCACAAAATGGCTATCCATACAAATTAATTGTTTAGGCATAATGCATCAAAAAAATTAAAGGTCGTGAAGCAGGCCTTTCTTTCTACTCCTTCTTTAAATGCTTGACCTTCTTACCAGATTTCCCCTTAGTGGCGGATTGTTTCGGAGTGAGTTCTTCAACATCAATAGCATCATTTGCCAAGTTTGTTATAGCAACCCTCTTTGAAGGAGTACTGTTAGAGCTTGCAGAAGGGCTCCAAGGATGGTTTGCAGCAGAGGATGGTTGAGTTGAGTGAGACTGTTCAGCAATTTGTAAGACCTGTGTAATTCATGTGTTATCATCAACAACAACAAACAAACCCATAGATTTGATGTCATAAAGGTTAACAGTAGGATGATTTGGTTTAATAGTAGATGGCATACATCTAGTTTGTTTGGCTCATTGGTTGGAGAGGTATAGTCAATGAACATAGCTGGAGCATTTGAAGTATGTTGTAAAAAGGCAAACATTAACCTAGTTAGTATGAAGTGTTGGCTGAAATCATATAGTTGCTCAAAATAGAGAAGTGGTACCTCATTTGGAGTGAGGTAATTGTCAAATTTTTGGTAAAGGTTTTCCTCATTAAGAATTGTCACTATAGAGAATTGATCGTAAAACGACTGATATTTGATACGAAACACCATCTCTCTATTCAAAAGAACGTCTAGGTGAGCAGGCCAGATCTTAGGATTGTCCTCTCCTGCCTACAAAACAAAGAAACTGATCAAGTAATGTGGCAGGCAAGCAAATGATGTTTTTAAACAATTCTGAATAGTTTGCATATAAGAACATAAAAATTCACCTCCTTCATAACTTGTCTTATCTCCATAGCAGTCTTGTTAGTGAAAGGAATACAATCCTTATCCCAAAAAACAAAGGTTCCTTTGTGGTTATCATATTCAACTTCAATTTCTAGCTTGAATCTTTGAAAACAAAGGAATAGACTGTTAGAAAGAATTTAATATACTTGAAATCAATATATAATAACCATAATAGACATGGCTGGCTTACTTAGTGATAGGTTGCACATCTGAGACTCCACAGGAACACACAAATCTCGAACCTATTGATTTGTTAGAAGCCTTACACTTAGGGCAAGTCTCAAAATACCAACCAAACTTGGATGCTTTGAAACGCTTGGTAATGCCGATAGTAGTTGCAAAACAATCCTAAAGTGTAAAATAGACATCAGATTATGGTTAAAGACAACAATTGAACAAAAATCTATGGATCTACTATACTGAATAAAAAAACAGTCACACCTTTCCAAGTTCACAGATGGCACGGATGCTCTTAACCTCATTGAGGCCGGTCCAATTTTTGTTACTTGATTGAATGGATGAATCACAAGTTAAAGAGTTTGACATTGAAGATGCATTAGGCAAATCACATGTTCCAAGACTGAAATTAATATAGATATAAATTAACATGTGTGTGTAATAAGGTTTCCAAATGAATTATTACGATGTGAAATGGTAGACAATAACCTGGACTTGAATTCCACAACTTGGGGATGATCCAAGTTAATGTATAACTTTGAACCGTTCCATGCGTTAGACAAACTTGGTAATCCAGAAACTGTATGGATTTATTGAGTTTTCGATTAATGAATATGAACAGTATGTCACTAATTATAGTGTTATAATATATAACTGTACAAAGCAAACGCAAACCTTTATTTGTCTTGCACCAAGCATGAGTCAAAACAATAACCGTAGGTCCTGCATCTTTGGTCAAATTGTTGTAATTCATGAACTGCTTGCCGTAATCATCCCACAACACAAGTTCAATGACATTGCCTTCAATGTCACGTAAAGTGATGTTGGCGCAAGACTTTTTGCCACCGCCTCCCATTTGCGTCTTCACAACATCTTGTAAAACACCGATAACATCTGTAATTACATAACAAATAATATGGTGACATGTTCTAAAAAAACAGATACAAACTAAGAAGCAGTATACTCACCATACAACAAATCAGGTTTGAACTTTCCATTGAGAAAGTTCTGAATAGCGTGGAAGTTAAACTTCTGCGTAGGTATTTCTGATATCGCTACTTGTGTCACGGTAGTGCCTCCATTGAATACAACCTTAAGTGGGTTAGAACATACTTTGTACGGGCCATCGTTAATGACCGGCTCACCGTTATACAGATAGTAAGTTTCATTCTCCTTAAGTTGTTCTTGCCAATCTTTGAAGTCCCTACTGCGTGTAATTACATGAATCTGGTCTGACTGTTTAATAATAGAACAGAGGCATATGAGTTAATAAAATTTGATGTTAAAACTGTTAAAATGGATAGCTATTTCAGGACAAATATAAACACAAGGTTATGTTAAATTTGTTGGAATTCCATGATGTAGAAATAGTGTTGACATGAAAATACATAAAGGCATAACATGATGGTGTTATTGTGAGGGTGAATGTGTCATACCTTTTCATCCTGGATCACCATTTCAAGGTGTTGTTGGCCATTAATCTCCTTAACTACCCACAAGTCAACCACCCTGATATGCATCTTCCAAACTTGGTTACCTTTGACGAGATCCTTGATTAGAATGGGAGGCCTTGACATTCTACTCTAGAGCAACAAATGAAAGGTAAATGACATTTTATAGAAAGACAGATGCTCCATATCAGAAACATGGAAAAACAATTTATGTAAGACAATCCAGTTTGAAAGATGAAGCAAAACAAAGGCCTAAAATGAATATAAGTCATTTTCAAATCAGAAGGAATGCTTGTGAATGGAAAAGATTTATGTGAAAACAATGGAGATGGAGAAAAACTGTGCAATGAAAAGCTTTCTGTGAAGACAAAGAAAGTGTATGACCTTGTGAATGAGACATTGAAACTGTGCAACCATTTTCGAAAAACCAGATCAACGAAACCATGTTCGATTCATGAGTAAACTATGAAACACATTGTCTTGAATGTTGAAGAAAACAAATGGATTAGTTATACAAACCTGGAATTTCTGCTGCTTCAATGGTCGAATGGATGGTTGCGAAAAATCTGGAAAACGAATGTTATCAGAATCATTGTGAAGACAAAGAAAAGCTTGCTGTGAAAACAATGTAGATGGAGAAAAACTCAGGAAATCCGAAACTACCTGAAATAGCTTTCTCTCTGCGGATGCTTCCCTTCAATGCTTTGGAGATGTTGAAATGGTGCTTGTGTTTGACTTGTAAGAGAGGGATGGGACACGTGGCACAATATTGTGGTAATGGAAAAAGTGATAGTAGATGATTTAGCTAGTTACTATTATGTCCTTTAGTCATGGTAAGTGAAATATTTAGCAAGGACAATTAAGGTAGTTTGGCCAACTTTTTTGTAATGGCTTGATAGTAGATAGACATTTATTCCAACGTGCACTTACAAACAATTCATTGCACATATATCTCCCCGTTTCACACTTCCCATACCTCATTTACTCATTTTCAAATATGAAAATAGTCCCATTCACGTGTAATGATCAGTGATGCATTGACTCTATCATGTGCATCTTAATTATTTGTCACAAGACTCTGTACATGCATTGCTTTCTTTGTGCTTCAGGTAAAATAAGGAATCTAAAGGATAAGTTTGTTGATGAAGGTTTCACAAGGTTGAAAGTATGTTCCTCTCAAATCTTAAATTCGAGTTTTGTTAGATATTTATTGAGAAATATGATTGAATCTAATTAAATTTTTATAAATTGATTTGTTGGATGAGGATTCATAATAACATTACCGTTTTTCCGTTATACTTGGACAGAAAATATGGTGTTAAGGAATCATTTTAGGGCCGGTTCTATATACAAGGGACAACATGTCATTATTGTGGTTAATAATAATAATGCTGAACAAATATTTTTTTCTGAAAAAGAAAATCACATAACATAGATCTTGACGTTTCTAATTTAGAGAAACTGTAAAGTAGCGGTTGTATTCGGCAGACTATATTCCCGGTGTCTCTATTCATTGAATATTACTTTTACAGACATTTGTTTTTTTTCTTTCATATATCATCAATAATTTGATAAGTAATAGCTGTATACAAACATGTATGTATGCATAAATTATGTGGTTTATCTTTTAATGCAGATGAAAATTTTAAAAGTGATTATTAGAAAGAGAAGAAGAATATATATTAATGTGAAGGAAATTGTAAATGCAACTAAAGGACATATAAGGTTGTTGCTTATGTGCTTGTTGTATTCATGCATTTTACATCAAATAGACAGGAAGATGGACCACTGCACTTTTATTTAAGATCCCCAAAAATTTTCAATACAATATGAAAATAGAAAAATGGTTGCTTATGTGCTTGTTGTATTCATGCATTTTACATCAAATAGACAGGAAGATGGACCACTGCACTTTTATTTAAGATCCCCAAAAATTTTCAATACAATATGAAAATAGAAAAATGAAATATATATATATATATATATATATATATATATATATATATATATATATATATATATATATATATATATATATATATATATATATATATATATATATATATATATATATATATATATATATATATATATATATACTTATTCGTCAATTGGTATATATATTCAATAAATGATATATATATATATATATATTCAATTGGTATATATATATATTCAATAAATGATGTTTATGTCCATCTCTAATTTTACATATATATATATATATATATATATATATATATATATATATATATATATATATATATATATATATATATACTTATTTGTCAATTGGTATGGTTAGTATGGACTCATTCGCCAAACCACTTAAAGATTTGTTTTGAATTTCTTACTCATTTACCATTTGACATAATGAATTAGTTGAAATTTTTTTTCACTTAGTCAAACCAATTGGCAAATTGATTACCAATAACACTTGTTCGCCAATCAAGTTGTTGAATATAAATGCAAAGTATGTTAGTTTGGTAAATTTTTTTGAAAACATTGTTATTTTAGGAATTAATTTATTAAACTATGTTATTCAAAAAAAAAATTCGATATAACTTCACAACATAAATATATTTTATTTAAAAATAATTAATCGATTTTCACAATATTTGTTGGACGTAAAAAAAGCAGTAGAAACTAGAAATATTTATGTCAACAAAAACCACAATTTGACAATTTGTCAAGTACAATTATTGACAGAGGACAATATAATTGTATTTGTGGGTACAACACGTGAGTTTATAGCGCTAATAGGATGTGCAGAGTATGAATGATTGATTTACGTGCTTAGTTGTAGGGATTGGATTAAGTGATTTCAAGTCACATATCTTTGGTAATTTTAGTTTTTTTTTTTTAAATGTGTTTGGACGAAAAAAATTGAGAAATTTTAGAGAATTAATAATTCTAAATAATTTAAATTATTCAGTTAAAATTATTCATTTTGAAAATATTTTTTTTAAAGGAACATTTAAATGATTCATTGTAAAAAATTTGGAGTCATTTTTATAATTTTTAAAAAATTTGGTCAAATTTAAAATATGAAAAATAGGGACCATTTTGTAATTTTTGAAAATTTAAAAGAACTAATTTGTTAAATTTGAAAAATATTAGGGATTTATTTGCAATTTTAAAAAAAATTGGAATGAATTTGAAATTTTCATAAAATATGAGGACCATTTTACAAAATTTAAAAAATTAATAATAAACAATTTAACATTCGCATTATATAGAGTGAATAAGTAATTTGAAATTCTTTATTTTTTGATGTCATTTTAAATTCCTTAAATTTAACATGAATAAAATACTACATAAATTTATATCATTTTAACAATTCTCCATATTTTTTATCCAAATAATGAGTTTTAGTCGAATCATTTCAAATTCCGTTAAAAAATTATTTTTCCTCATTAAAATGTTTCATTCAAACACATTATAAAGACACCAAAGGTAGTCAATAGTAAAGGTAGCTACTCTTACCCCGAAAGAAGATGGGAGAAAGTAATTTTAGTGAGAGATAGATTAGAGATATGCTACATTTGCCGCCTCAAAGACATACAGTCTCAATTCTTGGTTGTAAGACTAAAAACTAAATAACGATGAATAAATCAAATTATAAAAAATAATTAAGTTTCACTTTCTAATCATCGTAAGATATTAAGAAATATCGTGATTGAACATAACTCTGTTTTAATTATGACATTTTATAAGATAAATATTTACAACCTCCAAACTTTTAAAAAATTGAGAATCTTTAACAAAGATACCGATTTGTCGAAAGTGTTATAGAGATAGAGTGTATCTGGTTATCAAATCATTATGTTTTAGATGTAACCGGTTCCTGACAAAGTGTAATCAGTTATAGCAACATTTTGTTTCTTTTTTAAAGGAGTGCTAACTGATTACGCCTCTGAATTAATTGGTTATATGTACTTAAGTTACTATTTTCACTCAACACACCACCTTAATTCATGTGTTCTAAGTCTTACATTCTCATATGCTTCTTCAATCTCTTGAATACTTTAATCTACATTTCTTTGATCGACAAATCGGCCACTTGGTCTTTACCTCTACAATACCACAACCTCAATCTTGCTTCACTAGCAAACTCTTTCAAGTATTGAAATTTCATCTCCGCATGTTTGTATCTCCCATGTGCAATGGGATTCTTAGCAAGGTTTATAGCGAAAACATTGTCAACTATGAGCGTAACACATTTAATAGATTCATCAACCATAAGCCTTGCCACGCACACAACATAGTCGCAATATACTTTGCCTTACAAGAAGAGGGTGCCATTATCGGTTCCTTCTTTGAACACTGTGATATTGGTGTTTCTTCCAACATAAGGATGTATCCAGCTGCAGATTTTCTGTCATCTTTATCTCCACACTGGTTAGAATCAGTATATTCAAGTAAATTCCACTTTCTTCCCTTTTCCATTGCGAGAAACCAATTTCACAGCCAACAACATCTTTGATGTATCTTATGATCCTCTTGACTACTTTCAAGTTAGACACTTTCAGTCTCTCCATGAATCTGGTCAAATTTTGACACTAAATGTCTAATCTGATCTTGTACTACACAAGTACAATAAAGTTCCAATCAACCTCCGATATTGAGCTTAATTAACATCATGCTCGTGTTCATTATTTGACAGTTGTAGCCTTGGTTCAGCAAGAGTAATGGCAACATTACAATGTTCCATTTCAAATTTCTTCAAAATCTCAAGAGCATACGTTCTTTGGTGCATGAGAAGTCCCTTCTTGGACTTGTAAAACTAAATGTCAAAGAAGTATGGCATGAGGCCAAGGTTAATCATCTCAAATTCCTTCATAAGCTCAATCTTGAACTTAGAAATGAAACCATCATTGTTGCTCATAATAAAAAAAATCATCATCATAGAGAGAAAGAATTATCAGCCTTTCATTTGCATCTTTGTTCACATACACGCCATGTTCGAATATGTAAGAAAAGGATGAGTTCCACATCTGGCCTTGAATTATGATGATAACTGCACATGTTATCTATGAGAACAATTATGTATTTTATGGTTTCTAACTAGTGTGTAGTTGTTGCTATTATGATTATGAATCTAATAGAAGGCGTGTGACGTCATCAAATTATGATATCAAACACTCTGGATGAAAACATTTGTTGTACACTTGATAAAGTCATGACTCAGAAATGCTTTTAATACAACGGTTATAAGGAACATTAGTAATGAGGTTTCTAATTGAGACTTAATAAGTAAGCTTAGAAGGCTTTATAAGAAATACGCTCTAAATTTTACAACTCTAAAGTTTATGAAGATATGGTTCTGGTGAACATGTTCTAAATATTCTAAAGACACTATATCTGAAATCCAAGTTCTGAAGATTCTGAAGACAAGTTTTTGGCAAACAAGTTCTAAAGACTCTGAAAACAAAGAATGCGCTCCATGAAATATGAAAGATTTTGAAGATAAGGTTCTGGTTGAACGAGTTCTAAAGACTCTGAAGATAATGCTTCTTGAAGAGCAAGTATTGAAGATCTTGTGACAAGGTTCTATTGAACGAATATCAAATATTTTGAAGACTTTGGTTCTGAATATTGAATGAAAGACTCTTCTACAACAAGCTTTATCAAATAAACATTTGAAGCCTTTGAAGATGTTAGAAAACTGAAGATCATAATGGTTTTATGCTAAATATAAAAGTACTAAAACTCTGTGCCCTCTACCTCGATAAGGTAGCGCAAGGATAACTTTTCAGTATTATGATGTTGACCATTCCTTCACATGACCATTGGAATATTACTGTTGGAATATGTTTCCAACATTGCCCTCCAACGACTCTATTTTCTCAAGCTCTATGAATTGAAAACTTGGAAGCTTGAAGAAAATGTTGTTGAATATTGCTTGCTCCATGCAAGATGATGTTGGATAAATAATGCTAACTTGAGCAGATATTCATAAAGATGAACAAAAACAAAGAAAAGAAAATATGTTGGCTGATTAAGAGAAAAATATGTTGATTCATGAAATGGTATGGAATACCATTGTAGCTGCTGCAACGTGCCGAAGATCAAATCAAATGTGAAAGTCACAACAATGCAAGCAAGCTATGAAGATACTACAAGTTGAAGATTGAAGAAGAAATGTAAAAAAAATCCTTTGTGGCTCAACAAAGAAAAACTCAAATTGTATGTATGTGTACACAATGATGTAAAATGCTTACACCGTGTATAACTAGTCAAGTGATACATCAATAAGTGAAGCATAATAACTTAGTTGATCTTGATGGTTATTCTTGAAGAGGCATTATATGCTCAGAAAGGAGTACATAAAAAAGAAGCTCAAATATCATGAAAATAAGCCTTAGTGTTTATCACAAAAGCTTCTAAGAAATACATAACTAGGCCCTTTATAATCTCTTAGAGATTTATCATTAGATAGTTTTGTATTAGAAAGTAAGGAGATGTTGCTCACATCTTCCTAGAAACACTTAGGTGTTCATGTACTTCAGTTGTGTAATCTGTTTGCAAGAAGCATTAAGTGTACACGAGAAAATCCTTTGTATAAAGGTAGTGTAAATCCTTGTTGAAGGTGGTTGAAAATCCTTTTTGAGAAAGGTAGCGTAAATCCTTGTTGAAGGTAGATTGTTGTTTCCTTGAGTGGCTATTTGAGATAGTTTGATAATCGAAAGGGCCAAGCACAACTTGGAGGTTGCTTCCTTGAGAGGCTTTAAGATCCAGGATTCTCAAGAAGGCAATGGGGGTTTCAATTATGGTTGTGATCATGTTGATGGTTATTGGATTAAGTCCTTATGAGAAGGCAAATCACCTTGAAAGGTGGAGTAGATTAACTTCATTAATAGTGGACCATGATTAAAATAATTGTGTTATTTATTTTTATTGTCATTGTTAATTTACATTCATAATTCCGCAAAAGGGGGAAATGTGAAACTCAATTCAAACCCCCATTTCTTGGTAGAGCCGAAGGAACTGAATCCAGTGGTTCCTCCATACCCACCAAGCTTTGATCCTCATGCCCGATGTGGTTTCCATGCTAATGCACCAGGGAATTCGATCGATGATTTCAAACAACTCCAGAACAAGGTTCAAGATCTGATTGAGTCCAAGTCCATCTCATTTACGCCTCAAGGTCTTCACATCAACATCAATCATTCATCTGGTCAGGCAGGTCCATCAGTCTATGTTATGGAAGAAATTGTCAAGATTAGATTTGAAGAGGATTGGTTCATCGACCCCAATGAGCATGACGACCTCTAACTCTGAAGAAGGAAGTCCAATTCCCTAAAGCTGGCAATCCCCTGTTTGTTTCAACATTGTTGTATTTTCTTTGCATGTTGATTTTGTATTTGCTTGTTAGCATTTTTGTTTTTGAATTGACAAGATTAATGAAATATTTATGCATATTTTGAATCAATCCATTCGTATTCACTCATTTTCTTTCATTGTTATGACAAAAAACAAAAACATATTTCTCTCATTTTATTTATCAAACTTTTGTTTTAGCAATGATTGGAGGGAGGATGATGAAAACCAGATACCTGAATTCTCCATTTGTATGCTTTCATTAAAACCTTGCCAATGATGTACAAGCATTGTTTCAAATTCCCAAAAACTGGTGAAATAAGGATGATAATCCCTTGCTAACCCCTTTGAGCCTGGAAGTAGGAGTTTTCTTTTTCAAAAAGTGCAAAAATCCTTAATTTCAAACCCGGGGCAGGGTAGTCAGTTTAGTTAATCTGTTGGCATTCAATCTTCAAGAGATTCAGTCCATCATTCAAGAAGGATCACTTACATACTTTCCTTCGCACGCCAAAGAAGTCGTGAAGGGTCAAAAGTTTGTAGTATTTGTTCTTTATCCTCCAATAAAATGGCAGTCAAAACTATTCAACAAAAGACAGAAGAGAAAGAAAGAAATACAAAGAAAAAGCCCGTAAAGTCAAAAACCATACAAAACGACTTAGGAGAAAATTAATGAAGTCGAGAAAAAGAAGTCATCAAAGCAAAGACGAAGCAAGGTGGCTGCCATCTCATTTTAAATCCTGATCCTTACATCGTCAAAGACTTTTGAGATATGAATGTTGTCGCTCCTGGGATTTTCATCCTAGTACAAACGCGAAAGTGGCGTAGAAAAGGTAGAGTCGCCAGCCATGCATTTTTATCCCAAAGTAATGGGAAAGGTAATGTTGCACAAACCTGAGGAAGAAGGAAAGGACGAGGCCTTGCGAACCAAAGATCTAGGTTCGGGAGTCGGTTACGACCTGGTGTTGCACCCCAAAATTTGCCCTCACAAGACAAGAATTTGTGTACTAAGAGGTTCACAAGGTTCACAAGATTCACAAGACATCTCATGATGCTCACAAGGTTCACAAAGTTCACAAATAGTCAGAAAGTTTGACAATTCTCTCAGACAATGCATCCTCCTAAGCAATGCATCCTAAACTAGGGTTTCGACTTTAATCAGGATAAATGGACTTCCAAGACTTCAAGTGAGCTTCATAACATCTTATATGTGTTTAAGAATCCCCATGACAAGTTTCAAGACTTTTCCCAAAGGTTTGCTCAGTCAGATGATCAGATAGGTTAAAATCAGTCAAAGCAGTTAAAAAGTCAAACTGAGGTCAACTGTGGTCAAACCAAAGTCAAACTTCATGAATTTTTGCCAACATCAAGTATATGAAGTAAAATTAATCATTTGATCAAGGTTTTATCATGATTCATCAAGGAGATTTCAGATCATCAAGAATCAGGAGTTTCTAAATTAGGGTTTTCATAGGAAAAGTCAACTGAACTTTGACCAGCCATAACTTTCACATGCTTCATCAAATTTTTCCCATCCAAAGCTCATTTTGAAGGAAATTGAATTCTATACAACTTTGTTTCTCACAAGCCAAGCCCAAAAATGCTTCATTTGGAAGGTATGAGCTAAGACATTATAGGTCCTTTTGAAAGTCAACAAAAAGTCAACAACTTCAAAAGGGCATAACTTGAGAATGGTAAAAGATATGGACATGAAACCAATGGGGTTGGTTAGAGTACTATTTAAGCTTTACAAAATGTCCAAGAACACCCTCATAGCATTAAAATTGAAGGATTTGTGCCCTTGCAAAGTTGGGAAATTTTTGGGAGGTTTATGAAGCAAATAGGGCCTTAGAACCAATTTCTTCCAAATGGGCTTGCAATTTTGTGATCCAAACTTTAACATGACATCATGCATGACCCAATTCTCATTTATTCAGATTTTTATTATTTTTTATTTTATTTATTTTGATTTTATTCATTTAAAACCATTTTAAATCAAAATAAAATATATAAATCAAATATTTGGATGAGATATTGTTTCTAGAAAGTCATAAACATGGATGGATCAGATTGATATGCAAATTATGATGATGGTCTTAAAATAGCAAGGTTGTATCAAAAAATATTTGAATTTTAAAGCATGATCTTTTTCAATCTTCCATGACCAAAATATCCAAAGGATAGCCCAACTTTTTGACCTAATTCAGTTCACTATATGTACACAAACTCATCACATTGCATAGGGACGAAAATTGCAGCCTCAAGGATAAGTTTCATAAAGCCAAAATTCTTCAAAAATTTGAAATTCGGATTTTAACTTTTTGTGGTTTTTCAGGTGAAATAAGAACATCAATCGCTTCCTTGATCATCACTGAACGCGTCCCAATCATTATTATCATCAGAAACATGCTCATATGCATAAGCCGAATCACATTTGTTGTGTGTTCTTGAATTTTTCGAATGTATAAATTTCTGATCTTTTACTGGATTTTGATGATTGTATGATGTTTGTAGTGTTCTATACATTGTTTCTGGCTGGTTTGTTTGAAGCTTTTGTGCAGGTATCAACAATCACCATTGTTAGGGTTTAAGCTCCCGATTTGGGGCTTTATGATTCGGGTGATATAAATAAATTCTAACAACATGACTGGATCGTATATGATGTAAGGATCACAATGGCATAATTAATTTGTCAAGATTTTACAGGTTTCATGGTGATTGAGAAACCTAGGTTCTGTTGCGAAAACAAATTCGTAGGAAAAATCCCAGCTAAATTCGTAGCCAATTTCGCAGGAATCCTGAGGAAGAAGATGGTGAAGTTGGCGTGAAATCCTGATTTGAATAATATGCTTATTTTATTATGAATTGTTTTCTGTTATATTTCAATTATGTAGTAATGGCTCAGATGGTAAGCATGCGTGTGAATGAAGATCAAGATAGGGGTTCGAATACCACCTCCAACATTTTTTTTGCTTTATTTCCCTTATGTTTTTCAGGCTAAAAATATAATAATCAGTGTTCATTCTACATTCACAAGCGCACACTTGGTCTGGTGGCGGTGGTGTTGATCCAAGAGATGGCAAGCCTAGGGCCTGGGTTCGAATCCCATCCCCAGGTATGTTTTCTTTCTCTTTTTCTTCCTTTTATTTTATTTGCTTATATTTTATAATTAAATTTAATTAATTTATTAAAATGTTAAAATAAATATATATTATTTCTTATACCTAAAATTCCTGTTTTTTAATAAAACTTTATTTTCAAAATTTAATTATTTATATTTTATATGTTCATATTATTAAATAAATATAATTTGTAAATAAATGAATTTGTGTTGTAAATTAATAAATAAAACCCTAATTCTATTTTCTAAACTCATAAACCCTAATTTATTTTGATTAACCTTAATATTTTTATAAAACCTAATTATATTATAACTTTTAATTTATTTATTTGTATATTTATTTTATAATTCGTATATAGTTTTTATATGTAAAAAAATTTAATTAATTAACCCTAATTTGTTAAAAAACCTAAATTTATTTTATGAATTTAAATTATTATTTTCATATGCTTACTTAATTATAATTAACAAATATATGTAAATAAAATTAAATAATTAGACTATTAATTTTATTAGTATATAATACTTATTATTTATTTCTTTTTTATTAAAAATATAAAAATAATTGTTTATTTAAAATTGAACTTTTTATATTATTATGCTAATTTCTTCTTCTTATATTTATTTTGGTTATTATTACTAACTTCTTTGTTTATTTATCTATTATGTGATTATTTATTTTTATTATTATTACTAACCCTCTTATATTTATTTATTTTTGTTTATTATTACTAACCCATTTAATTATTTATTTATTTACTTATTTATTTTAATTATTTTAATTATAATGTAATTGTATCCAATATGTAATAGTTGTAGAATAATTTTTATTATTTATTTTTAATTGCTATGGTTAGTAAAATAGGGAGTGCAAGACATGTTTGTATTTAAAATTGGATTTAGATCATTAATCTTAAAGATAAATATTTGAATTGGTACACTCACACACGTAAGTCGATCTTGGATCGCCATCTCACTTCTTAAGGGTTACCTCTCAAGTTGCCTAAACAAAAGGTCAAGTAAGGTGTAAAGCAAAGTCCCTTCTCTCATATCATCTAGTCCCTTAACAGATAAAAAGATCAAGTCCCTCAATGGTTGCCTTCGTAATGATCTTGTCCCTTTCGAAATAAAGATGATAAGTCCCTTCGAATTGCTTATACACCTTACAGTTGCCTAAATAACAATTGTCCATTCACTTGTCCCGCATACATCCAAGGTAATGACTACCTATTCCTTAATAATAGGGATAGTCTTACCATTTAAAGGATATTTAAGAACAGAAAAGACTTAACTTAGGGTAGGTTCCTCTTATGTACTTGCTCACATTTTCAAACATTTCAAAAACACTTCACATTTTTCAAGCAATTTTCAAAACAAAGGCTTTATATATATCCGTACATGGATCATTATAAAGTACTTAAGAAAATTTATAAACACACACTACACTTCTCAAAAACATTTTAAAGTGAGCTAAGTAACTAAGAGCCCATGGATAACCATGGATGTAAAGGGTGCTAACACCTTCCCTTTACATAACCTACCCCCCGAACCCAAAAATATTTTTAAGGTCTTTCCTGTTCTTTTATGCCCTTTCCTTTTGGATAAAATAAAAGTCGGTGGCGACTCTTGCTATCCGCAACATTTAACTAAAGTCAGTTCTCCCACCGTGTTACAGAACTGGCGACTCTGCTGGGGATTTAATAAAAGAGGGGTACCCTTAGGAATTAGATCACTTTAAAATTGTTTGCCTTGTTTGCTTTATACTTATCTGTTGGGTGCTCTTATGTGTGAAAGATCCTAACCCGGATCTAGCGTACCTTAGGTAAATGGCAATAGACCAAGGAAACTGTACGGCGTATACCGATATGGTTGATCTGGTGGCCATAGTTAGTGTGACTTCTTGGTTGGTGCTTATGTTCCTTAAGTCAAGTTGAGGATAATATGAGGCTGTCATATGTTGTCAATACACTAACTAACTTTTAGAACCCTAGTTATCCCATCTTGGCCTTTAGAAAGTGGTGAGATAACCGGCTTTGGTGAAGACTGAAGTTGGTTGATACTCGATAGTACACTCATTGAGATCTTAAACTTGGAGGGTTTTGGTTGGCAAGTAAGTTGCCTACTGAACAACCACCCTTGTGAAGGATCAATGATATTGAGATCCCTTAGAACCTGGTTACTTTATAGGACATGATGAACCAACTAAACTTCAGGGGAGGGTACTTACCTTTAAACCTCATGCAAGCCTTTAAACCTAGGGCTATTGTGTGACTTGTTTGTGTGTGCCACATGTTTGTGATTGAGCATAACATCATAGCATCATCATGCATCATAAGCATAGCATTTTCACTAACCATTTCAAGGACCAAAGGATTTATCTTTGTTCTTTGTTGTAGGTCATGGCTTCTGCTCGTAGGAATACTATCAGGACCAGCTTTGTAAGAGACTCATTACAAAGTAAGTCAAGAAAGAATTCTGGAATTAACAAAGCAACTTCACGAGGAGCGGAATCTCAACTCATACCTCAACACAAAGAGGAAACGTCCATGGGAGACTTAAACCCCCATCTTTTGTATTTATTTCATTTCATTTTGTAAGCCCAAAGGGCAAACAAATTTATTACTAATAAAAGTTTACTTTCGTGGTTGTTTAAGCAAATTTAAATCCTGCGGTCCTTGAAAACATTGCATACGCATTTACATATCATATCACTGCATCACAGGTTTATTGTGTACATGTTTCTTATCTTCTCGCTGTTTATTTCAGCAATGGCTCTTGAACAAACAGTCATAGATCTCCAGGCACAAAATGCACAGTTCCAAGAACTGATCCTGAACTTGTCCAAGGGGCAGGATGAATTGAAGACACTGCTGGCCAAGAAGACTAAGAAGGCTAGAAGGTCAGGAGGCCTGATCAACATGGGAAGAAGGTTCAGAGGTCCTGTCAAGACCAAAGAACAGGTTGAAGATTATGAGTCTGAAGATTCTGAGAAAGAGGGAGGCAGTCTCCATAATACAATGGGGGACTCTGATTCTGAAGCTAACTACTATCATGATCCTAATGAAGACAAGTTCAAGATGCTGGTGGATAAAATGGATGCTATGGAATTGCAAAAGTCTTCTAGGCTGGATTTTGAAGACCTGAGTTTGATATCTGGGGTGGTTATACCCATTGGTTTCAAGGTTCCTACTTTCGTAGTTTATGATGGTGTCTCTTGTCCCAAGCTGCATCTGAGGTCTTATGTCAGGAGAATCCAACCCCATATTGTTGATAAGAAGTTGTGGATCCATTTCCTCCAAGAGAGCTTATCTGGAGCTCAATTGGAATGGTATTACCAGTTGGAGAGTGTCAACATCCGTGATTGGAATGATCTTGCTGAGGCTTTTTACAAGCAATATCAATATAATGCTGATCTAGCCCCTACTCGCATGCAGCTACAAAGCATGTCCATGGGTGCTAAAGAAAATTTCAAGGAGTATGCCCAGAAGTGGAGAGACTTGGCTGGAAGAGTACAACCCCCTCTAACTGACCGGGAGTTAGTGGATATGTTCATGTGTATGTTGAATGGTCCTTTTTACAATCATCTCATTGGAAGCTCATCATCTGGCTTCACTGAGTTGATAATGACAGGAGAGCGCGTAGAAAGTGGTATAAGGAGTGGCAAGATTCAAGTAGGTGCTTCTTCATCAAGTACTGCAAAGAAGCCTCCCAGTGGGAAGAAAGAGTCAAATGTTGTTTATGGTCAACCTGATCATAATAGGAGGCATCAGTCTGTGAGTGCAGTTCATATATCCAATCCAACTCCTGCAACACCAGAGCCACCCCAGGGCAATCAACAGAGGCCTAGAAGGCAGTTCACTAAGATCAACATGTCACTGGCCCAGGCCTTGCAACACTTGTTGAAGGGTGAACTTATCACTTTGAGGGATCCCCCTCAGAATCCCAATGTTACCTCTCCCAGGTACAATCCTAATGCACGATGTGCATATCATTCAAATTGTCAGGGACATGATACCAATAGTTGCTCGGTATTGAAGAATAAAATTCAAGATATGATTGATGCTGGAGAGATTGAGTTTGACCCTCCGGGTACTCCAAATGTGATTACTGCTCCCATGCCAAATCATGAGAAGACCGTTAATGCCATTGATGAAGATTCACATATTTCATCAGTTGCAGATTTGACTACACCATTGTCTGTTATTAAGAAGAAGTTAGTACAAGTTGGGTTCTTTCCAGGTTGTCGTGAAGATTGTTTATATTGTGCCTATAAGTCGGATAGCTGCTGGAGGTTGAAGGACGAAATTCAACGCCTCATGAATAATTACACCATAGTGTTTGAGAGGACACCACCTTCTGTGGAGAGCATGGTTGAGCATATAACTAGAGGTGCGAAGATTGAAGTGGTGGATATGGTTGATAAAGTGCCGGTAAGGATTACTTCTAAGGGACCTGTAAAAATCACTCGTAAAGGTCCGATTAAAATTACTGCTGAAGGCCCTGTGAAAATTGTTGCTGAAGCTAGAGTGGCTCCTATGATCATTATCACTCCTGGTCCTATTCCATATACTTCTGATAAGGCGGTGCCTTGGCATTATGGCTCCGATGTTCATATCCATGGTGTTAAGCAGGAATCCTTAGCTGATACACCTGTTGTTGGTGAAAACCTTGATGTTGATAATATTGCTGGATCTAGTAAGATCACGAGAAGTGGAAGAGTTTTCTCTCCTCCAGTTACCTACAAGAATACAGTTACTCTAGCTACTACCTCTACTGCTGATGCTCGGGGAAAAGGTCCTGTTATTGAACCTATACCAACTGATGTGCCAGCTGCTGATGATCTTTCTAAACAGATGGAAGAAGTACTGAAGATCATTCGCAAGAGTGATTATGACATTGTTGACCAATTGGGGCATACTCCCTCCAAGATTTCTATGTTGTCTTTATTGTTGTGTTCTAAGGCTCATGCTAAAGCCTTGATTAAATTTTTGAAGACTGCTCACGTACCAAATGAGATTTCTATAGACCAGTTTGAAAATTGTGTTGCACACTTGACTTATGATAATGGATTAGGTTTCTCCGATGCTGATTTGACTCCGGCCAAGAGGGATCATAACAGGGCTCTCTATATCTCTATTGAATGTAGGGGCACTACCCTGTCTCATGTGTTAATAGACAATGGTTCCTCGTTGAATGTGTTGCCCAAAGAAGTTCTGAACAAGCTTAGTCCTGAAGATGCTGTGTTGAGGCCCAGTAATATAGTGGTGAAAGCTTTTGATGGCTCGAGAAGAGTGGTGCATGGAGAAATTGATCTCCCAATCGAAGTAGGTTCTCAGGTCTTCAATGCTACCTTTTATGTAATGGATATTCGTCCTTCGTATTCTTGTTTGCTTGGGCGTCCCTGGATCCATGGGGCAGGTGCTGTGACTTCTACCTTACATCAGAAGCTGAGATATCCAGTAGAAGGAAAAGTTGTCACTGTTTACGGAGAGGAAGGATATATGATTAGCCATGTGAACACATTTAAATATCTTGAAGTGGAAGGTGAATATGTTGAAACTCCATGCCAGACGTTTGAAGTAGTTCCTTGGGTTGTTAATAATTATGAAGCTCCTCCTGTTGTCAAGAAAGTTCCTGTGGTCACCAGAGTACCTCCTACAATGGCCTCCCTCAAAAATGCTAGAGTTGTGGTGGATGAAGGTGGTTGTACTATTTGGGGTCAGCTTCCTGACATTCCTTACAAATCTGACAAATTTGGTTTAGGTTTCACTGCAGAGTCCCAGAAGGCTGTTCGTCGTGCTCGTGCTGTTCGTATCACCAATCAGGGGATTGTGAAAGATCAGATCAATGCTGTGGGTGACTATGATGAAGACTACAACTTGGATGCTTGGATTTTTCCTACTGTGGGTGTTGGGCTCAATAATTGGAAAGCTGAGGATGTTATTCCTATCTCCTTTAGTCAGGAGTAAATACTATTACTGTGTTGTTACTTTTAAAGTTTGTAATTTTTGAACAATTAAAACTCTTAAGCCTTGTGCCTTACCCGGGGTACAATGGTGTGCTTGTTACAGGATGTCATTTCATTTGAATACTTCATTCAATAAAAATCAGTGGACGTTTCGTTTTCGTAAATATTGTGTTCCTTGTCTTTCTTTTCTTTTATTTTTGTCTTATCAGCTATGTGTTCTCACACACACCCACATCACTAAAATGCAGATCCTCATCCACTCTGGATCCTGTTGATAACAGTTCTACTATTGCCAATTATAATTTCGAGAATCCGATCTATCAAGCTGAAGATGGAAATGAAGACGATTGTGAAGTACCTGTAGAGCTTGCTAGGTTGTTACAACAAGAAGAGAAAGCTATACAGCCACATGAAGAGCCAGTCGAAGTTGTGAATCTGGGAACTGAAGAAAACAGGAAAGAGGTCAAGATAGGGGCTGAATTAGAGGATAGTGTCAAGAACAGGTTGATTCAGATGTTACATGATTATGTGGAGATCTTTGCTTGGTCCTACGAAGATATGCCAGGGTTGGATACAGACATTGTGGTTCACCGTTTACCGGTAAAAGAAGATTGTCGTCCAAAGAAGCAGAAGGTTCGTCGCATGCGTCCTGAAATGTCAGAGAAGATTAAGGCAGAGGTAATGAAACAGTTTGATGCAGGGTTCTTAGCTGTGACTTCTTATCCTCAATGGGTTGCAAATGTGGTGTCGGTACCTAAGAAAGATGGTAAGGTACGTATGTGTGTAGATTACATGGATTTGAACAAGGCTAGCCCCAAAGATGACTTTCCACTTCCTCATATTGATATTCTGGTAGACAACACTGCCCAGCATAAAGTATTCTCTTTCATGGATGGTTTCTCTGGTTACAATCAAATCAAGATGGCTCCTGAAGATATGGAGAAGACAACATTTGTTACACAGTGGGGCACTTTTTGTTATAAAGTGATGCCATTTGGTTTGAAGAATGCAGGGGCAACATATCAGCATGCTATTGTGGCTTTGTTTCATGATATGATTCATCATGAGATAGAGGTATATGTGGATGATATGATAGCCAGGTCCCAGAATGAAGAACAACATCTTCATCATCTGCATAAGTTGTTTGAGAGGTTGAAGAAATACAAGTTGAGATTGAACCCAAACAAGTGTACTTTTGGAGTTAGATCTGGAAAACTCCTGGGTTTCATTGTCAGTGGAAGAGGTATTGAAGTAGATCCTGCAAAAGTGAAAGCTATACGAGAGATGCCAGCTCCCCGTACTGAGAAGGAAGTTAGAGGTTTCTTGGGACGATTGAATTACATTGCAAGATTTATTTCCCAATTAACTGCCACCTGTGAGCCAATCTTCAAGTTGTTGAAGAAAGATCAGGTAATGGAGTGGAATGACGAGTGCCAGACTGCCTTTGATGAAATCAAGAAATATCTTCTAGAACCTCCCCTTTTGATGCCACCAGTTGATGGAAGACCCTTGATTATGTACTTAACAGTGTTAGACAACTCAATGGGGTGTGTCTTGGGGCAACATGACGAGTCTGGTCGAAAAGAGTAGGCAATATACTACCTTAGCAAAAAGTTTACCGACTGTGAAACAAGATACTCACTGCTCGAGAAAACTTGCTGCGCTTTGGCATGGGCTGCTCGCCGACTAAGACAGTATATGTTGACTCATACCACCTTATTGATTTCGAAGATGGATCCAATCAAGTACATATTCGAGAAACCTGCTCTCTCCGGAAGAATTGCAAGATGGCAAATGATCTTGACAGAATATGACATATATTATACTACTCAGAAGGCCATTAAAGGAAGTGTTGTAGCTGATCATTTGGATCATCAAGCAGTGGATGATTATCAGTCAATGAGTTTTAAGTTCCCTGATGAAGATATTATGATTATTACCAAAGAACCTGGACAATATGACAGATCTGAACAAGGATCCCGATGGACTATGGTTTTTGATGGAGCTTCTAATGCACTTGGTAATGGTGTTGGTGTTGTGATCAGTTCCCCTGAAGGTTGTCATACCCCGATTACTGCCAGACTTTGTTTCTATTGTACTAATAATATGGCGGAGTATGAGGCATGTATCCTGGGTATCAAAGCTGCCATTGATATGAAGATTCAGTTCCTAGACGTGTATGGAGATTCAGCCCTGGTAGTAAGTCAGATTAAAGGAGATTCGGATACCAAGCATGATAATCTCATTCCTTACAGAGAGCATGTGTTGTCTTTGATCCCACATTTCAAAGAGATTACCTTTGGACACATTCCACGAAGAGAAAATCAGTTGGCAGATGCATTAGCCACTATGGCATCCATGTTTGAAATTAGCTGGGATGATGAGGCTCCCAAGATTACTATTGACAGATTTGAGAAGCCTGCATACTGCAATGAGATCGACATTGAAGAAGCAGAAGAGAAGCCTTGGTTCTATGAAGTGAAAAGATATCTTGAAGCCCAGGAATTCCCTGAAGGGGCATCTGTTAAAGATAAGAAGTTTCTGAGGAGGTTTTCTGCTAAGTTCTTTTTGAGTAATGGAATTATGTACAAGCGCAATCATGATTCAACTTTGCTTCGTTGTGTAGATAAGAAGGAAGCAACAGAGATTATGGAAAATATGCATGATGGGATCTTTGGCACTCATTCTAGTGGTCATACTATGGCAAAGAAGATATTGAGAGCAGGTTACTATTGGTCTACTATGGAAGCTGACTGCTATCAACATTCCAGAACATGTCATAAGTGTCAAATCTATGCTGATAAAGTATATATACCTCCATCACCATTGAATGTGTTGACTGCTCCTTGGCCTTTTTCCATGTGGGGCATTGATATGATTGGTGAGATCAAGCCTACTACTTCTAATGGGCATCATTTCATCCTGGTTGTTATTGACTACTTTACAAAATGGGTGGAGGCAGCTTCATTTGCATCTGTTACTAAGAATGTGGTGGCTCGATTCATTAAGAATAATCTCATATGTAGGTATGGCATCCCTAAGAGGATTATTACTGAAAATGGCTCTAATCTGAACAACACTATGATTACTGATCTCTGCACGCAGTTCAAGATTAAGCATCACAACTCTTCTCCGTATCGTCCGAAGATGAATGGGGCAGTTGAAGCTGCTAACAAGAACATTAAGAAGATTCTACAGAAGATGACTGTTACTTATAAGGATTGGCATGAGATGTTACCATTTGCTCTTCATGGTTATCGTACTACAATACGCACTTCAACAGGGGAAACCCCATTCTCCTTATTATATGGTATGGAAGCAGTTCTGCCCATTGAAGTTCAGATTCCCTCCTTAAGAATTATGACGGATGCAGGCTTGGATGAAGATGAGTGGATTCAGACTCGACTTGACCAGATAAATTTGATTGATGAGAAGAGGTTAGTAGCAGTTTGTCATGGCCAGATGTACCAGAAACGAATGATCAAGGCTTTCAACAAAAAGGTTAAGCCAAAGGTATATCAGGCTGGTGACTTGGTAATCAAGCGTATCATATTACCATAGGGTGATCCTAGGGGCAAGTGGACTCCTACATATGAAGGACCATTTGTAGTCAAGACAGTGTTCTCAGGAGGTGCCATGATACTTACTACTATGGATGATGAAAACTTCCCGCAGCCTGTAAACGCAGACATAGTTAAAAAATACTACGCATAAAAAGAGACCCGCTAGGTTGACTGGCCTAGGCAAAAATAAGGGCATCCCGGCGAACCAAAAGGGTTCGGGAAAAAATTAGGGATATATATATATATATATATATATATATATATAAAATGTACACCCGGCAAGTCAAAAACCTGAAAAGGCGGCTTGGGCAAAAAAGGGTATCCCGGTGGATTGAAAACCTGAAAGGGAAATCCAGGCAAAAGTTAGGGATTAAAGCGTATGACTATGTCTCGTTTGGATCACCCATGAAACTACCACCAGTTGTGCTACTTACTCAAGTTTGAACAGATAAAGCTCAATCCAATCGTTTCCGTCCGGACAGCAAAAGATGAGATACTTGAAGATAATGGCAATAGTAGAATTGAAACTCAATAGGATTATTTCCCACATAGCTGATTCTCCTTGTTTTGTAAAAAAAAAATTTATGACAAATTCCTCTTACTAGGATTTCGGTCTCCTTGTACAAACTTGCCTATGTATAGGTCACTTTGTGATATAAATAAAATTCCATCTTTGAATCCAGATTTACTTTTACCCTATTTACATAAGCGAAACGTCCATTGGTTGTGTTTGAATGTATGTATGCTTTTGAATATGATTGATGTTTACCAGAAATGCATAAATGCTTAATATGATTGATGTTTACCAGAAATGCATGAAAATGTAGTAATAGTATTTACTAAGGACGAACGAGGGAAGGAATTCAACGAAGCTTCACCGGTTCATCCCCACAAGACAGCTACAAATTCCCCAGTAGGGCAAATCCATCTTCATAGATACTTCGAGTCACATCTCCCCTGGAATTTATATCCATCTCTTTTATCCTCATACGGATAGTCGAGAATTTATTCTTTCAATAGGAGTACGAAGAACAAAGACGGGAGGTTACAAATACCTTACTATCGAGCGAATACGGGAGGTTATGGATACCTTACTATCGAACGAAGACGGAAGGTTTATGAATACTATATTATCAAACGAGACGGAAACGAGTTCCTCATATTCTTCAGCAACAAATCGGGATTTATTTTCCCTGGCCAGCAGTTGTTATACAAAGATATCCGGACGCTTCAAGCTACATGATGCATACATACATCATTTACACCATACCATAACATACGTATCCATAAGTACATAATACATTTGCTTAGGTGCATCATACTATACATGCATACATAATGCATAAACTAATATTATCTTGCAAAATGTTATATACATCATGATATTTGCATCGAACTAATCTTGTTTTTCAGATTAATTCTCCAGCAGACAAACTTCATCAACAACTTGTTACCTTGGACCGTTGTTTATCTTCCCAAAGGTTATCTCATTATCTTGGGACGTCGTTTATATTCCATAAGGCTATCTTGAGACGTCGTTTATCTTCTCAAAAGCCATATTGTTACCTTGGGCCGTTGTTTATCTTCCCAAAGGTTATCTCATTATCTTGGGACGTCGTTTATCTTCCCGAAGGCTATCTTGAGACGTCGTTTATCTTCTGAAAAGCCATATTGTTACCTTGGGCCGTTGTTTATCCACCCAAAGGTTACCTCATTATCTTGGGACGTCGTTTATCTTCCCGAAGTCTATCTTGAGACGTCGTTTATCTTCTCAAAAGCCATATTGTTACCTTGGGCCGTTGTTTATCTTCCCAAAGGTTATCTCATTATCTTGGGATGTCGTTTATCTTCCCAAAAGCTATCTTGATACGTCGTTTATCTTCTCAAAATCCATATTGTTACCTTGGGCCGTTGTTTATCCACCCAAAGGGCTAGATCCTCATATTTGGCATTGCTTTCCTCTCAAAGAAATATATCTGAAGAACTTTTCTCCGAATGGCATCTCTAAGCCCATCTCCTAGTTCTTCCAAGTGGCATCTTCAAGCCCACTCAAGAATATACCACCAGTCATCAGTATTACTCTACGCACCGGTGAGTGCAAATTTTTGGCTTTTGTGTTCAATCCCCTTCAACCTTCCAGGTCACGAATGGTATAGATAACAATCTAACCCCTCAGGTTTCAGAAAATTGAACAGGGGCAACTGTTGCACCCCAAACTTTGCCCTCACAAGACAAGAATTTGTGTACTAAGAGGTTCACAAGGTTCACAAGATTCACAAGACATCTCATGATGCTCACAAGGTTCACAAAGTTCACAAATAGTCAGAAAGTTTGACAATTCTCTCAGACAATGCATCCTCCTAAGCAATGCATCCTAAACTAGGGTTTCAACTTTAATCAGGATAAATGGACTTCCAAGACTTCAAGTGAGCTTCATAACATCTTATATGTGTTTAATAATCCCCATGACAAGTTTCAAGACTTTTCCCAAAGGTTTGCTCAGTCAGATGATCAGATAGGTTAAAATCAGTCAAAGCAGTTAAAAAGTCAAACTGAGGTCAACTGTGGTCAAACCAAAGTCAAACTTCATGATTTTTTTTCCAACATCAAGTATATGAAGTAAAATTAATCATTTTATCAAGGGTTGATCATTATTCATCAAGGAGATTTCAGATCATCAAGAATCAGGAGTTTCTAAATTAGGGTTTTCATAGGAAAAGTCAACTGAACTTTGACCAGCCATAACTTTCACATGCTTCATCAAATTTTTCCCATCCAAAGCTCATTTTGAAGTAAATTTAATTCTCTACAACTTTGTGTCTCACAAGCCAAGCCCAAAAATTCTTCATTTGGAAGGTATGAGCTAAGACATTATAGGTCATTTTGAAAGTCAACAAAAAGTCAACAACTTCAAAAGGGCATAACTTGAGAATGGTAAAAGATATGGACATGAAACCAATGGGGTTGGTTATAGGACTCTTTAAGCTTTCCAAAATGTCCAAGAACACCCTCATAGCATTAAAATTGAAGGATTTGTGCCCTTGCAAAGTTGGGAAATTTTTGGGAGGTTTATGAAGCAAATAGGGCCTTAGAACCAATTTCTTCCAAATGGGCTTGCAATTTTGTGATCCAAACTTTAACATGACATCATGCACGACCCAATTCTCATTTATTCAGATTTTTATTATTTTTTATTTTATTTATTTTGATTTTATTCATTTAAAACCATTTTAAATCAAAATAAAATATATAAATCAAATATTTGGTTGAGATATTGTTTCTAGAAAGTCATAAACATGGATTGGATCAGATTGATATGCAAATTATGATGTTGGTCTTAAAATAGCAAGGTTGTATCAAAAAATATTTGAATTTTAAAGCATGATCTTTTTCAATCTTCCATGACCAAAATATCCAAAGGATAGCCCAACTTTTTGACCTAATTCAGTTCACTATATGTACACAAACTCATCACAATGCATAGGGACGAAAATTGCAGCCTCAAGGATAAGTTTCATAAAGCCAAAATTCTTCAAAAATTTGAAATTCGGATTTTAACTTTTTGTGGTTTTTCAGGTGAAATAAGAACATCAATCGCTTCCTTGATCATCACTGAACGCATCCCAATCATTATTTTATTTGCTTATATTTTATAATTAAATTTAATTAATTTATTAAAATGTTAAAATAAATATATATTATTTCTTATACCTAAAATTCATGTTTTTTAATCAAACTTTATTTTCAAAATTTAATTATTTATATTTTATATGTTCATATTATTAAATAAATATAATTTGTAAATAAATGAATTTGTGTTGTAAATTAATAAATAAAACCCTAATTCTATTTTCTAAACTCATAAACCCTAATTTATTTTGATTAACCTTAATATTTTTATAAAACCTAATTATATTATAACTTTTAATTTATTTATTTGTATATTTATTTTATAATTCGTATATAGTTTTTATATGTAAAAAAATTTAATTAATTAACCCTAATTTGTTAAAAAACCTAAATTTATTTTATGAATTTAAATTATTATTTTCATATGCTTACTTAATTATAATTAACAAATATATGTAAATAAAATTAAATAATTAGACTATTAATTTTATTAGTATATAATACTTATTATTTATTTCTTTTTTATTAAAAATCTAAAAATAATTGTTTATTTAAAATTGAACTTTTTATATTATTATGCTAATTTCTTCTTCTTATATTTATTTTGGTTATTATTACTAACTTCTTTATTTATTTATCTATTATGTGATTATTTATTTTTATTATTATTACTAACCCTCTTATATATTTTTTTTTTTTATTATTACTAACCCATTTAATTATTTATTTATTTACTTATTTATTTTAATTATAATGTAATTGTATCCAATATGTAATAGTTGTAGAATAATTTTTATTATTTATTTTTAATTGCTATGGTTAGTAAAATAGGGAGTGCAAGACATGTTTGTATTTAAAATTGGATTTAGATCATTAATCTTAAAGATAAATATTTGAATTGGTACACTCACACACGTAAGTCGATCTTGGATCGCCATCTCACTTCTTAAGGGTTACCTCTCAAGTTGCCTAAACAAAAGGTCAAGTAAGGTGTAAAGCAAAGTCCCTTCTCTCATATCATCTAGTCCCTTAACAGATAAAAAGATCAAGTCCCTCAATGGTTGCCTTCGTAATGATCTTGTCCCTTTCGAAATAAAGATGATAAGTCCCTTCGAATTGCTTATACACCTTACAGTTGCCTAAATAACAATTGTCCATTCACTTGTCCCGCATACATCTAAGGTAATGACTACCTATTCCTTAATAATAGGGATAGTCTTACCATTTAAAGGATATTTAAGAACAGAAAAGACTTAACTTAGGGTAGGTTCCTCTTATGTACTTGCTCACATTTTCAAACATTTCAAAAACACTTCATATTTTTCAAGCAATTTTCAAAACAAAGGCTTTATATATATCCGTACATGGATCATTATAAATTACTTAAGAAAATTTCTAAACACACACTACACTTCTCAAAAACATTTTAAAGTGAGCTAAGTAACTAAGAGCCCATGGATAACCATGGATGTAAAGGGTGCTAACACCTTCCCTTTACATAACCTACCCCCCGAACCCAAAAATCTTTTTAAGGTCTTTCCTGTTCTTTTATGCCCTTTCCTTTTGGATAAAATAAAAGTCGGTGGCGACTCTTGCTATCCGCAACATTTAACTAAATTCAGTTCTCCCACCGTGTTACACCTGGGAAGGCATTAACACCCCAGATCGTTCGCCGTATCCGACGGAATCCACGTTTGTTTGTCTGTTTCAAAGGGTGAGAAATAAGATGCTGCTGAACAAAAACCGCTGACTGGAACTTGAATGAGAAAGGACATTAGAAAAGAAAATGGAAAGAAAGAGGGAAATGTAGGGAAAATAAAGAATATGCTCGAACGGACCCTACCCCGCTGCCTACGTACCTCATCGGGAAAATGATGATCAGAGTCGACGTAGTTCGCCTAACTAAAGGCAAAAACTTTGTTTGTATTTTTATGCGTTGGAACTACGTATGTCTATGGTCAGGTGTTGCAGGCTCACCATGAACGAGTGCGTTTACCGTCTTGCAAATGAGACAAGTCGTCGCAAGTTCGCGTTGAGAATGAATGAAGTGAGAAAATAAGTTCCCGAAGGAAAAGACGATTCTTATTTGTGTTTTTGTCTTTTAGAGAAGTGTTTTGATTGTTTTTTGTTTGTGAAAGTAGCCTCATGATTAGACTTGTACATCATGCTAAACAAGCCCATACTATTCCAAGATGGAATGAATATGAGTGCCTCATGGAATAAGTCTCTACATCTAAGACTATTCCAACCTTTATTAAAGCATTTTTTAGCTTTTCTTTATGAGATGAGAAGAAGAAAGCAAAGCGAACAAAAGGCAAAAATTCTAAGGGGAAGCCTAAAATCCTAGTGTTATCATACATGGATGAACCTAGGTTAGTGCAGTTTCTATCCTAATGAGAAGGAAAGGAGAAACAAAGCAAATAGAATACAACTTACTTCTTAATGAAGTTAAGTTGATCCTAACAAGGGATTAACATGAAGTTATGAGACAAACCTAACAAACACAAGCATGAAAGATAGAGGAAAAATATGCATTAAATGCATAAAGAAGTAAAAGAATAAGTTGTGAAGAACTTACCTTAACCTCCCCACAAAACAAAGGTTAGTGTTGCATTTTATTTAAAATAATAATGCAAACAAAGTACCAATTAAATCCTAATGATCCTAGGACCTAAACTAGAGTCAATCTTAAGCCTAAACGGTACTAAAAATGCTACAATGCAAAATTTAGCAACCTACTACAACACTCATGACATAAACAACTACTAAAACAATGCAACAACACAAGACAGCTTTTTACAACCAACATTCAGTTTGTAAAACAAGTGTAAAAAAGTCACAAACAGCATGCAAAGGCCTATATTTTACAGCTATTGCGTTGAGAAACAGATGTGAAAAGCATGGCAAATTTTATTATTTTCATTTTAATGCATAAAATGAATGACAAATAATGCAAATACATCAAAAAACATTATTTACAAACATCATAAGTATGGTGCAAATATGTGAGAATTGATTAACATATGAACATGATTATTTTTGTGGATGCTTACGAACAAAATGCACACAAAAGCAACAACACCAATTATGTATTTTGAGTTTCATTCACATAGACATATGAACATGAATTACATACATGCAGCAACAAAAATCAACAATTAAACATGAAATTGATGCAAAACATATTATTGAATTATAAGCAAAGATGCAAAAAAAAATGCAAAAGTATGCACACTTGTGTTTATGCATTTTCAAGAACTCATGGCATAGCATTTACACAATTTGGAAGCTTGGATAAATCATGAACATGATGCAAAACAGAATATGAACATTTATTTATGCTAATGGATGCATTAAAACATGGCATAACAATGTGCAAAAGGTACCACATTCATTAATGGACAATTAAGCACACAACATGCGAAAGTAACGAAACACATGTGTAGTACCTCAAAATTTTCCCTCCCATATCCCAACATTTTGCATATCATTTAGCATACATAGATTCATAAAATAACCAAAAAAACATTGCATAGTTGAGGCATAGGCATGTGGTCAATGGATGGAGCAACTGAAGGCATTACAAAGGCAATCAAAGGGCCACAAAACTTCTCAACCTTGTGCAAAGGGTTCACAATATCCCACAAGTCTTCACTTGAAGCCACAAGCCATGTAAAGATGGGGTTTAATCAATGGAGGCAAGCAGTGCAACATTTCTTGATAAAAAGGGCCAAATTAGGGTTTCACTTCTACGGGGCTTCTGCATGAAGTTGTGATTCAAAGAGGGTTCCTTTGTATTATATATGATGTCAAGTGCCTAGGGTTTAAATATCATCCATAAAATCATTTTGGAAGAGGTTCGACTGGCCAGATGACTGAAAATTGGAAAATCAGAGAAAAGGCAACCGAGCTAGGTAAAAAAGGGTCGGCTCCTGACTTTTAAGATCGAGATCATGGAATTAGGGTTACAATGATCCTATGGTTCAAACTTAGTCAAGAAATGATGGAGGAATCATAAAAAAAATCAAGAGAGAGAAAAATCATTTGAAAAGTGGTTGATTTCACATTTCCCTCCACTTTTCCTTCCACTTTCCTTCCACACTTCCTTTCCCTCTTTCCCTCTTGTTTTTCAACTTCAATTCCACTCCATTTCCCTTGGAAACTTCTACCATGTTCTACCATCTTCTAGAGTGTTCCAAGGAATATTCCAAGGAATATTCCTTCTCCAACCCTAACCCTAACTAACTACCAACCCTAGCTCCATTGCTAAATCCTAACCTCATTACCAAACCATAATTTTGGATCCCAAGCCTAATTTTTGGGCCCCAAACCTAAACCATATTTAATCCATTTTCATCCAAAGCAAAGGGGATTCACACACAATTCTCATTCACACAAGTTTCCAAAATCTTCATTCTCTCACAATCACTTTTTTCTCTCTCTCTCACTTTTCTTCCATTTTCCCTTTTTCACTAAAGCTTTTTGAAGAAGTTCTTCAAGTTTCACATTGAAACTTGAAGATCTTGAAGCTTAGCCTCCAACCTCCATTGATTTTGTGGATTGTAGAAGAAGAAGCTGCTGATTTTTGTGAGGATTTCGGCTTATCAGGAGTGTACGAAGGTTCAAGCCTCAAGAACGCATTTATTTTGCGAGTTCACGGTTTTCGTGGTTTTCTCTTCGATCAAGCTCCGATCCTTACAACATTCACTAAAGCACTTCTCCGCTTCATAGGTTGGTGATTTAAATCACTTCTCATTTAAGTTACTCTTTTCATCTTGCCATTTTTGGCGTTATTTAATTGCTTTTTTTTCGTTTTGCTTGCAATCGATTATGTTTCGTTATGTGTTGCTTGCGATTTGTGATTTTTGATGGATTAGAAGTTAAGGTGTAGATAGTTATAGGTGTTAGCATGTGTAAATAAGCTCCAATTGAGTAGAAATTAGTGTTAGCATGTTCCTAGGTATGTTAGGGATCATTAGAAGTGAGTTTGTGGCCAAAAGCACTTATTTCCTAACTTTTTTCACATTCTGGATCAGTGTTAACCGGTTAACGCGTGCGTTTTAGCCACAAACATGGCAGTTTTAGGTCCGTTAACCGGTTAACCATTTGGTTAACCGGTTAACGCTGTTAATTTTTGGATTTTTTTGCTTATTTGATAGCTTAGTTCTTGTTTCTAGTGCCTTTAATGTTCATACATGTTTAGGTATTGATTTTAGGGAATTTTTGGGTCCATTTCCAGTAGCTCATTCCCCCATTTCGAGTCGTTTCGACGCGTTTCCGTTCATATTGTGTATTATGCATTTTTGTATTCCTTTGTGCATAGCTTGATTTCTTGCATTTTGTTTCCATGTTTATGCATCATTTGGCATGTGAATAATCATGTTGCATTCTGTTTTTACATATTTCACATTGCATTAAATCATTTTGCATTTCATTGTATCAAGATATGTTGCATTTCACATAATCATATATGTATATGCATTTGGTTGCATTTGATTACATGTTTGATCATAACATTTACATCAATTCAATTCTGAATTTTGCACTGAGTTTGGCATTCTTGTTGAGCTATCATTTTGCATGTTCATAATCAATGATCATCATGTTCATATGCCATATTCATGTGCCACATTTTGCATACTTGTTGCATAATCAACCATGTGATGCATTCTTGCATAAATCCTCAAAAATGTTCATGTTCTTTCATTTATGTATGTTGACCTATGCTCAAATGCATGTTCATGATGGATTTAGTACATGTTTCATTGAGTTTGTGCATTAAAAAATGAAAATAATCAAATCTGGACTTTGCATTCCATAGCTGACTTTGCATATAGGTGCTGTAAAATACATGTTGTTTGCATTGTTTACATGTTGTATTTGATCTTTTACACCTACCTTTTCATGCTGCATGCTGGCTGTAAAAAGTTGTTTTGTGTTATGCATTGTTTTGGTAGCTGTTTATGTATTAGGGGCTATAATAGGTGCTGTATTTTTGTCTTAGCATATTTTTAGTCTTCTAGAATGAAAATAGAAGTTAGATTGAGTCCTAGAGTCATTAGGATTTAATTAGTGTGTGTTTGCCTTATATTTTAAATAAAAAATGCACACTAACCTTTGTTTTGTAGAGGGGAAGATTGAGGTAAGTTTCCTTCACCTTGTCCTTTTATTTTTATGCATTTAATTCATTCCTTTTTACTTCCATATGTGTGATTGGTAGGATTTCTCATTGTTAGGACCAACTTATCTTCCTTAGGAAGTAAATTGCATCCTTTTTCTTTTTTCTTTTCCTTTTTCTCCTTAGGAATAGAAAAGCCTCATTAACCCTTAGGACCACCATTTCAATGAATAACTTAGGGTTGTGTCTTAGTCTCCCTTAGTTTTTTCCCATTTTCCGACTTGAGTCTTTCTTTCTCACCTCACAAAGAAAATAATAAAACACTTAATAAAAATTGAAAGTTCTTATACGCCATGAGACTTTGTTGCGGAGTACTTATACGCGTCCTGTTTCGGGGCGAGGTGTAAGTATTTACCACGATGGATAGGTCTTAGTATGAGAATTTTCACAAACAAATTCAAAACATTTCTCCTAAAAGACAAAAACAAACAATAAGCGACTATCCTGCGGGAACTTCTCTTCTCATCTCATTCACTCTTAACACGATCTCGCGAAGACTTGTCTCGCACGCAAGACGGTACCAGACGAGCCTGCGACACCTGAGCATAGACCTACGCAGTTCCAGCCATAAAAAACACAAGCAAATAGTTCCCGCCTTAGTTAGGAAAACTACGTCGACTCTGATCCTCATTTTCCCGATGAGGTATGTAGGCAGCGGGGTAGGGCCCGTTCGAGCATTCTTTATTTTCCCTACATTTTCTCCATTCTTTCTTTTTGTTCTCTTTTTATTTTCTTCCTCATTTCCATTCTCATCCCAGTTAGCAGTTCAATTGTTCAACAGCAGTTATATTTTTCTCACCCTTTGAAACAAACAAACAAGTGTAGATCCCGTCGGGCATGGCGGATGATCTGGGGTGCTAATACTTTCCCAGGTCGTAACCGACTCCCGAACCCAGCTCTTTGGTTCGCAGGACCTTGTCCTTTCCTTCTTCCTCGGGTTTGTGCAACATTACCTTTCCCATTCTTTCGGGATAAAAATGCTTGGCTAGCGACTCTACCTTTTCCGCGCCACCTTCGCGTTTGTACTAGGATGAAAATCCTGGGAGCGACAACGTGTCGAAACGACGAAATCACATATTGAAAATGGACCTAAAAATTCCCTAAAATCAATGCCTAAACATGTATGAAGATTAAAGGAACAAAGAAATTTGAATAAGCCACCAAAAAAGATGAAAATCCATATTCTAACAACGTTAACCGGTTAAAGGACTCAAAACAATAGCAAATTATGGCCAAATGCACGTGTTAACCGGTTAACCAAATGCGTTAACCGGTTAACACTAAACAAAATGTGAAAAATTGTTTAGAAATAAGTGCTTTTGGCCACAAACGCACTTATAATAATCCCTAACACACACATGAACATGTTAACACAAATTTTCTACCTAGAGGGGGCATTTTAATAATTATTAGGACCTAGATTATGATACGGGTCTAGCTTCTAACAATCAAAATACCCATATTGCGAACAAAATGGAATCAAACGGTAAAACACAATCGAAACGATAAACATGTGAAGAATGTCGTTGCAACGAGATGAAAAGAATAAGTTAAAAGCGTAAATGATTTTAGATCACCAACCTACGAAACAGAGAATTGCTTTGATGAGTGTTGCGATGAATCGGAGTGCAATCGACGAAGAAAACCGATGATCCGCGAATGCAAAATAAATGTGATTCATTCATGATGCTTCTTGATTAATCACTTCCAATGCTTCAAGATCAATCCAAAAACCAGTAGCAATTATTCAATTAACCACAAATCAAATGGAGGATGAAGGTCAAGCTTCAAGATCTTCAAGTTTCAATGTGAAATTTGAAGAGCTTTTCTTTGAAGCTTTGGTGAGTTTGTGTGGAAATGAGAGAATTGAGAGAAGAATGAGAAGATTGAAGAAGAAAAAATGGTGAAAATGAATTGCCAACTCTTTGCTTTGGGATGATTAGAGTTTATATATGGGCTAGGCTTGGAGCTAGGTTTAGGAATGGAGTTTGGTTTTGGTTTGGGATTAGGGTAGGAGTTAGTTAAAAGTAGTTAGGACTAAAGAATATTCCTTGGAATATTCCTTGGAATAATCCAGAAGGTGGTAGAAACATCCAAGGGAAATGAGGTGGAATTGAAGTGGAAAAATGAAAGGAAAAAAATGGAAGGAAATGTGGAGGGAAATGATGAACACAACCACTTTTCAAATGATTTTCCCAAAATCTGCACCCGTTAACCGGTTAACCAAATGCGTTAACCGATTAACGGCCTCTAAATTTCAATTTTATTTCCTTTTCTTTGTTTTTTCATGGAATTTCTTCGAATATATTTTTATAGTGTTTTTCCCTTCTTTGAGCTCTAAGATTGACAAGCCTAGCCCAACCATATACTTCATGCATATGCAAATTATTTATGTTTATTTTTATTATTTTTTGAATGTGATGTTATGCTTGGATGATCATGCGAAATGACAAAGCATAAACCACTTGAGATTGGTAATAAATTAAGAGGACAAATTTTGGGGTATTACAGTTTCCCCTATTCAATCATCTATAGACCTGAATAAATAATAGCAATGACTTTTAGATATTCAAGGTATGAGGTGATTGAATACTCAAATAATCCTGAAAATTTGTACTCTGTGGGAAATGAGGTAAAATGCCACTCTTTGACGACAAAATAACATGAGTGAACCAGAAACCATCATAACTTGGATGACAGTTTGAGGCCACGAAACCGAATTTGTTAGAATCACAACGTATTTACCTCGCTTGTAAGATAAACCTATCATAACATGGATGATAGCCCGAAGATACGAACTTGGCATTCGACAAGAATTTATCCCACTTGAGGAGATAAAACTTGAAAAAGAGACCATCATAACTTGGATGACGACTCAAAGCACGAACTTGACGTTCGACAAGAATTTATCCCACTTGAGGAGATAAAACTTGAAAACAAGACCATCATAACTTGGACGATGACTCGAAGATACGAACTTGGCATTCGACAAGAATTTATCCCACTTGAGGAAATAAAACTTGAAAAATAGATCATCATAAATTGGATGACGACTCGAAGATACGAACTTGGCGTTTGACAAGAATTTATCCCACTTGAGGAGATAAAACTTGAAACAGAGACCATCATAACTTGGATGACGACTCGAAGCACGAACTTGGCGTTCGACAAGAGTTTATCCCAGTTGAGGAGGTAAAACTTGAAAAAGAGATCATCATAACTTGGATGACGACTCGAAGCACGAACTTGGCGTTCGACAAGAATTTATCTCACTTGAGGAGATAAAACTTGAAATAGAGACCATCATAACTTGGATGACGACTCGAAGATACGAACTTGGAATTCGACAAGAATTTATCCCACTTGAGGAGATAAAACATGAAAAAGAGACCATCATAACTTGGATGACGACTAAACTGGGGGAAATAAGCTTTGACTTGTAAAATTAATAGAGAGAAGTAACATCAACCGATTTACGACTCAAATAAGATCAACCGATCTATCCTGGAAATGGTATCAAACGATCCATACCCCGGAAAGTGAGAACGTAATATCATCCTATTTACGGCTCGAAGATAAGTAATATCAACCGATTTACAACTCAAGTAAGATCAACCGATCTATCATGGAAACGGTATCAACCAATCCATACTGTCGCTCCCGGGATTTTCATCCTAGTACAAACGCGAAAGTGGCTCGAAAAAGGTAGAGTCGCCAGCCAGGTATTTTTATCCCGAAGGAACGGGAAAGGTAATGCTGCACAAACCTGAGGAAGAAGGAAAAGGAAGAGGTCCTGCGAACCAAAGATCTGGGTTCGGGAGTCGGTTACGACCTGGGAAGGTATTAGCACCCAGATCGTCTGTCGTACCCGACGGGATCCACGCTTGTGTGTTTATTTCAAAGGGTAAAAGAATATAATAGCTGCTGAATAAAACTGGTACTGGAATGGGAATGAGGAAGGAACTGGAAAAGAGAGAATGAAAATAAAGAATGGAGAAAATGTAGGGAAAATAAAGAATGTACTCGAACGGGCCCTACCCCGCTGCCTACGTACCTCATCGGGACAATGAGGATCATAGTCGACGTAGTTCGCCTAACTAAGGCGGGAACTTTGTTTGTATTTTTTAAGATGACGTTGCCATAGCTCTAGCTCAGGTGTTACCGGCTCTGACTCGGGGGTGTTTACCATATCACTCTTTGAACTGTCGAGGCAAGTCGCATTCGTCCGCAAAGAGGAGGAGAGGAGAAGAAAAGACGTGATATCTTTGTTGGTTGTCTTTTATGAGAAGTGTTTAGAGTGTTTTTACTTGTGAAGATAGTCTCATGATTAGACTTGTACATCATGCTAGACAAGCCCACACTATTCCAAGATGGAATAAATATGAGTGCCCCATGGAATAAGGCTATACACAAGAGACTATTTCAATCCTTTATTAAATGTGTTTTGGATTTTTTCAAGATGAGAGAAGAAGACTCAAATCGGAAAAGGACAAAAAACTAAGGGGGACTAAGATCAACCCTAAGTTATTTATTATGCACAAAAGGGAGATCCTAATGGTTAGTGAGGTTTTCTAATCCTAAGGAGCAAAAGGAAAAGAAAGAATGAAAAAGGATGCCACTTACTTCCTAAGGAAAGTAAGTTGGTCCTAACAAAGGGAGAAAATCCTACCAAACACAAATATGGAAGAAAGGAAATGAATTAAATGCATAAATAAAATGCATAAAAATAAAGGATAGGGTGAAGGAAACTTACCTCAATCTTCCCCTCTACAAAACAAAGGTTAATGAGCATTTTTATTAAAAAGGAATGAGGTAAACACATACCAAACAAGCCCTAAGGTAACTTGGACCTAAACTAGACTCAATCTTAGGTTTAAGGGTGTCTAAACTATGCTAAATTAAAATTCAGCAACTATTTACAGCACTCAAACACACAATCAGCTATGAAAACAATGCATAACACAAATCAGCTTTTTACAGCCAGCATGCAACATGAAAAGGTAGGTGTAAAAGGTCAAATACAGCATGCAAACAAACAAACAGCATACATTTTACAGCACCTATATGCAAAAACAACTATGAAATGCAAAATCCAGTTTTGATTATTTTCATATTTTAATGCACAACTCAATGAAAAATGCACCAACTTCATCATGAACATGCATTTGAACCTAAATCAACATATACAAATGAAAGATCAATGAATATTTTTGAGGATTATGCAAGAATGCATCACATGATTGATTATGCAACAAGTAATGCAAAAATGTAGCGCATGAATATGGTATATGAACATGAGGATTATTGATTATGAACATGCAATATGATAGCTCAACAAGAATGCCAAACTCAATGCAAAATTCAAAAGTGAATTGATGTAAATGGTATGATCAAGCATGCAAACAAATGCAACCAAATGCACATACATACATGATTATGCCACATACATTAATATAATGGAAATGCAAAATGATTAAATGCAATGTGAAACACGTAAAAACAGAATACAACATGATTATTCACATGCCAAATAATGCACAAACATGGCAACAAAATGTAAGAACTCAAGCTATACACAAAAGAACATAAAAACGCATAATACGTAACATGAACGGAAACGCGTCGAAACGATTCAAAATGGGGGAATGAGCTACTGGAAATGGACCCAAAAATTCCCTAAAATCAATACCTAAACATGTATGAACATTAGAGGCACTAGGAAGCAAGATTGAGCAAGAAAATAAGCTAAAAATCCAAAAATGAACAACGTTAACCGGTTAACCAAATTGGTTAACCCGTTAACGGACCCTGGACAACACTAAAAATGGCCAAAAAGGCATGCGTTAACCGGTTAACCAAATGCGTTAACCGGTTAACGCTGAACAGAAAGTGAAAAATGCTTTTGAAATAAGTACTTTTGGCCACAATCTTACTTCTAATGATCCCTAACATTCCTAGGAATATGCTAACACTAATTTCTACTTAATTGGGGTTTATTTACACATGATAGAACCTATAACTATCAACACCTTAAATCCTAATCCAATAACAATCATAAATCGCAAGCAATACATAATCAATCGCAATCAAAACGAAAAGCAATTAAAGAATGTCGAAATGGTGAGATGAAGAGAATAACTTAAAGAAGAAGTGATTTACATCACCAACCTACGAAGCGGAGAAGTGCTTCGGTAATTGTTGCAAGAATCGGAGCTTGATCGAAGAGAAAACCAAGAAAACCACGAAACCGCAAAATAAATGCGTTCTTGATGCTTGAACCTTCGCGCACTTCCGATAAGCTGAAATCCTCACAAAAATCACTAGCTTCTTCTTCTACAATCCACAATCAATGGAGGTTGAAGGCTTAAGCTTTAAGATCTTCAAGTTTCAATGTGAAACTTGAAGAGCTTATTCAAAAAAAGCTTTGGTGAAAATGGAAATGGAGGAAAAGTGAGAGAGAAAAAGTGATTGTGAAAGAGTGAAAAGTTGGAAAATTGTGGGAACCCTTTGCATTGAAGTTATTAATGAATATATAGACGCTAGGCTTGGAGCTAGGTTTGGGAATGGAATTAGGTTTGGGGCCCAAAAATTAGGCTTGGGATCCAAAATTATGGTTTGGTAGTTAGTTAGGGTTAGGGTTGGAAAAGGGAATATTCCTTGGAATATTCCTTGGAACACTCTAGAAGATGGTAGAACATGGTAGAAACATCCAAGGGAAATGGAGTGGAATTGAAGTGGAAAAATAAGAGGGAAAGAATGAAAGGAAATGTGGAAAGAAAGTGGAAGGAAAAGCGGAAAGAAAAGGGGAGGAAAGGTGAATTCTTCCCTTTTTGGTTGGTTAGCTTGGAAGTGGTTTGGATATTTTTTGGGATATTATTTTTCTCTTGAACTCCAATGTTTGTCAAGCCTCAATCGACCACACACCTCATGGAAAGGATGATGAATGATTTATTTATTTTTTCAAATGCAATGCGATGATATGCGGAATGATGCAAGAATGAAGCGTAAATTACTCGAGGTTGATAATAAATAAGAGGGTAAATTTTGGGGTGTTACACATACCCAGGAAAGCAAGAACGTAATATCATCCGATTTACGGCTCGAAGAGATGTAATATCAACCGATTTACAACTCAAGCAAGATCAACCGATCTATCATGGAAATAGTATCAACCGATCCATAACCAAGAAAGCGAGAACGTAATATCATTTGATTTACGACTCGAAGAGAAGTAATATCAACCGATTTACAACTCAAGTAAGATCAACCGATCTATCATGGAAATAATATCAACCGATCTATAACCAAGAAAGGAGACCATCGTGCTAAGACAGAATCTAGGAGAGGAGACCATGGTACTTAAATGGCGACTCGAGAGAAATGGGATTGTTGTAATTAAACGAGAGCTCGAGACGCAATCATTGTACTTAAACAAGACGCGAAGAAATGAGACTGTTGTACTTAAACAATACTAAAAAACGAGACCATTGTACTTAAATGGAATACCCGAAAGGAATGGGATCGTTGTACTTAAACGAGAGCCCGAGATGCGACCATTGTACTTAAACAAAGACGCAGAAATAATGAGACTGTTGTACTTAAACAAGACTCACAAACGAGAGCATTGTACTTAAATGGAGACTCGATTGGGGATATCAAACAAGACATGAAAGAAATAACCACACTAGGAAATGAACTTGGCATTTGTTGGGGACACTTTGGTCTGATTGAAGAACTGATGTTTCAGGCTTCTGCAAGATACCAAAACTAGCTTATGCTTCGTATGCATATGTTTGAATTTCATGGCGTAATGCTCCATAAATATGGAAATTCTACGCTTTAGAGGATGCAAATGTAATGATGATTAATCTATGAAAATGCAAAAGAGATCTCCTGATGAGGGGAGAACAGGTATGCTCGACAACTTTGTTGGGGAAGGGCCCACTGTTGCATTGATGGCGGTGAATCCTTGTGAGGAAGAGCAACTCCGTGGGGAATAAGAAACTCTGTTGGGAGATAGTGGTAATGATCCACCGGCTATGAACTGCCGTCCTTGCCAAAAATAAATTGGACTTTGAGATTGGAGAGCCAAGACCTTATTGAGGATGAACTTGATCTGCAGAGAGGTATGATACTCGCTGAACTCTGACGGGGGAATGAAATCCTTCTGATTCGGCTAGGGAGACAAATATGTTGGTACTCTATTGAGGAAGAAACCTGCTAGGGGAAATCCTTTAGGTGTACCCTTCTTCTTAGGGAAGAGATCTCCTGGGTAGAGAAGAGAATTTGAGATCTTTTGCATCTTTATCTCTGTTGGGGAATGATAAATTCTCACGTGCTGCTGGAGATAGGAAGACTCTAGTGGGGGAATATTCCTTTTTTGAAGGAGGGATCTCTGCTTGGGGAGAATGCTTGCCTTTACACAATTCTGACTCTACCGGGGATAATGGAGAATGCTCATGGAGGGGCATTTTCTGCTGACGCTGAGAGTCTTGAATCGTCTCTGGCTGTGGATAAGGGGATCATGACATCCTTTTGTTTAAGGAGTATCCTTCCTTTGGCCGCTATACTGGGGATATAAGGCTTCTCGTGCTGGGGAAGGCCTTTCGTTTCTAATTCCACTAGGGAGGAGAAGATTCAGCTGAGGATATTTCCTGCTGGAAATAAGGGTTTAATCACCTCTTACTGGGAGTGAGAGGTAGAAGTGGAAGGCGTCCTCTATTGGGGATGAGGAATAATGATATTTTCCTACTCTAGAAGTATTACCCTCTTCGATGTTGCTCTTCCGAACGTCTAATGACACTTGCTGAGGAATCCTACTCAATGAAACCTGTTGAAGATGCAACTCCTTGATGTCCTGTGATGGTAATAGCTTTGCTTCCAGTATTTGGACTGATTGATTTCCTACTGATCATGAGTGAACAATTGTTCCTTGCAGTCTTCAACTTACTTCGGACTATAGTGTATCGGGAGGAATCGTCTCAAGAGGATTTTACAGAAAACATGGCATCCTAGATGCCTCAGTGTCTTCAAACTCTTGGAGAGATTCGTCGGATCTCGAAATAATTGCCCTAGTCTGTATGGTCTATGAAAGAATTTTCCTCACGAGGATTCATGAAAAACCTCATATCCCTGTGAGATATTCTGACCCAGTATTTTGAATCCTGGACAAGTGCCTCTGATTAACCGTCTTCAGGAGAGAGTAACCTCTAGCGCTCCTGGGGTAGCCTGCCCCAATACGAGCCTTTGAGTAGTTTCGTCCCTGAATGGATGATCTTTGAGTGAATACCCAGACCAATTGTTCTAGGAGAGATTTGAATCTTGAAGTGATTGCCCCAGTTTGGCTGAACTTTGGAGAAGTTGCTTGACATAACTGCCCCGGATTGGCTGAACTTCAGAGAGATTTCTCAACATGATTGCCCCAGATTCGTTGGCTCTTACCACGACTATTTGGGAGAGTCCCTACCCAATGGAGTTTATGTGAAAAGTGCATCTCGACCTGATTGTGCTTCGGAAGTTTAAAACTTCTCAACTTCTGCAAGATTAAGCTTCTGGACTGAGGTTCCGTATGTGAACTCCTTTGATGTCAAACAAATGTATGCAAGTAGAAAATGTTTTATTCCGAGAATGAAAAGTCTAATGTGACACACATGTTAATCTTGAATTTTTACTGAAAAGATATCGCAAACCTTTGTGAGCAAATCACTGGTTAAAATACGACATTGTTTTTTAGTAAAAGAAAGCATGCATAAGAAATACCAACAAAGATCTTTTAGCATAACTCATAGGAGTCGGGAACATGGTCTCGTGGTAGTGTGCTCTCAAAATAACCCTGTTTCAATTAGGACTTTCGAGGGTTGTATCGTGGCCTGGCTCAAGGTTATAGAAGCAAAGGATATAGGCTCGAAATTCATTGGTACCCACCCCCCTTCGTGATGTCATCCATTCCTATGTTCAGCTAGCTCGACACAAGCGCACACCTTTCATAAAGGTTTTGTGATGGTTGAGGAACTATTGCTGCTAATCGTTTAAGTACCAATCAGGTTGTTGTTGGGAGTCAGTCACCCCTTTGCCTTTCGTGTTTGTGCCACACAACTTTGTTCTTGCTTAAGGATCTTTCTTGTGAAATCCTTTTCGTCTTTCGCTCTTGCATCATTTTTCTTATCCCTAACTTTTGCCTGGACTGATTCTTGTGAATATTTGATTGTCAAGTCCAGCGAGATGCCCTAATTTTTTCCTAAGTCGCTTGTCTTCATGTTTCGACTTAGCGGGCTTTTTCATTTCTTTTTTTTCTTCAATTTATGAACAAATCATGTGACACTGTTTATCTTGATTGCTTTGTGAGGGTTGTGACTGCCTCATTCTTTGGTCAATGAGGGATAACCATTGTGGTTTCCAGTCTTTTGACCTATTGATTTGGATAACCATTGTGGTTTCTGGTCTTTGGACCTCTTGATTAGCATAATGGAATGTAATGAATCCTCAAGTACACTCCTTTATGAAAGTTTGAACGCTTGACCCAACTAGTTAATACCTACCCTGCCATTGGGTTACATGTGAGGGTTTTTTCGTGTGAAAAGAAACTTCTACTTCAAGGCTCAAAAGGGTTAGCGAGGGTCTATCTCCCTTATATCTCTATTGTTTAGGGTTTGAAACAATGTATGTACATCGTCAACAAGGTCTTATTCAAGAGCACACAATTGGAGATTCTTTGCGTATTTGTTTCGTCATTCTCCTTCATAGAGTTTTAACACAAGAGTTGGTATTGCAATGCACGCATACAAAATTATAAGTGAATACAAATGAATTACTTCAAGAAAAACATGTGAATTTTATTATGATTAACATTCAAAAGTAAACAAATTTCATGCATGCATACAAATGTTTAAGCAAATAAAAGAATACTACAACTAGAAATGCAGTAAAGGAGCTGAACATTGTTGTAATTGTGGAGACTTGATCTGTCTTGACTGATCAGTCTTGAATGCTTCTTGTGATCAATAGATATTCATAGTCTCGTAGTCTTCAAGTAAATGGCTGCATGTTAGTCATGGAAATCATACCTCTTCTTCCAATTATTCTGTCTAGAGGAAAGAGTAAAGCTGGGGAATAAAGATGCCCCATAAGGTTGCTCGGAAAGACCTGACGATCTTCTGCCTACGTATCTCCATTGAGAAATGAAGAATCAAAGCAACGTAGTTCCCCTTAATAGGGATGAGAAATGAAATGAAGAGAAACAAACACACAAATTGCCATCACTGAGAGTATTGGGATGCCCTTTTCCTTATCTATTTGGTGCGAGGTTGAAAACTTTCGAATCGATTAAATCATGCACCTTGTGGTGAAAAGCCTTACATCCATCAATATGATGTCTCGGTGCCCCGGAGTGAAACTCACAACGGGCGTTGGCATCCCATCCCTCTGGTAGTGGGAAAGGAGGTGGGGACAGCTTGCGAAGCTCAATCAATTTCAACTGAAGCAGGTGCTGTAGTAGGTCAGTAAGAGACATTGGAAAAAGGTCAAAAACTCTTTCCCTCCTTTGTGGACACTGACGACCCTGTTGAGGGTTATGCTGGCGACGATTTTGTTGCTGCACTTGGGTTGCCATTGGGAGAACCACGAATGCTGTCTAGTAATATGAACCTTGATTTCTTCTCTTTCGCTGACCATAGACTACCACAACTTCTTTGTATTGTCTCTTTTGCTAGTTTGAAGACAAATTCTTGGTTCCGGAAGTAGAGGCACCATTGTTCTGGATTTTTCCTCTATTCATCCAGTTCTCAACTCTTTCATCAGTCAGGAAGACATCAGAGAAACTGTTGGACGAATAGTCTGCTAACCGTTCTATAAAGAGCACAGGAAGAGTATCCATGAAAAGGTCCACCATTTCTCTTTCCAGCAACGACGGTTGTACTCTAACCGCAACCTCGCGCCAACTTTGTGCGTACTCCTTAAAGCTCTCAGAGTTCTTTTGAGACAGGTTTTGAAGCTAATTTCGGCTGAGAGCCATGTCAATGTTATACTGATACTGCTTAAGAAAGGCCTCCCCAAGCTCCTTCCAGTTACAGACAAAGTTCTTCTTCTGCTTCATAAACCACTCCAGTGAGCCCCCAGACAGGCTGTCCTGGAAGTAATACATCCAAATATTCTTGTCCTTGGTGTGTGCAGCGATTTTGCGGTAGAAGGCCTACAAGTGAGTTTTCGGGCAAAAGCTGCCACTGTACTTGTCAAAAATAGGAGGTCTGAACTTTGGAGGCATGACCACTCCTGAAACCAGCCCCATGTTAGCAACGTCAATGCCAATAGTGTCTCTGCATTCCAAAGCCCTTACCTTCTCGGCTAGCATCTAAAAGTCTTGGTTATTGGCCCCAGAACCGAATCCCATATCTTCATTGAGAAAAGTGAATTGATCCTCCTGTCGGTCTGTCCCATGAACAGGAATTGGGACACCACCACCCTCTGGAGTTGGAGGTTTATACCCCTCAGGTGGAATAACAATGTTGTTGATTTGATTACCTTGGGCATCCAAGGTAACCACTGGAGGATCATCTTGCGGGGGATTAAGCCTCTGCATGAAGGTTCTCATTTCTTGCTGCCCCTGGACTATACCCTGCATTGCTGCCACGAACTCCTCCATCTGAGTATGAAGCTCATTCAGCTCGGTCTATACTATATTCATGACATGGTTCTGATTTCGGTAAGTAGCGTACCGGTACGTGTGACACTTCTCCTGAAATAGTCAAATAAATTAGGAAATCCAGGTAACCCGTTAGTATGCAAAAATGATATGCATGAAAATGCCATGTTACCGATCCTACTTCATTTAGATGAGGGGACAGATACCCCCACAAGGCCACAACATCAGATAAAGTGTTGGGTGAGTATGTGCGGAGAACATGTTGAGCGTTGGGAGTTCAATATGAAAATAAAATTTCCAGGATAGAAAAATTGAAACAATGGCACCCAAAAACTTCCATAAAGCAATAATTTGCAAACATGCGGAAGGTGATATAACCAATGTAAATAATACTAAAGTACATGAAAAGGTCACTATCAACAACAGAAAAACAAGATATTCCATTAACAGCTCTGAAGATAATCTCGAAATACAATAAAGCGATCCATATGCATCAAAGAAATCTACATTTCATGACTTGAGCTTCTAAAGACGCGCGTACAGTCTGCATGGCCAACTAGGTCAAGAGGCTTCAACTCCTGAGGTCCCCTTCGGGTATAATGATCCCTGAATCAATCAGATCTTGGACATTATGCTTGAATGCTTTGCACTCGTCAATGGTATGCCCGAATGTTCTGGAGTGGAATTCACACGTAGCGCCCATTTTGTAATCTGGGGGGACGGGGTATGGAATTGGCAAGGCATTCCTTTGCTGAATCAAAGAATTCTCGAGCAAACGGGAAACACTTGACTAGGAGGGTTGAGACTTGGAGTAAACACTCCTTCAGGCTGCTTGAGTTTGACTCTCACTGATAACACGAAATTATATCGTGTTTTTGGCTTGATTTACATAAATAAATATTATGTTTTATTAAGTTTTCCGAATTTATTTATTGCTATTTACTATATTTATTTATTATTGCAGAAAATCGAGTCTGTTGGAAAAAAGTCGAAAAAGTGAAGAAAATAATTAAATTGAAGAAAAGAATTTAATTGAAGAGAAAGAAAATGAGGAGAAAGAAAATGAGAGGAAAGAAAATGCAAAGAAAGGAAATAAAAGGAAAGAAAAGAAAAGGGAAGGAAAATAAAGGTGGTGGGTCCCACCACACATACACATGGCGCAAGCCATGAGTGTGGCGCCCACCACACTTTGCTGAACGGGGCGCAAGCCACACATGAAGTGGCGCAGGCCACTTTTGCTAAGTCTCTACCCGCCCGGTCTTTACGGCGTGCGCTTCTCATGCATATCAGTCTGTTTTGAAGCCCAATAATAAGCCCATTAAATCCTATATTTTCTCAACCTATTATGGATTTTCACTCCTATAAATAGCATCAATTTCCATTAGTTTGACACAGTTTTTTTTTATGAGATTGGAGCAACAAATCAAGGCAATTATTTTCCAGTTTTATTAATTTAGTTTAGTGAGTATTTTTGCTATTTCTTTTGTACGGATTGGAGCTTGGAATAAAGGAACATCTCATCAAATATTATTTATTCAGGTTTTTTTATTTTATTGTTTATTTAATTTCTTATGTTTGATTTATTATTTATGAGTAGTTTATTTAAATTATATTTTTCCTGCATTGTTATTTTATTTATTATGTCTAGCTAAATTTTATATATATCCGTATGTAGACGAAGTAATCGGGAGGAATTAAATTAAAATCGGTATAAATTATTTTACTAAATTTACAATTAGGCGAGATCTCTTAAAATTAATTTTAATACTTTTTGTTACGAAAATAAGGAAAGTAAATTAAGGTAAATTCAATAGAACGAAAGTTTGCGAATTTAACCGGATAGCTGAGGTTTAACATTTATTTTAAATTCAATAGAACGAAAGTTTGAGGGTTTAAAATTAATTGGGATTTATTTATTTTCAAAAAGGATTTCTAAACACTTATGGGAGAGCGAAAGCAGGCATAGGACTTTAGTAATTTAATCTAAATCAAAAGAGCGAAAGTTTGAGACAAGGATTTTTAAATGAGTATTTTTCCACTAAGAAGTATTTTTAGCATACTAGCCTTAACTGATATTTGATTTAATTCCCGATAATTAACGAGTTACATACGGATATATTGTTATTATCTATTAATTAAACTTTAGTTCTAATTATTTCTGCCATAAACCAACCAAAAGAAACAATTAGCCTTAGCTTTACACCGTGATACTAGATAACGTTAGATCGATTTTTAAGTCTCTGAGGGATCGATAATCTTTAAAACTACACGTACGACTGTGCACTTGCAGAACCATTCCTTTAGATATATAGTCAAGCGATCAAGTTTTTGGCGCCGTTGCCGGGGACTTAATTAAGTCGATATCGTAACTCCAGTGTTATCCCGTATAGACTAAGGTAAACCATTTATTTTTCTAAATTCCCATTTCATCGATTGTATGCCAAGTAATCGCTCTCAAGGCGAAGACTTGCATCCACCAGTCGCTGAATTAGAACGTTTCTTACATTTGAGACGTCGTATAGCCGAATACCAACGGAAGTATAACATCCCAGATCTTCTAGCTCATTCACCCGAACCAGTTGAAACCTCAAAGGAAGTTGAAATGGCCAGGGAGGAACCAACTCACCCACTCAAGTATTATGCTATTCCGTCACAATGTGAACCTCATAGTAGCATTGTCGCACCCGCTATCAACCGAAACGATTTCGAGTTGAAACCATCACTGATATCAGCTGTACAACAGAACCAATTCGCCGGAAATCCAAACGAGGATCCGAATTTACATTTATCGATTTTCGTGCAATATGCAGACACAGTAAAAGCTAATGGTGTCACCCAAGAAGCAATTAGACTACGTCTTTTTCCTTTCTCATTACGAGATAGAGCAAGAGCATGGCTTCAATCCCTACCCTCAAACTCAGTTACTACGTGGGAGGAGTTAAAGAAAGTCTTCTTGACAAGATATTTCCCGCCTAGCAAGACAGCTATGCTGAGAGCTCAAATCAACGGATTTAAGCAGAAGGAAAGCGAATCTCTTTTCGAAGCTTGGGAACGCTATAAAGATATGCTAAGACTTTGTCCACATCACGGATTAGTAGAATGGATGGTCATCCATACTTTCTACAATGGACTCTTGTATAACACAAGAATGACAATTGACGCTGCCGCAGGTGGCGCATTAATGGACAAAGAATATAACGATGCTTATGCACTTATCGAGAGTATGGCTCAAAATCAGTATCAGTGGGGAATCGAAAGAGTCGCGACAGAGAAACAAACAAAGGGAGGTATGTACGAAGTAAGTAATATTGATCAAGTGAATGCTAAATTCGAAGCCCTCGCTCAAAAGATCGATAACTTGACCATAACACCAACAGCCACCGTGGCTGCCGTTACACCAAACTGTGAGATTTGTGGAGTCCCAGGACATGCTACCCCTGATTGTCAACTATTGGCAATGACTCCCCCGGACCAAGTGAATTATGCTCAAGGAAATCCCTACTCCAACACATACAACCCAAGATGGAAGAATCATCCAAATTTTTCCTACAAGAATAACAACGCTCTATATGCTCCTGGTCAAGCACCAGCCACACCACCAGGGTATCAGAAACCCGCCATGAATGCTCCTAATGTCCCAAGAAAATCAAATCTTGAACTAATGATGGAAAATTTCATAGCTAGCCAAGCGTAAATGAACAAGGAGTTCCTAAATCAAAATGTACACACCAATGAACAAATAAAGCAATTGGCAAACAAAGTTGATGCTTTGGCTACCCATAACAAAATGCTTGAAACTCAGATTTCACAAGTAGCTCAACAACAAGCACCAACTGCTGCCCCAGCCGGTGTATTTCCTGGTCAACCTCAACCAAACCCAAAAGGACATGCAAATGCGGTGATATTGAGAAGCGGAAAGAAATTAGACGAACCCGCTGATCCTAGATTCCAAAACCCAGCCATGTACCAAAAGCAAGATACACCAACTGAGAAAGAGAGTAATATTGAGATAAAGGAGAACAATAATCAAGAAACTGTGGAGAAAGAAGTACCATATGTACCTCCACCACCTTATAAACCTCCTATCCCTTATCCTCAAAGACTTGTCAACTCTAAAACTGCAGGGCAATTTAAGAAATTTGTTGAACTCCTGAAACAATTAAACATAACGATACCTTTCATAGAAGCAATCACTCAGATGCCTTCATATGCCAAATTCCTTAAAGAAATCTTGACCAATAAGAAAAAGATCGAGGAAAATGAAACCGTTACGCTAACTGTTGAGTGTAGTGCAATAATTCAAAACAATATGCTTCCTAAGCTAAAAGACCCAGGTAGTTTCTCCATACCCTGTGTAATTGGAAAATTTGTCATTGACAAAGCTCTATGCGACTTAGGAGCTAGTATCAGCGTTATGCCCTTAACAATTTGCAAAAGGCTAGATATGGGAGAGTTAAGACCTACTAAAATGTCTGTTCAATTAGCCGACCGCTCTATTAAATATCCTGTAGGAATACTAGAGAATGTCCCAGTACGGATAGGTCAATTCTACATTCCTACTGATTTTATAATCATGGACATCACTGAAGATGCCACTACACCTATCATACTAGGAAGACCATTCTTAGCTACCGCTGGAGCTATTATTGATGTAAAGAAAGGTAAGCTAACCTTTGAAGTAGGTGAAGAGAAAGTTGAATTTATTTTAACACAATTCTTACAATCACCGGCTATAGAGGACACATGCTATTTATTGGATGTCATTGACGAGTGTGTAAGAGAGATGGGAATGAAAGAAACTACTTATTCTGAAATCATGAAAATTCAAACCCCTCCGATTCTCGAAGATGGCGACTGGCAAAAACCATATCAAGATGATAGTCTAAGCGAAAGCTTAGTACCTACACCAGACCATATGCCAGGACCTAAGGAGTTAAAAACCTTACCTAGGAACTTAAGATATGAATTCCTAGACATCGAATGTAAGCGACCAGTGATAGTAAATTCCAGTTTAGGAACACTCGAAACTCAGAAGCTGTTATTTCTGCTACCTAGACGGTTATTCAGGATTTTTTCAGATCCCTATTCATCCCGATGACCAAGAAAAGACCACTTTCACTTGCCCTTATGGTACATTCGCTTACCGACGAATGCCATTCGGACTATGCAACGCCCCTGCAACATTTCAAAGGTGCATGATGTCAATTTTCGATGATTTTATAGATGACATTATGGAATTATTTATGGACGATTTTTCCGTCTGTGGGCAAAGCTTTGAAGAATGCCTATCAAACCTAGAAATGGTACTCGAAAGATGCGTGAAAGTAAACCTCGTTTTGAATTGGGAGAAGTGCCATTTTATGGTCCAACAGGGAATTGTTCTAGGACATGTTGTTTCGGAGAAAGGAATTGAGGTTGATAAAGCCAAGATAGAAATCATAGAAAATCTTCAACCTCCAAAATCAGTACGAGAAATAAGAAGTTTTTTAGGACACGCCGGTTTCTACCGACGATTTATTAAGGATTTATCGAAAATTACAAAACCTCTTACAGGTTTATTAATGAAAGACGCTGACTTTATCTTCGATGAAAAATGTCAGCAAGCATTTGACCAGCTGAAAACGACTCTCATTTCCGCACCTATCATGCAACCTCCGGATTGGGAATTACCATTTGAAATCATGTTTGATGCGAGCGATTTTGCCGTAGGTGCAGTTTTGGGACAGAGAAGGGATAAGAAGCTTCACGCAATATATTACGCAAGTAGAACCTTAGACCCTGCCCAAATGAATTACGCCACCACATAAAAGGAACTTTTGGCCATTGTGTTCGCTCTTGACAAATTCCGTTCTTACTTAGTAGGAGCTAAAATAATTGTTTACACAGACCACGCAGCTATTAGGTACTTACTGACTAAAAAGGATGCCAAGCCTAGACTTTTAAGATGGATTCTACTTCTGCAAGAATTCGACTTAGAAATCAAAGATAAGAAAGGTTCCGAGAACGTGGTAGCAGACCATCTATCTAGATTAGAAGGTATTAAACCAGAAGAACTTCCTATTAATGATGAGTTTCCTTATGAACAACTCGTAGCACAGATAAGAAGCGATCTGGCCCGACTAGATCCAAGCAAACAAAAACCAAAAGAAGTTGTAACTACAGGACTACCATGGTATGCTGACTTTGTCAACTACCTCGCAGCCGGAGTACTTCCACCCGATCTAACTTACTAGCAAAAGAAAAAATTCTTTCACGACCTTAAACATTACTATGGGGATGAACCACTTCTTTTCAAAAGAGGTGCCGATGGTATTTTTCGTCGATGTGTTCCAGAAGATGAAATGGACAGCATAATAACTCATTGCCATTCCGTCCCTTATGGTGGACATGCAAGCACTTCAAAAACTTGTGCTAAAATTCTACAAGCTGGCCTTTTCTAGCCTAATCTATGGAAAGACATCCATATTGCGGTTATTAATTGTGACCGATGTCAACACACTGGAAACATTTCTCGACGTGATGAGATGCCGCAGAAAGGAATCCTAGAAGTAGAAGTCTTCGATGTATGAGGAATAGATTTCATGGGACCTTTCCCATCTTCCTTTGGAAATAAATACATACTCGTCGCCGTTGATTATGTTTCAAAATGGATCGAGGCTATAGCTTCTCCGACCAATGATACACGAGTAGTAATTAAATTATTTAAGAACGTAATATTTCCAAGATTCGGTGTACCAAGACTAGTCATAAGTGACGGTGGATCACATTTGATATCCAAAATCTTTGAGAAATTAATATTGAAGTATGGAGTTAGGCACCGAGTTGCAACACCCTATCATCCACAAACAAGTGGACAAGTAGAAGTTTCCAACAGAGAGATAAAACAAATATTAGAGAAAACTGTTGCTATATCTAGAAAAGATTGGTCGTCTAAATTACAAGAAGCTTTGTGGGCATATAGAACCGCTTTTAAAACCCCGATAGGAACTACCCCCTTTAAGTTAGTTTACGGAAAGTCATGTCACCTTCCAGTTGAATTAGAACACAAAACTTATTGGGCTATTAAAACCCTAAATTTAAATTCATCAGCTGCTGGAGAAAAACGAATTCTAGATCTCCATGAATTAGAAGAGCTCAGACTAGATGCTTACGAGAACGCCAAAATTTATAAAGAACGCACTAAAAGATGGCATGATCGGCGTATCTCCAAAAAAGAGTTTAACGAAGGAAATGCTGTGCTTTTATTTAATTCAAGTTTGAGACTTTTTCCGGGTAAACTATGTTCCAGGTGGGCTGGGCCGTATTTAATTACTAAAGTTTTTCCTAGCAGAGCCGTTGAAATTAAAGGAAACACGGGAGCCCCATTCATAGTAAACGGTCAACGCCTTAAGCACTATCACATGGTTGAAAACCGAAATTACGTAACTAGTCTCTTACTAGATGAGCTACCCGCTCAACCAAATGATTAACCCCTTAAAATGTGCGGTCGAGCCCTTGACCTTAAACGAAGCGCTATGTGAAAGGAAACCCACAATTTCCCTTTCTTTAGACTTATTATCTCTATTTAAATCTTTGTTGATTCTATTATTTATATTTTTTGTTTTTTATTAAAATTATTTATGTTTATTATTTTTTTTAATCCTATCTAACTACGGTATAATTACTTTCATCTCTTCCTACTAACCTTTTTCGCGTTGATTACTTACTTACAGGCTAACTAGTTAGCTAAGCTCTAACATTAGTAATGGAACTAATAGACAACACGAACATTGTTTTCAAGGGAAGAGCACATCGAAGAAGATATGAAGCATTATCACAAAGATCTCTGACACTGACCATTTATCATGATGAACCCACTTTAACTAAGTTAGGCATAAAAGATAGTGTCTATTTTCTTTACAGTCAGATAGGGTGGGATGCTGCACTTATCCGACGAAGGTTTAACACCTATCGTGAACTTACACTAGAGTTTTTAAACTCACTAATCCATTTACCAAACCATGGTGTAGGAATTAACAAAGGATTAATTACCTTTAGGATGTTCAATATAGATTTTTCCTTCACCCATAACGAGTTTGCGGAACTTCTGGGGTTTCCAAATGGCCCTGATGTTTTCACTGCTACTCGTGAGGAATTACTAATGAACCATGCACTGAATGATTTATGGGGTACCATCACAGGGAATGATGAGGCTGAACCCTATGATATGTTTTCTGAGAATATTCATAACCCTGCTTTGCGTTACTTTCATAAATCACTAGCCCACACCCTTTTTGGTAAAGAGGAGAATAATACCTCTGTATCACGAGACGAGCTATTTATCCTTTACTGTACTTCCCTAGGCCGACCTGTTAATGGAGCTATCTTCATGATAGTTAGTTTTGTCCGCCTCATTTAGAACACTCGTATAGCTATACCCATAGGTGGCCTAGTAACTATGATAGCAAATAAAATTGGCTTAAGATGGCAACTAAACCAAATACACCCCTTAGGTGCGATCCGACCTATGAATATTGATTTTTGCTTCGACCATAGAATTATAGGAAACCTCGGACCTGACACCTTTGACCTACTGATTAATAATGAGGTTGTCCATCTTTTCACCTTACCTAACCATGAACGGACCAGCCTGCACAATAGAAATAATTGGTTATATGACTTAAGCATTCCCATTGCCCCTCCTTCGCCTCCTGAATCACCTATGATATCTGAAGTCTATGACCATTATATGTCCGATGCTGATTTAGTAACACCTGAGATACCTATTGACCACTCCTCCGCCATTGCAAATCTACAAAATCAACTTGATAACATTAATACAAATATTGATGCTATGAGAATGGATTTTTTCGGTTTCATGGACATTGTCACTGAGCAGCTAGATAATTTTCATCAGCTTTTATTTTCAGCCGATCTGACTAACAACAACGTTAACCGTAGTTAGTATTTTCATTCTTAAGATTAATTAGGATTTTCAATTTCCGTATGATTTATTTTAATTGTTTTTGTTTCAGTTGTTTCTATGAGAATTTATTAAGCTTTAATTACTTACAGTATTTTCCTTTTCTTTTCTAATATTAATGTTTCTGTATTGTTACAATTTATTATTATTATTTCTGTTTTAATATTTATATATCTATGTATCTAACTTTTAAATATCTGATTATTATTATTAAAACTCAATTTTATTTCCATTATATAAAAATAAAATAAAAAATAAAAAATAAAATAAAAGAAGGAAAATAATAATATTAAATAAAATTATTTAAAGTTATAACGAAAAAAAAACAACAAATTTTTTCCAAAAAATCCCCCCCCCCACACAGGCATGGCCCGCGCCATGCCCACCCTCACACACCACACGGCCCGCGCCAGGCATCATGTGGCCTGCGCCACCTTGCCAACTTCAAGGCATGGCCCGCGCCATGCCCTTTAAAGTGGGGGCCACCAATTTTTTCTTTTCTTTATTTTATTTCATTATTTTCCTGTACTTCTTTTTATTTTGATTATTTTTTATGCATAATTTTTACCTTTTCTATTATTTCTTTAAACACTCTAATTTTTTACTACATTTCACATTTCCACATACCATCAATTTTCTTCTTAAATTTTTGCATGCATTAGTCATATCAATACTTACAAATGTCCTTCATGCATAATTACTTCCATGCATTTGTCATAAATATTTCAAATTTCAAATTCAAAAATTCAAAATTCAAAATTCAAAATTTACCTCCAAAAATTAATTACCAACTACCCCCATTTAATTTTTCACTCCTATAAATACCCCCCTAACTCTACATTTTTCTTACACTCAAAAATATATTTTCTACTATAAAATTTCTTTATAAACTTAAGTGTAAGAAAGCAAGAAAAAAAATTATGGAGCAAAATCAAGGATCCCGTATCCTTTTCAGAAATCAGGCCCAAGCCGATTTATTCTGAAGTCTTCTCAACCGAGGTATTGAGTCCACAAGGTATGCCGATTTAACCTGTTTAGAAACTTTAGGATTGAAAGAAAGTGTTGATATATTGCTCAAAAGAATTCATTTAAAACATTTTCTATCTTTCCATGATCCTGTTTATATTCGGTTAACCGCCGAATTTTTGAGCTCATTAATTATTGATGATGAAAATCAAACAACCTGTTTTTGAATGTTTAACGAAAGTTACACTTATACTTTCAATCAACTTGCTGTTTTGTTGCAATTTCCTGTAGGGGAGGGTGTGCGATATGAAATGCCCACCGGGGAACAATGGGTAAGTTCGTATAAAATGTTTTAGAAAGGAATAACGGGAACGTTCTTACAAAATATCGAAGGTGTTAGAGCCACCCTTATTCACAACCCGGCCATCCGCTATTTTCGTCAGATTTTAGCCACTACTGTTTTTGGTCGGTCAAACACGAGTAAGGTAAATGAACGCGAATTGATGTATCTCATGGCTGCTTTTGCACAATTTAAAATAAATCATGTCCCGTTTATTCTTCATCATATGAAAACTGTAACCGCCGGCAAAGGACCTATATCCTTTGGCGGTCTTATTACCACAATTGCTAGAGCCTTAGGACTAGAAGCACATTTCTCTACAATGGAATCTATTCCCGTCGAAACCATCGATCTAAACACGGCTAGGAATATGAAATTAGTAAAACCACGTAGAGACGGAAAATACGAGATTTTAATTGGTAATAAAGTGTTAACGGGTTTTATTTTACCAAACCCGAGTCGCACTGATGTGACTAACGAGAGAAATTTTCTTTATTTTGACACACGCCCCGCGCACATTCCGATGAATGATGCCGCTGGCGGGGCTGATGATGAACCTAACCCACCCGCACAAGATGCGCAATTTTCTTCTGATTATGTTGCAGGTACTTCTACAAGCCGAGTCCCGAGGAGACCAGAGGACGAACCACGTGAAGGTCTTGAAGGGGTTCTACATGAGTTGATGCTACAAGGCGAAGCAAATGCCTTAAGAGACCAAAGAATCCAAAATCTGACAACTCAACAAGCATTACTGCTGCAGCAACAAAACATGATGTATGCTCAACAAACTGAGATGCACGCTCAGCAGAATAACATGCTGCAAATCTTTACCCAAATGCAACAAGGACAAAACCGTATGGCAGAGCTTATCCACGGAATGGCCGGCATGTCCTTCCAGACAGAAGAAGAGAATCCAGACGTGGGCACGTCAGGAAATGTCAGACGCACACGAGGCAGAGGCAGTCATGGGTAGCTGACATCACAGGTTTCACTTTCCTTTTTCCACCTTATTTTGACGCATTGGGGACAATGCTCGGTTTAAGTGTGGGGGAGGAAATTTATTGCTTTTAATTTTTTGCTTTCTAGGTAGAAATTTTAATTTCGCATATTAAAAAATTTTTTATATATATATATATATATATATATATATATATATATATATATATATATATATATATATATATATATATATATATATATATATATATATATATATATATATATATATATATATATATATATATATATATATATATATATTATTTTAGAAATGACACGATACTAGAAACAAGCCATTCTAGAAAGACTTAGGAAAAATATTGATAATATAGGTACCGTCCTTACACCTTGAACCCCTTGATTATGCGGATGAATTTAAATACTTATTATGTTAAAACCACCCTCTTTATTAGTTTATATTAGCAGTCAGCACCATCCTAAGCACACACTAAGTAGGAAGTCGATGCAAATAAGTGTATGATCTCAAAGTTAAAAGAATAAATCAAGAGAAAAAAATGAATGAATGAAAAGAAATTCTCCTTCTAAGTTAGGTGGTCCTTACCCGATCATTTAGCCGAACGGTGTAAAATTCTTTATTCTATTGATATATGCAAAAAGAAAAAAAATTGATGAAAATGAGATCATAGTCACTAACAGGCTATCCTACCATGAGTGTGAAGGGATAACGGGCTTAATGTGATTGCGCTAGAATGAAAGAGAGGTGTGTGGGTCGAGGTATAATAACATGATTCGGATTTGTCTGTATAAGATAGGAGTTCTCGATTATTTTTTCAAGATAAAAAGTGTCATTACGGTATCATTAGTATCAATACATAGTACTTATCTTTCTAACTAATGCCTATGATACTCGTGTCTAATCTAAACTAGCACTTAGATTGTTTTATTAATTTTGCTTGAGGACAAGCAAAGGTTTAAGTTTGGGGGAATTTGATAACACGAAATTATATTGTGTTTTTGGCTTGATTTACATAAATAAATATTATGTTTTATTAAGTTTTCCGAATTTATTTATTGCTATTTACTATATTTATTTATTATTGCAGAAAATCGAGTCGGTTGGAAAAAAGTCGAAAAAGTGAAGAAAATAATTAAATTGAAGAAAAGAATTTAATTGAAGAGAAAGAAAATGAGGAGAAAGAAACTGAGAGGAAAGAAAATGCAAAGAAAGGAAATAGAAGGAAAGAAAAGAAAAGGGAAGGAAAATAAAAGTGGTGGGTCCCACCATACATACACATGGCGCAAGCCATGAGTGTGGCGCCCACCACACTTTGCTGAACGTGGCGCAAGCCACACATGAAGTGGCGCAGGCCACTTTTGCTAAGTCTCTACCCGCCCGGTCTTTACGGCGTGCGCTTCTCATGCATATCAGTCTGTTTTGAAGCCCAATAATAAGCCCATTAAATCCTATATTTTCTCAACCTATTATGGATTTTCACTCCTATAAATAGCATCAATTTCCATTAGTTTGACACACAGTTTTTTTTTACGAGATTGGAGCAACAAATCAAGGCAATTATTTTCCAGTTTTATTAATTTAGTTTAGTGAGTATTTTTGCTATTTCTTTTGTACGGATTGGAGCTTGGAATAAAGGAACATCTCATCAAATATTATTTATTCAGTTTTTTATTTTATTTTATTATTTATTTAATTTCTTATGTTTGATTTATTATTTATGAGTAGTTTATTTAAATTATATTTTTCCTGCATTGTTATTTTATTTATTATGTCTAGCTAAATTTTATATATATCCGTATGTAGACGAAGTAACCAGGAGGAATTAAATTAAAATCGGTATAAATTATTTTACTAAATTTACAATTAGGCGAGATCTCTTAAAATTAATTTTAATACTTTTTGTTACGAAAATAAGGAAAGTAAATTAAGGTAAATTCAATAGAACGAAAGTTTGCGAATTTAACCGGATAGCTGAGGTTTAGCATTTATTTTAAATTCAATAGAACGAAAGTTTGAGGGTTTAAAATTAATTGGGATTTATTTATTTTCAAAAAGGATTTCAAAAAACTTATGGGCGAGCGAAAGCAGGCATAGGACTTTAGTAATTTAATCTAAATCAAAAGAGCGAAAGTTTGAGACAAGGATTTTTAAATGAGTATTTTTCCACTAAGAAGTATTTTTAGCATACTAGCCTTAACTGATATTTGATTTAATTCCCGACAATTAACGAGTTACATACAGATATATTGTTATTATCTATTAATTAAACTTTAGTTCTAATTATTTCTGCCATAAACCAACCAAAAGAAACAATTAGCCTTAGCTTTACACCGTGATACTAGATAACGTTAGATCGATTTTTAAGTCTCTGAGGGATCGATAATCTTTAAAACTACACGTACGAATGTGCACTCGCAGAACCATTCCTTTAGATATATAGTCAAGCGATCACTCACCTATTTGTCGCTCCCCCGAAAAGACACCGGGTCAGATAGGGTACAGACGCGAACGGTCAGCGAAGAGAGAAATGAAATGAACTGAATAGAGTCACCAACTAGGCATTTTTATCCCGAAGGAAAGGTAATGCTTCATAAACCTAGAAAAGATGGATAAGAAGGCCGTGAACCAGAGAAACTGAGAAAGGGGGTTGGTTATAACCTGGGAAGGTATTAGCACCCAGATTGTCCGCCGTACTCGACGGGATCCACGCTTAAAAGATTATGTTCAAAAGGGGTAAGTGTATGTGCTATCTGTGTGCAAAAAGCTGGAAACGAATATACAAGTTTCAGTGCAAAAAGGGTGAATTGCTCAAGAACTGAGGCTTAAAAGAGAATGCTGAAGGAGGGGGAAGATAAAGAGACTTTTGTTCGATAACTGTTAAGTTATGCCTACGTATCCTCGCGTGCAATGAGGAAGTCAGAACACCGTAGTTCGACTCAAAGAGACTGAAGGATAAATTGACTGATGAACTGCTTGCTTGCCTATGCTCAAGTGTATGACTCGTCTGGCTCGAGTGCTAACTGTCTTACATTAGACGGAAGAAGCAAGTTCTCGTTTATGAATGAAGGTGATGAGAAGAGAATCCCGAAGGAGACGGTTATTGTTTGTTTTTGTGTTTTTCAGTTTTGTTATTGTTTTTGGTGTTTTGCATAAGTTGATGAGCTTAAGCCTAAATCAAGGGCTTGCAAACTCATTATATCCTCCCTGATTAGGGATAATGAGAATACTTAAGTATGAGATAGGCATCTCAACTTAATTACCATGATGATGTAGGATTAAGATCATTAACCTACTTGTGAATATTTAGATATTTTTGGGTTTTTGTTTAGTGTTAAGTAATGAGTTTAATCCCTAATAATAGATTAGTGGGCTCATTACACCATCCTAATAGAAGGATAATAGATGAGAACACTTAAGCTGAGGAAGATACCTCAACTTAATCCATGGTTAGGGATTAAATTCATTAGATAACAAAGCCTTTATTAAGTGGATTTTAATTAAGGGATGAGATTAAGAGATGAGTTTTATGATTTGTAAGACAACTTGAGGGAGACATGTCCATTGAACACTAGGGTTAGTCCTTCTTAACCATAAAGGAAGTATTAGAACCCTAATGTAAGGCCCAAGTTACAAGATGAAGTCTTAGTGATTATTAAGTGAATTGATTAATAGGTTTAAACAAATTAAAGGTTTAACACTTAGGATTAAAGTTATACACTCCATCCTAAGAGAAGGATGCAGGCATAACCCTAATTCCAAAGTCCTAAAACTTTAAGAGTTTAGTCTCTGAATATTAAGATGAGAAGAGAGACTCAAGGAGACTTAAAGGTAAAAAACTAAGGGGGACTAATCACAACCCTAATTATTATCATGCTTGGATGTTCCTATGGTTTGTAAGGCTTAAGAAATATCTTAAAGGAAGCCACCAATGGAAGAAGAAGATGAAAGGAAGATGAGAAAGAAGAACAAGTTACTTACTTCATTGAAGAAGATAAGTAACCTGAAGAAAGAAAGTGAGAAAGAATGAACACAAGTGAACAAGTTCACTTCAAAGAAACCAGCAAGATGCATATGAAAGAGATAAAGAGAAATGATAAGTGAAGGCAAATCCACTTCTCAAAGTAACTTACCACCTGAAAATGTTAGCATTAATGCATAAAGTATGAAACATAAAGAAATGACATGAAATGAAATGAGATGAGATGAGATGAAATGACCAAAGTCAGAAGTGTTTATGCAATGTTAATGTCATGTGAGATGATGCAAAGGCATACAAAATGCATATGTATGACCATACAAAGATGAGATGCCAATGGAAGCATGCTTTGAAGTTTGAAAACACATGAAAGTAAATGAAATAAAATGAATGCAAATCATGGCAAATGGATGAAGGAATGATCAAGCATGATTCTAATATGTCCTAAGATGTCTAAGATGACATATGAATGCAAGAGATGTCATGGAAATTCATGTATGGATACATATGCAAGATGAATGCAAATGAACACATAGAATTAGGGTTTTATGGACAAGCAAGATGCAAGTGAACAAAACAGAAGCATATGACATGATAAAATTTTTAAACCAAGCTCAAACAAACCCTAATCCCATACTAGGTCACACCCCAAAGGAGAAGGTCAGAATCCTAACCAATCACAAGTTATGAATTTCCTAAGTTTCTAGGGTTTTTTGGGTGGTCAAAAGGAAAAAATGCAAATCAAATTGAAAATGCAAGATAAATTTATGAGCAAAATGACCTATAAACTACATGCAATACACAAAACAATGCAAAAAGAATCATCTTCAAACTCTTCTTGGTTAGGCATAAATGATTTTTTAAAGTTAGGGTTCAAAAAATGAAATTTAATGACCCTTAATTCAAAGAAAATTCACAAACTATGATCAAACCCAAAAAGAAATTTGTATGAAGAGTTTGAAAATGTTTCTAAATGCAATGGGATGATTCATGATTTTTTTGGTGATTTTTAGAAACCTAAATGTATTTTTAATTAATTAAAAGACTTTAATTAATTAAAAATAACATTTAAATATTTTAAAAATACTTTTTTAATGCAAAAAATAAAATAAAAATCATTTTCAGGTTGAGAAAATTATTTGAAACAAAAATGCAAAGTTTCATATTTTTGTGATGAGTTTTGATATTTTAAATTAAATATGCAAAAGAAATGGATAAAAATGAAATTAAAATGAATAAAATGCAAAGTAATATGATCCAGAGGCCCATATTCAAACTAGAAAGGGAGGGAATTGACCACGCGCGCATCTGAACGACCCACATTCAAACTGACTTTTAATTATGTTTTTAATTAATTAATCAGGATTAAAAGGTAATAACTCAATCTGGACCACACACTACTAACCCTAATCCTCATTTAACAGCCACAAACGCGTCTGGGGAATTAATCATAGATTAGGGTTTAATGAATTTCAGGTGGCTGGAGAAGACCTCCGGTCATCTTCTCCAACCAACCAAAATTTCTCTCTCTCTCTCTCTCTCTCTCTCTCTCTCTCTCTCTCTCTCTCTCTCTCTCTCTCTCTCTCTCCCTAGGCTATGAGAACCTCCCAAACTCTCCAAAATCACTCCCCAAACATCAACAATCAAGAATCAGCCCCCAAAAACAATTTATCATTCACTAAACACAAGATTCGAAGCAAATCGTAAAATTGAACAAAACTTTCAGAAGTTCACTACATGCTTAATATCTAATCATTTTCAAAACAAATTACATCAGGGTGATCAGTGAAGCATGAAGATTCATTTAGAAACTTAAAATGCAAGTTCTGGAAAAAAGTTCTTGAGGTTACCTGAGGTTGAGCTTTCCGATTCTGGGCTTTCTGGCCTCCTCCCTTATGCAAATCAACTTTAATGAACCCCTTGAGGATGATGTGAAGCTTAGAACAAGTTTGTATGGCTTGGTTTGAAGGTTTTGTCTCTGCTGCACCAGAAATCGTATTTGTGTTTGGCTGTGTTTCAGGCTATGGTGAAGGGTGGGAAATGCTCCTTAGGTTATGAGGAGATGATTAGCGAAAGAAAATTGAAGTTTGAGTGGCTAAGCAGTGAGTTTCGAAAGCTTGAAGGTTTTGACAAATTTTGGGCAATCTGAGTTCTAGGATGATTCAGCTGCTTGTGTGTTATGAAATGTGTTCCATAAGGATAGTATAGGCCAATGAGAGTGTTCAGAAAGTGGGTGGTGGCATAGTGTGATTGGTATGGGCCAAGTTGCAAAAAAGTCAAGATTTTGTACTTTGAGGTATGGGCATGGTGCAGGCCTGAGTTCTTGGGGTGTCTGGCCTCAGCTGACTTTGTGGAGAGCCATGGAATTGGTTTAGGCATGCTGGCACAAGTGGATGAGAGGTTCATACCATTTTGCAACTTTTGAGAGTTTTGGCCCTTTTGTGATTTCTTGAAGTTCAAGTCATGAAAATGCATGGTTCAAAGCATAATTCTGATGTTTAGAGGTTTGTTTGACATGTTGTGAAGTACTTGTGCCTATTAGAAGTCATTGGAATGCTTGAATATGCCACTTTGCAAAATCCCTCTTTAACATGAAACTTGAAATTTTAGGATTTTTGCCAACTTTGAAAGGCCATATTTTGAGTTCTAGGATGAATCAAGACATGTTCTTGTACTTTTTGAAAAGGGAAAGACCTAATCTACAACTTTCATGACCAAGAAATTTTCATTTGAAGCATTTTTGGTTGAGAAAGAGGAGGTTGAAAAACTTTCCCAAAATGGAAAGTTTCCATTACAAGTCATTTCCATTTTTGGCAAGTTTGCAAATGGCCCAAAATTCTTCAATCTTGTGAACTTCCAACAACTTATTAGATCAAATAAAGATCATAGAACTTCAATTTGATGAAAATACCCCTTTGGTTCCATTGTTGGGGGCCTCAAATGCCCTGATTTTGACTTAACTTGCTCAAGAAGTTACCTAGTGAACAAATGACTTCCACAATGAATTTCTTCATAAAACTTGGTACACATGATCCTTATAACATCTTAAGAACATTAGAAACAATAATGGCCCAAATATTTGGAGTTAAGGCCTCTAAAACCAAAACCCTAATTTTGGTCATCTGTGTAGTGAAAACCCTAGCTCTGCTTCCATGCCTTGCCAATTCTTGTGATTTCTTGACTTATATGAACTTTGAGGAGCATAATATGATGATAGAACACACATGGACCCTCTTGGAAAGATTTAAGGCCTTTGGGATGGCTCAGATGGATTCTTGGATTGCTCATATCACAAACCCTAGATGCAGATGAATTTGAACTATGTAGATAAAACAAATATGCAATATGAGGTGGAATGCTTATGTTTATGATCACAAGCCATGGCGTGATATGAGTGAGGGCATATTTGGGGTGTTTACAGCTGCCCCTATTCAAACATAAGTTAGCTGTGCAGGGTGTAAGCGCCTGGCTTATCAGACAAACAAGATAACTTGTGGTTGAATACTAAAGACAGTCCAAAATTTGCACTCGCTGAATAGAAGAAGAAAAGGGATATAAATTGTGAAACATAGTATAGTATGATTATCAAATGAAGGCGATGGAGGATGACCATTGAGCAGAGGACGGCTGATGGGGATAAATAGTAAGTAAAGCAATGACGGGGACGACCGACATGCTGGGGAGATAAAGAGATCATGATGGGGACGGGCATCAGGCAAGGAGATAATATTCTTTGGGGATTAAAGAAAAGCAATGATGGGAATGGCCATCAGGCTTGAAAAGTAAAGTAAACAATGATGGGGACGACCATCAGATTAAAGAATAAATGAAATAATGATGAGGGACGGTCATTGAAGGTGAAGGACGATCACCTAGCAGGGGATGATTGCTCTTTATCACAACATATGACGAATGTCAGATAGAAAAGGTCGACGATGGGGACGGCCATCAGATAAGCATGATGAAGGACGATCATCAAGAGGTGAAGGACGATCACCTAGCAGGGTACGGCTGCTATCGAGGTTTATCACGACATAGGACGAATGTCAGATAACAAGATAAACGATGGGGATGGCCATCGGATATAATGATGAGGGACGGTCATCAAAAGGTGAAGGACGATCACCTAGCAGGGGACGGCTGCTCTTTATCACGACATAGGACGAACGCCAGATAGAAAAAGGTTCCACTAATGGGTACATCACTGGGGAAATGGATGAGGGACGGTCATCCAAAGGTGAAGGACGATCACCTGGAAGGGGACGTCTTTCGAAAGTATCATGACATAGGACGAATGTCGGATAGGAGAAAAGTTGCTTTGTTGGCGACTTACTAGGGAACGGTAAACACGGACGAGTGCTCACGCTCAAGAATAAAAGGTATAAGTGTTTGACGCTGTGTATAGATTAAGGATGCGAACGAGCATCCTTAGGACCGTGACACGAACGAGTATCAGTAGAAACAAACGCCGACGCGTGTTCAGAGATGATGATACGGACGAATACCAACTGGTTAACAAAGAACACGGACGAGTGTCGAATCTTTTGAGAAGTGATGTATAAACAAGATACGGACGAGTATCGGGGACTTCTGTACAAGTATGAATGAGTATTGGTTTGTTGGCGAAGTATGAGCAAGATACGAGCGAGTGTTCAACTTGCTGGGGAATGTATGACACGAACGAGTGTCAAACATATATACTATAAGTTATGAACAAATATTTGTATGTGAGAGTGCAAAAATGTGTTCTGGCGACCTGTGGGGATAGGATGACACAAACGGGTGTCGAAAAGAGTGTGTTATAAATAAGTACTTGGTTTGCAACAAGTGTTTTGGCAACCATGCTGGGGGAATATGACACGGACGAGTGTCAAAAGAGCATGTATAGGTATCCGTATTTGAGAGTGCAAAGGGGATGCTTCGACTTTTATTTGCAGGGGATGTGAGTTTTTATATACGTTGCCGATGAAATACTGATGGTAATTTGCAGGTGACTGGCTCGAACCTGACTTGTGATCATGCAAATGTTTGATTTTTGTTGCAATGCTCCGTATTAGACGGAATGCTACGCTTATTTGGTGAATATGATGCAAATGCTATGATTATGCAAAGGAGAAACCAATCCGGGATTCGGATCCTACTGGGATAAAGATCTCTGGCTGATCTGATTGGAAGAATAACCCGGCCGGGGGGGAGATCATTGGTAGATCTGTCAGGAGATATAGCTCTGCTTGGGAAGATAGATCATTGGTAGATCTATCCATAAGGAGAACTTAGCTGGGGAGAAGGACACTTCCTTCACTTTGTTGTGTAAGAGTTTCAGTCATTGCCCTTCCGGGGAGAGGATGGAAACTCTGTGGGGAGATAGTGCTTTTAATCTTTGCTGAGGATGAGAGATCTGGCACTCTGGTGGGGATCTTAGCTGGGGACGCTTCTGTTGAATACACTTGTGCTGGGGATGAGGAGGCTTTGACAGCTTTGTTGGGGGAAAAGCATTTCAGATACTGCTTAGGGAGGAGGTATGCTGGGGAAGTGTGCTTGGCATGCCCCATATTGTGTATTGAATACCTGCAACCTGTTAAGACAAAAGAAAATGCACAAGTATATCGAGGCATCCCTAACCGGATTCCGTCATAGGAGTTAGACTTTCCTGAAAGTAATATATTTCATTCAAGCATTTTATTAAAAAAAATGGCTCATTTGTTTTATGCAAGTGTTGTATTATGAACATTGGACATTTTGCAAACGAAACAAAAAATGTACAAAATGAGGTGTGACTGAAAATTCTGATTTTATTAATTTTGGGTGCCCTGAATTCGCAAATACAGTCAAAGAAACAAATCCCCTGAAATGAGGAGATTGCTATAAATTGGGAAAATAAAGGTGTTGGCAATGTTGACGAAGACGCTCCATTGAACTTCCTTTACTATGACCTGTATGACCTTGACATTCTTCTTATCTTGCTTTATGAAGGAGGCTGATTCTGAACGATGCTTTATCCTTTCGAAGCTTTCCATGTTGTCAGCGATACAGACGAATTCAGAATGCAGTTGTTCGCTTATTCCCTGATTTTGCATGGATCGCCCTTTCGGGTTTTCAATCCACCAGGATACCCATTTTTGCCTGAGTTGTCCGATGCGGCTTTTCAACTCAGCGGGTGTACATTTTTTCAATTTTCCCTTATTTTTGCCCGAGTCTTTTATTCTGTTTTTGACTCGCCAGGATGCGCTATTTTTGCCTGGACTTACATTCTGTTTTCATGTCCAGCGGGTCATTTTATGCGAAGTATTTTTTAACTGCATCTGAATTCACAGGGGATAAGAAATCTTCACCATCCATGGTAGTGAGCATCAGTGCTCCACTAGAGAAAACCTTCTTTACTATGAATGGACCATCGTAGTTCGGAGTCCATTTGCCCCTGTGGTCTGTATGAGGAGGAAGGAGTCTTTTCAACACAAGATCTCCTACTTGGTATTCCCGAAGCCTGACTTTTTGATCGAAGGCTTTCTTCATCCTTTTCTGATATAACTGCCCATGACAGATAGTAGCTAATCTCTTTTCTTCGATCCGATTCAGTTGATTGTACCGAGACCGGACCCACTCTGCTTCGTCCAACTTAACATCCATCATTACCCGTAACGAGGGTAGCTTAACTTCAACGGGTAGGACTGACTCCATACCATACACAAGCTGATAAGGTGTTGCCCCGGTAGACGTTCTGATTGAGGTTTGATACCCATGCAAGGAAAATGGTAGCATTTCATGCTAGTCTTTGTAAGTGACCACCATCTTTTGCACAATCTTCTTGATGTTTTTGTTAGCTGCCTCAACAACGCCGTTCATCTTTGGTCTGTAAGGAGAAGCATTGTGATGTTGGATTTTGAAGTCCCGACATAGTTTTGCCATCATTTTGTTGTTCAAATTGGAACCATTATCAGTAATGATTCGCTCGGGTACTCCATATCGATAGATGATGTCTCTTTTCAAAAATCTGGCTACCACTTGTCTAGTGACGTTTGCATACGAAGCTGCTTCAACCCATTTGGTGAAGTAATCAATGGCTACCAGGATGAATCTGTGGCCATTTGAAGCAATCGGCTCGATCTTTCCAATCATGTCAATTCCCCACATGGCAAAGGGCCAAGGTGAAGACATCACGTTCAAAGGATTTGGAGGCACATGTACTTTGTCTGCATAGATCTGGCATTTGTGACACTTTCTGGCATAGGCACAACAGTCTGCATCCATTGTGATCCAGTAGTAACCTGATCTTAATAATTTCTTAGCCATTTCATGTCCTCCAGCATGGGTACCGAAAGATCCTTCATGCACCTCGTGCATCATCAAGTTTGCCTCTTTCTTATCAACACATCTGAGTAGCACCATGTCAAAGTTTCGCTTGTATAATGAACCATCAACATTAAGGAAGAAACTATCATCCAACCTTCTTAATGTCTTCTTGTCATTAGATGATGCCCCAGGTGGGTATGTTTGATCCTCTAAGAAGCTCTTGATGTCATGGAACCATGGCTTGTCATCTTTAGCAATGTCCACAGAAAAAACGTATGCTGGTCGGTCTAGTCTGGATATCGAAATCCGAAGCACATAATTTGCAGTTTGAACTTTGATCATGGACGAAATGGTAGCTAGAGCATCTGCAAACTGATTTTTTTCTTGAGGGATATACTCAAGTTTGACTGTTGTGAAGAAAGTCAATAATCTCCTCGTATAGTCACGGTATGGGATCAGATGCTCTTGGTGAGTGTACCATTTGCCGTTGGTATGATTGATTACCAAAGCTGAATCTCTGAAAACATTTAAAGTCTTGATCCTGAGATCAATGGCTTCCTCGAGACCCATGATACATGCTTCCTATTCAGCTTCGTTATTAGTGCATGCAAAAGTGAGTTTTGCCGAGAAAGGCATATGAACTCCATCAGGTGTAATGAACACTGCACCAATTCCACGACCATTCATATTGACATCCCCATCAAACATCATTGTCCACTCTTCTTCTGGGTCAGGCCCTTCAGTGTGAATAGGCTCTTCATGATCTTTTTCTTTTAGGTACATGATGTCTTTGTCGCTCCCCGGATTTCCATCCTGGTACAAACGCGAAAGTGGCGCGGAAAGAGGTAGAGTCGCCAGCCAGGCATTTTTATCCCAAAGGAACGGGAATGGTAATGCTGCACAAACCAGAGGAAAAGAAGAGGAAGGACACAGGTCCTACGAACCAAAAAGACTGAGTTCGGGAGTCGGTTACGACCTGGGAAGGTATTAGCACCCAGATCGTCTGCCGTACCCGACGAGATCCACGCTTGCAAAGAAAACTGTTTCAAAGGGTGACGGGATGAAAGCTGCTGCAAAGAAAAGAAACTGAACTGGATAATAGAAAATAAGAGGAAACTGAACAAGAAATGAAGAGGAAAAAATGTAGGGAAAATAAAGATTATGCTCGAACGGGCCCTACCCCGCTGCCTACGTACCTCATCGGGAAAATGAGGATCAGAGATGCCATAGTTCCCCTAACTAGGGGTGGAAAAGATTTCTTGTGAATTAAGGCTTGAACTGCCTATGCCAATGCTCAGGTGTTGCAGACTCGGACGACGAGTGCATAACCGTCTTGCAAAATGACAAGTAGGAGCAAGTTTGTGTTCGGAGCGAATGAGATGAGAAAAAAATTCCCGAAGGAAAGACGCTTATTGTTTGTTTGTGTTTTTTATGAAGCTTTTTATGAGTGTATCACAAGGAAGTGAACTCAAGCTCTTTTCCATGGAATGTGCACTTGTCACTACATTCCAAGATGGAATAATAGAACAAGCACACTCAAGTAAGGAGAAGATCCCCAAAACTTGAATCCAGAGATTAGGGCCTAAGCTCACTAACTCATTAACTTAGTAAGTGTTTTTGGTATTTACAATGAAGAAGTGTGTTTTATGATTTTCTTTGTGAAGATGATATCTTGATCAGACTTGTGCATCACAAGATAAGCTTGTACTATCCCAAGATAGGAAGACTACAAGCACCTCATGGGATAAGGCTATTGCTCAAGGTATCACTTCAAACTTTATTAGGTGTTTTCTTTAGGATTTTGAGATGAGAAGAAAGAAGAAACCAAAAGGATCACAAAGGCAAAAGTCTAATGGGGGCCTAAAGATTCCTAAGTGTTGTCATGCATGGATATCCTAAGGTTAGTGTGGTTTACTATCCTAATGAAGAAAGAAAGAAGGAGAGAAGAAGAAGAGAGGAGGGAAGTAAGGCCTAAGCCCAACAATTAAAAGGTTAGCACAAGTAAGAATAAGAAAATAATAGATGAGATTTGGAGATGTGGGAATCACATCCAGAATCACATCCACACCTCTCACTTACCATAGCCCCTGAAAAGGTTAGCAACATAAGCATAAAAGCAAAACAAAATGAACAAAATGACATGCCAACATCATACAAACAGAAGTGAAGTCATACATACAAAAGCTTAATGCAAATGCAAGTAACAAGAATGAGAAAAGAAGCATGCCAGTCAATTAGGAAGCAACATGAAACACATGGCAAAACAAAGTGAACTTAGGAAAGATGCAAAGCAAAATAAGAAAAACAAAAACTCAAGGCACAAGACCAGAATTAAATACAAGTTAAATAAATGCTTAAGAAGCAAGAGAGATGAGGAGAAGAGAAACACAAGGCTAAACATTCACATAATGGGAAGAAAGAAGCAAAGAAGTGAGGTGGATGCACATAAGAAAAAAAGAACTTAAAAGGTAAGCAAATCACAAAATTTCTAAGACACAAACCCTAAACCAAGATCATAAAGGTATCAATACCCTAAAGAGACCCCAAATGAGATGAAGAAGTTGGCACAAGTGCCCTTCTAAGCAAATGAGAGAACTTATGATCAAAAAGAAGGAAAATGGGACAAGTTAAGAACAAAAATTCAAATTAAATTAACAATGCACCCAAAAATTCCACAACTTTGGACAAATGATCTTCAATCATGACATAACAACATGCCAAAAGGATAGGAAGAAATTCAGAGGCTAGACAAGTCAAATGGGGACATAAACATGAACTAGGGTTAAGAAACTTCAATCAAAAGTCAAAGGTCAAAACCAAATGAACAAGATTCTAAAAATCAAAAAAAAAATCAAACATGAACTACATCTTCTTATGAATCCAGAGCAAAAAGAACCAACAAGAAATTCAAAATGATGATCACTATGGAAATTGGACAAGACAACATGCACAAAATGGAATTAAAATGAATTAATTACATGAGGGAATTTATTTACACGTGGCTATTTAAAATAAATGGAAAAGAAAAATATGGAAAATTAAAGAAAACTCAAATGAACATCCCTGAATTATTTCAGAATTTTTGGACACTTAGAAGTATTTTTAAAAATTGAAAAGCAAAAATGAAACAAAGTGAAATAGAAAAAAGAAATAAAAATAAAATATGAGGCTGGGGGTGTGAAGAGCAAGGGAAAGCATTGCAAATCAATTGGGCTCAATCAAGGAGGGGTGTGGATAGAAATATGAGCCCATTGGGTCTGCGCAGGTGCACAATATATTGGGTGGAAATTCAGGGAAAATATGGAAAAAACATAAGCCAGAAGATCAAATGGACACATCCTATCACTCAGCTCATTAAATGACGTGGCAGATTCATTGGACCAAAGCTGATGGAACACAACAACTATCATGAGGTGCACAACATAAATAATATTCAGAATGAAATTATAAAAACAAAATGCACATGAGGGGGAGGGGGTCATTAATTGACGTGGCACACACACATGCGTTGAGATGGAATAATCTGAGGGTTGAGAGACCTTCTTCTCCAATGAGACCCTAATGCGCAGCAACCTAGAATCCGGTGACCGGAGCTAGGGCTCCGGCACCGGAAAATGCAAAACATGAACAAACAACAATAAAAATGAACAAAAACCTCCAGATCAATTAATTGGACCACCCTGAATTCAAAAATGATGATGAAATTCTCACTGGATCAAAGAATTTTACAGATCGAACACAAACAGTTTCTACCCTGAAAATTCAAATCCACATAACAAGCTCAATAATGCATCAATTTTGAATCTAAAACCAGCAGAATGATCAACATAACAAGATCTGAGGATTTGGAACTCACCTGAACTTGCAGCTCTTGAAATAGCTTGTTAGAAGCCAAGATAATGAAGCCAATCCACTCCAAATGCGCTCTAGTTGCAAAATAAATGCAACTAGAGTCTTAAATCTGGCTGGATCTGAGAGTTTGCAGCCAACTGCCCTGAAATGGCAAAGTGATGAATCTTGAGAAATAGCTTGCACAATGGAGAGATTTGTGATCCTGAGCTCTCAAGGATGAAGGATCTGTGATTTGTTTGTGAAGAGAGTAAGTGTGTGAAGAGATTCGAATGAAAATGCAATTTGAGCAAAAACTTGAAATCTGAGAAATGAGTGAGATCTGGATCCTTCTAAAACCCTAATTTTCTTTTATATGAGGTCATGAATCAATGCTGAAGGAATGAGGGTATTTTCACGTGTGAAGAGAGAATGTGAGTGATTTTGCAAAATTGACAAGTTTTGTGTGATCTCATGAAAACCTCATGCATTTCCTTGCCTCTTGCCCATGTGCACTCACAATCCCACCCTTGATTTCAAACCAACAAGATCCTGGCCATTGGATGAGAGTGTCACACTCTTTTCATGTTCATGCACTTTTTTCACTTTTGGAATGAAATTCTCATTGCGCACGAATTTGATGTAATTCTTGGAGCAATATGGGCCATTTGTATTGCATTGTAATATTGGAACCTCATTTGGGATGTACCAATACTCAAAATTAAGTTTCATGCCTTTTTGCTTTGGTGCACAAATGAAAAATCAACTTTTGCCCTAGTTTTGCATGAATTTTCGAGGGCTCTATCTCTTCAACCATGAAGGCTATGAAAAAGTACTTGTACTTTTTGAAAATGGGAGGCCTTAATCTCCAACTTTAATGTTTGACTTTGGTCCATTTGAAGAATTTTTCACCAAGTTATGATCACTTGAATTTTAGGGCAAAAACTTGCCAAAAATGGCATTTTCCATAACCAACTTCACACCACTTTTGCAAAACACCTCAAAACCTCATGATTATTGATCTTTGAACTTTCCAAACCTCTTTTAACATTATAAGAACATACCTTGGCTAGAAAAATGGGATTGGTCTCCTTGAAATCCCACAGTTGACTTTTCTAAGGCACAATTGACCAGTTTCTTCATTTGCAAGCAACTGAAGAAATGCTTGACTTCCACAAGGAATTTTCTCACCAAATTTAATCCCTAGGATCCTCTTAACATGTGAAATACTTTTCCCAAATGAAATGGCCACAGTTTTGAGGTTTTCATGCTTGAAACTCAAACCCTAATTTGGGATCCTTGTGTAGGAGCTTTGCCTTAGCTTGGATTCCCTGATGATCTTCCAACCTTCTGAGCTTTTGCAAATGGACTTGAACTTGTAAATGCAATGTAGACCCCTCATAGGAATTGTACAAAACCATTGGGCCCCTTGTCATGGATTGTGATGCTTCAAGAACCTCCACAGATGATCATATGCCTAATGCTAGGTCATGAGAAATGTTATGCCTCATCTTTTCATGCTAGGATGCCAAGAATATGATATGTTCATGATGAATATGATGTGATATGATGCTTAAAATGAAGAGGGCAAATTTGGGGTGTTACAGCTGCCCCTATTCAAACAACTGTTAATCTAAAAAGGACGGTAGCACGGGCTATCGACCGTTCAAGATAAACTGTGGTTGAATACCAAGAAGACCTGAAATTTGCACTCTGACGAAGAATGCAGAAACTGGGAAATAAACCCAACCAAATGACGCTTTGGTGGTTGAAATGAAGAGAAAGCAGACGAGCTCCCTATGAGTTGAAACTATTATCTGGAATCAGAATACTTTGACAGACGAGTCTTCTTTAAACAATCCTGCTACGCCAGGAGCTGGACATACGAGCCCTCACACTTTGCAAAACATATGACTTGAGACAGACAAATCTCCTTCGGATATACCTGTTACGCCAGGACTGGTGATGCACTAAAGTCTATGGGATAGACATGCATAAACAAGGTAGACGAACCCTCTTCATATATTATCCGTGGATATATGGTATAAGACAGACGAGCCTTCTTCGAGCAAACCTGTTACGCCAGGTGCAACATTAATAATTGGTGCTTTAGATAGATGAGCCTCCTTCGGATATACCTGTTACGCCAGGACCGGTAACCATTTTGACATTTATTCCCACAGTCAGGATTTTAAACCTCTTCAATACAGACGAGTATTGGATGATCATCAAGACAACACAGACGAGTGCCACAAGTCAATGATACAAACGAGTATCAGACGATGATCCAAGAAACACATACGAGCGCTTCAGGCCATGATACAAACGAGTATCAGCCAATGGTATAGACGAATACCAGAAATTCAACACAGACAAGCAATTGGAATAGCCATGCAGATAAGTACCAAGATAGTCAGCATACAGATATAAGCTAACACAGACGAGTGTTAGGGATGATACAAACGAGTACCCTGCACAATGCAGACGAGCTTCAAACAGATGACGAACACAGACGAGCGTCGGGGAATACATACGAGCAACCACAAATATTACATATCAAAAACACAGACGAGTGTTGGGAATTGCAGACGAGCAATAGATATCAAACACAGACGAGTGTTGGGAAGCGCAGACGAGCAACAACAAAGTGATAACACATACGAGTGTTGGAAAGTGCAGACGAGCAATAGCAAATATCAAACACAGGCGAGAGTTGGAAATTGCAGACGAGCAACAACAAAGTAATCATAGACCACTGCTGGGGAAAGCAAACGAGCAATAACAAAGTGATAACACAGACAAGTGTTGAGAGATGCAGACGAGCAATGAAGTATGAACACAGACGAGTGCTGGAGAATGTTTCCCTGCTGATTGGGAATTCCTCAAATATCCACTGTTGGTGAAAAGAGTCTTGACAGATAAACTCTGTGGGAAATGGGCCTCCCACTGCTTGCTGGGTGTACTCCACTGGGGAAGAAAAACTACTTGGGCTACCTGCCAAGGCTTAGCTAGGGAAAATTCTGCCTGGGAGAATGTGACGCCATCCTGCAACCTGCAACAATAGAAAACACATATGTGCCCCGGGGACTTGCATGGTATGATCTGTTCATCCATCGTCACCCGACACTCAAAGAGGGTTTCAAATGTTTCCCTGCAATGTCATTTTCTTTCAAATTATCACCATGTTTTAAATGCAATGCTATTTTTGCCAAAACTTCAGGACATTTTGCAAACAAAAATAAACACAACACAACTTTTTGACTGAATATTCTTTTTATTGAAAGGCCTCTGAATAGGCAAAGATTTTACATCAGGAAGCAACCACCTGGAAAGAGGTATCCACCATAAAAATGAGAAAAGAAACTATCCTAATGGCAATGGACATGGCATCCCAATGAGTTCCCTTTCTGCTATGACCAGCATGTCTTCAAAACTCTCCATTCTTGACTTTGCTTTCTGAGAAGACGAGGGGACTGATTCCTATCCTTCTGATATTGTCAGGTTGTATGAAACGATGACTTGGTTCATATTACTCGGATCGCAGTTTTTCGCTTATTCCCTTGTTTTGCGTGGATCGCCCTTTCGGGTTTTCAATCCACCGGGATACCCTTTTTTTGCCTGAGTTGTCCGATGTGGCTTTTCAACTCAGCGGGTGTACATTTATTTATTTATTTTCACTAACTTTTGCCCGAGCTTTTTATTCTGTTTTTAGCTCGCCGGGATGCCCTTTTTTTGCCTGGACTTTAATTCTGTTTTTGTGTCCAGCAGGTCTTTTTATGCGAAGTATTTTTTAACTGCGTCCGAGTTAACAGGGGATTGGAAATCATCTCCATCTATAGTGGTGAGCATCAGTGCTCCTCCTGAGAACACTTTCTTCACTATGAATGGTCCTTCGTAGTTTGGGGTCCACTTGCCCCTGTGATCTGAACCTGGATGAACAATCCTCTTGAGCACGAGCTCTCCTACTTGATACTCTCGAGTACGTACTCGTTGGTCGAATGCTCGCTTCATTCTCCTCTGATAAAGCTGACCATGACAAATAGCCGCTAATCTCTTTTCCTCAATTAGACATAGTTGATTGTATCGAGCACGCACCCATTCAGCCTCATCAAGCTTCACATCCATCATCACACGCAATGAAGGAATCTCTACTTCAACGAGCAGGACTGCTTCCATACCATACACCAATGAGAAGGGAGTTGCCCCAGTTGACATCCTGACCGACGTTCGGTACCCATGCAGCGCAAATGGTAACATCTCATGCCAATCTTTGTAAGTGACAACCATCTTTTGCACAATCTTCTTGATATTCTTATTAGCTGCCTCCACCGTACCATTCATCTTCGGTCGGTAAGGAGAAGAATTGTTATGTTGAATCTTGAAGTCCCGACACAACTCTGCCATCATCTTGTTATTGAGATTAGAACCATTGTCAGTAATGATTCTTTCGGGCACTCCGTATCTGCAGATAATGTCTCTTTTCAAAAATCTGGCTACCACTTGACGAGTGACGTTGGCATAAGATGTTGCTTCAACCCACTTAGTGAAGTAATCAATCGCGACCAAGATGAAGCGATGACCATTTGAAGCAGTAGGCTATATTTTTCCGATCATGTCAATGCCCCACATAGAAAAGGGCCAAGGAGATGACATGACGTTGAGCGGGCTAGGAGGAACATGCACTTTGTCTGCATAGATTTGGCACTTGTGGCACTTACGGGCGTATGAACAATAGTCTGCATCCATAGTCATCCAGTAATACCCCGATCTCAGCAATTTCTTAGCCATAGCATGCCCTCCTGCATGGGTACCGAAAGATCCCTCGTGGACTTCCTGCATTAACAGGCTTGCTTCATGTCTATCCACACACCTGAGCAAGACCATGTCAAAGTTTCTCTTGTACAAAACCCCGTCTGTATTCAAGAAGAAGCTAGCAGTAAGTCGCCTTAAGGTCTTCTTGTCATTGGAAGATTCTCCAGTTGGGTATTCTTGCTTTTCCAGGAATAGCTTGATATCAAAGTACCAAGGTTTCTCGTCAGACACGGCGTCTACAGAGAAAGCATGAGCTGGAGCGTCAAGCCTGGAAATGTCAATTCTGGGCACATAATTCCAACACAAGACTTTGATAGACGAAGAAAGAGTGGCCAGTGCGTCGGCAAATTGATTTTCATCACGTGGTATGTATTGAAGCTTAACTGTTGTGAAGAACGTCAACAGTTTTCTGGCATAATCCCTGTAAGGAATTAGATGCTCTTGATGAGTATACCACTTGCCGGTTACCTGGTTAATAACGAGGGCTGAATCTCCGAATATATCGAGGGTCTTAATCCGAAGATTAATAGCCTCCTCTATTCCCATTATGCATGCCTCGTATTTCGCTTCATTGTTGGTACAGCCAAAAGTAATTCTGGCAGCGAAGGGAAAGTGAACACCTTCGGGAGTGATAAGAACAACACCAACTCCACGTCCATTGATATTGACTGCCCCATCAAACATCAACTTCCATTTGGATTCAGGGTCTAGCCCCTCCTACGGAAGTGGTTCCTCGCAATCGTTTGCTTTGAGGTACATGATGTCCTCATCAGGGAAATCAAACTTCATTGGCTGATAATCATCTTTAAGAGGTTGTTATGCAAGGTAATCTGACAATACACTTCCTTTGATGGCTTTCTGAGAGGTATACTGGATGTCATATTATGTTAAGATCATTTGCCACCTAGCAACCCTTTCGGTTAACGCTGGTTTCTCAAAGAAGTACTTGACAGGATCCATTTTGGAAATTAGCAGTGTGGTATGAGTCAACATGTATTGTCTCAATCGGCGAGCAGCCCATACCAAAGCGCAACAAGTTTTCTCGAGCAGTGAGTAACGGGATTCACAGTCGGTAAACTTTTTGCTAAGGTAATAAATAGCGTACTCTTTTCGACCAGACTCGTCATGTTGGCCTAGAACACACCCCATTGACCCTTCTAGCACAGTCAAGTACATGATTAAAGGTCTTCCTTCAACTGGAGGCATTAGAATTGGAGGCTCTTGCAAATATTCTTTTATCTTGTCAAAAGCTCTTTGACAATCATCATTCCACCTGACCGTTTGCTCTTTTCTTAGCAATTTGAATATTGGTTCACACGTGGCAGTTAGATGAGATATGAACCGTGAAATGTAGTTCAACCTCCCTAAAAACCCGCGCACTTCTTTTTTTGTTTTCGGTGCAGGCATATCTTGTATTGCTTTTACTTTTGCAGGATCTACCTCAATTCCTTTCTGACTAACAATGAAACCCAGCAGTTTCCCAGAACGCACTCCGAAAGTGCACTGTTTGGATTCAACCTCAGCTTGTATTTTATCAGTCTATCAAACAGCTTCTTGAGATTCACCAGATGCTCTTCTTCGTCTCGGGACTTAGCAATCATATCGTCCACATAACACTCAATCTCCTTGTGTATCATGTCGTGGAACAATGTGACCATAGCCCGCTGATAGGTTGCCCCGGCGTTCTTCAAACCAAAGGGCATGACCTTGTAGCAGAATGTACCCCACGGGGTAATGAACGTTGTTTTCTCCATATCTTCCGGTGCCATCTTAATCTGATTATATCCGGAGAAGCCATCCATGAAGGAAAATACCGAGAATTGAGCGGTGTTATCTACCAACACATCAAAGTGTGGCAACGGAAAGTCATCTTTTGGGCTCGCTCTATTCAAATCCCGGTAGTCAACGCACATCCGGACCTTGTCGTCCTTCTTTGGTACAGGCACAATGTTAGCTACCCAAGGTGGGTAACTAGTTACGGCAAGGAATCCGGCATCCCATTGCTTCTGAACTTCCTCCTTGATCTTCATTGCCATGTCAGGACGAGTTCTTCTCAACTTTTGTTTCACAGGAGGACATTCTTCTCTCAACGGTAGCTTATGCACAACGATGTCGGTATCCAACCCTGGCATATCTTGATATGACCAAGCAAAAATATCCACATACTCTCGCAACATACCAATCAACTCTTTCTTTACTTCGGCCTACAGACTGGCCCCAATTTTGATTTGTTTCTTCATATCTTCAGTGCCGATGTTGATGATCTCAATTTCTTCCTGATGAGGCTGAATAACTCGTTCCTCTTGTTTCAACAATCTGACCAATTCTTCAGGGATTTCATAGTCTTCCTCAACCCCTTCATCAGCTTGGTAGATAGGATTGTCAAAGTCATGCATGGTCATAGCAGGAATGTTATCAATGGAATCCGGACGATCAACACTGCACAGATGATGTGCTTATTTCAGAATCTATTTATTTTGCAAAAGAGACGTAAACACAAAAGCAAAAAGGAAAAACTCATTGCCTTTTTTATATTTTTTGTGAAAAATTTAAAACAAAAGAAAGGGAACACAAATTGTATGAAAATTTCCTTTATTTCATGGTAAAATAAGTGCATAACAAACATGGTGGCCCATACAATGGATCCTAGCATCTTGGGCATAATGCTGGATTTGACAATGCAGCATGATAAGAAAAGGAAACAAATAAATTACTCTAAGTGCCAGGTAACTTGGATGATGTCTTCAGTAGACCAGTTCTTCAGCTCCTCTCCGGGCGCACACGGATGAATCCATTTGTCCCAGTCACCATCACTGTCTCCATCTTGGTTTGTCACACATATTTGGTTGCGGTCGAGCATCCCAACGCTTGTAAAAGTAATGGCTTTACCACTTGGAGACCCATTAGACCCACTAGGCTGATAACCCAAACCAAACTTATCGTCTTTCTTCTCCAATTCCAGCAATTTGCCCCAGTCTTGGGCGCTTCCTGAATGAACCACCTCTTTTTCCTGCTTGTAGGAGTGAATGGAGGTACCTTCTCTCTCACTGCTTCTCTCTACAGGAGTCAAAATGCTGACATTAACTGCTTCGAATGCTTGACACAGAGTCTCATGGATTTCTCCATCCATCTCCACATATTTGAAAGTTGATAAGTGGCTCACATAGATGTCTTCCTCTCCGCACACTGTGATTACTTGGCCATCAACCACATATTTGAGATTTGATGCAGAGTGGATGTTACAGCTCCGACAGCATGAATCCATGGGTGTCCCAACAAGCAGCTGTACGCGGGCTGAATGTCCATGACGTAGAAGATACTTTTGAATACTTGAGAACCTATTTTCACGGGTAACTCAACTTCTCCAAACACTGACCTTCTGGACCCATCAAAAGCTTTAACTATCAAATCACTGGGTCTTAGGACTATACCATCAACATTGAGCTTCATTAATGCTTTCTTCGGAAGTACATTAAGAGAAGAGCTTGTGTCAACAAGGACATGCGACAACACAACACCCTTTCACTCCATAGTAATATGCAGTGCTTTGTTATGGTTACTGTCGTACCCCGAAAAATACGACCTTACGCGATCCGAATGGACGGAGTCGCACGCCGGACGGACTGAAGAGTCGCCACCTAATTCTATTTATTCCCGAAGAGGGAAAGGGAAGATATAGATACAACCCGGGAAGAGAAGGATGAGGACAAAGGTCAACGGAACCATTGCCTGGGTTCAGGAGTCGGTTATGCAGGGAGAAGGTATTAGCACCCCCTACATCCATCGTACTCAATGGGAACCATCTTAGTTAATGCGCGCGAAAGGATGTCTATGCTTAAATGAATTGCTTGCTAGAGGGAAATGAGTTGAATTATAAGTTAGATTGAACCTAGGTGCTCGGCATGGATTGAGATCCTTGTGCCTACGTACTCCCGTCTGCAATGGGAAAGTCAGAGCCTCGTAGTTCGGCCTACTAAGGGTAGTGGTTGTTTGATTTTATTACCTTTCGTCGATGAAAGGGTTTAGGAGTTGAAATGTACTAAAGACTATGGATAGTTTATCTCGCCCAACAAGACGAGCGTCCTGCGTCGAAATAATCGGAGCGAGTAACGAGAGCTCGTTATCCTCCTTTCTACCGCTTAAGGCTCGTGGCGTACAAATCTTCTTGTTTTATTAGAATGTTTTATTTCCTAAAGCCGCTTGACGTTGGATCAAGGGTTTGGATCTAATCGGAACGTTTTGGTTTTTGAGGCTAAAGGGGTAAATGCAAGTGGAGGTTATTTTTGTGGTTTTGTTAGCGAGGCACAATGCGCTCGGCTCGCAAAGGTGGAGTAGATCCTAAACGAAACGAAAAGAATAATAAAGTGCGAGTGTGCAAATGCAATCGCTTGGCGTTGGACCAAGGATTCAGAAATAAAATGCGAGAAATAAAAGTGCGTACAAATTAATGGGAGAGGGATACAAAATAAATACAGGGGATTGCGAGAAATAAATGGCCTCGTTGTAATTAGCCCAAGATAAAGCGTGTGTGCAGTGTGTTTGAACTATTCGAAGGCGTTCGGCCTATTTTTTAATCGGGACGCAACTATTCGAAGGCGTTGGACCTTTTAATCGAGCGCAACTATTCGAAGGCGTTGGACCTTTTCGGGACGCGGCGAAATTTGGTTCGTTTACTGCCTTAGAGCCGATTTAATTAAATCGTTCTATGAGGAGTCGAATCGTAATTTAAAATGCGAATTAAATGAATAAATTGAATCGCAAAAATATTAAATGGAATAATGAATATAAATAAATAAATAAATTAAATAATGTTGAAAATAATGAATTAAATTATATTACAATTTTTTGTTCAAAATAACAATAAATAGAATAAAATAAAAGAGGGCCTCATATTGACCGCTCATCACCGATTAAATGTAATCGGGCGAAAAACGGCCTTTTACTATATCATCGGTCCTAAATAAGAGGTATCAAAATAAAAAATTAGATAGATATATATTATATATTTATATATTTTCTTTAAAGGATTTTGATAAAGGAATAAATACTATATATATATATATATATATATATATATATATATATATATATATATATATATATAAACTATACTAATCAACTAATAACAAAAAAATAAAAAAAATATTATAAACATGTCAAGACATTTCTAAAAGAAATTCAAAAGAGCAACAACCAAACAAATATAGAATGAATAAACAAAGAAATTGAGAGGGGGGTAACACATCAGTGTGGGTGTGTTTAGTGAATCAAGATGGGCCAAGAAAAAAATGTGGCCTCTAAAGGCCTATCAAAAACATTAATTAGCTTTTTATATAATAATGAAAAAATAAATAAAGCAAATAAACTCAGAAATAATTATTGAAACAAAATCCTCTTCTCTCTCCCTCAAATACGATGCAGAAAAAGAAAGAGGAAAAAAAAAGAAAAAATAGGGAAGTACCCACGAGCGCAGACGCGATTCCTTGTCAACGGTGCATTTGGCCTCGTCCCGGCCGCTCTCGGCGGCGATTCTGCTCGGCTGGCTCGCGAACCTCCCTCGCTCTCGGTCTCTCTCTTCGTCTCAGATCTCAATCAATCTCTCTCTGTCAGCAGCGACGATGGCGGAGGAAGCTTTCCGTCTTTCTCGCGGCGGCGACTTTTATTTTACACGGTTGCCATGGATTCCGGCGTCTCTCTCTCAGCGTCTTAGATTTTCGTCGGCGCCAGGAGGGTTTGCACATGGCGGGTGGTGGCTCGGATTGGTTCCGATCGCGGGTGCTGGTCTGAACGGCGGTGAGTTTTGGTTTGGACGGTTTTCCGGCATTTTCTCTGTGTTCCAGGTTCGCCGGTTAACAGCGACGGTGGTTGATTTCCGAGTTTTGTGCGGTATGTACGACAAGGTTCAGTGAAGGTTTGGTGAGATTGATGAAGGTTTATGTTCTTTGTGGATGGAAGGTGGAAACGGTTTGGGCTCTGTTTGTGTCGGAAACGGTGGTGAACGCAGGTCTTTTTTGTTGGTTTTTTCGGTAGTTTTGGAGATGATTTATGAGGTTGTATTGTATGGTGGCTGTGGGTTCTTAATCGAAGAAGATAGTGTTGTGTGGGTTACGAAAGAGGTTGAAGAAAATGCTTGCCTTATTTCGGTGGGGCTTGAGTGGAGGAAAAAAATGGTAGTGTTGGTTTGTTTCTGTTCTTTGATTTTTTTGCAGGTGCATCAACGGGGTTTTGGTGTGGTGAGAACAATGATGAAAATGGAGAGGAGGTGTGTTTGTTGAAGGTTTTGAAGAGGGTATTGTTTCTGTTTTTTTTGAAGGTTATAGGTTTTGTTTGTTCTTTGCGATGAAGAAGAGTTTGCTTCTGTGTCTTAACAAAAGGTTTTCAAGTGGTGAGTATCTGCTTTTGCAGAAAGGGTTTTCAAATGGTGAGTATCTGCTTTTGCAGAAAGGTGGGAGAGATTTATGAAAATTGTTGAGGCTCCCCCTTTTCTTGTGATAGTGAGTCCAACATTTATACAATGGATGGAAGAATTTTGAAGAATGTATTGAAAGGAAATTAGTGCGTAGCTCATTATCGTGGGTGAGTGGAATAACTGCGATATCGGTGTGAGGAACGTGTTGTGCGTATTGCACATGAGAGAGAGAGAGAGAGGTGGGGCCGCATTGTTGGGACGTACAGAAGGTGATAGCGTGAGCTGGATGGAATATGCTGGCAAAGATGGGTTGGCATGTGGGACTATTATAATGAGTTTTGTTAAAAGTTAATAGAACACACAGAAAATATAGAGTTGTAACAACTATAACATAAATACTAAAACTAATAATGATAGTAAAAAAAATAAAAAAAATAAGAAAATAGAATAAAAATAAAAATAGTATTAATTGATAATAATAATAATAATAATAATAAATATTGGGGAATGATGATAATAATAAAAAAATATTTAAAGAAAATGGATTTATGACATTAAGGGATAATAATATAATAGTAAATGAGATAAAAAAGAAATAGAATTAAATGAATGGATTTTGTGGCATAAATGGTTAGTAAAAAAAAAGTGGATGTAAGACAAATAATGGACATTTTAATGAAGGTAGAAAAAATAAAAAAAGAAATTATGAATTGATTTTTTTGTAGAAATTTTTTTTTATAATGACTAAATAATAAAGAAAATAATAAAACTTGAAAATAAGAAAAGAATGCATTTTTTTTAATTTTTCGAATAAAAGGGAAACGAGACAAATTTGGGGTATGACAGTTACGACCCTTTGACGTAAGGTCTCTATCTGTAAAGCCCAGCCTGTGGCTTACATTCACACTACCCACTACAGCTTCCAGTTGATTAACGGTTATTTCTTGAGGAACATAGACCATCTGCAACACTTTCAGCAAGGCTTCTCTATGTGCAGGAGAACACATTAGCAAAGACAAAATTGAGATCTTGGAAGGCGTCTGGTTCAACTGTTCGACCACCTTATAATCACTCTTTTTAATTATACGCATAAATTCCTCGACCTCCTTCTCAAAGGTACCCTGTCCAGCAGCAGGAGTTGTTGCCTCTTCAGCCGCTGTTTGCTTTCCTTTATCCTTTGCCGAAGCCTCAGCCTCAGGATCCCCTCTCAGAACTGGGGGAGCAAATAGACGACCACTTCTCGTAAAACCTCCAACCCCTCCGATGTTCACTACAGTCGGGTCAATAGCAACTGACTTGCTCTCAACTTTCTGTCCTTCCACGTACACATCTGAACCGTAATGCCATGGGATGGCTCTATCATCTGTATAAGGAATAGGCCCAGGCACAGTGATAGTCACAGGACTAACTTCAGGAGCATAAATGGTCACAGGCTCTCTTCTAGTAGGCATCTTAGCTGGATCATAGAAAATGGTTATAATGGACACATCATAAACTTCATTATTAACTTTGTCAAACTGCAATGACCCTTCATCAATCAGATTCTGCAATCCCATCTTCAGGTCTTCACAACCATTCACTGAATTCAAACATTTCTCACAATCAGAACTGCATCCCGGAAACACTTGTCCTTTCAACAGCCTCTCCTTTACTACCAACACCGGAGTCTTCACTTCTTCTATACTTAGAATCAGACTTAACTTCTCACCACCCTCAACAACATTTATTCTATCCCCTCCATGATTCGGAATAGGGTTTGAAGTAACATTTGGCAGTGGTGCGAAGTTAATCGCCTTGTAGTCAATCAGATCTTGAACTTTGTGCTGTAGCACCCTGCACTTCTCAGTTGAGTGCCCGGGTGCCCCTGAATGAAAAGCGCATCTATCATTGACATCGTACCCCACTGGAAGCTCTCCAGGAGGTGGTGGTGCCAAAGTCCTCAGTTGTATCAAATTCAGGTCCAACAATCTCGGTAGCAATGCAGCGTATGTCATGGGAATTGCTTCAAGCACCCTATTAGCCGGGGGAGTTTACCTTGGCTGATAAGGTCTTTGTTGATAGTTGTTACGTTGTGGCTGTTGTTGTTGCTGTTGTTGTTGAGGTTGTACCTGCTGCACAGGACTGGAAGGAATTGTGACAGGTGCCACTTTCTCATATGATCTTCTATATCCTCGGCCTCGTCCTCGGCAAAACACAGCATTGGTTTCACCTTCCCTCCTTCTCGGGGGTCCGCTGAAAGCTTTTCTTACCCCATTCGAGCTGCTCGCACTTGTATCCTGAATCTTTCCCATCTTTAACAAAGTCTCGACCCTCTCTCCATTAATTACTATATCATTGAATTTGGTAGCCGAACAAGACGCCAATCTTTCGATAAACACACCTTGCAATGTCCCCATGAACATATCAGCCATCTCATTCTCCAGCAGTGGTGGTTGTACCCTGGCAGCGAGCTGACGCCACCTTTGCGCATACTCTTTAAATCTCTCCTTAGCAGTTTGAGACATGTTTTGCAATTGAGTGCGATTTGGAGCCATGTCCAAATTGTACTGGTATTGCCTCACGAAAGCCTCTTCCAGGTCCTTCCAGCTCTTAATGTTGGCTCTGCTTAGCTTCATATACCATTCCAAGGAGGCCCCAACCAGGCTGTCCTGGAAATAGTACATCCATAGCTTTTCATCATCAGTGTGGGCAGCAATCCTTCCTATAAAGGACTAAAGATGAGTCTTTGGACACGCTGTGCCGTTGTACTTCTCAAAAGTTGGGACCTTGAACTTGTAAGGGATTCTAACCCCTGGAACCAAGCCCAAGTCAGTAATGTCGAACCCCAAAGAGTTCTGAGATTGAATAGCCTTGATCTGTTCTGCCATCTCCTCAAACTTCCTGTTCATCTCAGCCCCCTGACCTTCAGTTTCATCCAACAGGGTGAACTGTTCGTCTTGACCGTCCATCTGTACATTGTTCAGTCCATCATTGATTATGGTAACCCCTGGCTGTGCTACAGGGATTTCAGCTTGACGGGCGCCCGCACCGTTACGATTACCTCCATCAGCAGTACCGTTGTTCCTGGCTTGACTATTTTCAACCAACTCACGCAGACGTTCCTGATTCTGACCCATGCCTACCATCAAGGTCATAAAATTTTCCATCCTCAGTCTCAAGTCAGCTAAATCAGCCAGCATTTGATCCATGACTCTTTCTCTGTTGGCCTTCGTGGGATATCTGTGTGCGACTGGCTGTTCTCGAACTTTCCTGGGAGCTATAGTGCCTGAAACAACAAGAACATTAGAAACTGAAGCACTACCTGCAAAACAAACAAACACGTCATATGCATGCAATGTAACTGCTCATGTTCCCATGTTTTTAAGCATTTGCATGCCCCAGTTCTGGTATTTTCTCCAGACAACCATTTTGAGTATTAACTTTCAGACTTTCTCTTTGAAGAGTGCTCAGATATTAGCAGTATCAGACAAACGAGCCTTGCATATTCAGAAATGATAATTTGCACATTAATACTATATATCATGGACAAACCACTTCCGGCCAAAAGTTAGAGCACAAACAGAAATATTCCCCGAAGGGTTACAAGTCATTACAGGAATAAAAGACAAAACAGATAAAGCAAGACTCCTACAACAAGTCTGTAGGTAGTCTGAAAAATAAACTAAGCTGAAGACCCAGGCTCCTCTGCAGCCACCTCTGCTCTGTTCTTCTTTACACCTGCTCTCAGCTTGAGCTCTTCAATCTCCTTTCGTGCCTCCTCCAAGGCTAACTAGATTTGTGCTAATTGTTGAGTCTTTTCCCTTCGAATGTTGTGGACTTGCTCCACTTCTTCCTTCTTGAAGGCCATTTGCACCTCAAAGAACTCTTCTTTCTCTTTGAACTTCTTTTGCTCTTCCTCCCTTTGGCCTTGCAACCAAACAATGGATTGGCGAGCTTCCTTGAGAGTCTTCAAAGTCTTTTTGCGTTCCGCTTCTCTTTTTGCCTCCATCAGACCCATCCTTTGAAAGTGAGCTTCCCTTCCATCAAAGTCTTTCTCTTTAGCTTCCAAAGAGGCTTGGATCTTCTGCAACTTTCCCTCTGCTTCCTTTTTGGCCCTGTTGGCAAGATGGTATAAGTTGACCATTTCAGCATTCTCCACTCGAACTTCATGCAGCTGAGCTTCCAATTTCTTGTACTCTTCAAGGGAGACAGTACTCTGGCTTGGCACTTCTTTGGGATAAAGGGGAGCTTCTACTGAGAAAGGCATAAGAACTTCTTCTACATGTTTTTGCAACCATGCAGCAAAAGGAGGGTACGTCTTGGGATCTACTCTGCCAAAGTCTTTCTTACCCTTCCTCACTCTATGAGCCCAAGCTTGAGATGCTTGTAGAACTAACTTCTTGTTTCCTTCCACAGGAAAATACAAAGACTCAGCAAACTCCTCCATCTGTGGTGGATCTCTCAAAGGGTAACCAAATTGTTTCCTGGCTAATGTTGGATGATAACTGATCACACCCTTCCTTCCTAGCAAAGGCACTCCAGCAAATCTTCCACAACTGACCAGCAACTCTTTTCCCATCAGATCTCTGTCATATCCCCAGGCTATATCTTCAGCAGTTAGCCCCATCAACCTTCTAGACCATCTCCACTCATCTCTCATTTCCTTGAAAGCACCTGACTTTGGCAGTTGTCTGGAAAACCACTCAGCAAACAAAGAAGCACAACAACCTACTGGTCCTCCTCTACCTTTCTCATTCCTGTAATGAACGCTGTAATAGAAATCACCCAACAGAGTTGGCACAGGATTGCCTTTAGCAAAGATAGAGATTACTTCCAAGCTTACAAATTCTTTCTCTCCTGGGAACAAACTAGACCCATACACCATCAAAGCCAGCAAAGCACCAAAGTCACCCCATTTACCCTCTTTAACATACTCCTCTGCCTCTGGTATGAGCACACTCCAAGGGAGTCCTTTGCCTTCACTATCCTTCAGAGCCTTCTTGACTGTAGCAGCTGGCAAACGACAAACTTTGGCTATGTCTTCTTCTTTAAGCACCACCTCAGACCCATAGAAAGGCAAGGTTTCTCTGACTAGAACATTCAGAATGCTGGAAATCTCCTCCAAAGTAGGAGCCAAGATGTAATCTGGAAACACAAAGCAACGCAGCAGGGGATCATAAAACTGAAGCAAGATATGCAAACTGTCCTTCTGGTCTACAGTGGGCTTGTCCACATACTTCAATATCTGGCCATATCTTTTTCTGAAATTTCCCAAGACTTGGTCATTCATCAGACCTGCTTATTTCTGAACACTTCTGACTTCAGGTTGAAGAAAAGTATAGTGAACATTCTTTTTCCTTGTAATTCTTCTGATTTCTGCCATCTGGAGATAAGATTTACCAGAACTGGGAGCTGACTATGAACAATGACCTGAAAAATGGAAACATAAACAGTTAATGCAAGAATGATGCAAATGCAAATGCAATGCAGGCATATGATCAATCTGGGACCATCTGGATACTGGACACTGAACACAAGGACCCTCTGATCAACTGCAAACCAAAATCCTCTGAGTCACAACCCTCTGATAGAAATCTCAGAACCACAGTACCAAGAAAACCATAACATCAGAACCATAGGACCAAAATCATAACAAGGACCACTGATAATGAGGGTATGTAGAGGCCAAGGGTTCCTGCAAACCTGTAAACCCCTCCCAATCTCACTGACATGCTTTGGGTCAGACATCACGGACTCTCAAAGCCGAATAGAAATAATACTTTTACCATCTCCGAGAAATGGCTCATGACCAAATCAGGGAATCGGTTTGGCATTATATACTACGCAGGGAGGCCTCAGCTGAGTCTGGGAAACAAGGTCATCCTATGTAAGTCCCAGGTGGGCCCTCGGATGCGAGTGGGTTTGCCACAAAATGTGGTCTGCCACTGTCATCACTAGAGAGGGATGTTTCCACAAGGTTCTCAATGATCGGTCCCCAGCTGCACATAACTGTCAAGGTTATGAAATGAGAGAGGAAGATCCCCAAATCAAGACATTTCCAAGACGGTCGCAAATCTGGGCGTGGAACTCACTACTACCCCCATGACAAGATCTCATGAGGCCAAAGTTGAACCACTCTAAGTCCTAAGGTGCACTCAAGCCGTGGTAATGAGCTCATCTCTCAGAAACAGTATCACCCAAACCCACCAAACAGAAAATCCAGTCCAGACAGTCCAGTAATAATATGATGCATAAAATAAATACTGAAAACTGTAAATAAAGCTATAAATAAACTGTAAATAAACAATAGTAAAATACAACACACAACAACAAACAATCAACACCCAATGAAACAAAAACAAACAAGCGCTAGGAGGACTCACAGGGGAACCAGAGATACTCTGGAAAGGATATCCCCAGCAGAGTCGCCAGCTGTCGCTCCCCGGATTTCCGTCCTGGTACAAACGCGAAAGTGGCGAGGAAAGAGGTAGAGTCGCCAGCCAGGTATTTTTATCCCAATGGAACGGGAATGGTAATGCTGCACAAACCAGAGGAAAAGAAGAGGAAGGACACAGGTCCTGTGAACCAAAGATACTGAGTTCGGGAGTCGGTTACGACCAGGGAAGGTATTAGCACCCAAATCGTCTGCCGTACCCGACGAGATCCACGCTTGCAAAGAAAACTGTTTCAAAGGGTGACGGGATGAAAGCTGCTGCAAAGAAAAGAAACTGAACTGGATAAAAGAAAATAAAAGGAAACTGAACAAGAAATGAAGAGGAAAATATGTAGGGAAAATAAAGATTGTGCTCGAACGGGCCCTACCCCGCTGCCTACGTACCTCATCGGGAAAATGAGGATCAGAGACGCTGTAGTTCCCCTAACTAGGGGTGGAAAAGATTGCTTGTGAATTAAGGCTTGAACTGCCTATGCCAATGCTCAGATGTTGCAGACTCGGATGACAAGTGCGTAACCGTCTTGCAAAATGACAAGTAGGAGCAAGTTCGCGTACGGAGCGAATGAGATGAGAAAAGAATTCCCGAAGGAAATACGCTTATTGTTTGTTTGTGTTTTTTATGAAGCCTTTTATGAGTGTGTCACAAGGAAGTGAACTCTAGCTCTTTTCCATGGAATGTGCACTTGTCACTACATTCCAAGATGGAATAATAGAACAAGCACACTCAAGTAAGGAGAAGATCCCCAAAACTTGAATTCAGAGATTAGGGCATAAGCTCACTAACTCATTAACTTATTAAGTGTTTTTGGTATTTACAATGAAGAAGTGTGTTTTATGATTTTCTTTGTGAAGATGATATCTTGATCTGACTTGTGCATCACAAGATAAGCTTGTACTATCCCAAGATGGGAAGACTACAAGCACCTCATGGGATAAGGCTATTGCTCAAGGTATCACTTCAAACTTTATTAGGTGTTTTCTTTAGGATTTTGAGATGAGAAGAGAGAAGAAACCAAAAGGATCACAAAGGCAAAAGTCTAATGGGGGACTAAAGATTCCTAAGTGTTGTCATGCATGGATATCCTAAGGTTAGTATGGTTTACTATCCTAATGAAGAAAGAAAGAAGGAGAGAAGAAGAAGAAGAGAGGAGGGAAGTAAGGCCTAAGCCCAAAAATCAAAAGGTTAGCACAAGTAAGAATAAGAAAAGAAGAGATGAGATTTGGAGATGTGGGAATCACATCCACACCTCTCACTTACCATAGCCCCTGAAAAGGTTAGCAACATAAGCATAAAAGCAAAACAAAATGAACAAAATGACATGCCAACATCATAAAAACAGAAGTGAAGTCATACATACAAAAGCTTAATGCAAATGCAAGTAAGAAGAATGAGAAAAGAAGCATACCAGTCAATTATGAAGCAACATGAAACACATGGCAAAACAAAGTGAACTTAGGAAAGATGCAAAGCAAAATAAGCAAAACAACAACTCAAGGCACAAGACCAGAATCAAATACAAGTTAAAGAAGTGCTTAAGAAGCAAGAGAGATGAGGAGAAGAGAAACACAAGGCTAAACATTCACATAATGGGAAGAAAGAAGCAAAGAAGTGAGGTGGATGCACATAAGAAAGAAAGAACTTAAAAGGTAAGCAAATCACAAAATTTATAAGACACAAACCCTAAACCAAGATCAGAAAGGTATCAATACCCTAAAGAGACCCCAAATGAGATGAAGAAGTTGGCACAAGTGCCCTTCTAAGCTAATGAGAGAACTTATGATAAAAAAGAAGCAAAATGGGACAAGTTAAGAAAAAAATTTCAAATTAAATCAACAATGCACCCAAAAATTCCACAACTTTGGACAAATGATCTTCAATCATGACATAACAACATGCCAAAAGGATAGGAAGAAATTCAGAGGCTAGACAAGTCAAATAGGGACATAAACATGAACTAGGGTTAAGAAACTTCAATCAAAAGTCAAAGGTCAAAACCAAATGAACAAGATTCTAAAAATCAAAACAAAAATCACATATGAACTACATCTTCTTATGAATCCAGAGCAAAAAGAACCAACAAGAAATTCAAAATGATGATCACTATGGAAATTTGACAAGACAACATGCACAAAAAGGAATTAAAATGAATTAATTACATGAGGGAATTTATTTACACGTGGCTATTAAATATAAATGGAAAAGAAAAATATGGAAAATTAAAGAAAACTCAAATGAACATCCCTGAATTATTTCAGAATTTTTGGACACTTAGAAGTATTTTTAAAAATTGAAAAGCAAAAATGAAACAAAGTGAAATAGAAAAAAGAAATAAAAATAAAATATGAGGTTGGGGGTGTGAAGAGCAAGGGAAAGCAGTGCAAATCAATTGGGCTCAATCAAGGAGGGGTGTGGATAGGAATATGAGCCTATTGGGTCTGCGTAGGTGCACAATATATTGGGTGGAAATTCAGGGAAAATGTGGAAAAAACATAAGCCAGAAGATCAAATGGACACATCCTATCACTCAGCTCATTAAATGACGTGGCAGATTCATTGGACCAAAGCTGATGGAACACAACAACTATCAAGAGGTGCGCAACATAAATAATATTCAGAATGAAATTATAAAAACAAAATGCACATGAGGGGGATGGGTCATTAATTGACGTGGCACACACACATGCGTTGAGATGGAATGATCTGAGGGTGGAGAGACCTTCTTCTCCAATGAAACCCTAATACGCAGCAACCCAGAATCCGGTGACTGGAGCTAGGGTTCCGGCACCGGAAAATGCAAAACATGAACAAACAACAATAAAAATGAACAAAAACTTCCAAATCAATTAATTGGACCACCCTGAGTTCAAAAATGATGATGAAATTCTCACTGGATCAAAGAATTTTACAGATCGAACACAAACAGTTTCTACCCTGAAAATTCAAATCCACATAACAAGCTCAATAATGAATCAATTTTGAATCTAAAACCAGCAGAATGATCAGCATAACAAGAGGATTACAATGCACACAACTATTTTCATTTTTAGATCTGAGGATTTGGAACTCACCTGAACTTGCAGCTCTTGAAATAGCTTGTTAGAAGCCAATATAATGAAGCCAATCCACTCCAAATGCACTCTAGTTGCAAAATAAATGCAACTAGAGTCTTGAATCTTGCTGGATATGAGAATTTGCAGCCAACTACCCTGAAATGGCAAGGTGATGAATCTTGAGAAATAGCTTGCACAATGGAGAGATTTGTGATCCTAAGCTCTCAAGGATGAAGGATCTGTGATTTTTTTGTGAAGAGAGCAAGTGTGTGAAGAGATTCGAATGAAAATTCAATTTGAGTAAAAACTTGAAAGCTGAGAAATGAGTGAGATCTGGATCCTTCTAAAACCCTAATTTTCTTTTATATGAGGTCATGAATCAATGCTGAAGTTATAAGGGTATTTGCACGTGTGAAGAGAGAGTGTGAGTGATTTTGCAAAATTGGCAAGTTTTGTGTGATCTCATGAAAACCTCATGCATTTCCTTGCCTCTTGCCCATGTGCACTCACAATTACACCCTTGATTTCAAACCAACAAGATCCTGGCCATTGGATGAGAGTGTCACACTCTTTTCATGTTCATGCACTTTTTCACTTTTAGAATGAAATTCTCATTGTGCACGAATTTGATGTAATTATTGAAGAAAAATGGGCCATTTGTATTGCATTGTAATATTGGAACCTCATTTGGGATGTACCAATACTCAAAATTAAGTTTCATGACATTTTGCTTTGGTGCACAATTGAAAAATCAACTTTTGCCCTAGTTTTGCATGAATTTTCGAGGGCTCTATCTCTTCAAACATGAAGGCTATGAAAAAGTACTTGTAATTTTTGAAAATGGTAGGCCTTAATCTCCAACTTTCATGTTTGACTTTGGTCCATTTGAATAATTTTTCACCAAGTTATGATCACTTGAATTTTAGGGCAAAAACTTGCCAAAAATGGCATTTTCCATAACCAACTTCACACCACTTTTGCAAAACACCTCAAAACCTCATGATTCTTGATCTTTGAACTTGCCAAACCTCTTTTAACATTATAAGAACATACCTTGGCTAGAAAAATGGGATTGGTCCCCTTGAAATCCCACAGTTGACTTTTCTAAGGCACAGTTGACCAGTTTCTTCATTTGCAAGCAACTGAAGAAATGCTTGACTTCCACAAGGAATTTTCTCACCAAATTTCATCCCTAGGATCCTCTTAACATGTGAAAGACTTTGCCCAAATTAAATGGCCAAAGTTTTGAGGTTTTCATGCTTGAAACTCAAACCCTAATTTGGGATCCTTGTGTATGAGCTTTGCCTTAGCCTGGATTCCCAGATGATCTTCCAACCTTCTGAGCTTTTGCAAATGGACTTGAACTTTTAAATGCAATGTAGACCCCTCATAGGACTTGTACAAAACCATTGGGCCCCTTGTCATGGCTTGTGATGCTTCAAGAACCTCCACAGATGATCATATGCCTAATGCTAGGTCATGAGAAATGTTATGCCTCATCTTTTCATGCTAGGATGCCAAGAATATGATATGTTCATGATGAATATGATGTGACATGATGCTTAAAATGAAGAGGGAAAATTTGGGGTGTTATAGTCTTCATCAGGGAAGTCAAATCTCATGGGATGGTAATCATCAATGGGTTGCTCAGCCAGATAGTCAAACAGTACACTGCCTTTGATGGCCTTTTGAGATGTGTACTGAATGTCATACTCTGTCAGAATCATTTTCCATCTTGAAACCCTTCCGGTAAGTGCTGGCTTCTTGAATATGTACTTGACGGGGTCCATTTTTGAAATCAATAAGGTAGTGTGGGTCAACATATACTGTCTTAGTCGGCGAGCAGCCCACGCTAAAGCACAACAAGTTTTCTCGAGCAGTGAATAACCTTGTTCACAGTCTGTAAATTTTTTGCTTAGGTAGTATATTGCATACTCTTTTCAACCAGACTCGTCATGCTGGCCCAATACACACCCCATTGATCCTTCTAATACTGTCAGATACATTATCAGAGGTCTTCCTTCAACTGGAGGCATAAGAATTGGAGGTTCTTGCAGGTAATCCTTGACCTTGTCAAAAGCCTTCTGACAATCTTCGTTCCACCTGACCATTTATTCCTTTCTTAACAATTTGAACAGGGGCTCACAGGTTGCAGTAAGATGAGATATGGACCTTGATATGTAGTTCAATCTACCTAGGAACCCTCGAACTTCCTTTTCAGTCCTAGGTGCAGGTATCTCCTGAATGGCTTTGACTTTGTCGGGATCAACCTCAATTCCCTTTTTGCTTATGATAAATCCCATCAATTTACCAGAATGTACCCCGAATGTGCATTTGTTGGGGTTTAACTTCAATTGGTACTTTCTCAGACGCTTGAACAACTTCAGCAGATTTACCAGATGGTCTTCTTCAGTGAGAGACTTGGAAATCATGTCATCCACGTAGCATTCAATTTCTTTATGGATCATGTCGTGGAATAATGTTACCATATCCCGTTGATAAGTCGCACCAGCATTCTTCAGTCCAAAAGTCATTACCTTGTAACAAAATGTGCCCTAAGGTGTGATGAAGGTTTTTTTTCTCCATGTCTTCGGGTGACATCTTGATCTGATTATACCCAAAAAAACCATCCATGAAAGAAAACACTGAGAACTGAGCTGTGTTGTCGACCAATACATCAATGTGAGGTAATGGGAAATCATCCTTTGGGCTAGCTCTGTTCAGGTCCCGGTAATCCACACACATCCGTACTTTGCCATCCTTCTTAGGCACTGGTACAATATTAGCGACCCACGACAGGTAACTAGTTACAACAAGGAAATCAGCATCCCACTATTTTTGTACTTCCTCTTTAATCTTCATGGCCATATCCGGGCGAATACGGCGTAGCTTTTGCTTCACTGGAGGGCAATCCTCTTTTAATGGCAGCTTGTGCATAACAATATCCGTATCTAGACCTGGCATGTCTTGATAGGACCAAGCAAAGACGTCAACGTATTCTCGAAGCATGTCAATGAGCTGTTCTTTTAATGAAGCTTGCAGTCCGGCCCCAGTCTTCACTTCTTTCAAATCCTCTTCAGTACCAAGATTCACTGTTTCAACTTCCTTCTGATGAGGAGTGATCACTTTCTCTTCTTGCCTCAACAACCTGGATAACTCTTCAGGTAACTCATAGTCTTCTTCAACCCCTTCATCAGCTTGATTAATTGGATTGTCGAAGTCATACAAGGTCATAACAGTGTTGTTATCGGTGCAATCTGGAGGATAATCTATGCAAGGTTTGAGATTGGTTCATTTTAGTGATCAATTTTAATCTTATTTTAAAAGTGTAAAATGAAGTTATTTATTTTGAAAACATTGCCATTTTATTGTTTTGTACAAAAGTAAAAAAAATGAAAAGACAGTGAGCGAAAAAGAGACTTGTTTGCAAAAGATGTCCGATATTCATTGATAATCCATTTGCACAAAATTACAATATGGCCCTATTACAAAATGAGTCCTGACACCTTGGGCAAGATGCAGGACTTGATGCATGCTAAAAAAAGGCAGGAAATAATAATTACTCTGCAGGAGTAACCCTTATAATTTCCTGGGAAGACCAGTTAAGGACTTGGTGACCCGGGATCCTTGGACGTATCCAGCTCTCCAGGTTGAGGTCACTTTCTGCCTCATCTTCCAGGTTGTTAACATCATCTGGGGTGAGCATCCCCCACTGATGAACTTGGGCTCCTTAGCAGCCTCTGATTGATCTTGTCGGAATGGTTTGTAACCCAAACCGAATCTGTCCTCCTTCTTCTCCACCGGTAGCAGCTTTCCCCAGCCTTGGGCATTACCATCTTCAACAACCTTCCGAGCTTGCTGATAGGAGACAATTGAAGTACCCATCCTATCCTCCTAGGATGCAGCAAATACTTCAGTCGTTCCCTCATTGACATTCAGAGCCTCGAACCCCTGACTCATGGTTTCATGGATTTCACCATCCATATCTTAATGTATTTGTATGTAGCCAGATGGCTAACAAATATGTCCTCTTCACCACATATGATGAAAATCTATCCTTCCCACTCATATTTCAATTTCTGGTGAAGGGTTGACGTAACTGCGCCAGTGGCGTGAATCCATGGTCGACCCAACAAACAGCTATAGGCCGACTGTATGTCCATCACATAGAAAGTAGTCTGAAAGTCCTGCAGACCGATTATCACAGACAACTCCACCTCTCCAAGAACAGACCTCTTGGAGCCATCAAAAGCCCTGACCACCAGATTGCTTGGTCGGAGAGCTATACCATCATATTCGAGCTTTACAAGAGCCTTCTTTGGCAAGACATTGAGCGAGGACCCAGTGTCAATGAGAACATGAGAGAGCACAGCTCCTTTACACTCTAGGGTGATGTGTAAAGCTTTGCTGTGGTGACGTCCTTCTGTTGTCAAATCAGCAATGGTGAAACCTAGCCCATGGCTAGTATTGAAATTGGACACTACTATCTCAAGCTGATTCACTGTCATCTCCTCCGGCACGTAGGCAGCGTGCAAGACTTTAAGTAGTGCATCCCGATGAGCTTCAGAACACAACAGCAGGGATAAGATGGAGATCTTAGAAGGAGTCTGGTGGAGATGATCCACCACTTTGTAGTCACTTCTTTTAATTATCCTCATAAATTCATCCACATCCTGATCAAAGGATGATTTATGAGTCTCTTTTGGCGTAGGTTCTTCAGGTGCCACACTTTTCCCTTTGGCTTTGGCAGCAGCCTCTGCCTCAGTATTGGTTCTTGGAGCTTGTGACGCGAATAGACGTCTGCTTTGGGTGAAGCCTCTGCCTCCCCCGAAATTATTCACTTGGGGGGTGTGAACCGAAGAATCAAGAAGGACTCTTTCTTCGTTGCAGTAAAGGTATGCACCATAGTGCCATGGTACAACATTGTCTTTGTCATATGGAATAGGCCTTGGCACCGTGATGGTGACTGGGCTCACTGCAGTAGAGGTTGGAACCGTTATTGTCTGTGGATCATAGAAGATGGTGACAGGACTTCTTGTGGATGTTGGTGGTGATGAATTGAAGCTTGATTGTTGCTGAAACTGTTGCTGAGATTGTTGTTGAAACTTGCTGGAGTTTGGGACCGTTGTAGGGTCATAATAAATAGTAACTGTGGAGACGTCATTGTTGGTGGTTGTTGTAGTTGTAGAAGTGGATGAAATGGAACTGTTGTTTGTTGAAGTGATGGAAGAAGTGGTTGCTGATTTTGTAGACGAGTCGGTAGGAATAATTGTTGTTGCAGTTGTAGGAGAATCATTTGTTGTTGAAAAAGGAGTTGCTGGTGTTATAGAAGTTGTTGTGGTTATTTGCAGAATGCCTTCTTTAATCAAGCCATTGATGCCATTCCTCAAGCTTGCACACCCATTCACGGAAACTTTGCAAGATTCACAACAGGCCTCACAACCAGGAAACACTTGGCAATTCAAAAGCCAAGCTTTAACCTCTGCCAGAGGTGTCTGAATACTTGTAGTATCTTCAATTGAAATCACGGGTGAGCCCCATTCTATTTCATTAATCCTTGGCCCACCATGGCTGGGCATAGGATTTTTTGTGACATTGGGAGGTGGTGCAAAATTCAGGGCCTTTGAATCTACCAGATCCTGGACCTTCATATGCAGAGCCCTGCATTTTTCCGTGGAGTGACCAGGTGCATTAGAATGAAAAGCACACCTAGTGTTGACGTTGTAATTTCTCGGAAGATTCTGAGGATCAGGTGGAGCCAATGTCCTTAACTCGACAAGATTGAGCTTTAGGAGTTGTGGCAGCAATGTAGCATATGGCATTGGAATAGGGTCAATCACCCTGTTGATCTGAGATGGCCGCTGTTGAAAAGGGCGTTGTTGTTGGTTGTTGTTGTAAGATATTTGTTGAGGAAACTATGGTTGTTGAGGAAAGTGATGTGGTTGTTGAGTATATTGAGGAGGTGGAGTAGGAATAATGATGGCAGTAATTGATCTGGGCAGATATTGGGGTCTTCCTCTTCCCATATGTACAAAATTTGTTTCACCAGATCTGCGGGACCCAGCAAATGGCTTCCTTGCACTGCTTGAACTGGCACCGTTGTTGGAAATACTTCCCATATTCAGTAAGCTCTCAACTCTTTCCCCAGCTATCACCACGTCTGCAAAACTGGTGGAAGAAAATGCAGCCAATCTATCAATATAAGTACCCCGGAGAGTGTTCATGAACATATCTGCCATCTTCCTTTCTGACATTGGGGGTTGAAAGACAGCAGCTAGTTGCCTCCATCTTTGGGCATACTCTCTAAAACTTTCACGGGAAGACAGTGACATTCCCATCAGAAGGGTTTTGTTTGGAGCCATGTCCAGATTATACTGATATTGACGAATGAAAGCTTCGGACAAGTCTTTCCAATTTCTAACTGTGGCCCTGGTCAAGTGAGAATACCATTCCCGGGATGCCCCTGTCAAGCTATCCTCGAAGTAAAACATCCACAGTTTCTCATCCATGGTGTAGGCTTTCAATCTCCCCAGGAAAGACTGAAGATGGGTATGTGGGCAGGATGTGCCATTGTATCTTTCAAAACAAGGAGGTTTGAACTTGTGAGGAATTCTAACCCCCTCCACTAACCCCATGTCCATGACATCAAAACCCAAAGAGTTTTGGGACTCAAGAGACCTTAGCTTCTCTGCTATTTCATCCAACCGACGGTCATAAAATTCGTCTCCAGCCCCAACCACAATAAATTGTTCTTCCTGAGGGTCTTCCTGCAAGGCCCTCCCTCCAGTGTTACCTTGGGTGTTTCTTATAGCATTGATGTCTGGGTTCAGATGAGGTACAAACTCTGGTGGCTCAGTACGAGGCTGTACGTGATCGTTGTTACTGGTACCCCCTGTACTTGGATGGTTTTCCTCGGGAGTTTGCCGCTGGACTAACTCTCTCAGTCTCTCATGGCTCTGAGCCAAACTAGTCATCACTTTCATAAATTGATTCATTTGGGCCCTCATCTCTGTCCTCTCATTATCCATCTGGGCTCTCACTTCAGTCAAGTCTTGTTGAACCTGATCCATTTGTAATCCCTGAAGGTTGTTTCTTGTCGGATACCGGTGCACTCTCTTTACAGGGAACACTCTTCTGCGAGCAATGTTTCCTGAAACCACAACAAAGTGAGAACAACAAAAAAACAAAAACCTACAAAACAAAGAGAAAATGTTAGTATGCAATGCAGGATGTCTATTTGTCTTCCAAGGGTATCCGGTTTGGTTCTTTGGTTTTGACCTTTCCAGACCTCGAGGAAATGATGATGTTGTAGAGAGATTAAGCCCACAGAATAATACAAACCATATATTACAAAAATGTGAAGATACATAGTTTGATTACAACAAAATCCCCATGGTGGGTCAAAATACAACAACAAAATCAAAAGTACAGACAAAAGGAAATACAAGTACATGGAAATCAAACATCCAGTCCAAAGTCATCCTCCCTGACTTCCTTCAGGAGAGCCTCAGTCACTGGACCTACTGGGTGCTCTGTTATGGTCCTGATGAGGAGGTTCCTGGTGGCAATGGCACTGGTCAACTTCTTGTGCTTATCCTGATCCTTTGACCTCTTCAACCCCGCCCGGAGTTTCAACTCAGAGATCTCCTTCTATGGTGCTAATAAAGCTGCCTGATTCTTCTTCTCACTAGCCTCTAGTTGCTCTATCCTAGCTTGGGTTCTCTGATCTTCTTGTGCACGAGCCTCAGTGATCCTGATCCACCTAGCCTGACTCTCCTCTAAGTAATGCTCAGCTCTGGCCTTCTGAGTCTTAGCTTCCTTGCAAGCATTCTTCAACACTAACTCTCCTGCTCTAGCCTTTCTGATGTAGTCATCTGTCTTCTCAATCTTGGTCAAGTGCTCAATCCGGAGCTTCTCTAACCTTTCATTATCTAGCCGGCTGTCATTCCCTTCCCATAGGGTCTTCTTCAAAGCTTCAGAGAGCTGAGTATTCCTTTCCTTCAATTTCTCAAACTCCTCCAAACTGACAGTAGCTGCAGGCTCCACTGCTGAAGGACCAGGTACATCCTCTAAGGTGAATGGCATCTAGGTGATCTGCCCCCTGAAACGAGACCAGTCAAGATATTGTGTTGAGTCTATGTTGTTGCATTTCCCAAGGATAACTATCCCCTTAGTCTGAAAGTTGTCCCAGGCCCAGGCTGCGTGTCTGACAATGGCAAGGTTGTACTGGATGTCACAATAGAGGGTTTCTGTCAAATTTTGCCCTCTTGGGGGATGTACCAAAGCATACCCTAATTGCCTATTGAAAATCAAAGGGTTGTAGTTGATGCAACCTTTTACTCCAATCAAGGGTATATTGGGATACTGCCCACAGCTAGTAATGATATCTTTTCCCTTGGTGCTCTGAATGCACCATTTGATGTCTTCTGATGTAAGGGCAATCAATCTCTTAGCCCAGTTCCTTGGCTGATGAGGATTCAAGAAAGTGTTTGACTTCAGCAAATGCCTTAACAACCAACAGTAGAAGATGGGAGTACAACATCTGACCAATCTCCCCCTTTGCTTCTCATTCCTTTGATGCACTGAGTAGTAAAAGTCTCCAAGCAAGGTAGGAATTGGGTTCCTCAGTAAGAACAGGTGAATAACACTCTTTCTTACAAACTTTGGCTCATCTGCAAACAAGAGAAATCCATATATGCTGAGGGCTAGAAGAGCACAAACAGTTTCCCACTTCCCTGCTGCAGCATGCAGGGTGGCCTGAGTAACCAAGAAATCCAAGTGAAGGTCTGGGATTCCAGCCTTAGTGGTCATGCTCTGATCAATGAGGGTAGGCTCTAGGTGCAAGGCCTTAGCTATATCTTCATTCTTGGGAGCAACCATCTCAGGGTTGAAAGGAATCCCTCTCCTGATAGGGATAGCTAACAACATGGAGAATTCTTCCATCAATGGTCCAAGCTGAAAATCTGGGAATGTGAAGCATCTGAGAGGAGGGTCATAAAACTGCAAGCAAGTGTGGATCATGCTCCTCTGGGATGCATCCAGGTCCATGATCATGTCCATAATGCCCCCATAATGTTCCCTGAATAAAGGGACATGATCAGGAGTGATGAGACTGCATTTGTCTGATGCCTGTCAGAGTGGGCTCAAAGAAATGATAGGTGATGTTGCTCTTCCTGTAAGTGTCCATACTGACAATGGATGTTGGTGAAGAAGACTGAGGAGAAATGCTGATGAAGGCAACTGGTGAAACCGATGCGGATAACTGGAGAAGGTGCTGAAGAAGAGTCTTTGGTGAAGACAACTGATGAAGAGAACTGGAAAGAAACTCTGGTGAAGATGCTGGTGAAGGTAACTGATGCAGATAGCTGAAGGAATCTGAGTAGCAGAACAGGTCAAAACCAAACCAAAGGTACAATGTGAATACCCTGTAAAGCAAATAGACAAATGTTAAATGATGTATGCAGAATGATATGCAAAGGGTTTGTGATCAAGTTCTGGATCTGTTATCTGCCTTGATAGGGTCCATGTGTGTTCATAAGTCCGGATGGAGGCTTAGAAAACTAGTAACCAGGTGGGGGACTCAAATAAAGAGTCACAAGTCCAGGGTTTTCATAAGAACAGTCCAAAATGATACAACCTTAACAAAACTAGTAACAAGGTATGATGAGGCCAAGGGTTCCTGCAAACCTGTGAACATCCCAACCCCCTTACATGTATTGTTCTAGAACAAGGATCCTCATACTTGGATCAGTTATGAGAAGTGTAAACACTTCTAACCCGGAGGTACAATGTTTACAATAACCATAAAAGATCCTCCTCTAATTCACCTCAAATGCTGAAGGTCATAAAAAGGTCATCCAAACTTAGCAGGCTTCCCAGATAGCCCTAGTACTACAGGAAATCCGTAGCACAGAGTTCTCAAGAAGAAACCCATGTATGAACTGTGTTTCATATTCCCGCACCAGACCGAAATGGAATAGGAAAGAATATGAAGCCACTTTATCCTATGTGTCACTCAAGTCCCTGGTATGGGACCTTAATCACTCAATAATCCCTCCCACCAAAGGAAACAACAGATCCAGCACAGATGATGATAACAGTATGAAATGCATAAAACTGTAAATGAAAGCAATAAATAAAGCTATACAGAAAGCAATAAATAAAGAAATAACAATAAGCACGAGTAGCACATAACACCCCCTTAAACACAAATCAAACAAGCGCTAGGAGAAACCCACAAAAAGAACCAGAAGCCCTGGTTGCAAGATAAGATCCCCAACAGAGTAGCCAAGCTGTCACTCCCCCGAAAAGACACCGGGTCAGATAGGGTACAGACACGAACGGTCAGCGAAGATAGAAATGAAATGAACTGAATAGAGTCACCAGCTATGCATTTTTATCCCAAAGGAAAGGTAATGCTGCATAAACCTAGAAAAGATGGATAAGACGGTCGCGAACCAGAGAAACTGAGAAAGGGGGTTGGTTACAACCTGGGAAGGTATTAGCACCCAGATTGTCCGTCGTACTCGACGGGATCCATGCTAAAAAAGATTGTGTTCAAAAGGGGTAAGTGTATGTGCTATATGTGTGCAAAAAGTTGGAAAAGAATATACAAGTGTCAGTGCAAAAAGGGTGAATTTCTCAAGAACTGAGGCTTAAAAGAGAATGCTAAAGGAGGGGGAAGACAAAGAGACTTTCGTTCGATAACTGTTAAGTTATGCCTACGTATCCTCGCATGAAATGAGGAAGTCAGAACACAAAAGTTCGACTCAAAGAGACTGAAGGATAAATTGACTGATGAACTGCTTGCTTGCCTATGCTCAAGTGTATGACTCGTCTGGCTCGAGTGCTAATTGTCTTGCATTAGACGGAAGAAACAAGTTCTTGTTTCTGAATGAAGGTGATGAGAAGAGAATCCCGAAGGAGACGATTACTGTTTGTTTGTGTGTTTTCAGTTTTGTTATTATTTTTGGTGTTTTGCATAAGTTGATGAGCTTAAGCCTAAATCAAGGGCTTACAAACTCATTATATCCTCCCTGATTAGGGATAATGAGAATACTTAAGTATGAGATAGGCATCTCAACTTAATTACCATGATGATGTAGGATTAAGATCATTAACCTACTTGTGATTATTTAGATATTTTTGGGTTTTTGTTTAGTGTTAAGTAATGAGTTTAATCTCTAATCATAGATTAGTGGGCTCATTACACCATTCTAATAGAAGGATAATAGATGAGAACACTTAAGCTAAGGAAGATACCTCAACTTAATCCATGGTTGGGGATTAAATTCATTATATAACAAAGCCTTTATTAAGTGGATTTTAATGAAGGGATGATATTAAGAGATGAGTTTTATGATTTGTAAGACAACTTGAGGGAGACTTGTCCATTGAACACTAGGGTTAGTCCTTCTTAACCATAAAGGAAGAATTAGAACCCTAATGTAAGGCCCAAGTTACAAGATGAAGTCTTAGTGATTATTAAGTGAATTGATTAAGAGGTTTAAAAAAAATTAAAGGTTTAATACTTAGGACTAAAGTTATACACTCCATCCTAAGAGAAGGATGCAGGCATAATCCTAATTCCAAAGTCCTAAAACTTTAAGAGTTTAGTCTCTGATTATTGAGATGAGAAGAGAGACTCAAGGAGACTCAAAGGTAAAAAACTAAGGGGGACTAATCACAAACCTAATTATTATCATGCTTGGATGTTCCTATGGTTTGTAAGGCTTAAGAAAGATCTTAAAGGAAGCCACCAATGGAAGAAGCAAATGAAAGGAAGATGAGAAAGAAGAACAAGTTACTTACTTCATTGAAGAAGATAAGTAACCTGAAGAAAGAAAGTGAGAAAGAATGAACACAAGTGAACAAGTTCACTTCAAAGAAACCAGCAAGATGCATATGAAAGAGATAAAGAGAAATGAGAAGTGAAGGCAAATCCACTTCTCAAAGTAACTTACCACCTGAAAATGTTAGCATGAATGCATAAAGTATGAAACATAAAGAAATGAAATGAAATGAGATGAGATGATATGAAATGACCAAAGTCAGAAGTGTTTATGCAATGTTAATGTCATGTGAGATGATGCAAAGGCATACAAAATTCATATGTATGAGCATACAAAGATGAGATGCCAATGGAAGCATGCTTTGAAGTTTGAAAACACATGAAAGTTATGAAATAAAATGAATGCAAATCATGGAAAATGGATGAAGAAATGATCAAGAATGATTCTAATATGTCCTAAGATGTCTAAGATGACATATAAATGCAAGAAATATCATGGCAAGTTCATGTATGGATATATATGCAAGATGAATGCAAATGAACACATAGAATTAGGGTTTTATGGACAAGCAAGATGCAAGTGAACAAAACAGAAGCATATGACATGATAAAAATTTGAAACCAAACTCAAACAAACCCTAATCTCATACTAGGTCACACCCCAAAGGAGAAGGTCAGAAGCCTAACCAATCACAAGTTATGAATTTCCTAAGTTTCTAGGGTTTTTTGGGTGGTCAAAAGGAATTAATGCAAATCAAATTGAAAATGCAAGATAAATTTATGAGGAAAATGACCTATAAACTACATGCAATACACAAAATAATGCAAAAAGAATCATCTTCAAACTCTTCTTGGTTAGGCAGAAATGATTTTTTAAAGTTAGGGTTCAAAAAATGAAATTTAATGACCCTTAATTCAAAGAAAATTCAAAAACTATGATCAAACCCAAAAAGAAATTTGTATGAAGAGTTTGAAAATGTTTTTAAATGCAATGGGATGATTCATGATTTTTTTGGTGATATTTAGAAACCTATATGTATTTTTAATTAATTAAAAGACTTTAATTAATTAAAAATAACATTTAAATATTTTAAAAATACTTTTTTAATGCAAAAAATAAAATAAAAATCATTTTCAGGTTGAGAAAATTATTTGAAACAAAAATGAAAAGTTTCATATTTTTGTGATGAGTTTTGATATATTAAATTAAATATGCAAAAGAAATGGATAAAAATGAAATTAAAATGAATAAAATGCAAAGTAATCTGATCCAGAGGCCCAGATTCAAACTGGAAAGGGAGGGAATTGACCACGCGCGCATCTGGACGACCCACATTCAAACTGACTTTTAATTATGTTTTTAATTAATTAATCAGGATTAAAAGGTAATGAATAAATCTGGACCACACCCTACTAACCCTAATCCTCATCTAACGGCCACAAACGCGTCTGGGGAATTAATCACAGATTAGGGTTTAATGACTTTCAGGTGGCCGGAGAAGACCTCCGGTCATCTTCTTCGGCCAACCAAAATTGCTCTCTCTCTCTCTCTCTCCCTAGGCTATGAGAACCTCCAAAACTCTCCAGAATCACTCCCCAAACATCAACAATCAAGAATCAGCCCCCAAAACAATTTATCATTCACTAAAAACAAGATTCGAAGCAAATCGTAAATCTGAACAAAACTTTCAGAAGTTCAATACATGCTTAATATCCAACCATTCTCAAAACAAATTACATCAGGGTGATCAGTGAAGCATGAAGATTCATTTAGAAACTTAAAATGCAAGTTCTGGAAAAAAAGTTCTTGAGGTTACCTGAGGTTGAGCTTTCCGATTCTGGGCTTTTTGACCTCCTCCCTTGTGCAAATCAATTTCAATGAACCCCCTGAGGATGATGTGAAGCTTATAAGAAGTTTGTATGGCTTGGTTTGAAGGTTTTGTCTCTGCTGCACCAGAAATCGTATTTGTGTTTGGCTGCGTTTCAGGCTATGGTGAAGGGTGGGATATGCTCCTTAGGTTATGAGGAGATGATTGGTGAAAGAAAATTGAAGTTTGAGTGGTTAAGGAGTGAGTTTCGAAAGCTTGAAGGTTTTGATAAATTTTGGGCAATCTGAGTTCTAGGATGATTCAGCTGCTTGTGTGTTATGAAATGTGTTCCATAAGGATAGTATAGGCCAATGAGAGTGTTCAGAAGTGGGTGGTGGCATAGTGTGATTGGTATGGGCCAAGTTGCAAAAAAGTCAAGATTTTGTACTTTGAGGTATGGGAATGGTGCAGGCCTGAGTTCTTGGGGTGTCTGGCCTCAACTGACTTTGTGGAGAGCCATGGAATTGGTTTTGGCATGCTGGCACAAGTGGATGAAGAGGTTCATACCATTTTGCAAATTTTGAGAGTTTTGGCCCTTTTGTGATTTCTTGAAGTTCAAGTCATGAAAATTCATGGTTCAAAGCATAATTCTGATGTTTAGAGGTTTGTTTAACATGTTGTGAAGTACTTGTTCCTATTAGAAGTCATTAGAATGCTTGAATATGCCAATTTGCAAAATCCCTCTTTGACATGAAACTTGAAATTTTAGGATTTTTGCCAACTTTGAAAGTCCATATCTTGAGTTCTAGGATGTATCAAGACATGTTCTTGTACTTTTTGAAAAGGGAAAGACCTAATCTACAACTTTCATGACCAAGAATTTTTCATTTGAAGCATTTTTGGTTGATAAAGAGGAGGTTGAAAAACTTTCCCAAAATGGAAAGTTTCCATTACAAGTCATTTCCATTTTTGGCAAGTTTTCAAATGGCCCAAAATTCTTCAATATTGTGAACTTCCAACCACTTATTAGATCAAATAAAGATCATAGAACTTCAATTTGATGAAAATACCCCTTTGGTTCCATTGTTGGGGGCCTTAGATGCCCTGATTTTGACTTAACTTGCTCAAGAAGTTACCCAGTGAACAGATGACTTCCACAATGAATTTCTTCATCAAACTTGGTACACATGATCCTTATAACATCTTAAGAACATTAGAACCAAGAATGGCCCAAAACTTTGGAGTTAAGGCCTCTAAAACCAAAACCCTAATTTTGGTCATCTGTGTAGTGAAAACCCTAGCTCTGCTTCCATGCCTTGCCAGTTCTTGTGATTTCTTGACTTCTATGAACTTTGAGGAGAATAATATGATGATAGAACACACATGGACCCTCTTGGAAAGCTTTGAGGCCTTTGGGATGGCTCAGATGGATTCTTGGATTGCTCATATCATAAACCCTAGATGCAGATAAAACAAATATGCAATATGAGGTGGAATGCTTATGTTTATTCAAACATGAAAGATCACAAGCCATGGTGTGATATGAGTGAGGGAAAATTTAGGGTGTTTACACTATTGTTGATAGCTCTGTTGCTGAGATGAATTCGAAAACCCGAAGTCCTCCCGCACTTTCTTCCTCACATTGGATCGGTGAACGGGAAGAGGTGGCTGTCGTGATGTCTTTACAACCCAGAGTGGAGGGACACACCCTTGATTGGGGATGATCTTTGCAATAGGGAAAGGAAGAGTCCCTTATTTTGCCACCACTGATATGAGATCCCTTGACACATCCCCGCTGATTGGTGCGAACTCGATCATCTTCGAATCAATGAGCTTTTGAACCTGGTATTTAAACCTCTTGCAGTTCTCCACATAGTGACCAGGTTCCCCAGAATGGAAAACGCACCTAGCACTGGCGTCGAAATCTTGAGGAAGCTTTTTGGGCGTGGCTGTCATGGTGACAAGTTCAACCAGATTAAGCTCGAGCAAACAAGGAAGCAACTGCGCATATGCCACCTGAATCAAATCATACTTGGCTTCAGGCATCTTCGGCCTTTGTTCGTAGTTTTTGCCTTTACCCTTCCTTTGGTGAGCTGGAAGAATCTGCAATTTGAGAGGCTTAGGAGCCCAAAGTTGAGGAGAATCTGCAATTTGGAAGAATCTTCGACCAGTAACTTTAGTAATAGTAAAGGGGACATGGTGCCCTTCTTTGAGTACTGCCTCTGGGGCTTTCATGGTCTAGTTCTCTTGTTTCTTCAGTTGGTAAACTTTCTCTATTAATATCATATGGCCATGACACAAGGTCTGCATGTCCATCAGGAGTTGTTCCATTCGTATTTTCATTTCAGCTATCTCTTGATGACTGCGATTCAAATTGGCCATTCTGGAGAGTAACCAAATTAGGAAGAGAATATGTCCCCAGACACCTGTAATGAGTGTAAGGATGCATGAAAATTCCATGTTTGATTATTTCTAAGGAGTGCATCTGCTTTGATTCCAGTTTGGATATAGGAACATATAATGACATGGTTTAGATATGGGATCTTTAGAAATAACTGAACATGTATGCTAAAATTCCATGATGTTATGTATGCAGCAGACATGTGATCAGACGTGTCTGTGATGTGTCAAGCATATAATCATGTGTTTGTGCAGGTCACAATAATAACAACCCTTCTGACTAAGAAGCTCAAGTATTGGATCCAAGGAACCAAATAACCAGATCACAATACTGAACAATACTAGCAAAGTGGGTATGTTGGAAGTTTCAGGGTTCCTGCAAACTAGTAAACCCCTTGCATCTCACGGGTGTGCTACTCGGGTCAGCATCACGGACTCTCAAAGCCGAATAGCAATAATACGTTCACCATTTCCAAGTAATGGCCCATGACCAAATCAGGGAATCGGTTTGGCATTATATACTACTTAGGGAGGTCTCAACTGAGTCCAAGGAAACAAATATCCCTCATAATTCCCCAGCTTCAAGCACTGAAACGAGAAACAATAGTACATTCACCCCTTAGGATACATTACTATCGTCATACGAGCAGTTTTCTTTGACTGAGTTCCTATGAGAGAACCAGGCCATCCTATACGAGTTCCCAGTGGGCCCTCGGATGCGACTGGGTTTGCCAACAAATGTGGTATGTGTAAACACCCCAAATTTTCCCTCACTCATTTCCCCATGGCTTGTGATTCTTTTCATTTGCATAAGTTCAATCATAGCATCCCATATTGCATTTTTGCTTCACTGCATTGGTTCAAAGTCATCTGCATCTAGGGTTTGTGATCTGAGCAATCCCTGAGCTATCGGAGCCACTCCAAAGGTCTTCAATAATCTCAATAGGGTCCATGTATGTTCAAGCATCATATTATATCCTCCCAAGGTCAAGGAAGTCAAAGAATCACAAGAACTGAGAAAGGCATTGAAGCAGAGCCAAGCTTAACTGCAAAGATGACCTGAAATTAGGGTTTTGGTTTCAGAGGCCATAACCCCAAATTTTTTGGTCATTCTTGTTTCTATTGGTCTATATATGATATGAGGATCATGCATACCAATTTTCATGAAGAAATTCAATGGGGAAGGCATCTGACCAATAAATGACTTCTTGAGCAAGTCAGTGCAAAATCAGGGCATCTGAGCCCCCCAATGACACAACCAAAGGGTCTTCTCCATCATTTTGAGTGTATATGATCTTTATTTGATCTTAGAAGAAGTTAGAAGTTCACAAAATTGAAGAATTTCAAGCCATTTGCAAAGTTACCATTTTGGGAAAGTGACTTGTAATGTAAACTTGCCATTTTGGGAAAGTTTTTCAACCTCCTCTTTTTGATTCAAAAATGCTTCAAATGAAAAATTCTTGGTCATGAAAGTTGTAGATTGGATCCTCCCATTTTCAAAAATTACAAGAACTCATTCTAATTCATTTTAGAGCAAAAGTTATGGCCTTGCAAAGTTGGATAAAATCACTTAATTTCCACTTTTGTGCCAAAGAGGAAACTTGCAAAAACATTTGCCAAAGCCAAATGTGACTTCAAATCAGCTTCTAATCATCACACAAACATCATTCATGGTCCATAATTCATATTTGCCCAAAGGATTTCTCACTTATATGCCTTGAATTACAAGTTACATAAGGCATTTTCTCATGAATCTTCAAAACTGAATTTTTTGCAAAAGGAACTTTTAATGCTTGAATTGGACACTAATTGATCTCAAAGCATTCTAGCAACTTCATATGGTTCATTTTGCTGCATTTTGTCCAAGAATTCACAATATTCTTTGCCTTGGTTCACAAGAAATTTCAAAGAGGGAAATATGCAAGAACATTGGAAACTCTTGATCAAGACCATCCATCCAGCTCACAAAATCAGATCCAAAGGCCTTCCTTGACTCAAGCTGAAGCAGGACAAGCCCTAAGATCTCCTCTAACCCGAGCCATACCTATGGTACATAAAATCTTGACTTTTTGCATTTTTCCCATGCCAATCAAACTGTGCCACTACCAACTCTCTGCCCAATCAGAGCCTCATATGTGGACCTCAAGCATTCAAAAACATAACACACACAAGCCTGAAACCTCCCATAAGCCAGGATTCCCAAAAATTGTCAAGAACTTCACCTCTTCGAAACTTCTCCCACAGCCACAAAACCTCCATTTTTTCTTCACCAACAAATCACATATCACCCATAGAACAAGAATCAACCCTCAAAACAGCCAAAAACATCACATACAAAAACCTCAAAACTTGCTATATCAGAACTGGAACTTCAAAACCAGCCATCCTCAAAGTTTTATAAGCTCCATATCATCTTCAGGAGGTTCATAGGAGTGGGATTGCATCAAGGGAGGACCCAGAAAGCTCAGAATCAGAGGGTTCCCATCTCAGGTAACATGATGAACTTTTTTCCCAGAAGCTAGCTTTTAAGTTCTTTTATGGTTCTGTATGCTCCCCTGATCATGGGGATATGATTATTTTTGAAAATGGTTGAGAAACCACCATGTATGTGAGCTCTGAAACTTTTGCCCGTTTTTACATTTTTGTTCGATTCATGTTCATGGTGTGAAATAAATGAGTTTTAGTTGGGGATTTAGGTTTAGGGTTGTTAGAGGATCATTTTTGTGCAAGAAATTTGAAGTTTGATGGCCTGAGAGAGAAGCTAGGGTTTGGGCTCTTCGGAGAAGACGACCGGAACACTGTTCCGGTCGCCTGAAGGTGGTTTAGCCCTAATCCTGTAATTAAGTCAAGTTTAAATTTGGGCCCTTGATCTGGCTTTCCCGCGCGCTCTGAACGACTTGGATCTTGTGGTTTAGCCCTAATCCAGTCATTAACATTAATTAATTAGGATTAAAATTTGAATTTGCCAGAATCAATCCCAGCCACTAAAACGCGCGCCAGTCAACTCCTGCGTCTCAGCTTTGAATCCTGGCTCTTGGATCTGTTTACTTTTCATTTAATTCCATTTTATTTTCTTTTTAATTCATTTGTTTTGCACATTTTATTTAAAATAGTAAATCATTTCCAAAAAATCTCATTTTTTGCATCATACCTTAAAATATTTTTCTCTTTCTGAAAATATTTTTATTTTTATTTTTTACATAATTTTCGTATTTTAAAAATATTTAAATGATTATTTTAATTAGTTAATGAGAATTAATTAATTAAAATAGCATTTAGGTTTCTAAAAATCACAAAAAAATTCACATTGCATTTTAATACATTTAGAAACATTATCAAACTCTTCAAACAAATTTCTTTTTGGTTCTTGACCTATTTTGACATTTTTCCTTGGAATTAAAGTTCTTAAAAGGCAATATTTTTGTTCCAAATTAGAAAAATTCATTCTGCCTAACCATGAAGAGTTTGATGTTGGTTCTTTTTGCATTGCACTCTTCATATCATGTAGTTTCTAGGGTAAAATTGGTTTGAATTTATCTTTCATTTTCAATTTGATGTGCATTTTTCCTTTTGAAGTGCCTTACAACCCTAGCTAACTTGAGAAAATCATAACTCCCATTAGGTTAAGAGTTAGGTCACCTCCTTTGGGCAGTGAACTTATGTAGGGTTAGGGTTCCTTTGAGTGCTTTTTTCAAATTTTTATCTTGTCATTTGTTTCTGTTTTTGAGTTTTGCATCTCACATGTTCATATAACCCTAATTTTTGCCTTCATTTGCATCCATCTTCCATATGCTTGCATTCATAAACTTGCCATGACATTTTGTGCATCCACATAGCTTCTAAGAGATATTAGGACATGTTAGAATCATGTTTGATCATTGCATCATTCATTTTCCATGTCATGCATTCATTCCATTTCATAAACTTTCATGAACTTTTATGGTTCAAAGCATGCTTCATTTGCATCCTCATCCTTGTATGATCATTCACAACTCTTGAAATGTGTTTGCATCATCTCTTAGCATCATTAACATCATGTTTATGCTTCTGGATTTGGTTTGCATCATTGCATTTCATCTCATTTTCATTGCATTTCATTTCTTGTTGCTAACTTTTCAGGTGGTAAGTGTTGAGAAGTGAATTTGCCTTCACTTCTCAGAATCTTTTCTCATCTCTCTTTATGCATTCTTGCTGAATTTTACTTTTGTATCAGAGTGAGCTTGATCATTCATGTTCTATCCTCACTTTCTTTCTTCAAGCAACTTGTCTTCTTAAGTGAAGCAAGTTGTCTTGCTTCTTCTGCTTCTCCCTCCTTTCCTGCTTCTTCCTTGGTGGCTCTCTTGAAGATCTTCTTGCAAGCCTCAGAAACCCTAGGAACACCCAAGCATGATCACAATTAGGGTTTGATTAGTCCCCCATTAGTTTTACCTTTGTGTCATCTTTGTGTCTTCTCATCTCATCTCATAATCAAGGACTAAACCTTAAAGGTTTTAAGGCTTTGTGATTAAGGTTACGCCTGTATCCTTCTATTAGGATGGAGTGTATAACTTTAGTCCTAAGTGTTAAACCCTTAATGTGTTTAAATCCTTTAATCAAATCATCTAATAATCACTAAGACATCAAGCTTGTAACTTGGGCCTTGCATTAGGGTTCTAATTCTTCCTTAATTGGTTAAGAAGGACTAACCCTAGTGTTAATGGACAAGTCCTCCTCAAGTTGTCTTACAAACCATAAAATCCACTTCTTAATCTTACCATTAACTAAAATCCATTTAATAAAGGCCTTGTTATGTCATGAGGTTAATCCCTAATCATGGATTAAATTGAGGAGCCTTCCTCAGCTTAAATGTTCTCATCTATCATCCTTCTATTAGGATTGTGTAATGGGTCCATTAAATCCTTGATTATGGCTTAAACTCATTACTTAACACTAAACAAAAACTCCAAAAACATCTAAATAATTGCAAGTAGGTTAATGATCTTAATCTTACATCATGGTGATTAAGTGTGAGGTGCTTACTTCATACTTAAGGTATTCTCATTACCCCTAATCAGAGGGAGGATGTGATGAGTTTATTAACCCTTGTGTAAACACCCCAAATTTTCCCCCACCCATTCACACCTTGGCTTGTAATATCCTCATATACATGATCTCAATCATAGCATCTCATACCTCATTTTTGATTCACTGCATTGCTCCTAAGTCATCTGCATCTAGGGTTTGTGATCTGAGCAATCCCTGAGCCATTTGAGCAACTCCAAAGGTCATCAATCACTTAAAAGGGGTCCATGTATGTTCAAGCATCATATCATATCCTCTCAAAGTCAAGAATGTCAAAAAATCACAAGAACTGAGATTGGCATGGAAGCAGAGCCAGGTTTAACTGCACAGATGACCTAGAATTAGGGTTTTGGTTTCAGAGGCCATAACTCCAATTTTTTTATTCATTCTTGTTTCTATTGGTCTCTATATGGTATAGGGATCATGCATATCAATTTTCATGAAGAAATTCAATGGGGAAGTCATCTGATCAAGAGTTGACTTTTTGAGCAAGTCAGTGCAAAATCAGGGCATCTGAGGCCCCCAATGACCCAATCAAGGGGTGTTATTCATCATTTTGATTATGTATGATATTTATTTGATCATAGAAGATGATAGAAGTTCACAAAATTGAAGAATTTCAAGCCATTTGCAAAGTTGACTTTTTGGGAAAATGACTTGTAATGGAAACTTGCCATTTTGGGAAACTTTTTCAACCCTTGCTTTTTGATTCAAAAATGCTTCAAATGAGAAAACTTTGGTCATGAAAGTTGTATAATGGATCATTCCCTTTTCAAAAAGTACAAGAACTCATTCTAATTCATTTTGGATCAAAAGTTATGGCCTTGCAAAGTTGGACAAAATCATTGAAATTTCACTTTTGCACAAAATGGAAAACTTGCAATTTCTCATGGCAAGCCTTTATGTGACTTCAATGTGACCTCTAATCATCATACCAATGCAATGCATGACCTAAAATCATAATTGGCCCAAGGGATTTCTCATTTCTATGCCTTGATTTTCAAGTATCCATAAGTCATTTTTTCATGAAAGTGCAAAGAGGGATTTTTGGCAAAATCATTCTCAAATGAATTGTATGATCTCTAGTTGGTTTTAATACATTGTCATGACTTCATGAAGCATCATACACCAAAATTAAGCAAGGTTTTTCTCATGTACATAACCAAAAGTCATGAAATGTAACAAGTGGGCAAGTTGCAAAAACTCTCTCAACTCATGATCCAAATGCAGCAGACTTTCAGGAGCCATCCAAGGGCCATCCTTGACTCAAGCTGAGGTAGGACAAGCCTCTAGACTGCCTCTGCCATAGCCCATGCTTGAAGTACACCAACTATTGACTTTTTGGCCAATTGCTCCATACCATTCCCACAGTACATGTCAAGTCTTCTGACTCATTCCAATAGTTTAGGACTTGCATATGGATCATAAAACAAGCCTCACACAAGCCTGGAACACACACATTGCAGCACACTCCAAAAACTGTCAAAACTTTCCTCTCTTCGAATCTCCTTCCACAGCCATCAAACTTCAACAATTCCTTCACCAATCAACCAGAAATCATCCATAGAACAAATCCCACCCCTCACAATGATCTGAAACAGCCCACACAAGAACCTCATTTTCTGATACACCAGAACTGAACCCCTCAAAATAGTCAATATAAACTCCATTCAAGCTTGCCATTAGCATAAGGGGGACCAGTGGAGGTGGTTTGCACAAAGGAAAGGCTCAGAAAGCTCATCTTTGAAGGTCTCCATCTCAGGTATAGCTCAAGAACCTTTTTCTCAGAACTTCATTTTCTTGTTACAAAATGAATCTACATGTTTCACTGGTCATCTGGATGTATTTAGATTTGAAAATAAGTAAGAGATGACCATTTCATGTCTCTCTGAAAGTTTTCCCGTGTTTCGTATTTGTCTTCGATTCAGGCTTGTCAATGAAAATAAATGATTTTTGAAAGATGGGTTAGGTTTAGATTGGGGAGAGGATCATTTCTGTGGAAGAAATTTCATGTTTGGTGACCTGTAGCGAAATCTAGGGTTTTGGTTCGCCGGAGAAGATGACCGGAAGTCTTCTCCGGCCACTTGAAAATCATTAACCCTAATCTGAGTAATTAATGTGAGTTTGAATGTGGAGCATTGGATGGTTTGACTAGGGTTGACCCGCGCGTGTTTGAGTGGTCAGGATTCATCATTAGAAACCCTAATCCACGTCATTAGTTAATTAATCAGGTTTTTATATTAATCTGGCCAGTTTGAATGTGAGTCGTAGGATGACGCGCCAAGTCTTTCCCTCCATTCCCAGTTTGAATCTCGGCCTCAGGATGCGCTGACTTTCCCATTAATCCATTTTTATTTTCATTTTATTTGTTTTGTTTTGTACATTTTATTAAAAATAGCAAATACATTGAAAAATTCTGAAAATTTTTATCAAACCTTTTATTAATTTTCAAAACCCAAAAATATTTTTATTTTTATTTTTTGCATTAAAAAATATTTTTAAATCATTTAAAAGTTTGTTTTTAATTAATTAATGAAAATTAATTAATTAAAAATACTTTTAGGTATTTAAAAATCACAAAAAAATTCATGAAACATTTAAAAACATTTAGAAACATTGTCCAACTCTCAAACCAAATTTATTTTTTTGCTCTTGATGACTTTTGATCATTTTCAATGGAATTAGTTTCATTTCAAGGCAATATTTTGTTCCAAACTTCAAAAATTCACTTCTGCCTAACCATTGAGAGTTGGATGATGATTCTTTTTGCATTGCATCTTGCATAACATGTAGTTTATAGGATTAATTTGGCATGAATTGATCTTGCATTTCCCTTTTGTTTGGCATTTTTCTTGTCAAGGTACCTTAAAACCCTAGCAACCTTAGGAAATTCATAACCCTCACTAGGTTAAGAGTTGGATCCCCTCCTTTGTGCAGTGAGTTTGTATAGGTCTAAGGTTCCTTTGATTGCATTTTCAAATTTTTATCATGATGTTTGCTTCTGGTTTTGGTTTTTGCTTTGTGTGTTGATCATAAACCCTAATTCATGCCTTTCTTTGCATCCATCTTCCATTTGCTTGCATACCATGACTTGCCATGACATTTTGTGCATCCATTTGATTCATAACACATCTTAGGACATATTAGAATCATGTTTGATCATTTCATATTTCACTTGCCATGTTGTATGTCATTTGCATTCCATAACTTTTCATGTATGTTCATGGTTCTAAACATGCTTCTCTTGCATCCATATGTTTGTATGATCATCCTCATGCCTTGCCTCATGTTTGCATCATCTCTTAGCATCATTAACATCATACTCATGCTTCTGGTTTTGGTTTGCATCATCACATTTCATCTCATTTTGCACTGCATTTCATTTCTTTTGCTAACTTTTCAGGTGGTAAGTTGTTTGAGAAGTGAATTTTCCTTCACTTCTCACATTCTCTTTTCATCTCTTATGCATCATTGCTGCATTTTTGTATGTGTTTGGATTGAGCTTGCTCATTCTTGTTCATCTCACTTTCTTTCTTCAAGCAACTTGACTTCTTAGGTGAAGCAAGTTGTTTTGCTTCTCTTTGCTCATTTCATCTGCTTCCTTCCTGGTGGTTTCTCTGAAGATCTTTCTTGCAAACCTCATAAACCATAGGAACAACCAAGCATGACAATAATTAGGGTTTGATTAGTCCCCCACTTAGCTTTTACCTTTGTGTCTCTTTGAGTCTTCTCTTCTCATCTCACAATCAGGGACTAAACCCTAAAGGCTTTAAGGCTTTGTGATTAAGCTTATGCCTGCATCCTTCTATTAGGATGGAGTGTATAACTTTAATCCTAAGTGTTAAATCCTTAATGTGTTTACATCCTTCAATCAATTCACTTAATACTCATCAAGACATCAAGCTTGTAACTTGGGCCTTGCATTAGGGTTCTAATTCTTCCTTAATTGGTTAAGAAGGACTAACCCTAGTATTAATGGACAAGTCCCCCTCAAGTTGTCTTACAAACCATAAAACTCATTTATTCATCTTATCATTAACTAAAATCCATCTAATAAAGACTTTGTTTTGTCATGAGGTTAATCCCTAATCATGGAATAAGTTGAGGAGTCTTCCTCAGCTTAAACATTCTCATCTATTATCCTTCTATTAGGATGGTGTAATGAGTCTGTTTAATCCCTGATTATGGATTAATCTCATTACTTAACACTAAACAAAAACAACAAAAACATCTAAATAATCACAAGTAGGTTAATGATCTTAATCCTACACCATGGTGATTAAGTGTGAGATACTGACTTTACACTTAAGGTATTCTCATTACCCCTAATCAGAGGGAGGATGTGGTGAGTTTACTAACCCATTGGTTTAGGTTTAAGCTCATTAACTTACGACAAACTTCAAAAAGCAATAAAAGAATGAAAACTCAAAAACAAACAATAATCGTTTCCTCCGGGATTCTTTTCTCATCATCTTCACTCACAAACGAGAACTCGCTTCTGCCGTCTAATGCAAGACAATTTGCACCTGAGCCAGACAGGTCATACACTTGAGCATAGGCAAGTAAGCAGTTCACAAGTCAATTCATCTTTCAGTCTCTTTGGGTCGAACTACGGTGTTCTGACTTCCTCATTGCACGAGAGGATACGTAGGCATAACTTAACAGTTATCGAACAAAAGTCTCTGTATATTCCCCCTCTTTCTAGCTTTATTCTTTTAGCCTCATGATCTTGATCATTTCATTCCTAATCTCACACAGACACTACATTTATACACCTCACCTTTTCTTTTAGCACTGACACTTGCATTCTTTTCCAGCTCGTTTACACACAAATTGCACTGACACTACCCCTTTAAAACACAAATCTTTTAAGCGTGGATCCCGTCGAGTACGACGGACAATCTGGGTGCTAATACCTTCCCAGGTTGTAACCAACCCCCTTTCTCAGTCTCTCTGGTTCGCAACCGTCTTATCCGTATCGTTTCTAGGTCTATGCAGCATTGCCTTTCCTCCGGGATAAAAATGCCTAGCTGGCAACTCTTGTCATTTTGAGTTCACTTCTGTGTGTTCTCATCCTCTTTCGCCGACCGTTCGCGCTTGTACCGGGATGCAAATCTTTGGGAGTGACAGCTTGGCGACTCTACTGGGGACCCTTATACTGTAACCAGGGCTTCTGGTTTTTTTTGTGGGTTCCTCCTAGCGCTTGTTTGATTTGTGTTTACTGGGGTGTGATGTGCTAATTTTGTTTATATAGTTGCTTTGTTTATTGCTTTATGTACAGTTATTTATTGCTTCCTTTACAGCTTTATATATCATACTGTCATACTGTTATCTGGCTGGATCTGGTTTTTGTTTTGGTGGGTGGGGTTCTACTGAGAGTTTGAGGTCCTATACCTGGGACCTGAGTGACACCTAGGCTAGAGTGGTTCATGTTCTTTCCCATTCCATTTCGGTCTGGTGCGGGAATATGAAACACGGTTCAGATATGGGTTTCTTCTTGAGAACTCTGTGCTACATATTTCTTGTAGTGCTAGGGCTATCTGGGAAGCCTGCTAAGTCTGGATGACCTTTATTATGACCTTCAGAAACTGAGGTGAATTAGAGGAGGATCTTTTATGGTTATTTTAAACACTGTACCTCCGGGTTAGAAGTGTTTACACTTCTCATAACTGATCCAAGTCTGAGGATCCTTGTTTTAGAACATCACCTGTGAGGGGGTTGGGCTGTTTACAGGTTTGCAGGAACACTTGGCCACATCATACCCTGATACTTGTTGTATTTAAGAATGCTTCACTTTGGACAGTTCTTGTGATTTAACCCAGGACATGTGACTCTTTATTTGAGTCCCCCACCTTGGTTACTGGACTTTTTAAACCTCCATCTGGACTTCTTAAACATACATGGACTTTATATCAAGGCAGTAATCAGATCCAGCTTGATCACAAACCCTTGCATATCATTTGCATACATCATCATTGCATCATTTAACATTTGCTTATTTGTTTTTCAGGGTATCCACATTTCATTTGGCTTGGTTTTGACCCCTTTACCTACATAGACCCTTGTTCACCAGCTATCTGCTTCAGCACTCTTCTTCAGTTGCCTGCTTCAGCTACCTCCATCATCATCCTCAGCCTATCAGTGGCTCATCCCCAGTATCAGTCTGCATCATCAGCATCTATTCTCAGCTCTTCATCAGCAGTCATGGCACCCAAGAAGAGCAACATTTCATATCATTTCTTTGAGCCTGTGCTGACTGGCATCAGGCAGGTCCAGGCACTTATCACTCCAGACCATATCCCATTATTCAGAGAACATTATGGAGGCATCCTTGATATGGTTATGGACTTGGACCCTTCTCAGAGGAGTTTGATTCACACTTTCCTATAGTTCTATGATCCTCCCTTGAGATGCTTCACTTTCCAGAATTTTCAGTTGGGACCCCTGTTGGAGGAGTTTTCATCACTGATTGGGGTACCTGTCAGGGGTGGTATCCCCTTCAACCCAGAGATGGCTTCTCCCAACAATGAAGAAGTGGAAAAAGCACTGTATTTGGAACCTATTGTGATTGAGCAGAACCTAACAACAAAGGCTGGAATTCCTGGCCTACACTTGGACTTTCTAATTTCTCAGGCCACCCTGAAGGCCTCCTTGGGAGAATGGAAGGCAGTTTGTGCATTGTTAGCCCTCAGTGTATATGGGGTTGTACTTTTTGCAGATGAGCCCAAGTTTATCAGCAAGAATGTTATTCATCTTTTCCTTTTGAAGAATCCAGTGCCCAACTTGCTGGGGGAGTTCTATTATTCTGTTCACCAAAGGAATGAGAAGCAGAGAGGGAGGTTGGTGAGATGTTGTGCTCCCCTGTTTCACACTTGGCTGCTTAAACACTTACCCAAAACTGATGCTTTCCTGAACCCTCACCAACAGAAGAATTGGGATAGAAGACTCATTGCTTTGACTTCAGATGACATCAGGTGGTGTACCCAGAGCACCAAAGGAAGGGACATAATTACTAGCTGTGGGAAGTTTCCCAATGTACCTCTGATAGGAGTGAAGGGTTGCATCAACTACAATCCTTTGCTGTTCAAGAGACAATTGGGCTATGCTTTGGTTCACCCTCCTAGAGTGCAAGACTTGGCTGAAACCTTGTATTGTGAGATAAAGCCTAATCTAGCTGTTGTCAGACAAGCATCCTGGGCTTGGGACAACATCCAGACCAAAGGGATGGCCATTCTTGGGAGATGCAATAATGTGGCTTCAGCTTAGTATTATGAATGGTCTCATCCCAGGGCTCAAATTTCTGGGATGCCTTTCACCATTGAGGATGCACCTGGACCATCCACAGCACCACCTCCAGCCACTGTCAGCCTGGAGGAATTTGAGAAACTGAAGGAGAGGAATGAGAATCTGTCTCAAGCTCTGAAGAAGACCCTCTGGGAGAGGAGTGATGGTCGTCTAGACATTGAGAGGTTAGAAAATCTTAAGGTGGAGCATCTAGCCAGGATTGAGAAATCAGAGGCCTACATCAAGAAATCAAGAGCAGGAGAGCAAATTTTGAAGAATGCCTGTGTCGTACCTCGAAAAATACGATCCCTCGCGAACGCGGTCGCGGCTGGGCTGACTTGAGAGTCGCCACCTAATTTTATTTATTCCCGAAGAGGGAAATGGAAAATATAGATAAAACCACCGAAAAGGGATAAAACAAGGTCATCGCAAACCATTGTCGGGGTTCGGAAGTCGGTTATGTAGGAGGAAGGTATTAGCACCTCCTACATCCATCGTACTCGATGGGAACCATCTAGATTGTCACGCGCGAAGGGATGTCTATACTTATGATTACTTGTTGAACTAAAGGGTTTATTGATCCTAGGGGCTTGGCAAGGATTGAGATCCTCGTGCCTACGTATTCCCTTGTGCAATGGGAAAGTCAGAGCTTCGTAGTTCGGCCTGATACAGGTATTGGTGTTCGATTTTATTACCTTTCTTCGATGAAAGGATTTAAGAGTCCATTTGCACTAAAGACTATGGATAGTTTATCTCGCCCAACAAGACGAGTGTCCTGCGTCGAAATAATCGGAGCGAGTAACGAAAGCTCGTTATCCCCCTTTCTATCGCTTAAGGCTCGTGGCGTGCAATTTTCCTCGTATTTATTGAAGTGTTTTGTTTCCTAAGACCGCTTGATGTTGGATCAAGGGTTTGGATCTAAAAAGAATCGTTTTGGTTTTTTGAAGTTTAAAGGTAAATGCAAATGGAGTGTTTTTTTGTGGTTTGTCAGCGAGGCACAATGTGCTCGACTCGCAAAGTTGAGGAAATAGGGTAAAGACTAGCTATGGAAAACAAGCGCAATGCGTTGATTTAGTAAGTTGGAAAAAGTTGCTGAAAGTGTAAGGTGCAAAGTTCGTGCAGATGGCGATCGAGGAACGATCGACTTACGTGTGTGTATGAAGTGAAGTGCATATGGATGTCTATTTGGCGTTGGACCAAAGATTTCGTTTATCTTTGAAATGACTAATCTTAATGTGCGTTCGTTTTTTACTTAGCAATTTATCGTCAAAAATGCAAAAGTAATCACACGAGTAAGCATTGTATCATGATGTCACAAGCAAATAGGAATCGAGCATACGCAAAAATTCATCACACACGTAGTCGAGCAAAGGTGAAAAAAAATAATTAATCAAATTAAGTAGAAATATTTAAATAGATTAATTATCAAATTAATTAATCGAATTAAATAAAACTATTTAATTAAATTAATCAAAGAAAATGTTTTTGGTATTTTTATACTTAAAATTTGAACGAAATAGGTAGGAGAATATTTTTTAAGTTTTGAGATTTTTTTTTTTAAACATAAAAGGAGAATCAATTAATTACTTTAAACAAAATTATTTAAATAAATTAATTAGTAAATTAATTAATTTAACTAAACAAGATTATTTAAAGGAATCAATAAAAAGCAGTTTTGGTTTTCTATATTTTTTTTAAGAAAAGAGATAGAACAAAGTGAAAATAAAGAAAATGACTGATTTTAAATGAGAACAGCAGGTATATTTAAAAAACGCAGTCTGGGCTTAAAAGAAACAATGGGTCGACGGCCCAGTCTGGGATCAAGCCCAAGAAAAACTTTTTACCAGCCAAACCGGGTTATTGAGAAAACCTCTCCATGTTTTATTAGACTAAAAAAAAGTGCCAAAAGAAAAAAATAAATGACCTAGCCGCAAGAGGCTTCCTCGGTCAACAACCCCAGTTTCCTAGGAACTACCAAGCCGTCAACAATATGGATTGGGAAGATACACACATGTATCAAAAACCAATAATATCAAACAATGGCCTTATTAAAAACTTATTGAAATAAGAAAGAATTAATGCACCTTTATATAAAAAAGAAAAAAAAAACAAAGAACACCAGTAATTCGAACGAGCTTCATTCTGCTCTCCTTGTCTCCACACTCAACCTCATATTTCTCAAAGAGAAGCAATTGGTCTCATCGTGTGTTCATCAACCACAAAATATAAACCCTAATCCCAATCGAACCCCTCTAACCCCAATTTCGCAATGTTTCAGTAATCTACATCATACACGAAGGCAAAACGGAAATCGTAAAAGCAAGTGAAGGAGAAAGAATCTACCGATCCCAAGAGGGTGCGACAACTTTTGAGTTCAGGTATCCTTTCTCTCTTTCTGAATCACTCTTCTTCGCGTCTCCCTTTCGTGAGCTTGATACGCAATGAGATAAGGGGAAGGCTTAGCTCGGGTAATTTCAGAGTTCTAATGATGAACTCTGAAAACCTTGAGAACAAGAGCTTTGAGTGAAAAGTTTAGGGTAATTTTCGCAGAGTAACCTTAGGTGATTTTTTTGTATGCTAGGGTTTTTCAGGTGTCCTCTCAATGATTGCAAATGATTGGCTTTATAGGGAGAAGATTTGAGGCTAATACGTGTGTAGGAGAAGATTTGGCATTAGGTTTGTTACAAGGTTCGTGTGAGCCCGGATCAAAAAATCCGTTAGGGGATTTTGGGAGGAGATTTCGTGGGGCCCCCTTTGAGAGTGACAGGTATGAGCTGGATACATTCTGTGTTATGTGAAATAGAAAATGGTCCCCCTTTGCAAATTCTATTTTTTACTGAGTTTTTACTGCTGTAACTTTAGACTTCTTCTCTCACTCTTAATGATGTGTTTAACATTGCCTTGTTTGACTTCTCGCTTATGATTCGCTTCTAACATAATGTTTCTGCCTATTTGATGGAGAGTCCTATAATCATGCTTGAAAAATGATCTGATATGTTTCCATCTTCCAGGTCCAAGGAGTTATATGGCAATGTTTCAAAGATGATTAAATGATGGTCCAAGTGAGTATTCAGTAACTAGGCTACATCAGTTAATCTTCAAGAATCTCATGATTTGTGTATGACAATGACACTATCAATCTCAGTTCTACTCCGCCATGGTATGACCTTTCTTAGTGTCTTAGCATTATGTTCATGATGCAACATTTATTTTTGTGAAATTCTGGTCTGATTTGGTTATTGTATTGTGGTAAATTTAGATTGCCTTCAATGCCTTGAACTTGAATTTCTCCTGCTTGTATTTTAATGCTGCAAATTCTATCTTTCTTTGCATACTTGGTCATACTTTCCTTTGTGTGTGGATTCTCAAATTTTCACCTCTCTTTTCATGTAGTGAACAAATTTGGAATGAAGGTAAGTGTGATGTTTCCTGGGCCTGAAGCTCACTGCCATCAAATTGAATTTGCTAAGTCCCTCCTGCTTTGGCTACTCAATCTTTGAATCATCATCAGTTATAGAAATTCCTTCTGAAAACAGTGTCGTTTTAAATAGAGAAAATGAAGAATGTGCATAATCAGTATGACCTCCATGTTCAGTCACTGGCACACTTTGGTTGCTAGAAATAACAGCTTCATCATTCTCTGGAGAAGTTTCAGGTGTGGGAACAGTGCTACCGTCACAACTATGAGAACTTTCACTTGGACCAAAAGTATCAAAGCTTCCAAATGTCAGATTGCTTTTAAAAGCCTTGGGCACATGGAAATGGTTTGGAAAAGCAACATGTTGCCTCAACTCAGTAGATTGCACATGAGCTTCTGAAGCCGAGACTTCTGTGACATTGGCTGTCTTAGAAACATCTTGAGGTGATCTCAAAGAGCTATTCAATGATAAAGAGGACGAGAGTTGCAAAGGCTCGGATAACTGATTACTTTCAAATTCATTTAACTTCTGTATGGCATTTGGGTTGTGTAAATTGCAACAAAGTCGGTGTGATGGTGATAGCATGAATGATGTAGACTTTTGATTTATGGCTGCACTTGGTGAAGCCTTTTTGATAGGATATTTTGCTTTGCAGGTGCGGATTTCATCTCCGACTGAATGTCGCATGAGGAAACGCGGGAAGGCTAGCTGGATAGCAGTCTTGGCAGCATGCTTGCAGCAGGCTTGGCAGCAGGCTTGGAGATTTTGCTGCATCTCATCAAAGAACTTGGCTGCTGCTGCCAACCCATTTGCTGTTGCGTCTCTGCAAGGTGACTGTGAATCTGCGACGTCAATTGCTGCGGTGAAGCCTGTGGCCGGGACTGCTGAGACTGAGATGGCATATGCTTCATAACCTGTTGCTGATGCTGGTAATGAATTTGTTGAATCAATGGCCTGAAGACAAGACAAACAATCACTAACTTGTAACTGTGTAAGATTTCTCTGACCTTGTTCAAATCTACAAATCTTTTCATTATTGTATTTCAAAACAAAAACATGCTCGCGGGAATTGTCTGGAATCGTTAAAGTATCGAAACTGAGTCCTCTTGAGTATCAGTTTGTTATGGCCCTGTGCCACTGTTAATTTTGCAATGTTTTTCTGTATTTACTCCTTATTCTGATCTTATTATGATTTTGCTTGCCATGAGATATCTCTCACTGAATTCTATATTGATATGTGCTTATGTGATGTTTGCTTCTTTTGTTGCAGAGCTAAAATACGGCCTTCAACCGTATCTTTGACAGTTGAACACAAAACTGTAACCGGATGAGTCTTATCCAATTCGATGAGTTTTATCAACGGCTTGATCTTCGGTGGTAGGATTCCACCATATATCTAGCATGAGAACATGGCAGGCTGCCACCATGTTCAGACCAAAACTAGCTGCCTTCAACGACATTATCATAACTGTCTCCTCAGGGAGTGTGTCAAAATCCTTAACAGCTTTGTCTCTTGCAAGAATAGACATTGTTCCCTCAATTCTTCTATACTAAATTGAAGAATTCTTAAGACACGTTTCAAGTAAATCTAGCATTCCTGCCCATTGAGAAAACACTATAACTTTCTCCCCTAGAGAACCAATTGTACTGTTAGAGCTTTTTTTCATTAACACATTTTTCTTTCCAGGAACATCACTAAAAGATTTTCCACTGTCAACTACTCACATAGTGACCTTTGCCGCATCAGCTTCGGAATTCTTTTAAGAATTATGTTCATTTCTGATTCTTTGTGTAATGGTTGTTGCAGGTTTGAGATAATGTGGAACAGGATATGATCTCGTAACTTGGCTCAGGAATGACATCCTGTGGTGAGCAAAACCTGTTTAGCTTATGCTACAAATTTTCATTCGCCGCCATGCATTTCATAATCTTTTGCTCGTGTATGCTTACCTTTACCAAAATCTGAGCACTTCTCTTTTCATCACGAGCCTGCTTTCCTCTCGCGGTAAACTCCGAACTTCCACTTCAATTTGCGGCGAACTTAAGCATTCACCCTTTCCTTGTGTCAGCTCAAATCCTGTTCTATGAATGAACATTTGTATAAAGTGACCTGCTGCTGAATTTTTGTGACTATATTCCGAATGCTTCTTGTGAATTTGTTTGTTCACTGATGACAAATCTTGATTCTGCAGGTATCTTATAAATGGGAGGTAAGGAACAAATACCATTAGCTAGGCCCGGATGAGTTTCAAAGAAGAAAACTAATGCTAGGACAAGGATCTTGATGAAGCATAAAGATGGATTCATGTTGCTTAATCTCCTTAGGCTGAATTTGAGTTTTAGAATAAAAACTTGGTATTTTGTAACGAAGCCTATTGATTGAGGAAACAGGACCTTTTTGTGTTTACTCCTTGCATTTGAAACTCTCTTGAACTGTATAAGCTATCTCTTTTTTTTAAAATAAATCCCATTCTTAATTTCAGTATAGAACCCGAGATATACCAAATGCAAGATCTTTGGGCTTTTTCTTTTTGACTTGTACATCACTGACTTGTAATTCGGGCATTTTGTAACGTAATTCTGCACCACCAAGACCTCTCAAATATGTTACCTAAATGATATGATCTCTATGGTTGAATACTTCAATGCATCATTTATCTCAATCAATACTCCATTGATCAATTAAAAATATACCACCTCATCAACTAACTCTGACCAAAACTTTAATAACAAACCCAACAAAACCAGCCCAAGGCAGTTGTAATTTCAAGTGAATTGGCAACCAACAAGGATGATAGGGTTACGTTAGATACTTCAAAACAAGTTGATGAATCCGCGACCTTAAGACCACGCCATTTGACTATAAATGATCCAATGAGTTTAATTTTTTTATATCATCTTTCTTGAATCTCATACCATCTTAATCATTCTAAATTTTCAAAGTTACAATGCCCATTTTCAGTCGATAACTGTGTATGATCAGATTTCACACAATTTCAACCGAACAAGAATTTCGTCCCTTGAATCTCATGGTCAAAGGACAAGAAATTATTCAAATCAGCATTCTCACCAATCAACCAAGCATCATGAGAAGTTGAGAAGGTAGGACAAATTTGGGGTATGACAGATGCCCCTATCTAATTGTCTTGAGACCGAAGAAGTTGAAATGCTGCATGGCGTTCAAATTTTTAGGTTGAAAGTCAATTAGATACAAACAGACCCCAAAATTTGTCTGACAAGAGAGAAAGTGCGACACCACTGAAAGGAATATAAGGATAAGATTGGCAAATCGTACGAAGAGTCTGAGATTCTTTGTTATCAACAAAGCAGCATCCCAATTTGATGAATAAATTTCTCCAAGTCATACGAGGCAGTCCCTTATGCATTATGGTTTCTTCGGTGACAAGATCTTAGCGAAACGTGATTCCTTGGGTCATGTGAAGCAGTTCCTTAACAATAAAGGCTCTTCAGTGACTCTAGAACAAGTGTCTTAACAAAACATGAGATTCTTTAGTCCATCAAAGCAGTACCTTACCCATGAAGGCTCTTTAGGGATACTTGGGGCAGTATCTTTATCACAATTTGAGATTCTTCGGATCTTGCGAAGCAGTATCTCGAATAAAATGATATAAGATTTTTCAGATCATGCGAAGCAGTTCCTTATATTCAAGGATCTTCAGTAATACTAGAACAGTATCTCCATCACAACACGAGCTTTTCCCAGTCTTGCAAAGCAGTACCTTTTCGATTAAGGTTCTTCGGGGTATTCCAAAACAGTATTTCGAATAAAATGGTATAAGATTTCCAGATCATGCGAAGCAGTTCCTTATATTCAAGGATCTTCCGTGATACTAGAACAATATCTTTATCCCAATATGAGATTCTCTAATCCAGGCAAAGCAGTACCTTACTAATGAAGGCTCTTTTGTGGACGCTAGAACAATATCTCGAATAAATAGTGCACGACTTTCTAGATGTGAAGCAGCTCCCTATATTTAAGGATCTTCAGTGATACTAGAACAGTATCTTGATCTCAACACGAGATTCTTCGGATCTTGCGAAGCAGTACCTTTTCGATTAAGGTTCTTCGGAGAAAACCAAAGCAGTATCTCGAACAATGAGATTCCCTAGCTCATCAAAGCAGTACCTTACCATAAAGGCTCTTTGGAAATATTTAGGGCAGTATCCCGAATAAATAGTGCAAGACTTTCTAGATGTGAAGCAGTTCCCTATATTTAAGGATCTTCAGTGATACTAGAACAGTATCTTAAACACAACACGAGATTCTTCGGATCTTGCGAAGCAGTACCTTTTCGATTAAGGTTCTTCAGAGAAAATCAAAGCAGTATCTCGATCAATGAGATTCCCTAGCTCATCAAAGCAGTACCTTACCATAAAGGCTCTTTGGAAATATTTAGGGCAGTATCTCCCTCTCATGGCATAAGACTTTCTAGGTCATGTGAAGCAGTTCCCTATATTCAAGGATCTTCAGTGATACTTAGAACAGTATCTTAACGATAACATGAGATTCTTCAGATCTTGCGAAACAATACCTTTTCGATTAAGGTTCTTCGAAGGGCTCTAAAGCAGTATCTCAATCAAATCTTCCAGGATGCTCTCTGCTTAGAGAGCAACGAAGATGGTGGACAAAATCATCATCAACTATAAAGCTTGAAGAATGATTTGCTGGGGAATAAAAATCCGTAAGCGTATGCGGGATATCCGCTCCTTTCAGAGGAATACCATCAACTTTGAGAAGAAAATCCAGGATGCATGTCCTGGATCCTGTTATGCTATCCTGATATGACCTTGTACATTGCATGATGCACGATGATTCTTATGAAAATGAAACTACAAATGATTCTAATGCAAATGCTTTGTTATATGCTAATGATTAATATGATTGTGTTTGATGACATTCTTGTTTTTGGACAAAAATGCTATGCATGCCATGCTTGTGACAATGCAAACGGCTGTATATGTTGGAAATAAGTTCTGATAATTGCCAAGAGTATTGGGCTTTGGGAGGTGTGTGCCAAACATGGTTGGACTTTGGGAAAGGTGTGCCAAGCAAGGTTGGACTTTTAGCTTTCTGGTAGTTGCCACATTAGTGGGCTTCTGTGAATCATGCGGGTGCCAACAGAATTGGGCTTTAGCTTTTAGTAGCTGCCAAGGAAATTGGACTTTTAGGTTTTATGAAGGATGCCAGCATGGTGGACTTTAAGACTTTTGGTGGTTGCCAATGAATATTGGACTTTCAAAGGTTTTGGAGGATTTCAGATTTTCCAACACTTGGTACATGAGACCTTGATAAAGTTGTGAGCAACAAGGAGAGAGACATGAGTGCCCCTGGTAAAGTTTCGACTGTAGTTTAACTTTCATCAATGGGATATATTGTCTGTGCGGAAACAATCACCATGACTAGCAATGATATTAGTTAACGGGAAAACTGTCACGTTCCTTCTATCATCCAAAAAGATAATCGTACTACTTTTCAAATATTGTTTATCATTTTACCAAAATTTCAAAACAGAGTTTATCATTAATAAAACATTTTGCAAACAAACAGATAAAGTAAAAACGATTGAGCACAATTTGGTGAGAAATTTCTCTTTTTATTGCCAAAACCCGCAAAAGGGTATAAATGTTCATACAGATGCAATTCCTTAATGAGGTAATTGCTGTGCAAGAAAAGTACAATGACAATGACAATAAATGAAGTTCCATTGAATCTCGACATTGCTATGATCCCTATATCTCTGAAAATCTCATCAGTTAAACTTTGTAAGAAGGCGATTGGATGGATCCTTTTCTTTCGTAGTTCCCCATAGCCACATGAATGTACAGATCATAATATTTGCCTTGGAATTAGTCCCTAACTTTTGCCTGGATCGCCCTTTCGGGTTTTCAATCCACCGGGACGCCCTTTTTTGCCTGAGCCGCCCTTTTGGGTTTTCAACTCAGCGGGCTAATTTTTATTTGTATCCCTAATTTTTGCCTGGACCGCCCTTTCGGGTTTTCAGTCCACCGGGATAGCCTGTTTTTGCCCAAGTCGCCTTTTCAGGTTTTCGACTTAGCGGCTTTTATTCCAATCTTTTAGGCATAATATCTTTTAACGGCATCTGCATTCACGGGGGTAGGAAGTTCTTCACCGTCCATTCTTGCAAGAATCAAGGCACCTCCGGAGAAAGCTCTCACCACCACAAACGGTCCTTCATAATTAGGCGTCCACTTGCCCCTAGGCTCTCTGTGCATGGTAGTGATTCGTTTGAGCACCAAATCACCTTCCTGGTAAGTCTGAGGACGTACTTTCTTGTCGAAAGCTTTCTTCATACGTCTCTGGTAAAGTTGTCCATGACATAGCGCCGTCATACGCTTTTCTTCAATAAGATTAAGCTCATCAAACCTCGTTCGGACCCATTCAGCTTCATCTAATTTGGCTTCCATCAGAACTCTCATCGAAGGAATTTCAACTTCTATCGGGAGGACAGCTTCCATGCCATATACCAAAGAAAAAGGGGTTGCCCCTGTCGAAGTACGTACTGAAGTACGGTAACCGTGCAATGCGAAAGACAACATCTCATGCCAATCCTTATACGTGATCACCATTTTCTGAATGATCTTCTTAATATTCTTGTTTGCAGCTTCGACAGCTCCATTCATCTTGGGTCTGTATGGTGTTGAATTATGATGCTCAATCTTGAAACTGGTACATAATTCCTCAATTGTCTTGTTATTGAGATTTGACCCGTTGTCGGTAATGATCCGGTGAGGAACTCCGTATCTACATATGATGTTATTCTTTAGGAAGCGAGCAACCACTTGCTTGGTAACATTAGCTTAAGAGGCAGCCTCGACCCATTTCGTGAAGTAATCTATGGCAACAAGTATAAATCTATGCCCATTTGAAGCCTTTGGTTCAATCATCCCGATCATGTCTATTCCCCACATGGAGAAAGGCCATGGTGAAGTCAAGACGTTCAACGGAGTAGGAGGTACGTGTACCCTGTCAGCATAAATTTGGCATTTGTGGCATGTTCGAACATGAGAATGACAATCAGTCTCCATTGTTAGCCAGTAGTATCCTGCTCTAAGGATTTTCTTCGCCATTGTATGCCCACTCATATGGGTACCAAACAGTCCTTCATGTATCTCTTTTATAATTTGCTCGGCCTCCTGTTCATCTACACATCGGAGCAGGATCATGTCATGATTTCTTTTGTACAACACTTCCCCGTTCAGAAAGAAATTTGAGGCCAATCTCCTTAGTGTTCTTTTATCCATACTCAAAGCACCTTCTGGGTATTCTTTCTTCTCTAAGTAGAGCTTGATATCATAGAACCAAGGCTTAACACTTGATTCTTCTTCGGCAGTCAGACAGTGAGCAGGTTCTTCAAAGCGCTTGAGATCAAAGGAGAGCCGATGATTGGGCCAAATCAGCTGGTACATAGATGCCAGAGTTGCCAGAGCGTCAGCCATTTGATTTTCACTACGAGGCACATGAGTGAAGGTAATGTCATAAAACCTGGGGAGTAGCTTCAACACATAATCCCGATATGGAATCAGATGGTCACATCTTACTTCCCAATCTCCTGTAGTTTGATAGATCACCAGAGCTGAGTCACCATATACATCGAGTGTTTTAATCCTCAGATCAATGGCTTCCTCTAGTCCCATAATGCACGCTTCATATTCAGCCACATTGTTCGTACACGGAAAACAAAGCTTAGCTGTAAAAGGTATATGGAAATCCTTAGGAGATGTCAGCACTGCCCCAATTCCACAACCTCGATCATTGGCCGCTCCATCGAACATGAGAGTCCATCGCTCTCCTGGTTCAGGCCCTTCGTCCGGTCCAGGCTCTTCATTGTCTCTAATCAACATGATGTCCTCGTCTGGAAAGTCGAACTTCAAAGGTTGGTAATCCTCCATAGGCTGGTGAGCAAGATGATCTGCTAGTATGCTGTCTTTGATAGCCTTTTGAGTGACATACTGAATATCATACTCCGACAAAAGCATTTGCCATCTGGAGATCCTACCAGTGAGAGCTGGTTTCTCAAATATATATTTAATAGGATCCATCTTGGAAATCAAATATGTTGTATGGGTCAACATGTATTGTCGGAGACGCCTGGCAGCCCATGCAAGAGCGCAACAAGTCTTCTCAAGTGCTGAATATCTTGTTTCACAGTCGTTGAACTTCTTGCTCAGGTAGTAGATGGCATGCTCCTTCTTGCCAGTATCATCTTGTTGCCCCAGTACACAGCCCATGGATTCGTCGAGAACTGTCATATACATGATGAGAGGTCTTCCAGGAACGGGAGGCACCAAGATTGGTGGTTCTTGCAAATATTCCTTAACTCTATCAAAAGCTGTTTGACATTCATCATCCCATTCAATTGCTTGATCTTTTCTTAAAAGCTTGAAGATTGGTTTGCAAGTAGCAGTGAGATGCGAGATAAATCTGGCAATGTAGTTCAACCTTCCAAGGAAACCTCTGACCTCCTTTTCAGTATTTGGTGTAGGCATACTTTGAATGGCTCTGACTTTGTCAGGATCAACCTCGATCCCCTTCTGGCTCACAACGAATCCTAGCAATTTTCCGGATCGAACCCCAAAGGTACACTTATTCGGGTTAAGTCTGAGCTTGAAATCTCTTAATCGTACAAACAATTTTTGCAGATTAACAATGTGTTCTTCTTCCGTTTGGGATTTTGCAATCATATCGTCGACGTATACTTCAATCTCTTTATGAATCATATCATGAAAGAGAGTTACCATTGCACGTTGATATGTTGCTCCGGCATTTTTGAGTCCGAATGGCATTACTTTGTAGCAAAAAGTTCCCCACGGCGTAATGAACGTGGTCTTCTCCATGTCTTCTGGATCCATTTTGATTTGGTTATATCCAGAGAAGCCGTCCATAAAAGAGAACACTGAAAACTGAGCTGTATTATCCACCAATACATCGATATGAGGTAGTGGGAAATCATCTTTGGGACTAGCTCTGTTCAGGTCTCGGTAGTCGACACACATGCGGACCTTTCCATCTTTCTTTGGAACGGGCACAATGTTTGCGATCCACTGTGGGTATTTAGCTACTGCTAGAAATCCGGCGTCAAATTGCTTTCTTACTTCCTCCCGAATCTTGAGGGCCATGTCTGGACGAGTCCTTCTCAACTTCTGCTTGACTGCTGGACATTCTTCTTTGAGTGGCAATTTGTGCACGACGATATCAGTATTTAGCCCAGGCATATCCTGATATGACCATGCGAACACATCAGCGTACTCGTGGAGGAGCTCTATCAGTTTTGCCTTCACTTCGGGTTGCAAAGAAGCACCTATCTTCACTTCACGCTTATCCTCCTCTGACCCCAAGTTGATGACTTCAATGTCCTCTTGGTGAGGCTGGATGACCTTCTCTTCTTGCTTGAGTGGTCGGGCTAACTCTTCAGGAAGTTCGCAGTCTTCCTCGCCTTCTTCCTCTGCTTGGTTGATCGGATAATCAAAGTTATACGGAACCATAGCAGCGTCGTTATCAAGGACTTCGGTAGTGTCTCTGCATGTTTATGATTTATGCATTTATTTTAGAAAAGTGATGTGCATTAAAAAATTGTCATTTTATTATAAAAGAAGAATGAAAGAAAGAGAACAAATATTGAATGCAAACTGATTTATTATATTGATAATCAAAGTTTTAAGACAATGGTGGCCCGACAACCTCCCAATATGCCTTGGGCAGAGCATATGGTTTTTTTTTGGAAAAAGAAGTAGAATTACTTTTTAGGGTAAATAAACTGAGGAATCTCGACAGTTCTCCAGTTCTCTAATTCTTCCCCTGGACCGGCTTGACGAATCCAATTGCAAGTCGCTTCATGGTGGTCTTCGTCTGAGATCATTGCAGCATGATCCTCAAAGATGTATCCAGCGCTTATAAATGTATCACTCACTCGAGGAAATTGGCCATTTTCTTCATATGCTGAGATCGTTGTTGTACTGGAAAATGGCTGGTAGCCAATGCCAAACATGTCTTTCTTGTCTTGCATCTCGACAACTTTTCCCCAGCCTTGCGTGTTCCCGGTCTCCAAGACAGCCAAGGCTTCCTTTAGTGATGTCATTGACATTGATGGCTGTGGGCGCTCAGATTCTCGTTGAACTGCCAACATGCTCACTATTTCAAAAGATTGAAACGGTGTCTCGACAGTTTCGCCTTCCACATCAATATATCTAAAAGAAGTCAAATGACTCACTAGGATATCCTCTTCACCTCCAATCACCACAATTCGGGTCTGCATAGGGAATTTTAATTTTTGATGGAGAGTGGATGTAACGGCCCCTGCATTATGAATCCATGGTCTTCCTAGAAGACAGCTGTACCCTGGATGAATATCCATTACTTGGAAAGTAATGGTGAACAAAGCAGGTCCTATCTTAATCGGGAGATCCACCTCTCCTATGACCGCACGCCTGGAACCATCGAAGGCTTTCACTATCAATGCGCTTGGTTTCATCACCACTCCTTGTACAGGCATTCTTTCCAATGTCGTTTTTGGCATCACATTTAGGGAGGAGCCCGTATCCACCAACACCCTTGATAGCATCGTATCTTCACACCTTATGGAAATGTGTAAAGCTTTATTGTGATTCTTCTTATCAGCGGTGAGCTCTTCATCATTGAAACCAAGGAAGTTACCAGTGGTAACGCTGGCTATGACGTCATCAAATTGGGCCATTGTGATATCTTTGGTGATGTGCGCCGCACTTAGTACTTTCAGCAGAGAGGATCTATGTGCTTCATAACTAAGTAGTAAAGCTAACATAGATATTTTGGCGGGAGTTTGGTTCAGCTGGTCGACCACCTTGTAGTCGCTTTTCTTGATGATCCTCAAGAACTCTTCCGCTTCTTTCTGAGAGAATGCAGCTTTGGGCGATGACGGTTCTTCTGGTGACCCCTGAGGAATATGAGTAACAACCGGTGCAGCAGTCGTCTTTTGCTTTTGCTGGGATGATGACTCCACTGGTCTTGGTGCGAACAATCTTCCACTGCGAGTCATACCACTGGGTCCGGCAATGGCTGTGACAATGGGAAATTCAAGATTAATAGGCTGCCTTCTCCGGCCTTGCCTAGCGTTTGCTGGTTCATAACTCCATGGCACAGCTTGGTTATTTTCCCCGGTGTAGTGAACGGGATACTCTATAACCATAGGAGTACTATTGTTTGGAGTTTGAGGTGCGTCATAAAACATCTCTGTTGCATCCACCATTCTTTTCTCCATTCCACGCCTTTCAATCTGTATCAGACCTTGATTGAGGAGTTTTTGCAAGCACTCCCTGGTATTCTCTTCGGAATGATCAACCCCCTCATCCCTTGCCAGCATCAATCCTGCTTTCTCCAACTGTTTGCCAATCACAGCCAATGGGGTCTGGACGTCTTCTGCCTTCAAGATTAACTCACAATCGTCCTCTTCCTCCACGGCATTAACATTTTCTCCCCCATGAGGCGGCAATGGGTCATTTTTGATATTTGGACCTCTTGGAGTAAATGTCAAATCCTTCGACTCTACCAGGTCCTGAACGTGATTTTGAAATGCATAGCATTTGTCAATAGTGTGTCCAGGTGCGCCCTTGTGAAATTCACAAGTGGCATTGGCATCGTAATTTGGGGGGTACGGGAAAGTGGCTGGCCTTAGATCCCTCAGAACCAGTTGCCCACGTTGGTTCAACTGATTGAAGATATCCCTGTAAGGCATAGGGACCGGATCAATGTGCCTTCTTTGCCTAAACTGCCTTTGCGCCGGACCAGTCCGTCTATATTGTTGATTAGGCTGCTGTGCTGGAGCCTGTTGATATTGTTGTTGTTGGGGAGCATGCGGTTGATACGGAATTGGCGCAACATTAGCCACATGCCCATAAGGCATGTTATACGCTAAGTTAGCCCTTCCTCTCATGATAGCATTGGCCTCTCCTTCCTTTTTCTTTTGGAAATTAGAAAAAGGTTTCTTGCCAGTATTTGCAGAAGTAGCTGCTCCTTTGCCTTTTTTAAGTTGGCTCTCGATTCTTTCCCCTACGGACACGATTTCAGAGAAACTAGGAAAACTAGCTCCCATCATTCTGTCCATATACTTATCCTCCAGCGTATTTAAGAACATGTCCGTCAACTCTTTAGGAAGCAATGGCGGTTGAACCCGTGCAGCGAGTCCTCTCCACCGTTGCGCATATTCTTTGAACGATTCATTGCTACGTTGTGTCATGTCTTGCAATTGAGTACGATTAGGTGCAAGATCAACATTGTATTGATAATGTTCAAGGAATGCACGGGAGAGGTCATTCCACGTTTTGATTCGGCTTCTTTCCAGCTGGACGTACCACTCCAAAGATGCCCCGGACAAGCTGTCCTGGAAGCAATGAACCAGGAGCTGGTCGTTCCTAGCATATAGAGCCATCTTTCTGCAGTAGGCCCGAAGATGGGTGTGAGGACAGCTGTTCCCTTTATATTTATCGGGAAAGTCCGGAGCTTTGAATTTATGCGGAATCACTAGTCCTGGCACCAGGCACATTTCCTCAGCATCTATACCTGGAATGGTGTTGATATCCATCGCCTTGAGTTTTTCCTCCATTGAGCGCAATCTTTCTGCTACTGGATCCAAAAGAGTTTCGGTGCGGTGAGCTGGTGGATCTGCGTAAAGGACATCAAACTGTTCATCCATGTCTTTAAACGACCCATGGTGGACATCTAAAGATGGTACATTGGGTGGATTTACCCCAGCAAGAATGAAATTATCTTTGGCCGTCCCCGAAGTGCCGGCCTGCCTAGTGAGTTTCTCAGCTTCTTCCTCCCTCTTAGCCATAGTGATGACCTCGAGGATCTGGTCCAGTTTTCCCTTGAGTGAGTCGATATCAGCTCTCATGGCATTCTGTTCTTCATGAATTTGCTCCAACGTCATTTTGTAGATTTTTCTGGTTTCGTACCTTCGTCGGAAAATCCGGAAAGTCAGCTTTTCTGGAGAGGGAAGGTAAAGTGTATGAGTTTGTGTTTTTTGTTTGGTTGTAAAGATGAGCGTATGAATGCATATGTTTGATTACAAAGCCCTCAGTCATCTTATCGATTTATTACCAGAGATTTTTAACGTATTTATCATTGCAAATAAGACAAGATTTAAAATCCAAAAGCAACAATTTTCATTCATCTAAATCAAACAAGTACATTAGAAATTCCACGAGTTTTCATATTACAATTCAAAAGATAACAACAACTTTCTTGAACATAAACTATGGTGCAACCCTGAAAGTAACCCCTTGAGCTTTGCAGACTGCCACTAGATTTGTGGTGAGCTCCTTGATGGTTCTCTTGCAAACTTTCACACACCGGTAGACTTCTTCAGGCGTGTTTTCTGGGCACATGACACGATCTGCATCTTCAAGCTTCTCAGGAAGGTCTTGACTTGCCAGGTTCAACATGCTAGCCAGGTTTACAAACTTCTGCTTCCACTCTTCGTACAAACCTTGGAGATTTGCAATTACCACATCTCTTCCGCCTATGGCTTCTTCAGCATCTCGACACTTGTTCATCCATTGGATGCAAGTATTCTCCAAGTCCTGATAAGCTTTCTGAGATCTCAAATAATCAATTTGCTCCACAGCTTGCTCATGTTGAAATTTCTCACGGTCGTACTTTCGCTGATAACTGTCCTTTTCCAACTTTTCTGCTGCTAGCTTGTCCTCTTCTCTCTTGAGAGAATCCTCTAAGCTCTTGATCTTTGCTTCTAAAGTGATCCTATCGTCCTTCTTGTTCTTAAGACACACCTCTATGTCCTTCTGTAAATTGATAATTCGAACTTCAGCCCTTCTTAATTGGTCGTTACGATGATCCAAATCCATGCTAGCTCCATAAAGAGCACCCAAGCATTTTTCTCTCTTATCTTCTTCTATTCTGCATCTTTTGTTACTGCTTTCCACTCTTTCTTTCATCTTTTTACTTTTCTCCTCCCACACTTCTTTCTTTCCTTTGGTTTGAAGGAGTTCGATCCGCATGCGTTCGTTCTCCAATTCTAAGCCTTTGATTCTTTCATTGAGCTCATCTATGTCTTCAGGTAGCAATGGTATTTTCTCAGGAAGGGGTGGGAAAGCTATTGGATCAAGGAAAAATGGAATCTTAACGATGCGAGCTCTTTCTTTTACCCACAAGACATAAGGTTCCTTCACAGCAATATTCTTGCGGACACTAGGATCACTTGTAACGATCTTCTTCCAAGCCGCCTTGAATTTCTTCAACTCTTCTTTAGATGGGTTATCAACAACAAAAGGTACCAAGTGCCTTTCTTCAGGAGGAGTCTCCATAGGGAGCCCAAGTTGTCTCTTAAGCAGCATCGGGTTGTAATTTATGCAACCATGATTTCCTATCAGAGGGACATTAAGGAAACTTCCACATCTAAGCACAATACCCCCAATCTTCCAATCTCTTGAGTACCATGTGAGGTCATTAGCCCTGAGCGAAGCAAATCTGTAAGGCCACGACAAATTCCTAGACACAAAGTAACCCTCCTTAGGCATGTGCATTTTCATCCACATGTGTAACAACGGAGGGCAGCAAAGGAATACACCTCCTCTCTTTGTATGCCGGGTATGGAAAGTGTGATAAAAATCTGCCAATAAGAACGGAACTGGATTTCCTGTCATGAAAATCTCTATAGCAGCACGATCAACAAACTTATCTGACTTTGGGAACAACACGATCCCATACACAAGAAGAGCTAGGATGGCTCCGCAGGAGGACCAGTTTCCTTTCTCAGCACATTGCCAAGCTTGTTTCTCCAGGAACAGTCTCGTGAATCCTTCCTTGTCTGACTTGTTGTCCACTAACAAACTTGCAGGAAGTCCCAACACAGTAGCCAACTTAGTCATAGTGACTTCTTCTTCTAGCTTTGGGAATGGATTCCGGTCTCTAATACGAAGACCCACAAGCAACTCGAATTCTTCCAAAGTAGGAGCAATCTGGAAGTCTGGGAAGGTGAAGCACCGTAGCTGAATGTCGTAATACTGAGCAAGAGCATGAAGAGCATCAATATTTGCCGTCTCGTCCAGTATACTCAAGATTCTTCCGAAGCGAGCCTGAAAGCTGTTGTGTTTGATAGGAGTGATCTTGGCTCTCAAGGCTAGTAGCGAGTCAACCTTTGGTTCCAAGAACTTGAAATTATAAGTGCTTTTCTTGGAAATTTGATTCATCTTGATTGCTTTGACAAATACTTCAAATCTGCAATAAATATAAGTAACTGAGAGCTATGTATTATTTTTTTTATGAATGAATGTATGCAACAATGAACGGGTAAGCCCAAAATGCAATGTTTCAGAAACAACTAGAACGGATGGAAGATACTTTGATCACTCTCCTTACAAGGATCTCACTGGGTGACCTCTACAGTTTTAGGGATCCCAAAGTTAATAACTCATATGGATGTTCATTACACGCGCCATCAACATGACGGTTAATTGACTCCACCATATGAATTTCGTTTGGGTGAGATCTTCGTATCGAGTCACACAAGAGAGAAGTCTCCTGGTACCCCATACTACGTGATCGTCGACACGAGGTTTAAAACAAAGTCCTGGAGTTATGGAACTTTCTCAAATGTTTGATGCACGTGTCAATTTTGACAGTCAATCAACTCCATTGAGTAAGTCTATTCCAAGTGAGGTTTTCGTATTGAGCCACGCGAGGGCGAACCCTGGTGCCCAGTACTACGCAACCATCAACCGATGTTTTAACCAAAAGGTTCTAAAGGTCCTCAGAGTCAACGACTTTAATGAAAACAACTGAGCACACACGCCAAAAGCTTGACGGTTGTCAGTATTTCCATTAAAATCTACTCCGAGTGAGGTTTTCGTATCGACAACCCACGAGAGAGGTTCTCTCGGGAGCCCATACTACACAACCTCGCTAACTTATGTTTACACTCATAGACCCGGGTATAGAGCCTTTCCCTCAAGTTGTTTTGATCAAAGTATCAATCCAGTACCAAAGATCCACAATCAGGATATAAACTGTAAAGCAATAAAGAAAGCGATAAACAAGTAACACATAATCAAACATCCAAACAAGCGTGGAAACCTAGACTAGGCTCGACTTGCATAGGGGTGAACCAGTCCCCAGCAGAGTCGCCAGCTGTCGTACCTCGAAAAATACGATCCCTCGCGAACGCGGTCGCGGCTGGGCTGACTTGAGAGTCGCCACCTAATTTTATTTATTCCCGAAGAGGGAAATGGAAAATATAGATAAAACCACCGAAAAGGGATAAAACAAGGTCATCGCAAACCATTGTCGGGGTTCGGAAGTCGGTTATGTAGGAGGAAGGTATTAGCACCTCCTACATCCATCGTACTCGATGGGAACCATCTAGATTGTCACGCGCGAAGGGATGTCTATACTTATGATTACTTGTTGAACTAAAGGGTTTATTGATCCTAGGGGCTCGACAAGGATTGAGATCCTCGTGCCTACGTATTCCCTTGTGCAATGGGAAAGTCAGAGCTTCGTAGTTCGGCCTGATACAGGTATTGGTGTTCGATTTTATTACCTTTCTTCGATGAAAGGATTTAAGAGTCCATTTGCACTAAAGACTATGGATAGTTTATCTCGCCCAACAAGACGAGTGTCCTGCGTCGAAATAATCGGAGCGAGTAACGAAAGCTCGTTATCCCCCTTTCTATCGCTTAAGGCTCGTGGCGTGCAATTTTCCTCGTATTTATTGAAGTGTTTTGTTTCCTAAGACCGCTTGATGTTGGATCAAGGGTTTGGATCTAAAAAGAATCGTTTTGGTTTTTTGAAGTTTAAAGGTAAATGCAAATGGAGTGTTTTTTTGTGGTTTGTCAGCGAGGCACAATGTGCTCGACTCGCAAAGTTGAGGAAATAGGCTAAAGACTAGCTATGGAAAACAAGCGCAATGCGTTGATTTAGTAAGTTGGAAAAAGTTGCTGAAAGTGTAAGGTGCAAAGTTCGTGCAGATGGCGATCGAGGAACGATCGACTTACGTGTGTGTATGAAGTGAAGTGCATATGGATGTCTATTTGGCGTTGGACCAAAGATTTCGTTTATCTTTGAAATGACTAATCTTAATGTGCGTTCGTTTTTTACTTAGCAATTTATCGTCAAAAATGCAAAAGTAATCACACGAGTAAGCATTGTATCATGATGTCACAAGCAAATAGGAATCGAGCATACGCAAAAATTCATCACACACGTAGTCGAGCAAAGGTGAAAAAAAATAATTAATCAAATTAAGTAGAAATATTTAAATAGATTAATTATCAAATTAATTAATCGAATTAAATAAAACTATTTAATTAAATTAATCAAAGAAAATGTTTTTGGTATTTTTATACTTAAAATTTGAACGAAATAGGTAGGAGAATATTTTTTAAGTTTTGAGATTTTTTTTTTAAACATAAAAGGAGAGTCAATTAATTACTTTAAACAAAATTATTTAAATAAATTAATTAGTAAATTAATTAATTTAACTAAACAAGATTATTTAAAGGAATCAATAAAAAGCAGTTTTGGTTTTCTATATTTTTTTTAAGAAAAGAGATAGAACAAAGTGAAAATAAAGAAAATGACTGATTTTAAATGAGAACAGCAGGTATATTTAAAAAACGCAGTCTGGGCTTAAAAGAAACAATGGGTCGACGGCCCAGTCTGGGATCAAGCCCAAGAAAAACTTTTTACCAGCCAAACCGGGTTATTGAGAAAACCTCTCCATGTTTTATTAGACTAAAAAAAAGTGCCAAAAGAAAAAAATAAATGACCTAGCCGCAAGAGGCTTCCTCGGTCAACAACCCCAGTTTCCTAGGAACTACCAAGCCGTCAACAATATGGATTGGGAAGATACACACATGTATCAAAAACCAATAATATCAAACAATGGCCTTATTAAAAACTTATTGAAATAAGAAAGAATTAATGCACCTTTATATAAAAAAGAAAAAAAAAACAAAGAACACCAGTAATTCGAACGAGCTTCATTCTGCTCTCCTTGTCTCCACACTCAACCTCATATTTCTCAAAGAGAAGCAATTGGTCTCATCGTGTGTTCATCAACCACAAAATATAAACCCTAATCCCAATCGAACCCCTCTAACCCCAATTTCGCAATGTTTCAGTAATCTACATCATACACGAAGGCAAAACGGAAATCGTAAAAGCAAGTGAAGGAGAAAGAATCTACCGATCCCAAGAGGGTGCGACAACTTTTGAGTTCAGGTATCCTTTCTCTCTTTCTGAATCACTCTTCTTCGCGTCTCCCTTTCGTGAGCTTGATACGCAATGAGATAAGGGGAAGGCTTAGCTCGGGTAATTTCAGAGTTCTAATGATGAACTCTGAAAACCTTGAGAACAAGAGCTTTGAGTGAAAAGTTTAGGGTAATTTTCGCAGAGTAACCTTAGGTGATTTTTTTGTATGCTAGGGTTTTTCAGGTGTCCTCTCAATGATTGCAAATGATTGGCTTTATAGGGAGAAGATTTGAGGCTAATACGTGTGTAGGAGAAGATTTGGCATTAGGTTTGTTACAAGGTTCGTGTGAGCCCGGATCAAAAAATCCGTTAGGGGATTTTGGGAGGAGATTTCGTGGGGCCCCCTTTGAGAGTGACAGGTATGAGCTGGATACATTCTGTGTTATGTGAAATAGAAAATGGTCCCCCTTTGCAAATTCTATTTTTTACTGAGTTTTTACTGCTGTAACTTTAGACTTCTTCTCTCACTCTTAATGATGTGTTTAACATTGCCTTGTTTGACTTCTCGCTTATGATTCGCTTCTAACATAATGTTTCTGCCTATTTGATGGAGAGTCCTATAATCATGCTTGAAAAATGATCTGATATGTTTCCATCTTCCAGGTCCAAGGAGTTATATGGCAATGTTTCAAAGATGATTAAATGATGGTCCAAGTGAGTATTCAGTAACTAGGCTACATCAGTTAATCTTCAAGAATCTCATGATTTGTGTATGACAATGACACTATCAATCTCAGTTCTACTCCGCCATGGTATGACCTTTCTTAGTGTCTTAGCATTATGTTCATGATGCAACATTTATTTTTGTGAAATTCTGGTCTGATTTGGTTATTGTATTGTGGTAAATTTAGATTGCCTTCAATGCCTTGAACTTGAATTTCTCCTGCTTGTATTTTAATGCTGCAAATTCTATCTTTCTTTGCATACTTGGTCATACTTTCCTTTGTGTGTGGATTCTCAAATTTTCACCTCTCTTTTCATGTAGTGAACAAATTTGGAATGAAGGTAAGTGTGATGTTTCCTGGGCCTGAAGCTCACTGCCATCAAATTGAATTTGCTAAGTCCCTCCTGCTTTGGCTACTCAATCTTTGAATCATCATCAGTTATAGAAATTCCTTCTGAAAACAGTGTCGTTTTAAATAGAGAAAATGAAGAATGTGCATAATCAGTATGACCTCCATGTTCAGTCACTGGCACACTTTGGTTGCTAGAAATAACAGCTTCATCATTCTCTGGAGAAGTTTCAGGTGTGGGAACAGTGCTACCGTCACAACTATGAGAACTTTCACTTGGACCAAAAGTATCAAAGCTTCCAAATGTCAGATTGCTTTTAAAAGCCTTGGGCACATGGAAATGGTTTGGAAAAGCAACATGTTGCCTCAACTCAGTAGATTGCACATGAGCTTCTGAAGCCGAGACTTCTGTGACATTGGCTGTCTTAGAAACATCTTGAGGTGATCTCAAAGAGCTATTCAATGATAAAGAGGACGAGAGTTGCAAAGGCTCGGATAACTGATTACTTTCAAATTCATTTAACTTCTGTATGGCATTTGGGTTGTGTAAATTGCAACAAAGTCGGTGTGATGGTGATAGCATGAATGATGTAGACTTTTGATTTATGGCTGCACTTGGTGAAGCCTTTTTGATAGGATATTTTGCTTTGCAGGTGCGGATTTCATCTCCGACTGAATGTCGCATGAGGAAACGCGGGAAGGCTAGCTGGATAGCAGTCTTGGCAGCATGCTTGCAGCAGGCTTGGCAGCAGGCTTGGAGATTTTGCTGCATCTCATCAAAGAACTTGGCTGCTGCTGCCAACCCATTTGCTGTTGCGTCTCTGCAAGGTGACTGTGAATCTGCGACGTCAATTGCTGCGGTGAAGCCTGTGGCCGGGACTGCTGAGACTGAGATGGCATATGCTTCATAACCTGTTGCTGATGCTGGTAATGAATTTGTTGAATCAATGGCCTGAAGACAAGACAAACAATCACTAACTTGTAACTGTGTAAGATTTCTCTGACCTTGTTCAAATCTACAAATCTTTTCATTATTGTATTTCAAAACAAAAACATGCTCGCGGGAATTGTCTGGAATCGTTAAAGTATCGAAACTGAGTCCTCTTGAGTATCAGTTTGTTATGGCCCTGTGCCACTGTTAATTTTGCAATGTTTTTCTGTATTTACTCCTTATTCTGATCTTATTATGATTTTGCTTGCCATGAGATATCTCTCACTGAATTCTATATTGATATGTGCTTATGTGATGTTTGCTTCTTTTGTTGCAGAGCTAAAATACGGCCTTCAACCGTATCTTTGACAGTTGAACACAAAACTGTAACCGGATGAGTCTTATCCAATTCGATGAGTTTTATCAACGGCTTGATCTTCGGTGGTAGGATTCCACCATATATCTAGCATGAGAACATGGCAGGCTGCCACCATGTTCAGACCAAAACTAGCTGCCTTCAACGACATTATCATAACTGTCTCCTCAGGGAGTGTGTCAAAATCCTTAACAGCTTTGTCTCTTGCAAGAATAGACATTGTTCCCTCAATTCTTCTATACTAAATTGAAGAATTCTTAAGACACGTTTCAAGTAAATCTAGCATTCCTGCCCATTGAGAAAACACTATAACTTTCTCCCCTAGAGAACCAATTGTACTGTTAGAGCTTTTTTTCATTAACACATTTTTCTTTCCAGGAACATCACTAAAAGATTTTCCACTGTCAACTACTCACATAGTGACCTTTGCCGCATCAGCTTCGGAATTCTTTTAAGAATTATGTTCATTTCTGATTCTTTGTGTAATGGTTGTTGCAGGTTTGAGATAATGTGGAACAGGATATGATCTCGTAACTTGGCTCAGGAATGACATCCTGTGGTGAGCAAAACCTGTTTAGCTTATGCTACAAATTTTCATTCGCCGCCATGCATTTCATAATCTTTTGCTCGTGTATGCTTACCTTTACCAAAATCTGAGCACTTCTCTTTTCATCACGAGCCTGCTTTCCTCTCGCGGTAAACTCCGAACTTCCACTTCAATTTGCGGCGAACTTAAGCATTCACCCTTTCCTTGTGTCAGCTCAAATCCTGTTCTATGAATGAACATTTGTATAAAGTGACCTGCTGCTGAATTTTTGTGACTATATTCCGAATGCTTCTTGTGAATTTGTTTGTTCACTGATGACAAATCTTGATTCTGCAGGTATCTTATAAATGGGAGGTAAGGAACAAATACCATTAGCTAGGCCCGGATGAGTTTCAAAGAAGAAAACTAATGCTAGGACAAGGATCTTGATGAAGCATAAAGATGGATTCATGTTGCTTAATCTCCTTAGGCTGAATTTGAGTTTTAGAATAAAAACTTGGTATTTTGTAACGAAGCCTATTGATTGAGGAAACAGGACCTTTTTGTGTTTACTCCTTGCATTTGAAACTCTCTTGAACTGTATAAGCTATCTCTTTTTTTTAAAATAAATCCCATTCTTAATTTCAGTATAGAACCCGAGATATACCAAATGCAAGATCTTTGGGCTTTTTCTTTTTGACTTGTACATCACTGACTTGTAATTCGGGCATTTTGTAACGTAATTCTGCACCACCAAGACCTCTCAAATATGTTACCTAAATGATATGATCTCTATGGTTGAATACTTCAATGCATCATTTATCTCAATCAATACTCCATTGATCAATTAAAAATATACCACCTCATCAACTAACTCTGACCAAAACTTTAATAACAAACCCAACAAAACCAGCCCAAGGCAGTTGTAATTTCAAGTGAATTGGCAACCAACAAGGATGATAGGGTTACGTTAGATACTTCAAAACAAGTTGATGAATCCGCGACCTTAAGACCACGCCATTTGACTATAAATGATCCAATGAGTTTAATTTTTTTATATCATCTTTCTTGAATCTCATACCATCTTAATCATTCTAAATTTTCAAAGTTACAATGCCCATTTTCAGTCGATAACTGTGTATGATCAGATTTCACACAATTTCAACCGAACAAGAATTTCGTCCCTTGAATCTCATGGTCAAAGGACAAGAAATTATTCAAATCAGCATTCTCACCAATCAACCAAGCATCATGAGAAGTTGAGAAGGAAGGACAAATTTGGGGTATGACAGATGCCCCTATCTAATTGTCTTGAGACCGAAGAAGTTGAAATGCTGCATGGCGTTCAAATTTTTAGGTTGAAAGTCAATTAGATACAAACAGACCCCAAAATTTGTCTGACAAGAGAGAAAGTGCGACACCACTGAAAGGAATATAAGGATAAGATTGGCAAATCGTACGAAGAGTCTGAGATTCTTTGTTATCAACAAAGCAGCATCCCAATTTGATGAATAAATTTCTCCAAGTCATACGAGGCAGTCCCTTATGCATTATGGTTTCTTCGGTGACAAGATCTTAGCGAAACGTGATTCCTTGGGTCATGTGAAGCAGTTCCTTAACAATAAAGGCTCTTCAGTGACTCTAGAACAAGTGTCTTAACAAAACATGAGATTCTTTAGTCCATCAAAGCAGTACCTTACCCATGAAGGCTCTTTAGGGATACTTGGGGCAGTATCTTTATCACAATTTGAGATTCTTCGGATCTTGCGAAGCAGTATCTCGAATAAAATGATATAAGATTTTTCAGATCATGCGAAGCAGTTCCTTATATTCAAGGATCTTCAGTAATACTAGAACAGTATCTCCATCACAACACGAGCTTTTCCCAGTCTTGCAAAGCAGTACCTTTTCGATTAAGGTTCTTCGGGGTATTCCAAAACAGTATTTCGAATAAAATGGTATAAGATTTCCAGATCATGCGAAGCAGTTCCTTATATTCAAGGATCTTCCGTGATACTAGAACAATATCTTTATCCCAATATGAGATTCTCTAATCCAGGCAAAGCAGTACCTTACTAATGAAGGCTCTTTTGTGGACGCTAGAACAATATCTCGAATAAATAGTGCACGACTTTCTAGATGTGAAGCAGCTCCCTATATTTAAGGATCTTCAGTGATACTAGAACAGTATCTTGATCTCAACACGAGATTCTTCGGATCTTGCGAAGCAGTACCTTTTCGATTAAGGTTCTTCGGAGAAAACCAAAGCAGTATCTCGAACAATGAGATTCCCTAGCTCATCAAAGCAGTACCTTACCATAAAGGCTCTTTGGAAATATTTAGGGCAGTATCCCGAATAAATAGTGCAAGACTTTCTAGATGTGAAGCAGTTCCCTATATTTAAGGATCTTCAGTGATACTAGAACAGTATCTTAAACACAACACGAGATTCTTCGGATCTTGCGAAGCAGTACCTTTTCGATTAAGGTTCTTCAGAGAAAATCAAAGCAGTATCTCGATCAATGAGATTCCCTAGCTCATCAAAGCAGTACCTTACCATAAAGGCTCTTTGGAAATATTTAGGGCAGTATCTCCCTCTCATGGCATAAGACTTTCTAGGTCATGTGAAGCAGTTCCCTATATTCAAGGATCTTCAGTGATACTTAGAACAGTATCTTAACGATAACATGAGATTCTTCAGATCTTGCGAAACAATACCTTTTCGATTAAGGTTCTTCGAAGGGCTCTAAAGCAGTATCTCAATCAAATCTTCCAGGATGCTCTCTGCTTAGAGAGCAACGAAGATGGTGGACAAAATCATCATCAACTATAAAGCTTGAAGAATGATTTGCTGGGGAATAAAAATCCGTAAGCGTATGCGGGATATCCGCTCCTTTCTGAGGAATACCATCAACTTTGAGAAGAAAATCCAGGATGCATGTCCTGGATCCTGTTATGCTATCCTGATATGACCTTGTACATTGCATGATGCACGATGATTCTTATGAAAATGAAACTACAAATGATTCTAATGCAAATGCTTTGTTATATGCTAATGATTAATATGATTGTGTTTGATGACATTCTTGTTTTTGGACAAAAATGCTATGCATGCCATGCTTGTGACAATGAAAACGGCTGTATATGTTGGAAATAAGTTCTGATAATTGCCAAGAGTATTGGGCTTTGGGAGGTGTGTGCCAAACATGGTTGGACTTTGGGAAAGGTGTGCCAAGCAAGGTTGGACTTTTAGCTTTCTGGTAGTTGCCACATTAGTGGGCTTCTGTGAATCATGCGGGTGCCAACAGAATTGGGCTTTAGCTTTTAGTAGCTGCCAAGGAAATTGGACTTTTAGGTTTTATGAAGGATGCCAGCATGGTGGACTTTAAGACTTTTGGTGGTTGCCAATGAATATTGGACTTTCAAAGGTTTTGGAGGATTTCAGATTTTCCAACACTTGGTACATGAGACCTTGATAAAGTTGTGAGCAACAAGGAGAGAGACATGAGTGCCCCTGGTAAAGTTTCGACTGTAGTTTAACTTTCATCAATGGGATATATTGTCTGTGCGGAAACAATCACCATGACTAGCAATGATATTAGTTAACGGGAAAACTGTCACGTTCCTTCTATCATCCAAAAAGATAATCGTACTACTTTTCAAATATTGTTTATCATTTTACCAAAATTTCAAAACAGAGTTTATCATTAATAAAACATTTTGCAAACAAACAGATAAAGTAAAAACGATTGAGCACAATTTGGTGAGAAATTTCTCTTTTTATTGCCAAAACCCGCAAAAGGGTATAAATGTTCATACAGATGCAATTCCTTAATGAGGTAATTGCTGTGCAAGAAAAGTACAATGACAATGACAATAAATGAAGTTCCATTGAATCTCGACATTGTTATGATCCCTATATCTCTGAAAATCTCATCAGTTAAACTTTGTAAGAAGGCGATTGGATGGATCCTTTTCTTTCGTAGTTCCCCATAGCCACATGAATGTACAGATCATAATATTTGCCTTGGAATTAGTCCCTAACTTTTGCCTGGATCGCCCTTTCGGGTTTTCAATCCACCGGGACGCCCTTTTTTGCCTGAGCCGCCCTTTTGGGTTTTCAACTCAGCGGGCTAATTTTTATTTGTATCCCTAATTTTTGCCTGGACCGCCCTTTCGGGTTTTCAGTCCACCGGGATAGCCTGTTTTTGCCCAAGTCGCCTTTTCAGGTTTTCGACTTAGCGGCTTTTATTCCAATCTTTTAGGCATAATATCTTTTAACGGCATCTGCATTCACGGGGGTAGGAAGTTCTTCACCGTCCATTCTTGCAAGAATCAAGGCACCTCCGGAGAAAGCTCTCACCACCACAAACGGTCCTTCATAATTAGGCGTCCACTTGCCCCTAGGCTCTCTGTGCATGGTAGTGATTCGTTTGAGCACCAAATCACCTTCCTGGTAAGTCTGAGGACGTACTTTCTTGTTGAAAGCTTTCTTCATACGTCTCTGGTAAAGTTGTCCATGACATAGCGCCGTCATACGCTTTTCTTCAATAAGATTAAGCTCATCAAACCTCGTTCGGACCCATTCAGCTTCATCTAATTTGGCTTCCATCAGAACTCTCATCGAAGGAATTTCAACTTCTATCGGGAGGACAGCTTCCATGCCATATACCAAAGAAAAAGGGGTTGCCCCTGTCGAAGTACGTACTGAAGTACGGTAACCGTGCAATGCGAAAGGCAACATCTCATGCCAATCCTTATACGTGATCACCATTTTCTGAATGATCTTCTTAATATTCTTGTTTGCAGCTTCGACAGCTCCATTCATCTTGGGTCTGTATGGTGTTGAATTATGATGCTCAATCTTGAAACTGGTACATAATTCCTCAATTGTCTTGTTATTGAGATTTGACCCGTTGTCGGTAATGATCCGGTGAGGAACTCCGTATCTACATATGATGTTATTCTTTAGGAAGCGAGCAACCACTTGCTTGGTAACATTAGCTTAAGAGGCAGCCTCGACCCATTTCGTGAAGTAATCTATGGCAACAAGTATAAATCTATGCCCATTTGAAGCCTTTGGTTCAATCATCCCGATCATGTCTATTCCCCACATGGAGAAAGGCCATGGTGAAGTCAAGACGTTCAACGGAGTAGGAGGTACGTGTACCCTGTCAGCATAAATTTGGCATTTGTGGCATGTTCGAACATGAGAATGACAATCAGTCTCCATTGTTAGCCAGTAGTATCCTGCTCTAAGGATTTTCTTCGCCATTGTATGCCCACTCATATGGGTACCAAACAGTCCTTCATGTATCTCTTTTATAATTTGCTCGGCCTCCTGTTCATCTACACATCGGAGCAGGATCATGTCATGATTTCTTTTGTACAACACTTCCCCGTTCAGAAAGAAATTTGAGGCCAATCTCCTTAGTGTTCTTTTATCCATACTCAAAGCACCTTCTGGGTATTCTTTCTTCTCTAAGTAGAGCTTGATATCATAGAACCAAGGCTTAACACTTGATTCTTCTTCGGCAGTCAGACAGTGAGCAGGTTCTTCAAAGCGCTTGAGATCAAAGGAGAGCCGATGATTGGGCCAAATCAGCTGGTACATAGATGCCAGAGTTGCCAGAGCGTCAGCCATTTGATTTTCACTACGAGGCACATGAGTGAAGGTAATGTCATAAAACCTGGGGAGTAGCTTCAACACATAATCCCGATATGGAATCAGATGGTCACATCTTACTTCCCAATCTCCTGTAGTTTGATAGATCACCAGAGCTGAGTCACCATATACATCGAGTGTTTTAATCCTCAGATCAATGGCTTCCTCTAGTCCCATAATGCACGCTTCATATTCAGCCACATTGTTCGTACACGGAAAACAAAGCTTAGCTGTAAAAGGTATATGGAAATCCTTAGGAGATGTCAGCACTGCCCCAATTCCACAACCTCGATCATTGGCCGCTCCATCGAACATGAGAGTCCATCGCTCTCCTGGTTCAGGCCCTTCGTCCGGTCCAGGCTCTTCATTGTCTCTAATCAACATGATGTCCTCGTCTGGAAAGTCGAACTTCAAAGGTTGGTAATCCTCCATAGGCTGGTGAGCAAGATGATCTGCTAGTATGCTGTCTTTGATAGCCTTTTGAGTGACATACTGAATATCATACTCCGACAAAAGCATTTGCCATCTGGCGATCCTACCAGTGAGAGCTGGTTTCTCAAATATATATTTAATAGGATCCATCTTGGAAATCAAATATGTTGTATGGGTCAACATGTATTGTCGGAGACGCCTGGCAGCCCATGCAAGAGCGCAACAAGTCTTCTCAAGTGCTGAATATCTTGTTTCACAGTCGTTGAACTTCTTGCTCAGGTAGTAGATGGCATGCTCCTTCTTGCCAGTATCATCTTGTTGCCCCAGTACACAGCCCATGGATTCGTCGAGAACTGTCATATACATGATGAGAGGTCTTCCAGGAACGGGAGGCACCAAGATTGGTGGTTCTTGCAAATATTCCTTAACTCTATCAAAAGCTATTTGACATTCATCATCCCATTCAATTGCTTGATCTTTTCTTAAAAGCTTGAAGATTGGTTTGCAAGTAGCAGTGAGATGCGAGATAAATCTGGCAATGTAGTTCAACCTTCCAAGGAAACCTCTGACCTCCTTTTCAGTATTTGGTGTAGGCATACTTTGAATGGCTCTGACTTTGTCAGGATCAACCTCGATCCCCTTCTGGCTCACAACGAATCCTAGCAATTTTCCGGATCGAACCCCAAAGGTACACTTATTCGGGTTAAGTCTGAGCTTGAAATCTCTTAATCGTACAAACAATTTTTGCAGATTAACAATGTGTTCTTCTTCCGTTTGGGATTTTGCAATCATATCGTCGACGTATACTTCAATCTCTTTATGAATCATATCATGAAAGAGAGTTACCATTGCACGTTGATATGTTGCTCCGGCATTTTTGAGTCCGAATGGCATTACTTTGTAGCAAAAAGTTCCCCACGGCGTAATGAACGTGGTCTTCTCCATGTCTTCTGGATCCATTTTGATTTGGTTATATCCAGAGAAGCCGTCCATAAAAGAGAACACTGAAAACTGAGCTGTATTATCCACCAATACATTGATATGAGGTAGTGGGAAATCATCTTTGGGACTAGCTCTGTTCAGGTCTCGGTAGTCGACACACATGCGGACCTTTCCATCTTTCTTTGGAACGGGCACAATGTTTGCGATCCACTGTGGGTATTTAGCTACTGCTAGAAATCCGGCGTCAAATTGCTTTCTTACTTCCTCCCGAATCTTGAGGGCCATGTCTGGACGAGTCCTTCTCAACTTCTGCTTGACTGCTGGACATTCTTCTTTGAGTGGCAATTTGTGCACGACGATATCAGTATTTAGCCCAGGCATATCCTGATATGACCATGCGAACACATCAGCGTACTCGTGGAGGAGCTCTATCAGTTTTGCCTTCACTTCGGGTTGCAAAGAAGCACCTATCTTCACTTCACGCTTATCCTCCTCTGACCCCAAGTTGATGACTTCAATGTCCTCTTGGTGAGGCTGGATGACCTTCTCTTCTTGCTTGAGTGGTCGGGCTAACTCTTCAGGAAGTTCGCAGTCTTCCTCGCCTTCTTCCTCTGCTTGGTTGATCGGATAATCAAAGTTATACGGAACCATAGCAGCGTCGTTATCAAGGACTTCGGTAGTGTCTCTGCATGTTTATGATTTATGCATTTATTTTAGAAAAGTGATGTGCATTAAAAAATTGTCATTTTATTATAAAAGAAGAATGAAAGAAAGAGAACAAATATTGAATGCAAACTGATTTATTATATTGATAATCAAAGTTTTAAGACAATGGTGGCCCGACAACCTCCCAATATGCCTTGGGCAGAGCATATGGTTTTTTTTTGGAAAAAGAAGTAGAATTACTTTTTAGGGTAAATAAACTGAGGAATCTCGACAGTTCTCCAGTTCTCTAATTCTTCCCCTGGACCGGCTTGACGAATCCAATTGCAAGTCGCTTCATGGTGGTCTTCGTCTGAGATCATTGCAGCATGATCCTCAAAGATGTATCCAGCGCTTATAAATGTATCACTCACTCGAGGAAATTGGCCATTTTCTTCATATGCTGAGATCGTTGTTGTACTGGAAGATGGCTGGTAGCCAATGCCAAACATGTCTTTCTTGTCTTGCATCTCGACAACTTTGCCCCAGCCTTGCGTGTTCCCGGTCTCCAAGACAGCCAAGGCTTCCTTTAGTGATGTCATTGACATTGATGGCTGTGGGCGCTCAGATTCTCGTTGAACTGCCAACATGCTCACTATTTCAAAAGATTGAAACGGTGTCTCGACAGTTTCGCCTTCCACATCAATATATCTAAAAGAAGTCAAATGACTCACTAGGATATCCTCTTCACCTCCAATCACCACAATTCGGGTCTGCATAGGGAATTTTAATTTTTGATGGAGAGTGGATGTAACGGCCCCTGCGTTATGAATCCATGGTCTTCCTAGAAGACAGCTGTACCCTGGATGAATATCCATTACTTGGAAAGTAATGGTGAACAAAGCAGGTCCTATCTTAATCGGGAGATCCACCTCTCCTATGACCGCACGCCTGGAACCATCGAAGGCTTTCACTATCAATGCGCTTGGTTTCATCACCACTCCTTGTACAGGCATTCTTTCCAATGTCGTTTTTGGCATCACATTTAGGGAGGAGCCCGTATCCACCAACACCCTTGATAGCATCGTATCTTCACACCTTATGGAAATGTGTAAAGCTTTATTGTGATTCTTCTTATCAGCGGTGAGCTCTTCATCATTGAAACCAAGGAAGTTACCAGTGGTAACGCTGGCTATGACGTCATCAAATTGGGCCACTGTGATATCTTTGGTGATGTGCGCCGCACTTAGTACTTTCAGCAGAGAGGATCTATGTGCTTCATAACTAAGTAGTAAAGCTAACATAGATATTTTGGCGGGAGTTTGGTTCAGCTGGTCGACCACCTTGTAGTCGCTTTTCTTGATGATCCTCAAGAACTCTTCCGCTTCTTTCTGAGAGAATGCAGCTTTGGGCGATGACGGTTCTTCTGGTGACCCCTGAGGAATATGAGTAACAACCGGTGCAGCAGTCGTCTTTTGCTTTTGCTGGGATGATGACTCCACTGGTCTTGGTGCGAACAATCTTCCACTGCGAGTCATACCACTGGGTCCGGCAATGGCTGTGACAATGGGAAATTCAAGATTAATAGGCTGCCTTCTCTGGCCTTGCCTAGCGTTTGCTGGTTCATAACTCCATGGCACAGCTTGGTTATTTTCCCCGGTGTAGTGAACGGGATACTCTATAACCATAGGAGTACTATTGTTTGGAGTTTGAGGTGCGTCATAAAACATCTCTGTTGCATCCACCATTCTTTTCTCCATTCCACGCCTTTCAATCTGTATCAGACCTTGATTGAGGAGTTTTTGCAAGCACTCCCTGGTATTCTCTTCGGAATGATCAACCCCCTCATCCCTTGCCAGCATCAATCCTGCTTTCTCCAACTGTTTGCCAATCACAGCCAATGGGGTCTGGACGTCTTCTGCCTTCAAGATTAACTCACAATCGTCCTCTTCCTCCACGACATTAACATTTTCTCCCCCATGAGGCGGCAATGGGTCATTTTTGATATTTGGACCTCTTGGAGTAAATGTCAAATCCTTCGACTCTACCAGGTCCTGAACGTGATTTTGAAATGCATAGCATTTGTCAATAGTGTGTCCAGGTGCGCCCTTGTGAAATTCACAAGTGGCATTGGCATCGTAATTTGGGGGGTACGGGAAAGTGGCTGGCCTTAGATCCCTCAGAACCAGTTGCCCACGTTGGTTCAACTGATTGAAGATATCCCTGTAAGGCATAGGGACCGGATCAATGTGCCTTCTTTGCCTAAACTGCCTTTGCGCCGGACCAGTCCGTCTATATTGTTGATTGGGCTGCTGTGCTGGAGCCTGTTGATATTGTTGTTGTTGGGGAGCATGCGGTTGATACGGAATTGGCGCAACATTAGCCACATGCCCATAAGGCATGTTATACGCTAAGTTAGCCCTTCCTCTCATGATAGCATTGGCCTCTCCTTCCTTTTTCTTTTGGAAATTAGAAAAAGGTTTCTTGCCAGTATTTGCAGAAGTAGCTGCTCCTTTGCCTTTTTTAAGTTGGCTCTCGATTCTTTCCCCTACGGACACGATTTCAGAGAAACTAGGAAAACTAGCTCCCATCATTCTGTCCATATACTTATCCTCCAGCGTATTTAAGAACATGTCCGTCAACTCTTTAGGAAGCAATGGCGGTTGAACCCGTGCAGCGAGTCCTCTCCACCGTTGCGCATATTCTTTGAACGATTCATTGCTACGTTGTGTCATGTCTTGCAATTGAGTACGATTAGGTGCAAGATCAACATTGTATTGATAATGTTCAAGGAATGCACGGGAGAGGTCATTCCACGTTTTGATTCGGCTTCTTTCCAGCTGGACGTACCACTCCAAAGATGCCCCGGACAAGCTGTCCTGGAAGCAATGAACCAGGAGCTGGTCGTTCCTAGCATATAGAGCCATCTTTCTGCAGTAGGCCCGAAGATGGGTGTGAGGACAGCTGTTCCCTTTATATTTATCGGGAAAGTCCGGAGCTTTGAATTTATGCGGAATCACTAGTCCTGGCACCAGGCACATTTCCTCAGCATCTATACCTGGAATGGTGTTGATATCCATCGCCTTGAGTTTTTCCTCCATTGAGCGCAATCTTTCTGCTACTGGATCCAAAAGAGTTTCGGTGCGGTGAGCTGGTGGATCTGCGTAAAGGACATCAAACTGTTCATCCATGTCTTTAAACGACCCATGGTGGACATCTAAAGATGGTACATTGGGTGGATTTACCCCAGCAAGAATGAAATTATCTTTGGCCGTCCCCGAAGTGCCGGCCTGCCTAGTGAGTTTCTCAGCTTCTTCCTCCCTCTTAGCCATAGTGATGACCTCGAGGATCTGGTCCAGTTTTCCCTTGAGTGAGTCGATATCAGCTCTCATGGCATTCTGTTCTTCATGAATTTGCTCCAACGTCATTTTGTAGATTTTTCTGGTTTCGTACCTTCGTCGGAAAATCCGGAAAGTCAGCTTTTCTGGAGAGGGAAGGTAAAGTGTATGAGTTTGTGTTTTTTGTTTGGTTGTAAAGATGAGCGTATGAATGCATATGTTTGATTACAAAGCCCTCAGTCATCTTATCGATTTATTACCAGAGATTTTTAACGTATTTATCATTGCAAATAAGACAAGATTTAAAATCCAAAAGCAACAATTTTCATTCATCTAAATCAAACAAGTACATTAGAAATTCCACGAGTTTTCATATTACAATTCAAAAGATAACAACAACTTTCTTGAACATAAACTATGGTGCAACCCTGAAAGTAACCCCTTGAGCTTTGCGGACTGCCACTAGATTTGTGGTGAGCTCCTTGATGGTTCTCTTGCAAACTTTCACACACCGGTAGACTTCTTCAGGCGTGTTTTCTGGGCACATGACACGATCTGCATCTTCAAGCTTCTCAGGAAGGTCTTGACTTGCCAGGTTCAACATGCTAGCCAGGTTTACAAACTTCTGCTTCCACTCTTCGTACAAACCTTGGAGATTTGCAATTACCACATCTCTTCCGCCTATGGCTTCTTCAGCATCTCGACACTTGTTCATCCATTGGATGCAAGTATTCTCCAAGTCCTGATAAGCTTTCTGAGATCTCAAATAATCAATTTGCTCCACAGCTTGCTCATGTTGAAATTTCTCACGGTCGTACTTTCGCTGATAACTGTCCTTTTCCAACTTTTCTGCTGCTAGCTTGTCCTCTTCTCTCTTGAGAGAATCCTCTAAGCTCTTGATCTTTGCTTCTAAAGTGATCCTATCGTCCTTCTTGTTCTTAAGACACACCTCTATGTCCTTCTGTAAATTGATAATTCGAACTTCAGCCCTTCTTAATTGGTCGTTACGATGATCCAAATCCATGCTAGCTCCATAAAGAGCACCCAAGCATTTTTCTCTCTTATCTTCTTCTATTCTGCATCTTTTGTTACTGCTTTCCACTCTTTCTTTCATCTTTTTACTTTTCTCCTCCCACACTTCTTTCTTTCCTTTGGTTTGAAGGAGTTCGATCCGCATGCGTTCGTTCTCCAATTCTAAGCCTTTGATTCTTTCATTGAGCTCATCTATGTCTTCAGGTAGCAATGGTATTTTCTCAGGAAGGGGTGGGAAAGCTATTGGATCAAGGAAAAATGGAATCTTAACGATGCGAGCTCTTTCTTTTACCCACAAGACATAAGGTTCCTTCACAGCAATATTCTTGCGGACACTAGGATCACTTGTAACGATCTTCTTCCAAGCCGCCTTGAATTTCTTCAACTCTTCTTTAGATGGGTTATCAACAACAAAAGGTACCAAGTGCCTTTCTTCAGGAGGAGTCTCCATAGGGAGCCCAAGTTGTCTCTTAAGCAGCATCGGGTTGTAATTTATGCAACCATGATTTCCTATCAGAGGGACATTAAGGAAACTTCCACATCTAAGCACAATACCCCCAATCTTCCAATCTCTTGAGTACCATGTGAGGTCATTAGCCCTGAGCGAAGCAAATCTGTAAGGCCACGACAAATTCCTAGACACAAAGTAACCCTCCTTAGGCATGTGCATTTTCATCCACATGTGTAACAACGGAGGGCAGCAAAGGAATACACCTCCTCTCTTTGTATGCCGGGTATGGAAAGTGTGATAAAAATCTGCCAATAAGAACGGAACTGGATTTCCTGTCATGAAAATCTCTATAGCAGCACGATCAACAAACTTATCTGACTTTGGGAACAACACGATCCCATACACAAGAAGAGCTAGGATGGCTCCGCAGGAGGACCAGTTTCCTTTCTCAGCACATTGCCAAGCTTGTTTCTCCAGGAACAGTCTCGTGAATCCTTCCTTGTCTGACTTGTTGTCCACTAACAAACTTGCAGGAAGTCCCAACACAGTAGCCAACTTAGTCATAGTGACTTCTTCTTCTAGCTTTGGGAATGGATTCCGGTCTCTAATACGAAGACCCACAAGCAACTCGAATTCTTCCAAAGTAGGAGCAATCTGGAAGTCTGGGAAGGTGAAGCACCGTAGCTGAATGTCGTAATACTGAGCAAGAGCATGAAGAGCATCAATATTTGCCGTCTCGTCCAGTATACTCAAGATTCTTCCGAAGCGAGCCTGAAAGCTGTTGTGTTTGATAGGAGTGATCTTGGCTCTCAAGGCTAGTAGCGAGTCAACCTTTGGTTCCAAGAACTTGAAATTATAAGTGCTTTTCTTGGAAATTTGATTCATCTTGATTGCTTTGACAAATACTTCAAATCTGCAATAAATATAAGTAACTGAGAGCTATGTATTATTTTTTTTATGAATGAATGTATGCAACAATGAACGGGTAAGCCCAAAATGCAATGTTTCAGAAACAACTAGAACGGATGGAAGATACTTTGATCACTCTCCTTACAAGGATCTCACTGGGTGACCTCTACAGTTTTAGGGATCCCAAAGTTAATAACTCATATGGATGTTCATTACACGCGCCATCAACATGACGGTTAATTGACTCCACCATATGAATTTCGTTTGGGTGAGATCTTCGTATCGAGTCACACAAGAGAGAAGTCTCCTGGTACCCCATACTACGTGATCGTCGACACGAGGTTTAAAACAAAGTCCTGGAGTTATGGAACTTTCTCAAATGTTTGATGCACGTGTCAATTTTGACAGTCAATCAACTCCATTGAGTAAGTCTATTCCAAGTGAGGTTTTCGTATTGAGCCACGCGAGGGCGAACCCTGGTGCCCAGTACTACGCAACCATCAACCGATGTTTTAACCAAAAGGTTCTAAAGGTCCTCAGAGTCAACGACTTTAATGAAAACAACTGAGCACACACGCCAAAAGCTTGACGGTTGTCAGTATTTCCATTAAAATCTACTCCGAGTGAGGTTTTCGTATCGACAACCCACGAGAGAGGTTCTCTCGGGAGCCCATACTACACAACCTCGCTAACTTATGTTTACACTCATAGACCCGGGTATAGAGCCTTTCCCTCAAGTTGTTTTGATCAAAGTATCAATCCAGTACCAAAGATCCACAATCAGGATATAAACTGTAAAGCAATAAAGAAAGCGATAAACAAGTAACACATAATCAAACATCCAAACAAGCGTGGAAACCTAGACTAGGCTCGACTTGCATAGGGGTGAACCAGTCCCCAGCAGAGTCGCCAGCTGTCGTACCTCGAAAAATACGATCCCTCGCGAACGCGGTCGCGGCTGGGCTGACTTGAGAGTCGCCACCTAATTTTATTTATTCCCGAAGAGGGAAATGGAAAATATAGATAAAACCACCGAAAAGGGATAAAACAAGGTCATCGCAAACCATTGTCGGGGTTCGGAAGTCGGTTATGTAGGAGGAAGGTATTAGCACCTCCTACATCCATCGTACTCGATGGGAACCATCTAGATTGTCACGCGCGAAGGGATGTCTATACTTATGATTACTTGTTGAACTAAAGGGTTTATTGATCCTAGGGGCTCGGCAAGGATTGAGATCCTCGTGCCTACGTATTCCCTTGTGCAATGGGAAAGTCAGAGCTTCGTAGTTCGGCCTGATACAGGTATTGGTGTTCGATTTTATTACCTTTCTTCGATGAAAGGATTTAAGAGTCCATTTGCACTAAAGACTATGGATAGTTTATCTCGCCCAACAAGACGAGTGTCCTGCGTCGAAATAATCGGAGCGAGTAACGAAAGCTCGTTATCCCCCTTTCTATCGCTTAAGGCTCGTGGCGTGCAATTTTCCTCGTATTTATTGAAGTGTTTTGTTTCCTAAGACCGCTTGATGTTGGATCAAGGGTTTGGATCTAAAAAGAATCGTTTTGGTTTTTTGAAGTTTAAAGGTAAATGCAAATGGAGTGTTTTTTTGTGGTTTGTCAGCGAGGCACAATGTGCTCGACTCGCAAAGTTGAGGAAATAGGCTAAAGACTAGCTATGGAAAACAAGCGCAATGCGTTGATTTAGTAAGTTGGAAAAAGTTGCTGAAAGTGTAAGGTGCAAAGTTCGTGCAGATGGCGATCGAGGAACGATCGACTTACGTGTGTGTATGAAGTGAAGTGCATATGGATGTCTATTTGGCGTTGGACCAAAGATTTCGTTTATCTTTGAAATGACTAATCTTAATGTGCGTTCGTTTTTTACTTAGCAATTTATCGTCAAAAATGCAAAAGTAATCACACGAGTAAGCATTGTATCATGATGTCACAAGCAAATAGGAATCGAGCATACGCAAAAATTCATCACACACGTAGTCGAGCAAAGGTGAAAAAAAATAATTAATCAAATTAAGTAGAAATATTTAAATAGATTAATTATCAAATTAATTAATCGAATTAAATAAAACTATTTAATTAAATTAATCAAAGAAAATGTTTTTGGTATTTTTATACTTAAAATTTGAACGAAATAGGTAGGAGAATATTTTTTAAGTTTTGAGATTTTTTTTTTAAACATAAAAGGAGAGTCAATTAATTACTTTAAACAAAATTATTTAAATAAATTAATTAGTAAATTAATTAATTTAACTAAACAAGATTATTTAAAGGAATCAATAAAAAGCAGTTTTGGTTTTCTATATTTTTTTTAAGAAAAGAGATAGAACAAAGTGAAAATAAAGAAAATGACTGATTTTAAATGAGAACAGCAGGTATATTTAAAAAACGCAGTCTGGGCTTAAAAGAAACAATGGGTCGACGGCCCAGTCTGGGATCAAGCCCAAGAAAAACTTTTTACCAGCCAAACCGGGTTATTGAGAAAACCTCTCCATGTTTTATTAGACTAAAAAAAAGTGCCAAAAGAAAAAAATAAATGACCTAGCCGCAAGAGGCTTCCTCGGTCAACAACCCCAGTTTCCTAGGAACTACCAAGCCGTCAACAATATGGATTGGGAAGATACACACATGTATCAAAAACCAATAATATCAAACAATGGCCTTATTAAAAACTTATTGAAATAAGAAAGAATTAATGCACCTTTATATAAAAAAGAAAAAAAAAACAAAGAACACCAGTAATTCGAACGAGCTTCATTCTGCTCTCCTTGTCTCCACACTCAACCTCATATTTCTCAAAGAGAAGCAATTGGTCTCATCGTGTGTTCATCAACCACAAAATATAAACCCTAATCCCAATCGAACCCCTCTAACCCCAATTTCGCAATGTTTCAGTAATCTACATCATACACGAAGGCAAAACGGAAATCGTAAAAGCAAGTGAAGGAGAAAGAATCTACCGATCCCAAGAGGGTGCGACAACTTTTGAGTTCAGGTATCCTTTCTCTCTTTCTGAATCACTCTTCTTCGCGTCTCCCTTTCGTGAGCTTGATACGCAATGAGATAAGGGGAAGGCTTAGCTCGGGTAATTTCAGAGTTCTAATGATGAACTCTGAAAACCTTGAGAACAAAAGCTTTGAGTGAAAAGTTTAGGGTAATTTTCGCAGAGTAACCTTAGGTGATTTTTTTGTATGCTAGGGTTTTTCAGGTGTCCTCTCAATGATTGCAAATGATTGGCTTTATAGGGAGAAGATTTGAGGCTAATACGTGTGTAGGAGAAGATTTGGCATTAGGTTTGTTACAAGGTTCGTGTGAGCCCGGATCAAAAAATCCGTTAGGGGATTTTGGGAGGAGATTTCGTGGGGCCCCCTTTGAGAGTGACAGGTATGAGCTGGATACATTCTGTGTTATGTGAAATAGAAAATGGTCCCCCTTTGCAAATTCTATTTTTTACTGAGTTTTTACTGCTGTAACTTTAGACTTCTTCTCTCACTCTTAATGCTGTGTTTAACATTGCCTTGTTTGACTTCTCGCTTATGATTCGCTTCTAACATAATGTTTCTGCCTATTTGATGGAGAGTCCTATAATCATGCTTGAAAAATGATCTGATATGTTTCCATCTTCCAGGTCCAAGGAGTTATATGGCAATGTTTCAAAGATGATTAAATGATGGTCCAAGTGAGTATTCAGTAACTAGGCTACATCAGTTAATCTTCAAGAATCTCATGATTTGTGTATGACAATGACACTATCAATCTCAGTTCTACTCCGCCATGGTATGACCTTTCTTAGTGTCTTAGCATTATGTTCATGATGCAACATTTATTTTTGTGAAATTCTGGTCTGATTTGGTTATTGTATTGTGGTAAATTTAGATTGCCTTCAATGCCTTGAACTTGAATTTCTCCTGCTTGTATTTTAATGCTGCAAATTCTATCTTTCTTTGCATACTTGGTCATACTTTCCTTTGTGTGTGGATTCTCAAATTTTCACCTCTCTTTTCATGTAGTGAACAAATTTGGAATGAAGGTAAGTGTGATGTTTCCTGGGCCTGAAGCTCACTGCCATCAAATTGAATTTGCTAAGTCCCTCCTGCTTTGGCTACTCAATCTTTGAATCATCATCAGTTATAGAAATGCCTTCTGAAAACAGTGTCGTTTTAAATAGAGAAAATGAAGAATGTGCATAATCAGTATGACCTCCATGTTCAGTCACTGGCACACTTTGGTTGCTAGAAATAACAGCTTCATCATTCTCTGGAGAAGTTTCAGGTGTGGGAACAGTGCTACCGTCACAACTATGAGAACTTTCACTTGGACCAAAAGTATCAAAGCTTCCAAATGTCAGATTGCTTTTAAAAGCCTTGGGCACTTGGAAATGGTTTGGAAAAGCAACATGTTGCCTCAACTCAGTAGATTGCACATGAGCTTCTGAAGCCGAGACTTCTGTGACATTGGCTGTCTTAGAAACATCTTGAGGTGATCTCAAAGAGCTATTCAATGATAAAGAGGACGAGAGTTGCAAAGGCTCGGATAACTGATTACTTTCAAATTCATTTAACTTCTGTATGGCATTTGGGTTGTGTAAATTGCAACAAAGTCGGTGTGATGGTGATAGCATGAATGATGTAGACTTTTGATTTATGGCTGCACTTGGTGAAGCCTTTTTGATAGGATATTTTGCTTTGCAGGTGCGGATTTCATCTCCGACTGAATGTCGCATGAGGAAACGCGGGAAGGCTAGCTGGATAGCAGTCTTGGCAGCATGCTTGCAGCAGGCTTGGCAGCAGGCTTGGAGATTTTGCTGCATCTCATCAAAGAACTTGGCTGCTGCTGCCAACCCATTTGCTGTTGCGTCTCTGCAAGGTGACTGTGAATCTGCGACGTCAATTGCTGCGGTGAAGCCTGTGGCCGGGACTGCTGAGACTGAGATGGCATATGCTTCATAACCTGTTGCTGATGCTGGTAATGAATTTGTTGAATCAATGGCCTGAAGACAAGACAAACAATCACTAACTTGTAACTGTGTAAGATTTCTCTGACCTTGTTCAAATCTACAAATCTTTTCATTATTGTATTTCAAAACAAAAACATGCTCGCGGGAATTGTCTGGAATCGTTAAAGTATCGAAACTGAGTCCTCTTGAGTATCAGTTTGTTATGGCCCTGTGCCACTGTTAATTTTGCAATGTTTTTCTGTATTTACTCCTTATTCTGATCTTATTATGATTTTGCTTGCCATGAGATATCTCTCACTGAATTCTATATTGATATGTGCTTATGTGATTTTTGCTTCTTTTGTTGCATAGCTAAAATACGGCCTTCAACCGTATCTTTGACAGTTGAACACAAAACTGTAACCGGATGAGTCTTATCCAATTCGATGAGTTTTATCAACGGCTTGATCTTCGGTGGTAGGATTCCACCATATATCTAGCATGAGTACATGGCAGGCTGCCACCATGTTCAGACCAAAACTAGCTGCCTTCAACGACATTATCATAACTGTCTCCTCAGGGAGTGTGTCAAAATCCTTAACAGCTTTGTCTCTTGCAAGAATAGACATTGTTCCCTCAATTCTTCTATACTAAATTGAAGAATTCTTAAGACACGTTTCAAGTAAATCTAGCATTCCTGCCCATTGAGAAAACACTATAACTTTCTCCCCTAGAGAACCAATTGTACCGTTAGAGCTTTTTTTCATTAACACATTTTTCTTTCCAGGAACATCACTAAAAGATTTTCCACTGTCAACTACTCACATAGTGACCTTTTCCGCATCAGCTTCGGAATTCTTTTAAGAATTATGTTCATTTCTGATTCTTTGTGTAATGGTTGTTGCAGGTTTGAGATAATGTGGAACAGGATATGATCTCGTAACTTGGCTCAGGAATGACATCCTGTGGTGAGCAAAACCTGTTTAGCTTATGCTACAAATTTTCATTCGCCGCCATGCATTTCATAATCTTTTGCTCGTGTATGCTTAGCTTTACCAAAATCTGAGCACTTCTCTTTTCATCACGAGCCTGCTTTCCTCTCGCGGTAAACTCCGAACTTCCACTTCAATTTGCGGCGAACTTAAGCATTCACCCTTTCCTTGTGTCAGCTCAAATCCTGTTCTATGAATGAACATTTGTATAAAGTGACCTGCTGCTGAATTTTTGTGACTATATTCCGAATGCTTCTTGTGAATTTGTTTGTTCACTGATGACAAATCTTGATTCTGCAGGTATCTTATAAATGGGAGGTAAGGAACAAATACCATTAGCTAGGCCCGGATGAGTTTCAAAGAAGAAAACTAATGCTAGGACAAGGATCTTGATGAAGCATAAAGATGGATTCATGTTGCTTAATCTCCTTAGGCTGAATTTGAGTTTTAGAATAAAAACTTGGTATTTTGTAACGAAGCCTATTGATTGAGGAAACAGGACCTTTTTGTGTTTACTCCTTGCATTTGAAACTCTCTTGAACTGTATAAGCTATCTCTTTTTTTTAAAATAAATCCCATTCTTAATTTCAGTATAGAACCCGAGATATACCAAATGCAAGATCTTTGGGCTTTTTCTTTTTGACTTGTACATCACTGACTTGTAATTCGGGCATTTTGTAACGTAATTCTGCACCACCAAGACCTCTCAAATATGTTACCTAAATGATATGATCTCTATGGTTGAATACTTCAATGCATCATTTATCTCAATCAATACTCCATTGATCAATTAAAAATATACCACCTCATCAACTAACTCTGACCAAAACTTTAATAACAAACCCAACAAAACCAGCCCAAGGCAGTTGTAATTTCAAGTGAATTGGCAACCAACAAGGATGATAGGGTTACGTTAGATACTTCAAAACAAGTTGATGAATCCGCGACCTTAAGACCACGCCATTTGACTATAAATGATCCAATGAGTTTAATTTTTTTATATCATCTTTCTTGAATCTCATACCATTTTAATCATTCTAAATTTTCAAAGTTACAATGCCCATTTTCAGTCGATAACTGTGTATGATCAGATTTCACACAATTTCAACCGAACAAGAATTTCGTCCCTTGAATCTCATGGTCAAAGGACAAGAAATTATTCAAATCAGCATTCTCACCAATCAACCAAGCATCATGAGAAGTTGAGAAGGTAGGACAAATTTGGGGTATGACAGCCTGTAAAGAGGCCCAGTTTCAGAAGGCTAGGACTAATCTCTATCTGAAAGAAAGTCAAACTAGGTGGGTTAGGATCACTGAAGCTCGCACTCAGGAGGATAAGAGAACCCAGGCCAGAATTGAGCAGTTGGAGGCAATTGAGAAGAAGCAACAAGAGGCTTTGCTAGCAGCCCAGAAGGAGATTTCAGAATTGAAGCTTAGGACTGGTGTAAAGAGGTCAAAGGACCAAGACAGGCACAAGAAGCTGACCACTGCTATTACCACCAGGAACCTTCTTATCAGAAGCATTACGGAGCATCCGGCTAGTCCTGTAGCTGAAGCACTTATGAAGGAGGTTAAGGAGGATGAATTTGGCTTAGATGTTTGATTACTTTGCTTGTTGTTATTTCCATCTGATGTACTTTTCCATTTATGATGTATTTTGACCCCACAGGGGCATGCGTTGTAAAAAAACAAACTATGTATTCATTCACCTTTTGTAATATATTTGTTAGTTTGCTTCATTAAGTCTCTCTCTCTCAAGCAACATCAAAGCATCTTCCTCAGGGTCTGGAAAGGTCAAAACCAAGTGCCAAGCCATCCTTGGAAACAAATAAGCATACTGCATTGCATGCTAACCTTTGTTTTGTTTTGTTTGTTACTAACTCTGTTGTGGTTCAGGAATTATTGCTCGCCGTCGAGTGTTCCCTCTCAACCGTCCACACAGATATCCTACTCGCAACAACCTTCCTGGTATCCAGATGGACCAAGTACAGCAAGAGCTGACAGAGGTCAGGACCCAGATGGTTAATGAAAGGCTGGAGATGAGAAACCAAATGACCCAGTTCATGGAAGTAATGAATGGCTTGGCTCAAAGTCAAGAAAGATTTAGGGCATTGGTAGAAAGACAGACCCCGGAGGAGCCTCCTCTGGGAACTGGGGGAACAAGTAACAATGAGAGGGTTCAGCCTCATGTTAATCCACCAGTATATGGGCCTCATCTGCATCCCGAAGTCAACATCCCGGGTATTGTGCAAGGAAATACTACTGGAGGAAGGGTTTTACAGGAAGACCCCCAGGAAGAGCAGTTCACTGTGATTGGAGTTGGGGATGAAGTCTATGATAGGAGGCTTGATGAAATTGCTGAGAAGTTGAGATCTCTGGAGTCTCAAAACTCCTTGGGTTTTGACGTCATGGATATGGGGTTAGTGGACGGGGTAAGGATTCCCCACAAGTTTAAACCCCCGTGCTTCGAGAAGTACAACGGAACTTCTTGTCCACGAACTCACTTGCAATCTTTTCTAGGGAGACTTAAGGCATACACCATGGATGAAAAACTATGGATGTTTTACTTTGAAGACAGTTTGACTGGGGCTTCAAGGGAATGGTACTCTCACTTGACCAGAGCTACTATCAGATGCTGGAAAGACCTAGCTGAGGCTTTCATTAGACAGTACCAATACAATCTAGACATGGCTCCTAACAGAACCCTTCTGATGGGAATGTCTCAGTCCTCCAGAGAAAGCTTCAGGGAATATGCCCAGAGGTGGAGACAGCTTGCTGCTGCTGTCCAGCCACCCATGTCGGAAAGAGAAATGGCCGACATGTTCATGAATACTCTGCAAGGGACATATATTGACAGACTAGCTGCCTTTTCTTCCACCAGCTTCGCTGACGTAGTCATAGCTGGAGAAAGAATTGAAAGCCTTCTGAAGATGGGTAAAATTTCTGATAACGGTGCAAACTCGTCAAGTAATCCCAGAAAGCCTTTTGTGGGACCAAGAAGAACCAGTGAGGTAAATGCCATTTATGCCAACAGGGGCAGAACTCAGCATGTCCACAGATCAGTAGCAGCTGTCACTATTCCAGCTCCGATTCCTCAGCAACCAGCATATCAACCACAACAACAACCACACTATCAACAGCAAGTTCAGTATCCGCCACAGAGGACTTACAATAACAACAACAACAACAACAATCAACAGCAAAGACCCTTTCAGCAAAGACCATCACAGGAAAATAGGGTGATTGACCCTATCCCGATGCCTTATGCTGCTTTATTGCCACAACTCCTGAAGCTCAACTTAGTTGAACTAAGGACATTGGCACCACTAGATACTTCCAGTCTCCCAAGAAATTACGATGTCAACGCTCGGTGTGCTTTTCATTCTAATGCACCAGGCCACAATACAGAGAAATGCAGGGCTTTACAAATGAAAGTGCAAGATCTGGTAGATTCTAAAGCCCTCAACTTTGCACCCCCGCCAAATGTCAACAAGAATCCCATGCCCAATCATGGAGGACCCAGAATCAATGCCATTGAGGAAGACAAGCCATCTTTCTTAATCACCAGTGTTGGGCAGATTCGGACACCTCTGGTAGAAATTAAAGCTCAGCTTCTAGAATGCCAGATGTTCCCCGGGTGTGAGCTCGGTTGTGGTTATTGCAACATTTCGATCAACGGGTGTGATAACTTTAGAAGCGGCATAGACGGTCTTATCAAAAGTGGTATACTCCAGATCACAACATCAGTACCTGCAAATCCAACAATCCCTTTGACAACAATTCCTGACTCTCCTACAACTGCAACAACAATCATTCCGACATATGTTCCTCCAAACAACAACTTTCAACAACAAGCAGTGGCATCTCCTGCCAGGTCACCAGTCACCGTCTACTACGATCCACACACCATTTCAGTACCCTCCTCTGCTGCAGTCAGTCCAGTTACCATCACGGTGCCTGGACCCGTTCCATATGAAAGCAGTAATGCCATACCTTGGCATTATGGCTCTGACCTCTACTGCAACGGGGACAAAATTACTTTGGATTCTTCAACCTCTTCTCCACAGATTGATAATGTTGGGGGAGGCGGAGGCTTCACCAGAAGCGGACGCCTCTTTGCCTCAAAATTGCAAAAACCTAATGCCGAAGCAGAAGCTGTTGCCAAAGCAAAAGGGAAGAGTGTGGTATTTGAAGAACCAATCATCAAAGAAACTCAGAAGACATCCTTTGAGCAAGATGTAGACGAGTTTATGAGAATTATAAAGAGAAGTGATTACAAGGTGGTGGATCAGCTTCACCAAACTCCCTCAAAGATCTCCATATTATCCCTGCTGATGTGTTTTGAAGCTCACAGGAACGCATTACTGAAAGTCTTGCACGCAGCATACGTGCCAGAAGAGATCACTGTTAATCAGCTGGAAACCATGGTGGCAAATGTCAATACCAGTCATGGACTGGGCTTCACCAATGCTGATTTAACAAATGAGGGACGTAACCACAACAAGGCTTTACATATCACCCTAGAATGCAAGGGAGCTGTTCTATCTCATGTACTGGTGGACACTGGGTCTTCACTCAATGTTCTACCAAAGAAAGCCTTAGTGAAGCTGGAGAATGATGGGTAGGCACTGCGCCTAAGTAATTTGGTGGTGAGAGCTTTTGATGGCTCTAAAAGATCAGTGCTAGGGGAGATTGATCTGCCTATGATGATTGGCCCGCAGACCTTCAAAATTACCTTCTATGTGATGGACATTCAGCCGACCTACAGCTGTTTGTTGGGTAGACTTTGGATCCATGCCGCTGGCGCAGGTACGTCTACCCTTCACCAGAAGCTGAAATTCGAGTGGGAAGGCCAGATCATCACCATCTGTGGTGAAGAAGATATCTTTGTTAGCCATCTGGCTACATACAAATACATTGAGATGGATGGAGAAATCCATGAAACTATGAGCCATGGGTTTGAGGCCCTGAACATAAATGAAGCATCTGCCGTACTGGGAACCTCCATGACATCTTATCAGCAAGCCAGGAAGGTTGCTGAAGAGGGGACTGCCCAAGGCTGGGGCAAGCTGTTGCCTGTGGAGAAGAAGGAGGACAAATTTGGGTTGGATTACAAACCAACTCAACAAGATCAATTAGAGGCTTCTAAGAAGCCCAACTTTGTCAGCGGGGGAATGCTCACCCCAGATGCAGTGAACAACTTGGAAGATGAGTCGGAAGATGAGCGCAACCTGGAGAGCTAGATACGTCCAAGGATCCCGGGGAGCCGTATCTCAAACTGGTCTTCCCAGGAAATTATAAGGGTTACTCCTGCAGAGTAATTATTATTTCCTGTATATTTTAAGCATGCATCAAGTCTTGCATCTTGCCCAAGATGTCAAGACTCATTTTGTAATCGGGCCATCTGTAATTTTGTGCAAACAGATCAATCAATGAATACCGGACATCTTTTGCAAATGAGTCTTTTTCTTTTCCGCTCACTGTTTTTTCATTTTTCTTTTTGTACAAAAATAAAAATGGCAATGTTTTCAAAATGATAACTTTACTTCACTTTTTTCTAAACAAGATTAAAATCGATCACTAAAATGAACAATCTAAACCCTTGCAGAGAGTGCCTTTCAGATTGCACCGACAACAACACAGCTATGACTCTGTATGACTTTGACAATCCAATCAATCAAGCTGATGAAGGGGTTGAAGAAGATTATGAGCTACCTGAAGAGCTAGCCAGGTTGTTAAGGCAAGAGGAGAAGGTTATCACTCCTCATCAGGAGGAGGTCGAAACGGTTAATCTTGGTACGGATGAAAATGTGAAAGAGGTTAAGATCGGGGCCTGCTTATAAGACTCAGTGAAAGAGCAAATGATTGACCTGCTTCGTGAATATGTGGATGTCTTTGCTTGGTCTTATCAGGATATGCCAGGGTTGGATACCGATATTGTCATGCACAAGCTGCCTTTAAGGGAAGATTGCCCACCGGTTAAACAGAAATTGCGCCGTACTCGCCCAGATATGGCAATGAAGATAAAGGAAGAGGTGCAAAAGCAGTGGGACGCCGGGTTCCTTGCTGTAACTAGCTATCCACCGTGGGTTGCTAATATTGTACCTGTGCCTAAGAAAGACGGCAAGGTGAGGATGTGTGTGGACTACCGAGATCTGAACAGAGCCAGCCCGAAAGATGATTTCCCTTTACCTCACATTGATGTATTGGTTGATAATACGACTCAGTTCTCGGTATTCTCCTTCATGGATGGATTTTCAGGATACAATCAGATCAAGATGTCACCTGAAGACATGGAGAAGATAACTTTTATCACACCCTGGGGCACGTTCTGTTACAAGGTGATGCCATTCAGACTGAAGAATGTTGGTGCAACTTATCAACGGGCTATGGTAACATTATTCGATGACATGATCCACAAAGAAATTGAATGTTATGTGGATGACATGATTGACAAGTCCCTCACAGAAGAAGACCACCTGGTAAATCTGTTGAAGTTATTCAAGCGTCTGAGGAAGTACCAACTGAAGTTGAACCCCAACAAGTGCACATTCGGGGTGCGATCTGGTAAGCTGCTGGGATTTATTGTAAGTGAGAAAAGGATTGAAGTTGACCCTGATAAAGTCAAAGCCATTCAAGAAATGCCTGCACCGAAGACTGAGAAAGAAGTTCGAGGGTTCTTAGGTAGATTGAACTACATTTCAAGGTTCATATCTCACCTTACAGCAACCTGTGAGCCTTTGTTCAAATTGTTGAGAAAAGAACAAACGGTCAGGTGGAACGAAGACTGCCAAAGGGCCTTTGACAAAATCAAGGAATACTTACAAGAGCCTCCAATCCTTATGCCTCCAGTTGAAGGAAGACCTCTGATCATGTACTTAACAGTATTAGAAGAGTCAATGGGGTGTGTGCTGGGCCAGCATGATGAGTCTGGTCGAAAAGAGTATGCAATATACTACCTGAGCAAAAAGTTTACCGACTGTGAACAACGTTATTCACTGCTCGAGAAAACTTGTTGTGCTTTAGCGTGGGCTGCTCGCCGACTAAGGCAGTATATGTTGACCCACACTACTTTATTGATCTCCAAGATGGACCCGGTTAAGTACATTTTTGAGAAGCCAACACTAATCGGACGGGTTGCAAGATGGCAAATGATCCTCACAGAGTATGACATCCAGTACACATCTCAAAAGGCCATCAAGGGCAGTGTGTTGTCTGATTATGTTGCTGAGCAACCCATCGATGATTACCAGCCTATGAGATTTGACTTCCCGGATGAAGACATCATGTTCATAAAAGCAAAAGATAATGAAGAGCCTGTTCACACTGAAGGGCCTGACCCAGAAGAAGAATGGACTATGATGTTTGATGGGGCTGTCAATATGAATGGTCGTGGTGTTGGTGCAGTACTTATTACACCTAAGGGAGTTCACATGCCTTTCTCGGCGAAGCTCACCTTTACTTTCACTAACAACGAAGCTGAGTACGAAGCTTGTATTATGGGTCTTGAGGAAGCCATTGACCTCAGGATCAAAACTTTGACTGTGTTCGGAGATTCAGCTCTGGTAATTAATCAGACCAATGGCAAATGGTACACCCACCAGGATCATCTGATACCTTACAGGGATTATACAAGGAGGTTATTGACTTTCTTTACAACGGTCAAGCTTAAGTATATCCTTCGAGACGAGAATCAATTTGCAGATGCTCTTGCCACCATTTCATCCATGATCAAAGTTCAAGCTACTAACTTTGTACCTCGGATTTCAGTGTCCAGACTTGACAGACCAGCATATGTATTTACAGCAGACATTGCCAAGGATGATAAGCCTTGGTTCCATGACATTAAGTGCTTCTTGGAGGATCAAACATACCCACCTGGGGCATCTTCCAATGATAAGAAGACATTAAGAAGGCTAGCTGGTAGTTTCTTCCTGAATACCGATGGTTCCCTGTACAAGAGAAACTTTGATATGGTACTTCTCAGGTGCGTTGATAAAACAGAAGCAGACTTGTTAATGCACGAAGTGCACGAAGGATCCTTTGGTACCCATGTTGGAGGGCATGCAATGGAAAAGAAGTTGCTAAGATCAGGCTATTACTGGATCACAATGGATGCAGACTGTTGTGCTTATGCCAGAAAATGTCATAAGTGCCAGATTTATGCGGATAAGGTGCATGTGCCTCCAAATCCTTTGAATGTGATGTCTTCACCCTGGCCATTTGCCATGTGGGGAATTGACATGATCGGCAAGATCGAACCGACTGCTTCAAACGGCCACAGATTCATCCTGGTTGCCATTGACTATTTCACCAAGTGGGTTGAAGCGGCTTCTTATGCAAATGTTACAAGGCAAGTGGTAGCCCGATTTCTAAAAAGAGACATCATCTGTCGGTATGGAGTGCCCGAGCGAATCATTACTGATAATGGTTCCAACTTAAACAACAAAATGATGGTAGAACTGTGTCGGGACTTCAAGATCCAACACCACAATTCTTCTCCTTACAGGCCCAAGATGAATGGCGCTGTTGAGGCAGCTAATAAGAATATCAAGAAGATTGTGCAGAAGATGGTAGTCACCTACAAAGACTGGCATGAAATGCTACCATTTGCCTTGCATGGGTACCGTACGTCAATCAGAACATCCACTGGGGCAACACCGTATCAACTTGTGTATGGTATGGAGGCAGTCCTACCTGTTGAAGTTGAACTACCTTCCCTACGGGTATTAATGGATGTTAAGCTGAACGAAGCAGAGTGGGTCCGATCCCGATACGAGCAACTGAGTCTGATTGAAGAGAAGAGATTGGCTGCAATCTGTCATGGGCAGCTGTATCAGAAAAGAATGAAGAAGGCCTTCTATCAGAAAGTCAGGCTCCGAGAATACCAAGTAGGAGATCTTGTGCTGAAAAGAATCCTCCCTCCTCATACAGACCACAGGGGCAAGTGGACTCCGAACTATGAAGGGCCATTCGTAGTAAAGAAAGTTTTCTCGGGTGGAGCACTGATGCTCAGTACTATGGATGGTGAAAACTTCCCGTCCCCTATGAATTCAGATGCAGTTAAAAAATACTTCGCATAAAATGACCCGCTGGACATAAAAACAGAATGTAAGTCCAGGCAAAAATAGGGCATCCTGGCGAGTCAAAAATAGAATAAAAGACTCGGGCAAAAATAAGGGAAATAAACAAAAAATGTACACCCGCTGAGTTGAAAAGCCACATCGGACAACTCAGGCAAAAAAAGGTATCCCGATGGATTGAAAACCCGAAAGGGCGATCCATGCAAAAATAAGGGAATAAGCGAACAACTGTACTCTGAATCCATCTGTATCACTCACAACTTGGTAAGCTTCAAAAGGTTCAAGCGCCGGTCAGAATCAGCCTTCTTCAGAAAGCAAGATAAGAAGAACGTCAAAAGTCATACGAGTCATAGCCAAAGGGAAGTTCCCCGAAGCGTCGTCAACATTGCCAATACCTTTTATTTCTCAATTTGTAACAATCTCCTCATTTTAGGGGATTTGTTTCCTTGACTGTATCTTGCCAATTCAGGGCACACAAATCAATAAAATCAAATTTTCAGTCATGTTTCGTCTCGTACACTTTATTTTCATTTGCAAAATGTCTGATGTCCTTAAGATACTGATTGCATGAATACAGATGCTTTTCTTCTAAAAATACGTGCTTACAGGAAATGTAATTACTCCCGGGAGTGCCCAAACTCCTATGATGGAATCCTGTAAGGGATACCTCGGGATTACTTGTGCGTTTCTCTGACTTTTCAGGATTGCAGGTATTCAAAGCACAGCATGGGGCATGAAGGCTTCACCCCAGCGAGCTGACAAATCAGTATCTACTAAGGCTTAGCATCAGAGATGCTCCCTCCCCATCAGAGTTGCCAGGCATCACTTCTCCAATATTTCCTTCAAAGGGTAGCACCAAGAGGTGCTTTCTCCCCAGCTGAGTTGTCCAGTATCATCCTCAGCAGGACCCCTACAGAAATCTCCAGGAAGACCTTCCCATGGTCTTTCTTCTTCCCCAGCCGAGTTGCCATCTACTATTCCTCCGCAACCGAGTGCAAAGCCAGGGAACCACTTCCCCACAGAGTCTCAACCTCTATTCAGAAGAGCAATGCCTGAGGATCTCACAACAGAGTGAAGAAAGCTTCTACAAACCCCGGCTGGGTCCCTTTGCCAAAGATAGGTCTATCAGTGACCTATATCCCCAAAGCAGAGTCCCACATGCCAGATCTACCAATGATCTCATCCCCAGTGGGGATGTTCACTTCAAGCAGATCAACTAGAGGTCTTCATAGCAACGGGACCCGGACCCCGGATCGGTGTCTTTGCATAATCATAGCATTCGAATCATATTCTCTCCACAGAGCGTAGCATTCCGTCTAATACGGAGCATTACGGCAAAAATCAATCATATTGCATAATCATAAGCCATGTTCTGAATCAAACACTTGTGAATACTGGAAATCCATCAACAATATACGGAAAACTCCCCAAAATTTCCCATCAGAGAGCCAAAGCATTAGCCTTACACTCACAGATACAAATACACCCTCCTTTTGACACCCGTCCGTGTCATCATTCCCCAGTAAAGTCACCCGAGTTTTCTTTACAGACAGACAATTACAGATACTTCTTGACACCCGTCCGTGTCGTATCCCCAGTAGAAAGCCAAAGCGTCCCCTTTGCACTCACAGATACACATCTTTATACAAATTCCCTGACACCCGTCCGTGTCGCTTTCCCCAGCACAGTTGCCTAAACACTTTGTAAATCATATACTTGTTTATATTATGCTTCTCCCGACACTCGTCCGTGTCACTCTCCCTAGCAAGTTAAACACTCTCCTGTACACCACTCGTACTTGTTTCACCCACATAGATACTCGTCCGTATCTTGTATATATCACTTACATCCCCTCAGAGTCAACACTCGTCCATGTTCTTTGTTAACCAGTTGATACCCGTCCATATCATCATCTCAGAACATGCGTCAAGCGTTTGTTTCTACCTGATACTTGTCTGTATCATAGTCTTAAGGATGCTCGCCCGCATCTTTAATCCATACACGTGTCAAACACTCATGTCTTATTGAATTTAGACACTCGTCCGTATTTACTATTCCCCAGAAGAGTCCCCTCAGATTCGACACTCGTCCGTGTTCTTTGTTAACCAGTTGGTACTCGTCTATATCATCATCTCTGAACATGCGTCAGCGTTTGTTGCTACTGATACTCGTCTGTATCACGGTCTTAGGGATGCTCGTCCGCATCTTTTATCTATACACCACGTCAAACGCTTATACCTTTTATTTCTTGGATGTAAACACTCGTCCATGTTTACTATTCCCCAGTAGGTCGCCAGCAAAGCAACCCTTTTTCTATCTGACATTCGTCCTATGTCATGATACTTCCGGCAGCCGTACCCTGCCAGGTGATCGTCCTTCACCTTTGGATGACCGTCCCTCATCCTTTCCCCAGCGGAGTCTCTATTCATTAGAACCCCTTCTTTATCCGGCATTCGTCCTATGTCGTGATATTTAGCAGCCGTCCCCTGCTAGGTGATCGTCCTTCACCTTTTGATGATCGTCCTTCATCATTTTATCCGATGGCCGTCCCCATCGTTGACCTTGTTATCTGACATTCGTCCTATGTCATGATAAGCCTTGAGAGCAGCCGTCCCCTTCTAGGTGATCGTCCTTCACCTCTTGATGATCGTCCTTCATCATGCTCATCCGATGGCCGTCCCCATTGTTGATCTTGTTATCTGGCATTCGTCCTATGTCATGATAACCTTGAGAGCAGCCGTCCCCTGCTAGGTGATCGTCCTTCACCTCTTGATGATCGTCCTTCATCATGCTCATCTGATGGCCATCCCCATCGTCGACCTTTTATCCGGCATTCGTCCTATGTCGCGATACTTTCGGCAGCCGTACCCTGCCAGGTGATCGTCCTTCACCTTAGATGACCGTCCCTCATCTTATCCCCATCAGAGCAGCCGTCCCCTGCTAGGTGATCGTCCTTCACCTTTGACGACCGTCCCTGATCATTATTTCATTTATTCTTTAACTCGATGGCCGTCCCCGTCGTGGTCCCTTTTCCTTTTCCTGGTGATCGTCCTTCACCTTTGATGACCGTCCTTCATCATTATTGAATTTATTCTTTAACCCGATGGCCGTCCCCGTCGTGGTCCCTTTTCCTTTTCCTGATGATCGTCCTTCATCAGTTTAGCCCGATGGTCGTCCCCATCGTTGTTTACATAACTTTATGAACCTGATGACCGTACCTCATCATTTATTTTTACCTAATCCCCAGAGAATCTTATAGCTTTACCTGATGGCCGTCCCCATCATAATCCCTTATATCCCCAGCTTGTCGGCCGTCCCCGTCATTTGCTTTACTTCCCGCATTTTCCCCAGCATGTCGGCCGTCCCCGTCATTGCTTTTTTCCCCAGCAGTCATCCCCTGCTCGATGGTTGTCCTCCGTCTCCCACACTTTATAATATACTTTATTTTCTTTTACAATCTATATCCCTTTTCTTCTTCATTCTGTGAGTGCAAATTTTGGACTGTCTTTGGTATTCAACCACAAGTTATCTTGTTTGCCTGCTAAGTCGTTGCTTACATCCTGCACAGCTAACTCATGCTTGAATAGGGGCAGCTGTAAACACCCCAAATTTGCCCCCACCCATTCACACCTTGGCTTGTGATATCCTCATATACATGATCTCAATCATAGCATCTCATACCTCATTTTTGATTCACTGCATTGCTCCTAAGTCATCTGCATCTAGGGTTTGTGATCTGAGCAATCCCTGAGCCATTTGAGCCACTCCAAAGGTCATCAATCACTTCAAAGGGGTCCATGTATGTTCAAGCATCATATCATATCCTCTCAAAGTCAAGAATGTCAAAAAATCACAAGAACTGAGATTGGCATGGAAGTAGAGCCAGGTTTAACTGCACAGATGACCTAGAATTAGGGTTTTGGTTTCAGAGGCCATAACTCCAATTTTTTTGGTCATTCTTGTTTCTATTGGTCTCTATATGGTATAGGGATCATGCATATCAATTTTCATGAAGAAATTCAATGGGGAAGTCATCTGATCAAGAGTTGACTTTTTGAGCAAGTCAGTGCAAAATCAGGGAATCTGAGGCCCCCAATGACCCAATCAAGGGGTGTTCTTCATCATTTTGATTATGTATGATCTTTATTTGATCATAGAAGATGATATAAGTTCACAAAATTGAAGAATTTCAAGCCATTTGCAAAGTTGACTTTTTGGGAAAATGACTTGTAATGGAAACTTGCCATTTTGGGAAACTTTTTCAACCCTTGCTTTTTGATTCAAAAATTCTTCAAATGAGAAAACTTTGGTCATGAAAGTTGTAGAATGGATCATTCCCTTTTCAAAAAGTACAAGAACTCATTCTAATTCATTTTGGATCAAAAGTTATGGCCTTGCAAAGTTGGACAAAATCATTGAAATTTCACTTTTGCACAAAATGGAAAACTTGCAATTTCTCATGGCAAGCCTTTATGTGACTTCAATGTGACCTCTAATCATCATACCAATGCAATGCATGACCTAAAATCAGAATTGGCCCAAGGGATTTCTCATTTCTATGCCTTGATTTTCAAGTATCCATAAGTCATTTTTTCATGAAAGTGCAAAGAGGGATTTTTGGCAAAATCATTCTCAAATGAATTGTATGATCTCTAGCTGGTTTTAATACATTTTCATGACTTCATGAAGCATCATACACCAAAATTCAGCAAGGTTTTTCTCATGTACATAACCAAAAGTCATGAAATGTAACAAGTGGGCAAGTTGCAAAAACTCTCTCAACTCATGATCCAAATGCAGCAGACTTTCAGGAGCCATCCAAGGGCCATCCTTGACTCAAGCTGAGGCAGGACAAGCCTCTAGACTGCCTCTGCCATAGCCCATGCTTGAAGTACACCAACTATTGACTTTTTGGCCAATTGCTCCATACCATTCCCACAGTACATGTCAAGTCTTCTGACTCATTCCAATAGTTTAGGAATTGCATATGGATCATAAAACAAGCCTCACACAAGCCTGGAACACACACATTGCAGCACACTCCAAAAACTGTCAAAACTTTCCTCTCTTCGAATCTCCTTCCACAGCCATCAAACTTCAACAATTCCTTCACCAATCAACCAGAAATCATCCATAGAACAAATCCCACCCCTCACAATGATCTGAAACAGACCACACAAGAACCTCATTTTCTGATACACCAGAACTGAACCCCTCAAAATAGTCAATAAAAACTCCATTCAAGCTTGCCATTAGCACAAGGGGGACCAGTGGAGGTGGTTTGCACAAAGGAAAGGCTCAGAAAGCTCATCTTTGAAGGTCTCCATCTCAGGTATAGCTCAAGAACCTTTTTCTCAGAACTTCATTTTCTTGTTACAAAATGAATCTACATGTTTCACTGGTCATCTGGATGTATTTAGATTTGAAAATAAGTAAGAGATGACCATTTCAGGTCTCTCTGAAAGTTTGCCCGTGTTTCGTATTTGTCTTCGATTCAGGCTTGTCAATGAAAATAAATGATTTTTGAAAGAGGGGTTAGGTTTAGATTGGGGAGAGGATCATTTCTGTGGAAGAAATTTCATGTTTGGTGACCTGTAGCGAAATCTAGGGTTTTTGTTCGCCGGAGAAGACGACCGGAAGTCTTCTCCGGCCACTTGAAAATCATTAACCCTAATCTGAGTAATTAATGAGAGTTTGAATGTGGAGCGTTGGATGGTTTGACTAGGGTTGACCCGCGCGTGTTTGAGTGGTCAGGATGCATCATTAGAAACCCTAATCCACGTCATTAGTTAATTAATCAGGTTTTTATATTAATCTGGCCAGTTTGAATGTGAGTCGTAGGATGACGCGCCAAGTCTTTCCCTCCATTCCCAGTTTGAATCTCAGCCTCAGGATGCGCTGACTTTCCCATTAATCCATTTTTATTTTCATTTTATTTATTTTGTTTTGTACATTTTATTAAAAATAGCAAAATACATTGAAAAATTCTGAAAATTTTTATCAAACCTTTTATTAATTTTCAGAACCCAAAAATATTTTTATTTTTATTTTTTGCATTAAAAAATATTTTTTAATCATTTAAAAGTTTATTTTTAATTAATTAATGAAAATTAATTAATTAAAAATACTTTTAGGTATTTAAAAATCACAAAAAAATTCATGAAACATTTAAAAACATTTAGAAACATTGTCCAACTCTCAAACCAAATTTATTTTTTTGCTCTTGATGACTTTTGATCATTTTCAATGGAATTAGTTTCATTTCAAGGCAATATTTTGTTCCAAACTTCAAAAATTCACTTCTGCCTAACCATTGAGAGTTGGATGATGATTCTTTTTGCATTGCATCTTGCATAACATGTAGTTTATAGGATTAATTTGGCATGAATTGATCTTGTATTTCCCTTTTGTTTGGTATTTTTCTTGTCAAGGTACCTTAAAACCCTAGCAACCTTAAGAAATTCATAACCCTCACTAGGTTAAGAGTTGGATCCCCTCCTTTGGGCAGTGAGTTTTTATAGGTCTAAGGTTCCTTTGATTGAATTTTCAAATTTTATATCATGATGTTTGCTTCTGGTTTTGGTTTTTGCTTTGTGTGTTGATCATAAACCCTAATTCATGCCTTTCTTTGCATCCATCTTCCATTTGCTTGCATACCATGACTTGCCATGACATTTTGTGCATCCATTTGATTCATAACACATCTTAGGACATATTAGAATCATGTTTGATCATTGCATCTTTCACTTGCCATGTTGTATGTCATTTGCATTCCATAACTTTTCATGTATGTTCATGGTTCTAAACATGCTTCTCTTGCATCCATATGTTTGTATGATCATCCTCATGCCTTGCCTCATGTTTGAATCATCTCTTAGCATCATTAACATCATACTCATGCTTCTGGTTTTGGTTTGCATCATCACATTTCATCTCATTTTGCACTGCATTTCATTTCTTTTGCTAACTTTTCAGGTGGTAAGTTGTTTGAGAAGTGAATTTGCCTTCACTTCTCACATTCTCTTTTCATCTCTTATGCATCATTGCTGCATTTTTGTATGTGTTTGGATTGAGCTTGCTCATTCTTGTTCATCTCACTTTCTTTCTTCAAGCAACTTGACTTCTTAGGTGAAGCAAGTTGTTTTGCTTCTCTTTGCTCCTTTCATCTGCTTCCTTCCTAGTGGTTTCTCTAAAGATCTTTCTTGCAAACCTCATAAACCATAGGAACAACCAAGCATGACAATAATTAGGGTTTGATTAGTCCCCCACTTAGCTTTTACCTTTGTGTCTCTTTGAGTCTTCTCTTCTCATCTCACAATCAGGGACTAAACCCTAAAGGCTTTAAGGCTTTGTGGTTAAGCTTATGCATGTATCCTTCTATTAGGATGGAGTGTATAACTTTAATCCTAAGTGTTAAATCCTTAATGTGTTTACATCCTTCAATCAATTCACTTAATAATCATCAAGACATCAAGCTTGTAACTTGGGCCTTGCATTAGGGTTCTAATTCTTCCTTAATTGGTTAAGAAGGACTAACCCTAGTATTAATGGACAAGTCACCCTCAAGTTGTCTTACAAACCATAAAACTCATTTCTTCATCTTATCATTAACTAAAATCCATCTAATAAAGACTTTGTTTTGTCATGAGGTTAATCTCTAATCATGGATTAAGTTGAGGAGTCTTCCTCAGCTTAAACATTCTCATCTATTATCCTTCTATTAGGATGGTGTAATGAGTCTGTTTAATCCATGATTATGGCTTAATCTCATTACTTAACACTAAACAAACGAGAACTCGCTTCTGCCGTCTAATGCAAGACAGGTCATACACTTGAGCATAGGCAAGTAAGCAGTTCACAAGTCAATTCATCTTTCAGTCTCTTTGGGTCGAACTACGGTGTTCTGACTTCCTCATTGCACGAGAGGATACGTAGGCATAACTTAACAGTTATCGAACAAAAGTCTCTGTATATTCCCCCTCTTTCTATCTTTATTCTTTTAGCCTCATGATCTTGAGCATTTCATTCCTGATCTCACACAGACACTTCATTTATACACCTCACCTTTTCTTTTAGCACTGACACTTGCATTCTTTTCCAGCTCTTTTACACACAAATTGCACTGACACTACCCCTTTAAAACACAAATCTTTTAAGCATGGATCCTGTCGAGTACGACGGACAATCTGGGTGATAATACCTTCCCAGGTTGTAACCAACCCCCTTTCTCAGTCTCTCTGGTTCGCAACCGTCTTATCCGTATCTTTTCTAGGTCTATGCAGCATTGCCTTTCCTCCGGGATAAAAATGCCTAGCTGGCGACTCTTGTCATTTTGAGTTCACTTCTGTGTGTTCTCGTCCTCTTTCGCCGACCGTTCGCGCTTGTACCGGGATGCAAATCTTTGGGAGCGACACCTTGGTTTAGGCTTAAGCTCATTAACTTATGACAAACACCAAAGCAATAACAAAACTGAAAACACAAAAAAACAAACAATAATCGTCTCCTCCGGGATTCTTTTCTCATCTCATTCACTCACAAACGAGAACTTGCTTCTTCCGTCTAATGCAAGAAAGTTAGCACCTGAGCCAGACAGGTCATACACTTGAGCATAGACAAGTAAGCAGTTCACAAGTCAATTCATCTTTCAGTCTCTTTGAGTCGAACTACGGTGTTCTGACTTCCTCATTGCACAAGAGGATACGTAGGCATAACTTGACAGTTATCGAACAAAAGTCTCTCTATATTCCCCCTCCTTCCAACATTATTCTTTAAGCCTCATAGTCTTGAGTTTTGCATTCTTTCCTTACACTGACACTCTCATATTCCACTTCACATTTCTTTTACACTAGCACTTGCATTCTTTCCAGCTTTGATACACAAATAGCACTGACACTACCCCTTTAAACACAAATCTTTTAAGCATGGATCCCGTCGAGTATGGCGGACAATCTGGGTGCTAATACCTTCCCAGGTTGTAACCAACCCCCTTTCTCAGTTTCTCTGGTTCGCGACCGTCTTGTCCATCTTTTCTTAGGTTTATGCAGCATTACCTTTCCTCCGGGATAAAAATGCCTAGCTGGCGACTCTTTTCTTCTGAGTTCACCCTTGTGTGTTCTCATCTCTCCTTTCGCCGACCGTTCGCGTCTGTACCCCTCTTGGCCCTGTGTCATTTGGTGGGAGCGACAGCTTGACGACTCTGCTGGGGATCCTTATACTGTAACCAGGGATTCCCGTTATTTTTGTGGGTTCCTCCTAGAGCTTGCCTGATTTGTGTTTACTGGGGTGTTATGTGCTAATTGTGTTTATTTATTTGCTTTATTTATTGCTTTATGTACAACTTTATTTATTGCTTTCCTTTACAGTTTTTCATATTTCATACTGTCATTATCATTGCTGGATCTGGCTTCTGTTTGGTGGGTGGGATTTCATTGAGAGTTTAAGGTCCTATAAATGGGACCTAAGTGACACCTAGGATAGAGTGGTTCATGTTCTTTCCCATTCCATTTCGGTCTGGTGCGGGAATATGAAACACGGTTCAGATGTGGGTTTCATCTTGAGAACTCTGTGCTACAGATTTCCTGTAGTGCTAGGGCTATCTGGGAAGCCTGTTAAGTCTGGATGACCTTTATTATGACTTTCAGAATCTGAGGTGAATTAGAGGAGGATCTTTTATGGTTATTGTAAACATTGTACCTCCGGGTTAGAAGTGTTTACACTTCTCATAACTGATCCAAGTCTGAGGATCCTTGTTTTAGAACATTACCTGTGAGGGGGTTGGGCTGTTTGCAGGTACCCTTGGCCACAACATACCCTGTTTTTGTTTTGTTTAAGAGTACTCCACTTTGGACAGTTCTTGTGATTAACCCCGGACACGTGACTCTTTATTTGAGTCCCCCACCTTGGTTACTGGATTTTTGAACCTCCATCTGGACCTTCTTTGAACATACATGGACTTATATCAAGGCAGATCTCAGATCCAGCTTGATCACAAACCCTTGCATATCATTTGCATACATCATCATTGCATCATTTAACATTTGTTTATTTGTTTTTCAGGGTATCCACATTATATCTGGTTTGGTTTTGACCCCTTATTCTGCATAGACCTCTGCTTCATCAGTCATCTGCTTCAGCTATTTTCATCATCACCAACATCAGCCTGTCAGTGGATCATTTCCAGTATCAGTCTATAGTCTTCATCAACACTTATCTTCAGTTTCTTCAGCAGCATTCATGACCACCCCTAGGAAGAGCAACATATCCTACCACTTCTTTGAGCCTGTGTTGACTGGCATCAGGCAGGTCCAGTCACTTATCACACCTGACCACATCCCATTGTTTAGAGAACACTATGGAGGTATTCTGGATATGGTTATGGACCTTGACCCTTCTCAGAGGAGCATGATCCACACATGCTTGCAGTTTCATGACCCCCCTTTGAGATGTTTCACCTTCCCAGACTTCCAGCTAGGGCCTCTGCTGGAAGAGTTTTCTTTACTGATTGGAGTACCTATTAGGGGTGGAATCCCTTTCAACCCAGAAATGCCAGCTCCAAGAAATGAAGAAGTGGAAAAAGCACTGTACCTGGAGCCTGCTTTGATTGAGCAAAGTATGACAACCAAAGCTGGGATTCCTGGTTTGCACTTGGACTTTTTTATTTCTCAGGACATCCTGAAGGCCTCATTAGGAGAATGGAGGGCAGTCTGTGCACTGTTAGCCCTCAGCATATATGGGGATATACTGTTTGCAGATGAGCCCAAATTTGTCAGCAAGAATGCCATCCATCTGTTTCTTCTGAAGAACCCAGTACCCACATTGCTGGGAGATTTCTATTATTCCATCCATCAGAGGAATGAGAAACAAAGGGGGAAGCTGGTAAGATGTTGTGCTCCTTTGTTCTACACTTGGCTGCTCAGACACCTACCTAAGTCAGATGCCTTCCTGAACCCTCACCAACAGAAGAATTGGGCCAAGAGGCTCATTGCCTTGACTTCAGATGATATCAGATGGTGCACCCATAGCACTAAGTGCAAGGACATTATCACCAGCTGTGGGCAATATCCAAATATGCCTCATATAGGAGTAAAGGGTTGCATCAACTACAATCCTTTACTGTTTAAGAGACAACTGGGTTATGCTTTGGTTCACCCTCCCAGAGTGCAAGATTTAGCTGAGACCCTGTATTGTGAAGTAAAACCTAATTTAGCTGCTATCAGACAAGCATCCTGGGCTTGGGATAACATCCAAACAAAAGGGATGGCTATTCTTGGAAGGTGTAATAACGTTGCCTCAGCTCAGTACTATGACTTGTCCCGTACTAGAGCCCAAATTACAGGAATGCCCTTCACCTTGGAAGACATACCTGGACCATCTACAGTACAGCCTGCAGCAACTGTCAGCCTAGAAGAATTTGAGAAGCTGAAGGAAAGGAATGAGAACCTATCTCAAGCCTTGAAGAAGACTCTTTGGGAAAGAAGTGATGGTCGTCTGGACATTGAGAGATTGGAGAAGCTCAAGGTGGAGCATCTTGCCAAAATTGAGAAGACAGAGGACTACATCAGGAAAACAAGGGATGGAGAACAAATATTGAAGAATGCCTATAAAGAAACCAAAATTCAGAAGGATAGGACTGAGCTCTATCTACAAGAGAGTCAGGCTAGGTGGGTCAGGATCACCGAAGCCTGTACATAAGAAGACCAGAAAACACAAGCCAAGATTGAGCAGCTAGAGGCCAATGAGAAAAAGCAGCAGGAAGCTTTGCTGGCAGCCCAGAAGGAGATTTCAGAGTTGAAGCTCAGAGCAGGATTGAAGAGATCAAAGGACCAGGACAGGCACAAGAAGCTGACCACTGCCATTGCTACCAGGAACCTCCTCATTAGGACCATTACAGAGCACCCGGCTGGTCTAGTGACTGAGGCATTCCTAAAGGAGGTCAGAGAGGATGAGTTTGGACTGGATGTCTGATTATTTGTTTGTTGTCGTTTCCATTTGATGTACTTTTCCTTTTATTGTATTTTGACCCTCCATGGTCATGTGTTGTAAAACAGACTATGTATTGTTCACCATTTTTAATATATTTCAGTTTGTATTCATTTGGGTTTTCTCTCAACAACATCGAGCATCTTCCTCGAGGGCTGGAAAGGTCAAAACCAAGAACCAAACCGGATACCTTGGAAAACAAATAAGCATACTGCATTGCATACTAACTTTTGTTTTGTTTTGTAGGTTTTATTATCATTGTTTCTAACTTTGTTGTGATCTCAGGAAACATTGCTCGTCGCCAAGTGTTCCCTGTCAACTGCACGCACCGGTACCCGACTCGCAACAACCTTCCCGGTATTCAAATGGAACAAGTATAACAGGATCTGACTGAGGTCAGAAATTAGATGGCTAATGAGAGAGTGGAGATGAGAAATCAGATGTCTCAATTCATGGCTTTGATGACTGGCTTGGCCCAGAGTCAAGAAAGGTTAAGAGAACTAGTGGAAAGACAAACTCCTGAAGAGCCTCATCTTGGGACAGGAGGAACTAGTAACCATAAACGGGGTCAGCCTCGTATTGATCCACCAGTATTTGGACCTCACCTGGATCCAGAAGCTAACATCCCGAGGAATGTGCAAGGTAACACTGCTGGTGGGAGAATCTTGCAAGAGGATCCCCAAGAAGAGCAGTTTACTGTTATGGGAGCTGGAGATGAAGTATATGACAAGAGATTGGACGAAATTGCTGAGAAGTTAAGGTCTTTGGAGTCTCAGAATTCTTTGGGCTTCGATGTGATGGACATGGGGCCGGTGGATGGGGTGAGAATTCCCCACAAATTCAAACCCCCATGCTTTGAAAAGTACAATGGTACCTCTTGTCCTCGCACTCATCTGCAGTCTTTCCTGGGAAGACTTAAAGCTTATACTATGGATGAGAAGTTGTGGATGTTCTACTTTGAAGACAGTCTGACTGGGGCTTCAAGGGAGTGGTATTCACACTTGTCTAGAGCCACCATAAGATGCTGGAAGGATTTGGCTGAGGCTTTCATCCGACAATATCAATACAATCTGGACATGGCTCCCAATAGGACCCTCCTAATGGGAATGTCTCAGTCTTCCAGAGAGAGCTTCAGGGAATATGCCCAAAGGTGGAGACAGCTTGTTGCTGCTGTCCAACCACCCATGTCAGAAAGGGAAATGGCTGACATGTTCATGAATACATTGCAAGGGACCTACATTGATAGATTGGCTGCTTTTTCCTCCACCAGTTTTGCTGATGTGGTCATAGCTGGTGAAAGGATTGAAAGCCTTTTAAAGATGGGAAAGATTTCCGACAGTGGTGCAAGTTCATCCAGTAATCCCAGAAAGCCTTTTGTGGGACCCCGAAGAGCCGGTGAGACCAATTCCATTCATACAAGCAGGGGCAGGCCTCAGTATGTTCACCGGTCAGTAGCAGCTGTTACCATTCCAGCTCCAATTCCTCAACAATCAGCATATCCTCAACAACAACAACCACAGTACCAACAACAAGTTCAGTATCCGCAACAGAGAACCTACAACAACAACAACCAACAACAGCGTCCTTTCCAACAAAGACCATCACAAGCAAACAGGGTGATTGACCCAATCCCAATGCCGTATGCTGCACTCTTGCCACAACTCCTGAAGCTCAACCTGGTTGAGTTAAGGACATTGGCACCTCCAGATCCTCTTAATTTTCCAAAGAACTATTATGCCAATGCCAGGTGTGCATTCCACTCAAACGCACCGGGGCATAATACTGAAAAATGCAGGGCCTTACAGAGGAAAGTCCAAGACCTGGTGGACTCAAAAGCTCTCAACTTTGCACCTCCTCCGAATGTCACAAGGAATCCAATTCCTAGTCATAAAGGGCCTAGGATTAATGCTATTGAGGAGGGCAAACCATCCACTCTGATCACCAGTGTTGCACAAATTCGAACACCTTTGGTTGAAATCAAAGCCCAACTTTTAGAATGCCAAGTGTTCCCCGGGTGTGAGCTCGGCTGTGGGTATTGCAATATTGCAGTCAATGGGTGTGAAGGGCTGAGAAACGGCATAGATGGTCTTATTAAGGATGGCATCCTTCAGATTACGATAAGGCGCCTACAAATCCGACAATTCCTTCATCGGCAATCACAGATACTCCTACAACATCAGCAACTATTGTTCCAACGGATTCTACTACAACTCCAACAACTGCTCAATCAATCACTTCAACGGATGCAAGTTCAGTCCCCATTCCTGCTACAACTTCAAAACCCATCCAGTCAGCAGTACCTTCTACAACATCAACAACAATTGATGAAAGCGTTTCAACGGTTACAATATACTATGATCCTGCAAATATCCCTGCCAACAACTCACAAAATGCTACTCCTGTCAGAGCACCAGTTACCATATACTATGATCCTCACACCATTGTGATCCCTTCTGCAGTTGCTATCAGTTCGGTCACTATCACAGTGCCTGGGCCAGTTCCTTACGAAAACAATAATGCTATCCCTTGGCATTACGGCTCAGATCTATATTGCGAGGGGCAGAAAATCACTTTAGAATCATCAACTTCTTCACCTCAGATAGACAATGTGGGGGGAGGCGGAGGCTTCACTCGAAGAGGATGTCTCTTTGCCTCGCAAATTCCAAGACCCATTGCTGAAGCAGAAGCTGCTGCCAAGGCAAAAGGGAAGAGTATGGTGCAAGAAGAACAAGTTGTCAAAGAAGCTTTGAAGACTCCTTTTGATCAAGAGGTTGATGAATTCATGAGAATCATAAAGAAAAGTGACTACAAGGTGGTAGACCAGCTTCACCAAACACCTTCCAAGATCTCCATATTATCATTGCTAATGTGCTCCGAGGCTCATCGGAACACACTATTGAAAGTCCTGCACGCAGCTTACGTGCCGGAGGATATTACCGTCAATCAGTTAGAGGCTGTGGTTGGAAATGTCAACGCTAGTAATGGACTAGGATTTACCAACACTGATCTGACAACGGAAGGTAGCAACCACAACAAGGCTTTGCACATTACCTTAGAGTGTAAGGGTGCAGTTCTTTCTCATGTATTAGTGGACACAGAGTCATCCCTCAATGTCCTGCCCAAGAAAGCCCTTGTGAAGCTGGAGTATGATGGATTGGCACGACGCCCAAGTAACTTGGTAGTGAGAGCCTTTGACGGTTCTAAAAGATCAGTTCTGGGAGAGATAGAGTTGCCAATAATGAATGGCCCACAAGTCTTCAAAACGACCTTCTTTGTGATGGATATACAGCCTGCCTACAGCTGTCTATTGGGTAGACCATGGATACACGCCGCTGGTGCCGTGACATCAACCCTTCACTAGAAGTTAAAATTCGAGTGGGAAGGCCAAGTCATTACTATTTGTGGGGAGGAGGATATTTTTGTTAGCCAGCTGGCTACTTTCAAATACATTGAAATGGATGGAGAGATCCATGAAACCATGAGCCAAGGGTTTGAGGCTCTTAATATTTATGAAGCATCTGCTGTGCTTGAGACTTCCATCACATCCTATCAGCAAGCCCGGAAGGTTGTTGAGGAAGGTACCGCCCAAGGCTGGGGCAAGCTACTGCCCGTGGAGAAGAAAGAAGACCGATTCGGGTTGGGTTACAGACCAACTCGACAAGATCAACCAGAGGCTGCAAAGGAGCCCAAGTTTGTCAGTGGGGGAATGCTCGCCCCGGATGCTGTGAATAGTTTGGAAGATGAGTCAGAAGACGAGCGCAACCTGGAAAGCTGGATACGTCCAAGGATCCCGGGGAGCCATGTCTCAAACTGGTCTTCCCATGAAATTATAAGAGTTACTCCTGCAGAGTAATTATTATTTCCTGTATTTTTAAAGCATGCATCAAGTTCTGCATCTTGCCCAAGATGTCAGGACATCTTTTGCAAATGAGTCTTTTCTTTTCCGCTCACTGTTTTTCATTTTTCACTTTTTGTACAAAAATAAAATGGCAATGTTTTTCAAAATAATAACTTCATTTTCACTTTTTCTAAGCAAGATAAAATTGATCACTAAAATGAACAAATCTAAACCCTTGCAGAAAGTGCCCTCCAGACTGCACCGACAACAACACTGCTATGACTTCGTATGACTTTGACAATCCAATCAATCAAGCTGATGAAGGGGTTGAAGAAGATTATGAGCTACCTGAAGAGCTAGCTAGGTTGTTGGGACAAGAGGAGAAGGTTATCACTCCTCATCAGGAGGAAGTTGAGACAGTTAATCTTGGTACGGAAGAAGAATTGAAAGAAGTCAAGATCGGGGCCTGCTTACAAGATTCAGTGAAAGAGCAACTGATTGACATGCTTCAGGAATATGTGGATGTTTTTTCTTGGTCTTATCAGGACATGCCAGGGTTGGACACCGAAATTGTTATGCACAAGCTACCTCTGAAAGAATACTGCCCGCTAGTAAAACAGAAGTTGCGCCGTACTCGCCCAGATATGGCAATGAAGATAAAAGAAGAGGTACAAAAGCAGTGGGACGCCGGTTTCCTTGCTGTGACTAGCTATGCGCCGTGGGTTGCTAATATTGTACATGTGCCTAAGAAAGATGGCAAGGTGAGAATGTGTGTGGATTACCGGGATCTGAATAGAGCTAGCCTAAAGGATGACTTCCCTTTACCTCACATTGATGTATTGGTCGACAATACGGCTCAGTTCTCGGTATTCTCCTTCATGGATGGATTTTCAGGATATAATCAGATCAAAATGTCACCCGAGGACATGGAACAGACAACTTTCATCACACCCTGGGGCACGTTCTGTTATAAGGTAATGCCATTCGGACTAAAGAATGCTGGTGCCACTTATCAACGGGCTATGGTAACATTATTCCACGACATGATCCACAAGGAAATTGAATGTTATGTGAATGACATGATTGCCAAGTCCCTCATAGAAGAAGACCACCTGGTGAATCTGTTGAAGTTATTCAAATGTCTGAGGAAGTACCAGTTGAAGTTAAACCCCAACAAATGCACGTTTGGGGTGCGATCCGGTAAGCTGTTGGGATTTATTGTAAGTGAGAAAGGGATTGAAGTTGACCCTGATAAAGTCAGAGACATTCAAGAAATGCCTGCACCGAAGACTGAAAAAGAAGTTCGGGAGTTCCTAGGAAGATTGAACTACATTTCACGGTTCATATCTCACATTACGGCAACCTGTGAGCCTTTGTTCAAGTTGTTAAGAAAAGAGCAAACAGTCAGGTGGAACGAAGACTGCCAGAGGGCTTTTGACAAGATCAAAGAATACTTACAAGAGCCTCCAATCCTTATGCCTCCAGTTCAAGGAAGACCTCTAATCATGTACTTGACAGTATTAGAAGAGTCAATGGGGTGTGTGCTGGGCCAGCATGACGAGTCTGGTCGAAAAGAGTATGCAATATACTACCTAAGCAAAAAGTTTACCGACTGTGAACAACATTATTCACTGCTCGAGAAAACTTGTTGTGCTTTAGCGTGGGCTGCTCGCCGACTGAGACAGTATATGTTGACCCAAACTACCTTATTGATATCCAAGATGGACCCAGTTAAGTACATTTTTGAGAAGCCAGCACTTACCGGACGGGTTGCAAGATGGAAAATGATCCTCACAGAATATGATAATCAGTATACATCTCAAAAGGCTATCAAAGGTAGTGTATTGTCTGATTATCTCGTTGAGCAACCCATTGATGATTACCAGCCTATGAGATTTGACTTCCCCGATGAAGACATCATGTTCATAAAAGCAAAAGATCATGAAGAGCCTGTTCACACTGAAGGGCCTGACCCAGAAGAAGAATGGACTATGATGTTTGATGGGGCTGTTAATATGAATGGTCGTGGTGTTGGTGCAGTACTCATTACACCTTAAGGAGTTCACATGCCTTTCTCGGACAAACTTACCTTTAACTGCACTAACAACGAAGCTGAATACGAAGCTTGTATTATGGGTCTTGAAGAAGCCATTGACCTCAGGATCAAGACTTTGACTGTATTCGGAGATTCGGCTCTGGTAATTAATCAAACCAACGACAAATGGTACACGCACCAGGATCAGCTGATACCTTATCAGGATTATACAAGGAGGTTATTGACTTTCTTCACTACAGTTAAGCTTGAGTATATCCCTCGAGATGATAATCAGTTTGCAGATGCTCTGGCTACAATTTCATCCATGATCAAAGGTCAAGCTGCCAACTTTGTGCCACGAATTTCAGTATCCAGACTTAACAGGCCAGCATATGTATTCTCAGCAAATGTTGTCAAAGATGATAAGCCTTGGTTCCATGACATTAAGTGCTTCTTGGAGGATCGAACATACCCACCTTGGGCATCATCCAATGATAAGAAGACATTAAGAAGGCTAGCTGGTAGTTTCTTCCTGAACGCTGATGGTTCCCTGTATAAGAGAAACTTTGATATGGTACTTCTCAGATGTGTTGATAGGGAAGAAGCGGACTTGCTGATGCACGAGGTGCACGAAGGATCTTTTGGTACCCATGCTGGAGGGAATGCTATGGCTAAAAAGTTGTTGAGATCAGGCTACTACTGGATCACAATGGATGCAGACTGTTGTGCCTATGCCAGGAAATGCCATAAATGCCAGATTTATGCGGATAAAGTACATGTACCTCCCAATCCTTTGAATGTGATGTCTTCACCCTGGCCCTTTGCCATGTGGGGCATTGATATGATTGGCAAGATTGAACTGACTGCTTCAAATAGCCACAGATTTATCCTGGTAGCCATTGATTATTTCACCAAGTGGGTTGAAACAGCTTCTTATGCAAATGTCACCAGGCAAGTGGTGGCCCGATTCCTGAAGAGAGACATCATCTGTCGGTATGGAGTGCCCGAACGAATCATTACTGATAATGGTTCCAATTTGAACAACAAAATGATGGCAGAACTGTGTCGGGACTTCAAGATCCAACACCATAACTCTTCTCCTTACAGGCCAAAGATGAATGGCGCTGTAGAGGAAGCTAACAAGAACATTAAGAAGATTGTGCAGAAGATGGTGGTCACCTACAAAGATTGGCATGAAATGCTACCATTTGCCTTGCATGGGTACCGTACATCAATCAGAACATGCACTGGGGCAACACCGTATCAACTTGTTTATGGTATGGAGACAGTCCTACCTGTTGAAGTTGAATTACCCTCCTTATGGGTACTGATGGATGTCAAGCTGAATGAAGCAGAATGGGTCTGATCCCGATACGAACAACTGAGTCTGATTGAAGAAAAGAGATTAGCTGCAATTTTTCATGGGCAGCTGTATCAGAAAAGAATAAAGAAAGCTTTCGATCAGAAAGTCAGGCTTCGGGAATACCAAGTAGGAGATCTTGTGCTGAAAAGACTCCTCCCTTCTCATACAGACCACAGGGGCAAGTGGACTCCGAATTATGATGGTCCATTCATAGTAAAGAAGGCTTTCTCTGGAGGAGCACTGATGCTCAGTACTATGGATGGTGAAGACTTCCTGTCCCCGGTGAATTCAGATGTAGTTAAAAAATACTTCGCATAAAAATGACCCGCTGGACATAAAAACAGAATGTAAGTCCAGGCAAAAATAGGGCATCCCGGCGAGTTAAAAACAGAATAAAGGACTCGGGCAAAAATAAGGGAAATAAATAAAAAAATGTGTACACCCGCTGAGTTGAAAAGCCACATTGGACAACTCAGGCAAAAATGGGTACCCCGGTGGATTGAAAACCCGAAAGGGCGATCCACGCAAAATAAGGGAATAAGCGAACAACTGCACTCTGAATTCGTCTGTATCACTTACAACATGGTGAGCTCTGAAAGGTTCAAGCTTTGGTCAGAATCAGCCTTCTTCAAAAACAGGATGAGAAGAACGTCAATGTCATACGAGTCATAGAAAAAGGAAGCACACTGAAGCATCATCAACATTGCCAGCACCTTTATTCTTCTCAATTTGTAACAATCTCCTCATTTCAGGGGATCTGTTTCTTTGACTGTATCTTGCCAAATCAGGGCACACAAATTAATAAAATCAGATTTTTCAGTCACGTTTCGTCTCATATCTTCTATTTTCTTTTGCAAAAAATGTTCGATATCCTTAATTTAATGATTGCATAAATACAGATGCGTCTTTTCTAAAAATACATGCTTACAGGAAATATATTTGCTCCCGGGAATGTCTAAACTCCTATGACGGAGTCCAATAAGGGATACCTCGGGGTACTTGTGCGTTTCTTTGTCTTAACAGGGTTGCAGGTATTCAAAGTGCAACATGGGACATGAAAGCTTCTCCCCAGCAAACTGTCAAAATCACTATTTCCCCAGCATGTCTTCCAAACAACATCAGAGGAGTTCATTTCCCCAACTAAATTCATCATCCTCAACAGGATCCTCCTCATAAATCTCTAGAAAGATCGTCCAGTGATCATTCCTCCCCAGCCAAGTGTCAGGCAGGAAATCATCTCCCCGCAGAGTTTCAACCTCTATCCAGAAGAGCAATGCCTGAAGATCTTACAACAAAGTGACGAAAGCTTCCGCGGACCCCAGCTGGGTACCTCATCACCAAGATGGGTCCATCAGTGACCTATTTTCCCCAAGCAGAGTCATATGTATATCAGATCTACCAATGATCTCATCCACAGCTGGGATATCCGCTTCAGGCATATTAGCCGGAGATCTCCACAGCAGCGGGATCCGAATCCCGGATCGGTATCTTTGCATAATCATAGCATTCACATCATATTTTCCCCCAGAGCGTAGCATTCCGTCTAATACGGAGCATTACGGCAAAAATCAAACATATTGCATAATCATGAGCCATGTGTCGAACCGAACGCTGACATTCCATCAACAATATACAAAATACCCCTCAAATTCCCCAGCGGAAAGCCAAAACGTCCTCTTTGCACTCACAAAAGCAGATACATGCTCCTTTTGGCACTCGTCCGTGTCATCATTCCCCAGTAAAGTCGCCCGAACGTTCTCTACAGACAGATACATATATATACACTTCCCTGACACCCGTCTGTGTCACCTTCCCCAGCATAGTTGCCTAAACACTTTGGAAACCAAATACTTGTTTATAATACACTTCTTCCGACATCCGTCCGTGCCGTGCTCTCCACAGCAAGTTGGACACTCACCTATGTCTCACTCATCACTTCTTACTCGTACAGATACTCGTCCATATCTTGTATACACCACTTAATCCCCCCAGAGTCGACACTCGTCCGTGTTCATTGTTAACCAGTTGATACTCGTCCGTATCATCATCTCTGAACATGCGTCAGCGTTTGTTTCTACTGATACTCATCTGTATCATAGTCTTAAGGATGTTCGTCCGCATCTTTAATCTACACACAGCGTCAAACTCTTATCCCCTTTTCTTTCTTACATTTAGACATTCGTCTGTGTCTACCATTCCCCAGAAGAGTTATCATCAAATCGCTAGTAAAAAGCTATTTCCTTTCTATCTAACATTCTTCTTATGTCATGGTGCCTTTCGGCAACCGTACCCTGCCAGGTGATCGTCCTTCACCTTTTGATGATCGTCCTTCATCATTCCTCCAGCTGAGTCTCCACTATTGGAACCCTTTTCTATCCGACATTCTTCATATGTCGTGATATTTTAGCAGTCGTACCCTGCTAGGTGATCATCCTTCACCCTTCTGATGATCGTCCTTTATCATTTTATCTGATGGTCGTACCCATCGTTGATCCTGTTATCTGACATTCATCCTATGTCATGATAAACCCTGAGAGCATCCGTACCCTGCTAGGTGATCGTCCTTCACCTCTTGATGATCGTCCTTCATCATGCTTATCCGATGGCCGTCCCCATCGTCGACTCTTTCTATCCGACATTCGTCCTATGTCGTGATACTTTCGGCAGCCGTACCCTGCCAGGTGATCGTCCTTCACCTTGGATGACCGTCCCTCATCCTTATCCCTAACAGAGCAGTTGTCCCCTGCTAGGTGATCGTCCTTCACCTTCGATGACCGTCCCTCATCATTTATTTCATTGGCCCGGTGGCCGTCCCCATCGTCGCTTACTTTTACTTGGCAAAACTGATGGTCGTCCCCATCATTGCCTTTACCTTTAATCCCCAGAGAGCCTTTTCCTGATGGTCGTCCCCATCACGATCCCTCCATTTCCCCAGCATGTCGGTCGTCCCCGTCATTGCTTTATCCCCAGCAGTCGTCCTCTACTCGACGGTCGCCCTCCGTCGCCCACACTTTATAATCAAACTATACTATATCCCTTTTCTTCTTCATTCCAGTGAGTGCAAATCTTGGACTGTCTTTGGTATTCAACCACAAGTTATCTTGTTTTCCTGTTAAGCCGTTGCTTACATCCTGCACAGCTAACTCATGCTTGAATAGGGGCAGCTGTAAACACCCCAAATTTGCCCTCACTCATTTCAGCATGGCTTGTGATTCTTTTCATTTGCATAAGTTCAATCATAGCATCCCATATTGCATTTTCGCTTCACTGCATTGGTTCAAAGTCATCTGCATCTAGGGTTTGTGATCTGAGCAATCCCTGAGCTATCTGAGCCACTTCAAAGGTCTTCAATCATCTCAAGAGGGTCCATGTATTTTCAAGCATCATATTATATCCTCCCAAGGTCAAGGAAGTCAAAGAATCACAAGAACTGAGAAAGGCATGGAAGCAGAGCCAAGCTTAACTGCACAGATGACCTGAAATTAGGGTTTTGGTTTCAGAGGCCATAACCCCAAATTTTTTGGTCATTCTTGTTTCTATTGGTCTCTATATGATATGAGGATCATGCATACCAATTTTCATGAAGAAATTCAATGGGGAAGGCATCTGACCAATAGATGACTTCTTGAGCAAGTCAGTGCAAAATCAGGGCATCTGAGGCCCCCAATGACACAACCAAAGGGTCTTCTTCATTATTTTGAGTGTATATGATCTTTATTTGATCTTAGAAGAAGTTAGAAGTTCACAAAATTGAAGAATTTCAATCCATTTGCAAAGTTGCCATTTTGGGAAAGTGACTTGTAATGTAAACTTGCCATTTTGGGAAAGTTTTTCAACCTCCTCTTTTTTATTCAAAAATGCTTCAAATGAAAAATTCTTGGTCATGAAAGTTGTAGATTGGATCCTCCCATTTTCAAAAAGTACAAGAACTCATTCTAATTCATTTTAGAGCAAAAGTTATGGCCTTGCAAAGTTGGATAAAATCAATTAATTTTCACTTTTGTGCCAAAGAGGAAACTTGCAAAAACACTTGCCAAAGCCAAATGTGACTTCAAATCAGCTTCTAATCATCACACAAACATCATTCATGGTCCATAATTCATATTTGCCCAAAGGATTTCTCACTTCTATGCCTTGAATTACAAGTTACATAAGGCATTTTCTCATGAATCTTCAAAATTGAATTTTTTGCAAAAGGAACTTTTAATGCTTGAATTGGACACTAATTGATCTCAAAGCATTCTAGCAACTTCATATGGTTCATTTTGCTGCATTTTGTCCAAGAATTCACAAGATTCTTTGCCTTGGTTCACAAGAAATTTCAAAGAGGGAAATATGCAAGAACATTGGAAACTCTTGATCAAGACCATCCAGTTCACAAAATCAGATCCAAAGGCCTTCCTTGACTCAAGCTGAAGCAGGACAAGCCCTAAGATCTCCTCTGACCCGAGACATACCTATGGTACATAAATCTTGAATTTTTGCATTTTGCCCATGCCAATCAAACTGTGCCACTACCAACTCTCTGCCCAATCAGAGCCTCATATGTGGACCTCAAGCATTCAAAAACACAACACACACAAGCCTGAAACCTCCCATAAGCCAGGATTCCCAAAAAATGTCAAGAACTTCACCTCTTCGAAACTTCTCCCACAGCCACAAAACCTCCATTTTTTCTTCACCAACAAATCACATATCACCCATAGAACAAGAATCAACCCTCAAAACAGCCAAAAACATCACATACAAAAACCTCAAAACCTGCTATATCAGAACTAGAACTTCAAAACCAGCCATCCTCAAAGTTTTCTAAGCTCCATATCATCTTCAGGAGGTTCATAGGAGTGGGCTTGCATCAAGGGAGGACCCGGAAAGCTCAGAATCAGAGGGTTCCCATCTCAGGTAACATGATGAACTTTTTTCCCATAAGCTAACTTTTGAGTTCTTTTATGGTTCTGTATGCTCCCCTGATCATGGGGATATGATTATTTTTGAAAATGGTTGAGAAACCACCATGTATGTGAGCTCTGAAACTTTTGCCCGTTTTTACATTTTTGTTCGATTCGTGTTCATGGTGTGAAATAAATGAGTTTTAGTTGGGGATTTAGGTTTAGGGTTGTTAGAGGATCATTTTTGTGCAAGAAATTTGATGTTTGATGGCCTGAGAGAGAAGCTAGGGTTTGGGCTCTTCGGAGAAGACGACCAGAACACTGTTCTGGTCGCCTAAAGGTGGTTTAGCCCTAATCCAGTAATTAAGTCAAGTTTAAATTTAGGCCCTTGATCTGGCTTTCCCGCGCGCTCTAAACGGCTTGGATCTTGTGGTTTAGCCCTAATACAGTCATTAACATTAATTAATTAGGATTAAAATTTGAATTTGCCAGAATCAATCCCAGCCACTAAAACGCGCGCCAGTCAACTCCCGCGTCTCAGCTTTGAATCCTGGCTCTTGGATCTGTTTACTTTTCATTTAATTCCATTTTATTTTCTTTTTAATTCATTTGTTTTGCATATTTTATTTAAAATAGTAAATCATTTCCAAAAAATCTTATTTTTTGCATCATACCTTAAAATATTTTTCTCTTTCTGAAAATAATTTTATTTTTATTTTTTACATAATTTTCGTATTTTAAAAATATTTAAATGATTATTTTAATTAGTTAATGAGAATTAATTAATTAAAATAGCATTTAGGTTTCTAAAAATCACAAAAAAATTCACATTGCATTTTAATACATTTAGAAACATTTTCAAACTCTTCAAAAAAATTTCTTTTTGGTTCTTGACCTATTTTGACATTTTTCCTTGGAATTAAAGTTCTTAAAAGGCAATATTTTTTTTCCAACTTAGAAAAATTCATTCTGCCTAACCATGAAGATTTTGATGTTGGTTCTTTTTGCATTGCACTCTTCATATCATGTAGTTTCTAGAGTAAAATTGGTTTGAATTTATCTTTCATTTTCAATTTGATGTGCATTTTTCCTTTTGAAGTGCCTTAAAACCCTAGCTAACTTGAGAAAATCATAACTCCCATTAGGTTAAGAGTTAGGTCCCCTCCTTTGGGCAGTGAACTTATGTAGGGTTAGGGTTCCTTTGAATGCTTTTTTCAAATTTTTATCTTGTCATTTGTTTCTGTTTTTAAGTTTTGCATCTCACATGTTCATATAACCCTAATTTTTGCCTTCATTTGCATCCATCTTCCATATGCTTGCATTCATAAACTTGCCATGACATTTTGTGCATCCACATAGCTTCTAAGACATATTAGGACATGTTAGAATCATGTTTGATCATTGCATCATTCATTTGCCATGTCATGCATTCATTCCATTTCATAAACTTTCATGAACTTTTATGGTTCAAAGCATGCTTCATTTGCATCCTCATCCTTGTATGATCATTCACAACTCTTGACATGTGTTTGCATCATCTCTTAGCATCATTAACATCATGTTTATGCTTCTGGTTTTGGTTTGCATCATTTTTCATCTCATTTTCATTGCATTTCATTTCTTGTTGCTAACTTTTCAGGTGGTAAGTGTTGAGAAGTGAATTTGCCTTCACTTCTCAGAATCTTTTCTCATCTCTCTTTATGCATTCTTTCTGCATTTTACTTTTGTATCAGAGTGATCTTGCTCATTCATGTTCTATCCTCACTTTCTTTCTTCAAGCAACTTGTCTTCTTAAGTGAAGCAAGTTGTCTTGCTTCTTCTGCATCTCCCTCCTTTCCTGCTTCTTCATTGGTGGCTCTCTTGAAGATCTTCTTGCAAGCCTCACAAACCCTAGGAACACCCAAGCATGATCACAATTAGGGTTTGATTAGTCCCCCATTAGTTTTACCTTTGTGTCATCTTTGTGTCTTCTCTTCTCATCTCATAATCAAGGACTAAACCTTAAAGGTTTTAAGGCTTTGTGATTAAGGTTATGCCTGTATCCTTCTATTAGGATGGAGTGTATAACTTTAGTCCTAAGTGTTAAACCCTTAATGTGTTTAAATCCTTTAATCAAATCATCTAATAATCACTAAGACATCAAGCTTGTAACTTGGGCCTTGCATTAGGGTTCTGTAAACACCCCAAATTTGCCCTCACCCATTCACACCATGGCTTGTGATCTTCTCATATGCCTAAACACCATCATATCCCCTCATATCCCATTTTTGATTCACTGCATAGTTCCTAAGTCATCTGCACCTAGGGTTTGTGATCTAAGCAATCCAAGAGCCCCTTGAGCCACCCCAAAGGCAACCAATCACTTCAAAGGGACCCATATGTGTTCAAGTATCATATTACATCCTCTCAAAGTCAAAAATTCCAAATAATCACAAGAACTAGGGTTTGGATGGATGCAGAGCCAAGTTTGACTGCACAGTTGACCTAAAAATTAGGGTTTTGGTTTCAGGGGCCATAAAACCAAATTTTTTGGTCATTCTTGTTTCCATTGGTCTCTATATGGTATAGGGAGTATGCATATCAATTTTCATGAAGAAATTCCTTGGGGAAGTCATCTGATCAAGAGTTGACTTTCTGGACAAGTCAGTGCAAAATCAGGGCATCTGAGGCCCCCAATGACCCAACCAATGGGTGATCTTCATCATTTTGAGTGTATATGATCTTTATTTGATCATGGAAGAGGGTTGAAGTTCACAAAAATCAAGAATTTGGAAGTTTTGCAAATGTTGACTTTTTGGGCATAGTTGACTTTTCAAGTATGCTTCATTTTAGGTCATTTTTCAAGCCTTGATCCTTGATCCAAAAATGCTTCAAATGGAAAAACTTTGGTCATGAAAGTTGTAGATATCATCTTTCCCTTTTCAAAAAGTACAAGAACATGATCAAATTCTTCTTGGATCAAAAGTTATGGTGTGACAAAGTTGGCAAAAATCATTGATTTTCAAGTTATGCACCAAGTGTGAAAATTGCAAAACCATGAACCAATGCCATTTGTAACCTCTAATTCACTTCAAACCATGACATAAACATTCTATGTGACCTAAAAGTCAGAATTGGACCAAGGTTCACATGTCCATAGTTCATGTAACAAGGCATTTTTCACAAAGTTTCAAAAAGTAAGCAACTTGCAAAACCACTCATCACACTTCACCAACTAGTTGCCTTGGCTGCTGAACCTCCCTAGCTTCACTCTCATGCCATGCTGCGCCAGCCCATACTCATGTACCAAGCTATAACTTAGCCCATGCCTCTCTTACAAAGAAGTTGACATTTTGCAAAAGGTGACTTACCTATCACAGCAGGCCATGTCACATCACCCAGCCAATTAGATTTGTTTATACTTTCCATTTGCAAGCTAGACATAACACTAAGCAAGGCTGAAACACTTGATACCATCACATTCACAAAACACACCCCAGCTGCAAATTGCCTCGAATCTCTCTGCCCAGCCACAAAACACTCAAACCATTTTCACCATTCAACTCACCATGCCTCATTGAGTAGAAACCAGCAAGAACACAGGCCTGAAACCAACCACACAACCACTTCACCATTTTCACCTCAGCCTGCATTTCTCTTCGAATCACCTTCCACAGCTTACAAACATCCAAACAAACTTTACAAAGCTTCTCCACTCACCATCTGGATCACAAAGAATCATTCATAATGGCCTGAAGCTGCCTGAATCATCACTGCCATTCCCAACTGAGCTTGAGCAGAAGCTTGTCAAACTCCTCATCCAGCCAGTATAAACTCCTCCAAAGCATTCAAACATCATCAAGGGATCCTAAGGAGTGGATTGCACAAGGAGAAAGGGCCAGAAAGTCATCAAAGTGAAAGCTTCGAATCTCAGGTAGCTCAAGAAATATTTTTCCAGAAATCATTTCTTTTGTTCTAAACTTGTTCTTTGTGTCTTCCTGATCATGAATATGTCTTTGGTTTTGCAAATGGTGAGGAAATGAGAGTTTAATTGCTCTCTGAAACTTGCGTGCCCTAATTCTTTCTTGCTTCGATTCAGCCTTGTTAGGAAGTATAAATTTGTTTTGAGATGGGGTTTTAGTTCGTGAGTGAGTGGGGATCATTTCCCAATTCTTAGATTTCATTTTAGTTAGGTTTTTAGGGTTTTGGGGATTTTCAGGGGAGATGCTGGCCGGAGAAGACGACCGGAAGTCTTCTCCGGCATCCTGAAAGTGATTTGTGCCCTAATCCAGTCATTAACTCTAGTTTGAATTTGGACCGTGGATTGCGTTGAAAACGTTGACCTCCCGCGTGTGTGTGTGGCCTGGATTCACCCAATTAGCCCTAATCCACGTATTAGCTTAATTAATCCATAATTAAATTAATTTAATCAGAATCAACCACAACCTTTGGATAGCGCGCGTGGTCAACGCATTTGAATCCAGCCTCAATCTCCACCCTCCATTCTGATTACTTTCCCATTTTCTTTATTTTTATTTCATTTCTTTTCCTTTTATTTGTTCAATTATTTTAAAATAGTAAAAAATGTGTAAAAATTATGAAACTTTTTCCCATAAGTTTTATTAATTTTTATGATCCAAAAATATTTTCATTTTATTTTTTTATCATTAAAAAAGTATTTTTAAATATTTAAAAGATTATTTTTAATTGATTAATGGAAATTAATTAATTAAAAATACTTTTAGGTATTTAAAAATCACCAAAAAATTCATGAAATGTTCTAAGACATTTAGAAACATTTTCCAACCATCAAACCAAATTTCTTTTTTGATCTTGATGCATTTTAAGAATTTTTCATTGAATTAAATCATTTTTTGTGCATTATTTTGATCATAAGTTCAAAAAATCATTTCTGCCTATTTGAGAAGAGTTGGACATTGATTCTTTTTGCATTGTTTTGTGTTTAGCATGTAGTTTCTAGGATTAAATGGCCATGATTTGATCTTGCATTTTCAAATTGTTTGACAGTTCTTTTGTTTAAGAGCCCTAAAAACCATAATAACTTAGAAAAATCATAACTTGAGATTGGTTAAGAGTTGAGACTTCCCCTTTAGCCTTTGGTTTAATATAGGTTTAGGGTTTCTTTGGGTGGCATTTTCCATTTTTTATCTTAGGGTTTGCTTCTGATTTTGAGTTTTGTTTGATATTTGTTTCAGAAACCCTAATTTGGGCTTTCTTTTGCATCCCTTTTGCATTCTCTTGCATAACATGACTTGCCATAACATTTCAAGCACCCATGTGATTCATTTGACATCTTAAGACATATAGAAAGCATGTTTGATCATTGCATCCCATATTTGCCATTTTGTTTGCCATGTATGTTTCATAACTTTTCATGTAAGATCATGCTCCTTAACTTGCATCATTTGCATCCATGATCTTGTATGAACATCTCCATGCCTTGTCTCATGCTTGTAGCATCTCATAACATCATTATCATCATCAACATGCTTCTGGTTTTGTTTTCCATCATATCATTTCATCTCATTTAGCATTGCATTGCTTTTCTTTCTAACATTTCAGGTGGTAAGTGAGGTTGAGAAGTGAATTTGCCTTCACTTCTCATAACTTTTCTTTTCATCTCTCTTGCATCCATTGCTGCATTTTCTATGTGTGTTTGAGTTTGAGCTTGCTCATTCTTCTTCTTCCCACTTTATTTCTTCAAGTGACTTGGCTTCTTGAATGAAGCAAGTCACTTTGCTTCTCTTGATCATGTTCATCTGCTTCCTGGTGGTTCCATTGAAGATATCTCTTGTAAACCTCACAAACCTTAGGAACAACCAAGCATGACAATGATTAGGGTTTTGTTTAGTCTCCCCTCTTAGTTTTCACCTTTGTGTCTCTTTGAGTCCTCTCTTCTCATCTCATAATCAGGGACTAAACCCTAAAGGCTTTAAGGCTTTGTGATTAAGCTTATGCCTGCATCCTTCTCTTAGGATGGAGTGTATAACTTTAATCCTGAGTGTTAAACCCTTAATGTGTTTAACTCCTTTAATCAATCCATCTAATAATCATCAAGACATCACACTTGTAACTTGGGCCTTGCATTAGGGTTCTAATTCTTCCTTAATTGGTTAAGAAGGACTAACCCTAGTGTTAATGGACAAGTCCCCCTCAAGTTGTCTTACAAATCATAAAACTCACTTCATCATCATATCATTAAATAAAATCCACTTAATCAAAGGCTTGTTTTGTCATGAGCTTAATCCCTAATCATGGATTAAGTTGAGGAGCTTTCCTCAGCTTAAACATTCTCATCTATTATCCTTCTATTAGGATGGTGTAATGAGTCTGTTTAATCCTTGATTATGGCTTAATCTCATTACTTAACACTAAACAAAAACAACAAAAACATCTAAATAATCACAAGTAGGTTAATGATCTTAATCCTACACCAAAGGTGATTAAGTGTGAGAATCTGACTTCACACTTAAGGTATTCTCATTACCCCTAATCAGAGGGAAGATGTGATGAGTTTACTAAATCCATTGGTTTAGACTTAAGCTCATTAACTTATGACAAAATCCAAAAACAATAAAATACTGAAAACATAAAAACAAACAATAATCGTCTCCTTCGGGATTCTTTTCTCATCTCATTCACTCACAAACGAGAGCTCGCTTCTTCCGTCTAATGCAAGACAGTTTGCACCTGAGCCAGACAGGTCATACACTTGAGCATAGACAAGTAAGCAGTTCACAAGTCAATTCACCTTTCAGTCTCTTTGGGTCGAACTACGGTGTTCTGACTTCCTCATTGCACGAGAGGATACGTAGGCATAACTTAACGGTTATCGAACAAAAGTCTCTGTATATTCCCCCTCTTTCAGCTTTATCATTTAAGCCTCATGATCTTGAGCAATTCCTTCTTGTTCCTTACACTGACACTGTATATATCACACTTTGCACTTCTTTTGCACTGACACCTGTACATCCTTTTCCAGCTCTTTTATACACAAATTGCACTGACACTACCCCTTTAAAACACAAATCTTTCAAGCGTGGATCCCGTCGAGTACGACGGACAATCTGGGTGCTAATACCTTCCCAGGTTGTAACCAACCCCCTTTCTCAGTCTCTCTGGTTCGCAACCGTCTTATCCATTTCTTTCTAGGTTTATGCAGCATTACCTTTCCTCCGGGATAAAAATGCCTAGCTGGCGACTCTTTTCATCTCCAGTGAGTTCACGACTGTGTGTTCTCATTGTCCCTCTCGCCGACCGTTCGCGTCTGTACCTTTATCTGGACTTAGTTTCATTTATCGGGAGCGACAGCTTGGCGACTCTGCTGGGGACCCTTATAATGCAACCAGGGCTTCTGGTTCTTTTTGTGGGTTCCTCCTAGCGCTTGATTGATTTGTGTTTACTGGGGTGTTATGTGCTTATTTGTGTTTGTATTTCTTGCTTTATGTACAGTTGCTTTACTGTTTTCTTTATGGCTTTTGCATTATATCATATTGACATACTGTACTGTTGGCTGGATCTGGTCTTTGTTTTGGTGGGTGGGTGTTTCATTGAGAGTCAAGGTCCTATACCTGGGACCTGAGTGACACCTAGGCTAGAGTGAATCATATTCTTTCCCATTCCATCTCGGTCTGGTGCGGGAATATGAAACACGGTTCAGATGTGGGTTTCTTCTTGAGAACTCTGTGTTGCAGATTTCCTTCAATGCTAGGGCTATCTGGGAAGCCTGCTAAGTCTGGATGACCTTTTAGTATTGACCTTCAGAAACTAAGGTGAATTAGAGGAGGAACTTTTATGGTTATTGTAAACACTGTACCTCCGGGTTAGAAGTGTTTACACTTCTCATAACTGATCCAAGTCTGAGGATCCTTGTTTTAGAACACCACCTGTGAGGGGGTTGGGCTGTTTACAGGTTTGCAGGTACCTTGACCTCAGAATACCCTGTTACTTTGATTTGCTAAGAGTACCCCATGTTGGACAGTTCTTGTGATTCTAAAACCATGGACATGTGGCTCTTTATTTGAGTCCCCCACCCTGGTTACGGGATTTATAGACCTCCAACTGGAATTCTTGAACACACTTGGACCTATATCAGGGCATTTTGATCAGATCCAGCTCAGTCACAGACCCCTGCATTTCATTTGCATACATAATCATTGCATCATATTGACATTTGCTTATTTGTGTTTCAGGGTATCCATCTTCATTTGGTTTTGGTTTTGACCCCATCTTCAGTTTTGACTTGTCTTCATCAGCTATCTGCTTCAGTTATCACCTGCACCAGCCAGTCAGTGGCCCACTTCTTCAGTATTATCATCAGCACCTGTCTCTACTCAGTCTCAGCATCATGGCTCCTAAAAAGAGCAACATCACCTATCACTTCTTCCAGCCAGAACTATCAGATATCAGGAGGATTCAGACCTTGATCACTCCAGATCACATACCTTTGTTCAGGGAACATTATGGAGATATACTTGACATGGTTATGGATCTGGACCCATCACAGAGGAGCCTCATTCACACTTGCATTCAGTTCTATGATCCCCCACTGAGATGTTTCACCTTTCAAGACTTTCAGTTGGGCCCCTTATTGGAAGAGTACTCTTCATTAGTTGGTTTGCCTATCAAGGGTGGAATCCCTTTCAACTCAGAGATGGTCTTTCCTAGCAATGGAGAAGTAGCAAAGGCTCTGCATCTAGAACCTGTCCTGATTGAGCAGCATATGACTTCTAAAGCTGGAATCCCTGGCTTTCATCTGGATTTCTTAATCTCTCAAGCTACCCTGAAAGCTTCTCTAGGAGAGTGGAAAGCTGTTTGTGCTTTACTGGCCTTGAGTATATATGGAATTGTGTTGTTTGCAGATGAGCCTCGATTCATTAGAAAGAGTGCAATCCATCTGTTCATCCTGAAGAACCCAGTGCCAACTTTATTGGGGGATCTTTACTATTCAGTGCATCAGAGGAATGAAAAGCAGAGGGGGAGATTAGTGAGGTGTTGTGCTCCGTTGTTCCACACTTGGCTTCTCAAGCATCTACCCAGGACAGATGCATTTCTGAACCCTCATCAGCAGAGCAACTGGGCTAAGAGACTCACTGTTCTAACTTCAGCAGATATCAGGTGGTGCACTCAAAGCACCAAGGGCAGGGATATCATCACCAGCTGTGGGAATTTTCCTAATGTGCCTTTGATAGGAGTTAAGGGTAGTATCAATTACAATCCTCTGCTGTTCAGAAGGCAACTGGGCTATGCACTGGTCCACACTCCTAGGGCACAGGACTTGGTTGAGACCCTCTATTGTGAGAACAAGATTAGTTTGGCTGTTGTTAGGCAGGCTGCTTGGGCCTGGGATAATGTTCAAACCAAGGGAATAACCATTCTGGGGAAGTGCAACAATGTGGCATCAGCACAATATTATGAATGGTCCCGTGCCAGGGCCCAATTCTCTGGGATGCCCTTTACCATAGAAGACATGCCTGAGTCATCTTCAGCACCACCCCCTGCCACTATTAGTCTGGAGGAGTATGAGAGTTTGAAGGAAAGAAATGAGAAGTTAACTCAAGCTTTGCAGAAGACCCTCCGGGAGAGGAGTGAAGGTATGAGGGAGATTGAGAGATTGGAGAAGTTGAGAGTAGATCATCTGACTAAGATTGAGAAGTCTGGGGATTATATCAAGAAGTCTAAGGCTGGAGAACAAATCCTGAAGAATGCTTGTAAAGAAGCCCAGTTCCAGAGAGCAAGGACAGACTTGTATCTGAAGGAGAGTCAGGCTCGGTGGGTCAGGATCACCGAGGCTCGTACTTTGGAAGACAAGAGAGTTCAAGACAAGATGGAGCAACTGGAAGCTAGTGCAAGAGAACAACAAGAAGCCCTGGCAGCAGCCCAGAGGGAGATATCAGAGCTGAAGATCAGAGCAGGGGTGAAGAGGTCCAAAGAACAAACTCAGCGCAAGAAGCTAACAGCAGCTGTTACGACCCGGAATCTCCTCATCAGGAATCTCACGGAGCGTCCGACTGATCCTGTGACCGAAGCACTTCTCAAGGAAGTTCGTGAGGATGAGTTTGGTCTTGGTGTTTGATCATTTGTTTGTTGTTGCTTTCTTTCCATGTACTTTTATGTATTTTGACCCCTTAGAGGGCTTGTGTTGTAAAATGAACAAGTTGTATTATTTCACCTTCTGTAATATATTGGTGTTAGTTTGCTTCATCTGAGTTTTCTTCAAGCAACAACAACAGCATCTTCAAGGGTCTGGAAGGGTCAAAACTGAATGCCAAACCGGATACCTTGAGAACAAATAAGCATAACTGCATTGCATGCTAACCCTTTTGTTTGTTTTGTAGGTTTTTGTTTTGTTATTGCTAACCTCTGTTGTGATGCCTCAGGAACTATTGCTAGGCGCCGGGTATTTCCCCTCAACCGTCTGCACCGTTATCCAACCCGAAACAACCTTCCGGGAATTCAGATGGATCAGGTACAGCAGGACCTTGCAGAGGTCAGAAATCAGATGGCAAACGAAAGATTGGAAATGAGAACACAGATGACGCAGTTCATGGAAGTGATGAACAACATGGCTCAGAGCCAAGAAAGACTGAGGGCCATGGTGGAAAGGCAAAATCAAGAGGATCCACATATAGGGACTGCCGGTACCAGTAACAATGAAAGGGTACAACCTCATGTTAACCCCCCTGTGTTTGGCCCACATCTGCATCCCGAGATCAATATTCCTGCAAATGTTCAAGGGACTGCCACCGCAGCTAGGGTACTTCAAGAAGACCCCCAAGAGGACCAGTTTACAGTAATGGGTGCTGGGGAAGAAGCTTATGATAGAAGGTTGGATGAGATAGCCGAGAAGTTGAGGTCCTTAGAATCTCAAAACTCTTTGGGCTTCGATGTCATGGATATGGGCTTGGTAGACGGGGTCAGGATCCCCCATAAGTTCAAGCCTCCTTGTTTTGAAAAATACAACGGGACTTCATGCCCCCGGACTCATTTACAGTCATTTCTGGGAAGGCTGAAGGCCTATACAATGGATGAGAAGCTCTGGATGTTCTATTTCGAAGACAGCTTAACTGGAGCGTCAAGAGAATGGTACTCTCACTTGACAAGGGCAACTATTAGATGCTGGAAAGACCTGGCAGAGGCCTTCATCAGATAGTATCAGTATAACTTAGATATGGCACCCAACAGGACTCTCCTAATGGGAATGTCACAGTCTTCAAGGGAGAGTTTCCGAGAATATGCCCAGAGATGGAGGCAATTGGCTGCTGCCGTTCAACCACCTATGTCTGAAAGGGAAATGGCAGACATGTTTATGAACACCCTTCAGGGAACATATATTGACAGGCTGGCTGCTTTCTCTTCCACTAGCTTCGCGGATGTTGTCATAGCTGGGGAGAGAATTGAGAGCCTGTTGAAAATGGGTAAGATTTCTGATAATGGTGCCAGCTCGTCCAGTAGTACAAGAAAGCCTTTTGCAGGCCCAAGAAGAACTGGCGAGACCAATGCCATCCATTCAAACAGGGGTAGGCCCCAATATGTTCAAAGGTCAATAGCAGCAGTCACCATTCCTGCTCCAGCTCATCCTCAACCAGTCTATCAACCTCCGCAGCAAAACTATCAACAACAGCCTCAGTACCATCAGCAAAATCAGCATCCTCCAAGAAATTACAACAACAGCAACACCAACAACAATAACCAGCAAAGGCCATTCCAACAGAGGCCATCTCAAGCTAACAGAGTGATCGATCCGATCCCCATGCCATATGCTACCCTGCTGCCACAACTCCTGAAACTCAATTTAGTTGAGCTAAGGACGCTGGCACCTCCAGATCCCAACAGTCTACCCAGGAACTATGACTCCAACGCTAGGTGTGCCTTTCATTCAAACGCACCTGGCCATAGTACGGAAAAGTGCAGAGCCCTGCATATGAAGGTACAAGACCTGGTGGACTCGAAAGCTCTGAATTTTGCACCGCCACCCAATGTCAACAAAAATCCTATGCCAAATCATGGCGGTCCCCGAATTAACGCTATTGAAGAAGACAAACCGTCTTATTTAATAACCAGTGTGGGACAGATCAGCACACCATTGGTAGAAATCAAGGCTCAGCTCTTGGAATGCAACATGTTCCCAGGATGCGAGTTGGGGTGTACTTACTGCAATATCTCAGTAAATGGGTGCGATAATTTGAGGAATGGCATAGATAGCCTTATTCAGAGTGGCCAGCTTCAGATCACCACATCATTTCCAACACATCCAGTAATCTCATCAGCAACGGTTTCAGAACCTCCTACAACTGCAGCAACCATTGTTCCTGACAATTCTTCGGCTACATCCACAAGTACTTCATCTGTCTTCTCAAATGATCAGTTCTCGACAAATTTTCCTGCTACAACTTCAGCTTCACTCCATTTTGAACCTCCTACAACAACAACATCCACACTTCCAACAATGTCTCCTACAACACCAGCAACCAATCATGAAGATGTCTCTACTGTCACCATATTCTATGATCCTGAAAGCAACTCCGCCTACAACTCAGAAGGTGTTGCTCCCACTAGGGCACCAGTCACAATCTATTATGATCCACAAACAATCACAGTCCCTTCAGCAGCAGCAATCAGTCCAGTCACTATTACGGTGCCTGGACCAGTACCATATGAAAGCAATAGGGCCATCCCTTGGCACTATGGCTCTGACGTATACTGCGAAGGAAAAAGAATCACTCTTGAAACATCAACACCTGCACCACAGATAGACAATGTGGGAGGAGGCGGAGGCTTCACTCGAAGCGGACGTCTTTTCGCCCCACAAATTCAGAGGCCCACTGCCGAGGCAGAAGCTGCTGCCAAGGCAAAAGGGAAGAGCCCTGTGCAGGAAGATCAAGCTGTTAAAGAAGCCTTGAAGACACCGTTCGATCAAGAAGTTGATGAGTTTATGAGAATCATCAAAAAGAGTGATTACAAAATTGTGGATCAGCTTCACCAAACGCCATCCAAAATCTCTATCCTCTCACTGCTTATGTGCTCCGAAGCCCATCGGAATGCACTACTCAAAGTCTTGCACGCAGCTTACGTGCCTGAAGAGATTACTGTCAACCAGTTGGAAACCGTGGTTGGAAACGTCACTGCTAGCAATGGGCTAGGGTTCACCAATACTGACTTGACAGCGGATGGCCGCAACCACAACAAAGCCTTGCACATCACCATGGAATGCAAAGGGGCAGTCCTTTCTCATGTGCTGGTAGACACGGGGTCGTCCCTTAATGTCTTACCAAAGAAGGCTCTGGTGAAGTTAGAATATGATGGATTGGCATTGAGACCCAGCAACCTGGTAGTAAGGGCCTTCGATGGTTCTAAGAGATCGGTTCTGGGAGAGATCGAGCTACCTGTGAAAATTGGCCCACAGACCTTTAAAACTATCTTTTATGTGATGGACATTCAGCCCGCCTACAGCTGTTTGTTGGGTAGACCTTGGATTCACGCCGCCGGCGCAATAACGTCTACCCTTCACCAAAAGTTAAAATTTGAGTGGGAAGGCCAAGTTGTCACAATCTGTGGAGAGGAGGACATTTTTGTCAGCCACCTGGCAACCTATAAGTACATTGAAATGGATGGGGAGATCCATGAAACAATGAGCCAGGGGTTTGAAGCTTTGAATGTGAATGAGGCATCTGCTGTATCTGGTACTCCAATGGCATCATACCAACAAGCCCGGAAGGTTGTTGAGGAAGGAACTGCCCAAGGCTGGGGCAAGCTACTACTGGTGGAGAAGAAAGAGGACAGATTTGGGTTGGGTTACAAACCAACTCAACAAGATCAAGCAGCGGCTGCGAAAGAGCCCAATTTTGTGAGTGGGGGGACGCTTACCCCTGATGCTATCAACTGTATGGAAGACGAGCTGGAAGAGGAACGCAACCTGGAAAGCTGGATTCATCCAAAGATCCCGGGGAGCAGTGTCTCGAACTGGTCTTCCCAGGAAATTATAAGAGTTACTCATGCAGAGTAATTATTATTTCCTGTATTTTTATAAGCATGCATCAAAGTCTTGCATCTTGCCCAAGATGACAAGACTCATTTTGTAATCGGGCCATCTGTACTTTTTGTGCAAACAAGATTAATTAATGAAATATCAGACATCTTTTTGCAAACGAGTCTTTTTCTTTTCGTTCACTGTTTTTCCATTTTTCTTTTTGTACAAAAAAATAAATGGCGGTGTTTTCAAAATGACAACTTCATTTCACTTTTCTAAATAAAGATTAAAATCAGATCACTAAAATGAACAAACTTAACCCTTGCAGAGTGTGCCTTCCAGACAGCACCGACAACAGCACGGCTATGACTTCGTGTGACTTTGACAATCCAATCAATCAAGCTGATGAAGGGGTCGAAGAAGAATATGAGCTTCCTGAAGAGCTAGCCAGGTTGTTAAGACAAGAGGAAAAGGTTATTACTCCTCACCAGGAGGAGGTTGAAGTGATCAATCTTGGTATAGGTGAAGACGTGAAAGAAGTTAAAATCGGGGCCTGCCTGCAAGACCCAGTGAAGAGACAACTGATTGATCTGCTTCAAGAATATGTGGACGTGTTTGCTTGGTCGTATCAAGACATGCCAGGGTTGGATACCGACATTGTTGTACACAAGCTGCCTTTGAGAGAAGAGTGCCCACCGGTCAAACAGAAACTGCGCCGTACTCGTCCAGACATGGCTATGAAAATCAAAGAAGAGGTACAAAAGCAATGGGACGCCGGGTTCCTTGCTGTGACTAGCTATCCACCGTGGGTTGCTAATATTGTGCCTGTGCCTAAGAAGGACGGCAAAGTAAGGATGTGTGTTGACTACCGGGATCTGAACAGAGCCAGCCCGAAAGATGACTTCCCATTACCTCACATTGATGTATTGGTGGTAACACGGCTCAGTTCTCGGTGTTCTCCTTCATGGACGGATTTTCAGGGTATAATCAGATTAAGATGTCACCTGAAGACATGGAGAAGACAACATTCATCACACCCTGGGGCACGTTCTGTTACAAGGTGATGCCATTCGGACTGAAGAATGTTGGTGCCACATATCAACGGGCTATGGTGACATTATTCCACGATATGATCCATAAAGAAATAGAGTGTTATGTGGATGATATGATTGCCAAGTCCCTCAATGAAGAAGAACATCTGGTAAATCTGCTCAAATTGTTCAAACGTCTGAGGAAATACCAACTGAAGTTGAACCCCAACAAATGCACATTCGGGGTGCGATCCGGTAAGCTGCTGGGCTTTATTGTGAGCGAGAAAGGGATTGAAGTTGACCCTGATAAAGTCAAAGCTATTCAAGAGATGCCTGCACCAAGGACCGAGAAAGAAGTTCGAGGGTTCTTAGGTCGATTGAACTACATTTCAAGGTTCATCTCCCACCTTACAGCAACCTGTGAACCCTTGTTCAAGCTGTTAAGAAAGGAACAGACGGTCAGGTGGAACGAAGACTGCCAAAGGGCTTTTGACAAGATCAAGGAGTATCTGCAAGAACCTCCAATCCTTATGCCTCCAGTTGAAGGAAGACCTCTGATCATGTACTTGACGGTATTAGAAGAGTCGATGGGGTGTGTGCTGGGCCAGCATGACGAGTCTGGTCGAAAAGAGTATGCGATATACTACCTAAGCAAAAAGTTTACCGACTGTGAACAACGTTATTCACTGCTCGAGAAAACTTGATGTGCTTTAGCGTGGGCTGCTCGCCAACTGAGAAAGTATATGTTGACCCACACTACCTTACTGATCTCAAAGATGGACCCAGTCAAGTACATATTTGAGAAGCCAGCACTTACCGGACGGGTTGCAAGATGGCAGATGATTCTCACAGAATACGACATCCAGTACACATCTCAAAAAGCCATCAAGGGCAGTGTACTATCTGAATATCTTGCTGAGCAACCCATTGATGACTACCAGCCTATGAGATTTTACTTCCCTGATGAAGACATCATGTTCATTAAATCAAAAGATCATGAAGAGCCTATTCACACTGAAGGGCCTGACCCGGAAGAAGAATGGACTATGATGTTTGATGGGGCTGTTAACATGAATGGTCGTGGTGTTGGTGCAGTACTCATCACACCCAAAGGAGTTCACATGCCTTTCTCGGCAAAGCTCACTTTCAACTGCACTAACAACGAAGCTGAATACGAAGCTTGTATTATGGGTCTTGAGGAAGCCATTGACCTCAGGATCAAGACTTTGACCGTATTCGGAGATTCAGCTTTGGTAGTCAATCAAACCAACGGCAAATGGTACACCCACCAGGATCATCTGATACCTTACAGGGATTATACAAGGAGGTTATTGACTTTCTTCACAACAGTCAAGCTTGAGTATATCCCTCGGGACGAAAATCAGTTTGCAGATGCTCTCGCTACCATTGCATCCATGATCAAAGTTCAAGCTGCTAACTTTGTACCTCAGATTTCAGTGTCCAGACTTGGTAGACCAGCATATGTGTTCGCAGCAGAAACTGTCAAAGATGATAAGCCTTGGTTCCACGACATTAAGTGCTTCTTGGAGGATCAAACATACCCACCTGGGGCATCTTCCAATGATAAGAAGACTCTGAGAAGGCTTGCGGGTAGTTTCTTTCTGAACACTGATGGGTCTTTATACAAAAGGAACTTTGATATGGTACTCCTCAGATGTATTGACAAGACAGAAGCAGATTTATTGATGCATGAAGTGCACGAAGGCTCCTTTGGTACCCATGCTGGGGGACATGAAATGGCTAAGAAGTTGTTAAGATCAGGTTATTACTGGATCACAATGGATGCAGACTGTTGTGCCTACGCCAGAAAATGCCATAAATGCCAGATCTACGCAGATAAGGTGCATGTGCCTCCCAATCCTTTGAACATCATGTCTTCACCCTGGCCCTTTGCCATGTGGGGCATTGATATGATTGGCAAGATTGAGCCGACTGCTTCAAATGGCCACAGATTCATCTTGGTCGCCATTGACTATTTCACCAAGTGGGTTGAAGCAGCCTCATATGCAAACGTCACAAGACAAGTGGTAGCCAGATTTCTGAAAAGAGATATCATCTGTCGATACGGAGTGCCCGAGCGAATCATTACTGATAATGGTTCCAACTTAAACAACAAAATGATGGCAGAGCTATGCCGGGACTTCAAAATCCAACATCACAATTCTTCTCCTTACAGGCCAAAGATGAATGGCGCTGTTGAGGCGGCAAACAAGAATATTAAGAAGATTGTGCAGAAGATGGTAGTCACCTATAGAGACTGGCATGAAATGCTACCGTTCGCCTTGCATGGGTATCGCACGTCAATCAGAACATCCACTGGGGCAACACCATATCAGCTTGTATATGGTATGGAAGCAGTCCTACCTGTTGAAGTTGAATTACCCTCCCTGCGAGTGTTGATGGATGTTAAACTGAGTGAAGCAGAATGGGTCAGGTCCCGATACGAGCAGCTGAATTTGATCGAAGAGAAGAGATTAGCTGCAATCTGTCATGGGCAGTTGTATCAGAAAAGAATGAAGAAAGCCTTCGATCAGAAAGTCAGGCACCGAGAGTACCAAGTAGGAGATCTTGTGCTAAAAAGAATCCTCCCTCCTCATACATACCACAGGGGCAAATGGACTCCAAACTATGAAGGACCATTCGTGGTAAAGAAAGTTTTCTCTGGTGGAGCACTGATGCTCAGTACCATGGATGGTGAAGACTTCCCGTCCCCTGTGAATTCAGACGCAGTTAAAAAATACTTCGCATAAAAATGACCCGCTGGACATAAAAACATAATGTAAGTCCAGGCAAAAATAGGGCATCCCGGCGAGTCAAAAACAGAATAAAAGACTCGGGCAAAAATAAGGGAAATAAATGAAAAAAATGTACACCCGCTGAGTTGAAAAGCCGCATTGGACAACTCAGGCAAAAATGGGTATCCCGATGGATTGAAAACCCGAAAGGGCGATCCATGCAAAATAAGGGAATAAGCGAACAACTGCATTCTGAATTCGTCTGTATCACTTGCAACTTGGAAAGCTTCAAAAGGATCAAGCTTCAATCAGAATCAGCCTTCTTCAGAAAGCAAGGCGAGAAGAACGTCATTGTCATACGAGTCATAGCAGAAGAGGAAGCTCCTTTGAAAGCGTCGTCAACACTGCCAGCATTTTGTTTCTCAATTTGTAACAATCTCCTCATTTCAGGGGATATGTTCCTTTGACTGTATCTCGCCAATTCAGGGCATATGAATTAATAAAATCAGATTTTCAGTCATGTCTCGTTTTGTACATTTTCGTTTTTGCAAAAAATGTCAGATATCTTAAAAGAACATTGATTGCATAAGAATACAGATGTTTATCCTCAAACAAAAACATGCTTGCAGGAAATTTTGCTTACTCTCAGAAGTGTCTAAGCTCCTATGACGGAATCCAGTAAGGGATACCTCGGGATTATCTTGTACGTTTCTCTATCTTTTTCAGGATTGCAGGTATCCAGAACGCAACCTGGGGCATGCAAGTTACATCCCAGCAAGCTGGCAAATCAACACTCAATTTTAGCACTCAAGGTGCTTTCTCCCCAGCTGAGTTTGCCTCCCACAACTCTCCCCAGCTGAGTTACCAACAATTCTCCCCAGCCATAGTACCAATCATTCTTCCTCAGTAAAATACAGGAGTCAGGGAATCATCTCCCCACAGAATCTCCAGCCTCTATCCAGAAGAGCAGCGCATAGAGGATCACAACAGAGTGAAGAAAGCTTCTACAAACCCCAGCTGGGCCTCTCATTTATTAGGATAGGTCTATCAGTGACCCGTATCCCCAAGCAAATATCATCTTATTAGATCTACCAGTGACCTCCTCCCCAGCTGGGATGTCCATTTCAAACAGATCAACTAGGGATCTCTGCAACAGCGGGATCCGAATCCCAGATTTATGCCTCTTTGCATAATCATAGCATTTGCATCATATTCACCCATAAAGCGTAGCATTCCGTCTAATACGGAGCATTACGGCAAAAATCAAATACATAGCATAATCATAAGCCATGTTATGAACCAACACTTGTGAATAATAACAGTTCATCAACATACAGAAGAAAAATCCCCACCAGAGTTACCAGCAAGAGCAGTTGCCTCACAAATCACAAACACCAGTACATACTCCTTTGACACCCGTCCGTGTTATATCCCAGCAGAAAGCCAAGGACATTCTCTTTGTACTCACATATGCTTATATACACTTTCTTGACACTCGTCCGTGTCATATCCCCAGCGCAGTCGCTTACACTTTCATCACCCATATACTTGTTTATGTTACACTTTTCTCCTTTTGATACTCGTCCGTGTCACCCACCCCAGCAGTTAAACACTCATCTATACACCACTCGCTCTTATACAGATACTCGTCCGTATCTTGTATAAACCAGTTATATACCCACAGATTCAACAGTAGTCCGTGTTCTTTGTTAACCGGTTGGTACTCGTCCGTACCATCATCTCAGAACATTGCGTTTAGTGTTTGTTTCTACATGATACTTGTCCGTATCATAGTCTTAAGGATGCTCGTCCGCATCTTTAATCCATACACTGTGTCAAACACACTTGTCTTCTTGAATATAGATGCTCGTCCGTGTCTACTATTCCCCCAGAAGAACCTTCAGATTCAACACTTGTCCGTGTTCTTTGTTAACCGGTTGATACCCGTCCGTATCATCATCTCTGAACACGTGTCAGTTTGTTTCTACCTGATACTCGTCCGTATCATAGTCTTAAGGATGCTCATCCGCATCTTTAATCTATACACTAACATCTAAACACTTGTACCTTTTGTTTCTTGGATATAAACACTCGTCCGTGTTTACTTCTCCCCAGTAGATCGCCCACAAAGCAAATTTTCCTTTTTTATCTAACACTCGTCCTGTGTTATGATAACCCTGAGAGCAGCCATACCCTGCTAGGTGGTCGTCCTCCACCTCTTGATGGTCGTCCTCCATCATGCTCATCCGATGGTCGTCCCCATCGTTGGTATTTAGCAGCCGTCCCCTGCTAGGTGGTCGTCCTCCACCCTTTGATGATCGTCCTTTATCATTTTATCCAATGGCCGTCCCCATTGTTGATTTTGGTTATCTGGCATTCGTCCTATGTCATGAGAAACCTCGAGAGCAGCCGTACCCTGCTGAGTGGTCGTCCTCCACTTCTTGATGGTCGTCCTCCATCATGCTCGTCCGATGGCCGTCCCCATCGTTGACCTTTTCTATCCGATGGCCGTCCCCATCGTTGATATTTTCGGCAGCCGTACCCTGCCAGGTGGTCGTCCTCCACCTTTGATGGCCGTCCCCATCATAATTCCTTTATTACCCAACAGAGCACCCGTCCCCTGCTAGGTGATCGTCCTTCACCTTTGGTGGCCGTACCCCATAATCTGTTTATTTCATTTATTCTTTAACCCGATGGCCGTCCCCGTCGTGGTCCCTTTTCCTTTTCAGCCCGGTGGCCGTCCCCATCGTTGTTTACTTTACCTTTGTGAACTTGACGGCCGTCCCCGTCATGTTTCATTGATCCCCAGAGAATTTTACAGCTTTATCCTGATGGCCGTCCCCATCATAATTTCATTTCCCCCAGCTAGTCGGCCGTCCCCGTCTTAGTTTTACCTTTTATCCCCAGCATGCCGGCCGTCCCCGTCATTGTTTTATTTCCTACACTTTTCCCAGCATGTCGGCCGTCCCCGTCATTGCTCTATCACCCATTTTACAACATACTTTGTTTTCTTTTGCAATCTATATCCCTTTTCTTCTTCATTCTGTGAGTGCAAATTTTGGACTGTCTTTGGTATTCAACCACAAGTTATCTTGTTTGCCTGTTAAGCCTTCGCTTACACCCTGCACAGCTAACTCGTGTTTGAATAGGGGCAGCTGTAAACACCCCAAATTTGCCCTCACCCATTCACACCATGGCTTGTGATCTTCTCATATGCCTAAACACCATCATATCCCCTCATATCCCATTTTTGATTCACTGCATAGTTCCTAAGTCATCTGCACCTAGGGTTTGTGATCTGAGCAATCCAAGAGCCCCTTGAGCCACCCCAAAGGCAACCAATCACTTCAAAGGGACCCATATGTGTTCAAGTATCATATTACATCCTCTCAAAGTCAAAAATTCCAAAGAATCACAAGAACTAGGGTTTGGATGGATGCAGAGCCAAGTTTGACTGCACAGTTGACCTAAAAATTAGGGTTTTGGTTTCAGGGGCCATAACACCAAATTTTTTGGTCATTCTTGTTTCCATTGGTCTCTATATGGTATAGGGAGTATGCATATCAATTTTCATGAAGAAATTCCTTGGGGAAGTCATCTGATCAAGAGTTGACTTTCTGGACAAGTCAGTGCAAAATCAGGGCATCTGAGGCCCCCAATGACCCAACCAATGGGTGATCTTCATCATTTTGAGTGTATATGATCTTTATTTGATCATGGAAGAGGGTTGAAGTTCACAAAAATCAAGAATTTGGAAGTTTTGCAAATGTTGACTTTTTGGGCATAGTTGACTTTTCAAGTATGCTTCATTTTAGGTCATTTTTCAAGCCTTGATCCTTGATCCAAAAATGCTTCAAATGGAAAAACTTTGGTCATGAAAGTTGTAGATCTCATCTTTCCCTTTTCAAAAAGTACAAGAACATGATCAAATTCTTCTTGGATCAAAAGTTATGGTGTGACAAAGTTGGCAAAAATCATTGATTTTCAAGTTATGCACCAAGTGTGAAAATTGCAAAACCATGAACCAATGCCATTTGTAACCTCTAATTCACTTCAAACCATGACATAAACATTCTATGTGACCTAAAAGTCAGAATTGGACCAAGGTTCACATGTCCATAGTTCATGTAACAAGGCATTTTTCACAAAGTTTCAAAAAGTAAGCAACTTGCAAAACCACTCATCACACTTCACCAACTAGTTGCCTTGGCTGCTGAACCTCCCTAGCTTCACTCTCATGCCATGCTGCGCCAGCCCATACTCATGTACCAAGCTATAACTTAGCCCATGCCTCTCTTACAAAGAAGTTGACATTTTGCAAAAGGTGACTTACCTATCACAGCAGGCCATGTCACATCACCCAGCCAATTAGATTTGTTTATACTTTCCATTTGCAAGCTAGACATAACACTAAGCAAGGCTGAAACACTTGATACCATCACATTCACAAAACACACCCCAGCTGCAAATTGCCTCGAATCTCTCTGCCCAGCCACAAAACACTCAAACCATTTTCACCATTCAACTCACCATGCCTCATTGAGTAGAAACCAGCAAGAACACAGGCCTGAAACCAACCACACAACCACTTCACCATTTTCACCTCAGCCTGCATTTCTCTTCGAATCACCTTCCACAGCTTACAAACATCCAAACAAACTTTACAAAGCTTCTCCACTCACCATCTGGATCACAAAGAATCATTCATAATGGCCTGAAGCTGCCTGAATCATCACTGCCATTCCCAACTGAGCTTGAGCAGAAGCTTGTCAAACTCCTCATCCAGCCAGTATAAACTCCTCCAAAGCATTCAAACATCATCAAGGGATCCTAAGGAGTGGATTGCACAAGGAGAAAGGGCCAGAAAGTCATCAAAGTGAAAGCTTCGAATCTCAGGTAGCTCAAGAAATATTTTTCCAGAAATCATTTCTTTTGTTCTAAACTTGTTCTTTGTGTCTTCCTGATCATGAATATGTCTTTGGTTTTGCAAATGGTGAGGAAATGAGAGTTTAATTGCTCTCTGAAACTTGCGTGCCCTAATTCTTTCTTGCTTCGATTCAGCCTTGTTAGGAAGTATAAATTTGTTTTGAGATGGGGTTTTAGTTCGTGAGTGAGTGGGGATCATTTCCCAATTCTTAGATTTCATTTTAGTTAGGTTTTTAGGGTTTTGGGGATTTTCAGGGGAGATGCTGGCCGGAGAAGACGACCGGAAGTCTTCTCCGGCAGCCTGAAAGTGATTTGTGCCCTAATCCAGTCATTAACTCTAGTTTGAATTTGGACCGTGGATTGCGTTGAAAACGTTGACCTCCCGCGTGTGTGTGTGGCCTGGATTCACCCAATTAGCCCTAATCCACGTATTAGCTTAATTAATCCATAATTAAATTAATTTAATCAGAATCAACCACAGCCTTTGGATGGCGCGCGTGGTCAACGCATTTGAATCCAGCCTCAATCTCCACCCTCCATTCTGATTACTTTCCCATTTTCTTTATTTTTATTTCATTTCTTTTCCTTTTATTTGTTCAATTATTTTAAAATAGTAAAAAATGTGTAAAAATTATGAAACTTTTTCCCATAAGTTTTATTAATTTTTATGAATCAAAAATATTTTCATTTTATTTTTTTATCATTAAAAAAGTATTTTTAAATATTTAAAAGATTATTTTTAATTGATTAATGGAAATTAATTAATTAAAAATACTTTTAGGTATTTAAAAATCACCAAAAAATTCATGAAATGTTCTAAGACATTTAGAAACATTGTCCAACCATCAAACCAAATTTCTTTTTTGATCTTGATGCATTTTAAGAATTTTTCATTGAATTAAATCATTTTTTGTGCATTATTTTGATCATAAGTTCAAAAAATCATTTCTGCCTATTTGAGAAGAGTTGGACATTGATTCTTTTTGCATTGTTTTGTGTTTAGCATGTAGTTTCTAGGATTAAATGGCCATGATTTGATCTTGCATTTTCAAATTGTTTGACAGTTCTTTTGTTTAAGAGCCCTAAAAACCATAATAACTTAGAAAAATCATAACTTGAGATTGGTTAAGAGTTGAGACTTCCCCTTTAGCCTTTGGTTTAATATAGGTTTAGGGTTTCTTTGGGTGGCATTTTCCATTTTTTATCTTAGGGTTTGCTTCTGATTTTGAGTTTTGTTTGATATTTGTTTCAGAAACCCTAATTTGGGCTTTCTTTTGCATCCCTTTTGCATTCTCTTGCATAACATGACTTGCCATAACATTTCAAGCACCCATGTGATTCATTTGACATCTTAAGACATATAGAAAGCATGTTTGATCATTGCATCCCATATTTGCCATTTTGTTTGCCATGTATGTTTCATAACTTTTCATGTAAGATCATGCTCCTTAACTTGCATCATTTGCATCCATGATCTTGTATGAACATCTCCATGCCTTGTCTCATGCTTGTAGCATCTCATAACATCATTATCATCATCAACATGCTTCTGGTTTTGTTTTCCATCATATCATTTCATCTCATTTAGCATTGCATTGCTTTTCTTTCTAACATTTCAGGTGGTAAGTGAGGTTGAGAAGTGAATTTGCCTTCACTTCTCATAACTTTTCTTTTCATCTCTCTTGCATCCATTGCTGCATTTTCTATGTGTGTTTGAGTTTGAGCTTGCTCATTCTTCTTCTTCCCACTTTATTTCTTCAAGTGACTTGGCTTCTTGAATGAAGCAAGTCACTTTGCTTCTCTTGATCATGTTCATCTGCTTCCTGGTGGTTCCATTGAAGATATCTCTTGTAAACCTCACAAACCTTAGGAACAACCAAGCATGACAATGATTAGGGTTTTGTTTAGTCTCCCCTCTTAGTTTTCACCTTTGTGTCTCTTTGAGTCCTCTCTTCTCATCTCATAATCAGGGACTAAACCCTAAAGGCTTTAAGGCTTTGTGATTAAGCTTATGCCTGCATCCTTCTCTTAGGATGGAGTGTATAACTTTAATCCTGAGTGTTAAACCCTTAATGTGTTTAACTCCTTTAATCAATCCATCTAATAATCATCAAGACATCACACTTGTAACTTGGGCCTTGCATTAGGGTTCTAATTCTTCCTTAATTGGTTAAGAAGGACTAACCCTAGTGTTAATGGACAAGTCCCCCTCAAGTTGTCTTACAAATCATAAAACTCACTTCATCATCATATCATTAAATAAAATCCACTTAATCAAAGGCTTGTTTTGTCATGAGCTTAATCCCTAATCATGGATTAAGTTGAGGAGCTTTCCTCAGCTTAAACATTCTCATCTATTATCCTTCTATTAGGATGGTGTAATGAGTCTGTTTAATCCTTGATTATGGCTTAATCTCATTACTTAACACTAAACAAAAACAACAAAAACATCTAAATAATCACAAGTAGGTTAATGATCTTAATCCTACACCAAAGGTGATTAAGTGTGAGAATCTGACTTCACACTTAAGGTATTCTCATTACCCCTAATCAGAGGGAAGATGTGATGAGTTTACTAAATCCATTGGTTTAGACTTAAGCTCATTAACTTATGACAAAATCCAAAAACAATAAAATACTGAAAACATAAAAACAAACAATAATCGTCTCCTTTGGGATTCTTTTCTCATCTCATTCACTCACAAACGAGAGCTCGCTTCTTCCGTCTAATGCAAGACAGTTTGCACCTGAGCCAGACAGGTCATACACTTGAGCATAGACAAGTAAGCAGTTCACAAGTCAATTCACCTTTCAGTCTCTTTGGGTCGAACTACGGTGTTCTGACTTCCTCATTGCACGAGAGGATACGTAGGCATAACTTAACGGTTATCGAACAAAAGTCTCTGTATATTCCCCCTCTTTCAGCTTTATCATTTAAGCCTCATGATCTTGAGTAATTCCTTCTTGTTCCTTACACTGACACTGTATATATCACACTTTGCACTTCTTTTACACTGACACCTGTACATCCTTTTCCAGCTCTTTTATACACAAATTGCACTGACACTACCCCTTTAAAACACAAATCTTTCAAGCGTGGATCCCGTCGAGTACGACGGACAATCTGGGTGCTAATACCTTCCCAGGTTTTAACCAACCCCCTTTCTCAGTCTCTCTGGTTCGCAACCGTCTTATCCATTTCTTTCTAGGTTTATGCAGCATTACCTTTCCTCCGGGATAAAAATGCCTAGCTGGCGACTCTTTTCATCTCCAGTGAGTTCACGGCTGTGTGTTCTCATTGTCCCTCTCGCCGACCGTTCGCGTCTGTACCTTTATCTGGACTTAGTTTCATTTATCGGGAGCGACAGCTTGGCGACTCTGCTGGGGACCCTTATAATGCAACCAGGGCTTCTGGTTCTTTTTGTGGGTTCCTCCTAGCGCTTGATTGATTTGTGTTTACTAGGGTGTTATGTGCTTATTTGTGTTTGTATTTCTTGCTTTATGTACAGTTGCTTTACTGTTTTCTTTATGGCTTTTGCATTATATCATATTGTCATACTGTACTGCTGGCTGGATCTGGTCTTTGTTTTGGTGGGTGGGTGTTTCATTGAGAGTCAAGGTCCTATACCTGGGACCTGAGTGACACCTAGGCTAGAGTGAATCATATTCTTTCCCATTCCATCTCGGTCTGGTGCGGGAATATGAAACACGGTTCAGATGTGGGTTTCTTCTTGAGAACTCTGTGTTGCAGATTTCCTGCAATGCTAGGGCTATCTGGGAAGCCTGCTAAGTCTGGATGACCTTTTAGTATTGACCTTCAGAAACTGAGGTGAATTAGAGGAGGAACTTTTATGGTTATTGTAAACACTGTACCTCCGGGTTAGAAGTGTTTACACTTCTCATAACTGATCCAAGTCTGAGGATCCTTGTTTTAGAACACCACCTGTGAGGGGGTTGGGCTATTTACAGGTTTGCAGGTACCTTGACCTCAGAATACCCTGTTACTTTGATTTGCTAAGAGTACCCCATGTTGGACAGTTCTTGTGATTCTAAAACCATGGACATGTGGCTCTTTATTTGAGTCCCCCACCCTGGTTACGGGATTTATAGACCTCCAACTGGAATTCTTGAACACACTTGGACCTATATCAGGGCATTTTGATCAGATCCAGCTCAGTCACAGACCCCTGCATTTCATTTTCATACATAATCATTGCATCATATTGACATTTGCTTATTTGTGTTTCAGGGTATCCATCTTCATTTGGTTTTGGTTTTGACCCCATCTTCAGTTTTGACTTGTCTTCATCAGCTATCTGCTTCAGTTATCACCTGCACCAGCCAGTCAGTGGCCCACTTCTTCAGTATTATCATCAGCACCTGTCTCTACTCAGTCTCAGCATCATGGCTCCTAAAAAGAGCAACATCACCTATCACTTCTTCCAGCCAGAACTATCAGATATCAGGAGGATTCAGACCTTGATCACTCCAGATCACATACCTTTGTTCAGGGAACATTATGGAGATATACTTGACATGGTTATGGATCTGGACCCATCACAGAGGAGCCTCATTCACACTTGCATTCAGTTCTATGATCCCCCACTGAGATGTTTCACCTTTCAAGACTTTCAGTTGGGCCCCTTATTGGAAGAGTACTCTTCATTAGTTGGTTTGCCTATCAAGGGTGGAATCCCTTTCAACTCAGAGATGGTCTTTCCTAGCAATGGATAAGTAGCAAAGGCTCTGCATCTGGAACCTGTCCTGATTGAGCAGCATATGACTTCTAAAGCTGGAATCCCTGGCTTTCATCTGGATTTCTTAATCTCTCAAGCTACCCTGAAAGCTTCTCTAGGAGAGTGGAAAGCTGTTTGTGCTTTACTGGCCTTGAGTATATATGGAATTGTGTTGTTTGCAGATGAGCCTCGATTCATTAGCAAGAGTGCAATCCATCTGTTCATCCTGAAGAACCCAGTGCCAACTTTATTGGGGGATCTTTACTATTCAGTGCATCAGAGGAATGAAAAGCAGAGGGGGAGATTAGTGAGGTGTTGTGCTCCGTTGTTCCACACTTGGCTTCTCAAGCATCTACCCAGGACAGATGCATTTCTGAACCCTCATCAGCAGAGCAACTGGGCTAAGAGACTCACTGTTCTAACTTCAGCAGATATCAGGTGGTGCACTCAAAGCACCAAGGGCAGGGATATCATCACCAGCTGTGGGAATTTTCCTAATGTGCCTTTGATAGGAGTTAAGGGTAGTATCAATTACAATCCTCTGCTGTTCAGAAGGCAACTGGGCTATGCACTGGTCCACACTCCTAGGGCACAGGACTTGGTTGAGACCCTCTATTGTGAGAACAAGATTAGTTTGGCTGTTGTTAGGCAGGCTGCTTGGGCCTGGGATAATGTTCAAACCAAGGGAATAACCATTCTGGGGAAGTGCAACAATGTGGCATCAGCACAATATTATGAATGGTCCCGTGCCAGGGCCCAATTCTCTGGGATGCCCTTTACCATAGAAGACATGCCTGAGTCATCTTCAGCACCACCCCCTGCCACTATTAGTCTGGAGGAGTATGAGAGTTTGAAGGAAAGAAATGAGAAGTTAACTAAAGCTTTGCAGAAGACCCTCCGGGAGAGGAGTGAAGGTATGAGGGAGATTGAGAGATTGGAGAAGTTGAGAGTAGATCATCTGACTAAGATTGAGAAGTCTGGAGATTATATCAAGAAGTCTAAGGCTGGAGAACAAATCCTGAAGAATGCTTGTAAAGAAGCCCAGTTCCAGAGAGCAAGGACAAACTTGTATCTGAAGGAGAGTCAGGCTCGGTGGGTCAGGATCACCGAGGCTCGTACTTTGGAAGACAAGATAGTTCAAGACAAGATGGAGCAACTGGAAGCTAGTGCAAGAGAACAACAAGAATCCCTGGCAGCAGCCCAGAGGGAGATATCAGAGCTGAAGATCAGAGCAGGGGTGAAGAGGTCCAAAGAACAAACTCAGCGCAAGAAGCTAACAGCAGCTGTTACGACCCGGAATCTCCTCATCAGGAATCTCACGGAGCGTCCGACTGATCCTGTGACCGAAGCACTTCTCAAGGAAGTTCGTGAGGATGAGTTTGGTCTTGGTGTTTGATCATTTGTTTGTTGTTGCTTTCTTTCCATGTACTTTTATGTATTTTGACCCCTTAGAGGGCTTGTGTTGTAAAATGAACAAGTTGTATTATTTCACCTTCTGTAATATATTGGTGTTAGTTTGCTTCATCTGAGTTTTCTTCAAGCAACAACAACAGCATCTTCAAGGGTCTGGAAGGGTCAAAACTGAATGCCAAACCGGATACCTTGAGAACAAATAAGCATAACTGCATTGCATGCTAACCCTTTTGTTTGTTTTGTAGGTTTTTGTTTTGTTATTGCTAACCTCTGTTGTGATGCCTCAGGAACTATTGCTAGGCGCCGGGTATTTCCCCTCAACCGTCTGCACCGTTATCCAACCCGAAACAACCTTCCGGGAATTCAGATGGATCAGGTACAGCAGGACCTTGCAGAGGTCAGAAATCAGATGGCAAACGAAAGATTGGAAATGAGAACACAGATGACGCAGTTCATGGAAGTGATGAACAACATGGCTCAGAGCCAAGAAAGACTGAGGGCCATGGTGGAAAGGCAAAATCAAGAGGATCCACATATAGGGACTGCCGGTACCAGTAACAATGAAAGGGTACAACCTCATGTTAACCCCCCTGTGTTTGGCCCACATCTGCATCCCGAGATCAATATTCCTGCAAATGTTCAAGGGACTGCCACCGCAGCTAGGGTACTTCAAGAAGACCCCCAAGAGGACCAGTTTACAGTAATGGGTGCTGGGGAAGAAGCTTATGATAGAAGGTTGGATGAGATAGCCGAGAAGTTGAGGTCCTTAGAATCTCAAAACTCTTTGGGCTTCGATGTCATGGATATGGGCTTGGTAGACGGGGTCAGGATCCCCCATAAGTTCAAGCCTCCTTGTTTTGAAAAATACAACGGGACTTCATGCCCCCGGACTCATTTACACTCATTTCTGGGAAGGCTGAAGGCCTATACAATGGATGAGAAGCTCTGGATGTTCTATTTCGAAGACAGCTTAACTGGAGCGTCAAGAGAATGGTACTCTCACTTGACAAGGGCAACTATTAGATGTTGGAAAGACCTGGCAGAGGCCTTCATCAGACAGTATCAGTATAACTTAGATATGGCACCCAACAGGACTCTCCTAATGGGAATGTCACAGTCTTCAAGGGAGAGTTTCCGAGAATATGCCCAGAGATGGAGGCAATTGGCTGCTGCCGTTCAACCACCTATGTCTGAAAGGGAAATGGCAGACATGTTTATGAACACCCTTCAGGGAACATATATTGACAGGCTGGCTGCTTTCTCTTCCACTAGCTTCGCGGATGTTGTCATAGCTGGGGAGAGAATTGAGAGCCTGTTGAAAATGGGTAAGATTTCTGATAATGGTGCCAGCTCGTCCAGTAGTACAAGAAAGCCTTTTGCAGGCCCAAGAAGAACTGGCGAGACCAATGCCATCCATTCAAACAGGGGTAGGCCCCAATATGTTCAAAGGTCAATAGCAGCAGTCACCATTCCTGCTCCAGCTCATCCTCAACCAGTCTATCAACCTCCGCAGCAAAACTATCAACAACAGCCTCAGTACCATCAGCAAAATCAGCATCCTCCAAGAAATTACAACAATAGCAACACCAACAACAATAACCAGCAAAGGCCATTCCAACAGAGGCCATCTCAAGCTAACAGAGTGATCGATCCGATCCCCATGCCATATGCTACCCTGCTGCCACAACTCCTGAAACTCAATTTAGTTGAGCTAAGGACGCTGGCACCTCCAGATCCCAACAGTCTACCCAGGAACTATGACTCCAACGCTAGGTGTGCCTTTCATTCAAACGCACCTGGCCATAGTACGGAAAAGTGCAGAGCCCTGCATATGAAGGTACAAGACCTGGTGGACTCGAAAGCTCTGAATTTTGCACCGCCACCCAATGTCAACAGAAATCCTATGCCAAATCATGGCGGTCCCCGAATTAACGCTATTGAAGAAGACAAATCGTCTTATTTAATAACCAGTGTGGGACAGATCAGGACACCATTGGTAGAAATCAAGGCTCAGCTCTTGGAATGCAACATGTTCCCAGGATGCGAGTTGGGGTGTACTTACTGCAATATCTCAGTAAATGGGTGCGATAATTTGAGGAATGGCATAGATAGCCTTATTCAGAGTGGCCAGCTTCAGATCACCACATCATTTCCAACACATCCAGTAATCTCATCAGCAACGGTTTCAGAACCTCCTACAACTGCAGCAACCATTGTTCCTGACAATTATTCGGCTACATCCACAAGTACTTCATCTGTCTTCTCAAATGATCAGTTCTCGACAAATTTTCCTGCTACAACTTCAGCTTCACTCCATTTTGAACCTCCTACAACAACAACATCCACACTTCCAACAATGTCTCCTACAACACCAGCAACCAATCATGAAGATGTCTCTACTGTCACCATATTCTATGATCCTGAAAGCAACTCCGCCTACAACTCAGAAGGTGCTGCTCCCACTAGGGCACCAGTCACAATCTATTATGATCCACAAACAATCACAGTCCCTTCAGCAGCAGCAATCAGTCCAGTCACTATTACGGTGCCTGGACCAGTACCATATGAAAGCAATAGGGCCATCCCTTGGCACTATGGCTCTGACGTATACTGCGAAGGAAAAAGAATCACTCTTGAAACATCAACACCTGCACCACAGATAGACAATGTGGGAGGAGGCGGAGGCTTCACTGAAGCGGACGTCTTTTCGCCCCACAAATTCAGAGGCCCACTGCCGAGGCAGAAGCTGCTGCCAAGGCAAAAGGGAAGAGCCCTGTGCAGGAAGATCAAGCTGTTAAAGAAGCCTTGAAGACACCGTTCGATCAAGAAGTTGATGAGTTTATGAGAATCATCAAAAAGAGTGATTACAAAATTGTGGATCAGCTTCACCAAACGCCATCTAAAATCTCTATCCTCTCACTGCTTATGTGCTCCGAAGCCCATCGGAATGCACTACTCAAAGTCTTGCACGCAGCTTACGTGCCTGAAGAGATTACTGTCAACCAGTTGGAAACCGTGGTTGGAAACGTCACTGCTAGCAATGGGCTAGGGTTCACCAATACTGACTTGACAGCGGATGGCCGCAACCACAACAAAGCCTTGCACATCACCATGGAATGCAAAGGGGAAGTCCTTTCTCATGTGCTGGTAGACACGGGGTCGTCCCTTAATGTCTTACCAAAGAAGGCTCTGGTGAAGTTAGAATATGATGGATTGGCATTGAGACCCAGCAACCTGGTAGTAAGGGCCTTCGATGGTTCTAAGAGATCGGTTCTGGGAGAGATCGAGCTACCTGTGACAATTGGCCCACAGACCTTTAAAACTATCTTTTATGTGATGGACATTTAGCCCGCCTACAGCTGTTTGTTGGGTAGACCTTGGATTCACGCCGCCGGCGCAATAACGTCTACCCTTCACCAAAAGTTAAAATTTGAGTGGGAAGGCCAAGTTGTCACAATCTGTGGAGAGGAGGACATTTTTGTCAGCCACCTGGCAACCTATAAGTACATTGAAATGGATGGGGAGATCCATGAAACAATGAGCCAGGGGTTTGAAGCTTTGAATGTGAATGAGGCATCTGCTGTATCTGGTACTCCAATGGCATCATACCAACAAGCCCGGAAGGTTGTTGAGGAAGGAACTGCCCAAGGCTGGGGCAAGCTACTACTGGTGGAGAAGAAAGAGGACAGATTTGGGTTGGGTTACAAACCAACTCAACAAGATCAAGCAGCGGCTGCGAAAGAGCCCAATTTTGTGAGTGGGGGGACGCTTACCCCTGATGCTATCAACTGTATGGAAGACGAGCTGGAAGAGGAACGCAACCTGGAAAGCTGGATTCATCCAAAGATCCCGGGGAGCAGTGTCTCGAACTGGTCTTCCCAGGAAATTATAAGAGTTACTCATGCAGAGTAATTATTATTTCCTGTATTTTTATAAGCATGCATCAAAGTCTTGCATCTTGCCCAAGATGACAAGACTCATTTTGTAATCGGGCCATCTGTACTTTTTGTGCAAACAAGATTAATTAATGAAATATCAGACATCTTTTTGCAAACGAGTCTTTTTCTTTTCGTTCACTGTTTTTCCATTTTTCTTTTTGTACAAAAAAATAAATGGCGGTGTTTTCAAAATGACAACTTCATTTCACTTTTCTAAATAAAGATTAAAATCAGATCACTAAAATGAACAAACTTAACCCTTGCAGAGTGTGCCTTCCAGACAGCACCGACAACAACACGGCTATGACTTCGTGTGACTTTGACAATCCAATCAATCAAGCTGATGAAGGGGTCGAAGAAGAATATGAGCTTCCTGAAGAGCTAGCCAGGTTGTTAAGACAAGAGGAAAAGGTTATTACTCCTCACCAGGAGGAGGTTGAAGTGATCAATCTTGGTACAGGTGAAGACGTGAAAGAAGTTAAAATCGGGGCCTGCCTGCAAGACCCAGTGAAGAGACAACTGATTGATCTGCTTCAAGAATATGTGGACGTGTTTGCTTGGTCGTATCAAGACATGCCAGGGTTGGATACCGACATTGTTGTACACAAGCTGCCTTTGAGAGAAGAGTGCCCACCGGTCAAACAGAAACTGCGCCGTACTCGTCCAGACATGGCTATGAAAATCAAAGAAGAGGTACAAAAGCAATGGGACGCCGGGTTCCTTGCTGTGACTAGCTATCCACCGTGGGTTGCTAATATTGTGCCTGTGCCTAAGAAGGACGGCAAAGTAAGGATGTGTGTTGACTACCGGGATCTGAACAGAGCCAGCCCGAAAGATGACTTCCCATTACCTCACATTGATGTATTGGTGGATAACACGGCTCAGTTCTCGGTGTTCTCCTTCATGGACGGATTTTCAGGGTATAATCAGATTAAGATGTCACCTGAAGACATGGAGAAGACAACATTCATCACACCCTGGGGCACGTTCTGTTACAAGGTGATGCCATTCGGACTGAAGAATGCTGGTGCCACATATCAACGGGCTATGGTGACATTATTCCACGATATGATCCATAAAGAAATAGAGTGTTATGTGGATGATATGATTGCCAAGTCCCTCACTGAAGAAGAACATCTGGTAAATCTGCTCAAATTGTTCAAACGTCTGAGGAAATACCAACTGAAGTTGAACCCCAACAAATGCACATTCGGGGTGCGATCCGGTAAGCTGCTGGGCTTTATTGTGAGCGAGAAAGGGATTGAAGTTGACCCTGGTAAAGTCAAAGCTATTCAAGAGATGCCTGCACCAAGGACCGAGAAAGAAGTTCGAGGGTTCTTAGGTCGATTGAACTACATTTCAAGGTTCATCTCCCACCTTACAGCAACCTGTGAACCCTTGTTCAAGCTGTTAAGAAAGGAACAGACGGTCAGGTGGAACGAAGACTGCCAAAGGGCTTTTGACAAGATCAAGGAGTATCTGCAAGAACCTCCAATCCTTATGCCTCCAGTTGAAGGAAGACCTCTGATCATGTACTTGACGGTATTAGAAGAGTCGATGGGGTGTGTGCTGGGCCAGCATGACGAGTCTGGTCGAAAAGAGTATGCGATATACTACCTAAGCAAAAAGTTTACCGACTGTGAACAACGTTATTCACTGCTCGAGAAAACTTGATGTGCTTTAGCGTGGGCTGCTCGCCGACTGAGAAAGTATATGTTGACCCACACTACCTTACTGATCTCAAAGATGGACCCAGTCAAGTACATATTTGAGAAGCCAGCACTTACCGGACGGGTTGCAAGATGGCAGATGATTCTCACAGAATACGACATCCAGTACACATCTCAAAAAGCCATCAAGGGCAGTGTACTATCTGAATATCTTGCTGAGCAACCCATTGATGACTACCAGCCTATGAGATTTGACTTCCCTGATGAAGACATCATGTTCATTAAATCAAAAGATCATGAAGAGCCTATTCACACTGAAGGGCCTGACCCGGAAGAAGAATGGACTATGATGTTTGATGGGGCTGTTAACATGAATGGTCGTGGTGTTGGTGCAGTACTCATCACACCCAAAGGAGTTCACATGCCTTTCTCGGCAAAGCTCACTTTCAACTGCACTAACAACGAAGCTGAATACGAAGCTTGTATTATGGGTCTTGAGGAAGCCATTGACCTCAGGATCAAGACTTTGACCGTATTCGGAGATTCAGCTTTGGTAGTCAATCAAACCAACGACAAATGGTACACCCACCAGGATCATCTGATACCTTACAGGGATTATACAAGGAGGTTATTGACTTTCTTCACAACAGTCAAGCTTGAGTATATCCCTCGGGACGAAAATCAGTTTGCAGATGCTCTCGCTACCATTGCATCCATGATCAAAGTTCAAGCTGCTAACTTTGTACCTCAGATTTCAGTGTCCAGACTTGGTAGACCAGCATATGTGTTCGCAGCAGAAACTGTCAAAGATGATAAGCCTTGGTTCCACGACATTAAGTGCTTCTTGGAGGATCAAACATACCCACCTGGGGCATCTTCCAATGATAAGAAGACACTGAGAAGGCTTGCGGGTAGTTTCTTTCTTAACACCGATGGGTCTTTATACAAAAGGAACTTTGATATGGTACTCCTCAGATGTATTGACAAGACAGAAGCAGATTTATTGATGCATGAAGTGCACGAAGGCTCCTTTGGTACCCATGCTGGGGGACATGCAATGGCTAAGAAGTTGTTAAGATCAGGTTATTACTGGATCACAATGGATGCAGACTGTTGTGCCTACGCCAGAAAATGCCATAAATGCCAGATCTACGCAGATAAGGTGCATGTGCCTCCCAATCCTTTGAACATCATGTCTTCACCCTGGCCCTTTGCCATGTGGGGCATTGATATGATTGGCAAGATTGAGCCGACTGCTTCAAATGGCCACAGATTCATCTTGGTCGCCATTGACTATTTCACCAAGTGGGTTGAAGCAGCCTCATATGCAAACGTCACAAGACAAGTGGTAGCCAGATTTCTGAAAAGAGATATCATCTGTCGATACGGAGTGCCCGAGCGAATCATTACTGATAATGGTTCCAACTTAAACAACAAAATGATGGCAGAGCTATGCCGGGACTTCAAAATCCAACATCACAATTCTTCTCCTTACAGGCCAAAGATGAATGGCGCTGTTGAGGCGGCAAACAAGAATATTAAGAAGATTGTGCAGAAGATGGTAGTCACCTATAGAGACTGGCATGAAATGCTACCGTTCGCCTTGCATGGGTATCGCACGTCAATCAGAACATCCACTGGGGCAACACCATATCAGCTTGTATATGGTATGGAAGCAGTCCTACCTGTTGAAGTTGAATTACCCTCCCTGCGAGTGTTGATGGATGTTAAACTGAGTGAAGCAGAATGGGTCAGGTCCCGATACGAGCAGCTGAATTTGATCGAAGAGAAGAGATTAGCTGCAATCTGTCATGGGCAGTTGTATCAGAAAAGAATGAAGAAAGCCTTCGATCAGAAAGTCAGGCACCGAGAGTACCAAGTAGGAGATCTTGTGCTAAAAAGAATCCTCCCTCCTCATACATACCACAGGGGCAAATGGACTCCAAACTATGAAGGACCATTCGTGGTAAAGAAAGTTTTCTCTGGTGGAGCACTGATGCTCAGTACCATGGATGGTGAAGACTTCCCGTCCCCTGTGAATTCAGACGCAGTTAAAAAATACTTCGCATAAAAATGACCCGCTGGACATAAAAACATAATGTAAGTCCAGGCAAAAATAGGGCATCCCGGCGAGTCAAAAACAGAATAAAAGACTCGGGCAAAAATAAGGGAAATAAATGAAAAAAATGTACACCCGCTGAGTTGAAAAGCCGCATTGGACAACTCAGGCAAAAATGGGTATCCCGATGGATTGAAAACCCGAAAAGGTGATCCATGCAAAATAAGGGAATAAGCGAACAACTGCATTCTGAATTCGTCTGTATCACTTGCAACTTGGAAAGCTTCAAAAGGATCAAGCTTCAATCAGAATCAACCTTCTTCAGAAAGCAAGGCGAGAAGAACGTCATTGTCATACGAGTCATAGCAGAAGAGGAAGCTCCTTTGAAAGCGTCGTCAACACTGCCAGCATTTTGTTTCTCAATTTGTAACAATCTCCTCATTTCAGGGGATATGTTCCTTTGACTGTATCTCGCCAATTCAGGGCATATGAATTAATAAAATCAGATTTTCAGTCATGTCTCGTTTTGTACATTTTCGTTTTTGCAAAAAATGTCAGATATCTTAAAAGAACATTGATTGCATAAGAATACAGATGTTTATCCTCAAACAAAAACATGCTTGCAGGAAATTTTGCTTACTCTCAGAAGTGTCTAAGCTCCTATGACGGAATCCAGTAAGGGATACCTCGGGATTATCTTGTACGTTTCTCTATCTTTTTCAGGATTGCAGGTATCCAGAACGCAACCTGGGGCATGCAAGTTACATCCCAGCAAGCTGGCAAATCAACACTCAATTTTAGCACTCAAGGTGCTTTCTCCCCAGCTGAGTTTGCCTCCCACAACTCTCCCCAGCTGAGTTACCAACAATTCTCCCCAGCCATAGTACCAATCATTCTTCCTCAGTAAAATACAGGAGTCAGGGAATCATCTCCCCACAGAATCTCCAGCCTCTATCCAGAAGAGCAGCGCATAGAGGATCACAACAGAGTGAAGAAAGCTTCTACAAACCCCAGCTGGGCCTCTCATTTATTAGGATAGGTCTATCAGTGACCCGTATCCCCAAGAAAATATCATCTTATTAGATCTACCAGTGACCTCCTCCCCAGCTGGGATGTCCATTTCAAACAGATCAACTAGGGATCTCTGCAACAGCGGGATCCGAATCCCAGATTTATGCCTCTTTGCATAATCATAGCATTTGCATCATATTCACCCATAAAGCGTAGCATTCCGTCTAATACGGAGCATTACGGCAAAAATCAAATACATAGCATAATCATAAGCCATGTTATGAACCAACACTTGTGAATAATAACAGTTCATCAACATACAGAAGAAAAATCCCCACCAGAGTTACCAGCAAGAGCAGTTGCCTCACAAATCACAAACACCAGTACATACTCCTTTGACACCCGTCCGTGTTATATCCCAGCAGAAAGCCAAGGACATTCTCTTTGTACTCACATATGCTTATATACACTTTCTTGACACTCGTCCGTGTCATATCCCCAGCGCAGTCGCTTACACTTTCATCACCCATATACTTGTTTATGTTACACTTTTCTCCTTTTGATACTCGTCCGTGTCACCCACCCCAGCAGTTAAACACTCATCTATACACCACTCGCTCTTATACAGATACTCGTCCGTATCTTGTATAAACCAGTTATATACCCACAGATTCAACAGTAGTCCGTGTTCTTTGTTAACCGGTTGGTACTCGTCCGTACCATCATCTCAGAACATTGCGTTTAGTGTTTGTTTCTACATGATACTTGTCCGTATCATAGTCTTAAGGATGCTCGTCCGCATCTTTAATCCATACACTGTGTCAAACACACTTGTCTTCTTGAATATAGATGCTCGTCCGTGTCTACTATTCCCCCAGAAGAACCTTCAGATTCAACACTTGTCCGTGTTCTTTGTTAACCGGTTGATACCCGTCCGTATCATCATCTCTGAACACGTGTCAGTTTGTTTCTACCTGATACTCGTCCGTATCATAGTCTTAAGGATGCTCATCCGCATCTTTAATCTATACACTAACATCTAAACACTTGTACCTTTTGTTTCTTGGATATAAACACTCGTCCGTGTTTACTTCTCCCCAGTAGATCGCCCACAAAGCAAATTTTCCTTTTTTATCTAACACTCGTCCTGTGTTATGATAACCCTGAGAGCAGCCGTACCCTGCTAGGTGGTCGTCCTCCACCTCTTGATGGTCGTCCTCCATCATGCTCATCCGATGGTCGTCCCCATCGTTGGTATTTAGCAGCCGTCCCCTGCTAGGTGGTCGTCCTCCACCCTTTGATGATCGTCCTTTATCATTTTATCCAATGGCCGTCCCCATTGTTGATTTTGGTTATCTGGCATTCGTCCTATGTCATGAGAAACCTCGAGAGCAGCCGTACCCTGCTGAGTGGTCGTCCTCCACTTCTTGATGGTCGTCCTCCATCATGCTCGTCCGATGGCCGTCCCCATCGTTGACCTTTTCTATCCGATGGCCGTCCCCATCGTTGATATTTTCGGCAGCCGTACCCTGCCAGGTGGTCGTCCTCCACCTTTGATGGCCGTCCCCATCATAATTCCTTTATTACCCAACAGAGCAGCCGTCCCCTGCTAGGTGATCGTCCTTCACCTTTGGTGGCCGTACCCCATCATCTGTTTATTTCATTTATTCTTTAACCCGATGGCCGTCCCCGTCGTGGTCCCTTTTCCTTTTCAGCCCGGTGGCCGTCCCCATCGTTGTTTACTTTACCTTTGTGAACTTGACGGCCGTCCCCGTCATGTTTCATTCATCCCCAGAGAATTTTACAGCTTTATCCTGATGGCCGTCCCCATCATAATTTCATTTCCCCCAGCTAGTCGGCCGTCCCCGTCTTAGTTTTACCTTTTATCCCCAGCATGTCGGCCGTCCCCGTCATTGTTTTATTTCCTACACTTTTCCCAGCATGTCGGCCGTCCCCGTCATTGCTCTATCACCCATTTTACAACATACTTTGTTTTCTTTTGCAATCTATATCCCTTTTCTTCTTCATTCTGTGAGTGCAAATTTTGGACTGTCTTTGGTATTCAACCACAAGTTATCTTGTTTGCCTGTTAAGCCTTCGCTTACACCCTGCACAGCTAACTCGTGTTTGAATAGGGGCAGCTGTAAACACCCCAAATTTGCCCTCACCCATTCACACCATGGCTTGTGATCTTCTCATATGCCTAAACACCATCATATCCCCTCATATCCCATTTTTGATTCACTGCATAGTTCCTAAGTCATCTGCACCTAGGGTTTGTGATCTGAGCAATCCAAGAGCCCCTTGAGCCACCCCAAAGGCAACCAATCACTTCAAAGGGACCCATATGTGTTCAAGTATCATATTACATCCTCTCAAAGTCAAAAATTCCAAAGAATCACAAGAACTAGGGTTTGGATGGATGCAGAGCCAAGTTTGACTGCACAGTTGACCTAAAAATTAGGGTTTTGGTTTCAGGGGCCATAACACCAAATTTTTTGGTCATTCTTGTTTCCATTGGTCTCTATATGGTATAGGGAGTATGCATATCAATTTTCATGAAGAAATTCCTTGGGGAAGTCATCTGATCAAGAGTTGACTTTCTGGACAAGTCAGTGCAAAATCAGGGCATCTGAGGCCCCTAATGACCCAACCAATGGGTGATCTTCATCATTTTGAGTGTATATGATCTTTATTTGATCATGGAAGAGGGTTGAAGTTCACAAAAATCAAGAATTTGGAAGTTTTGCAAATGTTGACTTTTTGGGCATAGTTGACTTTTCAAGTATGCTTCATTTTAGGTCATTTTTCAAGCCTTGATCCTTGATCCAAAAATGCTTCAAATGGAAAAACTTTGGTCATGAAAGTTGTAAATCTCATCTTTCCCTTTTCAAAAAGTACAAGAACATGATCAAATTCTTCTTGGATCAAAAGTTATGGTGTGACAAAGTTGGCAAAAATCATTGATTTTCAAGTTATGCACCAAGTGTGAAAATTGCAAAACCATGAACCAATGCCATTTGTAACCTCTAATTCACTTCAAACCATGACATAAACATTCTATGTGACCTAAAAGTCAGAATTGGACCAAGGTTCACATGTCCATAGTTCATGTAACAAGGCATTTTTCACAAAGTTTCAAAAAGTAAGCAACTTGCAAAACCACTCATCACACTTCACCAACTAGTTGCCTTGGCTGCTGAACCTCCCTAGCTTCACTCTCATGCCATGCTGCGCCAGCCCATACTCATGTACCAAGCTATAACTTAGCCCATGCCTCTCTTACAAAGAAGTTGACATTTTGCAAAAGGTGACTTACCTATCACAGCAGGCCATGTCACATCACCCAGCCAATTAGATTTGTTTATACTTTCCATTTGCAAGCTAGACATAACACTAAGCAAGGCTGAAACACTTGATACCATCACATTCACAAAACACACCCCAGCTGCAAATTGCCTCGAATCTCTCTGCCCAGCCACAAAACACTCAAACCATTTTCACCATTCAACTCACCATGCCTCATTGAGTAGAAACCAGCAAGAACACAGGCCTGAAACCAACCACACAACCACTTCACCATTTTCACCTCAGCCTTCATTTCTCTTCGAATCACCTTCCACAGCTTACAAACATCCAAACAAACTTTACAAAGCTTCTCCACTCACCATCTGGATCACAAAGAATCATTCATAATGGCCTGAAGCTGCCTGAATCATCACTGCCATTCCCAACTGAGCTTGAGCAGAAGCTTGTCAAACTCCTCATCCATCCAGTATAAACTCCTCCAAAGCATTCAAACATCATCAAGGGATCCTAAGGAGTGGATTGCACAAGGAGAAAGGGCCAGAAAGTCATCAAAGTGAAAGCTTCGAATCTCAGGTAGCTCAAGAAATATTTTTCCAGAAATCATTTCTTTTGTTCTAAACTTGTTCTTTGTGTCTTCCCCTGATCATGAATATGTCTTTGGTTTTGCAAATGGTGAGGAAATGAGAGTTTAATTGCTCTCTGAAACTTGCGTGCCCTAATTCTTTCTTGCTTCGATTCAGCCTTGTTAGGAAGTATAAATTTGTTTTGAGATGGGGTTTTAGTTCGTGAGTGAGTGGGGATCATTTCCCAATTCTTAGATTTCATTTTAGTTAGGTTTTTAGGGTTTTGGGGATTTTCAGGGGAGATGCTGGCCGGAGAAGACGACCGGAAGTCTTCTCCGGCAGCCTGAAAGTGATTTGTGCCCTAATCCAGTCATTAACTCTAGTTTGAATTTGGACCGTGGATTGCGTTGAAAACGTTGACCTCCCGCGTGTGTGTGTGGCCTGGATTCACCCAATTAGCCCTAATCCACGTATTAGCTTAATTAATCCATAATTAAATTAATTTAATCAGAATCAACCACAGCCTTTGGATAGCGCGCGTGGTCAACGCATTTGAATCCAGCCTCAATCTCCACCCTCCATTCTGATTACTTTCCCATTTTCTTTATTTTTATTTCATTTCTTTTCCTTTTATTTGTTCAATTATTTTAAAATAGTAAAAAATGTGTAAAAATTATGAAAATTTTTCCCATAAGTTTTATTAATTTTTATGAATCAAAAATATTTTCATTTTATTTTTTTATCATTAAAAAAGTATTTTTAAATATTTAAAAGATTATTTTTAATTGATTAATGGAAATTAATTAATTAAAAATACTTTTAGGTATTTAAAAATCACCAAAAAATTCATGAAATGTTCTAAGACATTTAGAAACATTGTCCAACCTTCAAACCAAATTTCTTTTTTGATCTTGATGCATTTTAAGAATTTTTCATTGAATTAAATCATTTTTTGTGCATTATTTTGATCATAAGTTCAAAAAATCATTTCTGCCTATTTGAGAAGAGTTGGACATTGATTCTTTTTGCATTGTTTTGTGTTTAGCATTTTGTTTCTAGGATTAAATGGCCATGATTTGATCTTGCATTTTCAAATTGTTTGACAGTTCTTTTGTTTAAGAGCCCTAAAAACCCTAATAACTTAGAAAAATCATAACTTGAGATTGGTTAAGAGTTGAGACTTCCCCTTTAGCCTTTGGTTTAATATAGGTTTAGGGTTTCTTTGGGTGGCATTTTCCATTTTTTATCTTAGGGTTTGCTTCTGATTTTGAGTTTTGTTTGATATTTGTTTCATAAACCCTAATTTGGGCTTTCTTTTGCATCCCTTTTGCATTCTCTTGCATAACATGACTTGCCATAACATTTCAAGCACCCATGTGATTCATTTGACATCTTAAGACATATAGAAAGCATGTTTGATCATTGCATCCCATATTTGCCATTTTGTTTGCCATGTATGTTTCATAACTTTTCATGTAAGATCATGCTCCTTAACTTGCATCATTTGCATCCATGATCTTGTATGAACATCTCCATGCCTTGTCTCATGCTTGTAGCATCTCATAACATCATTATCATCATCAACATGCTTCTGGTTTTGTTTTCCATCATATCATTTCATCTCATTTAGCATTGCATTGCTTTTCTTTCTAACATTTCAGGTGGTAAGTGAGGTTGAGAAGTGAATTTGCCTTCACTTCTCATAACTTTTCTTTTCATCTCTCTTGCATCCATTGCTGCATTTTCTATGTGTGTTTGAGTTTGAGCTTGCTCATTCTTCTTCTTCCCACTTTCTTTCTTCAAGTGACTTGGCTTCTTGAATGAAGCAAGTCACTTTGCTTCTCTTGATCATGTTCATCTGCTTCCTGGTGGTTCCATTGAAGATATCTCTTGTAAACCTCACAAACCTTAGGAACAACCAAGCATGACAATGATTAGGGTTTTGTTTAGTCTCCCCTCTTAGTTTTCACCTTTGTGTCTCTTTGAGTCCTCTCTTCTCATCTCATAATCAGGGACTAAACCCTAAAGGCTTTAAGGCTTTGTGATTAAGCTTATGCCTGCATCCTTCTCTTAGGATGGAGTGTATAACTTTAATCCTGAGTGTTAAACCCTTAATGTGTTTAACTCCTTTAATCAATCCATCTAATAATCATCAAGACATCACACTTGTAACTTGGGCCTTGCATTAGGGTTCTAATTCTTCCTTAATTGGTTAAGAAGGACTAACCCTAGTGTTAATGGACAAGTCCCCCTCAAGTTGTCTTACAAATCATAAAACTCACTTCATCATCATATCATTAAATAAAATCCACTTAATCAAAGGCTTGTTTTGTCATGAGCTTAATCCCTAATCATGGATTAAGTTGAGGAGCTTTCCTCAGCTTAAACATTCTCATCTATTATCCTTCTATTAGGATGGTGTAATGAGTCTGTTTAATCCTTGATTATGGCTTAATCTCATTACATAACACTAAACAAAAACAACAAAAACATCTAAATAATCACAAGTAGGTTAATGATCTTAATCCTACACCAAAGGTGATTAAGTGTGAGAATCTGACTTCACACTTAAGGTATTCTCATTACCCCTAATCAGAGGGAAGATGTGATGAGTTTACTAAATCCATTGGTTTAGACTTAAGCTCATTAACTTATGACAAAATCCAAAAACAATAAAATACTGAAAACATAAAAACAAACAATAATCGTCTCCTTCGGGATTCTTTTCTCATCTCATTCACTCACAAACGAGAGCTCGCTTCTTCCGTCTAATGCAAGACAGTTTGCACCTGAGCCAGACAGGTCATACACTTGAGCATAGACAAGTAAGCAGTTCACAAGTCAATTCACCTTTCAGTCTCTTTGGGTCGAACTACGGTGTTCTGACTTCCTCATTGCACGAGAGGATACGTAGGCATAACTTAACGGTTATCGAACAAAAGTCTCTGTATATTCCCCCTCTTTCAGCTTTATCATTTAAGCCTCATGATCTTGAGCAATTCCTTCTTGTTCCTTACACTGACACTGTATATATCACACTTTGCACTTCTTTTGCACTGACACCTGTACATCCTTTTCCAGCTCTTTTATACACAAATTGCACTGACACTACCCCTTTAAAACACAAATCTTTCAAGCGTGGATCCCGTCGAGTAAGACGGACAATCTGGGTGCTAATACCTTCCCAGGTTGTAACCAACCCCCTTTCTCAGTCTCTCTGGTTCGCAACCGTCTTATCCATTTCTTTCTAGGTTTATGCAGCATTACCTTTCCTCCGGGATAAAAATGCCTAGCTGGCGACTCTTTTCATCTCCAGTGAGTTCACGGCTGTGTGTTCTCATTGTCCCTCTCGCCGACCGTTCGCGTCTGTACCTTTATCTGGACTTAGTTTCATTTATCGGGAGCGACAGGTTCTAATTCTTCCTTAATTGGTTAAGAAGGACTAACCCTAGTGTTAATGGACAAGTCCTCCTCAAGTTGTCTTACAAACCATAAAATCCACTTCTTAATCTTACCATTAACTAAAATCCATTTAATAAAGGCCTTGTTATGTCATGAGGTTAATCCCTATTCATGGATTAAATTGAGGAGCCTTCCTCAGCTTAAATGTTCTCATCTATCATCCTTCTATTAGGATGGTGTAATGGGTCCATTAAATCCTTGATTATGGCTTAAACTCATTACTTAACACTAAACAAAAACTCCAAAAACATCTAAATAATTGCAAGTAGGTTAATGATCTTAATCCTACATCATGGTGATTAAGTGTGAGGTGCTTACTTCATACTTAAGGTATTCTCATTACCCCTAATCAGAGGGAGGATGTGATGAGTTTACTAACCCTTGGTTTAGGCTTAAGCTCATTAACTTATGACAAACACCAAAGAAATAACAAAACTGAAAACACAAAAAAACAAACAATAATCGTCTCCTCCGGGATTCTTTCCTCATCTCATTCACTCACAAACGAGAACTTGCTTCTTCCGTTTAATGCAAGACAGTTAGCACCTGAGCCAGACAGGTCATACACTTGAGCATAGACAAGTAAGCAGTTCACAAGTCAATTCATCTTTCAGTCTCTTTGAGTCGAACTACGGTGTTCTGACTTCCTCATTGCACGAGAGGATACGTAGGCATAACTTGACAGTTATCGAACAAAAGTCTCTGTATATTCCCCCTCCTTCCAGCATTATTCTTTAAGCCTCATAGTCTTGAGTTTTGCATTCTTTCCTTACACTGACACTCTCATATTCCACTTCACATTTCTTTTACACTGACACTTGCATTCTTTCCAGCTTTGATACACAAATAGCACTGACCCTACCCCTTTAAACACAAATCTTTTAAGCGTGAATCCCGTCGAGTACGGCGGACAATCTGGGTGCTAATATCTTCCCAGGTTGTAACCAACCCCCTTTCTCAGTTTCTCTGGTTCGCGACCGTCTTGTCCATCTTTTCTTAGGTTTATGCAGCATTACCTTTCCTTCGGGATAAAAATGCCTAGCTGGCGACTCTTTTCTTCTGAGTTCACCCTTGTGTGTTCTCATCTCTCCTTTCGCCGACCGTTCGCGTCTGTACCCCTCTTGGCCCTGTGTCATTTGGTGGGAGTGACAGTATGCCACTGTCATCACTGGAGAGGGATGTTTCCACAAAGGTTCTCAATGATCGGTCCCCAGATGCATATAACTATCAAGGTTGTATATTGCCCCAGAAAGATTTCGGTATCAATATATTCCCAAGACGGTCGCAAGTCTGGGTGTGGAACTCACTACTACCAACATAGCAAGATGCCACGAAGCCAAAGTGACTGTCCACTCTAAGTACTAGGGTGCACTCGAGTCCCGGTTACGAGCTCATATCACAGTAACCCCATCCCACAGAAAAAAGCTAAACCAGCACTGATAGTATATATGATGCATGTGAAAATAAATACTGAAAGCGGTAATAAATGTTGTAACGTAAAAACTGTAACTGAAAATAGTAAATAAACACACAACATCACACATATAAATGCCCAAAGAAACAAAGGCAAACAGGCGCTAGGATTGAATCTCAAAGGGGAAAACATAGATTATTGGTTGTATCCCCAGCAGAGTCGCCAGTTGTCGCTCCCGAGATTTTCATCCTAGTATAAACGCGAAAGTGGCATAGAAAAGCTAGAGTCACCAGCCAGGCATTTATATCCCGAAGGAATGGGAAAGGTAATGCTGCACAAAATTGAGGAAGAAGGAAAGGACGAGGCCTTGAGAACCAAAGATCTGGGTTCGGGAGTCGGTTACGACCTGGGAAGGTATTAGCACCCCAGACCGCCCGCCGTACCGGACGGGATCCACGCTTGTTTGTCTGTTTCAAAGGGTGAAAATTAAGATGCAGCTGAACAAAAACCGTTGACTGGAACTGGAATGAGAAAGGGTACTAGAAAATAAAATGGAAAGAAAGAGGGAAATATAGGGAAAATAAAGAATGTGCTCGAACGGGCCCTACCCCGCTGCCTACGTACCTCATCGGGAAAATGAGGATCAGAGTCGACGTAGTTCGCCTAACTAAAGGCGAAAACTTTGTTTGTATTTTTTATGCACTGGAACTGCGTATGTCTATGCTCAGGTGTTGCAGGCTCACCTTGAACGAATGTGTTTACCATCTTGCAAATGAGACAAGTCATCACACGTTCGCGTTGAGAATGAATGAGGTGAGAAAAGAAGTTCCCGAAGGAAAAGATGATTCTTCTTTGTGGTTTTGTCTTTTAGAGAAGTGTTTTGTTTGTTTTTTGTTTGTGAAAGTAGCCTAATGATTAGACTTGTACATCATGCTAGACAAGCCCATATTATTCCAAGATGGAATGAATATGAGTGCCCCATGGAATAAGTCTCTGCATCTAAGACTACTCGAACCTTTATTAAAAAGCAAAGCGAACAAAAGGCAAAAAGTCTAAGGGGAAGCCTAAAATCCTAGTGTTATCATACATGGATGAACCTAGGTTAGTGCAGTTTCTATCCTAATGAGAAATAAAGGAGAAATAAATCAAATTGAATACAACTTACTTCTTAATGAAGTTAAGTTGATCCTAACAAGGAATTAACATGAAGTTATGAGACAAACCTAACAAACATAAGCATGAAAGGTAGAGAAAAAAATGTGCATTAAATGCATAAATAAGTAAAAGAATAAGTTGTGAAGAACTTACCTTAACCTCCCTACAAAACAAAGGTTAGTATTGCATTTTATTGAAAATAATAAAGCAAACAAAGTACCAATTAAATTCTAATAATCCTAGGACCTAAACTAGACTCAATCTTAATCCTAAATGGTACTAAAAATGCTACAATGCAAAATTAAGCAACCTAATACAACACTCATGACACAAACAGCTACTAAAACAATGCAACAACACAATACATCTTTTTACAGCCAACATTCAGCATGCAAAACAGGTGTAAAAAAGTCACAAACAGCATGCAAAGGCCTACATTTTACAGCTACTGCATTGAGAAACAGATGTGAAAAGCATGGCAGATTTTATTATTTTCATTTTAATGCACAAAATGAATGACAAATAATGCAAATACATCACAAAACATTATTTACAAAAATCACAAGTATGGTGCAAATCTGTGAGAATTGATTAACATATGAACATTATTATTTTTGTGGATGCTTACGAACAAAATGCATACAAAAGCAACAACAACAATTATGTATTTTGAGTTTCATTCACATAGACATATGAACATGAATTACATACATGCAGCAACAAAAATCAACAATTAAACATGCAATTGATTCAAAACATATTATTGAATTATAAGCAAAGATGCAAACAAAATGCAAAAGTAGGCACACTTGTTTTTATGCATTTTCAAGAACCCATGGCATAGCATTTACACAATTTGCAAGCATGCATAAATCATGAACATGATGCAAAACAAAATATGAATATTCATTTATGCTAATGGATGCATTAAAAAATGGCATAACAATGTGCAAAAGGTACCACATGCATTAATGGACAATTAAGCACACAACATGCAAAAGTAACGAAACGCGTGTCGAAACGACTCGAAACGACGGAATCACATATTGAAAATGGACCTAAAAATTTCCTAAATTTAATGCCTAAACATGTATGAAGATTAAAGGAACAAAAAAATGTGAATAAGCCACCAAACAAGCTAAAAATCCATATTCCAACAGCGTTAACCGGTTAACGGTATAGGTTAACCGGCTAACAAACTCAAAACAACAGCAAATTGTGGCCAAACGCACGTGTTAACCGGTTAAACAAATGTATTAACCAGTTAACACCGAACAGAATGTGAAAAATTGTTTAGAAATAAGTGCTTTTGGCCACAAACTCACTTCTAATAATCCCTAACACACACATGAACATGTTAACACGAATTTTCTACCTAGAGGGAATATTTTAACATTTATTAGGACCTAGATTATGCTACGGATCTAGCTTCTAACAATCAAAATACACACATTGCGAACAAACTGAATCGAACGGTAAAACGCAATCGAAACGATAAACATGTGAAGAATGCCATTGCAGCAAGATGAAGAGAATAAGTTAAAGCGTAAATGGTTTTAGATTACCAACCTATGAAGCGGAGAATTTCTTCGGTGAGTGTTTCGATGAATCGGAGTGCAATCGAAGATCCGCGAATGTAAAATAAATGTGATTCGTTCTTGACGCTTCCCGATTAATCACTTCTAATGCTTCAAGATAAATCCAAAAAACAGTAGCTTTGAAGCTTTGGATAGTTTATGAGGAAATGAGAGAATTGAGAGAAGAATGAGAAGATTGAAGATGAAAAAATGGTGAAAATGAATTACCAACCCTTTTTGCTTTGGGATGATTAGGGTTTATATAGGGGCTAGGCTTGGATCTAGGTTTAGGAATGGAGTTTGGTTTTAGTTTGGGATTAGGGTAGGAGTTAGTTAAAAGTGGTTAGGACTAAATAATACTCCTTGGAATATTCCTTGGAATAATCTAGAAGGTGGTAGAAACATCCTAGGGAAATGAGGTGGAATTGAAGTGGAAAAATGAAAGGAAACAAATGGAAGGAAATATGGAGGGAAATGATGAACACAACCACTTTTCAAATGATTTTCCCAAAATCCGCACCCGTTAACCGGTTAACCAAATGCGTTAACCGGTTAACGGCCTCAAAATTTCAATTTTCTTTCCTTTTCTTTGTTTTTTCATGGAATTTCTTTGAATATATTTTTATAGTGTCTTTCCCTTCTTTGAGCTCCAAGATTGACAAGCATAGCCCAATCACATGCCTCGTGCATATGCAAATGATTTATGTTTATTTTTATTATTTTTTGAATGTGATGTTATGTTTGGATGATCATGCGAAATGATGAAGCATAAACCACTTGAGATTGGTAATAAATTAAGAGGAAAAATTTTGGGGTATTACAAATGCGTATGTCAAATTAACTAAACGTAGGATTGGAGTTCATTACAAAGATTGGGTGGGTACAAATAAATTTTGAGCCTTTTATCCTTTGTTTCATAAACCGTGAACCAAACCACGTTACAACCCTTAAAAGACCTAAATGAGACAGGGTTTATTTCGAGAGCATACTACAACAAGGTTGTGTTAACCTGACTCCTAACGATCTTTTCTAATCATTTGTATTTATCATTTCATCTGCGATTCCATAAATGGCTAGATCCACTTTGTTTGTTTCAATCAACTCCACTATATCACTATCATACCAATAAATCGTGATTTCAAAACTTGCATAAACATTGCATTAAAATTGCCAATTTTTAAATAAACCATGTTTATTTGCAAGTCAATTCAGCATCAAGGGAATCCCAACGAATGCAGCCAGTTAGGGAATTCGAATTGGTAAGAGAAGCCCAGACAGGGGCAACCACTTTGAGAATAAGTCAATCTGAATCAGTCTCTTCAAGAGTCAACTACTCAGAGGTTGAACCTAATTCTCAAGACTTAGGCTAGAGTGAGCTATCACAAACGTTTCAAGAGTTCAGTGGACAACCAAATTAGAGGTTTCCCATCCCAAGGATCAGATAACCAGGGGTAAATCTTTGATATTCAAGCATTAGGGCAACCATTTCAAGGCCCTATCATGGCAGGTTGGTATAAACTTTTTATGAAGAGGAAAATTTCAAAACCATTGATTCTGGGGCAAGATGAATCACATAGGGGCAAGTCCTCTCCATGCCTTTAAGATGTTCAAGCAGGCCTTATGCAACAACAAACTTTGAGTTCAAGACGGGTGTCGGGAATCATGTCTTCATCTTTGTCTCCTTCTAAAGAGTCGTCTGCAAAAAGAACTTTTCCATCCAATACCCATTACAGGGGCATTTTTGAAACAATTGAGTCAGTTCATAATCTTTCTAATACGTTAATCACGTCGCTTCGCTCTTGGTGTTAAGCCATGCTACCGTCTTATTCATCGAGCATCTACTCACAGTAGAAAAGAGTCATACCTTGCAAAACAAGCCTCTTCTGACATGTAATCTTTTGTCTCCCTAAAAATTCTCAGGATTGCAGAAGCGCATTTACACTATCATTTTACAAAAATCTCTTTGAAGTCCAATTGTCATTGGCACGAATCCGTTAAGTTGGTCGTGAAACCCCTTTGCTTGCAGTCTAAGTCCATTTGATTTGCACATACCTGTGTTTTCCTGATGGTTCCTGAAGGTCTTCTTTTCACTCTTCGTTTAAGGAATTTCCAAAGGTTGGATGTTTTATCTTGTTGAAAACTCCAACATATCTTACCTTTATTCCTAGTGCCATTTGGTCGCTTAGAGTCGTTGATTCATCTTTGAATACTTTGCATTCTACTCCCAGTATTAGTTGGTCGCATAGAGCCGCTGCCTAGTCACTGTGTTTGTCTTCTTTATCTTTAGTGTCAATAGTTACACTTGAACCTGTTGATTTATCACTTTGGATATTGTGAATATTTCTTGTTATTCTTACTCTTCGTGTCAGCTGGTCGCATCGAGCCGCTGCACATTCACCTTGAATATTATGTCTTTCTACTCCTAGTGTCAGTTGGTCGCATTGAGCCTCTATGCAATCACTGTGAATTATGTTTTCTTTTCCTCAGTGTCAGTTGGTCGCATCGAGCCACTGCTCAATCAGTTTGAATATTTTCACTTGTTGCTGATTCTTAGTGTCAACTTGTCTTGAACTTGTTGCGCTTTCATTTTGAATATTTCCTTGTTATCTCGACCCCCAAGTTGATGTCGTTTTAGTTTCTCAACCGCCGGGTTGACTTGTTTTCTCGACCGCCGAGTCGATGTCGTTTTAGTTATTTCCTCAACTGCCAAGTTGACTTTTTTTGTCAACCCCCGAGTCGATGTCATTTTAGTTATTTCCTCAACCCCTGAGTTGATTTATTTTGACCCCCGAGTCAACATGTTTGCCTTCAGTTTTCAACCCCCGAGTTGATTTGTTCTTGACTCCCGAGTCATTGTTTTTTATTATATTTGACCCCCGGGTCAATGTTGTTATCATTTTCCTCAACCCCCAAGTTGATATCTGTTTGGTTTGACCCCCGAGTCTTCGTTGCCTTTATGTTCTCGACCCCCAAGTTGATGTCGTTTTAGTTTTTTCTTCAACCCCCGAGTTAATTTGGTTTTGACCCCCGAGTCAATATTTTCATATTTTTTCTCAACCCCCGAGTTGATATTTTTTTTTATCGACCCTCGAGTCATTGTTGCCTTTATGCTTGACCCCCGAGTCAATGATATTGTCTTTATTTTCTCAACCCACGAGTTGATGTTTCTATTTCAGTTTGAACCTAAGTCATTGTTGCTTCCTTTTTGTTTTCGATCCCTGAATCGATCTTGTCTTTATCCCTTCAACCCCCAAGTTGATATGTCATCCCCAGCATATTGTCATCCCCATTGCACCTTCAATGTTGTTTCGTGGATCACCAATACCATATATCTGCATCATTTCGCCAAACATGCTTTGTTTCATTTCATCATTCAGCATGCTAGGGTTTGTGTCGTCTCATATCCCCAGAAAAACAAAAAGAGTATCTTGAATTCATAACATTGTATATCACTGCATCTCATCTGCATTCAGTCAAAATTTTAGGTATTTTTATGTTTAATCCTCTTCTACCTTGAATTTCAAAAAAATACTTTGTTATTCATACATTCAAGTTCTAGATGATTAAATAGGGGCAACTGTCAAACCCTAAATTTTGACCGAACATTTTTTCTTTTTTTATTCATCTGACGCATTTCCATCGCAATATCGATAATCAATCAGGTTCAAGATGATTAAATATGGGCAACTGTCAAACCCTAAATTTTGACCGAACATTTTTTCTTTTTTCATTAAATCATGCATTAATTTATTTAATTCTATTATCCTTTGTTTCCTAGAATTTGTGTCTCTATCACATTTTATAATTTAATCTTTTATTTCCTACTTAATAATTATATTGGATTGTTTAGAATTTTGTTTTTAGATTAAATTTAATATAGTTAATATTTCAGCTTAGCTTTAAATTAGTTAGCTTTTTTAATTAGATTATTTTTCGTCGGATTAATTTTAAAATATATTTAGTTTGTTTCTTTTTAGTCTTATAGGTCTCTTAGAATTAATGTTTAGTTTAACTTAGTCAATTTTTTAATTAGATTTTATTAGTTATATTATTTTAGATTAAATATTTCAAATTCAGTTTATTAATTTTATTGTATTCTTTTATTATTATTAGTATATCATTATTTTATTTTTGTTTAGTCTATTATTATAATTAGTTCAGTTTCAATTGGTTTTGTTACTACATATTTCCATATAAACCAGTTTCTTTGCCATCAAACTAGAACTTGTTACAACACTCCATTTACACCAAATTGAACATACAACACTCTGATTCCCAAACTTAACTAACACTCCATACCAAACTCAACTTGCAAACACTAATGTATGCCAAAATCTTCTCTTCAATACCTAGCACATATGCCATTACAATTCAGATCATTGACCCTGACCTCTGATACATTACCCACTCTATCAGCAAAAAATGAAGAAAAAAAATAGTCTGATAAGTCAAAAGCTCCCTGCGCATAGTCTGGCCCTCTGCAATTTACTCAAAAAAAACATCTCAACAACAAAGACATCTCTTATACAGAACTACATCAAGAGACAAAAGAAAGGGACTTTTGAGGCAAACCAAAAGAGAAATAAAGGACAGAATCACAACACATAAAAAGACATCATCACTCTTCTTCTTCTTTTTGACGAAAAAACATAACAGAGGAGGAGGAAAAACGCAGAAAAAAATATTTTCGAAAAAATTCACCAAACGCAAACCCCTTCAAATCATCATCACCAAACCTTCATCCGCAAAAAACCTCAACACCCTGCAACCAGACGTCCATAACCTCATTCGTAGCCTTTCAACACACCTTTACCACCGCACCACCATTTTTGTTTCTTCAGATATCCTTACACCACCTCCATAAAACCCTCAAAACGGAAATCACAGTGAACCACCGCGGTAAATCGAAAACGCTGATCCAACCACGACCACCACCTTGAAATCGTGCCCTTCACCACCAAATCCGACCAAAACCACCATCGAACTACCGCCGCCGTGAGGAATCACGGGCCACAAAGTCGTAGAGCGTGAGACGCGAGTGAGAGACTGAGGGATCCGGATCCGGATCGACCGAGACATTGAGAGCAACAATCGAGTAGCCACCGCAAATCAGATCATGAGAGAGCGAAAGAGTCTAAGAAACCTTACCGAAACTGGATCTGCAATCGAGAGCGAGAGACCTACGAGTGGAGGAGTGAAAACCGAGTATGAGAATGAAGATAACACGTTTTTCTTTGGTTGTTGTGGTCTCAGTGTTTTTGTTTTCTGGAAATTATACCCTGTACCCCCACGTTTAGCCCGATACCCCTACAATTTTTTTTAATTCCAATTTTGCCCTTTTAATATTTAAATAAAAACGCAAAAATTTTACAGCGAAGTCAGACAAAAAAAATAATTTTTTTTAAATTTGGAAAAGACGAACCGGATGTGCAATTGGTAAGATTTCCGGTTAGTAAAATTAAGAACCGGAAGTATGTGTGTTAGGTTTTCCGGTTCATAAAAATAACAAACCGGAAGTAGCTATGCTGCATTTTCCGGTTTGTATTTTCTTAACCGGAAGTAGCCTGCATGGGTTTTCCGGTTCGTAATTTTTTTTTGTTTTTTTTAAATTTTTAAATTTTCAATTTTTTTAGGAGACAAGGAACTGCCTTTGATGATATGCGCGAAGGATGACTCAAAATTAGATACTACAGATATATTCTCTACTACACAAAAATTTCCTACAAGAGAAGAGGAGACTCGATGGATCAGGGAGGTTGGACTCAGAAATATGGTTACAATTATAATCACTCACTCGGACACAAAGACAGGGAAGAGAGGAAGAAGTGACAAAGTTATATTTGGCTGCGATAGAGGTGGAAAGGACAAAGAACGAGAAAGCGAAACACAAAGTTCTTCCAAAAGATGTGAGTGTCCATTCAAAGTTAGATCAACACCTTCAAAGGATGGTTCTGGTTGGAAAATCGATGTAAAATGTGGCGTTCACAACCATGGTTTACCGGATAGATTTGAAGGTCATGAATTTGTTAGTCGGCTCACTGAAGATGACCAACAACATATTTTAGATTTGACAAAACGTCGTGTTCCTCCAAGACTTATTTTGTTGTGTTTGCAAGAGCGAGATCCAAACAATGTGACTCGAATCACCCAAATATATAAACATAAGAGTAAGATTGAGGAAAAAATTAGGGGAAGTAGAACAGAAATACAACATTTGCTTAAGTTGATTGATGAATCGAATTATGTTTATTATAGTAGAAAAAAGATGAATCAGAAGTTGTGAAAGATATCTTCTGGGCTCATCCAGACTCTGTGAAATTGTTGAATATGTTTCCGATTTTATTGATTATGGATAGTACGTATAAAACCAATAAGTATAGGTAACCTTTGTTTGAAATAGTTGGTGTCACATCAACCAAATTAACATTTTCTGTTGCATTTGCCTATATGGAATCTGAGCAAACAGAGACTTTGTGTTGGGTACTGGATAAACTAAAACAGTTATTCACGAAACAAGGGTTATGGCCACAAGTAATTTTAACCGATAGAGATCTTGCTTTGATGAAAGCAATTGAAACTGTATTTCCAAATACAGTCAATATGCTTTGTCGATATCACATAACTAAGAATGTGAAAGCGAAGTGCAAGGAGTATGTTGTGGACGATATGCGAGAACCGATAGAGAAACTTTTCTACGAAGTTATTGTGGCTAGTGATGAGGTTGAGTATCATCAAAGATTGAAGTTATTTGAGAATGCTTGTTTGGATTTTGGACCTTTTATTGATTATGTGAAAGACACATGGTTGACACCTCAAAAACATAGATTTGTTGAAGCTTGGATCAATAAAGTAATGCATTTAGGCAATGTCACCACTAACAGGTAAGGTGTTTGTTTTTTATGGGTTTAGACATAGTTGTTTTGTGGTTATAATAATGAAATTGTATTTTTGATTTTTTTTTAGAGTTGAATCTGTGCATTGGAAACTGAAACAAATGTTGAAGATCAACTTAGGTGATCTGGTCAAATGTTGGGAGGCTATGAATGGCAATATCAAGGTTCAAGTGGGCAATATTAGAGTTTCGTTTCAGAAGAGTTTTTACGAGGTTGAGTGTGTCCATAGAGGTCCATTTTACGTGAATTTGGTTAATTCAATATCTAGAGCAGCTTTGCATCATATTGATGAAGAATGGCACAGGGTTGACATGGTGGGTACAAACACCAAGATGTGCAGATGCTTTCGTAGAGCAGTTTATGGGTTACCTTGTGCCTGTGAATTAGGAAAATACAGATTGATAGGTGAACCAATACCTATAGATGTTATTCATATCCATTGGAGGAAATTAAGTATGGAAGGTGAACAAGAGGTGGACACAAAGGAAGGAGCGGAGTTGGATATGACGATTGCAATTGAGGCACTGTGGAAACGGTTTCATTCGTTAGATGTTGCGGGTAAGAGAGCATTAAAAAGTAGGGTGTGTGAAATAGCTTACCCCAATACAACAAAGATGGTACCACCACCTGAGAAGATAAAGACCAAAGGAGGAGTGAAGAGAAAAGGGAAAAACATGTTGGGTATGATGTTTAGCGTGATCCTTCGTATCATGAGTATGTTGAACAATCACAAAACAATTCTCAGAAATCGTCCAAGAGGCCAAGTTCACAGTTATCACATACATCAAAGAAAAAACCATCTCACAGGTACATTGCACAATTTCCGACACAACCGGAAGTAGCTCATTAGCTACTTCCGGTAAGTAACGTATACAACCGGAAGTATCAATGACCCTACTTCCGGAACGCAAAAAAAAAACAGAACCGGAAGTAGCTTACTCAAGTTATCCAGTTGGCAAATATCTGAACCGGAAGTAGCAGCTGTGGGTTTTCCGGAAATAACTTTTCACTGTGCGATTTTTTCTCCAAAATTTTGTCTGACGTGAAATGAGGTGAAAAAGTGAAATTTTTTGAATTATTTACTATTTATATGAGGGTAAAATCGTCCAAAAAAAATTCTGTAGGGGTATCAGACTAAACGTGGGGGTACAGGGTATAATTTCCTTGTTTTCTTACTGATACCCTTTTTTTTCATTATTAAAACTCTTCATTTTCCTTACTTAGGCCATGGGCTTCTGAGTCCATCAGATACTTTTGATCCACACACACCGCATGTATCACACAAACCCTCCCTTTCATTTAATGTTTTTTTGTTTATTTTAAGAGTTGTTATTATAGTTGGTCTGGGCTGTTAGCCCATTTTAGATTTTTTAAAAACACACCTCTGATACTCACGACACCTCCATCCCTTCTTTTGCTATGTTTTTTTTATTTAGTTGTTATCATTTTTGTTTTTGTTTTTCTAAGATTCATTTAGTTAAACATTTTAAGTCTTGTTTTATTATTTGTTTTTTTAAAACTCTCGAATTTCTTTTATTTATTTTATGGGCCGATGATATAACAAAAAGTCTGATTAAGTCGATCCCGGTTAAATCGATAAATTGTGACTAATATGAGGCCATTTTATTTTATTTATTTTATTTCATCTAGCCTATTTATTTTATTTATTTCTATTTTTGCATTTTGATACAATAATAATGCTCCACTCCTTACAAAATCGTTCTAACAATTGAATCGGTTCCAAGGTAGTAAACGGACGACATTTCGATGCCTCCGAATAATTAATACACTGCACACACACTTTCTCTTGGGCAAATTACAACGAGGCCCTTTATTTCATCGCAATCCCTTGTATTATCTTGTATCCCTCTACCGATTACATTGTACGCAATTTATTTTCTCCATATTTATTGATTTTATTTCACTCGCGAACCCTCGGTCCAACACCGAGCGGTTTCACTCGCACACTTGCACATTCCATACGGTTAGGGTTTCGTATTACTAGGAGCACCCCTAGGGACTAGGATTCGAATCCGTTTAATCAATCAAACAACCAACCTCCATTTTCATTTTACCTGTAAGTCGATTGCTCCGCGCATCGCCATCTAAGTTTTCTAACTTAATAAACATTCAAACTAAATTAATTAAAGACGAACTGAACTCAGGAATCTAGAATTCCTTGGGTTCTTTAATGAACCACTCTTGAGGCTAGCCTTCGAGTTGTGTTTCATTTACTCTTTCGTTTCTAAAATTATAAACCCTAGATCATCAAAAACAAACGCAAATACTTAATTCACATATCAAATAACGGAGGAACTGAATTCTGGAGTCTAGCACTCCACATATTTCTTGAATAAATCATTCTTGAGGCTAGCCTTAGAGTTGTGGTTTATTCGCCCTCTCGTTCCTAAAATACCTAATTCTTACAAATTAATTATATGAAAGAACTGAGTTTTGGAATCTAGCATTCCACAGGTTCTTGAGTGGATCATTCCTGAGGCCAGCCCCACGGGACGTGATTCATTTTCCCTTTCGTATTCAAAACACTCAAAACATTCAACTTCTTCGAAAAGATGAGACATTATTCATCTCCATAGGAAATATATTTCTCATATTCCCACAAACACAAACAAATCAATCTTATCAAACAATTTCTCTCAAGGAAAAATGTGGCAATCACTTATTGATCATATATCCATGTTCGAAGCTTCTTCCCTTTCAATTTTCTCCCTTAACTGTTCTTGGTGAAATAGGTAAGATATTTCTCTTAAAGATGACGACTTGTCTCTTTCTTCCATCTAAAACATCCCCCAAAAATACAAATCATTTTCATATTAATTAAACCGAGGAACTGAATTCTGGAGTCTAGTATTCCACATAGTTCTTGAGTGGATCATTCCCGAGGCTAGCCCCATGGGACATGATTCATTTTCCCTCTCGTTTCTTAAAACACTTAATTACATATCAAATAATGAAAGAACTGAATTATGGAGTCTAGCATTCCACGGGTTCTTGAGTGGATTATTCCTGAGCCCAGCCCCACGGGATTTAATTCATTCACCCTTTCATTTTTAAAACACCTTAAATAAGATCAAACTCTTTTTTTAAACGATTATTGTTTAAGCTCTTTCTATCTCGCAAACAAGCTAGCACTTCAGCCTCCTATCGTGAGTAAATAAGCCAACGCTTAGCAGTTAGAAAGCATTTTAAACAATCGTTCATTAAAAACACCAACCAACCATAGATGCACGAACTACAAAGCTCTGACTTTCCCATTGCACAAGGGAATACGTAGGCACAGGGATTTTTAATCCTTCGTGAGCACAATAATAAAAAAATTTAATAATTTCTCCGTCATCTTCATAATAATAAAAATTTAAAGTACCTATTTCCTTTAGAACAAGCATCTTAACAAACATTTAAAAGACAAAGACATAAATCAACATTTAATCGCATAGTTAACTAAGAGGTTCCAGTTGAGTAAAACGGACATGAGGGGTGCTAATACCTTCCCCTTGCATAACCGACTCCCGAACTTAGAATTTGGTTTCGTTGACCATTTCTTATCCTATTTAGGTTGTATCTATATCTTCCTTTTCTTTAGTTAGAATAAATAGAATTAGGTGGCGAATCTGTTGTTTTTTTTGCGTCCATCGCGAGGATCGTATTTTTCGAGGTACGACAATATTTCACCTGCGTGTTGAATACTTATTTGAAAGTGTATTATTGAGCCGAGTTGTTCTATGTTTGAAATTCTGGTATGATAGACTCAGATGTCGAATACGATGTTGAGACATCTTATTTGTTACTTATTAACATGGCAAGGCACAAACAATAGTAATTTAAAATTCTGATATATCAGATTCAAACATTCTTTAGGATGTTTAGACATCTGATATAACATTCTACACACATACTGCATAAGATAAACAGAAAATTTGTAAAGAACACAATCAAATTGTTAACCAAGTTCGATGCAAACTCATCTACTCTGGGTCTACCAAGCCAGGAAGGAAATCCACCATGTAGTATCAATTTAAAGACTTCTCAAAAAACACCTACAGTTTTAAGTCTTCTAACTTAATCACTACCAATGCAACTTCTACTTAGGAACTCCTAAATATGAGAAACTCATCCTCAATTCCAATCACCTCAGTGATGTCTCACAGTCCCAACACTCAGTTGTTGATATTGACAGCTCTCCACCTACACAACATTCAAACCAGAAGTCACATTTCCATGACAACAACTTAGAGTTTCTTACAAGCTTCCTCCAAGAACAATCCACCTCTTACTTATCAGCTTCGAGGTTTACAAATAAAACAGCCACAATATTAAACCTTGTTGCACACGGCTCCCACAAGAACGTAACCCTAATGATATGATTTTTACATCTTCGGTTGGTTACTAAATATGCAGAAAATATGCAGAAAAAATATAGCATATCAACTGCTACAAATATGCAGGAAAAATATGCTACAATATAAAAAACATCTTTAAATCAACAACTCCCTAAAATATCTCTAAATATAGAAACTCTATATTTTTCAATATTTGGTTTTGTCTTCAGTGTAAATTTGAGTCTTCAAGGTCTTTTATAATCAGCGCCACTTGGATTGATTTAAATCTTCAAAATATTGTGTTTCTGTTGAAACCAAAACAGAAACTTCAATCCATCTTCAGTAGTTCATGATGTCGAATGAACTGTCTTGATATCTTCTTCGACATGTTGTTCCAGATGTTGAAACACTTCAACACAACATGTTTGGGCGCACAAAAGGACTCCTTGCTCAATGATTTTTTTTTACAAAGATCATGTACATATACATTGATGCTATATTTGTTTTACAAAATTAATGCCAATCTAAAATTACAGAACTTACAATGTTGAATTGTGGCACTCAAATAGCTTTAAATGAAAATTTTACTCTGATAATTACAAATAATTTTGTGGGGTAATTTGGGTGTTACACTTTATGCCATGATCGGTTGTACCATCAAAGAATAAAGAAAGCTTTTGACAAGAAGGTTAGACCTTGTGTATTCAGAGAAGGCGACCTCGTGCTCAAAAAGATCCAGTCTTTCATTACTGATTCTAAGGGCAAGTGGACTCCATGATTGCCCATATGTTGTTAAGAAAGCCTTCTTTGGTGGTTCATTGATTCTCGAAACCATGGATGGTAAGGAGATCACTCATCATGCGAATGTTGATGCAGTAAAAAAATACTTATCCTATAGAAATAAAAGAACAACTTGTTGTAATACCTCAAAATTTTCCCTCTCATTTCCCCAACATTTTACATAGCATTTTGCATACATAAGTTCATGAAATAACCAACAACATTGCATCATATTCATCATGGCTGAGGCATAGGTATGTGATCATTGGTTGAAGCAATTGAATAGTATACAAAGGAAAACAAAGGGCCACAAAGCTTCTCAACCTTATGCAAAGGGTTCAAAACATCCCACAAGTCTTCATTGGAAGCCAAAAGCCTTGGAAATATTTGATTTGATCAAAGGAGGCAAGCACTGCAACACCTCTTGATGAAAAAGGCCAAATTAGGGTTTCATTTCTACTGGACTTCTCCATGAAGTTTTGATTCAAAGTGGATTCCTTTGTCTTATATATGATGCCAAGTGCCCATGGTTCAAATTTCATCCACAAATTCATTTTGGAAGAGGTTCAATTGGTCAGATGGTTCAATTGGGGAAAAGTCAATCGAGCTAGGTAGAAAAAGGTCGACTCCTGACTTTTAAGATCAAAATCATGAAATTAGGGTTACAAAAATCCTATGGTTCAAATTTGGTCAAAAAATGATGGAGGAATCATAAAAATCAAGGAAAAAAAGATCATGTGAAAAATGGTTGATTTCACCTTTCCCTCCACTTTTCCTTCCACTTTCCTTCCACACTTCCTTTCATTCTTTCCCTCTTGTTTTTCCACTTCAAGTCCACTCCATTTCCTTTGGATGCTTCCACCATGTTCCACAACCTTCTATAGTATTCCATGGAATATTCCAAGGAAAATTCTAAGGAATATTCCTTCTCCAACCCTAACCCTAACTAACTGCAAACCTAACTCCATTCCTAAATCTAACTCCATTCCCAAAACTAGCTCCAAGCATAGCCCCTATATAATCATTAATCACTTCAATGCAAAAGGTTCCCAATTTTTCACTCTCTCACAATTTCTAGAATCACTTTTTCTCTCTCACTTTTCATCCATTTCCCTTTTCACCAAAGCTTTTTTGAAGAAGCTCTTCAAGTTTCACATTGAAACTTGAAGATCTTAAAGCTTAGCCTCCAACATCCATTGATTTTTGCTTTGTAGAAGAAGAAGTGTAACACCCCAAATTTGCCCTCTCTTTTTCATAACATTCAGCGTATCATCTCGCATACTTCACACTACATCATTAGCATAGAAAGATAAAGCATGACACCCATTAGCATAGCATAAGCTAGCAGTGATTTCATTTCAAGTATGTTTCTTCGGTCGAGATCCAATTCAGATGGATATTTAACCTAATCTCGGTCAACCGTTGGGAGGTGTTTTCAAGGGAGAGTTATTCCTTTTAGGGGGGTTATTTCTCAACCAGTGCGTGCACGAAATCAGGTTGTTGTGTGGAATTCATTATATTATCAAATAGTGGTTCATGTGGGGTTTGATTCAAGAGTTCAGAAGAGGATTATTTCATATGACTGTGCATGTCATTTGCAAGTTGTCTGGTGACAATTTTGTTCATTTAATCAGTGGCTTGTGAGAAATTCAAGATTCGGTGTAAGCTAAAATAAAGGAAACAGCTTGAGAAGAAGTTTGATCCTATTTTGATGTCGTACGTGCAACGAGTTTCCTCATTTGCTCATATTCAAACTGATTGAGCTAGTCACATCAGGATTATCTTCGATAAATCTTCCTTTGGGGTTTCAATGCTGAATGCCAAGTCTGACTACCATGTCGGGGCTCCTAACCATCTAATTAAAGATTGCAAGTCTTTCAGGGGAAAAGGTGAAGACAAGGTCCCGAATTTGATTGACTCCAAGACTATTATGTTCACACCCGGTAAAAGTGAGAATATGGCACCAAAACAGTAATGGAATAAACATCCAGACTGATGACTGCTGAAAGTCTCCGAGAGCAATAAATCCAGACGGAGTCAGGCCTCCTCAATAATGACAACCACGATGGGAATGCTAGATGCAAGTACCACTCAGGGGCATTTAGGCATACCATTTGACAACTATGATGCGTTCAGGCACAAGGTGCAAATTTTGATCGACTAAAAGGTCATCATGCTAGAAACTCTGCTCATATATTGAAGTCTCCTCATCAAATGGACCTCCCAATTTGCAAAGGCATTTTCATAAGCAATAAGTCCATACGGAGTCAAGTCTCCTCGATGACGGCAATGTTCATCTTCTTTACTGCATTTTCATTTGTAGTTTTTGTTGTTTGTTTAAACATTTATATGCATGCATGAAACTTATTTGTTTATGAATGTTAATCATGATAAAATGCACATGTTTTTCTTGAAGTAATCCATTCGTATTCACTCATGATTTTGTGTATGTGCATCGCAATACCAACTGTCGTGCTTAAACTCTGTGAGGGAGGATGACGAAATGAAAACGCAAAAATCTCTAATTGTGTGCTTTTGAGAAAGACCATGTTAACAATGTACAGACATTGTTTTAAATCCTAAACACCGGAGATATAAGGGAGATAGTCCCTCGCCTACCCATTTGAGACTTGAAGTAGGAGTTTCTTTTCGCATGAAAAAACCCTTGCATTTAACCCAGGGGCAGGGTAGGCGTCAGTTAGTTTGACCAAGCGTTCAAATTTCAAAAAGGAGTGCACATTTGAGGATCCATTACCTTTTATTGTACCAAATCAAGAGGTCCAAAGACCAGAAACCATCATGGTTATCCCAAACAAGAGGTCCAAAGACCGGAAACCACAAAGGTTATACTTCCTCAACCAAGAAGTGAGACAGTCACGACCCTTTCAAAGAAATCAAGACAACCAGTGTCACACGATTTGTTCAAAAAAAAGGAATTGAAAAAAAAAAGAAATGAAAAAGCCCGCTAAGTCGAAACTTGAAAACAAGCGACTTAGGCAAATATTAGGGCATCCCGTTGGACTTTATAATCAAAGGTTCACAAGAATCAGTCCAAGCAAAAGTTAGGGATAAGCAAAATAATGCAAAAGCGAAAAACGAAAAGGATTACACAAGAAATATCATCAAACAAGAACAAAATCATGTGGCACAGACACGAAAGACAAAGGGGTGACTGACTCCTAACAACAACCTGATTGGTGCTTAAATCGTTAGTGTAATTGGTTCCTCAACCATCACAAAACCCTTTTTGAGAGGTGAGCGCTTGTGAAAGCTAGTTGAACATAGGAATGAATAACATCACGAAGATGGGTGGGCACAAATAAATTTCGAGCCTATATCCCTTGTTTCTATAACTGTGAACCAGGCCACGATACAACCCTCAAAAGTCCTAACTGAAACAGGGTTATTTCGAGAGCGTACTACCACGAGACCGCGTTCCTGACTCCTATGAGTTGTGCTAAAAGATCTGGGTTGGTGTTGCATATGCATTGCTTTCTTCTATCAAAAATTAATGTCGTATTTTAACTAGTGATTCACTCACAAAGGTTTGCGATATCTTTTCCAATAAAACTTCAAGATTAACATGTGTTTTGCATTAGAATTTTCATTCTTAAAACAAACATTTTCTGCTTGCATACATTTGTTTGGCATCATAAGAGTTTACATATGGAATCTCAATCCAGAAGCTTAATCTTGCCAAGTTGAGAAGTCTGAAACTTCCGAAGGTCAATCTGTTGAGATGCATTTTTCCAAGAAATTCCATTGAGTGGGGACTTTCCCAACAATCGTGGTAAGAGCCAACTAATATGGGGCAATCACGTCAAGCAATCTCTTCAGAATTTAGCCAAGCTGGGGCAATCACTTCGAGATTCAAATCTCTCAAAAAGCCATTAGTCTGAGGCATGCATTCAAAATTCAGCCAAGCTAGGGTAATCACTTCGAGATTCAAATCTCTCAAAGAGCCATTAGTCTGAGGCATGCATTCCAATTTCAGCCAAACTAGGGAAATTACTTCGAGATCCAATCTCTCAAAGAACAATTGGTATGGGTGTTTTCTTCAAAGCACAATCAGTCAGAGGTGATCACTTCAAGGCTCGTACTGGGGCAGGCCACCCCAAGAGCATGAGAAGTCACTCTCTCCCGAAGACGGTCAATCCAAAGCACTTATCCAGAGTTCAAAATACTGGGGCAGACTATCTCACAGTGATATGAGGTTTTTCATGAATACTCGCGAGGCAAATTCTTGCACAGACCCTGCAGGCTGGGGCAGTTATTTCGAGATCCTATGAATCTCTCCAAGAGTTTGTTGACACTGAAGCATTTCGTATGTCATGTTTTCTGTAAAATCCTCTTGGGACATTTTCTTCCAATGGACCTTAATCTGAGGCGAGTTGAAAATTGCAAAGAATCATTGTGATTAGTAGGAAATATATCAACCCAGAGGCTGGAAGCAAAGCCATTATCAACATAGTACTTCAAGAGTTGTTTCATCAGCAGGTTTCATTGATCAGAATTCCTTAGCGAGTCTCATTAGACAATCCCTTCTCCAGCAGTGCAGCAAAGGGAAGGATACTTCTTGAGCGGAAGGGTATCATCGTCTCTCATCCCCAACATAGGACGCCTTACATCTCTCATTCCCAACATGAGAGGATTTATACATCTCATCCCCAGCGAGGGGCAACTTAAACTCTTATCTTCAACAGGAAGCTTTATCATTGACATCCTCCATCATTCCCGGTAGTGTTGGGAGTTGAAATCTCCCCCAACAAGGCAACAGAAGGCTGGTGTCCTCCCCAAACAGAGATTTTCCTTCAATACAGGGGCAATCCTCAGCAGTATAAGGAGAGTCTTTCCTCCCTAACGGGTTGTTTCCTCAGCAGTGCCATACTTCTGGTTCCCAGCCAAGTTAGATGGTCTTCACTTCCCCATTAGAATGCAAGATGGGTCCATCTCCAGCAGGGTCTTGGCTCTCCAATCTTAAAGTCCAATTTATTTTTGGTAATGGTGGCAGTTCAGAGCCGGTATATCACTAACAACGTTCCTCGCAGAGTTGTTTTCTCCTCACAGAGATTAACCAGATCAATGCAGTGATCATCAGTTCTCCCTAGTCATGCCACCTGGGATACTTGTTGTCCCCTCATCGGGAGACCCCTTTGCATTTGAATTTGCATTTAGTAATAATAATTACAATTGCATCCTCAAAAGCGTAGAATTTCCATCATTATGGAGCATTATGCCATAGAAAAATTCAAACATATGCATACGGAGCATAATCCAGTTTTGGTACCTTGCACTGAAGCCCGAAACATCTTTTCTTCAAATAATCCGAAGTGTCCCCATAGAATGCTAATTTCATTTCCCAGTGTGGTTATTTCTGCCAAGTCTTGTTTGTTATCCTGTTTTAAGTCTCGGTCGCATTTCTTCTGGGTCATCGTTTAAGTACAACGATCACATTCCTTTCGAGTTCCATTTAAGTATGATGGTTTCATCTCCTAGATTTTGTCTCAGCATGATGGTCTCTTTTCCTGGTTGTGGATCGATTGATACCATATCCATGATAGATCGTTTGATCTTATTTGAGTTATGAATCGGTTGATATCACTTCTCTTCGAGCTGTAAATCGGATGATATTACATTCTCGCTTTCTTAGTCGTGGATCGGTTGATACTATTTCCATGATAGATCGTTTGATCTTATTTGAGTTGTGAATCGGTTGATATCACTTCTCTTCGAGCTGTAAATCAGATGATATTATATTCTCACTTTCCTGGTTATGGATCGATTTATACCATCTCCATAATAGGTCGGTTGATCTTATTTGAGTTGTGAATCAGTTGCTATCACTTCTCTTCGAGCTGTAAATCAGATGATATTACGTTCTCGCTTTCCTGGTTATGGATCGGTTGATACCATCTCCATGATAGATCGGTTGATCTTATTTGAGTCGCAAATCATTTGATGTTGCGTTAAGCCCTGTTTTACCAACAAGCACCCTTTCTTTGTGGCTTGATTCGCTCAGCAGTCACATTGTCGAGTTCCATTCCGCTAATGGTCTCGCTTAAGCCCTGTTTCGCCAAAGGCACCCTTTCTTTGTGGCTTGATTCGCTCAGCAGTCACATTGTCGAGTCTCATTTCGCTAATGGTCTCGTTTTCAAGCCCTGTTTCGCCAACAGGCACCCTTTCTTTGTGGCTTGATTCGCTTAGCAATCACATTGTCGAGTCTCATTTCGCTAATGGTCTCGTTTTCAAGCCTTGTTTCGCAAATAGGCACCCTTTCTTTGTGGCTTGATTCGCTCAGCAGTCACATTGTCGAGTCTCATTTCGCTAATGGTCTCATTTTCAAGCCTTGTTTCGCCAACAGGCACCCTCTTTGTGGCTTGATTCGCTCAGCAGTCACATTGTCGAGTCTCATTTCGCTAATGGTCTCGTTTTCAAGCCTTGTTTCACCAACATACACCCTCTTTGTGGCTTTATTCACTCAACAGTCACATTGTCGAGTCTCATTTTGCTAATGGTCTCGTTTTCAAGCCTTGTTTCACCAACAAGCACCCTCTTTATGGCTTGATTCGCTCAGCAGTCACATTGCAGGTTATTGTAATGATCCTATTCCACTTGTTTCTATTCCCATTACCTATTCAGAGGTAAAAAAAGGATAAATAAAAGACAGATGACATTTCTCTTATCCACCGAGTTCAAATTTCCAGGTTTTATTCGAGTATTCAATCACTCCATACCTTAAACGTCTAAAAGCGCTTGCAATTATTCATTCAGGCCTGCAGATGATTGAATAATGGCAGCTGTAATACCTCAAAATTTGACCTCTCATTTCCCCAACATTTTGCATAGCATTTTGCATACATAAGTTCATGAAATAACCAACAACATTGCATCATATTCATCATGGCTGAGGCATAGGTATGTGATCATTGGTTGAAGCAATTGAAGGCTATACAAAGGCAAGCAAAAGGCCACAAAGCTTCTCAACCTTATGCAAAGGGTTCACAACATCCCACAAGTCTTCATTGGAAGCCACAAGCCATGGAAATATTTGATTTGATCAAAGGAGGCAAGCAGTGCAACACCTCCTGATGAAAAAAGCCAAATTAGGGTTTCATTTCTACTGGACTTCTCCATGAAGTTTTGATTCAAAGTGGATTCCTTTGTCTTATATATTATTTCAAGTGCCCATGGTTCAAATTTCATCCACAAATTCATTTTGGAAGAGGTTCAATTGGTCAGATGGATTAAAAATCAAGGAATCGGGGAAAAGTGAACCGAGCTAGGTAGAAAAAGGTCGACTCCTGACTTTTAAGATCAAAATCATGAAATTAGGGTTACAATGATCCTATGGTTCAAATTTGGTCAAGAAATGATGGAGGAATCATAAAAATCAAGGAAAAAAAGATCATATGTGTCGCTCCCACCAAATGAAGCCGGGTCAAATGGGGTACAGACGCGAACGGTCGGCGAGAGGAGGATGTGAGAACACATAGGAGTGAACTCACAGGAGATGAAAAGAGTCGCCAGCTAGGCATTTTTATCCCGGAGGAAAGGTAATGCTGCATAGACCTAGAAAGATATGGACAAGACGGTTGCGAACCAGAGAGACTGAGAAAGGGGGTTGGTTACAACCTGGGAAGGTATTAGCACCCAGATTGTTCGTCGTACTCGACGGGATCCACGCTTAAAAGATTTGTGTTTAAAAGGGTAGTGTCAGTGCAATTTGTGTATAAAGAGAGTTGGAAAAGGTGTACAGGTGTCAGTGTAAAAGAAATGTGAAGTGTATAAATGAAGTGTCAGTGTAAGAACAAAGATGAAGTGCTCATGATAATGAGGCTAAGGAATAAGGCTAGAGGGAGGGGGAATATACAGAGACTTTTGTTCGATAACTGTTAAGTTATGCCTACGTATCCTCTCGTGCAATGAGGAAGTCAGAACACCGTAGTTCGACCCAAAGAGACTGAAAGATGAGTTGACTGATGAACTGCTTGCTTGCCTATGCTCAAGTGTATGACCTGTCTGTCTCAGGTGCTAACTGTCTTGCATTAGACGGAAGAAGCGAGTTCTCGTTTGTGAGTGAAGATGATGAGAAAAGAATCCCGAAGGAGACGATTATTGTTTGTTTTTGAGTTTTCAGTCTTTTATTGCTTTTGAGAGTTTGTCATAAGTTAATGAGCTTAAGCCTAAACCAATGGATTTAGTAAACTCATCACATTTTCCCTCTGATTAGGGGTAATGAGAATACCTTAAGTGTGAAGTCAGCTTCTCACACTTAAATACCTTTGGTGTAGGATTAAGATCATTAACCTACTTGTGATTATTTAGATGTTTTTGGTGTTTTTGTTTAGTGTTAAGTAATGAGATTAAGCCATAATCAGGGATTAAACAGACTCATTACATCATCCTAATAGAAGGATAATAGATGAGAATGTTTAAGCTGAGGAAAGCTCCTCAACTTAATCCATGATTAGGGATTAAAATCATGACAGAACAAAGCCTTTATTAAGTGGATTTTAGTTAATGATATGATGAAGAAGTGATTTTTAGGGTTTGTAAGACAACTTGAGGAGGACTTGTCCATTAACACTAGGGTTAGTCCTTCTTAACCAATTAAGGAAGAATTAGAACCCTAATGCAAGGCCCAAGTTACAAGCTTGATGTCTTAGTGATTATTAGATGGATTGATTAGAGGAGTTAAACTCATTAAGGGTTTAACACTTAGGATTAAAGTTATACACTCCATCCTAATAGAAGGATGCAGGCATAAGCTTAATCACAAAGCCTTAAAGCCTTTAGGGTTTAGTCCCTGATTATGAGATGAGAAGAGAAGACTCAACGAGACACAAAGGTAAAAGCTAAGTGGGGAGACTAATCAAATCCCTAATCATTGTCATGCTTGGTTGTTCCTAAGGTTTGTGAGGTTCACTATCCTAATGAAGGAGAAGAAAAGAAGAAGAGAAAGGAGAAGCTCCATGGTGGCCTAAGCACGCCTCAAGTAGAAAAATGAATAACAGAAGATGAGGGATAAGATGAGATGAAAAAGAAGAATTGGATGAAATAGAAATATGATAAGGAGATGAGAATGTGATATGGAGATAAGATGAATAAGATAAGGAGATGAGAATGCGAAATGGAGTAATCGATCCATGCACAAACAGAGCCTACACCAGTAGGACTTCCAGATGCAACAACATGCAATATGTAAAGTCGGTCCTCGGTGTTACCTAACGGAGAAGGTCTGTTGCCTCTTCAACAAGCGCCAAAAGAAATATCAAGAAGAAGGCAGAAGTTCAAACTCAAAGTGAGCATCAAGAATAAACCAACCAACAAAACGTTCAGATAATTCATCAAGCCCAAGAGAATAATTCACCGAAAATCACAACTTGTATCAAGGCTTTCACGATCATTAACAAGTCAACAAGCCATGAACAAAAACTCAAATACAACGCCATCACCAAATTGCATCCGCCGTCCTCGAAATCAAACAAAAACCTACAAAACCTCAAACACCAAACTAAAATAATATTAAACACAACTATATTCAAATTAATTGAAATTAAAGTCCAAAAATAAATTGAACTTAAATAACAAAGTGTGAAAGTTATATTAACATGAAATTAAAAACAAAGTTCTAATACTTCTAAAAAACCCAAATAGAAAACTAACTAATTAAAAAAGAAATAAAATTCTAATTATCATCAAAAAAATAAAGTTCAACTTAATAACTAACTAATAAAATTAACCAAATGATAAAATCAGCACTATATAATTTAATCAACTTCTGAATTAAAATCTTAACCAAAGTTGAAAATTAATTCCAAGATTAGAGAAATGAAAATCAAATAAGAATAAAACAAGAGAAAGGGGCTGGTGATAACAGAAATCAATGGGCCTAGCCCGGTCCTCGAAGCAAACTGCAGATGGGGTGTGAATTAAGATACACGGTGATGAGGTGAAATACCCGGTGGGCTTATGGGTCCAGAATAAATAATAATCATATCAACAAATGAGTATTATAAACTCAACTAAAATAAAATAAATAAACAAAAGATAAGAAAATCCAGAAAAGGGGAAGTTCACGGTCATTTGAAACAGGGGACAAGCTTCCTTCGTCAACGATCCAAATCGGCGGTGGCTCCGACCAACTCGACCTCAATCGCAGCCGATTTCCTTTGTGTGCGTGCGGATCTTTGATCTGGCATCTCCTTCAACTCAATTTCTGATAAACCTTTCTCAAATCACCGGCGCCAAAGCTTCAATCAACGCGTCTGCGTCTCACTTCTCACGGCGGATTCCTCCGTTCTTGTTCTTCGACGCTTTCCCTGTTTCACTATTATTTTGTTTCCAATTCAAATTCTCCTCATCTCCTCTCTGATTCCGTCTCTGCTTGTTGTTGAATAAACAGGTTTGCGGTGGATCGAGATTTGAAGGTTGAAAATGGTTTATAGGTGGTAATGGTTGTTGAACAGAAGGTGAGTGGTTGTCGTTTGGTTCTAAGTTGATGGAGATGATGAAGTTGGTCACGGTTTGCGTTTACGGGATGTCGAGCGTTGGTTTGTGGGAAGGGGTTGCAATGAGTTTGTTGAAGGCGGTTTGGGTGGTATGGAGAATGGAAGCTGATGGAGTTGATGGTTCACGCGGAGGTTGTAAAGGGATTGTGTGCGTTTCTGTGTTGCTGTTGTTTGGAAGAGAATGGTTTGTGTAAGGTTTCTGGATTCTCAATCTAATCTCTCTGTTTCATCATCATCCTCTTATTTTCTCTGTTTCTTGGGTGGTTTTGTTTGATGTTTGGTTGTTGTTGAAGATGGAGAAGGTGTATTGTTGATGTTGGTGGTGAGATTGAAGGTTATGGTGGAGGAGGGAGTTGGCTTTGCATTAAAGGCCAATAAAATGAGGGTTGAAGTTGTGTGTTTGTAGAGATAAAAAACATTGGGGTGAGGTTTGTTTGAAGCAAGTGAAAGGTTATTGTTGTTGTGAGTGCAGAGTCAGAAAATGGTGCCTCCTATCAGTCCGTGAGGCAGAGTGTGAAGGAGGTTTGTTATGTTGCGGTGTGTTTGGTTGAAGAAGAGTGAGTTTGGGTGTTGGTTTGTTGAAGTTGTTGGTGGAGAAGTAAAAGTGCGTGAGGATGATGAGGAAAAGAAGTTTTCGGTTTTGCTGTGTGAAAATCTTGGAGTGTGTTGCGTGAGTGTGTGTTGTGTAGAAGGCCTCAAGAGTGATGGTGTTATTGGGTGAAGAGGAAAATGATGTGTGCTGCGTGTGATTGTTTTGGTGTTAGGTTGTTTTGAAGTGAAGGTGAAGATGATTTGTGAAAAATATATCTGTTGGAGTGTGATGAGTGGGGTCAGTTGTGTTGTACTATGAGTGAAAATATTGGAAAAAAAGAATGAAATCTTGGTTTTGCTTCTCTTTTTTTTAAAATAGCTAGGTCAAACTTCCTCTTTTGCAACATGGGCATGGACTTAAGTGGAATGGGTCCTGATTGGGTTTTGCTGAATTTTTGTATTTTTGAATTGTGTATGAAATGTAGTAGAAAAATATTGCTATGTAAAAAAGGAATTGGATTTGAAAAAAATGGGAAGTGTATATGGATTCAACATGGATATAAAAAAATGGATTAGAAAAATATAATTTTGGTAATTAACTTAAAAATGACTAGTGATGGATGTGAATTTATGGATAAAAAATGAAAAATAAATTGGTGAAAATTATGAAAAAAATATAAGGATAAATGGAATTAAATAAAATATGAACTTGAGATTGAATAATGAAAAATGAAAAATGGTTGATTGGATATGAGAAACGGTTATTAAATTGTGAATAAAAGGATGATGAAAACTCGATTTAAGGAATAGATGAATCCAAAACCAAACTCAAACTTTTACACACAAAACAAAACTGATTAAATGAACATAGCTATCACCAGATAACTCGCAACTACAACAAACAACTCTTCGAATTAATCCTCCACTGAATCTATGATCAAATCCTGAATCACTCTGAATCTGTTTGAATCAAACTTTGCGAAAATAAATCCATAGATGAACACGACTGAACCTTGGATACACCCTATCTGAGAAATAAACACTGAAACGAATAACTTGAATTTGAAGAAATCTCCTGAGATATTGAGAAAGAAGAAAAGCCTTGTAACTTGGCGAAGAAAAGACCCATAATTCACACTTCATTGCCAAATAAGTCAATATATAATCTTCAAACGTGAAACCCTCAAATACCACTTAATAAGAGAAATAAACCTTAATTCAGTGACAAAAGCAATATGAGGATGATACCCTTGATGGATGCATAACCGAAAATTTAAGTTCTATGATAATCCACAGATAAAAACGTGAAACCCAAATTCTTCAGAAAATGTGATCCCATGTCTCAGGAGACTATGCAAATGGTATGCATTCTAAATGTTAATGACCAAATGAAAATGCGAATGAAAGACAGGCGAAGAAAGAAAAACAGAGGGCAAATTTAGGGTGTCTACAATATGAAAAATGGTTGATTTCACCTTTCCCTCCACTTTTCCTTCCACTTTCCTTTCACACTTCCTTTCATTCTTTCCCTCTTGTTTTTCCACTTCAATTCCATTCCATTTCCTTTGGATGCTTCCACCATGTTCCACAGCCTTCTAGAGCATTCCATGGAATATTCCTTCTCCAACCCTAACCCTAACTAACTACAAACCTAACTCCATTCCTAAACCTAACTCCATTCCCAAACCTAGCTCCAAGCCTTGCCCCTATATAATCATTAATCACTTCAATGCAAAAAGTTCCCAATTTTTCACTCTCTCACAATTTCTAGAATCACTTTTTCTCTCTCACTTTTCATCCATTTCCCTTTTCACCAAAGCTTTTTTGAAGAAGCTCTTCAAGTTTCACATTGAAACTTGAAGATCTTAAAGCTTAGCCTCCAACATCCATTGATTTGTGCTTTGTAGAAGAAGAAGCTACTGGTTTTTGTGAAGATTTCGACTTATCGGAAGTGAAAGAAGTCTCAAGCATCAAGAACACATTTATTTTGTGGATTCACAGTTTTCTTGGTTTTCTCTTCGATCAAGCTCCGATTCTTGCAACATTCACCGAAGCACTTCTCCGCTTCGTAGGTTGGTGGTCTAAAATTACTTTTCCTTTAAGTTATTCTCTTCATCTCGCCATTTTGGCATTCTGTAAGTGTTTTTAGTATTTCTTGTGATCGATTACGTTTTTGTTATGTGTTGCTTACGATTTGTGGATTTTAATGGATTAGAAGTTAGGTTGTAGCTTGTTATAGGTTCTAGCATGTGTTAATAAGCCCTAATTGAGTAAAAATTCGTGTTAGCATGATTAGATGTGTGTTAGGTTTGTTTAGAAGTAAGATTGTGGCCAAAAGCACTTATTTCAAAACAATTTTTCACTTTCTGTTCAGCGTTAACCGGTTAACCAATTCGGTTAACACATGCGTTTTGCCACAAAATAGTGTTGTCTGGGGTCCGTTAACCGGTTAACCAATTTGGTTAACCGGTTAACGCTGTTAGTTTTTGGTTTTTTAGCTTATGTGCTTGCTTGTTATGGTTTCCTTTGTGCCTCTAATGTTCATACATGCTTAGGTACTAATTTTAGGGAATTTTCTTGGTTGGTTTCGACATCTCATTCCCCCATTTCGAGTCGTTTCGACGCGTTTCCGTTCATGTTGCATATTATGCATTTATGTGTTCATTTGTGTATAATTTGACTTCTTGCACTTTGTTGCTATGTCCACACACTTTTTGTCATGTAAATAATCATGTTGTATTATGTTTTTGCATCTTTCGCATAATTCGTTAACTCATTTGCATTTCATTGTATCAATATATATGTTGCATTTCACATAACCATGTATGTATGTGCATTTGGTTGCATTTGGTTGCATGTTTGATCATATCATTCACATCAATTCAATTCTGAATTTTGCATTGAGCTTGGCATTCTTGTTGATCTATCATGTTGCATATTCATGATCAATGCTCATTATGTTCATATGCCATGTTCATGTGCCATATTTTGCATACTTGTTGCATAATAAATCATGTGGTGCATTCTTGCATAATCCCTCAAAAATGCTCATATTCATTCAATTATGTATGTTGATCTATGTTCAAATGCATATTCATGATTAATTGGTACATTTTTCATTGAGTTTGTGCATTAAAAAATGAAAATAATCAAATCTGCATTTTACATTTCATAGCTGACCTTGCATATAGGTGTTGTAAAATACATGTTGTTTGTTATGTTGTTCATGTTGTATGTGACTTTTCTACACCTATCTTTTCATGCGGTATGCTGGCTGTAGAAAGTGGCTTGTGCTTTTCCTTTTGTTGGGTAGTTATTTGTGCATTTAGGGGCTGTAGTAGGTGCTGAATTTTTGTTTTTAGCATTTTTTAGTTCTTCTAGAATTAAGATAGAGTTTAGATTGAGTCCTAGAGTTATTAGGATTTAATTGGTGTGAGTTTGCTTTATTATTTTGAATAAAATGCACACTAATATTTGTTTTGTGGGGATGGAAAGGTATATTTCCTTACACCTTATCCTTTTTATTTTTTATGCATTCCCTTTATGCATTTAATTCACCTTTTACTTCCATATTTGTGATTGGTAGGTTTCCCCCTTGTTAGGACCAACTTATCTTCCTTAGGAAGTAAGTTGCATCCTTTTTCTTCTCTCTTTTCCTTTTGCTCCTTAGGATTAGAAAAGCCTCACTCACCATTAGGACCAACATTTTAATGAATAACTTAGGGTTGTATCTTAGTCCCCCTTAATTTTTGTCCTTTTCCGATTTGAGTCTTCTTTCTCATCTTCAAACAAAATCCAAAAAGACTTAATAAATTCATGAAAGGATCCCTTGTGTATAGCCTTACTTCATGGCGCACTTACATTCATTCCATCTTGGAATGGTGTAGGCTTGTCTAGCATGATGTACAAGTCTCTTCAAGGGGGTTTTTCACAAAGAAAACCTAAAAGATAGTTCTTCACAAAAGCTACAAAAACACTTAATAGAGTTCAACAAGCTAGTGAACTTAAACCATAATCCTAAGAAACAAGTCTTGGATAAATTATCCTTGCTTGGTATGCTTGTTCTATAATTCCATTTTGGAATGTAGTAACAAGTATACATTCCATGGAGAAGAGTTTGAATTCACTTCCTTGTGCCAAATTCATACAAAATTCATAAAAGACAACAACAAACAATAAGCGACTATCCTGCGGGAACTTCTCTTTCTCATCTCATTCATTTTGAACGCAAACTCGCGACGACTTGTCTCGCATGCAAGACGGTAAATACACTCGTACTAGACGAGCCTACAACACCTAAGCATAGACATACGCAGTTCCAGCCATAATAAAACACAAACAAATAGTTCCCTCCTGGTTAAGCGAACTACTTCGACTCTGATCCTCATTTTCCCGATGAGTGTCGCTCCCACCAAATGACACCTCGGGTCAGAAGGGGTACAGACGCGAACGGTCGACGAAAAGGGATGAGAACACACAGGGGTGAACTCAGAAGACAAGAGTCGCCAGCTAGGCATTTTTTATCCCGGAGGAAAGGTAATGCTGCATAGACCTAGAAAGATATGGATAAGACGGTTGCGAATCAGAGAGACTGAGAAAGGGGGTTGGTTACAACCTGGGAAGGTATTAGCACCCAGATTGTCCATCGTACTCGACGGGATCCATGCTTAAAAGATTTGTGTTTTAAAGGGGTAGTGTCAGGGCTATCTGTGTATCAAAGCTGGAAATAATGCAAGTGTCAGTGTAAAAGAAATATGAAGTGTATAAGTAAAGTGTCAGTGTAAGAACAAGAATGAAATGCTCAAGACTATGAGGCTAAAGAATGATGCTGGAAGAGGGGGGAATATACAGGGACTTTTGTTCGATAACTATTAAGTTATGCCTACGTATCCTCTCGTGCAATGATGAAGTCAGAACACCGTAGTTCGACCCAAAGAGCCTGAAAGATAAATTGACTTATGAACTGCTTACTTGTCTATGCTCAAGTGTATGACCTGTCTGGCTCAGGTGCAAACTGTCTTGCATTAGACGGAAGAAGCGAGTTCTCGTTTGTGAGTGAATGAGATGAGAAAAGAATCCCGGAGGAGACGATTATTGTTTGTTTTTGTATTTTTAATCTTTTATTGCTATTTGGAGTTTGTCATAAGTAGATGAGCTTAAGCCTAAACCAAGGGTTAGTAAACTCATCACATCCTCCCTCTGATTAGGGGTAATGAGGATACCTTAAGTGTGAAGTCAGCATCTCACACTTAATCACCCTGATGCAGGATTAAGATCATTAACCTACTTGTGATTATTTAGATTTTTTTTGTTGTTTTTGTTTAGTGTTAAGTAATGAGATTAAGCCATAATCAAGGATTTAACAGTCTCATTACACCATCCTAATAGAAGGATAATAGATGAGAATGTTTAAGCTGAGAAAGGCTCCTCAACTTAATCCATGATTAGGGATTGACCTCATGACAAAACAAAGCCTTTATTAAGTGGATTTTAGTTAATGATAGAATGAAGAAGTGATTTTTATGGTTTGTAAGACAACTTGAGGGGGACTTGTCCATTAACACTAGGGTTAGTCCTTCTTAACCAATTAAGGAAGAATTAGAACCCTAATGCAAGGCCCAAGTTACAAGCTTGATGTCTTAGTGATTATTAGGTGAATTGATTAAACGATTTAAACACATTAAGGGTTTAACACTTAGGATTAAAGTTATACACTCCATCCTAATAGAAGGATGCAGGCATAAGCTTAATCACAAAGCCTTAAAGCCTTTAGGGTTTAGTCCCTGACTATGAGATGAGAAGAGAAGACTCAAAGATGACTCAAAGGTAAAACTAAATGGGGGGACTAATCAAACCCTAATTGTTATCATACTTGGGGATCCTAGGGTTTGTGAGGCTTAATAGAGAAAGAATCTTCAAAGAAACCACCAGGGAGGAAGCAGATGAAAGGAGCAAGAAGCATAGAGAAGCAAAACAACTTGCTCCACTCAAGAAGACAAGTTGCTTGAAGAAAGAAAGTGAGATGAACAAGAATGAGCAAGCTCAATCCAATACACATACAAAAATACAGCAAAGGAAGTAAGAAAGAGATGAAGAGAAAATGTGAGAAGTGAAGGCAAATTCACTTCTCAAACAACTTACCACCTGAAATGTTAGCACAAGAAAGTGCAATGTAATGCAAATGAGATGAAATGTGATGATGCAAACCAAAACCAGAAGCAATTGTATGATGATAATGATGCTAAGAGATGATGCAAACATGTGGCAAGACATGAGAATGATCATACAAGCATAAAGATGCAAATAAGGCATGTTTTGAACCATGAAAAGTACATGAAAAGTTATGAAATGTAATGAACATACAACATGGCAAATGAAAGATGAAATGATCAAACATGATTCTAATATGTCCTAAGATGTATTATGAATCAAATGAATGCACAAACTGTCATGGCAAGTCATGGTATGCAAGCAAATTGAAGATGGATGCAAAGGAAGACATAAATTAGGGTTACATGCATCACACAAAGCAAAAATCCAAAACCAGAAGCAAATGACATGATAAAAATTTGAAAATGCAACCAAAGATACCCTAAACCTACACAAACTCACTGCCTAAAGGAGAGGATCCAACTCTTAACCTATTGAAAGTTATGAATTTCCTAAAATTGCTAGGGTTTTAAGGTACCTTGCCAAGAAAAATGCCAAACAAATTGAAAATGCAAGATCAAATCAAATAAAATTTATCCTATAAACTACATGTTATGCAAGAGGCAATGCTAAAAGAATCATCATCCAACTCTCAATGGTTAGGCAGAAATGAATTTTTGAAGTTTGAAGCAAAATATTGCCTTGAAATGAAATAAAATCCAATGAAAATGATCAAAAGGTATCAAGAACAAAAAAGAAATTTGGTTTGAGAGTTGGACAATGTTTCTAAATGTTTTCAAATGCTATATGAATTTTTTTGTGATTTTTAAATACCTAAAAGTATTTTTAATTAATTAATTTTCATTAACTAATTAAAAATAAACATTTAAATGATTTAAAAATAATTTTCAGTGCAAAAAATAAAAATAAAAATATTTTTGGGTTTTAAAAATTAATGAAATGTTTGACAAAAAATTTCATAATTTTTAAATGGTTTTTACTATTTTAAATAAAATGAGAAAGAAAATGCAAGAAAAATGAAATTAAAATGAAGTTTAATGAGAAGTCAACAGATCCAGTGGCTGAGGTTTGAATGGGACGCGCGGGAGTTGACTGGCGCCAGATCTTGTGGCTGAGATTCAAACTGGCAGGATTAATTTATAAACTTAATTAATTAGGTTAATGACGTGGATTAGGGTTTAATGAAATCATCCTGGCCATTGAAACGCGCGGGAGTCAACAAAAGTCAGCCAGATCAAGGGTCCACATTTAAACTTTGCCCTAAACGCATTTAACACACTAATGACTCTCAGGTGGCCGGAAATGACCTCCGGTCATCTTCTCCGGCCACCTCTCCCCTGAGATTTCTCTAAAACACTCCCTAGGTCAAATCAAACCCCCCAAATCTCCAAAAATGATCCCCAAACCCCCTAGAGAAAGAATCCAGCACCAAATTTCATTTATTTTTCACCAACAACAAGGTTCGAACAAAAACCTAAAATTGAACAAAATTTCAGAACATGCATACACACTCAAAACTCAACCATTTTTCATCATTCAAAGTTCATTGTGATCAGTGGAACACACTCTACCATTCTACAACTAAAGAAACAAGTTCTGGAAAAATGTTTCAAGAAGGTACCTGAGCTTGAGCTTTCTCAGCTCTGGACTTTCAGGCCTCCTCTCTTTGTGCAAACCACTCCCCTTGACCTCCTGATGAAGTTTTGATGCTTGGAAGGAATTTCTTTTGGCTGGTTTGTGAGATTGCAAGCCAACTGGTCAGAAATCGTGTTTTGTTTATGTGAGGTTTTTGGCTGTTCCAATGGTTGGTTTGTGATCAGTGAGTCATTTTGAGATCAATGGTGAAGTTGGTTTGAAGAATGGTTGAGTGAGCTGAGAGATTCGAATGGTTTTGCAAGTTGAAGGATTTTTGATAGCTATGGCAATCTGAGGTTTCAGCTTGTGTTGGGTGGTGTGTTATGTTGCATTTGGTCCACTTATCACTACTAGAGAGGTCAGAGGAGTTGGTGTGCCCTATTGTGATTGGTATGGGTCTTTATGCAAAAAGTCAAGTTTTGTGTAAGAGAGGTATGGGTCAATGGTAGGCCAAGTACAAGAGGGGTGTCCTGCGTAGCAAGGAATGAGGAGGACCATGGGATCAGTTTTGAAGTCAATTAACAAGTGGATTAGGGTTTGTATGATGTTTTGCAACTTTAATCAACTTTGACCCTTTTGAAGTTTCTTGATCCATAAGTCATGAAGATGGGCAAACTCTTGATGCAATCTGACTTTTAAGCTTTGGTTTATGGTTGTGAAAATATTAGAAGTAACTTTGAGGTTTCAATTTGCCTTGGCAAGGGATTTTGCAACTTTGCCTCTTTGGTAGAAAACTTGAAATTATGTGATTTTCTTCAACTTTGACAAGCCATAACTTTTGATCCAAAATGAATTAGAATGAGTTCTTGTACTTTTTGAAAAGGGAAATATCCATTCTACAACTTTCATGACCAAAGTTTTCCCATTTGAAGCTTTTCTGAATAAAAAAGAAAGGGTTGAAAAAGTTTCCCAAAATGGCAAGTTTCCATTATAAGTCATTTTCCAAAAAAGGCAACTTTGCAAATGGCTTGAAATTACTCAAATTTGTGAACTTCTAACATCTTCTATGATCAAATAAAGACCATACACAATCAAAATGATGAATAACACCCTTTGGTTGGGTCATTGGGGGCCTCAGATGCCCTGATTTTACACTGACTTGCTCAAGAAGTCAACTCTTGATCAGATGCCTTCTCCATGGAATTTCTTCATGAAAATTGATATGCATGATCCCTATACCATATATAGACCAATAGAAACAAGAATGACCAAAAAATTTGGAGTTATGGCCTTTGAAACCAAAACCCTAATTCTAGGTCATCTGTACAGTTAAACCTGGCTCTGCTTCCATGCCTTTCTCAGCTCTTGTGATTCTTTGACTTTCTTGACTTTGTGAGGATACAATATGATGCTTGAACATACATGGACCCCTTTGAAGTGATTGATGACCTTTGGAGTGGCTCAAATGGCTCAGGGAGAGCTCAGATCACAAACTCTAGATGCAGATGACTTTGAATCAATGCAGTGAATCAAAAAATGTGGTATGAGATGCTATGATTGAATTTATGCATATGAAAAGATCACAAGCCATGGTGTGAATGGGTGAGGGAAAATTTGGGGTGTTTACAATGAGGTACGTAGGCATCGGGGTAGGGTCCGTTCGAGCACATTCGTTATTTTCCCTACATTTCCCTCCTTTCCTTCCATTTTCCTTTCCAGTTCCCATTCTTATTACCATTCTCATCCTAGTTAGCAGTTTTGTTCAGTAACACCCATATTCATTTACCCTTTGAAACAAAACAAGCAAGTGTGGATCCCGTCGGGTACGGCGGACGGTTGTAAACACCCCAAATTTGCCCTCACTTTTTCTCACACCATGGTTTGTGATCTTTTCATATTGCATTTGCATAAGTATATCATCTCACATTGCATAAACAACTTCATCAAATCATTGCATGACTGCCTAGCTAGGGTTTGTGATCAGATGAATCTAAGAAGTGATCTGAGCCATCTCAAAGGCCTTGAAGCTTGTCAAGATGGTCCATGAGTGTTCTATGATCATTTTACACCTCCAATATTATTTTGAAGTCACAAAGTCTCAGAGGATTGCACAGAGGTCCGGGCAGGCTAGGGTTTTCTACACAGATGACCTAAAATTAGGGTTTTGGGTTTGAGGCCCTTAACCTCAAGTTTTTTTGGCCATTCTTGATTCCATTGGTCTTAATATGTTATAAGGACCATGTGTACCAAATTTGATGAAGAAATTCATTGTGGAAGTCATCTGATCAACTGGTAACTTATTGTGCAAGAAAAGTCAGAATCAGGGCATCTGAGGCCACCACCAATGGTACCAAAGGGTCATCTTCATCATTTTGAGGTTCTGTGATCTTTGTTTAATCTTAGAAGTAGTTAGAAGTTCACAAGATTGAAGAATTTCAAGCCATTTGCAAACTTTCCATTTTTGGACATGACTTGTAATGAAAACTTTCCATTTTGGGAAAGATTTTCAACCTCCTCTTTATTGATCAAAAAGGCTTCAAATGAAAAATCTTCAAACATGAAAGTTGTAGATTGGATCTTGCCATTTTCAAAAAGTACAAGAACTCCTCTTGATTCATCCTAGAACTCAAGTTATGGTGTTTCAAAGTTGATAAAAATCTTATAACTTTCAAGTATGTGCCAAAGAGGGATTTTTGCAAAATCAAGTTTCAAGACTTCTAATGACCTCTAATCCACTTCTAAGCATTATAATATGATAACACAACATTGATTGATCAGAATTGTGCCAAGAATCACAAGTTTTCATGCCTTGCACTTCAAAAAATTTCAAAGAGGGAAATTTGCAAATACATGATATCACATGAATCAAGCCATCCAGCTCACAAAATCTGATCCAAGGGCCATCCTTGAATGAAGTTGAGGCAGGACAAGCCTTGAAATCTCCTTTGACTCGTGTCATGCTCTCTATGACACAACATTGACTTTTTTTTCAAAATACACCATTCCAATCAAACTGTGCCACACCAACTCCTCTGGCCAATCAGTATATCTTATGCAAACCTCAAGCAACTCAAAACACACAACATTGAAGCCTAAAACCTCTCATACACTCAGAATCCCAAAAATTTCAAAAAACCTTCATCTCTTCGAATCTCCCTTTACAGCCATCAAAACTCACTCATTCTTTCACCATGCATCTCAAAATCAATCATAGAACACAAACCAACCATTACAATGGCCTGAAACACTCCACAACACAAACACGATTTCTGAGTTATCAGAACCAAACATCACAAACTAGCCATTTAAAACTTGTTATAAGCCTTCCAGAAGCATCAGGGTGATCATTGGAGTGGGTTTGCACAAGGAAGAGGTCCAGAAAGCTCAAACTTGGAAAGCTTCATCTCAGGTATCATCCAATAACAAATTTTCCAGAACTCTATTTTAAAGTTAAAATGTGAAAGAGTATGCTTCCCTGGTCATTGTTATGTGATTACTTTTGAAAATGGTTGAAAATTAAGCATGTATGAAGCTTCTGAAATTTTTCCCGTAAAATTTGTTTGATTCGATTCATGAGATTGATGCAATGTAAATGAATTTTGTGGCTTGATTCTTGCTTAATGTTGTTTGGGGGTTGATTCTGGATATTTTGGGGGCTTGGGGTAGCTTATAAAGAGAGATAAGGAAGAAGAGTGGCCAGAGAAGACGATCGGAACAATGTTTCGGTCGCCTGAAAAAGATTAGGGTTTAATTTAGGGTTAATTAGCCAGGTTTGAATTCTGACCATAGGATCTTGTTTCCCGCGCGCACGAATGGCCCAGATCCATTCACTTAACCCTAATCCAGTTTAATTAATTTAATTAATTTTAATTAGCTCAGAGTGAATCCTGACCATCCAAACACGCGCCAGTCAACCAGTTCAAATCCTGGCCTTAGATTTTGTATACTTTCTATTTATTTTATTTTTCTTGCATTTATCTTCACATATTTATTAAAAATAGCAAAATATGTTTAAAAATCTCATTTTCTGCATTTTCACTTTAAATATTTTTCTAAACTCAAAAACATTTTTATTTTTAATTTTTGCATTAAAAAAGTATTTTTAAATCATTTAAATGTTTTATTTAATTAATTGATTGATTTTAATTAATTAAAAATACATTTAAGTATCTGAAAATCACAAACAAAAATCATGAAGCATTCTCATACATTTAGAAACATTTACAAACTCATAACACAAATTTCTTTTTAGGTTTGATCATGTTTTCACAATTTTCTTTGAATTAGGGTTCATAAAATTCACATTTTTCTAACCCTAACTTGAAAAACAATTTTTGATCAACCATGATGAGTTTGAACTTGGTTCTTTTAACATACTTTCACACATTGCATCTAGTATCTAGGTTATTTAACTCATATTTTTGCATTTCATTTTAAAATTGTTTTGAATTTTTCCTTTAGAATCACCCCAAAAACCCTAGTTAACTTAGGAAATTCATAACTTCCTCTAGGTTTAGCTTTTGATCTCCACCTTTGGGGAGTGTTCTTATATGTGTTAGGGGTTTGTTTGAGTTCAATTTCAAATTTTTATCATGATGTATGCTTCTGTTTTTGTCATTTGCATCTCATACATTCATAAATCCCTAATTTCTCATGTTCATTTGCATTCATCTTTGCATAATTCAATCATATGAACTTGCCATGACATTCCATGCTCTTGTATTCCATCTTAGACGTCTTAATACATGTTAGAACATTGTTTGATCATTTCTTCATTCATTTGGTATGTTTTGCATTCATTACATTTCATGTGCATCCAGGTGTTTCTAAGTTTCTAACATGCTTCCTTTGCATCTCATCTTTTGTATGATCATTCATATGCATCATGTATGACTTTGCATCATTGCATAACACATTTGTATAGCATATTCACTTCTAGTTTTGGTCTTTGCACCTTCATTTGCTTTATTTCCTTTTGCTTTGCATCTCACACTAACCTTTCAGGGGCTTATGATAAGTTGTTTGGGATGTGGATTTGCCTTCACATCTCACCTCTTCTCATCTCTTCGTATGCATTTTTTACTTGTCTTTGAAGTGAACTTGCTTCACTTGTGTTCTCTTGTTCTTACTTTCTTTCTTTTAGGTTACTTATCTTCTCCGGGAAGTAAGTAACCTATTCTCCTCTCTTCTCTTTTTCATATGTTTTTTCTTCCTTGGTGGCCTTCTGAAGATTCTTTCTTTAAGCTTCACAAACCATAGGAACATCCAAGCATGATAACTTTAGGGTTGTATATAGTCTCCCTTAGTCTTTTACCTTTGAGTCTCCTTGAGTCTCTCTTCTCATCTCATAATCAGAGGCTAAACACTTAAAGCTTTAGGACTTTGAATTAGGGTTATGCTTGCATCTTTATCTTAGGATGGAGTGTATAACTTTAATCCTTAGTGTTAAACCTTTAATTTGTTTACACTTCTTAATCAAAACACCTAATAATAATTAAGACTTAAGCTTGTAACTTGGGCCTTACGTTAGGGTTCCATCTCTTCCTTATGGTTAAGAGGGAATAACCCTAGTGTTTAATGGACAAGTCCCCCTCAAGCTAGTCTTACAAACTTAAAACTCACTTCTTAATCTCATCTTTTAATTAAAATCCACTTTAATAAAGGCTTGTTATCTAATGAATTTAGTCTCTAACCATGGATTAAGTTGAAGAGTCTTCCTCAGCTTAAGTGTTCTAATTTATCATCCTTCTCTTAGGATGGTGTAATGAGTTCATTAATCCCTAATTAGAGATTAAACTCATTACTTAACACTAAACAAAAAAAAAACACTTAATAATTACCAAGTAGGTTAATGATCTTAATCCTATATCATCATGGTAATTAAGTTGAGATCTTCATATCATGCTTAAGTAGGCTCATTATCCCTTATCAGGGGTGATATAATGAGTTTACAAACCCTTGATTTAGGCTTAAGCTCATTATCCTATGCAAAACACCAAAAACAATAAAAAACTGAAAACACAAAAACAAACAATAATCGTCTCCTCCCGAATTCTTTTCTCATCACACTCATTCAAAAAACGAGAACTCGCTTCTTCCGTCTAATGAAAGACAGTTAGCACTCGAGCCAGACGAGTCACACACTTGAGCATAGACAAGTAAGTAGTTCACAACACTACCCCATTGAGTCGAACTACGGTTTTCTGACTTCCTCATTGCACGAGAGGATACGTAGGCATAACTTAACGGTTATCGAACAAAAGTCTATTTGTCTTCACCCTCTCTTTTGGCCTGACACTCTGTACTTTCCTCCCTAGCTTTTCATACATAGTCAGCACATACACTACCCCCTTTTGAAACGCAATCTAGTAAGCATGGATCCCATCGAGTACGACGGATGATCTGGGTGCTAATACCTTCCCAGGTTGTAACCAACCCCCTTTCTCAGTTTCTTTGGTTCGCAACCGTCTTATCCATACCCTTCCAGGTTTATGCCACATAACCTTTTCTTCGGGATAAAAATTCCTAGCTGGCGACTCTATTCAACCTTCAGCCTCCAACATCGCCGACCGTCCGTGTCTGCACCGGGACGAGAGTCCGGGGAGCGACAACGGTCTGGAGTGCTAATATCTTCCCAGGTCGTAACCGACTCCCGAACCTAGATCTTTGGTTTGCAGGACCTTGTCCTTTCCTTCTTCCTCAGGTTTGTGCAGCATTACCTTTCCCGTTCCTTCGGGATAAAAATGTCTGGCTAACGACTCTACCTTTTCTGCGCCACTTTCACGTTTGTACTAGGATGAAAATCCCGGGAGCGACACTCGCTAAGTTGAAAAACCCGAAGGGCGACTTAGGAAAAAATGAGAGTCTCGGTGGATTGAAAACCCGAAAGGGCGGTCCAGGCTAAAGTTAGAGACATAAACAGAAATAATTATCCTGGTAGATTGAAAACCCGCAAGGGAAATCTAGGCAAAAATTAGGTATCTTGGCAACTAACTACATCATATCAGATTTGATCACTTGAAACAACCGGAAATTTTGGATTCTATTCCCTAGTAAGGTTGCCCATCAAAGGTTCTTATTCAATCATGCTTGACTGAAGTTCCAAGTAAAGTGGAGTTCAAAGTTGTTAGGGAGAATAGTGATCATTGTATTTCAATGTAGCCTTGTTCCATGTATATACAATTTTTCAAAACATGTTTGATTATTACTGGAATTGTTGATGTTTTGAATTGTTTTGGCATGGAGAAGGGATTTTCCCGTAAGCTACAATTTCCTAGACTGGTATAGCTCGCTCAGCAAGCTGTCCCTCGCTCATCGAGATTTCCAGGAAGATTTTCGCTCAGCGAGACCTGTAGGTTGAGTTTTTGGTGTTTAATTCATAAGTTGTGATCCGTCGGTCCGATTATTGCGTTCCGCATATCGTTGTAAAGCTGAAAACATTTGCTAACTAATAAAGCCGAAAAATGTTAATTATACCCGACTTTTACCCAACTTTTCCGATAAACCATAATTATGTAAAATTGAGGAATTTGGGTATTAGCCTTTGAGGCTCGATTGAGAATTGAGGCGTGAGATCATTGTGAGAATCGAACGGAAGAAAAGACAATGAGTTTATGGTGAGGATTGTTTAATAGTAATAATTAAAATAAAATGTTAGAACTATATGTTCGGAAACTATAAAAATTGAAAGTATCAAGATTGGAGAGAGAGATAGGAAATCTTACCATAAACCAATAGTGTGGCCTAGTTTGTAACTCGACTTCTTAGATGACATAACTCGTGTGAATGGCTAGGTTCACCCTAGATTGTATGAACCACTAGCGTGTTATATACTAGATCCTCTGTAATAGTCTTGTGTAAGTCTTGAGGTGGGTAATGTTGAGTCCCATGTGAAGCATTTGTAAGGTCTAGAGGGGTGTATTGCACGGTGTCGCTCCCGGGATTTCCATCCTGGTACAAACGCGAAAGTGGCGCGGAAGAAGAATAGATAGAGTCGCCAGCCAGGCATTTTTATCCCGAAGAGAGGGAATGGTAATGCTGCACAAACCAGAAGAAAGAAAGAGGAAGGACACAGGTCCTGCGAACCAAAGAGACTGGGCTCGGGAGTCGGTTACGACCTGGGAAGGTATTAGCACCCAGATCGTCCGCCGTACCCGACGGGATCCACGCTTGCAAAGAAACTGTTTCAAAGGGTGAGGGTATGAAAAATGCAGCAAAAGAAAAGAAAAAGAAACTGGAACTGGAAAAGAAATGAAATAAGAAAAGAAAAGGAAAAATGTAGGGAAAATAAAGATTGTGCTCGAACGGGCCCTACCCCGCTGCCTACGTACCTCATCAGGATAATGAGGATCAGAGACGCCGTAGTTCCCCTAACTAGGGGTACTAAAAGGAAATTGCTTGTGAATTAAGGCTTGAACTGCCTATGCCATTGCTCAGGTGTTGCAGGCTCGGACGACGAGTGCGTAACCGTCTTGCAAAATGACAAGTAGGAGCAAGTTCGCGTACGGAGCGAAGGAGATGAGAAAAGAATTCCCGAAGGAAAGACGCTTATTGTTTGTTTTGTGTTTTTTAGAAGCTTTTATGAGTGTGTCACAAGGAAGTGAACTCAAACTCTCACCAATGGAATGTGCACTTGTCACTACATTCCAAGATGGAATAATAGAACAAGCACACTCAAGTAAGGAGAAGATCCCCAAAACTTGAACCCAAAGATTAGGGCTTAGGCTCACTAACTTGCTTAATTATTAAGTGTTTTTTGGTTATTTACATGAAGAAGTGTTTTTTATGCTTTTCTTTATGAAGAAGATACCTTGATCAGACTTGTGCATCACAAGGTAAACATGTACTATCCCAAGATGGGAAGACTACAAGCATACCTCATGGAATAAGGCTATGGATCAATGCATCACTTCACATTTATTAAAGTGTTTTCTTTTTAAGAGTTATGAGATGAGAAGAGAAGAAGAACCAAAAGATCTCAAAGGTAAAAATTCTAAAGGGGGACATAAAATAATCCTAAGTATTCACATGCATGGAAGTCCTAAGAGTTAGTGAGGTTTCTATCCTAATGAAGGAAAAAAGAAGAAGATAGAAGAAGGGATGAGAAAGGCCTAAGCCCAACAACAAAGGGTTAGTAACATAAACATAAGAGGAAGATGAGAATTGGAGATGTGGAACTCAATTCCCACATCTCTCACTTACCATCGCCCCTGCAATGTTAGCAAAAATCCAGCAAAGTGACCAACACAATCATGGAATTAGTCATGCTCAAAGGTTCTTGTGAACAAGAATCAAACATCATGCCAAACGTTGCAAGTACACGACTTACGCGTCGAAAACATGAAAGCATACATCAACCAGCAAGCAAATCACCCTAAAATATCATGCTTAATGATCATACGATGATCCAAGGCAATTAGAACAAGCAAAGGGATCAAACAAGCTCAAAACAACACTAAAAAGTCATTCTGCTTCAGTGTTAACCGGTTAACCATATGCGTTAACCGGTTAACCAGCTCAAACCTGCACAAAATACACACAAAACAGGGGCGTTAACCGGTTAACCATATACGTTAACCGGTTAACACTGATAAAACAGCAGCAAATCCTGCAGAAAACAGCATCTCAAAACAGCTTATTCAAATAAGCTTGCACCAGACCAGCAATCAATTACACATGGAAAATTAGATCAATTCACATTAATCCATATCATTAAGCTCATGAACAAATAACATTCGGATCCGGATACAAATCGAACAATCAATTCATGCAACACAATCAAATACACAAACACATGGTGGATCTAAAGCACAAGCATGCAAATAAGCTAAAAACAGAGCTAGATCTGAAATTAACCAACCTACAAAGCTGAGGTATGCTTTGGTAATTGTTGATTGAGCTGAAAACAGTAGATCTCGCGCAAAACTTCGAAGATCCGATGCTAAGCTCCCCACTCCATGCAAAATAAATGCAAGAACAAGCTCTTGATGCAGAATTTTGGATCCAAAAGCACTTCTAGATCTCAAACCAGATCTGAATCTCCAATAAAACCAGCAAAAAGATGCAAAGAAGCTATGAAAGGAGGTTTAGTTCCAAGATCTACACACCTCAAGGCAAGGTTGTGTGATCTTCAAAGAGGAACTTTGAGTGATTTGGAAAATTGGGAGAGAAAAGTGAGAGAATTGTGAGTGAGAGGGATGAAAATTCAGAAATGAGAGTGAAAAATGAGTGAGAGCCCCCTTTGGTTTGGAAGGAAATGGAATAAATATGGTTTAGGTTTGGGGCCCAAAATTTTGGTTTGGGATCCAAAATTATGGTTTGGGATTAGCTTAGAAAGTGATTTGGATTTAGGGTAGGAATGAGGCTTGGATAAATGCTCTAGATCCTTCTCTCAAATTCAAATTTAATTCAAATGAATAAAAATTGGAAAATTGGAAAATGGAAACAAAACACACATGCTGAAAATGCTGCTGGAAATTCAAATTTCGCAGCTGTTAACCGGTTAACCATATGCGTTAACCGGTTAACGCATGGAAAATTTGAATTTCCCTCCCTTTGGTGGGAACCTTCAAAAATAGACCTGCACCAACCGTTTCAAGCAAATTTTGATCCATCTTCTCTTTCTAGGGCTCTGAACATGATACCAGGCTTGTGCAAAATGATCCTGTGAGATTCTTGCCAGATCACCATGCTCTTGATTTTGACTTGCAGATTCAGATTTTCCCAGATGACCGATCATATGCCTTATGCTGGAACATGCGAGTGTTATGCCTCATTTTTCTATGCTAAATGATAAGGATATGATATGCTCATGATGATTATGATATGATAATGATGCTAAACAAGAAGAGGGCAAATTTGGGGTGTTACAGCTGCCCCTATTCAATCAACTGTTAATCTGAAAAGGATGAGAGCAACGGCTATCAGACATTCGAGATAAACTGTGATTGAATACCAGGAAGACCTGAAATTTGCACTCTGACGAAGAATGCAACACTGGGAAATAAACCCGACCAGATAACGCTCTGGGGATAAGAAGGAGAGAAAAAGCAGACGAGCTTCTTCCAAGTTGAAATTGATATCTGAAATACTATCATGCTGACAGACGAGTCTTCGCATGACCTGTGACGCCAGGTGCAGAGAGCGGACGAGCCCTTAAGGATCTTCAAAGTAACCTGAGATGGACGAATCTCCTTCACTAATCCTTACGCAGATAAGTGGAATAAGACGGACGAGTCTTCTTCGGATAACCCTTACGCAGGCTCCGGGAATGCATATAAGTCTGTGGGATAGACATGCAATCAAGGTAGACGAACCTTCCTCATATATTATCCGCGGATATATGGCATAAGACAGACGAGTCTTCTGAGCAAACCTGTTACGCCAGGTGCAGCAACCATAATAATTGGTGCTTGAGACGGACGAGCCTCCCTCGGATTTACCTGTTACGCCAGGCCCGGTAACCATTTCGACATTTAATTCCCACTGTCAGGATTTTAAACCTCTTCAATACAGACGAGTATTGGATGATCATCAAGAGAACACAGACGAGTGCCAATAGTCAAAGATACAGACGAGTATCGGACGATGATCTGAGAAACACAGACGAGTGCTTCAGGCGATGATACAGACGAGTATCAGCCACTGGTATAGACGAATACCAGAAATTCAAACACAGACGAGCATTTGAAGTAGCAACAGATATATCAGGGTAAACAGCAAATCTTCACATTCAGGCGCAAGCTAGCACAGACGAGTGCTGAGTATGATACAGACGAGTATCCAGGCAAAGCAGACGAGCTTCAGAACACAAACGACTTCTGGGGGATAAAAGCAGACGAGCTTCAAACACACACAGACGAGTGCTGGACAGTTGCAAACGAGCAACAACAGAGAATACATATCAAGGCACAGACGAGTGCAGCGAAGGATCCAATACCAAACACAGACGAGTGTTGGAAGGTTGCAGACGAGCAACAGCAAATATCATCTCAGAACACAGACGAGTGTTGAGGAGTTGCGGACGAGCAACAACGGAGGCATCATGACACAGACGAGTGTTGGAAATTGCAGACGAGCAATAACAAGGTAATCACTTCAAAACACAGACGAATGTCGAAAATTGCAGACGAGCAAACAGCAACACAGAGCTAACACAAACGAGTGTTGAAAGATGCAGTCGAGCAGCCATAAAGCAGTGATATGTCCTCGCTGGGGAAACTTGCTTAGGGATAACACATACGAGTGTTGAAGATTGCAGACGAGCAGTAAACGAATGCCTGATCGGCAACAAGAGATACAACTCTGCAGGGGAGAAAAAGTCAAGAGGTCTGGATACCCACTCCGACTGAGGTGATGAATACCTGGCTGCATCATCAAATAAACCAACAATAGGGCAAATCTGCTGGGGAATATTTCACGGACGGAGGTGAAAATCAAATATGAACTCTGTGGGAACTAATCATCTTCAGACTTAGCTGGGGAAGCTTCCTGGGCGAATACTCTGACTGGGGAGAGCATCCGATGATTCAAGACTCTGAAGGGATATCAGGCCCTCAAGCACCTGACAGGCAAGGACTCTTGCTGGGGAATAATCTTGTTGATGATAAAATACTGTCAATTCCACCTCTGATGATGACATGCTCTCAGGTATTTGCTAGGCACACTCCGCTGGGGAAGAACGGAATATTACTTCACTTGGGAAGAAGAACCTGCTTGGGCTGCTGCCAAGACTTAGTCGGAGGAAAATATCTATTTAGACAAGCCAGGCTTTCAGCTACCTGCTGGAGAAGAAAAATCTCTGCTTGGGGAGATACTCTACTGGGGGAGAGTAAATTGCTTGATGTGACGCCATCCTGCAACCTGCAACAACAGAAAACACACGTGTGTCCCGGGGATTTGCATGGCGTGATCTGTTCATCCATTATCACCCGACACTCAAAGAGGGTTACAGTTTCCCTGCATGTCAGTTTTCTTTTCAAGATTATCACCATGTTTAGATGCAATGCTATTTTTTTGCCAAAAATTCAGGACATTTTGCAAACAAAAATAAACACACACAGCTTTCTGACTGAATATTATTTTTATTGAATGGCCTCTAAATAGGCAAAGATTTACATCAGGAAGCAACCACCTGGAAAGAGGTAGCCACTATAAAAATTGAGAAAAGAAACTATCCTAATGGCAATGTACACGGCATTCCAAGGAGTTCCATTTCTGCTATGACCTGCATGTCTTCAAGACTCTCCATTCTGCTTTGGCTTTCTGAGAAGACAAGGGGACTGTTTCCTATCTTTCCGATATTGTCAAACCGTACGAAACGATGACGTGGTTCAGATAACTTGGATCACAGTTGTTCGCTTATTCCCTTATTTTGCGTGGATCGCCCTCTCGGGTTTTCAATCCACCGGGATACCCTTTTTTGCCTGAGCTGTCCAATGGGGCTTTTCAACTCAGCGGGTGTACATTTTTTTTTTGTTTATTTTCCCTAATTTTTGCCCGAGCTTTTTATTCTGTTTTTAGCTCGCCGGGATGCCCTTTTCTTGCCTGGACTTACATTTTGTTTTTGTGTCCAGCGGGTCTCTTTATGCGAAGTATTTTTTAACTGCGTCCGAGTTGACAGGGGATGGGAAGTCTTCTCCATCCATAGTGGTGAGCATCAGTGCCCCTCCTGAGAATACTTTCTTCACTATGAATGGTCCTTCGTAGTTTGGGGTCCACTTGCCCCTGTTATCTGAACCTGGAGGAACGATCCTCTTCAATACAAGCTCTCCCACTTGATACTCTCGAGTACGTACTCGTTGATCGAATGCCCGCTTCATTCTCCTCTGATAAAGCTGACCATGACAGATAGCCGCTAATCTCTTTTCCTCAATTAGGCATAGCTGATTGTAACGAGCACGCACCCATTCAGCCTCATCCAGTTTGACGTCCATCATCACACGCAGTGAAGGAATCTCTACTTCAACAGGCAGGACTGCTTCCATGCCGTACACTAGAGAGAAAGGAGTTGCCCCTGTTGATGTCCTGACCGACGTTCGGTACCCATGCAAAGCAAACGGTAACATCTCATGCCAATCCTTGTAGGTGACAACCATTTTCTGCACAATCTTCTTGATATTCTTGTTAGCTGCCTCTACCGCACCATTCATCTTTGGTCGGTAAGGAGAAGAATTGTGATGCTGTATTTTGAAGTCCCGACATAAGTCTGCCATCATCTTGTTGTTGAGATTAGAACCATTATCAGTAATGATCCTTTCGGGCACTCCATATCTGCATATGATATCTCTTTTCAGAAATCTTGCCACCACTTGACGAGTGACATTGGCATAAGACGCTGCTTCTACCCACTTGGTAAAGTAATCAATCGCGACCAGGATGAAGTGATGACCGTTCGAAGCAGTCGGTTCAATCTTCCCGATCATGTCAATGCCCCACATAGAGAAAGGCCAAGGAGATGACATGACGTTGAGCGGATTTGGAGGAACATGCACTTTATCTGCATATATTTGGCACTTGTGGCATTTACGAGCGAACGAACAACAATCTGCATCCATTGTCATCCAGTAATACCCTGATCTCAGCAGTTTCTTTGCCATAGCATGCCCTCCTGCATGGGTACCAAAAGATCCTTCATGGACTTCCTGCATCAACAGGCTTGCTTCGTGTCTATCCACGCATCTGAGCAAGACCATGTCGAAGTTCCTCTTGTACAAAACCCCGTCTGTGTTCAAGAAGAAACTAGCAGCAAGTCGTCTCAAGGTCTTTTTGTCTTTGGAAGATGCCCCTGTTGGGTATTCTTGCTTCTCCAGGAACAACTTGATATCAAAATACCAAGGTTTCTCGTCAGACACGGCGTCTACAGAGAAAGCAAAAGCCGGAGAGTCAAGCCTGGAGATGTCAATTCTGGGCACAAAGTTCCAACATAGGACTTTAATCGACGAAGAGAGAGTGGCCAAAGCATCGGCAAATTGATTTTCATCACGTGGTATGTATTTGAGCTCAACTGTCGTGAAGAATGTCAACAATTTTCTAGCATAATCCCTGTACGGAACTAGATGCTCTTGATGTGTGTACCACTTGCCGGTAATTTGGTTAATGACGAGGGCTGAATCTCCGAATATATCGAGGTTCTTGATCCGAAGATCAATTGCCTCCTCTATTCCCATTATACACGCCTCGTATTCCGCTTCATTGTTGGTGCAGCCAAAAGTAATTCTGGCAGCGAAGGGTAAGTGAACACCTTCAGGAGTAATAAGTACAGCACCAACTCCACGACCATTGATATTGACGGCCCCATCAAACATCAACTTCCATTTGGATTCAGGGTCAGGCCCCTCCTCCGGAAGTGGTTCCTCATAATCGTTTGTTCTGAGGTACATGATGTCCTCATCAGGGAAATCAAATCTCATCGGCTGATAGTCATCCTCAAGAGGTTGCTGAGCAAGGTATTCCGACAATACACTTCCTTTGATGGCTTTCTGAGAAGTGTATTGGATGTCGTATTCAGTTAAAATCATCTGCCATCTAGCAACCCTTCCGGTCAATGCTGGTTTCTCAAAGATGTACTTGACAGGATCCATCTTGGAAATGAGAAGTGTAGTATGGGTCAACATGTACTGCCTCAGTCGGCGAGCAGCCCATACCAAAGCGCAGCAAGTTTTCTCGAGCAGTGAGTATCGGGATTCACAGTCGGTAAACTTTTTGCTAAGGTAATAAATGGCGTACTCTTTTCGACCAGACTCGTCATGTTGGCCGAGCACACACCCCATCGACCCTTCTAGCACGGTCAAGTACATGATTAACGGTCTCCCCTCCACTGGAGGCATCAGAATTGGAGGCTCCTGCAAATATTCCTTTATTTTGTCGAAAGCCCTTTGGCAATCATCATTCCACCTGACTGTTTGCTCTTTTCTTAGCAGTTTGAATATCGGTTCGCACGTGGCAGTTAGGTGAGATATGAACCGAGAAATGTAGTTCAATCTACCTAAGAACCCGCGCACTTCTTTTTCTGTCTTTGGTGCAGGCATATCTTGAATAGCTTTCACTTTAGCAGGATCCACCTCAATTCCTCTTTGACTTACAATGAAACCCAGCAACTTTCCAGAACGCACTCCGAAAGTGCACTTGTTCGGATTCAACCTCAATTTATACTTGATCAATCTGTCAAACAACTTCTTTAGGTTAACCAAATGCTCCTCTTCGTCTTTGGACTTTGCAATCATATCATCCACATAACATTCGATCTCCTTGTGGATCATGTCATGGAACAACGTGACCATTGCCCGTTGATAAGTTGCCCCAGCGTTCTTCAAACCGAAGGGCATGACCTTGTAGCAGAATGTTCCCCACGGGGTAATGAACGTTGTCTTCTCCATGTCTTCCGGCGCCATTTTTATCTGATTATAACCGGAGAATCCATCCATGAAGGAGAATACTGAGAATTGAGCAGTACTGTCGACCAACACGTCGATGTGTGGCAACGGAAAATCATCCTTCGGGCTTGCTCTGTTCAAATCTCTATAGTCAACGCACATCCGGACCTTGCCGTCCTTCTTAGGCACTGGTACAATGTTAGCTACCCAAGGTGGGTAACTAGTCACGGCAGGGAACCCGGCATCCCACTGTTTCTGCACCTCCTCTTTAATTTTCATCGCCATATCCGGGCGAGTTCTTCTCAATTTTTGCTTCACAGGAGGACAGTCTTCTCTCAGAGGTAGCTTATGCATCACGATGTCGGTATCCAACCCTGGCATATCTCGATATGACCAAGCAAAGATATCTACATACTCTCTCAGCATACTGATCAGCTCTTGTTTGACGTCGGCCTGCAGATTGGCTCCTATCTTGATTTCTTTCTTTGCATCTTCACTGCCAATGTTGATGGTCTCAATCTCCTCTTGATGAGGCTGAATAACTCGTTCCTCTTGTTTCAACAATCTGACCAACTCTTCAGGGAGGTCACAGTCTTCCTCATCCCCTTCATCAGCTTGGTAGACTGGATTATCAAAGTCATGCATAGTCATAGCAGGAACGTTATCCGTGGAATCCGGATGATCAATACTGCACAAATGATGTGCTTATTCAGAATCTGCTTATTTTGAAAAGAGACGCTAACACAAAGCAAAAAATGAAAAAAACACATTGCCATTTTTATATTGTTTTTTTTGTGAAAAAGTTTAAAAACAAAGAAAGAGAGCACAGTTTGTCTGAAAATGTCCTTTTATTTCATGGCAAAAATAACGATGCAATACAAAACATGGTGGCCCAGTACAATGGATCCAAACATCTTGGGCAGAATGCTGGATTTGACAATGCAGTATGCTAATAAAAGGAAACAAAACAATTACTTTGAGAGCCAGGTGACTTGAACAATGTCCTCAACAGACCAATTTCCTAGCTCCTCGCCGGGTGCGCACGGGCGTATCCAATTGTCGTCCCAGTCTCTGTCACTATCCCCGTCTTGGCTTGCCATACAGATTTGATCGCGGTCGAGCGACCCAGCACTTGTGAATGAGATAGCTTTACCACTCCGAGTAGACCCCCCAGGTTGATACCCTAAGCCGAATTTATCACCCTTCTTTTCCACCTCCAGTAGCTTGCCCCAGCCCTGGGCATTGCCTGATTGGACGACCTCTTTTGCTTCCCGGTAGGAATGAATTGACGTGCCTTCGTTGTTTTTCTTCACCGGAGTCAAGATACTGACATCTGCCTCAAAAGCTTGGCACAAAGTCTCGTGAATTTCTCCATCCATTTCCACATATTTAAACGTCGACAGGTGGCTGACGAAAATATCTTCTTCCCCGCAAACTGTGATGACCTGGCCATCCACCACATATTTAAGCTTCTGGTGCAAGGTTGAAGTGACAGCTCCAGCTGCGTGTATCCACGGTCTGCCCAACAAGCAACTATACGCAGGCTGGATGTCCATGACATAGAAGACACTCTTGAAGACTTGAGAGCCTATCTTGACAGGCAACTCAACCTCTCCGAAAACTGATCTTCTTGAACCATCGAAAGCTTTAACCACCAAATCACTCGGCGTCAGAATAACCCCATCAATGTCAAGCTTCATCAACGCCTTCTTCGGGAGCACATTCAAGGAAGAGCCTGTGTCCACAAGAACATGAGACAAAACAGCGCCCTTGCATTCCATCGTGATATGCAGTGCTTTATTGTGATTCCTTCCCTCTGAAGTGAGGTCTCGGTCGGTGAAGCCTAAGCCATGGCTAGCATTAACACTTCCAACAACAGCTTCGAGTTGATTGACTGTGATTTCTTGAGAAACATAGGCCATTTGAAGTACTTTCAGCAAGGCTTCTCGGTGCGCGGGAGAGCACATCAACAGTGACAAGATAGAAATCTTTGAAGGCGTCTGATTCAGTTGGTCAACCACCTTGTAGTCACTCCTTTTGATGATCTTCATAAACTCCTCTACCTCCTTTTCAAACGTCCTCTGCCCAGCCACAGGAGTAGTTGACTCGTCAATCGCAGTCTGCTTCCCTTTGTCTTTGGGCGAAGCTTCGGCCTCAAGATCCTTTCTCAGTGCAGGGGGAGCAAATAAACGGCCACTTCGAGTAAAACCCCCAACACCTCCTACATTCTCAATAGTCAGGTCAGCAACAGGTCTACTCCCCATCTTCTGTCCCGCCACATAGACATCGGAACCATAATGCCACGGAATGGCTCTATCATCATTATACGGCATTGGCCCAGGTACAGTTATAGTCACAGGACTAATCTGAGGAGCGTAAACGGTAACAGGCTCTTGTCGAACGGGCATGTCAGCCTCATTGTAGAAGATAGTAATGGTTGACACATCATCAGCCTTTTCATTACTAATCTTGCTAAATTGTAGGGACCCGACATCAATCAACTCTTGCAAACCCATCTTCAATTTCTCGCAGCCATTCACAACACTTATACAGTCTTCACAATCGAGAGAACAACCAGGAAATACTTGACCTTTCAACAGTCTCTCTTTCACCACCTTCAACGGCGTCTTGACTTCATCAATTCTCAGTACCAAACTCAACTTGTCATCACTCTCAACAGCGTTAACTCTTGCCCCTCCATGATTAGGTATAGGGTTCGAGTTGATATTCGGTGGTGGCGCAAAGTTGATTGCCTTTGAATCCACGAGATCTTGAACTTTGTGATGCAGCGCCCTGCACTTCTCAGTTGAGTGCCCGGGTGCTCCTGAATGAAAAGCGCATCGCGCGTTGACGTCGTAACCAGCTGGAAGCTCTCCAGGAGGTGGTGGTGCCAAAGTCCTTAATTGAATAAGGTTCAAGTCTAGTAGTCTCGGCAACAAGGCAGCATATGTCATCGGAATAGCTTCAATCACCCTGTCAGCAGGACGAGCCTGTCTTGGCTGATAAGGCCTTTGCTGGTAGTTGGCTCTGGGTTGTTGTTGTTGCTGATGTTGTTGTGGTGGAGGTAACATCTGCTGTACGGGAGCTGCAGGAATAGTGACAGCAGCCACATGTTCATAAGGTCTTCTGTACCCACGACCCTGGCTTCGGCCGAATACAGCATTGGTCTCTCCTTCTCGTCTTCTTGGAGGTCCGCTAAAAGCTTTCCTCGCTCCATTTGAACTACTAGCACCGGGGTCTTGTATCTTCCCCATTTTCAACAGTGTTTCAACCCTTTCTCCCGCAATGACAATATCGTTGAACTTTGTAGCAGAACTTGACGCCAATCTTTCAAGAAATACCCCCTGGAGGGTGCCCATAAACATATCGGCCATTTCACTCTCTAACAAAGGTGACTGCACCCTGGCAGCTAGCTGACGCCACCTCTGGGCGTATTCTTTGAAGCCTTCTTTCGCTGTCTGAGCCATATGTTGCAACTGGGTGCGATTCGGAGCCATATCCATGTTATACTGGTACTGCTTCACGAAGGCCTCAGCGAGATCTTTCCAGCTCTTAACATTGACCCTGCTGAGCTTCATGTACCACTCAAGGGAAGCTCCCACCAAGCTGTCCTGAAAGTAATACATCCACAGTTTTTCATCGTCTGTATGCGCGGCAATTCTCCCGACATACGATTGCAGATGGGTCTTTGGGCAAGCAGTGCCGTTATACTTCTCGAAAGTAGGAACCTTGAATTTGTACGGGATTCTGACTCCCGGAACCAAACCCAAGTCTGTTATATCGAACCCCAAAGAACTCTGGGACTGAATAGCCTTGATTTGCTCAGCCATCTCTTCAAACCTCTTGTTCATTTCGACCCCTTGACCCTTGGTCTCATCAAGTAAAGTGAACTGGTCCTCCTGGTGGTCCACATGAATGTTATGCATCCCGTCATTGACTACGGTCGCCCCTGGTTGTATAACATGAGGTCCACCCTGACGTGCGCCCGCACCGGTATGATTATCAGCATTAGCAGCAGCAGCAGCGTTTCTGTTCTGATTCTCCACCAACTCTCGCAGCCGTTCTTGATTCTGCCCCATGCCGGTCATTAACGTCATGAAGTTATCCATTCTCTGTCTTAGGTCTGCCAAATCTGCCTGCATTTGATCCATGGCTCTCTCTCTGTTAACCTTGGTTGGGTACCTGTGTACTGCCGGTTGTTGTCGAACTTTTCGAGGAGCTATAGTGCCTACAACACAAAATACGTTAGTAATTGATGCGACACCTGCAAAACAGACAAACAGGTTATATGCAATGCAATGTAACTGTTCATGTTCCCAATTCTAAGCATTTGGCATGCCCCAGTTCTGGTATCTATCTCGGCAATCACTTTCAGTGTTTAGCTTTCAAACTTTCTCTTTGATAAGTGTTCAGACGTTAGTAGTATCCAGACAAACGAGTCTTGCACATTCAAAACGATAACTTGCACATTAATACTGAATATGGACAAACCACTATAGGCTAAAAGTCAGAGTACATCCAAGAATATTCCCCGAAGGGTTACAAATCAGTACATAAAGACAAAGGAAATGAAAGCAAAACCCCTACAACAAGCCTGTAGGTAGTCTGAAAAATGAACTAAACTAAAGACCCCGGCTCTGCCACCTCTGCCCTGCTCTTCTTGACGCTTGCTCTCAGCTTGAGCTCTTCAATCTCTCTCCTAGCTTCCTCCAGAGCTAATTGGCTTTGGACTAGCTGTTGGGTCTCCTCCCTCCGGATGGCGTGGGCTTGTTCCACTTCCTCCTTCTTGAAAGCCATCTGAACTTCAAAGAACTCTTCCTTCTCTTTGAATTTCTTTTGCTCTTCCTCCCTTTGGCCTTTCAGCCAAACAATGGACTGTCGAGCACTCCTGAGAGTCTTTAAAGTCTCCTTGTGCTTGGCTTCTCTTTGCGCTTCCATCATACCCAATCGGTGGAAATGGGCTTCTCTTCCGGCAAAATCCTTCTCTTTGTTTTCCAAAGAGGCTTGGAGCTTCTGCAGCTTGTCTTCAGCTTCCTTCTTGGCTCCATTGGCCTGGTGGTATAAGCTTACCATCTCAACATTCTCTACTCTGACCGCGTGCAGCTGAGCTTCTAGCTTCTTGTACTCCTCCAAGAAAACCGTATCGCTCGGACCTGGTACCTCTCGAGGATAAAGTGGAGCTTCGACTGAAAAAGGCATGAGAACTGACTCGATATGCCTTTGCAACCATTCAACGTATGGTGGATATGCTTTGGGATCAACTCGGCCGAAGTCCTTCTTCCCTTTCCTTTTCCTGTGATCCCAGGATTGAACTGCTTGTTGGACTAGCTCTCTGTTTCCATCAACAGGAAAATACAAAGATTCAGCAAACATTTCCATCTGAGGAGGATCCTTCAAAGGGTAGCCAAACTGCCTTCTGGCTAATGTCGGGTAGTAACTGATGACACCTTTCCTTCCCAGCAAAGGTACTCCGGCAAACCTTCCGCAGCTAACCATCACCTCTTTTCCTAGCAAATCCCTGTCATAACCCCAAGCAATGTCTTCTTCAGTCAAACCCATCAGTCTTCTGGACCATCTCCATTCGTCTCGTATATCCTTGAAGGCACCTGACTTAGGCAACTGTCTAGCGAACCATTCAGCAAACAAAGGAGTACAGCAGACCACCGGACCGCCTCTACCTTTCTCGTTTCTGTAATGGACACTAAAATAAAAGTCACCCAATAAAGTAGGCACTGGATTGCCTTTTGCGAAGATTGAGATCACTTCTAAGCTGACAAACTCTTTCTCTCCGGGAAACAAGCTAGACCCATATACCATCAATGCAAGCAAAGCTCCAAAGTCATTCCACTTAGCTTCTGTAGCATACTTCTCAGCTTCTGGGATAAGCACACTCCATGGTAGACCTCTGCCTTTACTCTCTTGCAAAGCCTTTTTGACTGGAACAACTGGCAACCTACAAACCTTGGCTATGTCTTCATCTTTGAGCACAACCTCTGACCCGTAGAACGGCAACGTCTCTCTGATCGGGATACTCAGCATGCTGGAGATCTCTTCTAATGTCGGAGCTAAGATGTAACCTGGAAGAATAAAACAACGCAGCAGGGGATCATAAAATTGCAACAAGGTATGCAAGCTGTCTTTTTGGTCTGTAGTAGGCTTGTCCACAAACTTCAGTATCTGGCCATATCTTTTCTTGAAATTTCCTAAGACTTGATCATTCATCAGACCTGCTAACCTCTGAACACTTTTGACTTCCGGCTGAAGAAAGGTGTAATGCACATTCTTCTTTCTCGGATCGCTTTTAATTTCTGCCATGGAGATAAGAATACCAGAACCGGGAACAGATGTGATTAATGACCTGAAAAATGGGAAACATAAGCAGTTAATGCAAAGAATGATGCAGATGTAATGCAATGCAAGCATATGACCAACTGGGACCATCTGAACTGGCACACTGACAAGGGCCCCTCGGAACAACTGGCAAACTCAACAGTTCACTGAGTCACACCCTCTGATAATCACAACCCTCTGATAGAAGATCTCAGACCCACAGTATCAAGAAATCCAGAATTCCAGGACCATAACTTCGGAACCATAGAATCAATAAAACCACCGGTCATATTCACAGGACCAAAGATCATAACTGAACAGATGAGTGTATGTTGAGGTCATGGGTTCCTGCACACCTGTACACCCCCCCCAATCTCACGGGTAAAAGGCTCCGGGTCAGACATCACGGACTCTCAAAGCCACATAGCAATAATACTGTCACCATCTCCGAGAAATGGCTCATGACCAAATCAGGGAATCGGTTAGGCATTATGTACTATGCAGGGAGGCCTCAGCTGAGTCCGGGAAAAACAAGCATCCCTTATAAGTCCCTAGCTTCAAGCGCTGAAATCAAGAAACAATAGTACATTCAGCCCGTAGGATACAGTACTAATGTCATATGACCAGATGCTTTAACTGAGTTCTTATAAGAGAACCAGGCCATCCTATGCGAGTTCCCAGTGGACCCTCGGGTGCGAATGGGTTTGCCACAAAATGTGGTCTGCCACTGTCACCACTGGAGAGGGTTGTTTCCACAAAGGTTCTCAATGATCGGTCCCCAGCTGCACATAATTGTCAGGGTTATGTAATGAGAGAGGAAGATCCCCAAATCAAGACATTTCCAAGACAATCGCAACCTGGGTGTGGAACTCACTACTACCCCCATGACAAGATCTCATGAGGCCAAAGTGGAACCACTCTAAGTCCTATGGTGCACTCGAGCCGGGTACTTGGCCCATATCTCTCAAGAACCAGTAACTCCCATCCCACCAAAGGAAACCAGTCCAGACAGTCCAGTATGATATATGATGCAGAAAATAAATACTGAAAACTGTAAATAAAGCTGTAAATAAAGCTGTAAATAAAGCAGTAAACCAACAGCAATACAATAAAACAAGCCACATCAAACAAACATCACCCAATGAAACAGAAACACACAAGCGCTAGGAGAGACTCACAGGGGAACCAGAGATTCTGGGTTCGGTCCCCAGCAGAGTCGCCAAGCTGTCGCTCCCGGGATTTCCATCCTGGTACAAACGCGAAAGTGGCGCGGAAGAAGAATAGATAGAGTCGCCAGCCAGGCATTTTTATCCCGAAGAGAGGGAATGGTAATGCTGCACAAACCAGAAGAAAGAAAGAGGAAGGACACAGGTCCTGCGAACCAAAGAGACTGGGCTCGGGAGTCGGTTACGACCTGGGAAGGTATTAGCACCCAGATCGTCCGCCGTACCCGACGGGATCCACGCTTGCAAAGAAACTGTTTCAAAGGGTGAGGGTATGAAAAATGCAGCAAAAGAAAAGAAAAAGAAACTGGAACTGGAAAAGAAATGAAATAAGAAAAGAAAAGGAAAAATGTAGGGAAAATAAAGATTGTGCTCGAACGGGCCCTACCCCGCTGCCTACGTACCTCATCAGGATAATGAGGATCAGAGACGCCGTAGTTCCCCTAACTAGGGGTACTAAAAGGAAATTGCTTGTGAATTAAGGCTTGAACTGCCTATGCCATTGCTCAGGTGTTGCAGGCTCGGACGACGAGTGCGTAACCGTCTTGCAAAATGACAAGTAGGAGCAAGTTCGCGTACGGAGCGAAGGAGATGAGAAAAGAATTCCCGAAGGAAAGACGCTTATTGTTTGTTTTGTGTTTTTTAGAAGCTTTTATGAGTGTGTCACAAGGAAGTGAACTCAAACTCTCACCAATGGAATGTGCACTTGTCACTACATTCCAAGATGGAATAATAGAACAAGCACACTCAAGTAAGGAGAAGATCCCCAAAACTTGAACCCAAAGATTAGGGCTTAGGCTCACTAACTTGCTTAATTATTAAGTGTTTTTTGGTTATTTACATGAAGAAGTGTTTTTTATGCTTTTCTTTATGAAGAAGATACCTTGATCAGACTTGTGCATCACAAGGTAAACATGTACTATCCCAAGATGGGAAGACTACAAGCATACCTCATGGAATAAGGCTATGGATCAATGCATCACTTCACATTTATTAAAGTGTTTTCTTTTTAAGAGTTATGAGATGAGAAGAGAAGAAGAACCAAAAGATCTCAAAGGTAAAAATTCTAAAGGGGGACATAAAATAATCCTAAGTATTCACATGCATGGAAGTCCTAAGAGTTAGTGAGGTTTCTATCCTAATGAAGGAAAAAAGAAGAAGATAGAAGAAGGGATGAGAAAGGCCTAAGCCCAACAACAAAGGGTTAGTAACATAAACATAAGAGGAAGATGAGAATTGGAGATGTGGAACTCAATTCCCACATCTCTCACTTACCATCGCCCCTGCAATGTTAGCAAAAATCCAGCAAAGTGACCAACACAATCATGGAATTAGTCATGCTCAAAGGTTCTTGTGAACAAGAATCAAACATCATGCCAAACGTTGCAAGTACACGACTTACGCGTCGAAAACATGAAAGCATACATCAACCAGCAAGCAAATCACCCTAAAATATCATGCTTAATGATCATACGATGATCCAAGGCAATTAGAACAAGCAAAGGGATCAAACAAGCTCAAAACAACACTAAAAAGTCATTCTGCTTCAGTGTTAACCGGTTAACCATATGCGTTAACCGGTTAACCAGCTCAAACCTGCACAAAATACACACAAAACAGGGGCGTTAACCGGTTAACCATATACGTTAACCGGTTAACACTGATAAAACAGCAGCAAATCCTGCAGAAAACAGCATCTCAAAACAGCTTATTCAAATAAGCTTGCACCAGACCAGCAATCAATTACACATGGAAAATTAGATCAATTCACATTAATCCATATCATTAAGCTCATGAACAAATAACATTCGGATCCGGATACAAATCGAACAATCAATTCATGCAACACAATCAAATACACAAACACATGGTGGATCTAAAGCACAAGCATGCAAATAAGCTAAAAACAGAGCTAGATCTGAAATTAACCAACCTACAAAGCTGAGGTATGCTTTGGTAATTGTTGATTGAGCTGAAAACAGTAGATCTCGCGCAAAACTTCGAAGATCCGATGCTAAGCTCCCCACTCCATGCAAAATAAATGCAAGAACAAGCTCTTGATGCAGAATTTTGGATCCAAAAGCACTTCTAGATCTCAAACCAGATCTGAATCTCCAATAAAACCAGCAAAAAGATGCAAAGAAGCTATGAAAGGAGGTTTAGTTCCAAGATCTACACACCTCAAGGCAAGGTTGTGTGATCTTCAAAGAGGAACTTTGAGTGATTTGGAAAATTGGGAGAGAAAAGTGAGAGAATTGTGAGTGAGAGGGATGAAAATTCAGAAATGAGAGTGAAAAATGAGTGAGAGCCCCCTTTGGTTTGGAAGGAAATGGAATAAATATGGTTTAGGTTTGGGGCCCAAAATTTTGGTTTGGGATCCAAAATTATGGTTTGGGATTAGCTTAGAAAGTGATTTGGATTTAGGGTAGGAATGAGGCTTGGATAAATGCTCTAGATCCTTCTCTCAAATTCAAATTTAATTCAAATGAATAAAAATCAGAAAATTGGAAAATGGAAACAAAACACACATGCTGAAAATGCTGCTGGAAATTCAAATTTCGCAGCTGTTAACCGGTTAACCATATGCGTTAACCGGTTAACGCATGGAAAATTTGAATTTCCCTCCCTTTGGTGGGAACCTTCAAAAATAGACCTGCACCAACCGTTTCAAGCAAATTTTGATCCATCTTCTCTTTCTAGGGCTCTGAACATGATACCAGGCTTGTGCAAAATGATCCTGTGAGATTCTTGCCAGATCACCATGCTCTTGATTTTGACTTGCAGATTCAGATTTTCCCAGATGACCGATCATATGCCTTATGCTGGAACATGCGAGTGTTATGCCTCATTTTTCTATGCTAAATGATAAGGATATGATATGCTCATGATGATTATGATATGATAACGATGCTAAACAAGAAGAGGGCAAATTTGGGGTGTTACACACGGGTCCTCCGTAAAGTCTTGAGTAAGTCTTGAGGTGGGTGATGTTTAGTCCCACGAGAAGCATCTGTAAGGGCTTGAGGTACCGCTTAGGTGTTGTGGTTTGTGGTTGTTCCTATGTATCGAGTACGAATCCTCCGTAAGGTCTTGAGTAAGCCTTGAGATGGGTAATGTTGAGTCCCACGTGAAGCATCCGTAAGGACTTGAGGTGTGTATGTTATGAATCCTCCGTAAGGCCTTGAGTAAGTCTTGAGGTGGGTTATTCTGAGTCCCACAAGAAGAATCCATAAGGGTTTTAGGTGAGTACTACACTAGTTTGCGCGGGAAGTCTTGAGTAAGTCTCTTTGTGGTTACTTTGTGTTCCGCAAGAGCATCCGTAAGGACTTGAGAAACCGGTTATTTCGACGTGAGTGTTGAATCGAGATATGTAGGCATCGAATCCTCCGTAAGGTCTTGGATAAATCTTGAGATGGTTTGTTCTTAGTCCCATGCGAAGTACCCGTAAGGACTTGAGGTGAGAGCTACATTTTCTATGCGACAATCTTGAGTAAGTCTCTTTGTGGTTACTTTGTGTTTCGCAAGAGCATCCGTAAGGATCGGAGAGAGTGTTATGTCGAATCCTCCATAAGGTCTTGAGAAAGTCTTGAGGTGGGTATTACATAGAGTCCCACGGGAAGCATCCGTAAGGACTTGAGGTAGATGTTTCATTCTCTATATCTATTGTGGTAGTACATGTGGACTTTGGTTCCACTTGGTTCCGTTTCGTGAGTGAGGAAACGGTGAGTATCTGAGATTCTTGGAATCGAACCTTTTAGAGCCGAGGGAACTCTAAGATAGGGAACCCACTGAGATGTTGTTATCTCACCCCACTATTGTTGTTGCTTTTCAGGTTCCATTTTGCAGGTTTGATTTACAAGTGGAGTTATGCTCGAGACGTTTCAAGTGAAGCTTAGTTTAGTCTTCCGCTGTGTATTTATTTATCTTTGTACAATAATGGATATTGTATGGATCTTAGCTTTTGTTTTAGTATAATTCCCATGTCTTGCACCATTGTTGTATAGATTTTTATAGTTGGTCAAGAATGTGAATTATGCTATTAGGAATTTATGATGGTGTCCGTACCAAAAACTAACTTTGTACGATATTATTCTAGATATATATTATATGGGTGTTACAGTTGGTATTAGAGCAGGTCGTATCCTCGACCTAGCCTTGAAACATCATAAGAAAATCTTTCCTGCCTCTTAAGTGTGTCTGGCCGACATGATTCTTAATATCATATTATGTAGTAATGGGTCTGATCAGCCTAGTACTATGTATGTGGTAGGTAGGATCATGGTTGTGTGACCATGAGGACTCCGAAGTGTTGTTGCAACTTGTGTTGTGAGGGTGGGCTCAAGCCAAGAGTTAGTAGATTAGCTTTTGTCAGCTCAGTTGGAGTCTTCATAAGAGTTCTACTTCCTGTAGCATGGAGTTGCAGAGTAGTATATTATTTGAAGAAAAAAATCCTTTGGAATGGATAGTGCTCGAGGGATACCAGTATCTACAGGATGAGTGGTCAGTGTCCCACAAAATAAGTAAAGCCACTGGTGGATCAATGTTGGTCACTAGTATGGAAAAAAGTGTTGAAAATTTTCATTCCACAAAGGGAGAAAATGCTTTATGGAACATGTGACGTAAGTTAGGGAATGATTTGATTATTAGTGTCTCAGTTCTAAGGTCGTAGTGACATCTTGGATGAGCAAGTGTACTTCAAGGAGTGTATTCGTATAATACCTCACGGATGGGTAGAAGATTGTGATTATGTGTTCGATTATGATCAAGGAGACCAATTCTAGAGTAATTCATCAAGGTGTTATATTTTAGTAAGGGATTAATTTGGAATCGTGTAGTGACCCAAGGAACGGTATAAAGTATGATATCGGAGGAAGAATAGGCTCTAATTAGTGATGCGAGGTGTATGAAGTACGAACTTGATGAAGTTGTGATAAGCGACAAAATAAGCACGTGGAATTTGGAAGAATCTCTAGTAAGATGGATTACGTTTGAAAATGATAAAAGTTACTACAAAGCGTAAAGTTAATACGGTATGAGAAGGAATTAAATGGAGCCTGAGTCCAACTGAAGCGAAAGCATACTTCTGGATAATGCTACATGTCTGAATAGAACTATGCAATCAATGTTACCTCTATAGACATCACCTGTATCGTCAAGGTAGGGATTGTCAATGAATGAGATCGAATGAGTATAAGGCAAACCAACGAGTTCAGAGACTTGTTTTGGGCAGTCATTAATTCGGGATTATGTGAATTTTTAGAAGAAGTGAACGTCCTGAATGAGTTTGTTGGTCTACGAGAATGGTGGATGGAAGGGATTTCCTAGGGATGTTGTTGTCTTGGTTATCCTAAACGAGTTGTGGAGGTCGAGTTGAATGGTCATCACCTTGCACTGGACTTTTGCTCATGTATCAGACGAATTTGTAATCTGGTTTGTAGAAACCTATTGCTTGGATTGATGAAGACGAGACCCGCTAACCACAACTCACTGATGTCTTTCTTTCAGCATTAGTCGGTTGGAATCATTTGTTGGTGATGGTTGTGACCTTTGGCTGCAATTGGAATGAATTGGGAAACTTAAGTAACAATGAAGACTAGAAGGTTGCTTCTGCGTTGAGTAATCAGATTGTTCTCTGGAAAGTACCCGGTTACAGAATTTTGTTTCTAAATCTCTTTCAGCTACTAGAGTCGTAAAGTCGTACTGAGCGATCAGCTACCTCCTGGTAATGACCGATTATCATTGTTATGTTTTGGAATAATTGAAGTGATGGGATTATGCCCCAATGAGACTATGAATGTTGTTGTTGATACTAATCCTTGTAAGGAATTATAGAGAAAGGGGACAAGGTTGTATACTGGAGATAAGATGTCCTTTGTTTTGCCTTGTTTTATCCGATAAAGATTATGCGTTGGTTTTGTTTATGGATGAACCAAGCATTAGCTTGTAGCTAAAACCTTTGATGTTGTGCTTGTCGTTCCCTAATAATGTCCTTGTAAGTTTGGGATCGGGTTGTTCCGTTAAGTATTCGTGGTGTGATAGTAACGGAATGGTAGATTAACTTTACTGCTTGTTGGAGTTGTGATCTCTATGTTGTGCCCATTTTGTGTTATCTCGAGTTGCGAACAGCGAGTGTTGTGCTCATGACGGGACATCGAGAGTGAAAATCATATTGCAATTTAGTGTGGTTTGGATTGGTAAATTCGAGCTGGATTGTTTGCTAGCAAGAAAAACAAGTTTAGTTGTGTTTGATCATTTAACCTTGAATAGTTAATCGGTAGACACATGATCTAGGTGGGAACATTAGAGAATCATACTTTCTGAGCTGTAAGTCCGTTTTGGTTTCCGTACCAAGCGTCAGTGGACAAAGTGTTGGACTTTTCTCTTTAGCATGATTTTTGGTGGACAGTAAATGATCTGAATTTTGAGTGGATAAGAGATGAACAATTGGTCAGTTTTAGTATCGTTAACATCAGTTATAGACTCCAAGAGAGTAATACCAGATGTGCACAGTTGAGTCGTACTCAAGGATATGGATCCTTAAGTTACCTTCCAGGTAAGAGTGAAAGGCGAATGTTCCAATGTTAAGCATATAATTGGATTGTTTAAGAAACAAGATCTTTGAGAGAGGTGGAGTTGAATGATAGGTTTTGTGTGATCCTAAAAGGTGAGTAAGTAGAATATTGTATGAAAAAGGCAAGTGTTGTGGAAACCCACAAGTGTACTAAGGATGATTTGAGTTTGCTATTGGTGACTCACAGGTTATTGTAAGTTTTGTGGCGTGACTGCATTGTTATTGATGGAGCCCTTGTGTCAATAGAAATCTTGACTTAATGGAATATTGTAAAGGGAATTGATATGAAGCATTGTAATCATGGTATGATTGGTTAAGTCTAATTGGATAGATGGTTTCGAGTTTCGAATGGAATTGGAATGGTATTGGTTGCATTTGCAGCAGTACAACCCTACATCTTTGTTATTGGGGAGTTTGGACCAATGTTGTCATTTGTGTAATAGACAAGTGAATTGTTCTATCGTTATAGGCTTACAAGTTCTTATTCTATTGGTTGGTGAGAGCTCCAATGGATACGAGAGTTCTCTGCAGACTACCAACTATTTGGTATTGCTTGAGAATTCATGGTATTCTCCACTTTTAGGCTTTGGAAGCATAGTGAAGGGAGACAGATAAAAGAGTTCAGTCAGATTATGAGAACTTGAAGAGATTTATTTATAAGTGTCGAAGTAAGAGAATTTTATTCTAAGTGGATTGTCTATGGTAAGATACCGAAGGAATGAAACGCCCGTTGCAAATGGTTATCATTTAGGCGTAAGACTAAGGGAAATTGGTGAGGGAGTCTTTGAAAACTTTTGTTATAGTGTTAGTGATTGGAGGATCTTAATAGGATGCTTTTGTTGGGTAATTGTACAAGGAAAGGATCTAACCAAGATACCTTTTGGAACCTTGTCGAGGTAATCCGTAGTGTTATGTTTTGTATTGTGATGCAATGAGAAGAATTTGCATGGTGTGTTTCTCTGAGGGAGAAATAAGACTTAGTGTTTTGCATGAAGCAACAGGTAAGTTGCGGAAATAATAAATTGAAAGTTAACCCGATATTGGAAACAAGCGTATGAGTAAGGACGCGAGGTTTGATTTTATTGTGAAACGAGGATCTTTGAGCCGCGAAGTTAAATTGGATTTGAACATGTTCGGATATTTAAGATAATTAAGGATGAGAATGGATCTAAGATAATGTTGTAACTGTCGTTGTGGATTAGTAAAGGAAATTCGAGGACGATTTCAATTCAAGGAGGGGAGGATGTAATACCCCATATTTAATTAAATGCCCTGGATAATATTAATTAGGATTAATTAAGTATTATCTGACTCTGAGATATATTCTGAATATTCTCAAATTGGACCCGTTAGTATACTAACTATCGTGTATTGGTATGATATACATTGTTTGGTTTTTAAGAGAAAGAGAAATAAGTTATGTATTATAAAAAGAAAAGAAAGGAAAGAAAGTTGGTAAGAAAAAAAAAGAGAAAGAAGGAAAAAGAAGAGAAAGAAAGGGATAAGAGAAGAGAAGAAGAGGAAGAAACCCTAAGAGAGGAAAATGCTCGGATCATCGCCATTTCTTCGTCAAATCTTCATCTTCACCAACCTCCGCGTCGATTGCAAGGTGGGTTCTTAGTTAGAAACTTTTCTTTTGAGTTTTGGTAGAGATATTAAGTTTTAGGGTTTTGTAGAAATCTTGGAAATTGAAAGATTAAACGGTTAAAACTCGATTAAAACTCGACTAAAACACCCACATTATGAATATAAACATGTTTGATTATGTTTTGCTGGAATTGTTGATGTTTTGAATGGTTTTGGCATGGAGAAGGGATTTTCCCGTAAGCTGGAATTTCCTGGACTGGTATAGCTCGCTCAGCAAGCTATCCCTCGCTCAGCGAGAGTTCCAGGAAGATTTTCGCTCAGCGAGACCTGTAGGTTGAGTTTTTGGTGTTTAATTCATAAGTTGTGATCTGTCGGTTCAATTATTGCGTTCCGCATATCGTTGTAAAGCTGAAAACATTTGCTAACTAATAAAGCCGAAAAATGTTAATTATACCTGACCTTTAGCCGACTTTTCTGATAAAACCGTAATTATGTAAAATTGAGGAATTTGGGTATTAGCCTTTGAGGCTCGATTGAGAATTGAGGCGTGAGATTATTGTGAGAATCGAACGGAAGAAAAGACAATGAGTTTATGGTGAGGATTGTTTAATAGTAATGATTAAACTAAAATGTTAGAACTATATGTTCGGAAACTGTAAAAATTGAAAGTATCAGATTGGAGAGAGAGATAGGAAATCTTACCATAAACCAATAGTGTAGCCTAGTTTGTAACTCGACTTGTTAGATGACATAACTCGTGTGAATGGCTAGGTTCACCCTAGATTTTATGAACCACTAGCATGCTATACACTAGATCCTCCGTAATAGTCTTGTGTAAGTCTTGAGGTGGGTCATGTTGAGTCCCACGTGAAGCATCCGTAAGGGCTAGAGGGGTGTATTGCACGGGTCCTCCGTAAAGTCTTGAGTAAGTATTGAGTAAGTCTTGAGGTGGGTGATGTTTAGTCCCACGAGAAGCATCTGTAAGGGTTTGAGGTACCGCTTAGGTGTTGTGTTTTGTGGTTGTTCCTAAGTATCACGTACGAATCCTCCGTAAGGTCTTGAGTAAGCCTTGAGGTGGGTAATGTTGAGTCCCACGTGAAGCATCCGTAAGAACTTGAGGTGTGTATGTTACGAATCCTCTGTAAGGGCTTGAGTGAGTCTTGAGGTGGGTTATTCTGAGTCCCACGGGAAGCATCCGTAAGGGTTTGAGGTGAGTACTACATTGGTTTGCGCGGGATGTCTTGAGTAAGTCTCTTTGTGGTTACTTTGTGTTCCACAAGAGCATCCGTAATGACTTGAGGAACCGTTTATTTCGACGTGAGTGTTGAATCGGGATATGTAGGCATCGAATCCTCCATAAGGTCTTGGATAAATCTTGAGATGGGTTGTTCTTAGTCCCATGCGAAGTACTCGTAAGGACTTGAGGTGAGAGCTACATTATCTATGCGACGATCTTGAGTAAGTCTCTTTGTGGTTACTTTTTGTTTCGCAAGAGCATCCGTAAGGATCGAAGAGAGTGTTATGTCGAATCCTCCTTAAGTTCTTGAGTAAGTCTTGAGGTAGGTATTACATTGAGTCCCACGGGAAGCATCCGTAAGGACTTGAGGTAGATGTTTCATTCTCTACATCTATTGTGGTAGTACATGTGGACTTTGGTTCCACTTGGTTCCGTTTCGTGAGTGAGGAAACGGTGAGTATCTGAGATTCTAAGAATCAAACCTTTTAGAGCCGAGGGAACTCTAAGATAGGGAACCCACTGAGATGTTGTTATCTCACCTTGCTATTGTTGTTGCTTTTCAGGTTCCTTTTTGCAGGTTTGATTTACAAGTGGAGCTATTCTCGATATGTTTCAAGTGAAGCTTAGTTTAGTCTTCCGTTGTGTATTTATTTATCTTTGTACAATAATGGATATTGTATGGATCTTAGCTTTTGTTTTAGTATAATTCCCATGTCTTGCACCATTGTTGTATAGATTTTTATAGTTGGTCAAGAATGTGAATTATGCTATTAGGAATTTATGATGGTGTCAGTACCAAACATTAACTTTGTATGATATTATTCTAGATATATATTATATGGGTGTTATAGCTTGCATCCTGAGATTAAGCAAGTTGTGGGATATCAGAGACTTAGAAGGTTTTCAGATTTGACTGAATGTTGTAGAATATTTGAAGAAGATAGCAAAGCTCGTTCTACATATTACAAGAGTGTGAATGAGAGGAAAGGGAAGCAACAAGCTAGAAGTGGACCTTATGTGACACCCGTTGATAAGGGAAAACATAGGGGAAACTTTGATAAGAGATCTGGTGGAGGAAGTTCTGGTCCCGTTAAGTGTTACAAGTGTGGCGATTTAGGCCATAAGTCTTTTGAGTGTGGGAAGAATATTGTGAAATGTTCAAACTGTAGAGGTATTGGACATGCTACTACCGAGTGTAGGAGGAATGTTATGAAGTGCTTCAATTGTGGGGAAGTTGGTCACATTAGTACTAAGTGTACTAAGCCGAAGCAAGCTCAGGCGGGCGGAAAAGTGTTTGCATTAGCAGGGAGGGATACTACTAGTGCAGACCGTTTGATTAAAGGTACATGCTTTATTAATAGTATGCCTTTAGTTACTATTATTGATATGGGAGCGACACATTCGTTCATTTCTCTTGAGTGCGTTAAGCGTTTGAATTTGTTTATGTCTTCTTGGGGTGGTGAGATGGTTATTGAGACTTCTGTTTCAGGGCCAGTAACTACTTCTTTGGTGTGTGTAAGTTGTTCTTTGACCATGTATGGTAAAGATTTTGTTATGGATTTATTTTTTTTGTTGTTGGAAGGTTTGGACGTGATCTTGGGTATGAACTGGTTGCAGTTTAATTGAGTTCATATAGATTGCTATCATAAGTTAGTAAGGTTTCCTTCTTTGGATGATGATGAAGAAGAGAGTTTCCTATCCACGAAAAAGTTGAAGAAACTTTTAGTGCATGAAGCTCAGTTGTTTGGTTTTTTTACATCGCTGTCAATGGAGATAAGTAGGTTTCCGGTGGTGTGTGATTTTCCAGAAGTGTTTCTGGACGATATTAAGGATGTACCACCGGAAAGAGAAGTTGAGTTTTCTATTGATCTAGTTTCGGGTACTAGACCGATTTTGATGGCACCGTATCGTATGTCAGCTTCAGAGTTGGTAGAATTGAAGAAGCAGATGAATGACTTGTTGGATAAGAGGTTTGTTAGGCTGAGTGTTTCTCCTTGGGGTGCACTGGTATTGTTGGTAAAGAATAAGGATGGAAGTATGCGGTTATGTATTGATTATCGACAGTTGAACAAGGTGACAATTAAGAACAAGTATTCGCTTCCAAGGATTGATGATTTGATGGATCAATTGGTTGGTGCGCGTGTTTTTAGTAAGATTGATTTGAGATCAGGATATCACCAAATTCGTGTGAAAGAGGAGGATATTCAAAAGACGGCTTTTAGGACACAGTATGGTCATTACGAGTATTTCGTGATGCCATTCGGAGTTTCTAATGCGCCGGGTGTGTTTATAGAATACATGAATCGTATTTTCCATGAACAATTGGATCGTTTTGTGGTTGTGTTTATCGATGACATTTTGATTTATTCTAAGTCTCAAGAAGAGCATGAAGAGCATTTAAGGATTGTGTTACAGATCTTGAAAGAGAAGCAATTGTATGTTAAGTTGTCAAAGTGCGAGTTTTGGTTGTCGAAGGTAAGTTTTCTTGGGAATGTTATTTCCAATGGTGGTATTAGTGTTGATCCATCCAAGATTGATGTGGTAATGCAATGGGAAGTTCCTAGATCGGTTACGGAGATTCGAAGCTTTTTAGGCTTGGCGGGTTATTATCGGAGGTTTATCGAAGGATTTTCAAAGTTGGCACTTCCGTTAACGTGGTTGACTTGTAAAGGAAAGGCTTTCATTTGGGATATTCATTGTGAAGAGAGTTTTATGGAACTTAAGAGAAGGTTAACAATAGCTCCGATCTTAATTTTTCTGAATCCGACGGAACCATTTGTGGTGTTTTGTTATGCTTCATTGTTTGGGTTAGGTGGTGTTTTGATGCAAGATGGAAAGGTTGCAGCTTATGCTTCAAGACAATTGAGGGTGCATGAAAAGAATTATCCTACGCATGATTTGGAACTAGCGGCTGTGGTTTTTGCTCTAAAAGTTTGGAGGCATTATCTTTATGGTGCAAGGTTCAAATTTTTTAGTGATTACAAAAGTTTGAAGTATTTATTCGATCAAAAGGAATTGAACATGAGACAAAGGAGATGGTTAGAACTTTTGAAGGATTATGATTTTGGTTTGAATTACCATTCGGGTAAGGCGAATATGGTGGCTGATGCCTTGAGTCGTAAGTTGTTACATATGTATGCATTGATGATAAGGGAATGGGAACTTTTGTAGAATTTTAGAGACTTGAGTTTGGTTTGTGAGATGACGCTGAGAAGCGTGAGACTTGGTATGCTACGTGTTACGAATGATTTTCTTGCAACCGTTTGTGAAAAGAAAAAGTTGGATTTGAAATTTATTGATTTGATGATGAATGAGAATGAGGATTTCAAGGTTGATAATTTTGGAGTTTTGAGATTTCGTGGTCGTATTTGTATTCCCGATGATGAGGAGTTGAAAAAGATGATATTGGAAGAGGGACACCGGAGTAATTTAAGTATTCATCCGGGTGCGAATAAGATGTATCAAGATTTGAAAAAGCTCTTTTGGTGGTCCGGATTGAAGAGAGATGTAGCTCATTTTATTTATGCGTGTTTGACTTGTCAGAAGTCTAAGGTGGAACATCAGAAGCCTAGTGGTTTGATGCAACCGTTGGATATTCCGGAATGGAAATGGGATAGTATATCGATGGATTTTGTTACGGGTTTGCCGAATACGCAAAGAGGTCATAATGCTATTTGGGTAATTGTGGATATGCTTACTAAATCTGCTCACTTTATTTCGATTGATATTAGTTATTCTTTGGAGAAGCTGGCCAAGATTTATGTTTTTGTGATTGTGAAGTTGCATGGAGTTCCTAAGAGTATTGTATCAGATAGAGATCCTAGATTTAAATTGATGTTTTGGGAAAGCTTGCAAAAGGCTTTGGGCTCTAAGCTAAGATTGAGTTCGGCTTACCATCCGCAAACGGACGGTCAAACCGAGAGGACAATTCAATCGTTGGAAGATTTGTTGCGTGCTTGTGTGCTAGAGCAAGGTGGTGTTTGGGATAGTTATTTAGCGTTGATTGAGTTCACCTATAATAACAGTTTTCATTCGAGTATTGGTATGGCACCATTTGAGGCCTTGTATGGGCAGAGATGTCAAACACCTTTGTGTTGGCATGAAATCGAGGAAAGAACGGTAGTTGGACCAGAGATGGTACAACAAACGACAGAAAAAGTAAATTTTATTCGGGAGAAGATGAGATCTTCTCAAAGTAGACAAAAGAGTTATCATGACAAGAGAAGGAAGGATCTTGAGTTTCAGGAAGGTGACCATGTGTTTTTGAGAGTTACATCGGTTATGGGTGTGGGTCATGCTTTGAAGTCGAAGAAGTTGACTTCTCGTTTTATTGGACCATATCAGATTACTACACGAGTGGATGCTGTGGCTTATCGTGTAGCGTTGCCTCCGAATCTTTCGAATTTGCATGATGTGTTCCATGTTTCGTAACTTTGGAAGTATGTTTCGGATCCGTCACATGTTATTCCCATGGACAAGGTTGAAGTAAGAGATAACCTTACGGTGGAAGCTTTGCCGGTTAGGATTTTGGATCGTGAAATCAAGAAGCTAAGGGGCAAAGATATCGCGCTTGTGAAAGTGGCGTAGGGAGGCGCTGCGGAAGGCAATATGACTTGGGAATTGGAGAGTAGGATGCACGAGTTGTATCCGTAGTTGTTTGGATCAGGTAATATTTTCGAGGTCGAAAATTTCTAAAGTGGGGGAGAGTTGTAACGCCCCGATTCAATTTTCCCAATTTTTGTGGAGTCTTTTATTTTATTTGAATGATAATTGTTTTATTTGTGAAATTATCATGATGATATGATATGTTGAGGAATTAATGTGATATGTTGGTGTGATATGTGATTGTACCATTTTGTGAATTTTCGGGTAAAATTGGATAAGAGGGTATTTTAGACATTTACTAATTAGTGATAAGTTAGAATTAGATTGAATTATATTTTTGTGATAAAAATGATATTTGGTGGAGAAAATAGTTAGTAAGAGAAAGAATAGAAAATAGATAAAAAAGAGTATAAGTTAGGAGAAAGAGAAAGAAAAGGAAATAGAAAGAAAAAGAAAAGAAAGAAAGGAAGAGAAGAGAAAAGAGAAGAGAAAAAGAGGAAAAGCTAGGTTTTGATCAAGATTGCTCCGTCTAGACGAAATAATCGGGTAAGGGTGATAAGAATTGTGATCTTGATATTGTGTATGATTATGTATGTGTTTGATTGGTTGGGTTTTGGTTTTGATAAAGTTTAGAGAAGATGAATAGTTAGGGTTTTAGAGAAAATGTGAGAAATTAGTGGATTAATCGGTTAGAAATTGTTGTAATCGAAGTATGATAGCTAGAATATGGTGTTAATCATGTTTATGGAAGTATTGTGGAGATTAAGAAGGTTTTGGTAGGTCTGTCACGAAGCTGAGAAATTCTGGAAATCGCAGTGGTCGCTCAGCGAGCTATCCCTCGCTCAGCAAAAGTTCCAGGGAAATTCTCGCTCAGCGAGCCTGTAGGTTTTTGAGAAAAATGTGTTTTGATGTGTAGCTTTAGTTCCGGGTATCCGTTTTTAGTGTTCCTTTTATCGATTTGAAGCTAGAAACGTGTAGAAACTAATGATGCTAAGAGATATAATGTTTAGCCGACTTTCACCCGACTTTTCCGATAAAACGTATATAAGTTAATTATGGAATTGTGAGCTTGAGGTGATGTTGTGGCCGTTGGCAAATGAATACATTACTTGGATTGTATGCAAATGTATGTTAAGTGAATGAGTTGAGTGGATAATTATGTTGTGAGTAATGTATGCATTTTCAAGAATGTTGTGTGTTATTTTGCATGTAAAGCATAATATATGCATTCTTATGCCGTGGGATTCTTTGTCAATCCGTTGTAGCATCGTGTGCTCATGTGGAGTGTGAGCGATCAGATTGTGTGCCCGTGTGGGGTGTGAGCAATCCAGAAACATCGTGTGCCCGTGTGGGGTGTGAGCGATGGGTGATTCATTCACATTGATTGTGTGCCCGTGTAGGGTGTGAGCAATCGGATTGTGTGCCCGTGTGTGGTGTGAGTAATCCATAAACATTGTGTGCCCATGTGGTGTGTGAGCAATGGGGAACATCGTGTGCCCGACGGGGAGTTACTTTAGGTAACAAGTGATGATTCCATTTGGTTCCTAAGTGAACCTGCTAAAATGTTGAGTTGGTACCGCATTGCATTTGCATAGATTCGTGTATCGGTCTCTATGAGTTGCATTTTATCATTTTAATTATGATATGCAGAAATAAACATGAATATGCATATGTTTATTTGGAGTATTATGGAGATGTTAGTATGTGTGATGAAACATACTTGTTTGTATATATGCATGTTTGATATATGTATATGTATGTGATTTATACATTTGTAATGTATATGTGTGATTAAACATAGTTAGACGTATGTTTATGCGGAATGAATAGAATTGAGGAATAACCATAAATAACATAAGTCTATATGAATTAGTGAATTGGTGCATGATGAATATGCTTGATTTGTGTATGTACACGTTGCGATGTGTATAGGTGATGAGGTATGATTTGTGGTGAGAATATGTTTTATATGTTGAGATATATAATTATATGCAATGTTATTATGATAATGTTTCTCACCCTTCTGTTGTTTTATGATGCTCTACGAGGCATTGCAGACTAGGATGCTGGAGATCCTTTTTGTGAAGCTCGTCTTCATCTTTTGGTCGGTCGGCTCTGATATGTAGCATCGGGTAGCTAGGGTTGACTTGATGCCTTTTTGTGAATACAATTGTATATGTATTTTGATGATAGATGTTCTATGTAAACATGGCATTATCTTGGTGATTCAAACTTGTGGATATATTTATGATAAGTATATAAGTTTGAAATTGTTATGTGGTTTCCGCTGTTATTTGAATTAAATGAATACGGGTGTAAGGATGAAATCCTTGTGTGTGCAAGTTACCCCGTTTGTTGCATATCTTTATTGAGCAGGTGTTGTATGATTTCAATTTCAAGTATAATGTGGCATTGCTCTTTTATACCTTGTTTCAAATACACTCTGATGAAATTTTTAATATGTGTCTAAATGATTTAATTGCTTATTTGGGGTATAGAAAGAGGGTGTTACAAATATCCTCTAAGTAAAGGGAAATCTCAACTAGAGGATCTTGAAGCAGGAGGCTTGGATCAAAAGACTTGAGCAAAGGGTAAGTCTTGGACATGTGCTCTAAGTAAGGGAAGTTTTAAACTGTGTGTTTTAGCAATTGTAAAAGAGTTGTGCAGAAGCACAAGCGATTGTAATATGAGTGATTATAATGAAAAAATCTTATAAATCAAGGGGATTAGACTACTATAATTAAGGGAGGAACCATTATAATACCCATATATAAAAGACATACATCAAAGCATATTTTTCATATATAAATTTAAGTTTGGTATTGAAATACAACAAGTTCTTAAGTACACATTGCATAAATATAGACACTACGAAAAAAGTACTAAGACAAAAGGCTATAAATAATACAAGGTGTTCACAAAATACAAAATCTAAGAATTAGATCCAAAGATCTCAAAAGTCCACAGCAGAAGAAGCCATCTAACAAGCAAGGATAATCAATTCGCCTTATCCTTACCCTTTGCGGAACCTGAAGTACCTGAAATAACAACATCAACATGGGGTGAGATAAAACATCTCAATGAGTTTCCTATCCTAAAGTTCTCTCGGCTCTAAAAGGTTTGAACTAGACAAAACTCAAGTCGGGGGAAAACCTAGACTTCGAGTTTACATAAACTAGAGACATCCAAGTAATATAATGGAGCACACACGAGGTACTTGGAGACATCTTTCCCCGCCCATCCATAGTTTTAGCAGACGATCACGGGTCACTCAATCCTCAACACATAGATAACTTTCCCCTCCCAGCCACACAAGGACGAGTACGGGTCACTCACTATCTATCTAAGGTACTTTCCCCGCCCAGCCACACCAGGATGAGTACGGGTCACGAAACCTTACCACAAAGTAACTTTCCCCTCCCAGCCACACAAGGATGAGTACGGGTCACTCATTACTTATCCTAATGGATACTTTCCCCGTCCAGCCACACCAGGACGAGCACGGGTCACAATCATCCATTAAGGGATTCGATTCCACGATTAAAACATAACACAAGAAGTAAACTTCCAACTTCTCACAACTTCCTAGCCCGAAGATACTAACCAAGTATCGACGCCTAAGTATCGTTAAGTCTCTAAAACAATTCCATAACAATCTAGGGTAACTCAGCTACCTCACAAGTTTTTACCATTTTATTACCTTAAGCTTTCAATTCCCTAACTTAACATTTTTACGGTATTTTAGAAAAGTCGGGCAAAAGTCGGGTAAAAATAATATTTTTTGGCATCATGTGAAAGTACATAATTTTAGTTTCAAAACGATATGGATAACACTAAAAACGGATACCCGGATCAAAAGTTATGAAAAAAAACATAATTCAGCTGAAAGCTACAGTTCGCGGGGCAAACTCAGAGAAATTCCTATAGTTCGTGGCGCGAACCCTGTTCGCGGGGCGAACTCAGTAAAATTCTGCTAAACCAGCTATGGGAAACCATTCCCAAAACCCCCAATTTCACAAGAATATACCACACCAAAGGAATCCAATCATAAATATACCTATAATCATATACTAAACATCATACTTAGTTTTAATCGAGTTTTTAACCGTTTATTCTTTCGATTTCAAGCTTTTCTACCAAAATCCCTAAAACTTATAAACCCTAAACTCAACCAAAAGTCATAACAAAAGTATCTAACTACGAACCCACCTCGAGAGATGAAGATTGACAAAAGGAATGAGCCGATTCGACGGACGGATGATGGATAATGATGAATTTGAAGCTTAGGGTTTTCTTCCTCTTCTTCTTCTCTTCCTTCTTTCTCTCTTACTAACTTCTTATTTCTTTTCCTCTCTTTTTCTTTCTATATAACAAAATATATAAAAACTTATTTTATCGATGGGTCCAAAATAGAGAGTATCCCAAAATATCTCTTAATTCTCAATTTAATAAAACCTCTGAAATAAATAATATCAGTTAACCAAATTTAAATTTTGTTTACTCTAAATGATTTTTCATTAAAAATTTCTTAGAATAAACCGGAATCCTATTGGCCTTAATTAATATTATCCGGAGAGTTAAATAAAATACGGGGTGTTACAACTATGATATCTTTTGTGTCTTCTGTTGATTATTTACTTTACTTTTGTTTTATATTCGTTGCCAAATGAACTAAACAGAATCTGAACATCACGGTTCTTCTATTTGTTGCATCATTTAACATGTAACCACTAGTAAAGTGATACCCTATGGGTATCATCTGATCTCCCATGTCTTCAAGCTTCTTTTCTAATATGATCAGACACATGTCGATATGCTAGTGAACCAAACACTCTCAAGTGAATCATGTTCAATTTAAATTCAGGTCAGGATTCCTCCGATGTGATCTTTTCAAGCTTATTTTTTTGGACATCTGTTCAATAAATAGGTGGCAGTGGAGACAACTCATCTCCCAAATTATTTCGGAAAATTCTCTCCCTTTAGCATGCTCCTTACCATGTTCATGATAAAATGGTTCTTTCTTTCAGAAACACTATTTTTTTGTGGTGTATAAGGTGGTACTATCTCATGCACAATTCCCTCTTGATCATAAACTTCCCAAAATAGTTTGAGACATATTCTCCTCGACCATCCATTTTGAGAACTTTGATTTTGTGACCGTTTTGTCTTTCAACCATGGACTTGCACTTCTTGAACACATCAAATAACTCATCTTTTCTCTTGATTAGGTACTTCCATAGTTCTCTACTATGATTATCAATAAAGGTGATGAAATAATCATTACCACCAATAGAATCAATTTGCATCAGTCCACACACATCCAAATACACTACCTCAAGATGACACTTGGTTCTACAATGTGAAATTTTTTGAATTTTCCCTTATGTTGCTTTTCTAGAACACATTCTTCACATATTTCAATCAGTAAGTTGATTGATGGCAGCCCTTTTACTATCTTGTTATTTTGCAAGGCGTTGAGATCTTAAAAATTAAGATGCACAGGCCTATAATTCCATATTTGTTATCCTCCACTAGCCAATGTAGCAAGGCACCTATGTTACATAACCTTCAATTCAACCTTGAAGGTTCTATTTGGAGGCATATGAGCCTTTATGACTAAAGCTTTGTTTGTGCCAATAACTCACAATGTCTTGTTCTCCATGTGAATCTTGTAACCCGTCTCAAGTAATTGGCCAATACTTAGAAGGTTACACATGATTTCGGGAATAAACACACCCTTTATCAAATAATGTTTACCATTCCTTCTCTGAATCGATACCTCACTGATCCCTTCTGACCCTAGAGTGGTATCATCTGTGAACTTTACCTTGTTCTTATGGTACAATTGATTATAACAAACCAATCTTTTCTTCCTATCACCTGTGTTGAACATTCGGAGTCTAAGTACAATTTATTACTACACTGTAAAACCTCTTTCGTAGTCACCATAATATTCTCTTCAGTTGGTAACTGGTTAGAGTGTATAAGTAACCATTTACAACCTTATCTGTCAGCATGTTGTAACCTTTTACAACTCTCTTGTAACCTGCTAATACTGCATTCTCCTTTAGTTATCATCACCAAATGTGTGTTTTTATCATCACACTCTAGTTTTGTAAATCTAGTTTCATCTTCTTAAGGTTCTTTCTTGTTGGCATTGCACTCACTTACAAAATGTTCAAATTTTTGACAATTAAAACACTGCACATTGCTTTTGTCACCTTTCTTTCTTCCTCCTCTTCTTCTAATATTTCCACCTCTAGAGTTGTAAGATCAACCAATTATATTTCCATTGCTTTCACCCTTTTGAAATGGTAAATTTTTGAAATTTTAGGATTCTCTCCCACCGAAATTCTGGAATTTCCGCCTACCTTTATTCGTGGACAATTTTTCGTTCACCTTTATGTCTCTTTCATTGAAATGGGCTTGTAAAGCGATCTATGCCTCTTCCTTATCAACATTTCTTTATTCCATGTTATATTCATGAGCTTTAAGAGAGATTTGCAGTTCCTCATTGCTCATTGTTGTAAGATACTTCAATTCCTCAATCGCAACTACTACATTGTCAAATCTTGACGTCAAAGAACACACAATTTTTTCAATCATATTCTGCTTTATGAGTTTTTCTCCACACAACTTTACTTGGATAACCAATCTTACAATTCTCGTCGTGAACTCGCTAATTATTTTATTTTCTTCCATTTGAATAAACTCCAGTCACCTCTTGTGAGTTTGTAACCTTACCATCTTTGCCTTATCAACTCGTACATAACTTTTCTCCAAGATTTCTCAAGATTCCTTTGAGGTTGTACAATCACTAACCTTCTCAAAATTATCTGCATCCACACATTGATGAATTTAATACAACGTCGTGTAATCTATTATCTTCTCTTTCTTATGCGTAGTCCTTTGTGTAGTCGTTGCACCCTTTACAAGTGGAGTAACTTCGTTCTTGATCACTTCAAGAATATCTTGATAACCAAACAACAACTTCATCTATTTGCACCACTTATCTTAATTCTTCACATCGAGAATTAGGAGATTCGTAGGATTCATTCATTGGAAATGGAAAACATTTTCGCACTCTAAGTGTTTGATGGATCAAATGTGACTTTTGATTCCAAATGTTGGAACAAGAAATCACAAGAATGATGATTTTCAATACAGAGAGTAATTAGAGAATGAAAAATAAACTTTTTATTATTGAAATAACCGATAATTTACATTAAGTGAGGTAACAAAAAAACTAAAATAGGAAAAAGTAAAACAGGAAAAAAAACTACACCAGTAATTGGTTCTTATAGATAAAACAGGAATGCTATGGTTACACCAACAAGTTACACTACACCGTATGGCTACACTGTGGGACCTACCACATATATTAAAAAATTGCAATGCTACATAACACAGAAAGGATTGCTTTGTGTGTTAATATGTGGGCCACACAAGAAAGGTTTCATGTGATTCTCTCTCTCAATAGCAGCCACACATATAAAACATGTCACTCTTCTTCTTCTTTCATTTAGCGCCATATTTTCTTCTCATCTCTTCTCCATTTTTTTTCATTTCATCTCCATAGTTTTTCCAACATACATAATATGAAGATGAAGAATTAAGTTTGTAAGTTTATTTTGTTTCATATGTTGATACATTTAACACAATGTTAACATATGTGTTTTCTTTATGATTGATCACGATTGTTGATTAACCATGTCCTAAGCAGTATTTCCCTAATATTCTCACACGATTAACCAAGTTTATCTACTGTAAAACGATTCTATATATTTTCTCAAGTTGGATCGTTAACCAATTTAAAAAGTGTATTAACCTACTTTTATCACACCATTAACCAAATTTGTAATAATCAATGTCATGAAGTTGCCCACAAGTCTGGGCCTTTATTAACCAAGTTATACATAATATTAACCAAAATTTTGAACTCTATTAACCAACTTTGTGAGAAATTTATATTATACATAATATTTACAGTTTTCATGCAGTTTGGCATAATGGACAATTCAAGCATTTTGATAGAATGTGATAGTAGTCAAAGGGAAGATGTAGAAGTTGATCACGGTGATGGTGATGGTGATGGTGATGGTGATGATGATGACTCACTCTGGATCCCCGCAATTGGGATGTGTTTTTCTTGTATAGAGGAAGTTAATACATATTATCAATAGTATGCTTTGAAAAAAGGGTTTGGATGGAGGATTAGATCATCGAAAAAAGGAGATGACGGGGAGCTCAACTACCTCATACTTTCATGTTCTAGAGAGGGGTCAAAGATTTCAAAAATTTCATGCACGTTGAAGACACTTCCATCTAGAGCGAAGAATTGTCCGGCCAAAATTTGTATTAAATTGAAACAAGATGGTTTGTGGTACATTACACAATTTGAGGCAAATCATTCACATGAGACTAGCCCTACAAAAGCAAGATTGTTCAAAGCTAACAAGAAAATGAACTTACATGTGAGGAGAACAATCCAAATCAATGATGATGCGGGAGTAAGGATCAACAAGACTTTTCAATCGCTTGTTAAAGATGCAGGAGGCCATGAAAATATTCCCTTCTGTGAAAAAGATGTGAGGAATTATATTAACAAAGAGTGTCGTGCGATTGGAAAAGAAGGTGATGGTAAAGCTTTGATAAGTTATTTTTGTAAAATGCAGGAACAAAATACAAATTTCTTCTATGACATAGATTTGGATGATGATTTTCATGTGAGGAATGTATTTTGGGCGGACGCAAGAAGTCGAGCTGCGTACGAATATTTTGGGGATGTTGTAACTTTTGACACAACATACTTGACTAACAAGTATGACATGCCTTTTGCTGCATTCGTGGGTGTGAATCACCATGGTCAATCAACATTACTTGGTTGTGGATTACTATCAGGTGAAGACACAAATTCTTTTGTGTGGCTGTTCAAGTCATGGCTTCGGTGTATGCTAGATAAGGCACCTTTGGGTATTGTGACCGATCAATGTAAGGCTATGAAAAATGCTATTGAGTTAGTATTCCCTACAACTCGTCACAGGTGGTGTTTATGGCATATAATGAAAAAAGTTCCAGAAAAGCTTTGCGGCTATGGTGAATACAAAAGGATCAAGTATGCAATGAAAGAAGCCGTCTATGATACATTCACAACACTTGATTTTGAACAAAAATGGTTTTCGTTCATAGAAAAATTTGATCTTCAAGAAAATGAATGGTTGAGTGGGCTGTATTTTGAGCGTCATAGATGGGCACCAACTTTGTTAAGGAAATATTTTTGGGCTGGTATGTCAACTACGCAACGTAGTGAGAGCATACATGCTTTCTTTGATGGATATATCAATTCTACAACAAGTCTAAATCAGTTTGTGAAACAATATGATAATGCTCTTAGAAGTCGGGCAGAAAAGGAATTTGAAGCTGATTTTAATTCGATGGATACAACAATTCCATGTGGGTCAAACTCATCCATTGAGAAGCAATTTCAAAGTGAGTTTACAAATGCAAAATTTAAGGAAATTCAAGTGGAATTCAGATCTAATATGAATTGTTCTGCCTCATTAATTAGTGTGGAAGGTTGCCTTGCTACGTATCAGGTGTGGGAGGAGGTATTAGTTGGAGGAATACGCAAAGAGCGAGTTTTAAAAGTTGTGCTTGATAAGGAAAACCATGATTTTCAATGTGAATGCTCATTATTTGAGTTTAGAGGTATTGTGTGTCGGCATGTGTTATTTGTGTGTAGTCAAGAGAGGATTATAAGTCTACCAGATAAGTATGTTTTACCGAGATGGAAGAAAAACATTAAAAGGAAGCATTCATATATTAAGACTAGTTATGGTGTAACAGAGTTGAAGCCATAAATGGACAGGTTTGACAAATTATGCAAGCATTTTTATGAGGTGGCTGAAGTAGCTACTGAGTCAGAAGAGACTACCGAAGACCTCCATGAAACATTACGTTTGCTTAGCTCTAATATGTCCACAAAGGATACTACACTTATTGAAGGAAATCTGAATGATGATTCTAATCCAATCAATAGTAGTAGAATTCGCAGTCCAAAACATGTCAAGCGCAAAGGTCGTCCTCCATCTAAAAGAAAGACATCCGTCGCTGAAATGATTTCTAAGAGGTCAAGGAAGCGAACAAAAACAAGTGATCACATTGAGCGTACTACGGTATATATATACTTTCACTCATAAATTATATCTTATACAATTGGTTATATTAATGGAATCTAACTATTTTGTTTCTATAAACATGTAGGAGTGCAATATTGGAATGGTGGGAAATCAATTTGGAAGTAATGTTTGTGTAGAATCATCTCTTGAGGTTGTTAGTGGGGGAAATTTCTTAGATTCCAGTATTGTGGTTTGTGTTCATTATAAGATTGTACTGAATAATGTTTAAATTTATATGTATTATTTGAGGAACGTATTGTACGAATTCATATGTATTAGTTGAGGATATATTGTAATACTAATTTATCATCTCTTGACAGGTTGGAAATGGTATGACATTCATGGATCTCTTGACAACATGTGAAAAACCCTTGACGGGTTCATCCCAAGTCTGTACAAATATATGACTCACTTTGGGAATTTTTGTTTTATAATGGTATGGTGTTCATACAAGTGCAATGTTGCAATATTGTAAATTTATTTTTGTTATGTAACAATTGTACTAAACTTGGAACTTGGTGTATATAATATATAACATAATTTTGTTAATACAGTCCTAGACTTGGTTAATATTGTGCTGGAAGTTGGTTAATAATGTGTGTAACCTGGTTAACACAGTTCCAGGCTTCAAAATAGAAATAAATTGTTAACACAGTCCCAAACTTGGTTAATACTGTGCTGGAAACTGGTTAATAATCTGTGTAACCTGGTTAACACAGTTCCAGGCTTCAAAACATAAAAAATTGTTAACAGTCCCAGACTTGGTTAATACTGTGCTGGAGACTGGTTAATAATGTGTGTAACTTGGTTAACGCAGTTCCAGGATTAAAAATAAATAAAATTGTTCTAAAGATAAGTGGTCAATACATTAATTGAACTTGGTTAATACTTTGTGTACAATGGTTAATGTAGATCCAGACTACCAAGCAATGCAATTTGTTTAAAGGAAATTGGTTTATATATTGCTGGAACTTGGTTAATGCAGATCCAGTTCCAATCACACTGAAATTTTTTAAAGGAACAACATTATACAGCATGCTCAACATACTCACTGCATTATGCAGATCCAGTTCCAATCACACTGAAACAACAATGAATTAAAACAACAATGATTATACAACATGCTCAACATACCCACTGCATTATGCAGATCCAGTTCCAATCACACTGAAACAACAATGCATTAAAACAACAATGCTTATACAGCATGCTCAACATACTCACTGCATTAAAACAACAATAAACTATAGCATACTCAACAGATTAAATACAAAATGAACTAATATTATAAGCAACACATTGTTCTAGTTCTTAAATACAACATATGGCAACCAATCTAGTTCTACACTAGTACATAACATGATTCAACCACAGTCTATAATGCATATTTAACAACATTCTTCAACACTAATAAATTACAAATTCAATCTAGTTCTCTTTCCACGCTTCCTTGTCTCTTCCTCATTCTTGTAGCCATGTTTGATTTAGACTTAGATTGATTTTCTTCAATAATGACATCATCATTAGGTGGAGTGTAATGTCCATCATCTCCAGCCGATGTATCTAAAGCTTCTTCGGTACAAACGTTCACAAGTTGTCGATCATCTTGAACATCCTCGTGCTGAGATGGAGCGTTAAATCTCGCTTCTTTCAACATCCTCATTTCCTCCTCCAGAACTGCTAACCTCTCTTTGAAATCTTTATGCTCTTCCACCAATCTGGGATAATCATACACATCGACAAATTGTTGTCCTTGTTCAAACAAAGCAACATTGATTATGTCATGTTTTAGCTCTTCCTCTGTTGCAACCACTCTATCAATTATCTAAACATTAAATAAACAAAAAGTTAAAACATACAACAAATAACATATTTTGCTCCATTCAAACACAAAAAATATTACCATATTTTTGTCAAATGCCTTTTCAAGAGTTTTCTTCTGCATAGTAATAGTTGGCCAACTCAATACCCGTGGAAACGAGAAACAAGAAACAGCAGGTGGTTTCCCCAAAGATAGGTGGTTGAATGCCCAAATCTACAACAAATGTAAAAGTCGGAAACTTAAATGAACAAAAGACATGATGAACTAAATGTTATATAACCTCTTTTTACCTGCAATATGGCAGCACATCCGTTTAAATGTCTTTGTGCCTTGTTTTTTCCCTCCTTCAACACAATAGAAGACTCACATAAACTAGAAACCACAAAATCATAAACGGCACGTCCCCAGCTAAATGTATCAAGTGAATCCAAATCATCCAACTGCTTCATAAATCCCGTAAAGACCTTAATCCCGGTTTTGGGAAAGTAAAACTCCGCAAATGCAAGCAATATGTAAAGTCTAACAAAGTTAACTAATTTTTTCTTGTGGGACCGAAGATGTTTGCGAATATTGTGAATGGTTACTTCAGCCCCTTTAAATAGATCTAATGTTTGACATTGTTGGTATTCTTCTACTACTAGAGGCTTACCAACGATATACAATCCAAGCGCGAAACAAACATCAACCGGAGTAAACGGAACTATCCTATCCCTAACCCTAAATCCCCTACTACGTACGTCCCATCTACTGACTAACTCCCATAATAAACCACCCGAGATTGACATGTTGTTAGAAATATACATCGCCCATTTGAATGGGGTGCATTCGATGTGAGCACGTTGAGCCGGTGTTAACTTTTCATTGATGGTGCTCAAATTCTGCGGGATACAACTATGCCTCATCCGCACCTTACATTGACGAAAACAAAAGAAACAAAATCAATTTTCACTGATAATCCAACAAAATTAACAAAACAAACAAAAATTTCAACTTTAGCATATTACTTACATCAGATTCGTTCATCATTTTTGTTGATGCCATAGTCTCAAATTAATCTAATAACAAAACAGAACCCAAATAATGGCATAATCAGTACAAACAACAAAACCCTAAATGTAACAAATACCACAATAATCCCTAAACGGAAACGGAAATAAGAAAAGTCACACGGAAATAAAAAATGGTTACCTCGATAGCAAACGGAAACCTTTGCGTCCGATTGAGGGAGGAAGCCGTGAGAGTCTCGTCCGATTGAGAGAGCGAACGTGAGAGAGCGAACGTGAGAGAGCGAAAATGGAGAAGAATGATGAAGACGAAAATGGAGAAGAATGACGAAAATGGCGAAGATGAAGATGAACTCAGTGTTTGCGGGAGGGAGAGAGTGGAGAGAGTGAGGGTGAAGATGAAAATGGCTAGTGGAAAGGGAAATCTAACCTAATTTAAATCACAAATTACCAAGTTGCCCTTAAGTTTTTGCTTGATTTACAAAATAATATATGTATAGTTGTACAGTATCAAATGGAACAAAAAGAACAAAACAATATGCATATACGGTGTATATGTCACTTTATGGTGTGAAAATATCATTCCTGTAGATTAAATTACAATAGGTGAAATCAATTTCGAATGTAATCAATTACCAAATCATAATATTTTAGGTGTAATTGATTAGATTACTATCAAAGTATAACCAATTACAACGACATTCTATTTTTTTTTTTAAGTGATGGTAACTTGTTACTGCCTAAAGTAACCGGTTACATACACTTAAATTACTCTTTTCACTTGACAAACCCATCACTAAACTTTTTAGTCGGCTCAAAATTGTACAAGAGATACAAAACAAAAATGAAACATCTTTCTGTTTCTTATCATTGAAATTTGATGTAAATTTATTTTTCCATACAATTTTTTCTTAAAAATCTACTCTAAAATGGATGGAGATTCTCTAGAGAGAAAGAAAGACACAAGATCCACCTAATTCTTAATATATCTTTCTCTCTGACAAATAAAGTTGATCATTTCTTTGAGAAGTGTAAAATCATCATCCCTCTAAAAACACACAACACCACTATTTACTTTTATAATTATACATCACCCCTAATAACATATCACATTTATCTACTATACTCAAGTTGACACATTGGTCCCTAACTGAACTTGTGATACACGTTCATTATCCTTCTCAACTCCCTTAGCATTCTTCGGTTTCCCCCAAATTTTCCCAAACGACTCTCCCATCTCTTCAAGTGTTTTCCCCTGTGTTTCAGGAAGCATAATATAAAAGAAAATCCACGCAATTGTAGCAATGCCTCCAAAAAGAAAAAAAGCTCCTCCAATAGTAATCGCTTTTGACAAGGACAAAAAAGTCATTCCAATAACCCCACTTGTAACCCTATTCACCACAACACCCATAGCTGCACCTTGTGCCCTCAATCTCAAAGGAAATATCTCAGAACTATACACCCACGTGATGGGTCCCGCACCTATCGAGAACGTCGCCACATAAGACAAAACAGTTGCTATACTCAACCCAATGGCCCAGATCAGTTTCGTCTTCGAATGATCAATAATCGTAAGGCTGGCAGCGAGTGTGAGAAGCGAGATCACCATACCTCCGACACTCGTTAACAACATCGGACGACGGCCGAATTTGTCTAAGTTAAAAGTAGCCACTAAGATAAACACTGTTTTAATAAATCCAACGGCTATCGTTGCAAGTAGAATATGAGTGTCTCCTTTGATTCCAGCTTTTTCAAAGATTTTAGGACTGTACAAAACGACAGCGTCTATACCTGATGCTTGTTGGAAGAAATGAATCCCTAGTGCTGCTATAACTATATGACGAACTGCGGGTGTAGGATAAATGAAAAGCTCTTTCCATACACCTTCACCGGTGTTTTTGTTTTTTACCTGAACGACATCGTCGTTGCAATCTTCCGGTATTCCGGCGGCTTGTTTTATCTCGGCTAATCTGAGCTGAGCTTCTTCTTTGGAATCTGAGGTTTTGTTGAGTACTTTTGTTGCGTCTCCTAGACGGCCTCTCATTACCAGCCATCGCGGTGACTCCGGCATGGCTAATACTCCGACGGCTAGGATTACTGAAGGAACTGCTCCTACTCCGAGCATCATTCTCCAACCTATATGAAGTGATAGTTTTGAAAATGCAAAGTTTGATACATATCCAAGTAATATTCCACTGTTTATGAAAACCTGCAAAAAGATAGAATCAATTCAATTATTATTAGTAAAAAGATTCTATGTGGTATGTCTGAAGAAAAGTAACAGAATTGCTTTTTTCTTTTTCAAGAAAGATTAGTACTCTATATAAACTTTTTTTTTTATTTCTCTACTAGTAGACATACATAGACGTGTTCATAGAACTGTTCGAATCTGTTGACATCCTGATTAATAATTATGCAATGGCATCCGACTATAATACATGGTTTGAATCTACGACATCATATTTAATAATTATGCATTGATATCCTATTACAGTACATGAGTTCGAATCTGCTGACATCTTGTTTAATAATTATGCATTGACATCCGACTACATACACGAGTTTGAATCTGCGACATCATATTTATTCATCTCATTAGACTATTTGACGGAAAAAATAGGTTAATTACCTCAGGAAAAGAAGTGAGGAAGCCACGTGTGGAAGCGGGGGAGACTTCAGCTGTGTAAACTGGGGCAATCATGAGGGCATAGCCGATGCCGATTCCGGCAATGAAACGGCCAAACATGAGGAAATTATAGTTTGGTGAGAAACCCATTAGTAAGGCTCCGACAAAGAAGATAGCACCGGCGAAAACAATGGTGTAACGGCGACCAATCCAATCGGAGGTTCTGCCGGCAAGACAGGAACCTATGAGAGACCAGATGTTTATGATTCCCATCATGACCTCAACCTTTGTGTCCGATAATCCAAAATCTCTTTTTATGTAGATTGCAGCTCCACTCATAACACCAATATCTGAAACATAATGATTAAGTGTCAAAAGTCACAATTATATAATTCATATGACTATAGCACAAAAAATAAAAAGTGTAGTTTAGAAAATTACCGTATCCAAGTAAAATGGAAGTCATGGAAGCTAACATAGCACAAGCAAAAGCATAATTGTTTCGCTTAGGTTTTTTTTTAGTATCGAAATCTTGAATGTTTTTTTGAGGTTTTGCTTCAACTACCTTACCCTCATTCATCTTGACAAAATATGAAAAAAAACACACACTAAGATTATTAAAACTTATACAAGTGTGTGAAATTGTTAGTACCTATTGCTATTGAGTTTTGAGTATAAGATGAAGTAGCAAGTGGTTATATAGGCCAAATGATTACGTCAGAGTAGACCAATAAGTCTCCCCACATGGTATAGTATAGTTGAAGCGTCAACACTGTCCATCTCTCACTTGAAAACGTAATCTTCAATGTGTGACTCATCAAGTTAGACACGATGTATTTTATTATTTTATCATATTATTTGATATTTCTGCGTGTGAAATCGAGAATGCAAACACTGCTCGTGGTGGCACTTAATGACTATTAAATGACAAACAAATACACTTCTGTTGAATATTAAAACATGTCATTATATGCAATAAATAGAGAGATTCACAATGATGATTTGCTTTGCTTGACTCATAGCCTCAATTAATCATGTGACCACAAATATAACCGTTATTACTTGTCGTCGGAGAATTATTTATTACATTACGGGTCGAATTTTATTTCCGACTAATTGTGTTTTTTTCTAACCTTAGAGTTAGTGTGTGGTCCAACAGCAAAAATATAAGTATGAAAAATCTTAAGTAGAAGAACTGAACAAGCTTGAAAGCACTTTCTATATTTTCATGGTGGAACTAGGAATAGGCAATGAAAGAAGAGAATATGACATTTCCGTTATCCTCACGACGGTTGTAATTATTTTAGTTGCCCAACTATTTTTTTGGATTCTTCAACCCCGACCTCCTCTACTTCCTTGTTTAAGAGTTCTTCTTCATAGTTGATATAATGTTAGATCCTAGTTTTTTTTTTTTTTGACAGTAAATCTCAAAGGGTACAAGCATAATGAAAAAAATATTAATTATGTAAGGGTATTTTCCATCCACATTCTACAAACAACACTAATAGTTAAGCCAACTAAGATTTGGACAACAATATACTTTGAGACAATAAAATCTAATGGAGCATCTGAAATCCAATTCCTTAAACCAAGCAACCCAGTAACAATCTTCCACAAGACAAAAAGGAGGTTTGAAACCACAATCTTAAAACCTATCCAGTTACGGATAATTTCTTTGGCCTTATCACGCTCAGTTCGATTATATCAGTTCTCTAGCTTGATAAAACTCACAATCTCAAGAAGAAGCATTTGTTGACTGTTGTAAAAAGTCAGATTTGCAAATACCACACTAAATTTTTTACTCAAAAATACATTTCCTACATCCATAACTCTTTGGAACATTTCAACAAACACCTTGACTACACACTTAAAGTAGGCAAAACAAAAGAGCAACACACACACACACACACACACACACACACACACACACACACCATGAATCAAACATAAAACCAGAATACCATTAAACATACTAGAAATAAAGAAAACAACATAAACGGATACCCAAACACCATGTTCCAGCAGATCCGAAACTTCCGGTGGTGGAGGTTCTGGCGGCGGACGATCACCATATTCACTGTTCCGAAGCTTTGGCCCAAGTTTTGGAGTTGATAACACACGAGCTGTAATACCCATATATATAAAAGACATACTAGAAATCATATTTTTCATATATAAAATTACAGTTTTGCTATGCTTACACCAACATATTACACTACACCGTATGGCATGATGTGGGACCTACCAAATATATTAAAAAATTGCAATGCTACATAAAACAGAAAGTGATGCTTTATGTATGAATATGTGGGCCACACAAGAAAAGTACCATGTGATTCCCTCTCTTAATATCAGCCACACATTATAAACATGTCACTTTTCTTCTTCCTTCATTTAGCGCCATATTCTCTTCTCATCTCTTCTCCATTTTTTTTCATTTCATCTCCATAGTTTTTCCAACAAACATAATACGAAGAAGAAGAATTAAGTCTGTAAGTTTATTTTGATTCATATGTTGATACATTTAACACAATGTTAACCTATGTGTTTTCTTTACGATTGATCATGATTGTTCATTAACCATGTCCTAAGCAGTATTGCCCTAATATTCTCACACAATTAACCAAGTTTATCTACTGTAAAACGATTCTATATATTTTCTCAAGTTGGATCGTTAACCAATTTAAAAAGTGTATTAACCTACGTTTATCACACTACTAACCAAATTTGTAAGAATCAATGTCATAAAGTTGCCCACAAGTCCGGACCTTTATTAACCAAGTTATACATAATATTAACCAAAATCTTGAACTCTATTAACCAACTTTGTGAGAAATTTATATTATACATAATATTTACATTTTTCATGCAGTTTGACATAATGAACAATTCTAGCATTTTGATATAATGTGATAGTAGTCAAAGGGAAGATGTAGAAGTTGATCACGGTGATGGTGATGGTGATGGTTATGGTGATGGTGATGATGATGACTCACTCTGGATCCCCGCAATTGGGATGTGTTTTTCTTGTATAGAGGAAGTTAAGAAATATTATCAAGAGTATGCTTTGAAAAAGGGGTTTGGATGGAGGATTAGATCATCGAAAAAAAGAGATGACGGGGAGCTCAACTACCTCATACTTTCATGTTCTAGAGAGGGGTCAAATATTTCAAAAATTTCATGCACGTTGAAGACACTTCCATCTAGAGCGAAGAATTGTCCGACCAAAATTCATATGTATTATTTGAGGAATGTGTCGTGTTTAAAATTTGAGGAATATATTGTATGAATTCATATGTATTAGTTGAGGATATATTATAATACTAATTTATCATCTCTTTATTTTATGCACGTCATGTCTTAGATGGTTTTATATGTTATTGTACAGGTTGGAAATTGTATGACATTCATGGATCTCTTGACAACATGTGAAACACCCTTGACGGGTTCATCCCAAGTCTGTACAAATATATGACTCACTTTGGGAATTTTTGTTTTGTAATGGTATGGTGTTCATACATGTGTTTTTTTATCATAAGAATAAAAAAATTACATAAACTAATAATAATTACATTTGGTGGTGCAGGTAACTCAATGGAATATCCAAGTGCAATGTTGCAATATTGTAAATTTATTTTTGTTATGTAACAATTGTACTAAACTTGGAACTTGGTGTATATAATATATAATATAATTTTGTTAATACAGTCCCAGACTTGGTTAATACTATGCTGGAAGTTGGTTAATAATGTGTGTAACATGGTTAACACAGTTCCAGGCTTCAAAATAGAAATAAATTGTTAACACAGTCCTAGACTTGGTTAATATTGTGCTGGAAACTGGTTAATAATATGTGTAACCTGGTTAACACGGTTTCAGGCTTCAAAACATAAAAAATTGTTAACAGTCCCAGACTTGGTTAATACTGTGCTGGAAACTGGTTAATAATGTGTGTAACTTGGTTAACGCAGTTCCATGCTTAAAAATAAATAAAATTGTTCTAAAGATAAGTGGTTAATATATTGAATGAATTTGGTTAATACTTTGTGTACAATGCTTAATGCAGATCCAGACTACCAAGCAATGCAATTTGTTTAAAGGAAATTGGTTTATATATTGCTGGAACTTGGTTAATGCAGATCCAATTCCAATCACACAAAAATTTGCTTAAAGAAACAATACTCAATCACACAAAAATTTGTTTAAAAGAACTTGGTATGAATTGCATAATGCAGATCCAGTTCCAATCACACTGAAACAACAATGCATTAAAACAACAATGATTATATAGCATACTCAACATACTCACTGCATTAAAACAACAATGAACTATAGCATACTCAACAGATTAAATACAAAATGAACTAATATTATAAGCAACACATTGTTCTAGTTCTTAAATACAACATATGGCAACCAATCTAGTTCTACACTAGTACATAACACGATTCAACCACAGTCTACAATGCATATTTAACAACATTCTTCAACACTAATGAATTACAAATTCAATCTAGTTCTCTTTCCACGCTTCCCTGGTCTCTTCCTCATTCTTGTAGCCATGTTTGATTTAGACTTAGATTGATTTTCTTCAATAATGACATCAACATTAGGTGGAGTGTAATGTCCAACATCTCCAGCCGATGTCTCTATAGCTTCTTCGGTGCAAAAGTTCACAAGTTGTCGATCATCTTGAACATCCTCATGCTGAGATGGAGCGTTAAATCTCGCCTCTTTCAACATCCTCATTTCCTCCTCCAGAACTGCTAACCTCTCTTTGAAATCTTTATGCTCTTCCACCAATCTGTGATAATCATACACATTGACAAATTGTTGTCCTTGTTAAAACAAAGCAACATTGATTATGTCGTGTTTTAGCTCTTCCTCTGTTGCAACCACTCTATCAATTATCTAAACATAAAATAAACAAAAAGTTAAAACAGACAACAAATAACATATTTTTCTCCATTCAAACACACAAAAAATTACCATATTTTTGTCAAATGCCTTTTCAAAAGCTTTCTTCTGCATAGTAATAGTCGGCCAATTCAATACACGTGGAAACGAGAAACAAGAAACAACAGGTGGTTTCCCCCAAAGATAAGTGGTTGAATGCCCAAATCTACAACAAATGTAAAAGTCAGAAACTTAAATGAACAAAAGGCATGATGAACTAAATGTTATATAACCTTTTTACCTGCAATATGGCAGCACATCCGTTTAAATGTCTTTGTGCCTTGTTTTTTCCCTCCTTCAACACAATAGAAGACTCACATAAACTAGAAACCACAAAATTATAAACGGCACGTCCCCAGCTAAATGTATCAAGTGAATCCAAATCATCCAACTGCTTCATAAATCCCGTAAAGACCTTATTCCCGATTTTGGGAAAGTAAAACTCTGCAAATGCAAGTAATATGTAAAGTCTAACAAAGTTAACTAATTTTTTCTTGTGGGATCGAAGATGTTTGCGAATATTGTGAATGGTTACTTCAGCCCCTTTAAATAGATTTAATGTTTGACATTGTTGGTATTCTTCTACTACTTAAGGTTTACCAACAATAGACAATCCAAGCGTGAAACAAACATCAACCAGAGTAAACGGAACTATCCTATCCCTAACACTAAATCCCCTACTACGTACGTCCCATCTACTGACTAACTCCCATAATAAACCACCCGAGATTGACATATTGTTAGAAATATACATCGCATATTTGAATGGGGTGCATTCGATGTGAGCATGTTGAGCCGGTGTTAAATTTTCATTGATGGTGCTCAAATTCTGCGGGATACAACTATGCCTCATCCGCACCTTACATTGACGAAAACAAAAGAAACAAAATTAACTTTTCACTGATAATCCAACAAAATTAACAAAACAAACAAAAATTTAAACTTTAACATATTACTTACATCAGATTCGTTCATCGTTTTTGTTGATGCCATAGTTTCAACTTAATCTAATAACAAAACAGAACCCAAATAATGACATAATTAGTACAAAAAACAAAACCCTAAATGGAACAAATACCACAATAAACCCTAAACAGAAACAAAAATAAGAAAAGCCACACGGAAATAAGAAATGGTTACCTCAATAAGAAACAGAAACTTGAAACCTTCGCACACCGTCGTCGTCGTCGTCCGATTGAAGGAGGAAGAATCGAGCATCGTCGTCCGGTTGAGGGAGGACGACGTGAGAGTGCCTTCCGATTGAGAGGAAGAAGCGAGCGTGAGAGAGCGAAAATGGAGAAGCCACGATGTGTTTGCGAAAACGGGGATGCGAGAGTGAGAGAGTGAGGGTGATAGATGAAAATGGCCAGGGGAAAGGGAAATGGTTAACCTAATTTGTGATTCAAATTACCAAGTTACCCCTAAGTATTTGATTGATTTACAAATAAAATCTGTAGAGTTATACAGTACCTACGGTGTAGGTGTACAACTCAGTGTATGATATTCATACACTGAGTTGTACACCTACACCGTAGGTACTGTACAACTCTACAAATTTTATTTGTAAATCAATCAAATACTTAGGGGTAACTTGGTAATTTGAATCACAAATTAGGTTAACCATTTCCCTTTCCCCTGGCCATTTTCATCTATCACCCTCACTCTCTCACTCTCGCATCTCTATTTTCGAAAATACATTGTGGCTTCTCCATTTTCGCTCTCTCACGCTCCCTCTCTCACGCTCGATTCTTCCTCTCAATCGGACTACACTCTCACGTATTCCTCCCTCAACCGGAAAGTGACGCTCGATTCTTCCTCCTTCAACCGGACGACGACGGCGACAGTGTGCGAAGGTTTCAAGTTTCTGTTTCTTATTGAGGTAACCATTTCTTATTTCCGTGTGGCTTTTCTTATTTCCGTTTCCGTTTAGGGTTTATTGTGGTATTTGTTCCATTTAGGGTTTTGTTGTTTGTACTGATTATGCCATTATTTGGGTTCTGTTTTGTTATTAGATTAAGTTGAAACTATGGCATCAACAAAAATGATGAACGAATCTGATGTAAGTAATATGTTAAAGTTTAAATTTTTGTTTGTTTTGTTAATTTTGTTGGATTATTAGTGAAAAGTTAATTTTGTTTCTTTTGTTTTCGTCAACGTAAGGTGCGGATGAGGCATAGTTGTATCCCGCAGAATTTGAGCACCATCAATGAAAAGTTAACACCGGCTCAACGTGCTCACATCGAATGCACGCCATTCAAATGGGCGATGTATATTTTTAACAACATGTCAATCTCAGGTGGTTTATTATGGGAGTTAGTCAGTAGATGGGACGTACGTAGTAGGGGATTTAGGGTTAGGGATAAGATAGTTCCGTTTACTCTGGTTGATGTTTGTTTCGCGCTTGGATTGTCTATTGTTGGTAAGCCTCTAGTAGTAGAAGAATACCAACAATGTCAAACATTAGATCTATTTAAAGGGGCTAAAGTAACCATTCACAATATTCGCAAACATCTTCGGTCCCACAAGAAAAAATTAGTTAACTTTGTTAGACTTTACATATTACTTGCATTTTCGGAGTTTTACTTTCCCAAAACCGGGAATAAGGTCTTTACGGGATTTATGAAGCAGTTGGATGATTTGGATTCACTTGATACATTTAGCTGGGGACGTTCCGTTTATAATTTTGTGGTTTCTAGTTTATGTGACTCTTCTATTGTGTTGAAGGAGGGAAAAAACAAGGCACAAAGACATTTAAACGGATGTGCTGCCATATTGTAGGTAAAAAGGTTATATAACATTTAGTTCATCATGTCTTTTGTTCATTTAAGTTTCTGACTTTTACATTTGTTGTAGATTTGGGCATTCAACCACTTATCTTTGGGGAAACTACCTGTTGTTTCTTGTTTCTCGTTTCCACGTGTATTGAATTGGCCGACTATTACTATGTAGAAGAAAACTCTTGAAAAGGTATTTGACAAAAATATGGTAATATTTTGTGTGTTTGAATGGAGCAAAATATTTTATTTGTTGTCTGTTTTAAATTTTGGTTTATTTTATGTTTAGATAATTGATAGAGTGGTTGCAACAGAGGAAGAGCTAAAACACGACATAATCAATGTTGCTTTGTTTGAACAAGGACAACAATTTGTCAATGTGTATGATTATCACAGATTGGTGGAAGAGCATAAATATTTCAAAGAGAGGTTAGCAGTTCTGGAGGAGGAAATGAGGATGTTGAAAGAGGCGAGATTTAACGCTCCATCTCAGCACGAGGATGTTCAAGATGATCGATAACTTGTGAACTTTTGCACCGAAGACGCTATAGAGACATCAGCTAGAGATGTTGGACATTACACTCCACCTAATGATGATGTCATTATTGAAGAAAATCAATCTAAGTCTAAATCAAACATGGCTACAAGAATGAGGAAGAGACCAAGGAAGCGTGGAAAGAGAACTAGATTGAATTTGTAATTCATTAGTGTTGAAGAATGTTGTTAAATATGCATTGTAGACTGTGGTTGAATCATGTTATGTACTAGTGTAGAACTAGATTGGTTGCCATATGTTGTATTTAAGAACTAGAACAATGTGTTGCTTATAATATTAGTTCATTTTGTATTTAATCTGTTGAGTATGCTATAGTGCATTGTTGTTTTAATGCAGTGAGTATGTTGAGTATGCTATATAATCATTGTTGTTTTAATGCATTGTTGTTTCAGTGTGATTGGAACTGGATCTGCATTATGCAATTCATACCAAGTTCTTTTAAACAAATTTTTGTGTGATTGAGTATTGTTCCTTTAAATAAATTTTTATGTGATTGGAATTGGATCTACATTAACCAAGTTCCAGCAATATATAAACCAATTTCCTTTAAACAAATTGCATTGCTTGGTAGTCTGGACTGCATTAACCATTGTACACAAAGTATTAACCAAGTTCAATCAATGTATTAACAACTTATCTTTAGAACAATTTTATTTATTTTTAAGCCTGGAACTGCGTTAACCAAGTTACACACATTATTAACCAGCTTCCAGCACAGTATTAACCAAGTCTGGGACTGTTAACAATTTTTTTATGTTTTGAAGCATGGAACCGTGTTAACCAGGTTACACAGATTATTAACCAATTTCCAGCACAGTATTAACCATGTCTGGGACTTTATTAACAAATTATTTCTATTTTGAAGCCTAGAACTGTGTTAACCAGGTTACACACATTATTAACCAACTTCTAGCACAATATTAACCAAGTCTGGGACTGTATTAACAAAATTATATTATATATTATATACACAAGGTTCCAAGTTTAGTACAATTGTTACATAACAAAAATAAATTTACAATATTGCAACATTGCACTTGGATATTCCACTGAGTTACCTGCACCACCAAATGTAATTATTATTAGTTTATGTAATTTTTTGATTCTTATGATAAAAAACACATGTATGAACACCATACCATTACAAAACAAAAATTCCCAAAGTGAGTCATATATTTGTACAGACTTGGGATGAACCCGTCAAGGGTGTTTCACATGTTGTCAAGAGATCCATGAATGTCATACAATTTCCAACCTGTACAATAACATACAAAACCATCTAAAACATGACGTACATAAAATCAAGAGATGATAAATTAGTATTATAATATATCCTCAACTAATACATATGAATTCGTACAATATATTCCTCAAATTTTAAACACGACACATTCCTCAAATAATACATATGAATTTTGGCCGGACAATTCTTCGCTCTAGATGGAAGTGTCTTCAACGTGCATGAAATTTTTGAAATGTTTGACCCCTCTCTAGAACATGAAAGTATGAGGTAGTTGAGCTCCCCGTCATCTCCTTTTTTTGATGATCTAATCCTCCGTCCAAACCCCCTTTTCAAAGCATACTCTTGATAATATGTCTTAACTTCCTCTATACAAGAAAAACACATCCCAATTGCGGGGATCCAGAGTGAGTCATCATCATCACCATCACCATCACTATCACCATCACCGTGTTCAACTTCTACATCTTCCCTTTGACTACTATCACATTCTATCAAAATGCTAGAATTGTCCATTATGTCAAATTGCATGAAAAATATAAATATTATTTATAATATATATTTCTCACAAAGTTGGTTAATAGAGTTCAAGATTTTGGTTAATATTATGTATAACTTGGTTAATAAAGGCCCAAACTTGTGGGCAACTTTATGACATTGATTCTTACAAATTTGGTTAATGGTGTGATAAACGTAGGTTAATACACTTTTTAAATTGGTTAACGATCCAACTTGAGAAAATATATAGAATCATTTTACAGTAGATAAACTTGGTTAATCGTGTGAGAATATTAGGGCAATACTGCTTAGGACATGGTTAATGAACAATCGTGATCAATCGTAAAGAAAACACATAGGTTAACATTGTGTTAAATGTATCAACATATGAATCAAAATAAACTTACAGACTTAATTCTTCATCTTCGTATTATGCTTGTTAGAAAAACTATGGAGTTGAAATGAAAAAAATGGAGAAGAGATGAGAAGAGAATATGGCGCTAAATGAAGGAAGAAGAAGAGTGACATGTTTATAATGTGTTGCTGATATTAAGAGAGAGAATCACATGGTACCTTTCTTGTGTGGCCCACATATTCATACACAAAGCAACACTTTCTGTTTTATGTAGCATTGCAATTTTTTAATATATTTGGTAGGTCCCACATCATGCCATACGGTGTAGTGTAATATGTTGGTGTAAGCATAGCAAAACTGATAAAATTAAGTTTGGTATTGAAATACAACAAGTTCTTAGCAACACAATGTATAAATATAGCCACTACAAGATAAGGTACTAATACAAAAGGCTATAAATGATACAAGATGTTCACAAAATAAAAAGCCTAAGAACTAGATCCGAAGATCTCAAAAGTCCACAACGGAAGAAGTCATCAAACAAGCAAAGATAATCAATTCTCCTTATCTTTACCCATTGCAGAACCTGAAGTACCTGAAATAACAATATCAACATGGGGTGAGATAAAACATCTCAGTGAGTTCCCTATCTTAGAGTTCTCTCGGCTCTAAAAGGTCGAAACTAGTGACTACTCAAGTCGGGGAAAACCTAGACTTTAAGTTCACATAAACTATAGACATACAAGTAACACAACAAAGCATACACGAGGTGCTTGGAGGCATATTTTCCCGCCCAACCATAGTCGTAGCAGATGAGCACAAGTCACTCGATCCTTAATGCATAGATAACTTTCCTCGCCTAGCCACACAAGGACGAGCACGAGTCACTCATTATCTATCTAAGGAACTTTCCCCGCCCAGCCACACAAGGACGAGCACGGGTCATGGTACCTTACCATAAAGTAACTTTCCCCACCTAGCCACACAAGGACGAGCACAAGTCACTCATTACTTATCATAATGGATACTTTCCCCGCCCAGCCACACCAGGACGAGCACGGGCCACGGTCATCCATTAAGGGGTTCAATTCCACGGTTTAATTATATCGCAAGGAAGTAAACTTACAACTTCTCACAACTACCTAGCCCGAAGACACTATTCAAGTATCTACGCCTAAGTATTATCAAGTCTCTAAAACAATTTTGAAACCACCTAGGGTAACTTAGCTACCTCACAAGTTTTCGCCTTTTTATTATCTTTGGCTCACAATTCCCTAATTAACATTTTTACGGTATAATCGAAAAGTCAGGAAAAAGTCGGGTAAAAATAATATTTTTCGACATCACGTGAAAGTACATAATTTTAGCTTTTCAACGATATAAAGAACACTTAAATCGGATAACCGAATAAAAAGTTATGAATTTTCAAAGTTTGGAAATAAAACATTTTCCTCCATACTTACAGTGTTAACCGGTTAACGCCCGGGGTTAACCGATTAACCAAACTAGAAAAGCAGTATCAGTAGTGCAACTTTAGACACTTTAACCGGTTAACACATATGGTTAACCGGTTAACCGAAGACAGAATGCAGAAAATGTGTATTTTTCATGACAGCAGCACCCAAATTCCATTCACATCATTTTCAAACATCAAAACAACATTTCAACAAGGTTCCTACACCCAGAGGCAACATACTCAAGCATTTATATCAATTTCTAACCGTTTAATTCACCGATTCTAGGATTTTTTTTCCATAAAATTCCCTAAAGCTCATAAACCCTAAAACTCTACCAAAACCAAGAGTAAAAGTTTCTACCTATGAACCCATATCTAGCAAGATGATTAGAGAAGATTGAATAATGAATGGATGGTGAAAGCAACAAGATCAAGAGCTCTCCTCTTCTTCTTCAAGATTTTATCTTCTTCTTCATTCTCTCCCTTTTTCTCTTCTTCTTCTTTCTCTATTTCTATTTCTAGAAAAACAAAGAAATAAGACTTTATGTCTTAAAGGAAAACATAACTTCTCCTATCGACAGGTCCAAATAGAGAGTATCCAAAAATGTCTCTTAATCTGTTATTTTATAAAACCTCTGAGTCAGATAATATTAATTAATAAAATAATATCCCGCTGATTACTCTATTTATTTCCGTTAAAATTTCTTAGAGTAATCCGGAACAATATTAATATCAAATAATATTATTAAGAGTGTAACACGGTGGGAGAACTGACTTGAGTATTTTTGTTTGACAAAAACGTGTGCGGATAGCAAGAGTCGCCACCGACTTTTATTTTATCCAATTCAGGAAAGGTTATAAGAGAACAGGAAATACCTTAAAAGGATTTTGAGTTCGGGGGGTAGGTTATACAAAGGGAAGGTGTTAGCACCCTTTGTATCCATGGGCTCTTAGTTACTTAGCTCACTTTAACTTGTTTGAAAAAGGTGTAGTGTGTGTTTAGAAAATTTTCAGAAGTCTTTGTAATGATCCTCGTATGGATGTATACAAAGTCTTGAGTTTGAAAATATTTTGAAAGTGGGGTGTGAAAAGAATTTTGAAAGAGTGAGCAAGTAACTAAGAACTACCTACCCTAGACTGAGCTTTCATGTTTCTTTATTTCCTTTCAAGGGTAAGACTGTCCTTACTATTAAGGAGTAAGTAGTCATTTACCTTGGATTTACTAAGGAACGGGCGTAAGGTCATCGTATGGTCAATGAAGGAAACTTATAGGGTTGTCTTTAGCAATTTATAGGGATTATCATCATTTATTCCATAGGGTCATCGAGGGACGAGATCATTTATTTCGTAGGCAACTTCGAAGGGACTATGATCTTTTTAACATTAAAGGGACTTGATGATTTATCTGTTTTAAGGGATATTGCTTAAGATACCCACACGTTCGAGGGACTTGACCATGCTTTAAAGGCAACCAAGAGGGGAAACCCTAGGAGGTGCAGATGGCAATTGTAAAACGATCGACTTACGTGTGTGAATATCAGTTTCAGTTATTTATCTTGTATTTAATGGACTAAGTCCAATTTATTTATCATACAATCTTTACACTCCCTAGATTACTAACCACGCAATAATATTTGCAGAAATTAAAACCGGAAATTAAAGTCCTACGCTATTACATCAGGGGAGGGTGTACATTGGTCTTTTAGGGGGATTGCGGAAATTAAAATGCGGAAAATTAAACCTAGACTATTACATAGGAGAAACAATTACATAATCGAAAATAAAAGCGAGAAATTAAAATTACATAAGAGCAAACATCCAATACAATTTTCTAATAAAGTAAATAATTAAGACGAAATTAAATTAAATTAAGAAAATAAATTAATCGTTTTTTTATGAAAAAATTAGGGTTTTGAAAAAAAATTAGGGTTTGATTAAATTGGGGTTAACAAAAAAATCAGGGTTTGTTAAATTAATCTAAACCTAATTGATTAATTTAATTTATAATTTTAATTAAAAACCTAATAAACTAAATATTATAGAAAATATTTTGTGAGAAAAATATTAAGGATTATTTATGAAATTGTTTCTTTAAAAAAAAAATAGAGGTGATTAGATTAATTGGTTTTAAGTTAATTATAATTAGTTATTTAATTAAAGAAAATAAAAATACTTATTAAAGTAGGAAAAGAGAAGAAGAAAACACCCAAAAAAAAGAAAAGGGAGGAGACCTGGATTCGAACCCGGGACCTCCACCTCCCAGCCTCCATGCGTTACCACCAGGCCACCAGCGCATCTGTGACAAATAACACAAACAAGTTAATTATAAAATAAAGCCAAATTCAAATTCTGGATAAACGTGCGCTGAAGTCATCGTCTTCCTCCATCTGTGGTATTAGGCTATAGTGACGCCTGTTCGTCGTTAAAGGCTTTAGTGACGGTTTTCGTCTGTCACTAAAGCACCTGAAAATCTCAAAATTCAACACGCATCAAATAAACTAGTTTTAATGACATATTTCTATCATAAATTGTCCTATGAACTCATTGAGACCATCAATTGCTCCTGAAAACGTGTCTAATGCAGGTTCCCAAATTTGAACCTCAAAACCCTAACAATGGCGAATTTCCATACCTGCGTTGAAACTTGAATTAAACCAACCAGAAACATTGCAAAGATCATTATAAACAATATTATATAGTCCGTTTTGAGTTAGCAAGCATGTATAATGGAAATCGAAATTCAAGAAAACAAGAACAAATATGAAATCGGTTATGGCATTTTGTTATGTTTTTGATGATGGTAATGATTGAGACATGATCAGGGAACCTCAAGGAAGTTATTGCAACCTTTAGAATCCTTTGAATGTGGTTGAAATTGCGAAACCGAAAATTGATTTCTTTTGAAATTTTTTGAATGTAAAAAGTGCTCTCTTGCCTCTGAAATCGTGTGTGATCCTTGTCTCCTTGTTATGCTTATGTAATAGAATGTTTTTAGGTTAAAAATTTGGGTCTTTTGGCAATGGATTGAAGTTGTTTGATTGTGAAGAAACTACCTTGCCAATTTTGTCACAAAAAAATCCATGCTATAATAGTCTTGCACGAATTTTGAATGATTTCAATCATCTTAATCACCATATATTTGATCCAAAAATAGGTATTAGATCAAATATTTGATTTTCATAATTTATTTCAATTAAAATTGAATTTTAATGATTAAAATCCAAAATAATATAAAATAAATAATAAAAATCAGAACAATTGGTCATTGGGTCGTGCATGACCTCATCTTTAAGTTTGGATTGGAATATTATGGGCCCATTTGATAAAATCTTGAGCTTAGACCCTTTTTGCTTCACAAACCTCCTCAAAATTGTCCAACTTCCACAATGAATAACTTCCTCAATTTTGATCCCATGAAGGTTTTCTATGACTTTTTAGAAATCTTAGAGTGTCCTCTAATCAACCCTTTTGGTCCCATGTCCATATCATTTACCATTTTTAAATTATGAGCTTTGGAAAAAGTTGACTTTTTGTTGACTTTCAAAAAGACCTATATTGTTTTAGCTCATATCTTTCAAATGAATCATTTTTGGACTTGGCTTTTGAGTCACAAAGTTGTGGAGAATTAAATTTCTTTCAAAATGAGATTTGGATGGGAAAGTTTTGATGAAGTATGTGAAAGTTATGGCTGGTCAAAGTTCAGTTGACTTTTCCTACACAAAACCCTAATTTAGTAACTCCTAATTTATGATGATTCTGAGGTTTCCTTGATGAATCATGATCAACCCTTGATCAAATGATTAATTTTACCTCATAATCTTGATTTTGACCAAAAATCTTGAAGTTTGACTTTATGTTGACCACAATTGACTTGTTGACCAAGTTACTTGATTTTTAGGTATCTGAGCATCTGACTGGCCAAACTTGTTGGGAAAGCTTTGAAACTTTTCATGTGGATTCTTTAAAATATGTGGGAAGTTATGAAGTCCACTTGAGGGTTTTGAAGTCCATTTTGCTTGGGAAAACTCAAAACCCTAGTTCTAGACCCATTGTTTAGGAGGAGGCTTTGTCTGATGAAACCTTCAATCCCTTTGACCAATTGAGAATCTTGTGACTATTGATAGACTTCTTGAGACACATTATCATGAAGATGGGAGGGCATATTTTGGGGTAAAACATCTCCCCTTATTCAATTTTCTGAAACTTGAGGAGTTATATTGGCATGTACGCCATTTGTGACTTGAAGGTTGAAGGGGATTGAACACTAAAGCCCTAAAATTTGCACTCGTCGGTGCGCATAGTGATATTGTTGGTTAGTTATATTGCTTGAATGGGCTTAGAGATGCCATTAGGAGTATTCAGAGATGTGCTTATAGATTCCATCCAAAGTACCAGAAGGTAGGAGTATTTGTATGTTGTTATTGTACTAAGTATCAACACTAGATCTTCGTATAGATCGTCTCTGAATTGTCTCTGTAACATGACTGAGTTAAATATCAGTACTAGATCTTCGTGTAGATCTTCTCTGAATCATCTCTGGGGGAAGAAGATATTCTGAACTAAGTATCAGTATTAGATCTTCGTATAGATCGTCTCTGACCTGTCTCGAGAAAATATCTTGGTTGAAGTATTAGAAGTAAATCTCTGAAAATATCCTGCACTAAGTGTCATCACTAGATCTTCGTATAGATCGTCTCTGAACTGTATCAAGGAGAAAAGGATATCATATACTAAGTATCAACACTAGATCTTCGTATAGATCGTCTCTGAACTGTCTCAAGGATTTGGTAACATTTATCTGACTGTAAACTATCCTGAAAAAGAAAGATTAGTTTATGCAGGATTGCTTGTCATGAAACATAAATGAAGATGTCGTATGCATTATGAATGTATATGCCATGCCATGATGTGAATTATGTATGAATGAATTATGTAGTTGAAGCTCATGAGTAGCTTCACATAATAACTGCTAGCTGGGGAAAATAAATCCTGATTCGTTGCTGAGGAATATGAAGACTTCGTTCCCGTCTTGTTTTGGAATATCATACTTAGGATCTTCCGTTTTCAGTTTTTCGCACTTCGTATTGAAGGATTAAGTTCCTGAATACCCTGACTGAGGATAAAAGAGATGTAAATTCCTCTGGGAGATCTTATTCGGCCAAGTATCAATTATTTGGAGGATATCATACTTGAAAGAAATATACTTGAAGATTTCGTAGAGTTGGGAGTACAAGAGGCTACTTGAAGTGTTTCATTAGAATATATTCGTAAAGATTACTCTGTGGGGATGAACCGACGAAGATTTGTTGGATTCCTACCTTCAATCTTCCTTAATAAATGATATTATTGTATTTTATGCATTTCTGGTAAACATCAATCATATTCAAAAGCATATATACATTCAAACATAATCAATAGACATTTTCACTTAAGTAAAAAGGGAAAAGTAAACCTGAATTCAAAAATAGAATTATATTTATTTAAAAGGTGGCCTATAAACAAGCAAGTTTGAGCAAGGAGACAGAAATTCTAGTAAGAGGAATTCGTCGTAGAAATGTTTTAAAAGAGTACAAAAAACAAGGAAACATAGTTATGTGTAAGTGATCCTATTGAGTTTCAACTCCGCTATTGCCATTATCTTCAATTATCTCATCCCTTTCTGTCGGAATAGAAACAATTAGACTGATATGCACCTATTTGAACTTGATATAGGTAGTAAAACTAGTTGAGGTTACATGAGTGATCCAATGAGACATAATCGTATGCTTTAATCCCTAACTTTTTCCTGGACTGCCCTTTCAGGTTTTCAGTCCACCGGGATACCCTTTTTTGCCCAAGCCTCCCTTTTGGGTTTTCGACTTGCCGGGTGTACAATTATATATATGCGTAGTATTTTTTGACTATGTCTACGTTCACAGGTTGTGGGAAGTCTTCACCATCCATAGTAGTAAGCATCATAGCGCCTCCAGAAAATACCCTTTTGACTACAAATGGTCCTTATCGCTCCCTGGACTTTCGTCCCGGTGCAAATGTGAACTGTCGGCGAGAACGGTCGGATGTTGAAGGTTGAATAGAGTCGCCAGCTAGGCATTTTTATCCCGAAGGAAAGGTAATGTTGCATAAACCTAGAAAGAAGTGGATAAGATGGTTGCCAACCAAAGAGACTGGGTAAGGGGGTCGGTTACGACATGGGAAGGTGTTAGCACCCAGATTGTCCGTCGTATTCGACGGGATCCACGCTTACCTGTTTGTGTTTAAAAATGGGGGAAGTGTACGTGCTAACTGTGTATAAAAGAGATGGATGTACAAAGTGAGAGTGCAAAAAGAAAAGGAGTTCACACTGAGGCTAAGAAGAGAAAGCTAGAAAGAGAAGAGGGGGGAGACCTGGGGACTGTTGTTTGATAACTGTTAAGTTATGCCTACGTATCCTCTCGTGCAATGAGGAAGTCAGAACACCGTAGTTCTACTCAAAGAGACTTGGTGTTTTGGCATGAACTGCTTGCTTGTCTATGCTCAAGTGTATGACTCGTCTGGCTCGAGTGCTGACTGTCTTGCATTAGACGGAAGAAGCAAATTCTCGTTTTCAGAGTGAGTGTGATGAGAAAAGAATCCCGGAGGAGACGTTTATTGTTTCTTTTTTGTTTTCAGTTTTTTATTTGTTTTTTGGTGTTTTGCATAGGATAATGAGCTAAAGCCTTAATCAAGGGTCGTAAACTCACTATATCACCCCTGACTAGGGATAATGAGTCTACTTAAGTGTGAGATAAATATCCCAACTTAATTACCCTAATGATACATGATTAAGATCATTAACCTACTAGTAATTATCAAGTGTTTTTTGGACGTTTTTGTTTTGTGTTAAGTAATGAGTTTAATCTCTAATCAGGGATTAGTGAACTCATTACACCATCCTAAGAGAAGGATGATAGATGAGGACGCTTAAGATGAGGAAGATACCTCAACTTAATCCATGGTCAGGGATTAAAATCATTATATAACAAACCTTTATTAAAGTGGATTTTGATTAGAGGTTAGATTAAGAAGTGAATTTTATTTTTTTAAGAATAAACCTGAGAGGGACTTGTCCATTAAACACTAGGGTTAGTCCCTCTGACCCATAGGCAGAGATATAACCCTAATATAAGGCCCAAGTTACAAGCTTAAGTCTTGATGATTATTAGGTGTTTTGATTAGAAGGTGAAAACAACTTAAAGGTTTAACACTAAGTATCACAATTATACACTCCATCCTACGATATGGATGCATGCATAACCCTAATACAGAGCCCCAAAACTTTAACTGTTTAACCTTTGTTATTGAGATGAAAAGCAGAGACTTAAGGAGACTCAAAAAGTAAAAAACTAAGGGGGACTATTCACAACCCTAAAGTTATCATGCTTGGTAGTTCCTATGGTTTGTGAGGCATAAAGAAAGTCTTCAGATTGGCCACCATGGAAGGAGAAGCAAATGAAAAAGGAAGGAGATAGGAGAATAGGTTACTTAATTCCTAAAGAAGTTAAGTAACCTAAGAGTGGGATAAGAGCAAGAGAGAACACAAGTGAATCAAATTCACTTCAAAGACAGGTAAAGATGCATATGAAAGGATAAGAAGAGGTTGGATGTGGATGCACACCCACATCCTGATCAACTTACCTGAAGCACCTGAAAGGGTTAGTGTGAATGCATAAGGTATGAAATAAGATGAAATGAAACAAATGAAGGTGCAATGATCCAAACCAGAAGAGAACACATGATGAAAATGTGTCATGAAAAGATGAAAATCCATGTACAATGCATATGTATGATCATACAAGTGTTGGATGCAAAAACAAACATGTTAGAAACTTGAAAATAACATGAACATACATAATATGTAATGCATGCAAAGCAAACCAAATGAATGTAACAATGATCAACCAATGCTCTCACATGACCTAAGGTGTCTAAGATGACATATAAATGCATGAGATGTCATGACAAGTTCATATGATGAGGATATGCAAAGATGAACGCAAGTATACATGGAAAATTAGGGTTTTTAGAATGCATGAGATGTCCATGATAAAAACATAAGCAAAACACATGATAAAAATTTGAAATTGCAACCAAACAAACCCTAAACACACACAAGAACACTCCCCAAAGATGGAGATCAGAAGCTATACCAGTGTCAAGTTATGGTTTTTCTAAGTTAGGCTAGGGTTTTGGGTACCTCTCAAAGAAAAATTCATATCAAATTGAAAACGCAATGCAAAAATATGATTTAAATGTCCTAGATACTAGATGCAACATGTAAAAGAATGCAAAAAGAACCAAGTACAAACTCATTTTTATTGACCAGAAGTGAATTTTAGAAGTTAGGTTGTGAAAAAGGGGATTTTGAAAACCCTAATTCAAGTTTAATTCTCAAAATAGAATCAAACCCTAAAATAAATGAGTGAAATGAGTTTTTATATTGATTATAATGTTCAAGGATGCTTCATGATTTTTTTGGTTATTTTTAAATACCTAAAAGTATTTTTAATTAATTAAAATGAATGAATTAATAAAATAATACAATTAAATGATTTAAAAATTGATTTTTAATGCAAAAAATGAAAATAAAAATGTTTTTGGGTTTTTAAAATTAATTAGAGTGAAAGTGCAAAAAATCAGAATTTTTAAAAGTGTTTTACTATTTTTAATAAATAAGAGAAAACAAAAAGAATAAAATAAAAATAAAATGAAAAGTAATCAGAATGGAGGGCTTAGATTGCAAGGTGTGAGACATGGCATGAATTTTAATGTGTCAAAAACTTGGCATGTTTGAAAGCATAAGTGTTTCTCTAAGAAAAAGCAAGAAATGACATTTTTGGAAAAATGAACTGAATGAGCCGACTCAAATTCCACATGAGCCAACTCATTCAGTGTGTTTTGGTGCCCAAACACACGGGTCCCAACAGGCTGCCTGAAGCATCATTTTGGTCGACTCATGGGTATGGATGAGCCGATTCAAAATCCTTCATGAGTCGAATCATCAAAAAGATTTTTCTTCTCATTTCCTGCGGGTCTCAACAGGCTGCCTCTCTGTTATTTTTGGCCGGCTCACCTGGCTATTTGAGCCGGCTCATTTAATGATTTGAGTCGGCTCATTACTGTGCTGACTCAATTTTTCATTTAATTTTTCTTTCTTTTATGTTATAATCACTAACCAATATAAATAGCAAGTTTCATTTCTTTTAAGAAGGGAACAAGGAAAGTGAAAGATATACATACAACTTTCTTCATCTTCTTCTTTCTTGCATCAATCAACAATCACACACAACGATCTTTGTTTGATTACGGTGCTTGTTTCGAAGATAACATTCAATCGTTAATTAGAGTTTCAGATTGGGTCTAGAGTGTGTGGGTTTTCCTTGGAAAAATCTGAAGGGTTTTCTCCTCCAAGATCGTTGAAGATTTGGGGGGGGTTTTGCACACAACGATCGTTCGTAGATTCAACCGAGTGAGGTAGATTGAAGATCAAGTGGATCGTTCTTTCATATCACGGTAGACGGAGGATTGTGAAGGTCTTTGTGGGTTCACAAGTGTTGGAGAAACTCAGTCATGCTCAAAGTTTGGAGGATCATGAATCCTTGCAAGAAGGGAGCAATTAATCAGAGGCTTTCTCGACACGCGTGGAAGACTTGATTCTACTTTGGATCAAGGGACAAGAAGAAGATTTGACAGCATATTCAACGCGGTTTGGTTTGTTGGTTCATTTATCTCTCTTCTTATAAAACAATTGCGATTTTATAAAATTTCACAATTCGATTGTGAATTGGGGGCAGAGTACTTCGAGCGAGGACGAAGAAGGAACTGCCTCAACAAATTCCTTGTGTTCTTTACGTTTCTTGCATTTTACTTTTGTTCATCTTGATCTTGTGTGCTTTAAAATTCTGGTGTATCAAATTAGTGCACTCAAAGTGTTTGATAAATAGTTACACCTAAAAGTGATAACTAGAGTGGGTAAAATTCTGCACTATTTGATACAACAAAATTATCCTTGGTGTGTGCACTCCAAGTGTTTGGTAAAAAGCCTAACCACACAAATTCAATTTGATTGTGCATAATTTCTTTTCTATATCATTCTTATGAATAGTTTTATCAAGTGTTGAATTATCAAGTGAATCATTTGTGAAATATTAAATCTTCTAGTCATCATTTCATTCCAATTGTGTTTTGCGTATATCCGATCTCCGGTGACTTCAAAATTGAACTAGACGATTTTTCGGGAAATTTCCGCAATACTTTTTCAATTAAAATTTGAAAAGTAAATTTTAAAAAGGGATCTATTCAACCCCCTTTCTAGATCCGCGCTATCGTCTAACAAGTGGTATCAAGAGCACCGGTTCATCTAGTGCTTCACATACAACTTATTGGAAAATTGACAATGATCCAACGGGGCGTACAATAGAGCTCCAGTTTTTACCGGAGAAAACTATAGTCACTGGAAAGATTGTTTGCGCATCCATATCAACTCTGTTGATAGAAAAATTTGGAAAGTTATTCAAGGCGGCCCTTTTCAAATAACCATGGCCGGTCTGGATAATGTCCAAACTGAAAAACCGGAAGCACAATGGGATGATAATGATGAAAAGAAATATAGCTACGATTGGAAAGCTCGAAACATACTCATAGCTTCTTTGGGAGCGGATGAATATTTTCGAGTTTCTCATCACATATCGGCTAAAGCTATGTGGGAAGCCTTACAAGTTGCCCATGAAGGAACCGATGATGTTAAGCTTGCTCGAATTAATACTCTACAACAAGAGTTCGATCAATTTCACATGAGCCAAGGGGAAACCGTTGGTGAAATGGGAAAAAGATTTTCTCACTTGAAAAATCGATTAAACGCTCTTGGTAAAACTACTCCTAATGATGTAGCTACTAACAAGATTTTGAGATGTCTTACCAGGGAATGGTTACCAAAAGTTACGGCAATCAAAGAAGCCAATGATATAAGAACCTTGGATCTAACTACACTCATTGGAAAACTACAAGAGCATGAACAAGAGCTCTTAAACTTACATGAGCATGAAGACAATGAAAAGAAAGAAAAGATCGAGAAAAATAAAGATCATGAGAAGAAGAAGAAGTCTATTGCATTATAAGCCTCTTCCTCAAAAGCCTCCACCAATAAAGATAGTGGGAGTGATTCAAGTGATGATGAAGACGAATCAAACGAAGATATGGGTTTGTTTGTAAGAAGATACAATCGGTATCTAAAAAAGAATAAGATTTCCCATTCGGACAAGTGTCTCATCAACTATCAAAGAAAATCTAATCCTTCCAAGCAAGAGTTTGTTAAGAGTACTAAAGGCAAGGGATCTTGTTACAACTGTGGAAAACCGAGACATTACAAACCGGATTGCCCTATGCTAAAGAAAGACAAGGCAAAAGACAAATATCAAAGAAAATGTAACAATGCTAGAAGAGCATATATTGCTTGGGAAAGCGATAGTGATTCGTCTAGCAAAGATACCTCAAGCGATAAGGAAGAGAGAGTAAATCTTTGCCTCATGGCTCATTGTCGCTCCCGGGATTTTCATCCTAGTACAAACGCGAAAGTGGCGCGGAAAAGGTAGAGTTGCCAGCCAGACATTTTTATCCCGAAGGAACGGGAAAGGTAATGTTGCACAAACCTGAGGAAGAAGGAAAGGACGAGGCCTTGCGAACCAAAGATCTGGGTTCGGGAGTCGGTTACGACCTGGGAAGGTATTAGCACCCCAGATCGTCCACCGTACCCGACGGGATCCATGCTTGCTTGCTTGTTTCAAAGGGTGAGAAAATAAAGTGCTGCTGAATAAAACTGCTGACTGGAATGGGAATGAGAAAGGAACTGGAAAAGAGATAAGAAGAAAGAGGGAAATATAGGGAAAATAAAGAATGTGCTCGAACGGGCCCTACCCCGCTACCTACGTACCTCATCAGGAAAATGAGGATCAGAGTCGACGTAGTTCGCCTAACTAAGGCGGGAACTATTTGTATTTTTTAAGATGACGTTACCATAGCTCTAGCTCAGGTGTTACCGGCTCTGACTCGAGGGAGTTTACCGTATCGCTGTTTGAGCTATCGAGGCAAGTCACATCCGTCCGCAAAGATTAGGAGATGAGAAGAGAAGACTTGGTTGTCTTTGTTGATTGTCTTTTATGAGAAGCGTTTTGAATTTGTTTGTGAACATTCTCATACTAAGACTTATCCATCGTGGTAGGGACTTACACCTCTCCCCGAAAGAGGACGTGTATAAGAACTCCGCAACAAAGTCTCGTGTCGTACAGGAACATTTGGTTTTTATTAAGTACTTTATTGTTTTTCTTTATGAGATGAGAAAGAATGACTCAAGTCGAAAAAGGACAAAAACTAAGGGGGACTAAGGCCAACCCTAAGTTATTTATTATTCACAAAAGGGAGATCCTAATGGTTAGTGAGGTTTTCTAATCCTAAGGAGCAAAAGGAAAAGAAAGAAGAAATATGATACAACTTACTTCCTAATGAAGATAAGTTGATCCTAACAAAGAGGGATCCTACCAAAGACAAATATGGAAGGAAAAAGAATTTAAAATGCATAAAAGAAATGCATAAAAATAAAGGATAGGGTGAAGGAAACTTACCTCAATCTTCCCCTCTACAAAACAAAGGTTAATGCATTTTATTAAAAAAAGCATGAGGTAAACACACCACAATTTAATCCTTAGGCCACTTGGACATAAACTAGACTCAATCTTAAGTTTAAGGGTGCCTAAACTATGCTAAACTAAAATTCAGCAACTATTTACATCACTCAAACACACAAACAGCTATGAAAATAAAGCATAACACAAACAGCATACTACAACTATCATGCATCATGAAAAAGTAGGTGTAAAAGGTCAAATACAACATGCACTATAAACAAACAGCACACATTTTACAGCACCTATATGCAAACACAACTATGAAATGCAAAATCCAAAATTGATTATTTTCATATTTTAATGCACAAACTTAATGAATAATGCACTAAATCCATCATGAACATATATTTGAACATGGATCATCATATAAAAATGCAAGAACATGAATATTTTGAAGATCATGCAAGAATGCATCACATGGTTGATTATGCAACAAGTAATGCAAAAATGTGACACATGAACATGCATATGAACATGATGATTATTGGTTATGAAACATGCAACATGATAGTTCAATAAACATACTAAACTCAATGCAAAAATTCAGAATTGAATTGATATGGATGATATAAACAAGTATGCAGCAAAATGCAAGAAATGCCCATACTTATGATTATTCAACATGCAACATACATCAACATAATGGAATGCAAAAATGATTTGATGCAATGCAAACATGTAAAAGCAGAATGCAACATGATTATTATATGCCTAATGATGCATGAACAGTGCAACAAAAAGCAAGAACTTAAACTACGCACAAAGAAGCACAAAAAACACATAACACATAACATGAACGGAATCGTGTCGAAACGACTCGAAATGGGGGAATTAGCTACTGGAAATGGACCTAAAAATTCCCTAAAATCACTACCTAAACATGTATGAAAACCAAAGGCACTAGAACTTAGGACTAAGCCATCAAATAAGCAAGAAAACAAAAAATTAACAACGTTAACCGGTTAACCAATTGGTTAACCGGTTAACGGACCTAAATCTGCCCTGTTTTGTGGCCAATACGCACCCGTTAACCGGTTAACCAAATGGTTAACCGGTTAACACTTAACCAGAAGGTAAAAAATGTTGAGAAAAAAGTGCTTTTGGCCACAAACTCACTTCTAATGATCCTTAACATTCCTAGGAACATGCTAACACGAATTTCTACTTAATTTGAGCTTATTTACACATGATAGAACCTATAACTATTAACACCTTAAATTCAAATTCAACCAAAATCATAAATCACAAGTAAACATAATCGAAACGGAATTGATTTTAAACCAAGCAAAAAGCACTTAAAGAATGCCAAAAGTGGCGAGATGGAGAGAATAACGTAAAGAAGAAGTGATTAAGATCACCAACCTACGAAGCGGAGGAGTGCTTCGGTGATTGTTGCAAGAATCAGAGCTTGAATCGAAGAGAAAACCGAAAACCACAGATTCGCAAAATAAATGCGTTCTTGATGCTTGGATCTTTGTATGCTTCCGATAAGTCGAAATCTTCCCCAAAATCACTAGCTTCCCCTTCTTCAATCCACAATCAATGAATGTTGTAGGCTTAAGCTTCAAGATCTTCAAGTTTCAATGTGAAACTTGAAGAGCTTATTCAAAGAAGCTTTGGTGAAAGGAAGGAAAATGGAGGAAAAGTGAGAGAGAAAAAGTGATTATCAAAGAGTGAAAAATTTGGAATTGTGGGAACCCCTTGCATTGAAGTGATTAATGAATATATATATATATATATATATATATATATATATATATATATATATATATATATATATATATATATATATATATATATATATATATATAGGCTAGGCTTGGAGCTAGGTTTGGTAATGGAGTTAGGTTTAGGGCCCAAAAATTAGGCTTGGGACCCAAAATTATGGTTTGGTAGTTAATTAGGGTTAGGGTTGGAAAAAGGGAATATTCCTTGGAATAATCCTTGGAATATATATTCCTTGGAATATATATTCCTTGGAACATTATAGAATATGGTAGAACATGGTGGAAGCTTCCAAGGGAAATGGAGTGGAATTGAAGTGAAAAAATAAGAGGGAAAGAATGAAAGGAAGTGTTGAAGGAAAAGTGGAAAGAAAAGGAAGGGAAAGGTGAATTCTTACCTTTTGGTTGGTTAGCTTGGAAGTGGTTTGGATTATTTTTGGTATATTATTTTTCTCTTGAGCTCCAATGTTCGGCAAGCCTCGATCGACCACACACCTCATGCGAAGGATGATGAATGATTTACTTATTTATTTTTCAAATGCGATGCAATGATGTGCGGAATGATGCAAGAATGAAGAGTACACCGTTCGAGGTTGATAATAAATAAGAGGGAAAATTTTGGGGTGTTACAGCTGCCCCTATTCAATCATTGTAGACTTGAATGGATGATAGCAGTCGCTTTCAGACGTTTGAAGTATGCAGGGATTGAATACTAAAAACAACCAAAAAATTTGCACTCGGTGGAAGAGAGAAGGGAAATAAACCCAACCATCTGAACTCTGCTTGTGGAAAACTTGGATGTGAAGAGTAGTGAATCTGTGAATGTTTCGGAATAATGCCGGGAGATTGCTGATTTGCCACGCTACGAGTGGACTTTTGCTGGGATATTAATAACATGCCACATAACGGGTGGTCTTCTGAATGCTTTGCCACACTACGGGGGTCACCGCTCGCTACGAGAGACTTTGGATACCTTACTACCCTGAGGATGGACTTATGCTCACCCTGCGGGGATACTCTGCCACACTGTAGGGGCTGCTGCTTGCTACGGGAGACTTTGGCTCACTACAGGAGACTTTTGCTCACTCCGGGAGACTTCTGCTCACTACGGGAGACTTCTGTGTTTTACCACACTACAGGGGCTTTGATTTCTTGCCACACTACAGGGGCACATTGCTCAGCTACGTGAGACTTCTGCTCACTACGGGAGATTTTTACTCACTACGGGAGACTTTCAGAAAATTCGCCACACTACGGGGGCACGTTGCTCAGCTACGGGAGATTTCTGCTCACTACGGGAGACTTTTGCTCACTACGGGAGACTTCTGCTCACTACGGGAGACTTCAGCTTACTACGGGAGACTTTGATTTCTTGCCACACTACGGGGGCTGCTGCTCGCTACGGGAGGCTTTGGCTCACTACGGGAGACTTCTGCTCACTACGGGAGACTTTTGCTCACTACGGGAGACTTTCAAAAACTTTTGCCACACTACGGGGGCACATTGCTCAGCTACGGGAGACTTCTGCTCACTACGGGAGACTTTTGCTCACTACGGGAGACTTTCAGAAAATTCGCCACACTACGGGGGCACATTGCTCAGCTACGGGAGACTTATGCTCACTACGGGAGACTTTGAAAATTCGCCACACTACGGGGGCACATTGCTCAACTACGGGAGACTTCGAGAATTCTCCACCCAGAGGATGGACTTTGGGAATTCGCCACCCGGAGGATGGACTTTGGGAATTCGCCACCCGGAGGATGGACTTTGGCCAGTCTGCGGCTGGACTTTGAGAGTTTGCCACCCAAAGGATGGACTTTGGCCAATCTGCGGCTGGACTTTAAGAATTTGCCACCCAGAGGATGGACTTTGGCCAATCTGCGGTTGGACTTTGGATAAATTGCCACGCTGCGGGTGGACTTTGGATAAGTTGCCACGCCGCGGATGGACTTTGGATATCAACCTTGGATTTAATACACACATGTTGAATTGTATGACATGATTCCCCATGACACTGGGGGATAGATACAAAGGGAATTCCTAACACGGAAATAACCAATCTTGCTGATTTTGTGGGGAATACATATGATTGTTGATATTTCTGTTAGAGAAGAGTGTGACTAGTCTGCCTTGATTTATCACCTTTGCCAAAAATAAATTGGACTTTAGATTTGAAGACCCTGCTAGGGGATTCCTGAACTGCTGGGGATTGCATCCCACCCCACAGATTTCGCTGGGGAATCGAAAAACTTTCGACTTAGCTGGGGGAAGACCTGTCAAGGCTCTGCTGAGGAGAACTCTCTTGTCTACCTGAATTTTCCAAACCTCGGTGGGGAAGGGAACCGTTCAGCTAACTTTCGGGAATTCCTGAATTCTTATAAGAAGTGCTTCACTATGGGAAGACGACTCTTGCTAGGGATGATCCTTATTGCTCTGCTGGGGAAGAGAAGGATTTGGTTTGAGATCTGCTGGGAAATAAGATCAAGGAAACCTGCTGAAGAAAAGTTTGACGACTTTACTAGGGATAACTTCCATGCGTCTGTTGAGGATAACGAAATTGAACCGTGTCCTGCTGAGGAGGAAAGATTTCAAGTAGTCTCGTGCTAAGGATCATTTGCTTTTATTCGGGCTTTACCTTAAGAGGATTTTACAAAAGACTTGGTGTCTTTAAACTCTTCAGGAGTATAATTGCCCCGGTACTCTGAACCTCCGATTATCTGTCTTCAGGAAAGAATGAATCCTCATGCGATTGGGTGGCTTGCCCCAGTATGAATCTTTGACCAATTGCTCTGGGAGAGATTTGAATCTAGAGGTGATTGCCCCAGTTTGGCTGACTCTTGAGGATATTTCTTGACATGATTGCCCCAGATTGGTTGGCTCTTACCATGACTGGTTGGGAAAGTCCTTACTCAATGGAGCTTTCTCGGAAAAGTGCACCTTGACGTGACTGTCTTTCAGAAGTTTTGGACTTCTCAACTTGCAAACTTAATCTTCTGGATTTAATTTCCACATTTGAACCATTTATAATGCTAAACAAATGTATGCAAGCAAAAAAATGTTTATTCCTAGAATGAAAATTCAATTGCAACACACATGTTAATCTTGAGGTTTTAAAAAGGGATCGCAAACCTTCGTGAACGAATCACTGGTTAAGATACGACATTATTTTGAATGAAAGTATGTACATGCAATACCAACAAACGTCTTTTAGCATAACTCAAAGGAGTCAGGAACGCGGTCTCGTAGTAGTACGCTCTCAAATTAAACCTGTTTCAATTAGGACTTTTGAGGGTTGTATCGTGGCCTGGTTCACGGTTATAGAAACAAAGGATATAGGCTCTAAGTTTATTTGTGCCCACCCCTCTTCGTGATGTTCTCCATTCCTATGTTCAGCTTATTTTCGCAAGCGTTCACCTTTCATAAGGGTTTAGTGTTGGTCGAGGAACCATTGCTACTATCGGTTCAAGCACCAATCAGGTTATTGTTTGTGAGTCAGTCACTCCTCTATCTTTCGTGTCTGTGCCACACGACTTTGTTCTTGCTTAAGGATCTTTCTTGTGTAATCCCTTTCGTCTTTCGCTTTTGCGTTATTTTGCTTATCCCTACCTTTTGCCTGGACTGATTCTTGTGAATCTTTGATTGTGAAGTCCAGCGGGATGCCCTAGTTTTTTCCTAAGTCTCTTGTTTTCAAGTTTCTACTTAGCGGGCTTTTCATTTCTCTTTGTTTTTAAAACAAATCGTGTGACACTGTTTGTCTTGATTGCTTCGCGAGGGTTGTGACTGCCTCATTCTTTGGTCGATGAAGGATAACCATTGTGGTTTCTAGTCTTTGGACCTCTTGATTTGGATAACCATTGTGGCTTCTGGTCTTTGGACCTCTTGATTAGCATAGTGGAATGTAATGGATCCTCAAATACACTCCTTTATGAAAGTATGAACGCTTGGTCCGACTAGCTGACATCTACCCTGCCCCTGGGTTACATGTGAGGGTTTTTTCATGCGAGAAGAAACTCCTACTTCAAGGCTCAAGGGGCTTAGTGAGGGTATATCTCCCTTATATCTCCAGTGTTTAGGGATCTGAAACAAAGCCTGTACATCGTTAACAGGGTCTTATTCGAGAGCATACAATTAGAGATTCTTGCGTTTTTGTTTCGTCATTCTCCTTCATAGAGTTTAAGCATGACAATTGGTATTGCGATGTAGACATGCAAAATTAAATTGACAAATGAATTACTTCAAGAAAAACATGTGAGTTTTATTATTGATAACATTCAAAAGCAAACAAATTTAATACATGTATACAAATGTTTAGCAAATAAAAGAAACTACAAATGGAAATGCAGCAAAGAATCTGAATATTGCCGTTGTTGAGGAGGCATGACTCCGTCTGGACCTGTTAGTCTTGGATACTTTCAGTGATCAATAGCTCCTTCACGGACTTGTAATCTTTAATTTGCAGTCGTATACCCAACCATGGCAGTCATGCTTCTTCTTCTAGCTTATTCTGACTCTGACACGAGACGTCTGAAGAAAAAGTGAAGCTAGGGAGTAAAGTTGTCCCATAAGGTTGCTCGGAAAGACCTGGTGATCTTCTGCCTACGTATCTCCATTGACCCATGACCAATGAAGAATCAGAGTGACGTAGTTCCCCTCAATAGGGATGAAAAAAGAATTGAAGAAACACAAACAAACAGTTGCCATTGCTGAGAGTATCTGGATACTGATGGCTTTATTTGCTTCCTTAAGATTCCAACTTAACGTGGACCATCTGGTAAAACAACCGTGACACCGGTTCCGTTGTGATTAGGAATTGGATTCTGGAGTACATTTGGGTGAGGCGCAAAATTGATCGCCTTGGAGTCAATTAGGTCCTGTACCTTGTTCTGAAAAGCCCAACATTTCTCAATACTGTGCCCCTGGGCACCTGAATGGAATTTGCATCTGGCATTTGCATCGAAGTTCTGAGGTAGATTATCAGGAGTAGGGGCTCTCATGGTACGAAGCTCGACCAGGTTCAACTTTAGCAGCTCTGGGAGCAATAAATCATATGGGCATGGGACGGGATCAAGTCTGCGGTTTCTCGCTCTTGTCCTTTCCTGATTTGGTCTCTACGCCTGATATTGCTGACCTTGAGGTTGTGGTTGAGCCTGAGGAGTAATAGTCACTGCAGCTGTTTGGTAGTAACCTTGAGAACAACCTCTATCTCGGCCCCTATACACGACATTGGTCTCACCTTCTCTCCGCCTTTGGCCATTGCCAAAAGGTTTCTTCACACCAGATGAACTAGCACTGCTTGCATCCTGAATCTTTCCTAATTTCAGGAAGTTTTCTATCCTTTCTCCAGTGATGACAATATCAGAAAAACCAATGGACGTGCAGGCGGCCAGACGATCCAAGTAAACACCTTGCAAGGTGCCCATAAACATGTCGGCCATTTCCCGAAGCAGCAACGGGGGTTGAACCTGTGCGGCCAGCTCACGCCACCTCTGGGCATACTACTTAAAATTTTCCTTGGGTCCTTGAGACAAGTTCTGCAACTGGGTGCGGTTTGGAGCCATATCAATATTGTATTGATACTGCTTGAGAAAAGCTTCAACTAAATCTTTCCAGCATCGGATAGAGACCCTGCTTAGCTTCATGTACCAGCTCAATGAAGCTCAAGATAGACTATCTTGGAAGAAATGCATCCAAAGTTTCTCGTCATCAGTATGAGCCGAGATTTTTCCAAAGTATGCATGAATATGAGTTCTAGGGCACGTGCTACCGTTGTACTTGTCAAACTATGGCACCTTGAACTTAGGAGGGATTCTGACTCCTGTCACTAACCTAAGATTGGTTACATCGATGCCCAGGGAATTCTGACATTCCATGGCCTTAATCTTCTCTGCCAGCTCTTCATACCTTCGATTGTTGACCTCGTTCATATTACCCATATCAGCATCCAGTAGAGTGAACTGGTCTTCCTGAGTGTCTTCATTACGGGCCGCGTCCCCATTTAGATTTGGCCCTCCGTTACGGGCAGCATTGGGATCCACATTCTCAGTCGGGATTCCAGCATTAGCATTCCCATGAGGTTGCTCAACCATCAACCTGAGACGCTCTTGATTCTGAGCAATGCCGGTCATCATGTCCATGAACTGATCCATCCTCTGCCAGAGCTCATTAAGATCAGTCTGCATTCGTTCAGCCATTCTCACTCGGTTTCTTTTTGTTGGATACCGATGAACGTGTTGACCAGCTATATTGCCTGAAGTTGAATATGTTAGGAAGTCCGAATGACTTGTAAAAATGCAAAATATGCAAATCATGCAGTAAATGCGTATGATATGTTCATGAGGATGCGACATGTGGCCCTGCAAATGAGTAAGCATGTGTTAGTAATGCAAGCATGCAGAGGATGTTATGCAATGCACTGGTGTGTGATCAAAGGTCTGGCGATCATTGGTCTGACATTGGTGTCGAGAAGACAATCATGTGCTGGTGAAGAGTCGTAATAATAGTACCACCAAAATCCCAGATTTCAAAACCAAAAGACCATGTAGGACCTGATCATAATACTGAACAATGCTGGCAAAGTGGGTATGTTGGAAGTTTCAGGGTTCCTGCAAACCTGTAAACCCCTCCCATCTCACAGGTATGCTATACCGAGTCAACATCACGGACTCTCAAAGCCGGAAAGCAATAATACGTTCACCATTTCCGAGAAATGGCTCATGACCAAATCAGGGAATCGGTTTGGCATTATATACTAACCAGGGAGGTCTCAGCTGAGTATGGGGAAAACAAGAATCCCTCATAAGTTCTCAGCTTCAAGTACTGAATCGAGAAACAATAGTACATTCATCCTGAAGGGTACAATACTATCGTCATACAAACAGTTTGCCTTGACTGGGTTCCTATGAGAGAACCAGGCCATCCTATGCGAGTTCCCAGTGGGCCCTCGGATGCGAGTGGGTTTGCCAACAAATGTGGTCTGCCACTATCATCACTGGAGAGGGTTGTTTCCACTAAGGTTCTCAATGATCGGTCCCCAGCTGCTCATAACCATCAAGGTCGTATCCAGAAGTGGGGTAATCCCCACACAGAATAGTTCCAAGACGGTCGCAACCTGGGTGTGGAACACATCGCCACTCATCATGGTGAGATACCATGGAAGTACAATTTCTGTCCACGCTAATTCTATAGTGCACTCAAGCCGAGTATTTGGCTCATCTCACAGTAACTCCCATCCCACAAAAAAAATAAAAACCAGCACAGCCAAACAGTCCAGTATAATATGATGCATGGAAAATAAATACTGAAAGCAGTAAATAATGCGGTAAAGTAAGGCTGTAAAGTAAAACTGTAAATGAAAACAGTAAAGCTAAACTAAAGCACACAACAACAAACAAATAAACACCGAAAGAAACAAAACAGACAAGCGCTAGGATTGACTCTACAAGGAAATCCAGAGATTCTGGGTTCGTTCCCCAGCAGAGTCGCCATCTGTCGCTCCCGGGATTTTCATCCTAGTACAAACGCGAAAGTGGCGCGGAAAAGGTAGAGACGCCAGCCAGACATTTTTATCCCGAAGGAACGGGAAAGGTAATGTTGCACAAACCTGAGGAAGAAGGAAAGGACGAGGCCTTGCGAACCAAAGATCTGGGTTCGGGAGTCGGTTACGACCTGGGAAGGTATTAGCACCCCAGATCGTCCGCCGTACCCGACGGGATCCATGCTTGCTTGCTTTTTCAAAGGGTGAGAAAATAAAGTGCTGCTGAATAAAACTGCTGACTGGAATGGGAATGAGAAAGGAACTGGAAAAGAGATAAGAAGAAAGAGGGAAATGTAGGGAAAATAAAGAATGTGCTCGAACGGGCCCTACCCCGCTGCCTACGTACCTCATCAGGAAAATGAGGATCAGAGTCAACATAGTTCGCCTAACTAAGGCAGGAACTATTTGTATTTTTTAAGATGACATTACCATAGCTCTAGCTCAGGTGTTACTGGCTCTGACTCGAGGGTGTATACCGTATCGCTGTTTGAGCTGTCGAGGCAAGTCGCATTCGTCCGCAAAGATTAGGAGATGAGAAGAGAAGACGTGATTGTCTTTGTTGATTGTCTTTTATGAAAAACGTTTTGAATTTGTTTGTGAACATTCTCATACTAAGACTTATCCATCGTGGTAGGGACTTACACCTCGCCCCGAAACAGGACGTGTATAAGAACTCCGCAATAAAGTCTCGTGTCGTACAAGAACATTCGGTTTTTATTAAGTATTTATTGTTTTTCTTTATGAGATGAGAAAGAATGACTCAAGTCGGAAAAGGACAAAAACTAAGGGGGACTAAGACCAACTCTAAGTTATTTATTATGCACAAAAGGGAGATCCTAATGGTTAGTGAGGTTTTCTAATCCTAAGGAGCAAAAGGAAAAGAAAGAAGAAATAGGATACAACTTACTTCCTAATGAAGATAAGTTGATCCTAACAAAGGGGGATCCTACCAAAGACAAATATGGAAGGAAAAAGAATTTAAAATGCATAAAAGAAATGCATAAAAATAAAGGATAGGGTGAAGGAAACTTACCTCAATCTTCCCCTATACAAAACAAAGGTTAATGCATTTTATTAAAAAAAGCATGAGGTAAACACACCACAATTTAATTCTAAGGCCACTTGGACCTAAACTAGACTCAATCTTAAGTTTAAGGGTGCCTAAACTATGCTAAACTAAAATTCAGCAACTATTTATAGCACTCAAACACACAAACAACTATGAAAATAAAGCATAACACAAACAACATACTACAACTATCATGCAGCATGAAAAAGTAGGTGTAAAAGGTCAAATACAACATGCACTATAAACAAACAACACACATTTTACAGCACCTATATGCAAACACAACTATGAAATGCAAAATCCAGAATTGATTATTTTCATATTTTAATGCACAAACTCAATGAATAATGCACTAAATCCATCATTAACATATATTTGAACAATGATCATCATATAAAAATGCAAGAACATGAATATTTTGAAGATCATGCAAGAATGCATCACATGGTTGATTATGCAACAAGTAATGCAAAAATGTGACACATGAACATGCATATGAACATGATGATTATTGGTTATGAAACATGCAACATGATAGTTCAACAAACATACTAAACTCAATGCAAAAATTCAAAATTGAATTGATATGGATGATATAATCAAATATGCAACAAAATGCAAGAAATGCACATACTTATGATTATTCAACATGCAACATACATAAACGTAATGGAATGCAAAAATGATTTGATGCAATGCAAAGATGTAAAAGCAGAATGCAACATGATTATTATATGCCTAATGATGCATGAACATGGAAACAAAAAGCAAGAACTTAAACTATGCACAAAGAAGCACAAAAAACGCATAACACGTAACATGAACGGAATCGTGTCGAAACGACTCGAAATGGGGGAATTAGCTACTGGAAATGGACCTAAAAATTCCCTAAAATCACTACCTAAACATGTATGAAAACCAAAGGAACTAGAACTTAGGACTAAGCCATCAAATAAGCAAGAAAACAAAAAATTAACAGCGTTAACCGGTTAACCAATTGGTTAACCGGTTAACGGACCTAAATCTGCCCTGTTTTGTGGCCAATACGCACCCGTTAACTGGTTAACCAAATGGTTAACCGGTTAACACTGAACCAGAAGGTAAAAAAAGTTGAGAAAAAAGTGCTTTTGGCCACAAACTCACTTCTAATGATCCCTAACATTCCTAGGAACATGCTAACACGAATTTCTACTTAATTTGAGCTTATTTACACATGATAGAACCTATAACTATTAACACCTTAAATTCAAATTCAACCAAAATCACAAATCACAAGCAAACATAATCGAAACGGAATTGATTTTAAACCAAGTGAAAAGCACTTAAAGAATGCCAAAAATGGCGAGATGGAGATAATAACTTAAAGAAGAAGTGATTAAGATTACCAACCTACGAAGCGGAGGAGTGCTTCGGTGGTTGTTGCAAGAATCGGAGCTTGAATCGAAGAGAAAACCGAAAACCGCAGATTCACAAAATAAATGCGTTCTTGATGCTTGGATCTTCGTATGCTTCCGATAAGTCGAAATCTTCCCCAAAATCACTAGCTTTCCCTTCTTCAATCCACAATCAATGAATGTTGTAGGCTTAAGCTTCAAGATCTTCAAGTTTCAATGTGAAACTTGAAGAGCTTATTCAAAGAAGCTTTGGTGAAAGAAGGGAAAATGGAGGAAAAGTGAGAGAGAAAAAGTGATTATCAAAGAGTGAAAAATTTGGAATTGTGGGAACCCCTTGCATTGAAGTGATTAATGAATATATAGAGGCTAGGCTTGGAGCTAGGTTTGGGAATGGAGTTAGGTTTGGGGCCCAAAAATTAGGCTTGGGACCCAAAATTATGGTTTGTTAGTTAGTTAGGGTTAGGATTGGAAAAGGGAATATTCCTTGGAATATTCCTTGGAACACTCTAGAAGATGGTAGAACATGGTGGAAGCTTCCAAGGGAAATGGAGTGGAATTTAAGTGGAAAAATAAGAGGGAAAGAATGAAAGGAAATGTGGAAGGAAAGTGGAAGGAAAAGTGGAAAGAAAAGGGAGGGAAAGGTGAATTCTTCCCTTTTGGTTGGTTAGCTTGGAAGTGGTTTGGATTATTTTTGGTATATTATTTTTCTCTTGAGCTCCAATGTTCGGCAAGCCTCGATCGACCACACACCTCATGCGAAGGATGATGAATGATTTATTTATTTATTTTTCAAATGCGATGCAATGATGTGCGGAATGATGCAAGAATGAAGCGTACACCGTTCGAGGTTGATAATAAATAAGAGGGCAAATTTTGGGTGTTACACTCATAAGAAAGGCAAGAAAGAGGTAAGACATGCTAAATATGATTATGCTGAAAAATTGTCTTATAATGATTTACTTAGTACTTTTAATGTTCTCCATCAAGAAGCTAAAGAAGTTTTCAAGTGCATTGCATCCGACAAAAGAATTTTTGCACATTTAGAGAAAAAGGTTTCGGATAATGAAAATGCTATGAAAGCTCTTAAGACATCAATGGTAGAATATATAGTAGAAGACAAGTGAGAATGACACAACTTTCATAGTTGTGAAACATGTTGGATTTGGCAAAAAGAGGTTAAAACTCTTCAAGCCAAACTAGACAAGTTGTCACAACCAAAAATAAAATTTACTATTGATCGTTCAAACTTTTGAGAATCAATGAACAACCCATATAAAAATATACCTATGTTGTGAAGGATTAAAATAGTAAATGCAAGTCTAAACCATTCTTGAAATGTCACTATTGTTGCAAGGAAGGTCATACAATTGCCAAATGTCGGTTTAGGAGATACTTGGTCCCTAAAGGCAGTTGTCAATGGTTGCCCAAAAGCAACAAAATTTTCACTCACACTCTAGGATCCAATGAAAATTGGGTACCTTTCTCTCTTGTCTAATCATGTAGGTGGAGTGTCTTGAGACTATGGAGAAACGATGGTTTCTTGATAGTGGATGCTCAAGACATATGACAGGTGATATTTCCCTATTCTATGACTTTGTGGCTAAGAAGAAGGGCTTTGTTACCTATGGTGATAACAACAAGGGAGCTATACTCGGAAAAGGTAGTGTAGGTAATCCCTCTTCTACATCTATCTCTAATGTCCTTTTAGTTGAGGGTCTTAAGCATAACCTTGTTAGCATTAGTCAATTATGTGATAAGGAATATAATCTCTCATTCTCTAAAGAAGGTTGCATAATTGAACATAATGAAAACAAAGAGGATGTGTTTAAAGGCTTGAGGGTTAACAATGTATATATGCTTGATTTGAATTCGATGACCATGAGTGATCCTAAATGTCTTATTTCTAAAAGTGAAGAGTCTTGGCTTTGGCATAAACGTTTAGCTTATATCAACTTTGACTTGCTAAATAAGGTTGTGTCCAAAAACTTAGTAGTCGGTTTGCCTAACATAAAGTTCACTAGATACCATCTTTGTGATGCTTGCCAAATGGGAAAGCAAACTAAGATATCTTTTAAATCAAAAAATTTAGTCTCTACTTCTAGACCTCTTGAACTTCTACACATGGATCTTTTTGGTCCTTCTAGAATCAAAAGTATAGGAGGGGACTATTATAGTTTTGTTATCGTTGACGACTACTCTCGATTTTGTTGGACAATCTTCTTAGCTAGTAAAAGTGATACCTTTTTGGCTTTTGAAACTTTTGCCAAATTATCTCAAAATAAACTCGGCACAAACATTGTAACTATTAGAAGTGACCATGGAGGTGAGTTATAAAATCATCTCTTTGAAATTTTTTGTGAAAACCATGGTATTGATCATAATTTTTCCGCTCCTAGAACTCCACAACAGAATGGTGTTGTGGAACATAAAAATCGTGTGTTGGAGGAATTGGGAAGAACTATGATTAATGATAACGGCCTTCCTAAATATTTTTGGGCCGATGCTATTAGCACCACTTGATATGTTTTGAATAGGATCACAATTCGACCTATTCTAAACAAAACGCCTATGAACTTTTAAAAGGAAGAAAGCCTAATGTGTCACATCTTCATGTTTTTGGTTGCAAATGTTTTGTGCTAAATAATGGAAAAGAAAATCTTGGTAAATTTGATTCAAAGGCGGATGCGGGCATCTTCCCTGGATACTTTAATTCAAGCAAAGCATATAGAATATACAATAAAAGGTTGCTTATAGTTGAAGAATCTGTACATATATCTTTTGATGAATCTTATCTGAATGTTGTCGGAAAAGGTAGTGTTGTTATTGGTGCAGGTGCCTCCTCTAGTGAGATTGTTAAAGACATTGATATTTCTCGTGTGGAACCCTTTCCGGATTTTGTTAATAAGGAGCCGGTTGATGTGTCTAGTCTCAAAGATGAAGGTCAAGCATCCTTTAAAAATGATCTACCATTGGAATGGAAGACATCAAAAGATCATCCTATCGATAACATCATTGGAGATATCTCAAAGGGTGTCATTACTAGATCAAGACTAAGTAACTTTTGTTTTTATCATGCCTTCATATCTCAAATTGAGCCTAAAAATGCCAAAGAAGCCTTACTTGATGAAAATTGGTTCCTAGCTATGCAAGAGGAACTAAATCAATTTAAAAGAAATGAGGTTTGGGACCTTGTTCCACCTCTGCGAGATCATCAAGTAATTGGCACCAAATGGGTTTTTAGGAACAAATTGGATGAAAACGACACTATTATTCACAACAAGGCCCGTCTTGTTGCTCAAGGGTATAACCAAGAGGAAGGCATAAACTATGAGGAAACTTATGCTCTTGTTGCCCTCCTTGAAGCTATACGCCTTTTACTTGAATTTTCTTGTTCACAAAACTTCAAATGATATCAAATGGATGTTAAGAGTGCCTTCCTTAACGAATATATAAATGAAGAGGTTTATGTATGTCAACCTCCTGGATTTGAAAATTTTGAAAAACCAAATCATGTTTACAAACTAAAACGTGCTTTATATGGTCTCAAACAAGGTCCTAGAGCTTGGTATGAGCGCCTAAGCAAATTTTAATCAATCAAGGTTTTTCAAGAGGAAAGGTTGACACTACTCTCTTTATTAAACGTTAAGAAAAACATTCTATATTAGTTCAAGTATATGTAGATGATATTATTTTTGGATCTACTAACATGAAGTTGGTCAAAGAATTTTCAAGTTCTATGCAAGGTGAATTTGAGATGAGTATGATGGGGGAGATTAATTTCTTCCTCGGACTTCAAATTAGACAACTTGAAGATGGAACCTTCATAAGTCAATCTAAATATTGCAATGAGTTGCTCAAAAGGTTTGATATGACAAACTCTAAGCCTATTGATACACCAATGCCTACTGCGACAAGTCTTGATCGTGATGAAAATGGTAAGGATGTGGATATAAAAAGGTATCGAGGTATGATCGGATCCCTTCTTTATCTTACCGCATCGCGTCCAGATATTATGTTTAGTGTATGTATGTGTGCTAGGTTTCAATATTGCCCTAAGGAATCACATTTAAAATCAGTTAAACGCATACTTAGGTATCTTTGTGGTACGTCTAAGTTTGGCTTATGGTATCCTAAGGGTAGTGATTGCGCTTTGGTAGGTTTTTCCGACTCCGACTTTGCCGGTTGCAAAGTAGATAGGAAAAGCACAAGTGGAACTTATCATTTCTTTTCAAACTCTCTTGTTAGTTGGCATAGCAAAAAGCAAGTTTTTGTTGCTTTATCAACTGCGGAGGCGGAGTATATTGCAGCCGGAAATTGTTGTGCCCAAATATTATGACTAAAACAACAATATCTTGACTTTAATATCCTTCTTAAACAAATTCCAATTTTGTGTGACAACATTAGTGAAATTAATCTTACCAAAAATCCTATTCTTCATTCACGCACTAAGAATATTGAAATAAGGCATCATTTCCTTAGGGATCATGTAGAGAAAGGCGATGTGGTGTTTGAGCACATTGATAGTTCAAATCAACTAGCCGACATTTTTACAAAACCACTTGCTACCGATCCTTTCTTCTATATCCGTAGGGAACTTGGTGTTCTTGACATCTCAGATAGATCTTGATAATCATTGCTTTGTTTATATATTATTCTTTGGTTCAAATCCTCTTGTCTCTAACTTCTTGTTGTATAGTATTATCGTACATCTATTTCACATATACTCGAGGTAATATCCTTCTAAACTTAGTTATATCTTTTCATTCATGATATGTGTAACGCCCAAATAATTATTTATTTATTTTATTATTTAAGTATTTATTTGTGGTTAGTCGATATATTTAATGTTGTGGTTAAATTAATCGATAAGTCAAAAATTTAGTCGAAAGTTGTAGAAAATATTATTAGAAATAATAATATAGTTGTTGTGTTATTGGAGTTAGTGGGCTTAATATCGTGTGCGAATTAGTAAAATAGGGGGTGTTATGTTTAGGCCCATTAGAAATTATAATATTTAATTAATTTAATAAAAATAAAATAAAAGTAAGTTATAGAAGATAAGAAAGAAACCGAAGTTGGAAAAAGTCAGTAGAAGAGGAAATTGGGAACTGTTGTACGAGCGTGAGAGAACGAGAAGCGAATTCTGGAATCCGATCGTAAGAGTAACCTTCAATCCAATCTAAGGTAAGGGTGGGTTCGATTCTTATAATTGGGTATAAATTCAATACGATGATTGGGTTTGAATTTGAGTATTAGGTTATTAAATCTGTATTGTTATGTAGAAGTTGTATATGATTATTGTTCTGATTTTTGATGTGCAATTGGCAGTCTGATTGTTGAGTTTGTGTTGATATAAGTTGCTCTGATGTTGCTGGATTATTGCTGATAAAAAAACTATGTTGTGAAATTCTGGAAATTTTTCAATTCGGGGACGATGAACAGAAGTCTGGTTGGGAAAATATTGGTGGAAGAACATGGCGCGGGCCATGTGGTATTATATATAATACAATATGTATTATATATAATACATGGCGCAGGCCATGTGGTACTATATATAATACAATATGTATTATATATAATACATGGCGCAGGCCATGGTGTATTATATATAATACATATTGTATTATATATAATACAAGGCAAAGCATGGCGCGGGGGGGGGGGGGGGGGGCTTGAACATGGCGCTTGCCATGTGGTGAGTGAGGAAGGGTGGCCTGCGCCACCCTATGTGAGGGGGGGGGGGTCCTTCCTTTTGTTTTTGTTGTATTATTCATAAAATTAGCTTTTGAATAAACTAGTAGGAATCAAATTAATATGAAAATAAATTATATGATCTTTCTACATTATGGATTAATAAGGTTTTGGCGGAAAATAATTAGTATTGATGCTTAACATTTTCATTAATATAATACGAATAGTAGGAAACCAGTTTAAGTTTATCAAAAAATGCAGGTTTAATAAATTAGCAGAAACAGTGGCAATAGTATGAATTCCAAAACAGATGACTTCTAACAGAACATAGAAAACTTAAGTTTTGTAACGAAACCGTGTTAATCGCAGGAAGTAGAAAATATTACTAGTTAGTCGGTTTAGCCGAATTAGGTGAATAATTGAGTTGCTCGGAATTTAATGAAATTCGTCGGGGTAAGTCGGGTAATATGATAGTTGATTTTAATGAGTTGTTTTGCTGGAAATTATGTTGCAAACTGTTGCTACAAGTATAACTGAGTTGATGTGTTGTTCCAGTTACAGAATTGTCTTAAGTTGATATGTTGTAGGCTTGATAAGCCAAAGTTGAATATAATTTGATTATGTTGAAAACTTTTTCGTGTTGATATTGTTGTCATGTTGTCTGAGTTGTAGAGTCGTGTATTCCATTTAAGTCATTTGCATTTGTCGGAGCCGTTGCTCACACCACGTTGGCCTGGATTGGCAATTTAAGTTGAAAGTTGAAGGCTTATGCCTTGATGCCTCGATAACCTGGAAGTAATTTAAGTTAGGAGTTTTACTCCGATGGTACCATATGCATAATTAGTCGAGTCGCATTAAAGTTGCATTTTCCTTGAATTGTTTACGTTGATGCTTGATTGAAGTTGTGAAGTGGTGTTTTGTTTACGATCCTTATTCACTGTATTGTTTTCATATACTGCTTATAATTATCGTAACTCACCCCTTTTGTTGAATGTTGTCCTTACGTAAAGAAAGTCAACAATCGCCTCGTATAGTCACGGTAAGGAACCAGATGCTCTTGATGAGTATACCACTTGCCATTAGTTTGGTTGATCACCAAAGCCGAATCTTCGAATACATTCAAGGTTTTGATCCTGAGGTCAATGGATTCCTCAAGACCCATGATACAAGCTTCGTACTCTACTTCATTGTTAGTGCAGGCAAAAGTGAGCCTTGCTGAGAAAGGCAGGTGGAATCCTTCGGGTGTAATAAGCACTGCACCAACCCCACGACCGTTACCATTAACTGCCCTATCGAACATCATCGTCCATGCTCCTTCTGGATCTGACCCTTCAGTGTGAATAGGCTCTTCACAATATTTTGATTTTAAGAACATGATGTCTTAATCGGGGAAATCAAATCTCATAGGCTAGTAATCATCAATGGGTTGCCCAGTCAGATAGTCAGACAATACACTGCCTTTGATGGCTTTTTGAGAGGTGTATTGAATATCATATCCTGTCAGAATAATTTGCCCCCTTGCAACCCTTCCGGTAAGTGTTGGCTTCTCAAATATGTACTTGACTGGGTCCATCTCTGAGATCAACAAGGTAGTATGAGTCAACATATACTGTCTTAGTCGGTGAGTAGCCCACGCTAAAGCACAACAAGTTTTCTCGAGCAGTGAATAACATTGTTCACAGTCGGTAAACTTTTTTCTTAGTTAGTATATTGCATACTCTTTTCGACAAGACTCGTCATGCTGGCCCAACACACACCCCATCGATTCATATAATACCGTCAGGTACATATTAGAGGTCTTCCTTCAACTGGAGGCATGAGAATTGGAGGTTCTTGCAGATACTCCTTGATCTTGTCAAAAGCTTTCTGACAATCATCGTTCCACCTGACTGTTTGTTCCTTTCTTAGCAGTTTGAACAAGGGCTCGCAGGTTGTAATGAGGTGAGATATGAACCTTGAAATGTAGTTCAATCTACCCAAGAACCCTCAAACTTCTTTCTCAGTCTTAGGTGCAGGCATTTCCTGAATTGATTTAACTTTGTCGGGGTTAACCTCAATTCCTCTTCCGCTCACAATAAACCCAGTAGCTTACCAGAATGTACCCCGAATGTGCACTTGTTGGGGTTTAACATTAACTGATATTTCCTCAGACACTTGAAAAGTTTCAATAGATTTACCAAATACTCTTCCTCTGTGAGGGACATGGAAATCATGTCATCCACGTAGCACTCAATTTCTTTATGGATTATGTCGTGGAATAATGTTACCATAGCCCGTTGATATGTTGCACCTGCGTTCTTCAAACCAAACATCATTACTTTGTAGCAGAACATGCCCCATTGTGTGATGAAGGTTGTCTTCTCCATGTCTTTAGGTGACATCTTGATCTGGTTGTATCCAGAACATCCGTCCATGAAGGAAAATACCGAGAACTGAGATGTGTTGTCTACCAATACATCAATGTGAGGTAATGGGAAGTCATCTTTCGGGCTTGCTCTGTTCAGATCCTGGTAATCGACACACATACGCACCTTGCCATCCTTCTTAGGTACGGGTACAATGTTAGCAACCCACGACAGGTAACTAGTTAAAGCAAGAAAACCGGCGTCCCACTACTTTTGTACTTCCTATTTGATTTTCATGACCATGTCTGGGCGAGTACGACGCAACTTCTGTTTGACCGGCGGGCAATCCTCTTTTAATGGCAACCTGTGCATGATAATATCTGTATCCAAACCCGACATATCTTGGTAGGACCAAGCGAGGACATCGACATATTCTCGCAGCATACTGATAAGTTCTTTTACCGGAGTTTACAGACTGGCTCCAATCTTCACTTCTTTCACAACTTCCTCGGTACCAAGATTAATAGTCTCAACCCCTTCATTTGCTTGATTAATCGGATTGTCGAAGTCATACAAGGTCATAGCAGTGTCATTGTCAGTGCAATCTGGAGGGCTATTTTTGCAAGGGTTGAGATTTGGTTCATTTTAGTGATTGATTTTATCTTGTTTTAGAAAAAGTAAGTAAATGAAGTTTTTATTTAGAAAAACATTGCCATTTATTGCTTTGTGCGAAAATAACAAAAATGAAAAGACAGTGAGCGAAAAAGGTTGTTTTCAAAAAGATGTCCATTGTTCATTAATATTCAGTTTGCACAACACACATATGACCCTATTACAAAATACTCCCGACATCTTGGGCATGATGCATGACTTTGATGCATGCTTAAAACATGAAATAATAATTACTCTGCAGCAATAACCCTTATAATTTCCTGGGAAGACCAGTTGAGGACTTGTCGGCCCGAGATTCTTGGACGGATCCAGTTTTCCAGGTTGTAGTCGCTCTTAGCCTCGTCTTCCAGAGTGTTGACAGCATCAGGGGTCAGCATTCCCCCACTTATGAACTTTGGCCCTCCAGCAGCCTCCTCTTGGACTTGTCGGGATGGTCTGTAACCCAAACCGAATTGTCTTCTTTCATTTCCACCTCCAGCAGCTTGCCCCAGCCTTGGGCATTCCCTTCTTCCACAACCTTCCGAGCTTGCTTGTAGGAAGCAATTGAGGTACCCATCCTCTCCTTTTGGGATGCAGCAAACACCTCAGATGTAGCTTTATTGACATTCAAAGCTTCAAAACCTGGGCTCATGGTTTCATGGATTTCTCCATCCATTTCTATGTACTTGTATGTAGCCAGGTGACTGACAAAGATATCTTCTTCTCCATAGATAGTGATAATCTGACCTTCCCACTCATATTTTAACTTCTGGTGAAGGGTTGATGTTACCGCGCCGACAGAATGGATCCATGGTCGACCCAACAAACAGTTGTAGGCAGGCTGTATGTCCATCACGTAGAAGATAATTTTGAAAACTTGTGGGCCAATTACCACAGGTAGCTCCACCTCTCCGAGAACCAATCTCTTAGAACCATCAAAAGATTTTACAACTAGATTACTTGGACGGAGGGCTAGACCATCATACTCCAGTTTGACTAAGGCCTTCTTTGGCAGGAAGTTGAGTGATGATCCAGTGTCAACAAGGACGTGCGAGAGCACAACCCCTTTACATTCCAGAGTGATGTGTAATGCCTTGTTGTGGTTAAGCCCCTCTGTAGTCAAATCACCATCGGTAAAGCCTAGTCCATGACTTGTATTGACATTTGCGACTACTGATTCCAAATGATTGACAGTGATCTCTTCAGGCACATAAGCTGCGTGCAGGACTTTGAGTAGTGCATTCCGGTGAGCCTCAGAACACATAAGCAGTGATAATATGGAGATCTTGGAGGGTGTTTTGTGGAGCTGATCCACGATTTTGTAGTCACTTCTTTTGATAATCCTCATAAACTCATCTACATCTTGATCAAAGGGCGTCTTATGAGTTTCTTTTGCAGCAGGTTCTTCTGGCACCACACTTTTGCCTTTAGCTTTGGCAGCCGCTTCCGCTTCGGCATTAGTTCTGGGAATTTGTGAAGCGAAGAGACGTCCACTTCTAGTGAAGCCTCCGCCTCCCCCTACATTGTCTACCTGTGGTGCAGATGTTGAGGAGTCAAGAGTGACTTTTCTTCTGTGGCAGGAAGGATATGAACCATAATGCCAAGGCACGACACTGTTGTTATCATAAGGAATTGGTCCAGGCATCGTGATGGTCACTGGACTAATTGCAGCAGAAGAAGGAGTCATGATTGTCTGCGGATCGTAGTATATAGTAACAAGGAGTCTGACTGAAGGTGGCACAGGTGCAGGAAGCTGACAAACTGATGAGAGAGTGTTGCTAGGACGTTGTTGATGAAAATGTTGGTGAGAATGTTGTTGGAAGTTGTTGTTGTGAGATTCTAGAATAGGGATCGTTGTCGTGTCGTAGTAGATAGTAATTGTTGAAATATCACTGCTGGTGTTTGTTGTTGTTGTAGCCGATTCTATTGAAATGATTTTTGCTGTATTTGTAGAAGTGATTTCTGTTGCAGTTGTAGAAGCTTGAACTGTTGATGTTATCTGCAGGATGCCTTCCTTAATCGGACTGTTGATACCATTCTTTAAACTTGCGCAACCATTAGTAGTAACCTTATAAGCTTCGCAGTGGGCTTCACAACCTGGAAACACTTGGCATTTTAAAAGCTGAGCTTTCACCTCGGCCAGAAGTGTTCGAACACTTGCAATATCATCAATCAGGATTGCTGGTTGGTCTTCCTCGATAGCATTAATCCTTGGCCCACCGTGGTTAGGTATTGGATTTTTGGTGACGCTCGGAGGAGGTGTGAAGTTTACGGCTTTGGAATCAATCAAGTCTTGGACCTTCATATGCAAGGCCCTACACTTTTATGTGGCATGGCCGAGAGCATTTGAGTGGAAGGCGCATCTTGCGTTGACATCATAATTTTTTGGAAGGTTGAGAGGATCTGGTGGAGCCAAAGTCCTCAGTTCAATCAAGTTGAGTTTCAACAGTTATGGGAGTAACACTGCATAGGGCATCAGAATGGGATCAATTACCCTGGTGATCTGAGAAGTCCTTTGTTGAAATGGAAGCTGTTGTTGATTATTGTTCTTGTAAGGTCTCTGTTGCTGTTGTGGGAACTGTTGTTACTGAGTTGCTGGAGTAGGAATAGTGACAGCAGCCACTGACCTTTGCAAATACCGAGGCCTACCTCTTCCAATATGCACTGAATTAGTTTCTCCTGTCCTTCGGGGTCCGGAAAATAGTTTCTTTGTGTTGTTGGAGCTGGTGCCATTATCAGAAATCTTTCCTATCTTCAACAAACTTTCAATTCTCTCTCCTGCTATGACCACATCAGCAAAGCTAGTGGAAGAGAAAACAACAATTCTATCAATATAAGTTCCTTGCAGGGTATTCATGAACATGTCAACCATCTCCCTTTCTGACATTGGAGGTTGGACATCAGCAGCCAACTGTCTCCACCTCTGAGCATCCCATTAGGAGAGTCCTGTTAGGTTCCATGTCCAAGTTGTATTGATACTGGCGCACAAAGGCTTCAGCCAAATCTTTCCAATTTCTGACGGTGGCCCTGGATAAGTGGGAGTACGATTCCCTGGATGCCCCAGTCAAGCTATCTTCAAAATGAAACATCCATAGCTTCTCATCTATAGTGTATGCCTTCAACCTTCCCAGAAAGGACTGCAAATGAGTGCGAGGACAGGAAGTTCCATTGTACTTCTCAAAACATGGGGGCTTGAATTTGTGGGGAATCCTTACCCCCTCAACTAGGCCCATGTCCATTACATTAAATCCCAAGGAGTTCTAGGATTCCAAGGATCTTAACCTTTCTGATATCTCGTCCAACCGACGGTCATAAGCTTCATCTTCCCCAACACCTAGCACTGTAAATTGCTCATCTTGAGGATCTTCCTGTAGAATACGATCTCCAGTATTCCTTTGGCCATTCCCAATGATATTAGCTTCAGGATTGTTGACGGGTCCAAACTCTACCGGAGTCGTTCGCGGCTGCTCGCGCTCGTTGTTACTAGTACCTCCAGTGCATGCGTGGTTATCTTCTGGGGTTTGCCGCTTGACCAACTCCCTCAATATTTCTTGGCCATGTGCCAGTCCAGTCATCACAAACATAAATTGATTCATTTGAGTCCTCACCTCTGTCCTCACATCTGTCATTTGAGTCCTCACATCTTTCAGTTCCTATTGTAGCTGATCCAATTGTAGACTCGGAAGGTTGCGTCGAGTTGGATATCTGTGGACTCGGTTGACGGAAAAGACCCTTCTGCGAGCAATATTTCCTGAAACAATCAACAAAGTGAGAAAACAAAAACGAAACACCTGCAAAAACAAAAGGCATGTGGTTCGAATGTGTAAACACCCCAAATTTTCCCTCACTCATATTCACACCATGGCTTGTGATCTTTCATGTTTGCATAAGCATAAGCATACCACCTCATATTGCATATTTGTTTCATCTGCATAGTTCAAGTTCATCTGCACCTAGGGTTTGTGATCTGAGCAATCCAAGATTCCATATGAGCCATCCCAAAGGCCTCAAAGTGTTCCAAGAGGTTCCATGTGTGTTCTATCATCATATTATGTCCCTCAAAGTTCATGGTAGTCAAGAAATCACAAGAACTGGTAAAGCATGGAAGCAGAGCTAGGGTTTTCACTACACAGATGACCAAAATTAGGGTTTTGGTTTTAAAAGCATGGAAGTCATCTGTTCACTGGGTAACTTCTTGAGCAAGTTAAGTCAAAATCAGGGCATCTGAGGCCCCCAACAATGGAACCAAAGGGGTATTTTCATCAAATTGAGGTTCTATGATCTTTATTTGATCTTAGAAGAGGTTAGAAGTTCACAAGATTAAAGAATTTTGAACCATTTGCAAACTTGCCAAAAATGGAAATGACTTGTAATGGAAACTTTCCATTTTGGGAAAGTTTTTCAACCTCCTCTTTCTTGATCAAAAATGCTTCAAATGAAAAATTCTTGGTCATGAAAGTTGTAGATTAGGTCTTTCCCTTTTCAAAAAGAACAAGAACATGTTCTAATTCATTATGGAACTCAAGTTATGATCCTTCAAAGTTGACAAAAATCACATAATTTTCACATTCATGCCAAAGAGGGATTTTTGCCAATTCACTTGCCAAGCTTCTAAGTGACCTCTAATTGACTTCTAAACATCATAAAAACATCACATGACTCATTTTGCTCAGAATTGCCCAAGGAACCACAACATTTCATGCCTTGCATCACAAGATACACCAAAGGGGGAAAATATGCAAAAACTCATACAAACCCTAGTTCCATGTGTTCCAACTCATCAAATATGATCCATAAGCTTTCCTTGATCTCAGCTGAGCCTAGCCATGCCCAAATCCTGCCCTGACCCGTGCCCATACCTCAAGTACAACCAAGCTTGACTTTTTGCAAAATGACCCATACCAATCAACATCGGCCACAACAACTCCTCTGACCTATCACAACTTCACATACATGCCTCAAGGGACTCATTTCATACAACACACAAGCCAAAAAGCTCTCACACACTCAGATTCACAAAATCCCTAAAAAAAACTCTCCCTCTTCGAATTTCATAAACCAGCCATCAAAACTTCAAACAAACTTCACCAATCATCTCCATACATCCTCCAGACCATTTCCCAACCTTTAAACAAGCCTGAAACCTCAAGAATAAAAAACACGATTTCACCCCCCTCTGAACTGAAAATTCAAAAACAACCCAAATAAATTCATTCCAAGCATCAAAGCATCCTCAGGAGGTCCATTGGAGTTGATTGGCACCAATGAGAGGCCCAGATAGCTCAGATTGAGAAAGCTCAAGCTCAGGTATCATCAAGAACAAATTTTCCAGAACTCTTATTTTTTGTTATAGAAATGTTCTTCATGCTTCACTGATCACACTACACCTTTTACTTTTGAAAATGGTTGAGTATTGAGCTTGTATCGTGCTTTTGAAACTTTTGCAGTTTTTATGTTTTGATTCGAATCTTGTGTTTGATACAATATAAATGTGGTTTGAGGGTTGATTCTTGCTTAGGATTGTTAGGGGAGTGAATCTGGAGAGTTAGAGCTCCTAATTTGGCCTAGGGAAGAAGTTGGAATTTTGGTCTCGCCGGAGTGGTTCCGGTCGTCTGAATGTAATTAGGGTTTTAATTAGGGTTAGGGTCAGTTTGAATAATAGCCCTTGGATGGTCTTTCCCGCGTGCGAATAGATGGCCCAAATTGCTCAGATTAGCCCTAATCTTCATTAATTAGATTTAATTAGGTTTAGCAAAATTCAAAACTCAGTTTGAATCTCCACCCTTGGATCTGGCGTGCAGTCAACTCCCTCCAAATTTGTTTGAACCTGGACCACTGGATCAACATACTTTCCATTTTAGTTCATTTTTATTTCATTTTTATTCATTTTTCTTACTCATTTTATTTAAAATATCAAAAAGCTTTCAAAAAATATTTCCTTTTGCATTTTTGCTTCAAATATTTTTCTTAATCAGAAAATGATTTTTATTTTATTTTTTTTGCATATAAAAGGTATTTTTAAAATATTTAAATTATTTTAATTAGTTAATGGAAATTAATTAATTAAAATAGAATTTAGGTTTCTAAAAATTACCAAAAATATCAGAGCATTCTTAGAAATTTAGAAGCATTTACAAATTCACCATACAAATTTCTTTTTGGTTTTGACCATACTTTGAGATTTTTCAATGAATTAGGGTTCTTAAAAATGTTCATTTTCTAACCCTAACTTCCAAAATTCATAACTTTTAAACCAAGTTGAGTTTATGATTGGTTCTTTTTGCATTGTTCTATGCATGCCTTCTAGTATCTAAAAACATTTTTGTTTCATTTTTATCTTGCATTTTCAAATTATTTGGCATTTTACATTGAAGATCACCCAAAAAAACCTAGAAACTTAGGAAATTCATAACTTCTCCTAGGTTTTGTAAACACCCCAAATCTGCCCTCACTAAGTTCACACCATGTCTTGTGATCTTTCATATTTTCATTAGTTTAAGCATATCATATCATATTGCATTTTGTGTTTCACTGCATTAGTTCAAGTTCATCTGCATCTAGGGTTTGTGATCTGAGCAATCCAAAGATTCATCTGAGCCATTCCAAAGGTCATCAATCATTCCAAGAGGGTCCATGTATGTTATATCTTCATATTATATCCCTCAAAGATCAAGGAAGTCAGAAAATCACAAGAACTTGAAAAACATGGAAGCTGAGCTAGGGTTTCATTGCACAGATGACCTAAAATTAGGGTTTTGGTTTCAGAGGCCATAACTCCAAATTTTTTGGTCATTCTTGTTTCTATTGGTCTCAATATGTTATAAGGATCATGTGTACCAATTTTGATGAAGAAATTCATTGTGGAAGTCATCTGATCACTGGGTAACTTCTTGAGCAAGTCAGAGCAAAATCAGGGCATCTGAGGCCCCCCAACATGGAACCAAAGTGGATTTTTCATCAAATTGAGGATATATGGTCTTTATTTGATCATTTAAGTGCTTAGAAGTTCACAAAATTAAAGAAAAGTGAGCTAAACTCAAAGTTGCCAAAAATGGAAATGACTTGTAATGTAAACTTTCCATTTTGGGAAAGTTTTTCAACCTCTTCTTTCTCAACCAAAAATGCTTCAAATGAAAAATTGTTGGTCATGAAAGTTGTAGATTGGATCATTCCCTTTTCAAAAAGTACAAGAACAAGATCTAATTCATTTTGGAACTCAAGATATGGCTTGTCAAAGTTGGCAAAAATCATATAAATTTCAAGAATGCACCAAAAGGGATTCTTTGCAAAACCACTTGCCAAGGCTTTTTGTGACTTCAAACACACTTCAAACTATCATAACATCATAGTGTATTGCCTCTAGATCAGAATTGCCCAAAGAATTGCAAGATTGCATGCCTTGAACATCAAGATTTCTCAAAGGGGCCAAAATTTCACATATTTGCAAAAGGTCCCATAACTTTGCTCACACATGCTGAATTGCCTCAAGAATGAATTTGTGGATATCCTTGAAGTCAGATGCGCATGGACATGCCCAAAGGCCAGCTGCATTCTTGCCCATACCTAAAGTACAAGAAATGTTGAATTTATGCAAATTCACCCATACTAATCACAACAGTCCACCACCCACTCTCTGCCCAATCCAGACACTACAAGCATGCCTCAAAGATCATTTTTCATAACACACACAAGCTGAAACCTCCAAGAACTCAGCATTACCAAAAACACTCCCTCTTGCAAAAGCTTTCGAATTTCATAACTCAACCACTCAATCTTCAAACAAATTCCACCATTCATCTCTAAATCACTCACTGATCACAAACCAACCATTGAAACAGCCAAAAACACTCCATACACCAAACACGATTTTTGACCATTTTGGCTGCAAACTCACAAACCAGCCATCCTCAAAGCTTTCCAAGCATAAAAGCTTCTTCAGGAAGGTCATTGGAGTCAGCTTGCACAGGAGAAGCATCCTGAAAGCTCCAAACTGAGGAAGCTCAAACTCAGATAACTTCTTCAAACATTTTTCCAGAAATGTGATTTTAGGTTATAGAATCATTCCTCTTGTTGTGATGATCATGCTGATACTTTTATTTTTGAAAATGGTTGTGATTTGAGTATTTTATGAACTTCTGAAAGTTTCACCATGTTTGAGTTTTCTCTTCGAATCATGAGTTTGAGTGAAAAGAAATGTGATTTGAGGGTGGATTTGGATTCAGGGAAGTGAGAGGAGTTAATCTGGAGCTTTAGAGCTCCAGAAATAACCTAGGGAAGAAGTTAGGGTTTTTTAGGTGAGGGTGTCACCGGAGAAGACGACTGGAGCTCTTCTCCGGTGACCTGAAAGTGATTAATGAGATAATTAGGGTTAGGGCTAAGTTTGAATGTGAGCTGTCTGATTTCCCTTCCCGCGCGTGTTTGTGTGGTGGAGATTAGTTCATTAGTTATTAATCTGGATTAATTAATTAGTTAATTAGGTTTAATGAAATTTGAATGTGGGCCATTGGATGTGGCGCCAGTCAACCCAAACCTTCCCCAGATTCAATCTCAACCATTCCCTCAGCATACTTCCATTTTATTTAATTTAAATTTAATTTTTCTCATTTAATTTTGTATCATTTATTAAAAATAGCTAAAAATTTCCAAAAATATTTTTGTTCTGCATTTTCATTTCAAATAATTTTATCAACCCTAAAATATTTTTATTTTTATTTTGCACATTAAAAAAATCATTTTTTAAATATTTAAATGTTTATTTTAATTAATTAATAAGAATTAATTAATTAAAATATCATTTAAGTTTCTAAAAAATCCCAAAAAATTCACATTGCATCTTTAAACATTTAGAGACATTGTCATACCATCCACACAAATTTCTTTTTGGTTTTGAACCATTTTTGATAATTTTCTTGAATTTAGGGTTCATAAAATTCACATTTTAGAACCCTAACTTCAAGAATTATTTTCTGCCTAACCAAGAATGGTATGACAATGGTTCCTTTTGCATTAATCTTCATTTGACATGTAGTTTCTAACATAAGTTTGTCATAAATTTCTTCTGCCTTTTTGAATTGATTTGCATTTTTTCCCTTTATGTACCTTAAAACCCTAGATAACTTAGGAAAATCATAACTTCCTTAGGGCTAGGAGTTAGATATTCTCCTTTGGGGTTTGGAATCATATGGGGTTAGGGTTCTTTTGATTGCATATTCAATTTTTTTATCTTGTCATTTGCTTCTGTTTTTGAGTTTTGCATCTCATGTTGCATGAAAACCCTAATTCATCATCTTCCTTTGCATACACCTTGCATATGCTTGCATTCATGAACTTTCCATGACATTTTATGCATCCACATGACTTCTAAGACATCCTAGGACACATTAGAATCATGCTTGATCATTTCTTCATCCATTTGTCATGTTATGCATTTATTTTATTCCATAAGCATTCATGAACTTTCATGCTTCTTTCATGCTTCATTTGCATTCCCATCACTTGTATGATCATTCACATCTCTTGACATACATTTGCATCATCTCTTAGTATCATTTGCATCATGAACATGCTTCTGGTTTTGGTTTGCATCCTTGCATTCATTTCATTTTCTTTTCATTTCATTTCTTTTTACTAACTTTTTAGGTGGTAAGTACTTTGAGAAGTGAATTTGCCTTCACTTCTCACAATCTCTTCTCATATATCTTATGCATTCATTGCTGCATTTTGTATATGTTTTAGAGTATTCTTGCTCATTCTTGCACCTCCTTCACTTTCTTTCTTCAAGCAACTTATCTTCTTAAGTGAAGTAAGTTGACTTGCTTCTTCTGCTTCTCCTCCTTCTATCTTTGCTTCTTCCTTGGTGGCTTTTCTTGAAGATCTCTTGCAAGCCTCATAAACCCTAGGAACACCCAAGCATGTTAACAATTAGGGTTTGATTAGTCCCCCTTTAGTTTTTACCTTTGTGTCTTCTTTGTGTCTCTCCTCTCATCTCATATTCAGAGACTAAACCTTCAAGGTTTTAAGGCTTTGTGATTAAGGTTATGCCTGCATCCTTATCTTAGGATGGAGTGTAAAACTTTAATCCTAAGTGTTAAACCCTTAATGTGTTTAAATCTCTTAATCAATTCATCTAATAATCATTAAGACATCAAGCTTGTAACTTGGGCGTTGCATTAGGGTTCTAATTCTTCCTTAATTGGTTAAGAAAGACTAACCCTAGTGTTAATGGACAAGTCCCCCTCAAGTTGTCTTACAAACCATAAAATTCACTTCTTAATCTTATCATTAACTAAAATCCACTCTAATAAAGGCTTTGTTTTGTCACGAGGTTAATCCCTAATCATGGATTAAGTTGAGGAGCCTTCCTCAGCTTAAATGTTCTCATCTATTATCCTTCTATTAGGATGGTGTAATGGGTCCATTAAATCCTTGATTATGGCTTAAACTCATTACTTAACACTAAACAAAAAAACTCCAAAAACATCTAAATAATTACAAGTAGGTTAATGATCTTAATCCTACATCATGGTGATTAAGTGTGAGGTGTTTACTTCATACTTACGGTATTCTCATTACCACTAATCAGAGGGAGGATGTGATGAGTTTACTAACCCTCGGTTTAGGCTTAAGCTCATTTTCTTATGACAAACTCCAAAAAGAAATAAAAGATTGGAAACCCAAAAACAAACAATAATCGTCTCCTTCGGGATTCTTTTCTCACTTCATTCACTCATAAACGAGAACTCGCTTCTTCCGTCTAAGGCAAGACAATTTGCACCTGAGCCAGACATGTCATACACTTGAGCATAGACAAGCAAGAAATTCATTAGTCAATTCATCTTTTAGTCTCTTTGAGTCGAACTACGGTGATCTGACTTCCTCATTGCACGAGAGGATACGTAGGCATAACTTAACAGTTATCGAACAAAAGTCTCTGTATATTCCCCCTCTTCCAGAATTATTCTTTTAGGCCTCATTGTCTTGGGCATTACACTCTGTTCTTGCACTGACACTCCTTTCATTCACTTCACACTTCTTTTGCACTGACACTTTTATTCTTTTCCAGCTTTTGCACACAGACATCACTGACACTTACCCCTTTAAACATAATCTTTCAAAGTGTGGATCCCGTCAAGTACAATGGACAATCTGGGTGCTAATACCTTCCCAGGTTGTAACCAACCCCCTTTCCCAGTTTCTCTGGTTCGCGACTGTCTTGTCCATATTTTCTAGGTTTATGCAGCATTACCTTTCCTTCAGGATAAAATTGCCTAGATGGCGACTCTTTTCACCTTCATTTCAATTCTCCTCTCGTCGACCTTTCGCGCTTGTACCGGGATGCAAATCTTTGGGAGCGACAGCTTGGCGACTCTGCTAGGGACTCTTATACTGCAACCAGGGCTTCTGGTTCTTTTTGTGTGTTCCTCCTAGAGCTTGTTTGATTTTTGTGTTTACAGGGATGTTATGTGCTAATTGTGTTTATTTATTTGCTTTATTTATTGCTTTATGTACAACTTTATTTACTGCTTTCTTTACAGTTTCATATACATCATAATGTCATTATCATTGTTGGATCTGGCTTCTGTTTTGGTGGGTGGGGTTCCACTGAGTGATTAAGGTCCTATACATGGGACCTGAGTGACACCTAGGATAGAGTGGTTCATATTCTTTCCCATTCCATTTCGGTCTGGTGTGGGAATATGAAACACAATTCAGATGTGGGTTTCTTCTTGAGAACTCTGTGCTACAGATTTCCTGTAGTGCTAGGGCTATCTGGGAAGCCTGCTAAGTCTGGATGACCTTTATTTTGACCTTCGGAATCTAGGGTGAATTAGAGGAGGAACTTTTATAGTTATTGTAAACATTGTACCTCCGGGTTAAAAGTGTTTACACTTCTCATAACTGATCCAAGTCTGAGGATCCTTGTTCTAGAACATTACATGTGAGGGGGTTGGGTTGTTTACAGGTTTTGCAGGAACCCTTGACCACATCATACCCTGTTACTATTTTGTTTTAAGAATGCACCACTTTGGACAGTTCTTGTGATTACCATGGACACGTGACTCTTTATTTGAGTCCCCCCACCCTGGTTACTGGACTTCTGAGCCTCCATCTGGATCTTTGAACATACATGGACCTCATACCAAGACAGATAATCAGATCCAGCTCTTGATCACAAACCCTTGCATATCATTTGCATATATCATCATTGCATCATTTAACATTTGTTTATTTGTTTTTCAGGGTATCCACCTCATTATATTTGGTTTGGTTTTGACCCCTTCTACTGCTTAGACCTCTGCTTCAGTTATCTTCTTCAACATCTGCTTCAACTATCTCCTTTAGCACCTCCACCAGTCTGTCAGAGACTCACCTGCATCAGTCTTCCAGAGACTTACCTCCAACTTTTCAGTCTGTGATCTTCATCAGCATTTGACTTCAGCTTCTTTATTAGCACTCATGGATATTCCAAGGAAAAGCAACATATCTTATCACTTCTTTGAGCCCTCTTTGACTGGCATCAGGCAGATCCAGTCTCTTATCACACCTGACCACATCCCACTATTTAGAGAGCACTATGGGGGTATTTTGGACATGGTTATGGATCTTGATTCATCTCAGAGGAGTATGATCCACACATGCTTATAGTTTTATGACCCTCCACTCAGATGCTTCACCTTTCCTGATTTCCAGATGGGGCCTCTGTTGGAAGAGTTTTCCTTGTTGATTGGAGTGCCTATCAGAGGAGGGATCCCCTTCAACCCAGAGATGACTGCTCCCAGAAGTGAAGAGATAGCAAGGGCATTACATTTGGAGCCTGCCCTCATTGAGCAAAGCATGACAACAAAAGCTGGGATTCCTGGTTTACATCAGGACTTCTTGATTTCTCAGGCCACCCTGAAGGCTGCAGTGGGAGAATGGAAGGCAGTCTGTGCACTTTTGGCCCTCAGCATATATGGGGTTATATTGTTTGCAGATGAGCCCAAATTTGTGAGTAAGAATGCCATCCACTTGTTCTTGCTGAGGAAACCAGTGCCTACATTGCTAGGGGATTTTTACTACTCCATCCATCAGAGAAATGAAAAGCAGAGAGGGAAGTTAGTCAGATGCTGTGCTCCTCTGTTCTACTCTTGGATGCTCAAACACTTGCCCAAATCAGATGCCTTCTTGAACCCACACCAGCAGAAGAATTGGGCCAAGAGGTTCATTGCCTTAACATCAGAAGATATCAGATGGTGCACTCAGAGCACAAAAGGCAAAGCGATTATTATCAGCTGTGGGTAATACCCTAATGTGCCTCTAATATGAGTAAAAGGTTGCATCAATTACAACCCTTTATTATCTAAGAGACAATTGGGATATGCCTTGGTTCATCCTCCCAGAGGAAATGATTTAGCTGAGACCCTATACTGTGAAGTTCAACCTAACTCAGTTGTTGTCAAACAAGCTGCCTGGGCTTGGGACAACATCCAGACAAAAGGGACAGCCATTCTTGGAAGGTGTAACAATGTTGCTTCAGCCCAGTATTCTGACTGGTCCCGTACTAGATCTCAGATCACCAGAATGCCTTTCACCTTGGAAGACACACTTGGACCTTCTACAGTACAGCCTGCAACAACTGTTAGCCTGGAGGAATTTGAAAAACTGAAAGAGAGGAATAATCAACTATCTGAAGCTTTGAAGAAGACTCTCTGGGAGAGAAATGACAGTCGTCTGGACATTGAAAGATTGGAAAGACTCAAGACTGAGCATCTGACCAAGATTGAAAGGAAAGATGACTACATAAGGAAAGCAAGAGCAGGAGAGCTGGTTTTGAAGAATGCCTGCAAGGAGGCCAAGATTCAGAAAGCTAGGGTTGAGCATTACCTGGAGGAGAGCCAGACTAGGTGGATCAGGATCACCGAAGCCGTGCACAAGAGGACCAGAGGACTCATGCCAAGATTGAGCAGCTGGAGGCCAATGAGAAGAAGCAACAGGAAGCTTTGTTGGCAGCTCAGAAGGAGATATCAGAATTGAAACTCCGGGCGGGGTTAAAGAGATCAAAGGATCAGGACAGACATAAGAAGCTGACTAATGCCATTGCTACCAGGAACCTCCTCATTAGGACTATTACAGAGCACCCAGCTGGTCCGGTGACTGAGGCACTCCTGAAGGAAGTCAGGGAAGATAACTTTGGATTGGATGTCTGATTCCTTTTTGCTTGTATTTCCTTTCTTTTGATGTATTTTTTGCTTTTTGGTTGTTGTATTTTTGACCCACCATCGGCATGTATTGTAAACAGACTATGTATTTTTCATTTGTAATATATCAGTTTGTTTTATTTTTGGTGGGCTTTCTCTCAACATCATCAAGCATCTCCTCGAGGTCTGGAAAGGTCAAAACCAAGAACCAAACTGGATACCTTGGAAAACAAATAAGCATATTGCATTGCATACTAACATTTTCTTTGTTTTGTAGGTTTTTGCTGTTATTTTGTTTCTAACTTTGTTGTGGTTTCAGGAAACATTGCTCGTCGTAGAGTGTTCCCTGTCAACCGAACGCACCGGTACCCAACGCGAAACAACCTTCCAGGAATTCATATGGATCAAGTACAGTAGGACCTGAATGAAGTAAGAAATCAAATGGAAAACGAAAGGGTTGAAATGAGAAACCAAATGTCCCAGTTTATGGCTGTGATGACTGGCTTAGCTTAGAGCCAGGAAAGGCTGAGAGAGCTAGTAGAAAGGAAGAAACCTGAAGAGCCCCACCCTGGAACAGGAGGAACCAGCAATAATGAACAAGGGCAGCCCCGTATCGACCCGCCATAGTTTGGGCCCCATTTGAACCCAGATGTTAATATCCCAAGGAATATTCAAGGAAACACTGCTGTAGGCAGGATCTTGCAAGAAGATCCTCAGGAGGAGCAGTTCACAGTTATTGGGGCTGGGGATGAGGTGTATGATAGAAGGTTGAATGAGATTGCTGAAAAACTGAGGTCCTTGGAATCCCAAAATTCTCTAGGCTTTGACGTAATGGATATGGGGCTGGTAGATGGGGTGAGGATTCCCCACAAATTCAAACCCCCATGCTTTGAAAAATATAATGGTACCTCCTGCCCGCGTACTCATCTGCAATCCTTCTTAGGGAGACTCAAGGCTTATACCATGGACGAGAAGTTATGGATGTTCTATTTTGAGGAAAGCCTGACTGGAGCATCAAGAGAATGGTATTCGCATCTGACAAGGGCTACTATAAGATATTGGAAAGACTTGGTCGAAGCCTTTATCCGGCAATACCAGTACAACCTAGACATGGCCCCCAATAGAACTCTTCTAATGGGCATGTCTCAGTCTTCAAGGGAAAGCTTTTGGGATTATGCTCAGAGGTGGAGACAGCTTGCTGCTGCTGTCCAGCCACCCATGTCTGAAAGAGAAATGGCTGACATGTTTATGAACACCTTGCAGGGAACTTATATTGATAGACTTGCCGCTTTCTCTTCCACCAGTTTTACCGATGTAGTTATAGATGGTGAGAGAATTGAGAGTCTTTTGAGGATGGGAAAAATCTATGACAATGGTGCAAGTTCCTCCAACAACCCCAGAAAACCTTTTTCAGGGCCCCGAAGGGCATGTGAAACAAATGCTATCCACGCAGGCCGGAGCAGACCCCAATATTCTCACAGATCAATAGCAGCTGTTACCATCCCGGCTCCCGCTCCACAACAACCACTTTTTCCTCAACAACAACAACAATAACATCATTATCAGCAACAATCTCATTTTCTGCAACAAAGAACTTACAACAATAACAACAACAACCAACAGCAGCGCCCCTTTCAACAGAGACCATCTTAGGCAAATAGGGTGATTGACCCCATTCCTATGCCTTATGCTGCTTTACTGCCACAACTCCTGAAGCTTAACCTGGTTGAGTTAAGGACGTTGGCTCCATCAGATCCTCTCAATCTCCCGAAGAATTATGATGCTAATGCAAGGTGTGCCTTTCATTCCAACGCATCTGGTCACAATACCGAGAAATGTAGAGCCTTGCAAATGAAGGTTCAGGATTTGGTCGATTCCAAAGCTCTCAATTTCGCACCTCCCCCGAATGTTAACAGAAATCCTATGCCTAATCATGGTGGGACCATGATCAATGCCATAGAAGAGGACCAACCATCTGCACTAGTTAATAATGTGGCACAGATTCAAACACCGTTGGCAGAAGTCAAAGCTCAACTCTTAAAATGCCAGGTGTTCCCAGGTTGTGAGGCCTGCTGCGAATTGTGCAAGACTGCTATTAATGGTTGTGAGAGGCTAAGGTTTGGCATAGATGGCCTTATCAGAGATGGGATTTTGCAAATTACCACAACGGCTCCTTCAGCATCAACAACTCTTTCTTCAGCAACAATGGATTCTCCTTCAACATCAACAATTCTTTCTTCGGCAACAATAGATCCTCCTACAACAGCAACAACTATCATTCCCATAGATTCATCCACAACTCCGGCAATCACTCCGTCCATTATTTCAACAGATCAGAGTTCAGCAACATTTACTTCTACAACATCAGCACCCATTTTATCAACGAAAACACCTACAACACCAGCAAACATTAATGAAGATGTCTCAACGGTCACGATCTATTATGACCCAGCAAATATTCATCCCAACAATAATTTCCAACAACAAACTGCAACACCTACTGTCAGATCTCCAGTCACAATCTACTACGACTCGCATACTATCACAGTTCCTTCCGCTACAACAATCATTCTGGTTACCATTACGGTGCCAGGACCCGTTCCTTATGAAATCAGTAATGCCATTCCTTGGCACTACGACTCTGATCTCTACTGCAACGGGAAGAAAATCACCCTAGATTCATCAACCTCTTCACCACAAGTAGACAATGTTGGGGGAGGCGGAGGCTTCACCAGAAGCGGACACCTTTTTGCCTCACAAACACCGAGACCCAATGCTGAAGCAGAGGCTGCTGCTAAGGCAAAAGGAAAGAATGTGGTGCTTGAAGAGGCAACTGTTAAAGAAACTCCGAAGATGTCTTTTGAACAAGAAGTGGACAAGTTCATGAGAATAATCAAAAAAAGTGATTACAAAGTGGTGGACCAGCTTCATCAGATACCCTCCAAAATCTCTATATTATCATTGATAATGTGTTCCGAAGCCCATAGGAATGCACTGTTGAGAGTCTTGCACGCAGCCTACGTGCCAGAAGAGATTACGGTTAATCAGCTGGAAACAGTGGTTGCAAATGTTAACACTAGTCATGGACTGGGCTTCACAAATGCTGATTTAACAACGGAAGGACGCAATCATAACAAGGCTTTACATATCACCTTAGAATGCAAAGGTGCCGTTCTTTCTCATGTACTGGTAGACACTGGGTCCTCACTCGATGTCCTCCCAAAGAAAGCCTTGGTGAAGTTGGAATATGATGGTTTGGCATTACGTCCAAGTAACTTGGTGGTGAGAGCATTTGATGGCTCTAAGAGATCAGTGCTTGGAGAGATTGATTTACCTGTGTTGATTGGCCCACAAACCTTTAAAACTACCTTCTTCGTGATGGACATACAGCCGGCCTACAGCTGTTTGTTGGGTAGACCCTGGATTCACGCCGCTGGCGCTGTTACATCTACCCTTCATCAGAAGTTAAAATTTGAGTGGGAAGGCCAGATCATCACAATCTGCGGGGAGGAAGACATTTTCGTTAGCCAGCTGGCTACTTACAAGTATATAGAGATGGATGGAAAGATCCATGAGACAATGAGTCAGGGGTTTGAGGCCCTTAACATCAATGAAGCAAGTGCTGTTGAGGAGGTTTGAGGCCCTTCCATCACTTCATATCAATAGGCCCGGAAGGTTGTTGAGGAGGGTACCACTCAAGGCTGGGGCAAGTTGTTGCCAGTAGAAACGAAAGAAGACAGATTCAGGTTGGGTTACAGACCAACTCGACAAGATCAACCAGAGGCTGCAGCAGAGCCCAAATTTGTCAGCGGGGGAATGCTTACCCTTGCAGAGAGTGCCCTCCAGACTGCATTGACAACGACACTGCTATGACTTCGTATGACTTCGACAATACGATTAATCAAGCCGATGAAGGGGTTAAAGAAGATTATGAGCTACCTGAAGAACTAGCCAGACTGTTAAGGCAACACTCATGGATGATTGTCGTGCACATCCGGGTATTATGGACAGATTCAGAAGCACCGAGGTTCAGAATCAGTTCAGGCATTACAACTTCATGGGGCAAAATCCTGATGAGATGCCTCCTCCACCTCCTCCTCCATGTTTCAGAGATCCCGATAGAGATGATGCGGAGTCCTGTGGTGGCTACAATCCTCACTAAGGCTGCATTTCATAATTGCATTACATCATTTCCTTTTTCCTTGTTGCTTAAGTTTTTTTTTTGATTTGATGTTTAAACATTGTACGCGTTTGGTTTGCTTTTGTAATTCTTAACTCTACTAGACCAATTAAATGCCTATGCTTGTTTGTTGTTTATGATTAATTGGTTTGCCCTTTATGTTTCACTCTTTGTGAGTGATTAACTTATATATCTTCTTATTGCTGAATATTGCTTCGCCTATACAATTTTTTTTGATGTTGACAAAGGGGGAGAAAGGCTTGAGTGTGAAAAATGACAGCATGCACAAACTCAGGGGGAGTGGTTCTCACACTTCTGCAAAAATTTGCCATCATCAAAAAGGGGGAGTTTGTGAGCAACTCTTTAGTTTTGTATGATAGTAAATTTTATGTGTTTGTGCTTTTAACATACACTTTATATTGATACACTTTGTATGCATTGCAAGCTTTTAACACATGTCTTGTTTTAAACAAAAAATTGACTTTTGCTTCTGTATGTATCGATTCATTCACAAGATGTATCGATACATAATTTCCTTGAAGTTCTGAATTAAGTCAAATGCATCGATACATTCTCAATATGCATCAATACATGCTGTTGGTATGCGTCTGTGATATTTGCTATGTATCGATACATTCGCAACATGCATCGATACATGCTGTAGATATGATTCTGGAATTTCTGCTATGTATCGATACATTCGCAACATGCATCGATTCATTATGTTTTCATTCTCTGTTTCTTTACATTGGTTCAATATGTATCAATTCATTCCATTATGTATTGATACATAACAGTGTAAAAACCATCATGTATCGATACATTCGCACTTCGTATCGATGCATTAATCTGTTTCTATTCTAACAGACTTTGTCAAGTATATATATGTTTCTGTTAGTGCAGTGAAGCTTAGCAAAATTGAAAAGTGAATTCAAGGTCAAGAAAATTGAAGAACACAATCAAGAAAAGAAGTTTTTGGGTGTGCATTCAATTGTGAGCAAGGTTGAGACCTAATAGAAAATTCATCTTCATCATCTTCTCAATTACTTTGATTCAAGAACATCAACACATAATCATTGATGTCCTGTGAATTAGAGGATCAAGAGATAATATTCAACGAAACGATCGACGATCTAGCTGAGTTGAAGAGTGAAAGAAGGTTTCAAGGAAAAACCATCTGGTTTGTCCTTCAAGAACGGGTGTGTTCTTGAAGGTTTGTCAGTCACGTTTACAAAACAGATTCAGCCGCAACGTAAGGTTTGGAAATTGGGAGATTTCACAAATAGATCGTGGAACCGGTGAATTGTTTGTATTACTTGCAAGGGAATCTTGATTTGGCTCAGATCAAGTGAAGGTTCATACAATAGGAAGATCTAGGTGTATAGATTTCTGGTTTTTGTATAGCAACCTCTTAAACGACGATTTCAGCAATATCGATATAAAAGTTCTCAATTTCGGTTTGAAATTGAGAGGGAGACGTACCCACACGCGAGGACGAACGTGGGGAACTTCCTTACCAAATCTCTGTGTATTGTATTCCTTCTCCATCTCTATTTACGTTTTTAATCGGTTTTGATTCATTGGAAATAGTTTTTGTGATAGGTGCATTCAATACTTTTACAGCTTGTGTGTTTAAGTCTTTAACATCTCAATTGCAAATCCAGCACTTTATCACATGTCCGGTCTTCTAGTGGCTGGTCCAGAATAGATGAAAGTCGATTAGGGAACGTGTTTTTCTGCTAATCTTTAAAAACTCTGAAAAATCTTTTAAAACCTTGTTAACAAGGAGGTGATCCATTCACCCCCCTCTAGATCACTAGCCACAACGTCTAACAAGTGGTATCAGAGCACCGGTTCGCTGGTGCTTTGTGGATGCCTGTAACGATATGGATTCTGAACCAAAGGGGGCGTATAATAGAGCTCTTGTTTTCAATGGTGAAAATTATGGCTACTTGAAAGACTGCATGCGAGTTCACATAAATTCTGTGGATAGGCGCGTATGGACTGCCATTCAAAATGGTCCTTTTCAAATCATCATGATGAATGAGGCAGGTGCCATAGTACCTAAACCAGAAGATGATTGGGATGAGAAAGATGAGAAAAAGTGGTCAAGTGATTGGAGAGCTCGAAATATGCTAATTTTAGAGCTTAGTGCTGATGAGTATTATCGAGTATCCCATTGCTCGACAGCTAAAGAAATGTGGGATGCTTTAGAAATTGCACATGAAGGTACAACTGAAGTAAAACAGTCCCGTATTAACACACTTAATCAAGAGTTCGAACTCTTTCGCATGAAACAAGGAGAATCTATCCCCGACATGCAAACGAGATTTGTTCATCTCATCAATCGTTTGAATGCACTTGGAAAACCTGTTTCAAATGAAATTGCTACTAATAAAATTCTGAGATGTCTTAGCAGGGAATGGCAACCTAAAGTAACAGCTATCAAGGAAGCCAACGATCTAACGACACTCTCAATGACTACTTTGTTTGGAAAGCTGGAGGAACATCAGCAAGAACTAGAAAGTCTAGAAAAGTTTGAGAACAAGAGTAAAAAGGGAAAGGAGAAGAATAAAGACAAAGAGGGTGAGAAGAGGCCTATAGCTCTTGTGGCTTCTAACTCAAAGTCCTCACAAAAGGAGCTAAGCAACAATGAGTCAAGTCGTGACGAAGACTCCGGTGACGAAGAAATGGGACTTTTTGTTAGGAGATATAATAGATTCATTCGAAAGAATGGAATCAAGAATTTCGACAAAAATCTCATAAAGTTTAGAAGACAATGTATAGATTCAAAACAGGAAGAGATTAAGAAGAATAGAGAAAGAGGGTCTTGTTTTAATTGCGGTAAGTCCGAACATTATAAGACGGATTGTCCTTTGAAGAAAAAGGATAAAGGAAAAGCTCCACCAAAAAGGTACAATAAGCAAAGAAGAGCTTACATTGCTTGGGAAGGTGATAGTGATTCATCAAGTACACAAGGCTCAAGTGATAGTGTCGCTCCCGCTAGATGACACCTGGTCAAGTAGGGTACAGACGTGAACGGTCGGCGAGAGGGACAATGAGAACACACAGCCGTGAACTCACTGGAGATGAATAGAGTCGCCAGCTAGGCATTTTTATCCCAGAGGAAAGGCAATGCTGCATAGACCTAGAAAGATATGGATAAGACGGTTGCGAACCAGAGAGACTGAGAAAGGGGGTTGGTTACAACCTGGGAAGGTATTAGCACCCAGATTGTCCGTCGTACTCGACGGGATCCACGCTTGAAAGATTTGTGTTTTAAATGGGTAGTGTCAGTGCAATCTGTGTGTAAAAGGACTGGAAAAGGATGTACAGGTGTCAGTGTAAAGGAAGTGAAGTGTAATATATACAGTGTCAGTGTAAGGACAAGAGTGAAATGCTCATGACAATGAGGCTTAAAGAATAATGCTGAAAGGAGGGGGAATATACAGAGACTTTTGTTCGATAACTGTTAAGTTATGCCTACGTATCCTCTCGTGCAATGAGGAAGTCAGAACACCGTAGTTCGACCCAAAGAGAGTGAAGATGAATTGACTTGTGAACTGCTTGCTTGTCTATGCTCAAGTGTATGACCTGTCTGGCTCAGGTGCTTACTGTCTTGCATTAGACGGAAGAAGCAAGTTCTCGATTGTGAGTGAAGATGATGAGAAAAGAATCCCGAAGGAGACGTTTATTGTTTGTTTTTGGTGTTTTCAGTCTTTTATTGCTTTTGAAGTTTGTCATAAGATAATGAGTTTAAGCCTAAACCAATGGGTTAGTAAACTCATCACATCTTCCATCTGATTAGGGGTAATGAGAATTACCTTAAGTGTGAAGTCAGATTCTCACACTTAATCACCTTTGGTGTAGGGTTAAGATCATTAACCTACTTGTGATTATTTAGATGTTTTTGGTGTTTTTGTTTAGTGTTAAGTAATGAGGTTAAGCCATAATCAGGGATTAAACAGACTCATTACACCATCCTAAAAGAAGGATGACAGATGAGAGTGTTTAAGCTGAGGAAGACTCCTCAACTTAATCCATGATTAGGGATTAAACCCATGACAAAACAAGCCTTTATTAAGTGGATTTTATTTATATTAATGGTATGAAGATGAAGTGTTTTTTTATGATTTGTAAGACAACTTGAGGGGGACTTGTCCATTAACACTAGGGTTAGTCCTTCTTAACCACTTAAGGAAGAATTAGAACCCTAATGCAAGGCCCAAGTTACAAGTGTGATGTCTTTATGATTATTAGGTGAATTGATTAAGAGATTTAAACACCTTAAGGGTTTAATACTTAGGATTAAAGTTATACACTCCATCCTAAAAGAAGGATACAGGCATAACCCTAATCACAAAGTTTTAAAACCTTTAGGGTTTGGTCTCTGATTATGAGATGAGAAGAGAAGACTCAAAGGGAGACACAAAGGTAAAAACTATGGGGGAGACTAATCAAAACCCTAATTCATTGACATGCTTGGTTGTTCCTATGGTTTGTGAGGTTTTCAAGAACAATCTTCACAGGAGCCACCAGGAAGCAGATGAATAAGATCAAGAGAGGCAAAGTGACTTGCTTCATTCAAGAAGTCAAGTCACTTGAAGAAAGAAAGTGGGAGGAAGAAGGATGAACAAGTTCAAACTCAAACACAAGTAAAAATGCAGCAATGGATGCAAGAGAGATGAAAAGAAAAGTCATGAGAAGTGAAAGCAAATTCACTTCTCAAGTTTACTTACCACCTGAAATGTTAGAAAGAAATACAATACAATGCTAAATGAAGTGAGGTGACATGATGCTAGACCAAACCAGAAGCATGTTGATGATGATTATGATGTTATGAGGTGCTGCAAACATGAGGCATGACATGGGGATGTTCATACAAGACCATGAGTGCATATGATGCAAGCTAAGGAACATGAACAAGCATGAAATGTTATGAAGCATACAAGGCAAATGGCATGGCAAAGATGTAATGCAATGATCAATGATGCTTCATACATGTCTTAAGATGTCAAATGAATCATAAGAATGCACAAAATGCAATGGCAAGTCAACTTATGCAAAAGAATGCAAGAAGGATGCAATGTAAGCCCAAATTAGGGTTTATGAAACAAACAATCAAACACAAACCAAAAACAGAAGCAAACCCTAAGATAAAAAATGGAAAATGGCACTCAAAGAAACCCTAGACCTATAACAAACCACTGCCCAAAGGGGAGCTCCCAACTCTCAACCAAACTCAAGTTATGAATTTTACAAGTTATTAGGGTTTTTTAGGGTTCTTATCAAAACAAATGCCAATCAATTAGAAAATGCAAGATCAAATCATGGCCTTTTTATCCTTGAAAATACATGTCAAATGGAAAACATTGCAAGAAGAATCAATGTCTCAACCTTCACCAATAGGCAGAAATGAATTTTCAAACATATGATCAAAATAATGCACAAAATATGATTTAATTCCATGAAAAATTCTTAAAATGCATCAAGATCAAAAAAGAAATTTGGTTTGAAGGTTGGACAATGTTTCTAAATGTCTTAGAACATTTCATGAATTTTTTTGTAATTTTTAAATACCTAGAAGTATTTTTAATTAATTAATTCCCATTAACCAATTAAAAATAATCTTCTAAATATTTAAAAATACTTTTTTAATGATAAAAAATAAAATAAAAATATTTTTGTGTCATAAAAATTAATAAAACCTTAAAGAAAAAGTTTCATAATTTTATAAATTTTCTGCTATTTTAAAATAAATGTGCAAATTAATTGAAAAGAAAATGAATTAAAATAAAATAAAGTGAAAGTCAAACAAAGGGACGGATGAGATTGATCCTGGGTTTAAATGGATTGACCACGCGCCAGATCCAAGGGTCCACACAGTTTCTGATTTAATTAAATAAATTATGATTAATTAACCCTAACACGTGGATTAGGGCTAATTAAAGTGATCCTGGCCTTCTATCTGCGCGCGAAGTCAAGGGAGTCAACGCATCCTATGGCCTAAATTCAAACTGACATTAATGACTGGATTAAGCCCTAATCACGTTCAGGTGGCCGGAGAAGACTTCCGGTCGTCTTCTCCGGCCAGCTCTCACCTGAGAATCACCCAACTTCCTCAAAACGTTACAAAAATGAAATCTAAGACCAGGGAAATGATCCTTATCCTCTCACGAACCAAACCCCTCTCTCAAAACAAATTTAAAGTTCCTAAATCAACTGAATCGAAGCAAACAAATTCTAGGGTTCGTGAGCTTCAAACACAAATTAAATGCTCAAAACAAAACCATTTCAAAAACTAAAGGTACCAGAATGATCAGTGCATCATGAAGAACAAGTTTGTAACATAAAAAACCATTTCTGGAAAAATTAATTTCGAGCTACCTGAGATTTGGAGCTTTCAGTTTAGGAACTTTCTGGCCACTTCCTTTGATGCAAGCTGCTCTACTTGATCCCCCAAATGTGTTTGAATGCTCAAAATGAGTTTGTGTTGGCTGGAGAAGGAGATTCGAATGGAACTGCTTCAGTTCAGTCAACAATGGCCATGATGATTTTGGCACTTTCAGGCTGTGAAAAGGAGTTGTTTGTGATCTATGAAGTGTGTTGAGAAAGTTTGTGGTATTGGTTGGTGTGTTTGTGGCTTGTGGAGAGAGATTCGATAGAATCTGCAGCTTGAGGTGAATAATGGCAATGGAGTTTTCAGGCTTGATTTAGGCTTGAGCTTTGGTGGTTTTTTGTCTATGAGATGTGGTGAGTTGAATGATGATGAGAGTTTGAGTGTTTTATGGCTGTGGACAGAATTTCGAAGGAACTTGCAATGAGGTGAGTTTTTGTGAATGTGATGAGTGTGTGTGTTTCAGCCTTGGCTTGTCTTATGTTCAACTTGCAAATTGAAATCATAAACAATTCTGATTGGCTGGCTGATGTGACTTGTGCTTTATGGATTGGTAGATCACTTTTTGCTCAAAAACCACTTTTGTGTAAGATAGGGCATGGCTCCAAATCTAGGCAAGGACAAAGCATGGCTGGCGCAGCAAAAGGTGAGGAAGAAGCTAGCCAAAGTCAGCTTCCAATGCACCAAGTTGTAGGAAGTGATCATGAGTGTTTTGCAAGTTGGTTGGCTTATGTTTCACATGTGATCCTTTGCATAACCAAACATGAAACCAAGGGCAAACTTAGTTCAAATCTGATTTTTGTAACTTAGAGAATGTTCACATGCTGATTTGAGATGAATTAGAGGCTGCAATGTGTTTTGATCCAAGACTTTGCAAAATTTCCACTTGATGCATAACTTGAAAATAAGTGATTTTTGGCAACTTTGCATGGTCATAACTTTTGATCCAAGAAGCATTTGATCATGTTCTTGTACTTTTTGAAAAGGGAAAGATGAGATCTACAACTTTCATGACCAAAGTTTTTCCATTTGAAGCCTTTTTGGATCATGAATCAAGGCTTGAACATTGACCTAAAATGGTGCATTCTTGAAAAGTCAACTATGCCCAAAAAGTCAACATTTGCAAAAACTCCAAATTCTTGATTTTTATGAACTTCAACCTTCTTCCATGATCAAATAAAGATCATATACACTCAAAATGATGAAGATCACCCATTGGTTGGGTCATTGGGGGCCTCAGATGCCCTGATTTTGCACTGACTTGTCTAGAAAGTCAACTCTTGATCAGATGACTTCCCCATGGAATTTCTTCATGAAAATTGATATGCATACTCCCTATACCATATAGAGATCAATGGAAACAAGAATGACCAAAAAATTTGGAGTTATGGCCTCTGAAACCAAAACCCTAATTTTCAGTCAACTGTGCAGTTCATCCTGGCTCTGCATCCACTCAAACCCTAGTTCTTGTGATTCCTCTGCAATTTGGACTTTGTGAGGATGTAACATGATACAAGAACACACATGGACCTCTTTGAGTTGATTGGTGGCCTTTGGAATGGCTCAAGAAGCATTGGGATTGCTCAGATCACAAACCCTAGGTGCAGCTGCCTTAGAGACTATCCAGTGAATCAAAAATGAAATGTGAGATGATATGATTGTGTTTATGCATATGAGATGATCACAAGCCATGGTGTGAATGGGTGAGGGCAAATTTGGGGTGCTTACAGCTGCCCCTATTCAAACATGAGTTAGCTGTGCAGGATGTAAGCGACGGCTTAACAGGCAAACAAGATAACTTGTGGTTGAATACCAAAGACAATCCAAAATTTGCACTCACAAAATGAAGAAGAAAAGGGATATAGATTGTAAAAGCAAAATAAAGTATATTGTAAAGTATGGGCGACGGAGGACGACCGTCGAGCAGAGGACGACTGCTGGGTAAAGAGCAATGACGGGGACGGCCGACATGCTGGTAAAGTGCAGGAAATAAAGCAATGACGGGGACGGCCGACATGCTGGGGATAAAAGGTAAAGCTAAGACGGGGACGGCCGACTAGCTGGGGAAAATAAAATCATGATGGGGACGGCCATCACGATAAAACTGTAAAATTTCTGAGGATTAATGAAACATGACGGGGACGGCCATCAAGTTCATAAAGGTCAAGTAACCCACGATGGGGACGGCCATCGGGCTAAAAAGGAAAAGGGACCACGACGGGGACGGCCATCGGGTTAAAGAATAAATGAAATAAACAGGTGATGGGGTACGGCCATCAAAGGTGAAGGACGATCACCTAGCAGGGGACGGCTGCTCTGTTGGGTATAAAAATGATGGGGACGGCCATCAAAGGTGGAGAACGACCACCTGGCAGGGTACGGCTGCCGAAAATATCAACGATGGGGACGGTCATCGGATAGAAAAGGTCAACGATGGGGACGGCCATCGGACGAGCAAGATGGAGGACGACCATCAAGAAGTGGAGGACGACCACTCAGCAGGGGACGGCTGCTCTCGAGGTTTGTCATGACATAGGACGAATGTCAGATAACCAAAATCAACAATGGGGACGGCCATTGGATAAAGTTGATGAAGGACGATCATCAAAAGGTGGAGGACGACCACCTAGCAGGGGACGGCTGCTAAAAATCAACGATGGGGACGGCCATCGGATGAGCATGATGGAGGACGACCATCAAGAAGTGGAGGACGACCACTCAGCAGGGTACGGCTGCTCTCAAAGGTATCATAACACAGGACGAGTGTTAGATAAAAAGAAAATTTGCTTTGTTGGCGATCTACTGGGGAGATAGTAAACACGGACGAGCGTTTACATCCAAGAAACAAAAGGTATAAGTGCTTGGTATTGTGTATAGATTAAAGATGCGGACGAGCATCCTTAAGACTATGATACGGACGAGTATCATGTAGAAACAAACTGACACATGCTCAGAGATGATGATACGGACGAGTATCAACTGGTTAACAAAGAACACGGACAAGTGTTGCATCTGAAAGAATCCTTCTGGGGGAATAGTAGACACGGACGAGTATCTATATTCAAGAAGACCTAAGTGTTTGACACGGTGTATGGACTAAAGATGCGGACGAGCATCCTTAAGACTATGATACGGACGAGTACCATGTAGAAACAAACACTAGACGCAATGTTCGGAGATGATGGTACAGACGAGTACCAACTGGTTAACAAAGAACAAGGACTACTGCCGAATCTGTGGGGATATGAGTGATGACGTATACAAGATACGGACGAGTATCTGTATAAACGTACCATGAGTAGTGAGTATTGTATTGTATAGATGAGTATTTATCTGCTGGGGAGAGTGGCGCGGACGAGTGTTAACAAGTGTATGGGTTGATGAAAGTGTACGCGACTGCGCTGGGGATATGACACGGACGGGTGTCAAGAAAATGTATATATAAGTGCATGCGAGTGCAAAGAGGATGTCTTTGGCTTTCTGCTGGGATATGACACGGACGGGTGTCAGGACGTATCTGTAGTACGGGTGATTTTGTTTGTAAAGGGTGTTCAGGCGACTTTACTGGGGAAAGATGACACGGACGGGTGCCAAAAGGTGTATATACGGGTGTTCGTGATTTGTGAGGCAACTGCTTTTGCTGGGACTCTGATGGGGACTCTTGGGGAAAGTAATCTGTATTCTGATAAATGGTTACTAATCACAAGCGTTCAATTCACAACATGACTTATGATTATGCCATGCATTTGATTTTTGCCGTAATGCTTCGTGTTAGACGGAATGCTACGCTTTGTGGGTGAATATGATGTGAATGCTATGATTGTGCAAAGGGGCACGGATCCGGGATTCGGATCCCATTGCTGCGAAGATCTCTGGATGATCTGCTTGAAATGGACATCCCAGCTGGGTATGAGATCACTGGTAGATCTAATGATGTATCTGCTTGGGGATATAGGTCACTGGTTGACATATCCTTATAATACGGGACCCAGCTGGGGTTTGTAGAAGCTTCCTGTACTCTGTTGTGATTTCTTCGTGCGTTGCTCTTCTGGATAGTGGCTAAAGATTCTGTGGGGAGATGATTCCCTGATTTCTGCATTCTGCTGAGGAAGAAAGGCAACTCGGCAGGGGATAGCAACAAGAGGCAACTCCGCTGGGGATAGGGCATTTCAGATGCTGAGATTGAGTGTATGTTGATTTGCCAGCTTGCTGGGATGTACCTTACATGCCCCAAGTTGCGTTCTGGATACCTGCAATCCTGCAATAATAAGGAAACGTACAAAAGGTCCCGAGGTATCCCTTACTGGATTCCGTCATAGGAGTTAAGTACTTTCGAGAATAATCACATTCCCTGTAAGCATGTGTTTTTATTTTTAGAGAAAGGCATCTGTACTTATGCAATTGCATTTTTAGAGATATCAGACAACTCTTTGCAAAACATAAATGTAAAAGACGAGACATGACCGAAAAATCTGATTTTATTAATTCATGTGCCCTGAATTTGCAAGATACAGTCAAAGAAACATATCTCCTGAAATGAGGAGATTGTTACAAATTGAGAAACAAAGTGTTGGCAGCGTTGATGACGCTTTGAGAAGCTTCCTCTCCTGCTATGACTCGTATGACAATGACGTTCTTCTCGTCTTGCTTTCTGGAGAAAATTGATTCTGATCGGAGCTTGATTCTGTCAAAACTTTCCAAGTTGTAAGTGATACGGACGAATTCAGAGTGCAGTTGTTCGCTTATTCCCTTATTTTGCATGGATCGCCCTTTCGGGTTTTCAATCCATCGGGATACCCATTTTTGCCTGAGCTGTCCAATGCGGCTTTTCAGCTCAGTGGGTGTACATTTTTTTATTTATTTCCCTTATTTTTGCCCGAGTCTTTTATTCTGTTTTTGACTCGCCGGGATGCCCTATTTTTGCCCGGACTTACATTCTGTTTTTATGTCCAGCGGGTCATTTTACACGAAGTATTTTTTAACTGCATCTGAATTCACAGGGGATGGAAAATCTTCACCATCCATGGTGCTGAGCATCAGTGCTCCACCAGAGAAAACCTTCTTGACGACGAATGGTCCTTCGTAATTTGGAGTCCATTTGCCCCTGTGGTCTGTATGAGGAGGGAGGATTCTTTTCAGCACAAGATCTCCCACTTGGTACTCTCGATGCCTGACTTTCTGATCGAAGGCCCTCTTCATTCTCTTCTGATATAACTGCCCATGGCAGATTGCAGCCAATCTCTTCTCTTCGATCAGACTCAGTTGCTCGTATCGGGACCGAACCCATTCTGCTTCACTCAGTTTAACATCCATCAATACCCGTAAGGAGGGTAATTCAACTTCAACAGGCAGGACTGCTTCCATACCATATACAAGCTGATACGGTGTTGCCCCAGTGGATGTTCTGATTGATGTGCGATACCCATGCAAGGCAAACGGTAGCATTTCATGCCAGTCTTTGTATGTGACTACCATCTTCTGCACAATCTTCTTGATATTCTTATTTGCCGCCTCAACAGCGCCGTTCATCTTTGGCCTGTAAGGAGAAGAATTGTGATGTTGGATCTTGAAGTCCCGGCACAGCTCTGCCATCATTCTGTTGTTTAAATTGGAACCATTATCAGTAATGATCCGCTCGGGCACTCCATACCGACAGATGATGTCTCGCTTCAGGAATCGGGCTACCACTTGTCTTGTAACGTTTGCATATGAGGCTGCTTCGACCCACTTGGTAAAATAGTCAATGGCGACCAGGATGAATCTGTGACCATTTGAAGCAGTTGGCTCAATCTTGCCAATCATATCAATGCCCCACATGGCAAAGGGCCATGGTGAAGACATGATGTTCAAAGGATTGGGAGGCACATGCACCTTGTCTGCATAAATCTGGCATTTATGACATTTTCTGGCGTAAGCACAACAGTTTGCATCCATTGTGATCCAGTAATAGCCTGATCTTAACAACTTTTTAGCCATTGCATGTCCTCCTGCATGGGTACCAAAGGATCCTTCGTGCACCTCGTGCATCAGCAAATCTGCTTCCGTCTTGTCAACACATCTGAGGAGTACCATGTCAAAGTTCCTCTTGTATAAAGACCCATCAGCATTCAGAAAGAAACTACCAGCAAGCCTTCTCATAGTCTTCTTATCATTGGAAGATGCCCCAGGCGGGTATGTTTGATCCTCCAAGAAGCACTTAATGTCGTGGAACCAAGGCTTATCATCTTTTGCAACATCCGCTGCAAATACATATGCTGGTCTATCAAGTCTAGACACTGAAATCTGAGGTACAAAATTAGCAGCTTGAACTTTGATCATGGATGAAATGGTAGCAAGAGCATCCGCAAACTGATTCTCGTCTCGAGGGATATACTCAAGCTTGACTGTTGTGAAGAAAGTCAGCAACCTTCTCGTATAATCCCTGTAAGGTATCAGATGATCTTGGTGGGTGTACCATTTTCCGTTGGTTTGATTGACTACCAAAGCTGAATCTCCGAATACGGTCAATGTCTTGATCCTGAGGTCAATGGCTTCCTCAAGACCCATAATGCAAGCTTCGTATTCAGCTTCGTTGTTAGTGCAGTTGAAAGTGAGTTTTGCCGAGAAAGGCATGTGAACTCCTTTAGGTGTAATGAGTACTGCACCAATACCACGGCCATTCATGTTAACAGCCCCGTCAAACATCATAGTCCATTCTTCCTCTGGGTCGGGCCCTTCAGTGTGAATAGGCTCTTCGTGATCTTTTGCTTTAATGAACATGATGTCTTCATCAGGGAAGTCAAACCTCATAGGCTGGTAGTCATCAATGGGTTGCTCAGCAAGATATTCAGATAGTACACTGCCCTTGATGGCTTTCTGAGATGTGTACTGTATGTCGTATTCTGTGAGAATCATCTGCCATCTTGCAACCCGTCCGGTAAGAGCTGGCTTCTCGAAAATGTACTTAACTGGATCCATTTTTGAGATTAATAAGGTAGTGTGGGTCAACATATACTGTCTCAGTCGGCGAGCAGCCCACGCTAAAGCACAGCAAGTTTTCTCGAGCAGTGAATAACGCTGTTCACAGTCGGTAAACTTTTTGCTTAGGTAGTATATTGCATACTCTTTTCGACCAGACTCGTCATGCTGGCCCAGCACACACCCCATCGACTTTTCTAACACTGTCAAGTACATGATTAGAGGTCTTCCTTCTACTGGAGGCATGAGGATTGGAGGTTCTTGTAAGTACTCTTTGATCTTGTCAAAAGCTTTCTGGCAATCTTCATTCCACCTGACCGTTTGTTCCTTTCTTAACAGCTTGAACAAAGGTTCACAGGTCGCTGTAAGGTGAGATATGAACCGCGAGATGTAGTTCAATCGACCTAAGAACCCTCGAACTTCTTTCTCAGTTTTCGGTGCAGGCATTTCTTGAATAGCCTTGACTTTATCAGGGTCAACCTCAATCCCCTTCTCGCTTACAATAAAGCCCAGCAGCTTACCGGATCGCACCCCGAATGTGCATTTGTTGGGGTTCAGCTTTAGTTGGTACTTCCTCAGACGCTTGAACAACTTCAGCAGATTCACCAGGTGATCTTCCTCTGTAAGGGACTTGGCGATCATATCGTCCACATAACATTCTATTTCCTTGTGGATCATATCATGGAATAATGTCACCATAGCCCGTTGATATGTTGCACCAGCATTCTTGAGCCCAAATGGCATTACTTTGTAGCAGAACGTGCCCCAAGGTGTAATGAATGTTGTCTTCTCCATGTCTTCAGGTGACATCTTGATCTGATTATATCCTGAAAATCCGTCCATGAAGGAGAATACCGAGAACTGAGCCGTGTTATCCACCAATACGTCAATGTGAGGTAATGGGAAATCATCTTTCGGGCTGGCTCTGTTCAGATCCCGGTAGTCAACACACATTCTTACTTTGCCGTCCTTCTTTGGCACAGGTACTATGTTAGCAACCCACGGCGGGTAACTTGTCACAGCAAGGAATCCGGCATCCCATTGCTTTTGTACCTCCTCTTTGATTTTCATAGCCATGTCTGGGCGAGTTCGGCGCAGCTTTTGTTTCACTGGTGGGCATTCTTCCCTCAAAGGCAGCTTGTGCACAACTATATCGGTATCCAACCCTGGCATATCTTGATACGACCAAGCAAACACATCAACATACTCTTGAAGCAGATCTATCAGTTGTCTCTTCACTGAATCCCGCAGGCAGGCCCCGATTTTAACCTCTTTCACGTCTTCATCGGTACCAAGATTAATCACTTCAATCTCCTCCTGGTGAGGAGTAATAACCTTTTCCTCTTGTCTTAACAACCTGGCTAGCTCCTCAGGAAGCTCATATTCTTCTTCAACCCCTTCATCAGCTTGATTGATTGGATTGTCAAAGTCATACGATGACATAGCCGTGCTGTTGTCGGTGCTGTCAGGAAGGCATTCTCTGCAAGGGTTAAGTTGGTTCCTTTTAGTGATTGATTTTAATCTTGCTTTTAGAAAAAAAGTGAAATGAAGTTATCATTTTGAAAACACCGCCATTTATTTTTGTACAAAAAGAAAAATGGAAAAACAGTGAGCATAAAAGAAAAAGACTCGTTTGCAAAAAGATGTCTGATATTTCATTAATTTAATCTTGTTTGCACAAAAGTACAGATGGCCCTGGTTACAAAATGAGCCTTGTCATCTTGGGCAAGATGCAAGACTTGGATGCATGCTATAAAAAATACAGGAAATAATAATTACTCTGCATGAGTAACTCTTATAATTTCCTGGGAAGACCAGTTCGAGACACTGCTCCCCGGGATCTTCGGACGAATCCAATTCTCCAGATTGCGCTCCTCTTCCCGCTCGTCTTCCAAACAGTTGATAGCATCAGGGGTAAGCATCCCCCCACTGACAAAACCAGGCTCTCCAGCAGCCTTTGCTTGATGTTGAGTTGGTCTGTAACCCAACCCAAACTTGTCCTTCTTCTCCTCCACAGCTAAGACCTTGCCCCAGCCTTGGGCAGTTCCTTCTTCAACAACCTTCCGGGCTTGTTGGTATGATGACATTGGAGTACCAGATACAGCAGATGCTTCATTCACATTCAAAGCTTCAAACCCCTGGCTCATTGTTTCATGGATCTCCCCATCCATTTCAATGTACTTATAGGTTGCCAGGTGGCTGACAAAAATGTCCTCCTCTCCACAGATTGTGACAACTTGGCCTTCCCACTCAAATTTTAACTTTTGGTGAAGGGTAGACGTTATTGCGCCAGCGGCGTGAATCCAGGGTCTACCCAACAAACAGCTGTAGGCGGGCTGAATGTCCATCACATAAAAGATAGTTTTAAAGGTCTGTGGGCCAATTGTCACGGGCAGCTCGATTTCTCCCAGAACCGATCTCTTTGAGCCATCAAAGGCTCTTACTACCAGGTTGCTGGGTCTCAATGCCAATCCATCATATTCAAGCTTCACCAGAGCCTTCTTTGGTAAGACATTCAGGGAAGAACCTGTGTCCACCAGCACATGAGAAAGGACAGCTCCTTTGCATTCCAGGGTTATGTGCAAGGCTTTGTTGTGGTTGCGGCCATCCGCTGTCAAGTCAGAATTGGTAAACCCTAGCCCATTGCTAGCAGTAACATTTCCAACCACGGTTTCCAATTGGTTGACAGTAATCTCCTCGGGCACGTAAGCTGCGTGCAGTACTTTAAGTAGTGCATTCCGATGGGCTTCGGAGCACATAAGCAGTGAGAGGATGGAGATTTTGGATGGCGTCTGGTGAAGTTGATCCACAATTTTGTAGTCACTCTTTTTGATGATCCGCATAAACTCATCAACTTCCTGATCAAATGGAGTCTTCAGGGCTTCTTTGGCAGCTGGATCTTCCTGCACCGGGCCTTTTCCTTTTTCCTTGGCAGCAGCTTCTGCTTCGGCAGTAGGTCTTTGGACTTGTGAAGCAAAGAGACGTCCGCTTCGGGTGAAGCCTCCGCCTCCGCCCACATTATCAATTTGTGGTGCAGGTGCTGATGTTTCAAGAGTGATTCTTTTTCCTTCGCAATACAGGTCAGAGCCATAGTGCCAAGGGATGGCCCTATCGCTTTCATATGGTACAGGTCCAGGCACCGTGACGGTAACTGGACTAATTGCTGCTGTTGAAGGGACTGTTATTGTTTGTGGATCATAAAAGATTGTGACTGGTGCTCTAGTGGGAGCAGCACCTTCTGAATGGTAGGCGGAGTTATTTTCTGGATCGTAGAATATGGTAACTGTGGAGACATCTTCATGATTGTTTGCTGGTGTTGTAGGAGGTTCCGTTGGAAGGACTGTTGCTGTTGTTGATGGAGAGTCGAAATGGAATGAAGCTGAAGTTGTAGCAGGAGAAACTGTTGTAAACTGATCATTCGGAAGGACAGGTGAAGTACTTGCTGATGCTGCTGATGAATTGTCGGGAACAATAGTTGTTGCATTTGTAGGAGGATCTGAAACCGTTGCTGATGAAGTTGCCGGATTTGTCGGGAATGATGTAGTGATCTGTAGTAGGCCATTCTGAATAAGGCTGTCAATGCCATTCCTTAAATCTTCACACCCATTCCAAGAAATATTGCAGTAGGGGCACCCTAGTTCACACCCCGGAAATATATTGTTTTCACGGAGTTGAGCTTTGATTTCCACCAATGGCGTCCTGATCTGATCCACACTAGTTATCAAATAAGACGGTTGGTCTTCTTCAATAGCATTAATACGGGGACCACCATGGTGTGGCATTGGGTTTTTGTTGACATTGGGCGGAGGCGCAAAATTCAGAGCCTTGGAGTCTACCAAGTCTTGTACCTTCATATGCAGAGCTCTGCATTTTTCTGTACTGTGACCAGGTGCGTTTGAATGAAAAGCACACCTAGCATTGGAGTCATAGTTCCTCGGTAGACTGTTGGGATCCGGAGGTGCCAACGTTCTTAGCTCAACTAGGTTGAGTTTCAGAAGCTGTGGCAGCAGGGCAGCATACGGCATTGGGATCGGGTCAATCACTCGGTTAGCTTGGGATGACCTTTGTTGGAATGGCCTCTGTTGATTGTTGTTGTTAGAGTTGTTGTTGTAGTTATTTCTTGGAGGATATTGATTCTGATGATACTGAGGTTGTTGTTGGAAATTTTGTTGAGGAGGTTGATAGACCGGCTGAGGATGAGCTGGAGCAGGGATTGTGACTGCTGCTATTGTTCTGGGAACATAATGGGGCCTGCCCCTGTTGGTGTGAATGGCATTGGTCTCGCCAGTTCTTCTCGGGCCTGCAAAAGGCTTTCTTGTACCACTGGACGAGCTTGCACCATTATCAGATATCTTACCCATTTTTAACAGGCTTTCAATTCTCTCCCCAGCTATGACAACATCTGCGAAGCTAGTGGAAGAGAAAGCAGCCAACCTGTCAATATAGGTTCCCTGAAGAGTGTTCATAAACATGTCTGCCATTTCTCTCTCAGACATTGGGGGTTGAACGGCAGCAGCCAATTGCCTCCATCTTTGGGCGTATTCTCGGAAACTTTCCCTTGACGACTGTGACATTCCCATCAGGAGAGTCCTGTTGGGTGCCATGTCTAAGTTGTATTGATACTGTCGGATGAAGGCTTCTGCCAGGTCCTTCCAGCATCTTACAGTTGCCCTTGTCAGGTGGGAATACCATTCCCTCGATGCTCCTGTCAAACTGTCTTCGAAGTAGAACATCCAAAGCTTCTCATCCATTGTATAGGCCTTCAGCCTTCCCAGAAATGATTGCAGATGAGTCCGGGGGCATGAAGTCCCATTATACTTTTCGAAACAAGGAGGCTTGAACTTATGAGGGATCCTGACCCCATCAACCAAACCCATGTCCATGACGTCGAAGCCCAAAGAATTTTGAGATTCTAAAGACCTTAACTTCTCAGCTATTTCATCCAATCTCCTATCATAAGCATCCTCTCCAGCACCCATTACTGTAAATTGGTCCTCCTGAGGATCTTCTTGAAGTACCCTGGCTGCAGTAGCTGTTCCTTGAATGTTGGCAGGAATATTGATCTCAGGATGTAGATGTGGGCCAAACACAGGGGGATTAACATGTGGTTGCACCCTTTCATTGTTACTGGTGCCTGCAGTTCCTACATGAGGCTCCTCTTGATTTTGCCTCTCCACCATGGCCCTCAGTCTCTCCTGGCTCTGGGCCATGTTGTTCATAACTTCCATGAACTGCGTCATCTGCGTTCTCATCTCTAACCTTTCGTTTGCCATCTGGTTTCTGACCTCTGCTAGGTCCTGCTGTACCTGATCCATCTGAATTCCCGGAAGGTTGTTTCTAGTTGGGTACCTGTGAGGCCTGTTGAGGGGAAATAACCGGCGGCGAGCAATAATTCCTGAGATTCACGACAGAGGTTAGCAACAACAAAACAAAAAAACCTACAAAACAAACAAAAGGGTTAGCATGCAATGCAGTTATGCTTATTTGCTATCAAGGTATCCGGTTTGGCCTTCAGTTTTGACCCTTCCAGACCCTTGAAGATGATGCTGTTGAAGGTGCTTTTGAAGTGACTCCGATAGAAGCCAACACAAATATATTACAAAAGGGTAAAATAACACAATTTGTTCAATTTACAACACAAGCCCTCAAAGGGGTCAAAATACACCATAAAAAGCAAAAGTACATGGAATAGGAACAACAACAAGCAAATGATCAAACTCCAAGGCCAAACTCATCCTCACGAACTTCCTTGAGAAGTGCTTCGGTCACAGGATCAGCCGGACGCTCCGTGAGACTTCTGATGAGAAGGTTTCTTGTTGCAACAGCTGCAGTCAATTTCTTGCTCTGACTTTGGTCCTTAGACCTCTTCAATCCTGCTTTGATTTTCAGCTCTGATATTTCTTCCTGGGCTGCTGCCAGGGCCTTTTCCATCTGCTCCATCTTGTCTTGAGCTCTCCTGTCTTCTAGAGTACGGGCCTCAGTGATCCGGACCCACCTGGCCTGACTCTCTTTCAAATACAAGTCTGTTCTTGCTCTTTGGAACTGGGCTTCTTTACAAGCATTCTTCAGAATCTGCTCACCAGCTTTAGACTTGTTGATATACTCCCCAGACTTCTCAATCTTGGTCAAGTGTTCCACCCTCAATTTCTCCAATCTCTCAATCTCCCTCACACCTTCACTCCTTTCCCTGAGGGTCTTCTGCAAGGCTTGAGTTAACTTCTCATTTCTTTCCTTCAAACTCTCAAACTCCTCCAAACTGATAGTGGCAGGGGGTGGTGCTGAAGATGACTCAGGCATGTCTTCTATGGTAAAGGGCATTCCAGAGAATCGAGCCCTAGCATGGGACCACTCATAATATTGGGCTGATGCCACATTATTGCACTTCCCCAGAATGGTGATTCCCTTGATTTGAACATGATCCCAGGCCCAGGCAGCCTGCCTTACAACAGCCAAACTAATCTTGTTCTCACAGTAGAGGGTCTCCACCAAGTCCTGTTCCCTAGGAGTATGGACCAGTGCATAGCCCAATTGCCTTCTGAATAGCAGAGGGTTGTAGTTGATACTTCCCTTAACTCCTATCAGAGGCACATTGGGGAAGTGCCCACAGCTGGTGATCATATCTCTGCCCTTGGTGCTCTGAGTACACCATCTGATATCTGCTGAAGTTAGGACAGTGAGTCTCTTAGCCCAGTTTCTTTGCTGATGAGGATTGAGAAATGCATTTGTCCTGGGTAGATGCCTGAGGAGCCAAGTATGGAATAATGGTGCACAAATCCTCACTAGTCTCCCCCTTTGCTTCTCATTTCTCTGATGTACTGAGTAATAGAGATCACCCAGTAAAGTTGGCACAGGGTTCTCCAAGATGAACAAGTGGATTGCATTTTTGCTGATGAATCGAGGCTCATCTGCAAACAGCACAATTCCATATACACTTAAGGCCAACAGAGCACAAACAGCTTTCCACTCCCCCAAGGAGGCCTTCAAACTAGCTTGAGAAATCAGGAAGTCCAGATGAAATCCAAGGATCCCAGCTTTAGAGGTCAAGTGTTGTTCAATCAATACAGGTTCCAGGTGCAAAGCTTTTGCTATCTCTCCATTGCTGGGAAAGACCATTTCAGGGTTGAAAGGGATTTCTCTTTTGATAGGCAAACCAACCAAATATGAGTATTCTTCCAGAAGAGGCCCCAACTGGAAGTCTTGAAAGGTGAAACATCTCAATGGAGGATCATAAAACTGAATGCAGGTGTGGATGAGGCTCCTCTGAGATGGGTCCAGATCCATGACCATGTCCAGTACGTCTCCATAACCTTCCCTGAACAAGGGTATGTGCTCTGGAGTGATCAGGGTTTGGATCCTCCTGATGTCTGATAAGTCTGGTTGGAAGAAATGATAGGTGATGTTGCTTTTCTTTGGAGCCATGATGCTGAAGATTGAGTAGAGTGCTGATGAAGATGCTGAAAGAATGAGCCACTGATTGACTGGTGCAAGTAACTGAAGTATGGCTGACAAGCTGAAGCAAGTGCTGGTGGAGATAAGTAAATGATGCAGATGGGGTCAAAACCAAAACCAGGAATGAAGGTGGATACCCTGAAACACAAATAAGCACATGTTAATATGATGCAATGAGTATGTATGCAAATGAAATGCAAGGGTTTGTGACTGAGCTGGATCTGATGAACTGCCTTGGTATAGATCCATGGGTGTTCAAGAATTCCAGATGGAGGTCTATAAATCCAGTAACCAGGGTGGGGGACTCAAATAAAGAGCCACAAGTCCAAGGTTTTAGAATCACAAGAACTATCCAACATGGAGCATTCTTAACAAAGTCAAAGTAACAGGGTATTCTGAGGTCAAGGTACCTGCAAACCTGTAAACAGCCCAACCCCCTCACAGGTAGTGATCTAGAACAAGGATCCTCAGACTCGGATCAGTTATGAGAAGTGTAAACACTTCTAACCCGGAGGTACAGTGTTTACAATAACCATAACAAATCCTCCTCTAATTCACCTCAGTTTCTGAAGGTCAATACTAAAAGGTCATCCAGACTTAGCAGGCTTCCCAGATAGCCCTAGCATTGCAGGAAATCTGCAACACAGAGTTCTCAAGAAGAAACCCATATCTGAACCGTGTTTCATATTCCCGCACCAGACCGAAATGGAATGGGAAAGAATATGATTCACTCTAGCCTAGGTGTCACTCAGGTCCCAGGTATAGGACCTTAACTCTCAATAAAACACCCACCCACCAAGGCAACAAAAGATCCAGCCAGTAGTATGACAGTATGATATATGAAAAACTGTAAAGAAAGCAATAAATAAAGCTGTACAGAAAGCAGTAAATAAAGCAAATATACACATACAGATAGCACATAACACCCCCATAAACACAAATCAATCAAGCGCTAGGAGGAACCCACAAAAAGAACCAGAAGCCCTGGTTGCAATATAAAGGTCCCCAGCAGAGTCGCCAAGCTGTCGCTCCCGCTAGATGACACCTGGTCAAGTAGGGTACAGACGCGAACGGTCGGCGAGAGGGACAATGAGAACACACAGCCGTGAACTCACTGGAGATGAATAGAGTCGCCAGCTAGGCATTTTTATCCCAGAGGAAAGGCAATGCTGCATAGACCTAGAAAGATATGGATAAGACGGTTGCGAACCAGAGAGACTGAGAAAGGGGGTTGGTTACAACCTGGGAAGGTATTAGCACCCAGATTGTCCGTCGTACTCGACGGGATCCACGCTTGAAAGATTTGTGTTTTAAATGGGTAGTGTCAGTGCAATCTGTGTGTAAAAGGACTGGAAAAGGATGTACAGGTGTCAGTGTAAAGGAAGTGAAGTGTAATATATACAGTGTCAGTGTAAGGACAAGAGTGAAATGCTCATGACAATGAGGCTTAAAGAATAATGCTGAAAGGAGGGGGAATATACAGAGACTTTTGTTCGATAACTGTTAAGTTATGCCTACGTATCCTCTCGTGCAATGAGGAAGTCAGAACACCGTAGTTCGACCCAAAGAGACTGAAGATGAATTGACTTGTGAACTGCTTGCTTGTCTATGCTCAAGTGTATGACCTGTCTGGCTCAGGTGCTTACTGTCTTGCATTAGACGGAAGAAGCAAGTTCTCGATTGTGAGTGAAGATGATGAGAAAAGAATCCCGAAGGAGACGTTTATTGTTTGTTTTTGGTGTTTTCAGTCTTTTATTGCTTTTGAAGTTTGTCATAAGATAATGAGTTTAAGCCTAAACCAATGGGTTAGTAAACTCATCACATCTTCCCTCTGATTAGGGGTAATGAGAATTACCTTAAGTGTGAAGTCAGATTCTCACACTTAATCACCTTTGGTGTAGGGTTAAGATCATTAACCTACTTGTGATTATTTAGATGTTTTTGGTGTTTTTGTTTAGTGTTAAGTAATGAGGTTAAGCCATAATCAGGGATTAAACAGACTCATTACACCATCCTAAAAGAAGGATGACAGATGAGAGTGTTTAAGCTGAGGAAGACTCCTCAACTTAATCCATGATTAGGGATTAAACCCATGACAAAACAAGCCTTTATTAAGTGGATTTTATTTAGATTAATGGTATGAAGATGAAGTGTTTTTTTATGATTTGTAAGACAACTTGAGGGGGACTTGTCCATTAACACTAGGGTTTGTCCTTCTTAACCACTTAAGGAAGAATTAGAACCCTAATGCAAGGCCCAAGTTACAAGTGTGATGTCTTTATGATTATTAGGTGAATTGATTAAGAGATTTAAACACCTTAAGGGTTTAATACTTAGGATTAAAGTTATACACTCCATCCTAAAAGAAGGATACAGGCATAACCCTAATCACAAAGTTTTAAAACCTTTAGGGTTTGGTCTCTGATTATGAGATGAGAAGAGAAGACTCAAAGGGAGACACAAAGGTAAAAACTATGGGGGAGACTAATCAAAACCCTAATTCATTGACATGCTTGGTTGTTCCTATGGTTTGTGAGGTTTTCAAGAACAATCTTCACAGGAGCCACCAGGAAGCAGATGAATAAGATCAAGAGAGGCAAAGTGACTTGCTTCATTCAAGAAGTCAAGTCACTTGAAGAAAGAAAGTGGGAGGAAGAAGGATGAACAAGTTCAAACTCAAACACAAGTAAAAATGCAGCAATGGATGCAAGAGAGATGAAAAGAAAAGTCATGAGAAGTGAAAGCAAATTCACTTCTCAAGTTTACTTACCACCTGAAATGTTAGAAAGAAATACAATACAATGCTAAATGAAGTGAGGTGACATGATTCTAGACCAAACCAGAAGCATGTTGATGATGATTATGATGTTATGAGGTGCTGCAAACATGAGGCATGACATGGGGATGTTCATACAAGACCATGAGTGCATATGATGCAAGCTAAGGAACATGAACAAGCATGAAATGTTATGAAGCATACAAGGCAAATGGCATGGCAAAGATGTAATGCAATGATCAATGATGCTTCATACATGTCTTAAGATGTCAAATGAATCATAAGAATGCACAAAATGCAATGGCAAGTCAACTTATGCAAAAGAATGCAAGAAGGATGCAATGTAAGCCCAAATTAGGGTTTATGAAACAAACAATCAAACACAAACCAAAAACAGAAGCAAACCCTAAGATAAAAAATGGAAAATGGCACTCAAAGAAACCCTAGACCTATAACAAACCACTGCCCAAAGGGGAGCTCCCAACTCTCAACCAAACTCAAGTTATGAATTTTACAAGTTATTAGGGTTTTTTAGGGTTCTTATCAAAACAAATGCCAATCAATTAGAAAATGCAAGATCAAATCATGGCCTTTTTATCCTTGAAAATACATGTCAAATGGAAAACATTGCAAGAAGAATCAATGTCTCAACCTTCACCAATAGGCAGAAATGAATTTTCAAACATATGATCAAAATAATGCACAAAATATGATTTAATTCCATGAAAAATTCTTAAAATGCATCAAGATCAAAAAAGAAATTTGGTTTGAAGGTTGGACAATGTTTCTAAATGTCTTAGAACATTTCATGAATTTTTTTGTAATTTTTAAATACCTAGAAGTATTTTTAATTAATTAATTCCCATTAACCAATTAAAAATAATCTTCTAAATATTTAAAAATACTTTTTTAATGATAAAAAATAAAATAAAAATATTTTTGTGTCATAAAAATTAATAAAACCTTAAAGAAAAAGTTTCATAATTTTATAAATTTTCTGCTATTTTAAAATAAATGTGCAAATTAATTGAAAAGAAAATGAATTAAAATAAAATAAAGTGAAAGTCAAACAAAGGGACGGATGAGATTGATCCTGGGTTTAAATGGATTGACCACGCGCCAGATCCAAGGGTCCACACAGTTTCTGATTTAATTAAATAAATTATGATTAATTAACCCTAACACGTGGATTAGGGCTAATTAAAGTGATCCTGGCCTTCTATCTGCGCGCGAAGTCAAGGGAGTCAACGCATCCTATGGCCTAAATTCAAACTGACATTAATGACTGGATTAAGCCCTAATCACGTTCAGGTGGCCGGAGAAGACTTCCGGTCGTCTTCTCCGGCCAGCTCTCACCTGAGAATCACCCAACTTCCTCAAAACGTTACAAAAATGAAATCTAAGACCAGGGAAATGATCCTTATCCTCTCACGAACCAAACCCCTCTCTCAAAACAAATTTAAAGTTCCTAAATCAACTGAATCGAAGCAAACAAATTCTAGGGTTCGTGAGCTTCAAACACAAATTAAATGCTCAAAACAAAACCATTTCAAAAACTAAAGGTACCAGAATGATCAGTGCATCATGAAGAACAAGTTTGTAACATAAAAAACCATTTCTGGAAAAATTAATTTCGAGCTACCTGAGATTTGGAGCTTTCAGTTTAGGAACTTTCTGGCCACTTCCTTTGATGCAAGCTGCTCTACTTGATCCCCCAAATGTGTTTGAATGCTCAAAATGAGTTTGTGTTGGCTGGAGAAGGAGATTCGAATGGAACTGCTTCAGTTCAGTCAACAATGGCCATGATGATTTTGGCACTTTCAGGCTGTGAAAAGGAGTTGTTTGTGATCTATGAAGTGTGTTGAGAAAGTTTGTGGTATTGGTTGGTGTGTTTGTGGCTTGTGGAGAGAGATTCGATAGAATCTGCAGCTTGAGGTGAATAATGGCAATGGAGTTTTCAGGCTTGATTTAGGCTTGAGCTTTGGTGGTTTTTTGTCTATGAGATGTGGTGAGTTGAATGATGATGAGAGTTTGAGTGTTTTATGGCTGTGGACAGAATTTCGAAGGAACTTGCAATGAGGTGAGTTTTTGTGAATGTGATGAGTGTGTGTGTTTCAGCCTTGGCTTGTCTTATGTTCAACTTGCAAATTGAAATCATAAACAATTCTGATTGGCTGGCTGATGTGACTTGTGCTTTATGGATTGGTAGATCACTTTTTGCTCAAAAACCACTTTTGTGTAAGATAGGGCATGGCTCCAAATCTAGGCAAGGACAAAGCATGGCTGGCGCAGCAAAAGGTGAGGAAGAAGCTAGCCAAAGTCAGCTTCCAATGCACCAAGTTGTAGGAAGTGATCATGAGTGTTTTGCAAGTTGGTTGGCTTATGTTTCACATGTGATCCTTTGCATAACCAAACATGAAACCAAGGGCAAACTTAGTTCAAATCTGATTTTTGTAACTTAGAGAATGTTCACATGCTGATTTGAGATGAATTAGAGGCTGCAATGTGTTTTGATCCAAGACTTTGCAAAATTTCCACTTGATGCATAACTTGAAAATAAGTGATTTTTGGAAACTTTGCATGGTCATAACTTTTGATCCAAGAAGCATTTGATCATGTTCTTGTACTTTTTGAAAAGGGAAAGATGAGATCTACAACTTTCATGACCAAAGTTTTTCCATTTGAAGCCTTTTTGGATCATGAATCAAGGCTTGAACATTGACCTAAAATGGTGCATTCTTGAAAAGTCAACTATGCCCAAAAAGTCAACATTTGCAAAAACTCCAAATTCTTGATTTTTATGAACTTCAACCTTCTTCCATGATCAAATAAAGATCATATACACTCAAAATGATGAAGATCACCCATTGGTTGGGTCATTGGGGGCCTCAGATGCCCTGATTTTGCACTGACTTGTCTAGAAAGTCAACTCTTGATCAGATGACTTCCCCATGGAATTTCTTCATGAAAATTGATATGCATACTCCCTATACCATATAGAGATCAATGGAAACAAGAATGACCAAAAAATTTGGAGTTATGGCCTCTGAAACCAAAACCCTAATTTTCAGTCAACTGTGCAGTTCATCCTGGCTCTGCATCCACTCAAACCCTAGTTCTTGTGATTCCTCTGCAATTTGGACTTTGTGAGGATTTAACATGATACAAGAACACACATGGACCTCTTTGAGTTGATTGGTGGCCTTTGGAATGGCTCAAGAAGCATTGGGATTGCTCAGATCACAAACCCTAGGTGCAGCTGCCTTAGAGACTATCCAGTGAATCAAAAATGAAATGTGAGATGATATGATTGTGTTTATGCATATGAGATGCTCACAAGCCATGGTGTGAATGGGTGAGGGCAAATTTGGGGTGCTTACAGATAGCGATGAAACCGCAAATTTGTGTCTTATGGCTCACACCAAAAATCAGTCCCACCACAAGAAGAAAATTGATGATAAAAGAGTAAAACAAGCTTACTATAACAATTTCTCTTCTATGTCCTTTTCTGAATTGAAAGTAGCTTTTGAAAAACTGCATAATGAAGCTATAAAAGCGTTTAAAAGATTATCTTCCGATAAACAAATTTTTTCTTACTTGGAAGGTAAAGTACTCCATGCTGAAAAAGATCTAGAGTACTTGAAAGCTAGCATTGCAGAAAATTCAAAAGCTATTGATATTGTTGGTTGTAGTAAAATGAGGTATTGTGAAGCTTGTCACATTTGGCAACAAGAGGTCATTTCTCTTAAGGTCAAATTGGAAAAAGCTTTACAACCTAAGATTACTTATGCCATTGGCACTAGGTTGTTTAAAAAGTCATTAAATCCTCCATATGCAAGATACTCTTTTATTCCAAAGGATTTAAGGACCAAACATAAACAACAACATTGTCGTAGTGTATGTCATTATTGTTGTCATGCTGGCCATACCATTGAAAAATGCAAATTTAGAAGATTCCTAGTGCCTAAAGGTATTTATCAATGGAAGCCTAAAGACAACCATGTTACCACTTACCCACTTGGACCCAATAAAAATTGGGTACCTACCTCTTTCTTTTGATATTGTAGGATGAGTGTCTTGCATCCGTGGAAAGAAGATGGTTTCTGGACAGCGGGTGTTCAAGGCACATGACGGGTGACATATCACTTTTTATTGACTTCAAAGCAAAGAAGAAGAGGTATGTCACTTATGGAGACAATAACAAAGGAGCTATACTTGGCAAAGGTAGTGTAGGTAATCCCTCTACCACTACTATTTCTGATGTCCATCTTGTAGAGGGACTTAAACACAATTTGTTGAGTATAAGTCAATTATGCGACAAAGGTTATAAAGTTTCTTTCACAAAAATTTGTTGCAAAATTGAACATACTGAATATAATGTTGTGTTTAAAGGTGTAAGAGTAAACAACATATATATGCTTGATCTTTTGGATGTATCTTTAACAAGCACTAAATGTCTAGTTGCCCTAAATGATGATTCATGGCTATGGCATAGACGCTTAGCGCATGTTAATTTCGATTTGCTTAATAAGGTTGTATCTAAGGATCTAGTAGTAGGTCTTCCAAAAATAAAATTTTCAAAAGACCACCTATGTAATGCTTGCCAAATGGGAAAACAAACAAGGGTCTCCTTTAAATCTAAAAACATAATTTCAACTTCAAGACCCCTTGAGCTTCTCCATATGGACCTCTTTGGACCATCTAGGACAAAGAGCTTAGGTGAAAACTATTATGGTTTCGTAATAGTAGATGACTACTCTAGATTCACTTGGACTATATTCCTTCGTAGCAAAGATGAAACTTTTTCTGCTTTTAAAAGTTTTGCAAAACTTTCCCAAAACAAAATGAATTCTAAAATACTTACAATTCGAAGCGATCATGGAGGTGAATTTCAAAACCATCTCTTTGATAAGTATTGTGACAAGTATGGCATTGAGCACAACTTTTCAGCTCCTCGAACTCCACAACAAAACGGTGTTGTGGAGCGCAAAAATCGAGTTTTAGAGGAATTGGCAAGAACAATGCTCAATGAGGGTGGATTACCAAAATATTTTTGGGCTGATGCAATTAGCACAGCTTGTTATATTCTGAACAGGATTTTAATTCGTCCTATTTTGAATAAAACACTTTATGAAATTTTAAAAGGTAGAAAGCCAAACTTGTCTCATCTTCACGTGTTCGGTTGTAAGTGTTTTGTTTTAAATAATGGTAAGGAAAACCTTGGGAAGTTTGATGCCAAAGCTGATGAAGGTATTTTCCTTGGATACTCGCAATCAAGTAAAGCATATAGAGTGTATAATAGGCGTTTACTTTCTGTTGAAGAATCTGTCCATGTTTCTTTTGATGAGTCTTATCCAAAAAATGTCGGAAAAGGTATCTATTTTGATGATGCAGGTGTATCTACAGAAGACATACTGAAAGAAGCTGTTACGGAAATTGATCAATCTGAAACTGCTGAAAATGAGAAGGAGGAAGATACTAGTCATGAAAAAGATAAAGAGGAAGGAACATCTGAAGTGAATGAACTTCCACCAGCTTGGAAATCCTCTAAAGACCACCCTATAAACAATATATTGGGAGATATTTCAAAGGGAGTGTTGACTCGTTCTAAGATAAGTAACTTTTGTTCTCACTTCGCTTTTGTATCACAAGTAGAGCCTAAAAATGCTAAAGAGGCCTTGATTGATGAATTTTGGCTAATGGCCATGCAAGAAGAGCTTAATCAATTTAAAAGAAATGACGTTTGGGAACTTGTCCCTCGTCCGCGAGATCATCATATCATAGGTACTAAATGGGTGTTTAGGAATAAACTTGATGAAAACGGAGTGATAACTAGGAACAAGGCACGCTTGGTAGCACAAGGGTATAACCAAGAGGAGGGCATAGATTATGAGGAGACTTATGCTCCAGTGGCTCGCCTTGAAGCTATACGTCTCTTGCTTGCTTATGTGTGTTCTGTGAATTTCAAGCTTTACCAAATGGACGTAAAGAGTGCATTTTTAAATGGTGTCATAAATGAAGAAGTATATGTTTCACAACCTCCCGGTTTTGAAAATTCAGAATATCTAGATCATGTTTACAAATTAAAGCGTGCTTTATATGGTCTTAAGCACGCACCTCGTGTGTGGTACGAAAGACTTAGCAAATTTCAAATTGATCATGGATATTCTAGAGGTAAAGTGGATAATACACTCTTCATTAGACATAAAGGAAAGCACATTCTTTTAGTTCAAGTTTATGTAGACGATATAATTTTTGGTTCAACTAACATACACTTGGTCTAAGAGTTTTCTAATGTTATGCAGAGTGAGTTTGAGATGAGTCTTATGGGGGAGTTGAACTACTTCTTAGGCCTCCAAATAAAGCAACTCGATGAAGGTACAACAGTATATCAAACAAAATACTGCAGAGAACTGCTCAAGCGCTTTGGAATGAATAATTCAAAATCAATCGACACTCCCATGCCTACCAACGGAAACTTAGACAAAGATGAACATGGTAAGTGTGTTGATGTCAAAAGGTATAGAGGTATGATTGGGTCTCTCTTGTATCTAACTGCTTCTAGACCGGACATCATGTTTAATGTTTTTATGTGTTCACGATATCAATCAAATCCTAAGGAATCTCACTTAAAATCAGTCAAGCGTATATTTAGGTATCTTCATGGAACACCTAAATACGGGCTTTGGTATTCCAAAGGGAGCGATTGCAGCTTAGTAGGTGTAAACACCCCAAATTTTCCCTCACTCATTTCACCATGGCTTGTGATCTTTTCATGTGCATAAGTTCAACAATATCATCTCATATTGCATTTTTTGCTTCACTGCATTGTTTTTAAGTCATCTGCATCTAGGGTTTGTGATCTGAACCATCCCTGAGCCATCTGAGCCACTCTAAAGGTCTTAAATCACTTCAAAAGGGTCTATGTATGTTCAAGCATCATATTATATCCTCTCAAGACCAAAGAAGTCAAATAATCACAAGAACTGAGAATGGCATGGAAGTAGAGCCAAGCTTAACTGCACAGATGACCTAAAATTAGGGTTTTGGTTTCAAAGGCCATAACTCCAAATTTTTTGGTCATTCTTGTTTCTATTGGTCTCTATATGGTATAAGGATCATGCATATCAATTTTCATGAAGAAATTCCATGGGGAAGGCATCTGATCAAGGGATGACTTCTTGAGCAAGTCAGTGCAAAATCAGGGCATCTGAGGCCCCCAATGACCCAACCAAAGGTTGTTCTCCATCATTTTGAATATGTATGATCTTTATTTGATCATAGAAGATGTTAGAAGTTCACAAAATTGAAGAATTTCAAGCCATTTACAAAGTTGCCTTTTTGGGAAAGTGACTTGTAATGTAAACTTGCTATTTTGGGAAAGTTTTTCAACCTCCTCAAATTGATTCAAAAATGCTTCAAATGAGAAAACTTTGGTCATGAAAGTTGTAGAATGGATCTTCCCATTTTCAAAAAGTACAAGAACTCATTCTAATTCATTTTGGATCAAAAGTTATGGTTTGTCAAAGTTGGACAAAATCACATAATTTCAAGTTTTACACCAAAGAGGAAAAGTTGCAAAACCTCATGCCAAGGCAAAATGTGACTTCAAATGGACTTCTATGCATCACACAAACATGAACCATGACCTAAAAATCAGAATGCACCAAAGAATCTCCAAGTTTCATGACTTGTGCATTAAGAAACTTCAAAAGGGCCAAACTTTGTGAAAATTGCAAAACCTCACACAAACCCTAATCCACTTGCTGCATTGCCTCAAATTCATTTCCATGGACAACCTTGATTCAAGCTGCAGCAGACATGCCCTTGTACCTTGACTGAAATAGCCCATACCTTCTCTTACACAAAAAGTTGACTTTATGCAAAATGGCCCATACCAATCAAGCTAGGCCAGCAACAACTCTCTGACCTATCCAAGCTTGATACATGGACAAAATGAGACTCAACACATAACACAACACAGCCTGAAACATCCCACAAGCCAGCATCCTTAAAACTCACCTCTTATGCATTTTCATTCGAATCCCTCCATACAAGCCACAAACATCAAAACAAACTTCATAGAACCACTCAATATGATCCTCTGATCATTTCCCAACCATCAATTTGCCCTGAAAAGCCCACAAACAAAAACACGATTTTTCACTTCCCTTCAACAGAACTTCATCAAACTCTTAAACCAGCCACATTAAACTCCAACCAAGCATTGCAAGCTTCTCAGGAGGTTCATTAGAGGTGCTTTGGATCAAAGAAGCAGCCAGAGAGTTCCAAAGATCAAAGTTCCAGTTCAGGTGAGCTCAAGAACTTTTTTTCCAGAAACTTTTTTATAAGTTACTAAATGATTCTTTATGCTTCACTGATCATGTTGATGTGTTTTGTTTTGAAAATGGTTGAGAAATGAGTATGTATTCGTGTTCTGAATTTTTTTGACCTAAAACTGTTTTGATTCGATTCTCACTATTGATGTGTTTTAAATGTTGTTTGTTGGTTGATTCTTGATGTATGATGTATGGGGATCATTTCTGGGCAGAGAGATTGGATTTTAGAAGCCTAGGGAAGAAGTTAGCAATTTTCAGGGAGGGGTGTGGCCGGAGAAGATGACCGGAGGTCATTTCCGGCCACCTGAAAGTCATTAGTTCATTAATTACGTTTAGGGTTTAGTTTGAATGTGGACCATGGATTCAGTTGACCAGGGTTGACTCCCGCGCGTTTGAATGGACCAGATCCTTCATTAAAACCCTAATCATAATTTATTAAATTAATTAATCAGGTTTAATTTAATCCAGCCAGTTCAAATGTAGACCTTCCAGATGCGCGCGGGTCAATTCCCTCCATTTCCCTTTGAATCTCAGCCATGGATCTTGCATACTTCTCATATTTTCATTTTTTATTCATTTATTTTGTATTTAATTTGTACGAATTATTTAAAATAGCAAATCACATTTAAAAATTCTGAAATTTTTTGTCAAGCATTCCATTAATTTTCAGAACCCAAAAATATTTTTATTTTTATTTTTTGCATTAAAAATTATTTTTAAATCATTTAAATGTTTATTTTTAATTGGTTAATGGAAATTAATTAATTAAAAATGCATTTAGGTATTTAAAAATCACAAAAAAATTCACATTGCATTTTAAAACATTTAGAAACATTATCAAACTTTCAAAACAAATTTCTTTTTGGTTCTTGATGCATTTTAACAATTTTCATTGGAATTAAATTCATTTAAGGGCAATATTTTGGTTCAAACTTTGAAAAATCCATTCTGCCTAACCCTTGAGAGTTTGATGATGGTTCTTCTGGAATTGCATCCTCTATAGCATGTAGTTTATAGGATAAAATTGGTTTGAACTTATCTTGCATTTTCAATTTGTTTTGTATTTTTCATTGTGAGGTATCCCAAAACCCTAGTTGACTTGAGAAATTCATAACTTGCACTAGCTTAAGAGTTAGGTCCCCTCCTTTGGGAAGTGAACTTGTGTAGGGTTAGGGTTCCTTTGATCCCATTTTCAATTTTTTGTAACATCATTTGCTTCTGGTTTTGAATTTTTGCATTGCATGTTGTATGTAAACCCTAATTTATGCCTTCCCTTGCATCCCTCTCTCATTTGCTTGCATTCAAAAACTTGCCATGACATTTTGTGCATCCATATGATCCATAAGACATCTTAGGACATATTAGAATCATGATTGATCATTGCATCATCCATTTTCCATATTATGCATCCATTGCATTTCATAAGTTTTCATGAACTTTCATGCTTCCTTTCATGTCTCATTTGCATCTTCATCACTTGTATGATCATCCTCATCTCATGACATCCATTTGTATCATCTTTTAGCATCATTTACATCATGTTTATGCTTCTGACTTTGGTTTGCATCATGACATTTCATCTCATTTGCATTGCATTTCATTTCTTTTGCTAACTTTCCAGGTGGTAAGTTGTTTTGAGAAGTGAATTTGCCTTCACTTCTCACAATCTCTTCTCATCTCTCTGGCATCTTTGCTGCATTTTATCTTTGTATTAGAGTGAGCTTGCTCATTCATGTTCATCTCTTACCTTCTTTCTTCAGGAAACTTGCCTTCTTAAGTGAAGCAAGTTGTCTTGCTTCTCTCTGCTCCTTCCTCCTTTCATCTGCTTCTCTCCCTGGTGGCTCTTAGAAGACTTCTTTCTCTCTTAAGCCTCACAAACCCTAGGATCTCCAAGTATGATAATAATTAGGGTTTGATTAGTCCCCCATTTAGCTTTTACCTTTGTGTCATCTTTGAGTCTTCTCTTCTCACCTCATAATCCAGGACTAAACCCTAAAGGCTTTAAGGCTTTGTGATTAAGCTTATGCCTGCATCCTTCTATTAGGATGGAGTGTATAACTCTAATCCTAAGTGTTAAACCCTTAATGTTTTTAAATCCTTTAATCAATCCACTTAATAATCATCAAGATATCAAGCTTGTAACTTGGGCCTTACATTAGGGTTCTAATTCTTCCTTAATTGGTTAAGAAGGACTAACCCTAGGGTTAATGGACAAGTCCCCCTCAAGTTGTCTTACAAACCATAAAACCCACTTCTTAATCTCATCATTAACTAAAATCCACTTTAATAAAGGCTTTGTTTTGTCATGAGGTTAATCCCTAATCATGGATTAAGTTGAGGAGCCTTCCTCAGCTTAAATGCTCTCATCTATTATCCTTCTATTAGGATGGTGTAATGGGTCCATTAAATCCATGATTATGGCTTAATCTCATTACTCAACACTAAACAAAAATACCAAAAACATCTAAATAAATGCAAGTAGGTTAATGATCTTAATCCTACATCATGGTGATTAAGTATGAGGTGCTTACTTCATACTTAAGGTATTCTCATTACCCCTAAACAGAGGGAGGATGTGATGAGTTAACTAACCCTTGGTTTAGGCTTAAGCTCATTAACTTATGACAAACCCCAAAAAGCAATAAAAGATTGAAAACACCAAAAGCAAAAAATAATCGTCTCCTCCGGGATTCTTTTCTCATCTCATTCACTCACAAACGAGAACTCGCTTCTTCCGTCTAATGCAAGACAGTTTGCACCTGAGCCAGACAGGTCATACACTTGAGCAAAGACAAGCAGGCAGTTCACAAGTAAATTTACCTTTCAGTCTCTTTGAGTCGAACTACGATGTTCTGACTTCCTCATTGCACGAGAGGATACGTAGGCATAACTTAACAGTTATCGAACAAAAGTCTCTGTACATTCCCCCTCTTTCCAGCATTATCATTTAAGCCTCATAGTCTTGAGCTTCATACTCCTGTCCTTACACTGACACTTCTCTTATACACTACACACTTCTCTTACACTGACACCTGCATTCTTTTTCAGCTTTGATACACAAATTGCACAGACACTACCCCTTTAAAACACCAATCCTTTAAGCGTGGATCCTGTCGAGTACGGCGGACAATATGGGTGCTAATACCTTCCCAAGTTGTAACCAACCCCTTTCTCAGTCTCTCTGGTTCGCAATCGTCTTATCCATATCTTTTCTTAGGTTTATGCAGCATTACCTTTCCTTCGGGATAAAAATGCCTAGCTGGCGACTCTATTCATTTCTCCTCTTTCGCCGACCGTTCGCGTCTGTACCCCATTTGATTTAGCCTCATTTGGTGGGAGCGACAGCTTGGCGACTCTGCTGGGGACCCTTATATTGTAACCAGGGCTTCTGGTTCTTCTTGTGGGTTCCTCCTAGTGCTTGTTTGATTTGTGTTTACTGGGGTGTTATGTGCTAATTGTGTTTATATAGTTTCTTTATTTACTACTTTATGTACAGCCTTATTTATTGCTTTCTTTACAGTTTTTTTTTCATATTTCATACTTTCATTATCATTGCTGGATCTGTTCTTCTGTCTTGGTGGGTGGGGTTTCATTGAGAGTATAAGGTCCTATACCGGGGACCTGAGTGACACCTAGGCTAGAGTGGTTCATGTTCTTTCCCATTCCATTTCGGTCTGGTGCGGGAATATGAAACACGGTTCAGATGTGGGTTTCTTCTTGAGAACTCTGTGCTACATATTTCCTGTAGTGCTAAGGCTATCTAGGAAGCCTGCTAAGTCTGGATGACCTTTATTATTGACCTTCAGAAACTGAGGTGAATTAGAGGAGGATCTTTTATGGTTATTGTAAACACTGTACCTCCGGGTTAGAAGTCTTTACACTTCTCATAACTGATCCAAGTCTGAGGATCCTTGTTCTAGAACACCACCTGTGAGAGGGGTTGGGCTGTTTACAGGTTTGCAGGTACCCTTGGCCACATCATACCTTGTTACTTATTTGGTTTAAGAGTACCTCATTTTGGACAGTTCTTGTGATTAACCCTGGACATGTGACTCTTTATTTGAGTCCCCCACCTTGGTTACTGGATTTCTGAACCTCCATCTTGGCTTCTTGAACATACATGAACTTTATATCAAGACAAATAATCAGATCCAGCTTGATCACAAACCCTTGCATATCATTTGCATACATCATCATTGCATCATTTAACATTTTTATTTGTCTTTCAGGGTATCCACATTATGTCTGGCTTGGTTTTGACCCCTTCATCTGCATAGACCTCTGTTTCATCAGCTATCTGCTTCAGCTATTCTCTTCAGTTGTTTGCTTCAGTCATCTTCATCATCACCAACATCAGCCTATCAGTGGCCCATCTCCAGTACCAGTCTTGATCTTCATCAGCACTTGTCTTCAGCTCTTCATCAGCAGTCATGGCTCCCAGGAAAAGCAACATATCATACCATTTCTTTGAGCCTGTGTTGACTGGCATCAGGCAGGTCCAGTCACTTATCACCCCTGACCACATCCCATTATTCAGAGAGCATTATGGAGGTATCCTGGATATGGTTATGGACCTGGACCCTTCTCAGAGGAGCATGATCCACACATGCTTACAGTTTTATGACCCTCCTTTGAGATGTTTCACATTTTCAGACTTCTTGCTAGGACCTCTGTTGGAGGAATTTTCATCATTGATTGGAGTACCTGTCAGGGGTGGAATCCCCTTCAACCCAGAGATGACTTCTCCCAGCAATGGAGAAGTGGCAAAAACACTGTACCTGGAGCCTACTTTGATTGAGCAGAATATGACAACAAAAGCTGGGATCCCTGGCTTACACTTAGACTTCTTGATTTCCCAGGCCATCCTGAAGGCCTCTTTGGGAGAATGGAGGGCAGTTTGTGCATTGCTAGCTCTCAGCATATATGGGGTTATACTGTTTGCAGATGAGCCCAAATTTATCAGCAAAAATGCCATTCATCTTTTCCTTCTGAGGAACCCAGTACCCACATTGCTGGGAGATTTCTATTACTCCATTCATCAGAGGAATGAGAAACAAAGGGGGATGTTGGTGAGATGCTGTGCTCATTTGTTTCACACTTGGTTGCTCAAACACCTACCTAAGACAGATGCCTTCCTGAATCCTCACCAACAGAAGAATTGAGCTAAGAGACTTATTGCTTTGACTTCAGATGACATCAGATGGTGCACCCAGAGCACCAAAGGCAAGGACATCATCACTAGCTGTGGGCAGTACCCAAATGTGCCTCTAATAGGAGTAAAGGGTTGCATCAACTACAATCCTTTGCTATTAAAGAGACAACTGGGCTATGCTTTGGTTCAGCCTCCTAAAATGCAAGATTTAGCTGAGACCCTGTATTGTAAGATAAAGCCTAATCTAGCTGCTGTCAGACAAGCATCCTGGGCTTGGGACAACATCCAGACAAAAGGGATGGCTATTCTTGGAAGGTGCAATAATGTTGCTTCAGCTCAGTACTATGACTGGTCTCATGCTAGAGCTCAGATTACTAGAATGCCTTTCACCATTGAGAATATACCTGGGCCATCCACAGCACAGCCAGCAGCAACTGTCAGCCTGGAAGAATTTGAGAAGCTGAAGGAAAGGAATGAGAATCTGTCTCAAGCTCTGAAGAAGACCCTTTGGGAAAGGAGTGATGGTCGTCTGGATATTGAGAGGTTGGAGAAGCTTAGGGTGGAGCATCTGACCAAGATTGAGAAAACAGAAGACTACATCAAAAAAGCAAGAGCTGGGGAACAAATATTGAAGAATGCCTGCAAAGAGGCCAAGCTTCATAAGGCTAGGACTGATCTCTATCTGCAAGAAAGTCAGGCTAGGTGGGTCAGGATCACTAAAGCCCGGACACAAGAAGATCAGAGGACTTAAGCCAGGATTGAGCAGTTAGAGGCCAATGAAAAGAAGCAACAGGAAGCTTTGCTGGCAGCCCAGAAGGAGATTTCAGAGTTGAAGCTCAGGGCTGGTTTGAAAAGGTCAAAGGACCAGGACAGGCACAAGAAGCTAACCACTGCCATTGCCACCAGAAACCTCCTCATCAGAAACATCACAGAGCATCTAGCTGGTCCAGTGACTGAGGCACTTCTAAAGGAGGTTAAGGAGGATGAGTTTGGACTAGATGTCTGACTTTTTGATTGTTGTTGCTTTCATTTGATGTACTTTTCTTTTGTGTTGTATTTTGACCCTGCAGGGGCATATGTTGTAAAACAAACTATGTATGATTCACCATTTGTAATATATTTTAGTTTGTTTCCATTTGTGGGGTTTCCCTTTTCCCAACAGCATCAAAGCATCTTCCTCGGGGTCTAGAAAGGTCAAAACCAAGAACCAAGCCGGATACCTTGGAAAACAAATAAGCATATTGCATTGCATACTAACTTTTGTTTTGTTTTGTAGGTTTTGCCTTTATTATGTTTGTTTCTAACTCTGTTGTGTCTCAGGAAATATTGCTCGCCGCCGGGTGTTCCCTCTCAACCGTACGCACCGGTACCCTACTCACAACAACCTTTTCCTTTTCAGCCCGATGGCCGTCCCCATCGTTGGTTACTTTGCTTTATGAACTTGATGGCCGTCCCCGTCATGTTTCATTAATCCCCAGAGAGTGCTACAACTTTTATCTTGATGGCCGTCCCCATCGTTTTATTTTATTTTATTTTCCCCAGCTAGTCGGCCGTCCCCGTCTTAGCTTTACCTTTTATCCCCAGCATGTCGGCCGTCCCCGTCATTGCTTTATTTTCCTCACCTTCCCCAGCGTGTCGGCCGTCCCCGCCATTGCTATTTACCCAGCAGTCGTTCTCTGCTCGACGGTCGTCCTCCGTCGCCTACACTTTACAATATACTTTATTTTTCATTTACAATCTATATCCCTTTTCTTCTTCATTCTGTGAGTGCAAATTTTGGACTGTCTTTGGTATTCAACCACAAGTTATCTTGTTTGCCTGTTAAGCCGTCGCTTACATCCAGCACAGCTAACTCATGTTTGAATAGGGGCAGATGTAAACACCCCAAATTTGCCCTCACCCATTCACACCATGGCTTGTGATCATCCTCATATGCATAAGCACAAACATATCATCTCACATCTCATTTTTGATTCACTGCATAGTTTCTAAGGCATCTGCACCTAGGGTTTGTGATCTGAGCAATCCCAAAGCATCTTGAGGCACTCCAAAGGCCACCAATCACCTCAAAGGGGTCCAGGTGTGTTCTTATATCGTATTTCATCTCCTCCAAGTCAAAAATGCAGAGGAATCACAAGAACTAGGGTTTGAGGTGATGCAGAGCCAGTTTAGACTGCACAGTTGACTGAAAATTAGGGTTTTGGTTTCAGAGGCCATAACACCAATTTTTTTGGTCATTCTTGTTTCCATTGCTCTTTATATGGTATAGGGAGTATGCATATCAATTTTCATGAAGAAATTCCATGGAAAAGTCATCTGATCAAGAGTTGACTTTTCAGACAAGTCAGTGCAAAATCAGGGCATCTGAGGCCCCCAATGACCCAACCAATGGGTGATCTTCATCATTTTGAGTGTATATGATCTTTATTTGATCATGGAAGAAGGTTGGAGTTCATAAAAATCAAGAATTTAAGGTTTTTGCAAATGTTGACTTTTTGGGCATAGTTGACTTTTCAAGAATGCATCATTTTAGGTCATTTTTCAAGCCATAATTCTTGATCCAAAAGTGCTTCAAATGGAAAAACTTTGGTCATGAAAGTTGTAGATCTCATCTTTCCCTTTTCAAAAAGTACAAGAACATGATCAAACTCTTCTTGGATCAAAAGTTATGGCAATGCAAAGTTGGCAAAAATCATTGATTTTCAAGGCATGCTTCAAATGGAAATTTTGCAAAGTCATGAACCAATGCATATTGCAGCCTCTAATTCACTTCAAACCAGTCCACAAACTCTCTCTAAGTCATGAAAATCAGATTTGGACCAAGAATGCCTATGGTTTATGTTTGGTTAGGCAAAGGAATCACATGTGAACCAAAGTTACAACAAGTTGCAAAACTCATGATCATGCTCCCTACAACTTGTGACCTTGGATGCTGAGCTTTGCTAGCCTCTCACCTCACCTTGCTGCGCCAGCCCATGCCCATGTACTTGCCTAGATCATGAGCCATACCTCTCTTACACAATTTTTGACTTTTTGCAAAAGGCAACTTACCAATTGTCGCTCCCGATAAAATGGGACTGGCCCAGATAAAGGTACAGACGCGAACGGTCGGCGAGAGGGACAATGAGAACACACAGCCGTGAACTCACTGGAGATGAATAGAGTCGCCAGCTAGGCATTTTTATCCAGGAGGAAAGGCAATGCTGCATAGACCGAGAAAGATACGGATAAGGCGGTTGCGAACCAGAGAGACTGAGAAAGGGGGTTGGTTACAACCTGGGAAGGTATTAGCACCCAGATTGTCCGTCGTACTCGACGGGATCCACGCTTAAAAGATTTGTGTTTTAAAGGGGTAGTGTCAGTGCAATCTGTGTATAAAATAGCTGGAAAAGAATGTACAGGTGTCAGTGTAAGGAGAGAGTATGCTCATGACCATGAGGCTTAAAGAATGAAGCTGGAAAGAGGGGGGATATACAGAGACTTTTGTTCGATAACCGTTAAGTTATGCCTACGTATCCTCTCGTGCAATGAGGAAGTCAGAACACCGTAGTTCGACCCAAAGAGACTGAAAAGTGAATTGACCTGTGAACTGCTTGCTTGTCAATGCTCAAGTGTATGACCTGTCTGGCTCAGGTGCTAACTGTCTTGCATTAGACGGAAGAAGCGAGTTCTCGTTTGTGAGTGAGGATGATGAGAAAAGAATCCCGGAGGAGACGATTATTGTTTGTTTTTGAGTTTTCAGTCTTTTATTGCTTTTTGAAGTTTGTCATAGGATAATGAGCTTAAGCCTAAACCAATGGGTTAGTAAACTCATCACATCTTCCCTCTGATTAGGGGTAATGAGAGTACCTTAAGTGTGAAGTCAGATTCTCACACTTAATCACCTTTGGTGTAGGATTAAGATCATTAACCTACTTGTGATTATTTAGATGTTTTTGTTGTTTTTTTGTTTAGTGTTGAGTAATGAGGTTAAGCCACAATCAAGGATTAAACAGACCCATTACACCATCCTAAAAGAAGGATAATAGATGAGAATGTTTAAGCTGAGGAAAACTCCTCAACTTAATCCATGATTAGGGATTAAACCCATGACAAAACAAGCCTTTGATTAAGTGGATTTTATTCAATGATATGATGATGAAATGAATTTTATTGTTTGTAAGACAACTTGAGGGGGACTTGTCCATTAACACTAGGGTTAGTCCTTCTTAACCACTTAAGGAAGAATTAGAACCCTAATGCAAGGCCCAAGTTACAAGTGTGATGTCTTGATACTTATTAAGTGAATTGATTAAGAGATTTAAACACACAAAGGGTTCAAGACTTAGGATTAAAGTTATACACTCCATCCTAAGAGAAGGATGCAGGCATAACCCTAATCACAAAGTTTTAGAGCCTTTGGGGTTTAGTCCCTGGTTATGAGGTGAGAAGAGAGGACTCAAAGAGAGACACAAAGGTAAAACTATGGGGGGACTAATCAAAACCCTAATTCATTGTCATGCTTGGTTGATCCTAAGGTTTGTGAGGTTTCCAAGAACAATCTTCAGAAGGACCACCAGGAAGCAGATGAACAGGATCAAGAGAAGCAAAGTGACTTGCTTCATTCAAGAAGTCAAGTCACTTGAAGAGAGAAAGTGGGAAGAACAAGAATGAGCAAACTCAATCTCAAACACAAATAGAAATGCAGCAATGAATGCAAGAGAGATGAAAAGAAAAGTTATGAGAAGTGAAGGCAAATTCACTTCTCAAGTTTACTTACCACCTGAAATGTTAGAAAGAAATGCAATGCAATGCAAGATGAGATGAAATGATATGATTCAAAGCAAGACCAGAAGCATGTTGATGATGATCATGATGTTATGAGGTGCTGCAAACATGAGGCAAGACAATGGGGATGTTCATACAAGATCATGAATGCAAATGATGCAAACTAAGGAGCATGAACAAGCATGAAATGTGATGAAGCATACAAGACACATGACATGGCAAATATGAGATGCAATGATCAAAGATGCTTTATACATGACTTAAGATGTCAAATGAATCATAAGTATGCACAAAATGCAAAGACAAGTCATGTTATGCAAGAGAGTGCAAGAGGGATGCAAATGAAAGCCCAAATTAGGGTTTATGGATCAAACATCAAACACAAACCAAAAACAGAAGCAAAGCCCTAAAGCAAAAATGGAAAATGGTACCTAAGGAAACCCTAGACCTATAATAAACCACTGCCCAAAGGGGAACTCTCAACTCTCAACCAATCTTGAGTTATGAATTTTCTAAGTTATTAGGGTTTTTTAGGGTTCTTAACAAAACAAATGCCAATCAATTTGAAAATGCAAGAACAAATCATGGCCTCTTTATCCTTGAAAATACATGCTAAACAAAAGACAATGCAAGAAGAATCAATGTCTCAACCTTCACCAACTGGCAGAAATGATTTTTCAAACTTATGATCAAAATAATGCACAAAATATGATTTAATTCAATGAAAAATTCTTAAAATGCATCAAGATCAAAAAAGAAATTTGGTTTGAAGATTGGACAATGTTTCTAAATGTCCTAGAACATTTCATGAATTTTTTTGTAATTTTTAAATACCTAAAAGTATTTTTAATTAATTAATTCCCATTAATCAATTAAAAATAATCTTTTAAATATTTAAAAATACTTTTTTAATGATAAAAAATAAAATAAAAATATTTTTGTGTGATAAAAATTATTAAAACCTTAAAGAAAAAGTTTCATAATTTTTATGATTTTTTAACTATTTTAAATAAATTGTGCAATTTAAATGAAATAAATATGAATAAAAATTAAAAGAAAAGAAAGTCAGAGGGATGGAGGGCCAGGATGCGCCTAGAATTTGAAAGTGTTGACTGGCGCGTGATCTAAGGGTCCAGGTTGACTCTGATTAAATTAGTTTAATTATGAATTAATTAACTAAATGAAAAAGGTTAGGGCTAATCAAACGCATCTGGGCCATCAAAACTGGAGGGAAGTCAGCTGGTCAACGCTCATCTACGGCTCACATTCAAACTAACATTAATGACTGTAATTAGGGCAAATTACTTTCAGGCGGCCGGAGAAGACTTCCGGTCGTCTTCTCCGGCCAGAAGCTCATCTGAAAACCTCAAAATCTCTCAATACGTACCAAAAATGAAAACCAAGAACATGGAAATGATCCTTATCCTCTCACGAATCAAACCCCTAACCTAAAACAAATTTATTCTACCTAAATAAGCTGAATCGAAAGAAAGAAAAACTAGGGTTCGTGAGCTTCAAACACAAATTAAATGCTCAAAACAAAACCATTTCAAAAACTAAAGGTACCAGAATGATCAGTGCATCATGAAGAACAAGTTTGTATCATAAAAAAACATTTCTGGAAAAATTAATTTCGAGCTACCTGAGATTTGGAGCTTTCAGTTTAGGAACTTTCTGGCCACTTCCTTTGATGCAAGCTGCTCTACTTGATCCCCCAAATGTGTTTGAATGCTCAAAATGAGTTTGTGTTGGCTGGAGAAGGAGATTCGAATGGAACTGCTTCAGTTCAGTCAACAGTGGCCATGATGATTTTAGCACTTTCAGGCTGTGAAAAGGAGTTGTTTGTGATCTATGAAGTGTGTTGAGAAAGTTTGTGGTGTTGGTTGGTGTGTTTGTGGCTTGTGGAGAGAGATTCGATAGAATCTGCAGCTTGAGATGAATAATGGCAATGGAGTTTTCAGGCTTGATTTAGGCTTGAGCTTTGGTGGTTTCTTGTCTATGAGATGTGGTGAGTTGAATGATGATGATGGTTGAAGTGTTTGCTTGCTGTGTGAAGGGATTCGAAGCAAGTTGCAAAATGGGAGGTTTTTGTGTAAGTTGTCAATGAGAGAGTTTCAGCCTTGGCTTGTGTTATGTTCAACTTGCAAATTGAAATCATAAACAATTCTGATTGGCTGGCTGATGTGACTTGTGCTTTATGGATTGGTAGATCACTTTTTGCTCAAAACCACTTTTGTGTAAGATAGGGCATGGCTCCAAATCTAGGCAAGGACAAAGCATGGCTGGCGCAGCAAAAGGTGAGGGAGAGGCTAGCCAAAGTCAGCTTCCAATGCACCAAGTTGTAGGAAGTGATCATGAGTGTTTTGCAAGTTGGTTGGCTTATGTTTCACATGTGATCCTTTGCATAACCAAACATGAAACCAAGGGCAAACTTAGTTCAAATCTGATTTTTGTAACTTAGAGAATGTTTACATGTTGATTTGAGGTGAATTAGAGGCTGCAATGTGTTTTGATCCAAGACTTTGCAAAATTTCCACTTGGTGCATAACTTGAAAATAAGTGATTTTTGGCAACTTTGCATGGTCATAACTTTTGATCCAAGAAGAATTTGATCATGTTCTTGTACTTTTTGAAAAGGGAAAGATGAGATCTACAACTTTCATGACCAAAGTTTTTCCATTTGAAGCCTTTTTGGATCCAAAATCATGGCTTGAAAAATGACCTAAAATGATGCATTCTTGAAAAGTCAACTATGTCCAAAAAGTCAACATTTGCAAAAACCCTAAATTCTTGATTTCTATGAACTTCAACCTTCTTCCATGATCACATAAAGATCATGTACACTCAAAATGATGAAGATCAACCATTGGTTGGGTCATTGGGGGCCTCAGATGCCCTGATTTTGCACTGACTTGTCTGAAAAGTCAACTCTTGATCAGATGACTTCCCCATGGAATTTCTTCATGAAAATTGATATGCATACTACCTATACCATATAGAGATCAATGGAAACAAGAATGACCAAAAAATTTGGAGTTATGGCCCTTGAAACCAAAACCCTAATTTTCAGTCAACTGGGCAGTTCATCCTGGCTCTGCACCCACTCAAACCCTAGTTCTTGTGATTCCTCTGCAATTTTGACTTTGAGGAGATGAAATATGATATAAGAACACCCATGGACCCCTTTGAGTTGATTGGTGGCCTTTGGAGTGGCTCAAGATGCCCTGAGGTTGCTCAGATCACAAACCCTAGGTGCAGATGCCTTAGAAACTATCCAGTGAATTAAAAATGAGATGTGAGATGATATGATTGTGTTTATGCATATGAGATGACCATAAGCCATGGTGTGAATGGGTGAGGGCAAATTTGGGGTGTTTACAGCTGCCCCTATTCAAACATGAGTTAGCTGTGCAGGATGTAAGCGACGGCTTAACAGGCAAACAAGATAACTTGTGGTTGAATACCAAAGACAGTCCAAAATTTGCACTCACAGGACGAAGAAGAAAAGGGATATAGATTGTAAAGGAAGATAAAGTATATTGTAAAGTATGGGCGACGGAGGACGACCGCCTAGCAGAGGACGACTGCTGGGTAAGGAGCAATGACGGGGACGGCCGACATGCTGGGAAGAGTGCTGAAAATAAAGCAATGACGGGGACGGCCGACATGCTGGGGATAAAAGGTAAAGCTAAGACGGGGACGGCCGACTAGCTGGGGAAAATAAAATCATGATGGGGACGGCCATCACGATAAAACTGTAAGAAATTCCGAGGATTAATGAAACATGACGGGGACGGCCATCAAGTTCATAAAGGTAAAGCAAAGATGGGGACGGCCATCGGGCTAAGAGAAAGGGGACCACGACGGGGACGGCCATCGGGTTAAAAAGGAAAAGGGACCACGACGGGGACGGCCATCGGGTTAAAAAGGAAAAGGGACCACGACGGGGACGGCCATCGGGTTAAAGAATGAACTAAACAGATGATGGGGTACGGCCATCAAAGGTGAAGGACGATCACCTAGCAGGGGACGGCTGCTCTGTAGGGTATAAAAGAAATATGATGGGGACGGCCATCAAAGGTGGAGGACGACCACCTGGCAGGGTACGGCTGCCGAAAATATCAACGATGGGGACGGCCATCGGATAGAAAAGGTCAACGATGGGGACGGCCATCGGACGAGCATGATGGAGGACGACCATCAAGAAGTGGAGGACGACCACTCAGCAGGGTACGGCTGCTCTCAGGGTTTCTCATAACACAGGACGAGTGTTAGATAACCAAAATCAACAATGGGGACGGCCATTGGATAAAGTGATGAAGGACGATCATCAAAAGGTGGAGGACGACCACCTAGCAGGGGGCGGCTGCTAAAAACAACGATGGGGACGGCCATCGGATGAGCATGATGGAGGACGACCATCAAGAAGTGGAGGACGACCACTCAGCAGGGTACGGCTGCTCTCAAAGGTATCATAACACAGGACGAGTGTTAGATAAAAAGAAAAAATTTGTTGGTGATCTACTGGGGATAATGTAAACACGGACGAGCGTTTACATCCAAGAAACAAAAGGGTATAAGTGTTTGGTATTGTGTATAGATTAAAGATGCGGACGAGCATCCTTAAGACTATGATACGGACGAGTATCATGTAGAAACAAACTGACACATGTTCAGAGATGATGATACGGACGAGTATCAACTGGTTAACAAGGAACACGGACGAGTGTTGCATCTGAAAGGACTCTTCTGGGGAATAGTAGATACAGGCAATTATCTATGTTCAAGAAGACAAAGGTGTTTGACACAGTGTATGGACTAAAGATGCGGACGAGCATCCTTAAGACTATGATACGGACGAGTACCATGTAGAAACAAACACTAGACGCAATGTTCTGAGATGATGGTACGGACAAGTACCAACTGGTTACTGTCGAATCTGTGGGGATATGAGTGATGATGTGTACAAGATACGGACGAGTATCTGTATAAGCGTACCATGAGTAGTGAGTATTGTATTGTATAGATGAGTATTTACTGTTGGGGAGGGTGACACGGACGAGTGTCAAGAGAGAAAAGTATAATATTAACAAGTGTGTGGGTGATGAAGGTGTACGCGACTGCGCTGGGGATACGACACGGACGGGTGTCAAGAAAGTGTATATGTATAGGTGTATGTGAGTGCAAAGAGGATGTCTTTGGCTTTCTGCTGGTGATTTGACACGGACGGGTGTCAGGATGTGTCTGTAGTACGGGTGATTTGTTTGTAGAGGGTGTTCAGGCGACTTTACTGGGGAAAGATGACACGGACGGGTGCCAAAAGGTGTATATACGGGTGTTTGTGAATATGAGGCAACTGCTTTTGCTGGGACTCTGATGGGGATTCTGGGGGAAAGTAATCTGTATCCTGATGAATGGTTACTAGTCACAAGCGTTCAATTCACAACATGACTTATGATTATGCTATGCATTTGATTTTTTTGCCGTAATGCTCCGTATTAGACGGAATGCTACGCTCTGGGGGGATAGTATGATGCGAATGCTATGATCATGCAAAGAGGCACAAATCCGGGATTCGGATCCCGTTGCTGCGAAGATCTCTGGTCGATCTGCTTGAAACGGACATCCCAGCTGGGTATGAGATCACTGGTGGATCTAATGATGTATCTGCTTGGGGATATATGCCACCGATTGACATATCCCTATAAATGAGAAACCCAGCTGGGGTTTGTAGAAGCTTCCTGTACTCTGTTGTGATTTCTTCGTGCGTTGCTCTTCTGGATAGAGGCTTGAAGCTCTGTGGGGAGATGATTCCCTGATTTCTGCATTCTGCTGAGGAGGAATGGCGACTCGGCCGGGGATTTGTGAGAGGCAACTCAGCTGGGGAGAGCAATGGGGAGCAACTCAGCTGGGGATAGAGCATCTCGGATGCTGAGATTGAGTGTATGCTGATTTGACAGCTCCGCTGGGGAAATGGGCACCTTCTAGTGCCATGTGGAAGATAAACCGAGTTGATAATGATTCGCCTACCTGCTGAGACGTAGCCTGCATGCCCCAGGTTGCGTTCTGGATACCTGCAATCCTGCAAAGATAATGGAACGTACAAAAGGTCCCGAGGTATCCCTTACTGGATTCCGTCATAGGAGCTACGTACTTTCGAGAATAATCACATTCCCTGTAAGCATGTGTTTTTATTTTAGAGAAAGGCATCTGTACTTATGCAATTGTATTTTTAGAGATATCAGACAACTCCTTGCAAAACGTAAATGTAAAAGACGAAACATGACTGAAAATCTGATTTTATTAATTCATGTGCCCTGAATTGGCAAGATACAGTCAAAGAAACAAATCTCCTGAAATGAGGAGATTGTTACAAATTGAGAAACAAAGTGTTGGCGGTGTTGACGACGCTTTGAGGAGCTTCCTCTCCTGCTATGACTCGTATGACAATGACGTTCTTCTCGTCTTGCTTTCTGGAGAGAGTTAATTCTGATTGAAGCTTGATCCTTTGGAAACTTACCAAGTTGTAGGTGATACAGACGAATTCAGAATGCAGTTGTTCGCTTATTCCCTTGTTTTGCATGGATCGCCCTTTCGGGTTTTCAATCCATCGGGATACCCATTTTTGCCTGAGCTGTCCAATGCGGCTTTTCAACTCAGCGGGTGTACATTTTTTTATTCATTTATTTCCCTTATTTTTGCCCGAGTCTTTTATTCTGTTTCTGACTCGCCGGGATGCCCTATTTTTGCCTGGACTTACATTCTGTTTTTATGTCCAGCGGGTCATTTTTATGCGAAGTATTTTTTAACTGCATCTGAATTCACAGGGGACGGGAAATCTTCACCATCCATGGTGCTGAGCATCAGTGCTCCACCAGAGAAAACTTTCTTTACGACGAATGGTCCCTCATAATTAGGAGTCCATTTGCCCCTGTGGTCTGTATGAGGAGGGAGAATTCTTTTCAGCACAAGATCTCCTACTTGGTACTCTCGGTGCCTGACTTTCTGATCGAAGGCCTTCTTCATTCTCTTCTGATATAACTGCCCATGGCAGATTGCAGCCAATCTTTTCTCTTCGATCAGACTCAGTTGTTCGTATCGGGTCCGAACCCATTCTGCTTCACTCAGTTTAACATCCATCAATACCCGTAAGGAGGGTAATTCAACTTCAACAGGCAGGACTGCTTCCATACCATATACAAGCTGATACGGTGTCGCCCCAGTGGATGTTCTGATTGATGTGCGATACCCATGCAAGGCAAATGGTAGCACTTCGTGCCAGTCTTTGTAGGTGATTACCATCTTCTGCACAATCTTCTTGATATTCTTATTTGCTGCCTCTACAGCACCATTCATCTTTGGCCTGTAAGGAGAAGAATTGTGATGTTGGATCTTGAAGTCCCGGCATAATTCTGCCATCATTTTATTGTTTAAATTGGAACCATTATCAGTAATGATTCGCTCGGGCACTCCATACCGACAGATGATATCTCTTTTTAGAAATCGGGCTACCACTTGCCTTGTGACATTTGCATATGAGGCTGCTTCAACCCACTTCGTGATATAGTCAATGGCGACCAAGATGAATCTGTGGCCATTTGAAGCAGTCGGCTCAATCTTACCAATCATATCAATCCCCCACATAGCAAAGGGCCATGGTGAAGACATGATGTTCAAAGGATTCGGAGGCACATGCACTTTATCTGCGTAGATCTGGCATTTGTGACACTTTCTGGCGTAAGCACAACAGTCTGCATCCATTGTGATCCAGTAATAACCTGATCTTAGCAATTTCTTAGCCATGGCATGCCCTCCTGCATGGGTACCAAAAGATCCTTCGTGCACTTCATGCATCAGCAAATCTGCTTCCGTCTTGTCAACACATCTGAGGAGTATCATGTCAAAGTTCCTCTTGTATAAAGACCCATCAGCATTCAGGAAGAAACTACCAGCAAGCCTTCTCAAAGTCTTCTTATCACCGGAAGATGCCCCAGGTGGGTATGTCTGATCCTCCAAGAAGCACTTAATGTCATGGAACCAAGGCTTATCATCTTTTACAACATCCGCTGCGAATACATATGCTGGTCTGTCAAGTCTAGACACTGAAATCTGAGGTACAAAGTTGGCCGTTTGAACTTTGATCATGGATGAAATGGTAGCAAGAGCATCTGCAAACTGATTCTCGTCTCGCGGGATATACTCAAGCTTGACTGTTGTGAAGAAAGTCAGTAACCTTCTCGTATAATCCCTGTAAGGTATCAGATGATCTTGGTGTGTGTACCATTTTCCGTTGGTCTGATTGATTACCAAAGCCGAATCTCCGAATACGGTCAATGTCTTGATCCTGAGGTCAATAGCTTCCTCAAGACCCATAATGCAAGCTTCGTATTCAGCTTCGTTGTTAGTGCAGTTGAAAGTGAGTTTTGCCGAGAAAGGCATGTGAACTCCTTTAGGTGTAATGAGCACTGCGCCAACACCACGGCCATTCATGTTAACAGCCCCATCAAACATCATGGTCCATTCTTCTTCTGGGTCGGGCCCTTCAGTGTGAATAGGCTCTTCGTGATCTTTTGCTTTAATGAACATGATGTCTTCATCAGGGAAGTCAAACCTCATAGGCTGGTAGTCGTCAATGGGTTGCTCAGCCAGATATTCAGATAGTACACTGCCCTTGATGGCTTTCTGAGAGGTGTACTGTATGTCGTATTCTGTGAGAATCATCTGCCATCTTGCAACCCGTCCGGTAAGAGCTGGCTTCTCGAAAACGTACTTAACTGGATCCATTTTTGAGATTAATAAGGTAGTGTGGGTCAACATATACTGCCTTAGTCGGCGAGCAGCCCACGCTAAAGCACAGCAAGTTTTCTCGAGCAGTGAATAACGCTGTTCACAGTCGGTAAACTTTTTGCTTAGGTAGTAAATTGCATACTCTTTTCGACCAGACTCGTCATGCTGGCCCAGCACACACCCCATTGACTCTTCTAATACTGTCAAGTACATGATTAGAGGTCTTCCTTCAACTGGAGGCATAAGGATTGGAGGTTATTGTAAATACTCTTTGATCTTGTCAAAAGCCTTTTGGCAATCTTCGTTCCACCTGACCGTTTGTTCTTTTCTTAGCAGCTTGAACAAGGGTTCACAGGTTGCCGTGAGGTGAGATATGAACCTTGAGATGTAGTTCAGTCGACCTAAGAACCCTCGAACTTCTTTCTCAGTTTTCGGTGCAGGCATTTCTTGAATAGCCTTGACTTTATCAGGGTCAACCTCAATCCCTTTCTCGCTTACAATAAAGCCCAGCAGTTTACCGGATCGCACCCCGAATGTGCATTTGTTGGGGTTCAGCTTCAGTTGATACTTTCTCAGACGCTTGAACAACTTCAGCAGATTCACCAGATGGTCTTCCTCTGTAAGGGACTTGGCGATCATATCGTCCACATAACATTCTATTTCTTTGTGGATCATATCATGGAATAATGTCACCATAGCCCGTTGATATGTGGCACCAGCATTCTTCAGTCCGAATGGCATCACTTTGTAACAGAACGTGCCCCAAGGTGTAATGAATGTTGTCTTCTCCATGTCTTCAGGTGACATCTTGATCTGATTATATCCTGAAAATCCATCCATGAAGGAGAATACCGAGAACTGAGCCGTATTATCCACCAATACGTCAATGTGAGGTAATGGGAAGTCATCTTTCGGGCTGGCTCTGTTCAGATCCCGGTAATCAACACACATTCTTACTTTGCCGTCTTTCTTAGGCACAGGTACTATATTAGCAACCCACGGTGGATAGCTAGTCACAGCAAGGAACCCGGCGTCCCATTGCTTTTGTACCTCTTCCTTAATTTTCATAGCCATGTCTGGGCGAGTTCGACGCAGCTTCTGTTTCACTGGTGGGCATTCTTCCCTCAAAGGCAGCTTGTGCACAACTATATCGGTGTCCAACCCTGGCATATCTTGATACGACCAAGCAAACACGTCAACATACTCTTGAAGCAGATCTATCAGCTGTCTCTTCACTGAGTCTTGCAGGCAGGCCCCGATTTTAACTTCTTTCACTTCTTCGTCAGTACCAAGATTAATCACTTCAATCTCCTCCTGGTGAGGAGTAATGACCTTTTCCTCTTGTCTCAACAACCTGGCTAGCTCTTCAGGAAGCTCATATTCTTCATCAACCCCTTCTTCAGCTTGATTGATTGGATTGTCAAAGTCATACGATGTCATAGCCGTGCTGTTGTCGGTGCTGTCGGGAAGGCACTCTCTGCAAGGGTTAAGTTTGTTCATTTTAGTGATTGATTTTAATCTTGCTTTAGAAAAAAGTGAAATGAAGTTATCATTTTGAAAACACCGCCATTTATTTTTGTACAAAAAGGAAAAACAGTGAGCAGAAAAGAAAAGACTCGTTTGCAAAAAGATGTCTGATATTTCATTAATTTAATCTTGTTTGCACAAAAGTACAGATGGCCCTGGTTACAAAATGAGTCTTGTCATCTTGGGCAAGATGCAAGACTTGGATGCATGCTATATAAAAATACAGGAAATAATAATTACTCTGCTCGAGTAACACTTATAATTTCCTGGGAAGACCAGTTCGAGACACTGCTCCCCGGGATCTTCGGACGAATCCAATTCTCCAGATTGCGCTCCTCTTCCAGCTCGTCTTCCAGACAGTTGATAGCATCGGGGGTAAGCATCCCCCCACTGACAAAACCAGGCTCTGCAGCAGCTTTTGCTTGATGTTGAGTTGGTCTGTAACCCAACCCAAACTTGTCCTTCTTCTCTTCCACAGCTAAGACCTTGCCCCAGCCTTGGGCCGTTCCTTCTTCAACAACCTTCCGGGCTTGTTGGTAAGATGACATTGGAGTACCAGATATAGCAGATGCTTCATTGACGTTCAAGGCTTCAAAACCTTGGCTCATTGTTTCATGGATCTCCCCATCCATCTCAATGTATTTATAAGTAGCCAGATGGCTAACAAAAATGTCCTCCTCTCCACAAATTGTGACAACTTGGCCTTCCCACTCAAATTTTAACTTTTGGTGAAGGGTAGACGTTATTGCGCCGGCGGCGTGAATCCAGGGTCTACCCAGTAAACAGCTGTAGGCCGGCTGAATGTCCATCACATAAAAGATAGTTTTAAAGGTCTGTGGGCCAATTGTCACGGGCAGCTCAATCTCTCCCAGAACCGATCTCTTAGAACCATCAAAGGCTCTTACTACCAGGTTGCTGGGTCTCAATGCCAGTCCATCATATTCAAGCTTCACCAGAGCCTTCTTTGGTAAGACATTCAGGGATGATCCTGTGTCCACCAGCACATGTGAAAGGACAGCCCCTTTGCATTCCAGGGTTATGTGCAGGGCTTTGTTGTGATTGCGGCCATCCGCTGTCAGGTCAGAATTGGTAAACCCTAGCCCATTGCTAGCAGTAACATTTCCAACAACGGTTTCCAATTGGTTGACAGTAATCTCCTCGGGTACGTAAGCTGCGTGCAGTACTTTCAGTAGTGCATTCCGATGGGCTTCGGAGCACATAAGCAGAGAGAGGATGGAGATTTTGGATGGCGTCTGGTGAAGTTGATCCACAATTTTGTAGTCACTCTTTTTGATGATTCGCATAAACTCATCAACTTCCTGATCGAACGGAGTCTTCAGGGCTTCTTTGGCAACTGGATCTTCCTGCACCGGGCCTTTTCCTTTTGCCTTGGCAGCAGCTTCTGCTTCGGCAGTAGGTCTTTGGACTTGTGAAGCAAAGAGACGTCCGCTTCGGGTGAAGCCTCCGCCTCCGCCCACATTATCAATTTGTGGTGCAGGTGTTGTTGTTGCCAGAGTGATTCTTTTCCCTTCACAGTACACGTCAGAGCCATAGTGCCAAGGGATGGCCCTATTGCTTTCGTATGGTATTGGTCCAGGCACCGTGACGGTGACTGGACTGATTGCTGCTGCTGAAGGGACTGTTATTGTTTGTGGATCATAAAAGATTGTAACTGGTGCTCTGGCAGGAGCAGCACCTTCTGAATGGTAGGCGGAATTATTTTCAGGATCGTAGAATATGGTAACAGTGGAGACATCTTCGTGATTGATTGCTGGTGTTGTAGGTGATTCTGTTGGAAGGACTGTTGTTGTCGCTGATGGAGAGTCGAAATGGACTGAAGCTGAAGTTGTAGCAGGAGAAACTATTGAAAACTGATCATTTGGAAGGACAGGTGAAGTACTTATTGATGGTGCTGATGAATTACCGGGAACAATAGTTGCTGTAGTTGTAGGAGGGTCTGAAACTGTTGTTGATGAAGTTGCTTGATTTGCCGGAAATGATGTAGTGATCTGCAGTAGGCCATTCTGAATAAGGCTGTCAATGCCGTTCCTCAGGTCCTCGCACCCATTCCATGAAATATTGCAGTATGGACATCCTAGTTCACACCCCGGAAATATATTGTTTTCACGGAGTTGAGCTTTGATTTCCACCAATGGTGTCCTGATCTGATCCACACTTGTTATTAAATAAGACGGTTGGTCTTCTTCAATGGCGTTAATTCGGGGACCACCATGGTTTGGCATTGGGTTTTTATTGACATTGGGCGGAGGTGCAAAATTCAGAGCCTTGGAGTCTACCAAGTCTTGTACCTTCATATGCAGAGCCCTGCATTTTTCTGTACTGTGACCAGGTGCGTTGGAATGAAAAGCACACCTTGCATTGGAGTCATAGTTTCTTGGTAGACTGTTGGGATCCGGAGGTGCCAACGTTCTTAGCTCAACTAGGTTGAGTTTCAGAAGTTGTGGCAGCAAAGCAGCGTATGGCATTGGGATCGGATCGATCACTCGGTTAGCTTGGGATGGCCTTTGTTGAAATGGCCTCTGTTGATTGTTGTTGTTGGAGTTGTTGTTGTTGTAGTTTCTTGGAGGATACTGATTCTGCTGATACTGGGGTTGTTGTTGGAAGTTTTGTTGAGGAGGTTGATAGACTGGCTGTGGATGAGCTGGAGCAGGGATAGTAACTGCTGCTATTGACCTCTGAACATATTGAGGCCTACCCCTGTTGGTGTGGATGGCATTGGTCTCGCCAGTTCTTCTCGGGCCTGCAAAAGGCTTTCTTGTACCACTGGACGAGCTTGCGCCGTTGTCTGAGATCTTTCCCATCTTTAACAGGCTTTCAATTCTCTCCCCAGCTATAACAACATCCGCAAAGCTAGTGGAAGAGAAAGCAGCTAACCTGTCAATATAGGTTCCCTGAAGAGTGTTCATAAACATGTCTGCCATTTCTCTTTCAGACATTGGTGGTTGAACGGCAGCAGCCAATTGCCTCCATCTTTGAGCATATTCTCTGAAGCTCTCCCTTGAAGACTGTGACATTCCCATTAGGAGGGTCCTGTTGGGTGCCATATCTAGATTATACTGATACTGTCTGATGAAGGCCTCTGCCAGGTCCTTCCAGCATCTCACAGTTGCCCTTGTCAAATGGGAATACCATTCCCTTGATGCTCCAGTCAAGCTGTCTTCGAAGTAGAACATCCAAAGCTTCTCATCCATCGTATAGGCCTTCAGCCTTCCCAGAAATGATTGCAGATGAGTCCGGGGGCACGAAGTCCCATTATACTTTTCGAAACAAGGAGGCTTGAACTTATGAGGGATCCTGACCCCATCAACCAAACCCATGTCCATGACGTCGAAGCCCAAAGAATTTTGAGATTCTAAAGACCTTAACTTCTCAGCTATTTCATCCAATCTCCTATCATAAGCATCCTCTCCAGCACCCATTACTGTAAATTGGTCTTCCTGAGGGTCTTCTTGAAGTACTCTGGCTGCAGTAGCTGTTCCTTGGATGTTGGCAGGGATATTAATCTCAGGATGTAGATGTGGACCAAACACAGGGGGATTCACATGTGGTTGCACCCTTTCATTGTTACTGGTGCCTGCAGTTCCTACATGAGGCTCCTCTGGATTTTGCCTCTCAACCATAGCCCTCAGTCTCTCCTGGCTCTGAGCCATGTTGTTCATAACCTCCATGAATTGCGTCATCTGCGTTCTCATCTCCAATCTTTCGTTGGCTAGCTGATTTCTGACATCAGCAAGATCTTGTTGAACTTGATCCATCTGAATTCCCGGAAGGTTGTTTCTAGTTGGGTACCTGTGTGGCCTGTTGAGAGGAAATACCCGGCGGCGAGCAATAATTCCTGAACATCACAACAGAGGTTAGCAACAACAAAACAAAAACCTACAAAACAAACAAAGGGGTTAGCATGCAATGCAGTTATGCTTATTTGTTCTCAAGGTATCCGGTTTGGCCTTCAGTTTTGACCCTTCCAGACCCTTGAAGATGATGCTGTTGAAGTTGCTTTTGAAGTGAACCAATAAATATATTACAAAGGTGAAATAATACAAATTGTTCAAATTACAACACAAGCCCTCAAAGGGGTCAAGATACATCACAAAAAGGAAAAAGTACATGGAAAAGGAACAACAACAAGCAAATGATCAAACTCCAAGGCCAAACTCATCCTCACGAACTTCCTTGAGAAGTGCTTCGGTCACAGGATCAGCCGGATGCTCCGTGAGACTTCTGATGAGAAGGTTTCTTGTTGCAACAGCTGCAGTCAATTTCTTGTTCTGACTTTGATCTTTAGACCTCTTCAATCCTGCTTTGATTTTCAGCTCTGATATTTCCTCCTGGGCTGCTGCCAGGGCTTTTTCCATCTGCTCCATCTTATCTTGAACTCTCTTGTCTTCTAGAGTACGGGCCTCAGTGATCCGGACCCACCTGGCCTGACTCTCTTTCAAGTACAAGTCTGTTCTTGCTCTTTGGAACTGGGCTTCCTTACACGCATTCTTCAGAATCTGTTCACCAGCTTTAGACTTGTTGATATAATCTCCAGACTTCTCAATCTTAGTCAAGTGTTCCACTCTCAACTTCTCCAATCTCTCAATCTCCCTCACACCTTCACTCCTCTCTCTGAGGGTCTTCTGCAAGGCTTGAGTTAACTTCTCATTTCTTTCCTTCAAACTCTCAAACTCCTCCAAACTGATAGTGGCAGGGGGTGGTGCTGAAGATGACTCAGGCATGTCTTCTATGGTGAAGGGCATTCCAGAGAATTGGGCCCTAGCATGGGACCACTCATAATATTGGACTGATGCCACATTATTGCACTTCCCCAGAATGGTGATTCCCTTGGTTTGAACATGATCCCAGGCCCAGGCAGCCTGCCTAACAACAGTCAAACTGATCTTGTTCTCACAGTAGAGGGTCTCCACCAAATCTTGTTCCCTAGGAGTATGAACCAGTGCATAGCCCAATTGTCTCCTGAACAGCATAGGGTTGTAGTTGATACTTCCCTTAACTCCTATCAGAGGCACATTGGGAAAGTGCCCACAGCTGGTGATCATATCTCTGCCCTTGGTGCTTTGAGTACACCATCTGATGTCTGCTGAAGTGAGAGTAGTGAGCCTCTTAGCCCAGTTGCTTTGCTGATGAGGGTTTAGAAATGCATCTGTCCTGGGCAGATGCCTGAGGAGCCAAGCATGGAATAATGGAGCACAAATCCTCACTAATCTTCCCCTTTGCTTCTCATTTCTCTGATGTACTGAGTAATAGAGATCACCCAGTAAAGTTGGCACTGGGTTCTTCAGGATGAACAAGTGGATTGCATTCTTGCTGATGAATCGAGGCTCATCTGCAAACAACACAATTCCATATACACTTAAGGCCAATAGAGCACAAACAGCTTTCCACTCCCCCAAGGAGGCCTTCAAACTAGCCTGAGAAATCAGGAAGTCCAGATGAAATCCAGGGATCCCAGCTTTAGAGGTCAAGTGTTGTTCAATCAACAGAGGTTCCAGGTGCAAAGCTTTTGCTATCTCTCCATTGCTGGGAAAGACCATTTCAGGGTTGAAAGGGATTTCTCTCTTGATAGGCAAACCAACCAAATATGAGTATTCTTCCAAAAGAGGACCCAACTGAAAGTCTTGAAAGGTGAAACATCTCAATGGAGGATCATAAAACTGAATGCAGGTGTGGATGAGGCTCCTCTGAGAAGGGTCCAGATCCATAACCATGTCCAGTATATCTCCATAACTCTCCCTGAACAAAGGAATGTGATCTGGAGTGATCAGGGTTTGGATCCTCCTGATGTCTGATAAGTCTGGTTGGAAGAAATGATAGGTGATGTTGCTTTTCTTTGGAGCCATGATGCTGAGAACTGAGTAGGATAAGTGCTGATGAAGATGCTGAGGAGTGGGCCACTGGCTGGCTAGTGCAAGTAACTGAAGTAAGGCTGACAAGCTGAAGCAAGTGCTGGTGGAGATAGGTCAAAGCTGCAGATGGGGTCAAAACCAAAACCAAAGATGAAGGTGGATACCCTGAAACACAAATAAGCAAATGTTAATATGATGCAATGAGTATGTATGCAAATGAAATGCAAGGGTTCGTGACTGAGCTGGATCTGATAAACTGCCTTGGTATAGATCCATGGGTGTTCAAGAATTCCAGATGGAGGTCTATAAATCCAGTAACCAGGGTGGGGGACTCAAATAAAGAGCCACAAGTCCAAGGTTTTAGAATCACAAGAACTATCCAACATGGAGCATTCTTAACAAAGTCAAAGTAACAGGGTATTCTGAGGTCAAGGTACCTGCAAACCTGTAAACAGCCCAACCCCCTCACAGGTAGTGATCTAGAACAAGGATCCTCAGACTTGGATCAGTTATGAGAAGTGTAAACACTTCTAACCCGGAGGTACAATGTTTACAATAACCATAACAATTCCTCCTCTAATTCACCTCAGTTTCTGAAGGTCAATACTAAAAGGTCATCCAGACTTAGCAGGCTTCCCAGATAGCCCTAGCATTGCAGGAAATCTGCAACACAGAGTTCTCAAGAAGAAACCCATATCTGAACCGTGTTTCATATTCCCGCACCAGACCGAAATGGAATGGGAAAGAATATGATTCACTCTAGCCTAGGTGTCACTCAGGTCCCAGGTATAGGACCTTAACTCTCAATGAAATACCCACCCACCAAAGAAAAACCAGATCCAGCCAACAGCACAGTATGACAGTATGAAAAATATAAAGCTATAAAGAAAGCAATAAATCAACTGTACATAAAGCAATAAACAAAAATAAGTACAAGCACAAACAAGCACATGACACCCCAGTAAACACAAATCAAACAAGCGCTAGGAGGAACCCACAAAAAGAACCAGAAGCCCTGGTTGCAATATAAGGTTCCCCAGCAGAGTCGCCAAGCTGTCGCTCCCGATAAAATGGGACTGGCCCAGATAAAGGTACAGACGCGAACGGTCGGCGAGAGGGACAATGAGAACACACAGCCGTGAACTCACTGGAGATGAATAGAGTCGCCAGCTAGGCATTTTTATCCCGGAGGAAAGGCAATGCTGCATAGACCGAGAAAGATACGGATAAGGCGGTTGCGAACCAGAGAGACTGAGAAAGGGGGTTGGTTACAACCTGGGAAGGTATTAGCACCCAGATTGTCCGTCGTACTCGACGGGATCCACGCTTAAAAGATTTGTGTTTTAAAGGGGTAGTGTCAGTGCAATCTGTGTATAAAATAGCTGGAAAAGAATGTACAGGTGTCAGTGTAAGGAGAGAGTATGCTCATGACCATGAGGCTTAAAGAATGAAGCTGGAAAGAGGGGGGATATACAGAGACTTTTGTTCGATAACCGTTAAGTTATGCCTACGTATCCTCTCGTGCAATGAGGAAGTCAGAACACCGTAGTTCGACCCAAAGAGACTGAAAAGTGAATTGACCTGTGAACTGCTTGCTTGTCAATGCTCAAGTGTATGACCTGTCTGGCTCAGGTGCTAACTGTCTTGCATTAGACGGAAGAAGCGAGTTCTCGTTTGTGAGTGAGGATGATGAGAAAAGAATCCCGGAGGAGACGATTATTGTTTGTTTTTGAGTTTTCAGTCTTTTATTGCTTTTTGAAGTTTGTCATAGGATAATGAGCTTAAGCCTAAACCAATGGGTTAGTAAACTCATCACATCTTCCCTCTGATTAGGGGTAATGAGAGTACCTTAAGTGTGAAGTCAGATTCTCACACTTAATCACCTTTGGTGTAGGATTAAGATCATTAACCTACTTGTGATTATTTAGATGTTTTTGTTGTTTTTTTGTTTAGTGTTGAGTAATGAGGTTAAGCCACAATCAAGGATTAAACAGACCCATTACACCATCCTAAAAGAAGGATAATAGATGAGAATGTTTAAGCTGAGGAAAACTCCTCAACTTAATCCATGATTAGGGATTAAACCCATGACAAAACAAGCCTTTGATTAAGTGGATTTTATTCAATGATATGATGATGAAATGAATTTTATTGTTTGTAAGACAACTTGAGGGGGACTTGTCCATTAACACTAGGGTTAGTCCTTCTTAACCACTTAAGGAAGAATTAGAACCCTAATGCAAGGCCCAAGTTACAAGTGTGATGTCTTGATACTTATTAAGTGAATTGATTAAGAGATTTAAACACACAAAGGGTTCAAGACTTAGGATTAAAGTTATACACTCCATCCTAAGAGAAGGATGCAGGCATAACCCTAATCACAAAGTTTTAGAGCCTTTGGGGTTTAGTCCCTGGTTATGAGGTGAGAAGAGAGGACTCAAAGAGAGACACAAAGGTAAAACTATGGGGGGACTAATCAAAACCCTAATTCATTGTCATGCTTGGTTGATCCTAAGGTTTGTGAGGTTTCCAAGAACAATCTTCAGAAGGACCACCAGGAAGCAGATGAACAGGATCAAGAGAAGCAAAGTGACTTGCTTCATTCAAGAAGTCAAGTCACTTGAAGAGAGAAAGTGGGAAGAACAAGAATGAGCAAACTCAATCTCAAACACAAATAGAAATGCAGCAATGAATGCAAGAGAGATGAAAAGAAAAGTTATGAGAAGTGAAGGCAAATTCACTTCTCAAGTTTACTTACCACCTGAAATGTTAGAAAGAAATGCAATGCAATGCAAGATGAGATGAAATGATATGATTCAAAGCAAGACCAGAAGCATGTTGATGATGATCATGATGTTATGAGGTGCTGCAAACATGAGGCAAGACAATGGGGATGTTCATACAAGATCATGAATGCAAATGATGCAAACTAAGGAGCATGAACAAGCATGAAATGTGATGAAGCATACAAGACACATGACATGGCAAATATGAGATGCAATGATCAAAGATGCTTTATACATGACTTAAGATGTCAAATGAATCATAAGTATGCACAAAATGCAAAGACAAGTCATGTTATGCAAGAGAGTGCAAGAGGGATGCAAATGAAAGCCCAAATTAGGGTTTATGGATCAAACATCAAACACAAACCAAAAACAGAAGCAAAGCCCTAAAGCAAAAATGGAAAATGGTACCTAAGGAAACCCTAGACCTATAATAAACCACTGCCCAAAGGGGAACTCTCAACTCTCAACCAATCTTGAGTTATGAATTTTCTAAGTTATTAGGGTTTTTTAGGGTTCTTAACAAAACAAATGCCAATCAATTTGAAAATGCAAGAACAAATCATGGCCTCTTTATCCTTGAAAATACATGCTAAACAAAAGACAATGCAAGAAGAATCAATGTCTCAACCTTCACCAACTGGCAGAAATGATTTTTCAAACTTATGATCAAAATAATGCACAAAATATGATTTAATTCAATGAAAAATTCTTAAAATGCATCAAGATCAAAAAAGAAATTTGGTTTGAAGATTGGACAATGTTTCTAAATGTCCTAGAACATTTCATGAATTTTTTTGTAATTTTTAAATACCTAAAAGTATTTTTAATTAATTAATTCCCATTAATCAATTAAAAATAATCTTTTAAATATTTAAAAATACTTTTTTAATGATAAAAAATAAAATAAAAATATTTTTGTGTGATAAAAATTATTAAAACCTTAAAGAAAAAGTTTCATAATTTTTATGATTTTTTAACTATTTTAAATAAATTGTGCAATTTAAATGAAATAAATATGAATAAAAATTAAAAGAAAAGAAAGTCAGAGGGATGGAGGGCCAGGATGCGCCTAGAATTTGAAAGTGTTGACTGGCGCGTGATCTAAGGGTCCAGGTTGACTCTGATTAAATTAGTTTAATTATGAATTAATTAACTAAATGAAAAAGGTTAGGGCTAATCAAACGCATCTGGGCCATCAAAACTGGAGGGAAGTCAGCTGGTCAACGCTCATCTACGGCTCACATTCAAACTAACATTAATGACTGTAATTAGGGCAAATTACTTTCAGGCGGCCGGAGAAGACTTCCGGTCGTCTTCTCCGGCCAGAAGCTCATCTGAAAACCTCAAAATCTCTCAATACGTACCAAAAATGAAAACCAAGAACATGGAAATGATCCTTATCCTCTCACGAATCAAACCCCTAACCTAAAACAAATTTATTCTACCTAAATAAGCTGAATCGAAAGAAAGAAAAACTAGGGTTCGTGAGCTTCAAACACAAATTAAATGCTCAAAACAAAACCATTTCAAAAACTAAAGGTACCAGAATGATCAGTGCATCATGAAGAACAAGTTTGTATCATAAAAAAACATTTCTGGAAAAATTAATTTCGAGCTACCTGAGATTTGGAGCTTTCAGTTTAGGAACTTTCTGGCCACTTCCTTTGATGCAAGCTGCTCTACTTGATCCCCCAAATGTGTTTGAATGCTCAAAATGAGTTTGTGTTGGCTGGAGAAGGAGATTCGAATGGAACTGCTTCAGTTCAGTCAACAGTGGCCATGATGATTTTAGCACTTTCAGGCTGTGAAAAGGAGTTGTTTGTGATCTATGAAGTGTTTTGAGAAAGTTTGTGGTGTTGGTTGGTGTGTTTGTGGCTTGTGGAGAGAGATTCGATAGAATCTGCAGCTTGAGATGAATAATGGCAATGGAGTTTTCAGGCATGATTTAGGCTTGAGCTTTGGTGGTTTCTTGTCTATGAGATGTGGTGAGTTGAATGATGATGATGGTTGAAGTGTTTGCTTGCTGTGTGAAGGGATTCGAAGCAAGTTGCAAAATGGGAGGTTTTTGTGTAAGTTGTCAATGAGAGAGTTTCAGCCTTGGCTTGTGTTATGTTCAACTTGCAAATTGAAATCATAAACAATTCTGATTGGCTGGCTGATGTGACTTGTGCTTTATGGATTGGTAGATCACTTTTTGCTCAAAACCACTTTTGTGTAAGATAGGGCATGGCTCCAAATCTAGGCAAGGACAAAGCATGGCTGGCGCAGCAAAAGGTGAGGGAGAGGCTAGCCAAAGTCAGCTTCCAATGCACCAAGTTGTAGGAAGTGATCATGAGTGTTTTGCAAGTTGGTTGGCTTATGTTTCACATGTGATCCTTTGCATAACCAAACATGAAACCAAGGGCAAACTTAGTTCAAATCTGATTTTTGTAACTTAGAGAATGTTTACATGTTGATTTGAGGTGAATTAGAGGCTGCAATGTGTTTTGATCCAAGACTTTGCAAAATTTCCACTTGGTGCATAACTTGAAAATAAGTGATTTTTGGCAACTTTGCATGGTCATAACTTTTGATCCAAGAAGAATTTGATCATGTTCTTGTACTTTTTGAAAAGGGAAAGATGAGATCTACAACTTTCATGACCAAAGTTTTTCCATTTGAAGCCTTTTTGGATCCAAAATCATGGCTTGAAAAATGACCTAAAATGATGCATTCTTGAAAAGTCAACTATGTCCAAAAAGTCAACATTTGCAAAAACCCTAAATTCTTGATTTCTATGAACTTCAACCTTCTTCCATGATCACATAAAGATCATGTACACTCAAAATGATGAAGATCAACCATTGGTTGGGTCATTGGGGGCCTCAGATGCCCTGATTTTGCACTGACTTGTCTGAAAAGTCAACTCTTGATCAGATGACTTCCCCATGGAATTTCTTCATGAAAATTGATATGCATACTACCTATACCATATAGAGATCAATGGAAACAAGAATGACCAAAAAATTTGGAGTTATGGCCCTTGAAACCAAAACCCTAATTTTCAGTCAACTGGGCAGTTCATCCTGGCTCTGCACCCACTCAAACCCTAGTTCTTGTGATTCCTCTGCAATTTTGACTTTGAGGAGATGAAATATGATATAAGAACACCCATGGACCCCTTTGAGTTGATTGGTGGCCTTTGGAGTGGCTCAAGATGCCCTGAGGTTGCTCAGATCACAAACCCTAGGTGCAGATGCCTTAGAAACTATCCAGTGAATTAAAAATGAGATGTGAGATGATATGATTGTGTTTATGCATATGAGATGACCATAAGCCATGGTGTGAATGGGTGAGGGCAAATTTGGGGTGTTTACACCAATCAATAAAGCACATGTCCAATCAACTGACCAATGAGAGAGAGTTATGTGGACAATTTGCTGGCCATAACACACTTCAAGCAAGGCTGAAGCTCACATATTCCACACACACACAAGAACACTCCATTTTGCATAAGCCTTCGAATTTCTCTCCACAGCATACAAACACAAAAACCATCTTCACCAATCATCTCACCACACTCCATAGACCACCCAGCACCAAGAACCCAAGCCTGAAACAACCAGAATACTCCATAACCATTTCTCACCTCAGCCTGCATTTCTCTTCGAAACTCTCACCACAGCTTGCAAACACATAAACAAACACGATAGACCTTCTCCATTCACCCTCAGGATCACAAACAACCCCTCACCATGACCTGAAAGTGCCTATTTCACCATTGCCATTTCTGATCAAGCTTGAGCAGAAGCTTTCGAAACTCATCAACCAGCCAACTTAAACTCTCTTTGAGCATTCAAACATCTTCTGGGGATCAAGTGGAGTGGTTTGCACTGAAAGAAGTGGCCAGAAAGTCCTCAAACTGAAAGCTCCAAATCTCAGGTAGCTCGAAAATTATTTTTCCAAAAATCATTTTTCTTGTTGCAAACTTGTTCTATGTGATTCACTGATCATCCTGATGTTCTTAGTTTTTGAAATGGCTTTGTTTTTGAGTATTTAATTTGTCTCTGAAGCTTGCGTGCCCTAGTTTTTCTTTCTTTCGATTCAGCTTGTTTAGGAAGAATAAATTTGTTTTGAGAGAGGGGTTTGATTCGTGAGAGGCTGGAGATCATTTCCCAATTCATAGATTTTGTTTTTGTTACGTTTTGAGAGAGTTGGTGAGTTTCCCGGTGAGGTGCTGGCCGGAGAAGACGACCGGAAGTCTTCTCCGGCCGCCTGAGTGATTAAACCCTAATCTCAGGTCATTAATGTTAGTTTGAATATTGAGCGTTGGATGGTCTGACTTGTTTGACTTGCCGCGCGAATGGATGGCCCAGATCTAATCATTATGCCCTAACTTTTTTCATTAGTCTTAATTAATTATAATTAAACTAATTAACTCAGGAGCCATCTGGGCCCTTCATTTGCGCGCTGGTCAACGTTTTCAAACTCAGAATCAATCTCAGCCATCCTTTCCTTTGACTTTCAGTTTTATTTGTTTTTTTATTTCATTTTATTTCAATTAACTTGCATAATTATTTTAAAATAGAAAAAAATACATAAAAATTATGAAACTTTTGCCTCTGAGTTTTAATAATTTTTATGACACAAAAACATTTTTATTTTATTTTTTATCATTAAAAAAGTATTTTTAAATATTTAAAAGATTATTTTTAATTGATTAATGGGAATTAATTGATTAAAAATACTTTTAGGTATTTAAAAATTACAAAAAAATTCATGAAATGTTCTAAGACATTTAGAAACATTGTCCAACCTTCAAACCAAATTTCTTTTTTGATCTTGATGCATTTTAAGAATTTTTCATTGAATTAAATCATTTTTTATGCATTATTTTGATCATAAGTTCAAAAATTCATTTCTGCCTATTGGAGAAGGTTGAGACATTGATTCTTCTTGCATTGTGTCTTGTTTAGCATGTAGTTTCTAAGATAAAATGGCCATGATTTGATCTTGCATTTTCCAATTGTTTGGCATTTCTTTTGTTAAGAACCCTAAAAAACCCTAATAACTTGTAAAAATCATATCTTGAGTTTGGTTGAGAGTTGAGAGTCCCCCTTTGGACAGTGGTTCATTATAGGTTTAGGGTTTCTTTGGGTAGCATTTTCCATTTTTTATCTTAGGATTTGTTTCTGTTTTGGGTTTTTGTTTGATGTTTGATCCATGAACCCTAATTTGGGCTTTCTTTTGCATCCTCCTTGCATTCTCTTGCATAACTTGACTTGTCTTTGCATTTTGTGCATTCTTGTGATTCATTTGACATCTTAAGACATATAGAAAGCATGTTTGACCATTGCATTACATATTTGCCATGTCATTTGTCTTGTATGTTTCATAACATTTCATGCTTGTTCATGCTCCTTAGCTTGCATCATTTGTATTCATAATCTTGTATGAACATCTCCATGCCTTGTCTCATGTTTGCAGCACCTCATAGCATCATTTTCATCATCAACATGCTTCTGGTTTGGTCTAGCATCATGTCATTTCATTTCATTTAGCATTGCATTGCATTTCTTTCTAACATTTCAGGTGGTAAGTAAACTTGAGAAGTGAATTTGCCTTCACTCCTCATAACTTTTCTCTTCATTCTACCTTGCATCCATTGCTGCATTTATATATGTGTTTGAGTTTGAGCTTGCTCATTCTTTCTCCTCCCACTTTCTTTCTTCAAGTGACTTGACTTCTTGAATGAAGCAAGTTACTTTGCTTTCTCCTTGCTTCATTCATCTGCTTCCTGGTGGTTCTTCTGAAGATTGTTCTTGAAAACCTCACAAACCTTAGGATCATCCAAGCATGACAATGAATTAGGGTTTTGATTAGTCTCCCCTCTTAGTTTTACCTTTGTGTCTCTTTTGAGTCTTCTCTTCTCACCTCATAATCAGGGACTAAACCCTAAAGGCTTTAAGACTTTGTGATTAAGCTTATGCCTGCATCCTTCTTTTAGGATGGAGTGTATAACTTTAATCCTAAGTCTTGAACCCTTTATGTGTTTAAATCTCTTAATCAATTCACTTAATAATCATCAAGACATCACACTTGTAACTTGGGCCTTGCATTAGGGTTCTAATTCTTCCTTAAGTGGTTAAGAAGGACTAACCCTAGTGTTAATGGACAAGTCCCCCTCAAGTTGTCTTATAAACCCTAAAAATCACTTCATCATCATACCATCAATATGAAATCCACTTAATAAAGGCTTGTTTTGTCATGGGTTTAATCCCTAATCATGGATTAAGTTGAGGAGTCTTCCTCAGCTTAAACACTCTCATCTATCATCCTTCTTTTAGGATGGTGTAATGAGTCTGTTTAATCCTTGATTATGGCTTAACCTCATTACTCAACACTAAACAAAAACACCAAAAACATCTAAATAATCACAAGTAGGTTAATGATCTTAACCCTCTACCAAAAGGTGATTAAGTGTGAGAATCTGACTTCACACTTAAGGTATTCTCATTACCCCTAATCAGAGGGAAGATGTGATGAGTTTACTAAATCCATTGGTTTAGGCTTAAGCTCATTAACTTATGACAAACTTTCAAAAGCAATAAAAGACTGAAAACACCAAAAACAAACAATAATCGTCTCCTCCGGGATTCTTTTCTCATCTCATTCACTCACAAACGAGAACTCGCTTCTTCCGTCTAATGCAAGACAGTTAGCATCTGTGCCAGACAGATCATACACTTGAGCATAGGCAAGTAAGCAGTTCACAAGTCAATTCATCTTTCAATCTCTTTGGGTCGAACTACGGTGTTCTGACTTCCTCATTGCACGAGAGGATACGTAGGCATAACTTAACGGTTATCGAACAAAAGTCTCTGTACATTCCCCCTCCTTCCAGCAATTACTCTTTTAGCCTCATGATCTTGAGCATTTCACTCCTGTTCTTGAACTGACACTACCCCTTTAATACACAAATCTTTTAAGCGTGGATCCCGTCGAGTACGACGGACAATCTGGGTGCTAATACCTTCCCAGGTTGTAACCAACCCCCTTTCTCAGTCTCTCTGGTTCGCAACCGTCTTATCCATTCTTTTTCTAGGTCTATGCAGCATTGCCTTTCCTCCGGGATAAAAATGCCTAGCTGGCGACTCTATTCATTCTCCAGTGAGTTCACGGCTGTGTGTTCTCACTGTTCCCTTCGCCGACCGTTTTGCCTTTATTATGTTTGTTTCTAACTCTGTTGTGTCTCAGGAAATATTGCTCGCCGCCGGGTGTTCCCTCTCAACCGTACGCACCGGTACCCTACTCACAACAACCTTCCTGGTATCCAAATGGATCAAGTACAGCAGGACCTGACTGAGGTTAGAACTCAGATGGATAATGAAAGAGTGGAGATGAGGAACCAAATGGCTCAATTTATGACCGTGATGACTGGTTTGGCCCAGAGCCAAGAAAGGTTAAGGGCATTAGTAGAGAGACAAACTCCCGAAGGACCTCATCCTGGCACTGGAGGAACAAGTAATAATGAGGGAGGTCAGCCTCATGTTAACCCACCAGTATTTGGACCTCATCTAGATCCGGAAGTCAATATCCCAAGGAATGTACAGGGCAACACTGCTACAGGCAGGATCTTGCAAGAAGATCCTCAAGAGGAGCAGTTTACTGTAATGGGAGCTGGAGATGAAGTTTATGATAGGAGGTTTGATGAAATTGCTGAGAAGTTGAGATCTCTGGAGTCTCAAAATTCCTTAGGCTTCAATGTAATGGATATGGGGTTAGTGGATGGGGTGAGAATTCCCCACAAATTCAAACCCCCGTGCTTCGAGAAATACAATGGAACCTCCTGTCCACGAACTCACCTGCAGTCTTTTCTGGGGAGACTTAAAGCATATACCATGGATGAAAAACTGTGGATGTTTTACTTTGAAGATAGCTTGACTGGAGCTTCAAGAGAGTGGTATTCACACTTGACCAGAGCTACTATCAGATGCTGGAAGGACCTAGCTGGAGCTTTCATCAGACAGTACCAATACAATCTGGACATGGCTCCCAACAGGACCCTCCTAATGGTAATGTCTCAGTCCTCCAGAGAAAGCTTCAGGGAATATGCCCAGAGGTGGAGACAGCTTGCTGCTGCTGTCCAGCCACCCATGTCGGAAAGAGAAATGTCCGACATGTTCATGAATACCTTGCAAGGAACATATATTGACAGACTGGCTGCCTTTTCTTCCACCAGTTTTGCTGACGTAGTTATAGCTCGAGAAAGAATTGAAAGTCTATTAAAAATGGGCAAAATTTCTGATAATGGTGCAAGTTCGTCCAGTAATCCCAGGAAGCCTTTTGTGGGACCTCGAAGGACCGGTGAGACAAATGCCATTCATGCCAGCAGGGGCAGACCTCAGTATGTTCACAGATCAGTAGCAGCAGTCACCATTCCAGCTCCGATTCCTCAGCAATTAGCATATCAGCAACCACAACAACCACATTATCAACAGCAAGCCCATTATCTGCCACAGAGGACCTACAACAATAGCAACAGCAATCAACAACGACCCTTTCAGCAAAGACCATCACAGGCAAACAGGGTGATTGACCCTATCCCTATGCCTTATGCTGCCTTATTGCCACAACTCCTGAAACTCAACTTGGTTGAGTTAAGGACATTGGCACCACCAGATCCCTCCAATCTTCCAAGGAATTATGATGTCAACGCCAGATGTGCTTTCCACTCCAATGCACCTGGCCATAATACGGAAAAATGCAGGGCCTTGCAAATGAAAGTCCAAGATCTGGTGGATTCTAAAGCCCTCAACTTTGCACCCCCTCCAAATGTCAACAAGAATCCTATGCCTCATCATGGCGGGCTGAGGATTAATGCCATTGAGGAAGACAGACCATCTACCTTGATCACCAGTGTTGCACAAATTCGGACACCTCTGGTCGAAATTAAAGCTCAACTTCTAGAATGCCAGTTGTTTCCCGGGTGTGAGCTCGGTTGTGGGTATTGCAACATTGCAGTCAACGGGTGTGAAAATTTGAGAAGTGGCATAGATGGTCTTATTAAGGATGGAATCCTTCAAATCTCAACAACGGCGCCTACAAATCCAGCAATTCCTTTAACAACAGTTCCAGATTCTTCTACAACAGCAACAACAATCATTCCTACCGATTCATCACTATCATCAGCAATGGCTCCCTCCATCACTTCAACAGATCAAATGTCAACAACCATTTCTTCTACAACATCAGCATCCTTTTCATCGGCAGAATCTTCTACAACGCCAGCAAAAATTAATGAAGATATCTCCGCAGTCACAATCTATTACGACCCATCAAATATTCCTCCAAACAACAACTTTCAACAACAAACAGTGGCACCTCCTGCTAGGTCACCAGTCACCATTTACTACGATCCGCACACCATTACAGTACCCTCCTCTGCAGCAGTCAGTCCAGTTACTATTACGGTGCCTGGACCAGTTCCATATGAAAGCAGTAATGCCATACCTTGGCATTATGGCTCTGATCTTTACTGCAACGGGGAGAAAATCACTTTGGATTCTTCAACCACTTCTCCACAAATTGATAATGTTGGGGGAGGCGGAGGCTTCACCAGAAGAGGACGCCTTTTTTCCTCACAAGTGCAAAGACCTAATGCTGAAGCAGAAGCTGCTGCCAAAGCAAAAGGAAAGAGTGTGGTATCTGAAGAGCCAACTGTCAGAGAAACTCAGAAGACATCTTTTGAACAATATGTATACGAGTTTATGAGAATCATAAAGAGAAGTGATTACAAGGTGGTGGATAAGCTTCACCAAACTCCCTCAAAAATCTCCATATTATCCCTGTTGATGTGTTCTGAAGCTCACCGGAATGCATTATTAAAAGTCCTGCACGCAGCATACGTGCCAGAGGAGATCACTGTTAATCAGCTAGAAACCGTGGTAGCAAATGTCAATACCAGTCATGGGCTGGGCTTTACCAATGCTGACTTAACAACAGAGGGACGTAACCACAACAAGGCTTTACACATCACCCTAGAGTGCAAGGGTGCTGTTTTATCTCATGTATTGGTGGACACTGGGTCGTCACTCAATGTTCTACCAAAGAAAGCCTTAGTGAAGCTGGAGTATGATGGCTTGGCATTGCGTCCGAGTAATTTGGTGGTGAGAGCATTCGATGACTCTAAAAGATCAGTGCTCGGGGAGATTGATCTGCCTATGATGATTGGCCCGTAGACTTTTAAAATTACCTTCTATGTGATGGACATTCAGCCGGCCTACAGCTATTTGTTGGGTAGACCCTGGATCCATGCCGCTGGCGCTGTTACGTCTACCCTTCACCAGAAGCTGAAATTCGAGTGGGAAGGCCAGATCATCACCATCTGTGGGGAAGAAGACATCTTTGTTAGTCATCTGGCTACATACAAGTACATTGAAATGGATGGAGAAATCCATGAAACCATGAGCCAGGGGTTTGAGGCCTTGAACATTAATGAAGCATTTGCTGTACTGGGAACCTCCATAACGTCATATCAGCAAGCCCGGAAGGTTGTTGAAGAGGGTACTGCCCAAGGCTGGGGCAAGCTGTTGCCCGTGGAAAAGAAAGAAGACAGATTTGGTTTGGGTTACAAACCAACTCAACAAGATCAATCAGAGGCTGCCAAAGAGCCCAATTTTGTCAGCGGGGGAATGCTCACCCCGGATGCTGTGAACAATGTGGAAGACGAGGAGGAAAGCGACCGCAACCTGGAGAGCTGGATACGTCCAAGGTTCCCGGGGAGCCAAGTCCTTAACTGGTCTTCCCAGGAAATTATAAGGGTTACTCCTGCAGAGTAATTATTATTTCCTGTATTTTTAAGCATGCATCAAGTCTTGCATCTTGCCCAAGATGTCAAGACTCATTTTGTAATCGGGCCATCTTGTAATTTTGTGCAAATAGATCAATCAATGAATATCGGACATCTTTTGCAAACAAGTTTCTTTTTCGCTCACTGTCTTTTCATTTTTCTTTTTGTACAAAAAATAAAATGGCAATGTTTTTTTCAAAATAAATAACTTTATTTTCACTTTTTCTAAACAAGATTAAAATTGATCACTAAAATAAACAATCTAAACCCTTGCAGAGAGTGCCTTTCAGACTGCACCGACAACAACACAGCTATGACTTCGTACGACTTTGACAATCCAATCAATCAAGCCGATGAAGGGGTTGAAGAAGACTATGAGCTACCCGAAGAGCTAGCCAGGCTGTTAAGGAAAGAGGAGAAGGTAATCACTCCTCATCAGGAGGAAATTGAAACAATTAATCTTGGTACGGAAGAAGACGTGAAAGAGGTTAAGATCGGGGCCTGCTTACAAGACTCAGTGAAGGAGCAACTAATTGATATGCTTCGGGAGTATGTGGATGTCTTCGCTTGGTCTTATCAGGATATGCCAGAGTTGGACACCGATATTGTTATGCACAAGCTACCTTTGAAAGAAGACTGCCCACCGGTAAAACCGAAGTTGCACCGTACTCGCCCAGATATGGCAATGAAGATTAAAGAAGAGGTTCAAAAACAGTGGGACGCCGGATTCCTCGCTGTAACTAGTTACCCGCCGTGGGTTGCTAATATTGTACCTGTGCCTAAGAAGCACGACAAGGTGAGAATGTGTGTGGATTACCGGGACCTGAACAGAGCCAGCCCAAAAGATGACTTCCCTTTACCTCACATTGATGTATTGGTTGACAATACGGCTCAGTTCTCGGTGTTCTCCTTCATGGACGGATTTTCGGGGTACAATCAGATCAAAATGTCACCTGAAGACATGGAGAAGACAACCTTCATCACACCCTGGGGCATGTTCTGTTATAAAGTGATACCATTCGGACTGAAGAATGTTGGTGCAACTTATCAACGGGCTATGATGACATTATTCCATGACATGATCCACAAAGAAATTGAATGTTATGTGGATGACATGATTGCCAAGTCCCTCACAGAAGAAGACCACCTGGTGAATCTGTTGAAGTTATTCAAGCGTCTGAGGAAGTACCAACTGAAGCTAAACCCCAACAAATGCACATTTGGGGTGCGACCTGGTAAGCTGCTGGGATTTATTGTAAGTGAAAAGGGGATTGAAGTTGACCCTGATAAAGTCAAAGCCATTCAAGAAATGCCTGCACCTAAGACTGAAAAAGAAGTTCGGGGTTTCTTAGGTAGATTGAACTACATTTCAAGGTTCATATCTCACCTTACAGCAACCTGTGAACCTTTGTTTAAGCTGTTAAGAAAAGAACAAATGGTCAGGTGGAATGAAGGCTGCCAAAGGGCTTTTGACAAAATCAAGGAGTATTTACAAGAGCCTCCTATCCTTATGCCTCCAGTTGAAGGAAGACCTCTAATAATGTACTTGACGGTATTAGAAGAGTCAATGGGGTGTGTGCTGGGCCAGCATGACAAGTCTGGTCGAAAAGAGTATGCAATATACTACCTAAGCAAAAAGTTTACCGACTGTGAACAACGTTATTCACTGCTCGAGAAAACTTGTTGTGCTTTAGCGTGGGCTGCTTACCGACTAAGGCAGTATATGTTGACCCACACTACCTTATTGATCTCAAAGATGGACCCAGTTAAGTACATATTTGAGAAGCCAGCACTTACCGGGCGGGTTGCAAGATGGCAAATGATTCTTACAGAATACGACATTCAGTACACATCTCAGAAAGCCATCAAGGGCAGTGTATTGTCTGATTATCTTGCTGAGAAACCCATTGATGATTACCAGCCTATGAGATTTGACTTCCCTGATGAAGACATCATGTTCATAAAAGCAAGAGATCATGAAGAGCCTATTCACACTGAAGGGCCTGACCCAGAAGAAGAATGGACTATGATGTTCGATGGGGCTGTTAATATGAATGGTCGTGGTATTGGTGCAGTACTCATTACACCTAAAGGAGTTCACATGCCTTTCTCGGAAAAACTCACCTTTAACTGCACTAACAACGAAGCTGAATATGAAGCTTGTATTATGGGTCTTGAGGAGGCCATTGACCTTAGGATCAAGACTTTGACTGTGTTCGGAGATTCAGCTCTGGTAATTAATCAAACCAACAGCAAATGGTACACCCACCAAGATCATCTGATACCTTACCGGGATTATACAAGAAGGTTATTGACTTTCTTCACAACAGTTAAGCTTGAGTATATCCCTCGAGATGAAAATCAGTTTGCAAATGCTCTGGCTACCATTTCATCCATGATCAAAGTTCAAGCTGCCAACTTTGTGCCTCGGATATCAGTATCCAGACTTGACAGACCAGCATACGTGTTCTCAGCAAATGTTGTTAAAGATGATAAGCCTTGGTTCCATGATATCAAATGCTTCTTGGAGGATCAAACATTCCCCCTGAGGCATCATCCAATGATAAGAAGACTTTAAGAAGGCTAGCTGGTAGTTTCTTCTTAAATACTGATGGTTCCTTGTACAAGAGAAACTTTGATATGGTACTCCTCAGATGCGTTGATAGGACAGAGGCAGACTTGTTGATGCACGAGGTGCATGAAGGATCCTTTGGTACCCATGCAGGAGGACATGCAATGGCTAAAAAGTTGTTAAGATCAGGCTATTACTGGATCACAATGGATGCAGACTGTTGTGCTTATGCCAGAAAATGTCATAAATGCCAGATTTATGCGGATAAAGTTTATGTGCCTCCCAATCCTCTGAATGTAATGTCTTCACCCAGGCCCTTTGCCATGTGGGGCATTGATATGATTGGAAAGATTAAACCAACTGCTTCAAACGGCCACAGATTCATCCTGGTTGCTATTGACTATTTTACCAAGTGGGTTGAGGCAGCTTCCTATGCAAATGTTACAAGGCAAGTGGTAGCCCGATTCCTGAAGAGAGACATCATCTGTCGGTATGGAGTGCCCGAGCGAATCATTACTGATAATGGTTCCAATTTAAACAACAAAATGATGGCAGAACTGTGCCAGGACTTCAAGATCCAACACCACAATTCTTCTCCTTACAGGCCAAAGATGAATGGCGCTGTCGAGGCAGCTAATAAGAACATTAAGAAGATTGTGCAAAAGATGGTGGTTACTTACAAAGACTGGCATGAAATGCTACCATTTGCCTTGCATGGGTACCGCACGTCAATCAGAACATCCATTGGGGCAACACCGTATCAGCTTGTATATGGTATGGAGGCAGTCCTACCTGTTGAAGTTGAATTACCCTTCTTGCGGGTACTAATGGATGTTAAGCTAAATGAAGCGGAGTGGGTCCGATCCCGATACGAACAACTATGTCTGATTGAAGAGAAGAGGTTGGCTGCAATTTGTCATGGGCAGCTGTATCAGAAAAGAATGAAGAAAGCCTTCGATCAGAAAGTAAGGCTCCGAGAGTACCAAGTAGGAGATCTTGTGCTGAAAAGACTCCTCCCTCCTCATACAGACCACAGGGGCAAGTGGACTCCAAACTACGATGGCCCATTCATAGTAAAGAAAGTTTTCTCTGGTGGAGCACTGATGCTCAGTACTATGGATGGTGAAGACTTCCTGTCCCCTGTGAATTCAGATGCAGTTAAAAAATACTTCGCATAAAATGACCCGCTGGACATAAAAACAGAATGTCAGTCCAGGAAAAAATAGGGCATCCCGGCGAGTCAAAAATAGAATAAAAGACTCGGGCAAAAAATAAGGGAAAATAAAATAAAAAAAATGTACACCTGCTGAGTTGAAAAGCCGCCTTGGACAACTCAGGCAAAAATGGGTATCCCGGTGGATTGAAAACTCGAAAGGGCGATTCACGCAAAATAAGGGAATAAGCGAACAACTGCATTTTGAATTCATCTGTATCACTTACAACATGGAAAACTTCGAAGGGTTAGAGCATTCGGTCAGAATCATCCTTCTTCAGAAAGCAAGACGAGAAGAACGTCAAATGTCATACAAGTCATAGCAAAAGGGAAAGCTCCATGAAGCGTCATCAACATTGCCACTGTCTTTTTACTTCAATTTGTAATGATTTCCTCATTTCTGGGGATCCGTTTCTTTGACTGTATCTTGCCAATTCAGGGCACGTAAATTAATAAAATCAGATCTTCAGTCATGTTTCGTCTCGTACATTTTATTTTCGTTTGCAAAAATGTCCGATGTCTTTAAGATATTGATTCGCATAAATACAGATGCTTCCTTTCTAAAGAATACATGCTTACAGGAAATATGTTTGCTCCTAGGATTGCCTAAAACTCATATGACGGAATCCAATAAGGAATATCTCGAGATGCTTGTACGTTTCTGTGTCTTTACAGGACTGCAGGTATCCAAAGCACAACATGGGGCATGAAGGCTTCTCCCTAGAAAGCTGTCAAATCATTATCTACTCAGTCTATCTTCCGATTAGCACCGGAGGTGTTTTCTCCCCAGCTGAGTTTCCAGTCATCATTCCTCCTCATCCAAAGTGCAAAGACCAGGAACCATCTCCCTACAGAGTTTCAGCCTCTATCCAGAGAAGCAATGTCTAAAGATCGCACAACAGAGTGACGAAAGCTTCTACAAACCCCAGCTGGGTCCCTCATTACTAAGAAAGATCTATCAGTGATCTATTTCCCCAAGCAGAGTCATATATGCCAGATCTACCAATGATCCTATCCCCAGCTGGGAAACCCACTTCAAGCAGATCAGCCAAAGATCTCCACAGCAGCGGGATCCGAATCCCAGATCGGTATCTTTGCATAATCATAGCATTCGCATCATATTTTCCCCACAAAGCGTAGCATTCCGTCTAATACGGAGCATTACGGCAAAAATCAAACATATTGCATAATCATAGGCCATGTGTCGAATTGAACACTTGTAAAAAAAATGACCATCCATCAGACAATATGCAGAATATTTCCCAAACTCCCCACCAGAAAGCCAAAATATTACACCCACAAATACAACAAACAGATGCTTTCTGACACTCGTCTGTGCCATATCCCCAGCGGAAAGCCAAAGCGTCCCCTTTGCACTCACAGCACATGTGTACATGTTTATACAGTTCCCTGACACCCGTCCATGTCACCCCCCAGCATAGTTGCCTAAACACTTTGAAAATCAAGTACTTGTTTATAATACACTTTTTCTGGCACTCGTCCGTGTCATGCTTTCCCTAGCAAGTCAAATACTCGTCTGTGTCTCACTCATCACTCTTTACTCATACAGATACTCGTCCATATCTTATGCATGCCACCTGAATTCTCTTAGAATCAACACTCATCCGTGTTCCTTGTTAATCGGTTGATACTTGTCTGTATCATCATCTCTGAACATGCGTCAAGCGTTTGTTTCTACTGATACTCGTCTGTATCATGGTCTTAAGGATGCTCGTCCGCACCTTTAATCTATGCACCGCGTCAAACACTTATGTCTTTTTGAATTTAGACACTCGTCTGTGTCTACTATTCTCCAGAAGAATCCCAGCAAATCCCAGTTGAATTATTTCCTTTCTATCTGACATTCGTCCTATGTCATGATACCTTTCGGCAGCCGTACCCTGCCAGGTGATCGTCCCTCACCTTTTTGATGATCGTCCTTCATCACCCCCAGTAGAGTCTCTATTCATTAGAACCCCTTCTTATCCGACATTCGTCCTATGTCGTGATATTCAGAGCAGCCGTCCCCTGCTAGGTGATCGTCCTTCACCTCTTGATGATCGTCCTTCATCATTATTATCCGATGGCCGTCCCCATCGTTGATCCTATTATCTGGCATTCATCCTATGTCATGATAAACCCTGAGAGCAGTCGTACCCTGCTAGGTGATCGTCCTTCACCTCTTGATGATCGTCCTTCATCATGCTTATCCGATGGTCGTCCCCATCGTCGACCTTTTATCCGACATTCGTCCTATGTCGTGATGCTTTTGGCAACCGTACCTTGCCAGGTGATCGTCCTTCACCTTAGATGACCTTTCCTCATCTTATATCCCCAGCAGAGCAGCCGTCCCCTACCAGGTGATCGTCCTTAACCTTTGATGACTGTACCTCATCATCTTTTTCATTTATGCCTTGAACTTGATGGTCGTCCCCACCATTCACCGGTAATACCCAGAAAGTTTTATTTCTTTACTTGATGGTCGTCCCCATCATAATCTCTTATATCCCCAGCTTGTCGGCCGTCCTCGTCATTGCTTTATTTCCCGCATTTTCCCCAGCATGTCGGCCGTCCCCGTCATTGCTGTATCCCCAGCAGTCGTCCGCTGCTCGACGGTCGTCCTCCGTCGCCCGCACTTTATAAACATACTTTATTTTCTTTTACAATCTATATCCCTTTTCTTCTTCATTCAGTGAGTGCAAATTTTGGACTGTCTTCGGTATTCAACCACAAGTTACCTTGTTTGCCTGTTAAGCCGATGCTTACATCCTGCACAGCTAACTCATGCTTGAATAGGGGCAGCTGTAAACACCCCAAATTTTCCCTCACTCATTTCACCATGGCTTGTGATATTTTCATGTGCATAAGTTCAACAATATCATCCCATATTGCATTTTTTGCTTCACTGCATTGTTTCTAAGTCATCTGCATCTAGGGTTTGTGATCTGAACCATCCCTGAGCCATCTGAGCCACTCTAAAGGTCTTCAATCACTTCAAAAGGGTCTATGTATGTTCAAGCATCATATTATATCCTCTCAAGACCAAAGAAGTCAAAGAATCACAAGAACTGAGAATGGCATGGAAGCAGAGCCAGGCTTAACTACACAGATGACCTAAAATTAGGGTTTTGGTTTCAAAGGCCATAACTCCAAATTTTTTGGTCATTCTTGTTTCTATTGGTCTCTATATGGTATAAGGATCATGCATATCAATTTTCATGAAGAAATTCCATGGGGAAGGCATCTGATCAAGGGATGACTTCTTGAGCAAGTCAGTGCAAAATCAGGGCATCTGAGGCCCCCAATGACCCAACCAAAGGTTTTTCTCCATCATTTTGAATATGTATGATCTTTATTTGATCATAGAAGATTTTAGAAGTTCACAAAATTGAAGAATTTCAAGCCATTTGCAAAGTTGTCTTTTTGGGAAAGTGACTTGTAATGTAAACTTGCTATTTTGGGAAAGTTTTTCAACCTCCTCAAATTGATTCAAAAATGCTTCAAATGAGAAAACTTTGGTCATGAAAGTTGTAGAATGGATCTTCCCATTTTCAAAAAGTACAATAACTCATTCTAATTCATTTTGGATCAAAAGTTATGGTTTGTCAAAGTTGGACAAAATCACATAATTTCAAGTTTTACACCAAAAAGGAAAAGTTGCAAAACCTCATGCCAAGGCAAAATGTGACTTCAAATGGACTTCTATGCATCACACAAACATGAACCATGACCTAAAAATCAGAATGCACCAAAGAATCTCCAAGTTTCATGACTTGTGCATTAAGAAACTTCAAAAGGGCCAAACTTTGTGAAAATTGCAAAACCTCACACAAACCCTAATCCACTTGCTGCATTGCCTCAAATTCATTTCCATGGACTACCTTGATTCAAGCTGCAACAGACATGCCCTTGTACCTTGACTAAAATAGCCCATACCTTCTCTTACACAAAAAGTTGACTTTATGCAAAATGTCCCATACCAATCAAGCTAGGCCAGCAACAACTCTCTGACCTATCCAAGCTTGATACATGGACAAAATGAGACTCAACACATAACACAACACAACCTGAAACATCCCACAAGCCAGCATCCTCAAAACTCACCTCTTATGCATTTTCATTCGAATCCCTCCATACAAGCCACAAACATCAAAACAAACTTCATAGAACCACTCAATATGATCCTCTGATCATTTCCCAACCATCAATTTGCCCTGAAAAGCCCACAAACAAAAACACGATTTTTCACTTCCCTTCAACAGAACTTCATCAAACTCTTAAACCAGCCACATTAAACTCCAACCAAGCATTGCAAGCTTCTCAGGAGGTTCATTAGAGGTGCTTTGGATCAAAGAAGCAGCCAGAGAGTTCCAAAGATCAAAGTTCCAGTTCAGGTGAGCTCAAGAACTTTTTTTTTCCAGAAACTTGTTTTTAAGTTACTAAATGATTCTTTATGCTTCACTGATCATGTTGATGTGTTTTGTTTTGAAAATGGTTGAGAAATGAGTATGTATTCGTGTTCTGAATTTTTTTGACCTAAAACTGTTTTGATTCGATTCTCACTATTGATGTGTTTTAAATGTTGTTTGTTGGTTGATTCTTGATGTATGATGTATGGGGATCATTTCTGGGCAGAGAGATTGGATTTTAGAAGCCTAGGGAAGAAGTTAGCAATTTTCAGGGAGGGGTGTGGCCGGAGAAGATGACCGGAGGTCATTTCCGGCCACCTGAAAGTCATTAGTTCATTAATTACGTTTAGGGTTTAGTTTGAATGTGGACCATGGATTCAGTTGACCAGGGTTGACTCCCGCGCGTTTGAATGGACCAGATCCTTCATTAAAACCCTAATCATAATTTATTAAATTAATTAATCAGGTTTAATTTAATCCAGCCAGTTCAAATGTAGACCGTCCAGATGCGCGCGGGTCAATTCCCTCCATTTCCCTTTGAATCACAGCCATGGATCTTGCATACTTCTCATATTTTCATTTTTTATTCATTTATTTTGTATTTAATTTGTACGAATTATTTAAAATAGCAAATCACATTTAAAAATTCTGAAATTTTTTGTCAAGCATTCCATTAATTTTCAGAACCCAAAAATATTTTTATTTTTATTTTTTGCATTAAAAATTATTTTTAAATCATTTAAATGTTTATTTTTAATTGGTTAATGGAAATTAATTAATTAAAAATGCATTTAGGTATTTAAAAATCACAAAAAAATTCACATTGCATTTTAAAACATTTAGAAACATTATCAAACTCTCAAAACAAATTTCTTTTTGGTTCTTGATGCATTTTAACAATTTTCATTGGAATTAAATTCATTTAAGGGCAATATTTTGGTTCAAACTTTGAAAAATCCATTCTGCCTAACCCTTGAGAGTTTGATGATGGTTCTTCTGGCATTGCATCCTCTATAGCATGTAGTTTATAGGATAAAATTGGTTTGAACTTATCTTGCATTTTCAATTTGTTTTGTATTTTTCATTGTGAGGTATCCCAAAACCCTAGTTGACTTGAGAAATTCATAACTTGCACTAGCTTAAGTGTTAGGTCCCCTCCTTTGGGAAGTGAACTTGTGTAGGGTTAGGGTTCCTTTGATCCCATTTTCAATTTTTTGTCACATCATTTGCTTATGGTTTTGAATTTTTGCATTGCATGTTGTATGTAAACCCTAATTTATGCCTTCCCTTGCATCCCTCTCTCATTTGCTTGCATTCAAAAACTTGCCATGACATTTTGTGCATCCATATGATCCATAAGACATATTAGGACATATTAGAATCATGATTGATCATTGCATCATCCATTTTCCATATTATGCATCCATTGCATTTCATAAGTTTTCATGAACTTTCATGCTTCCTTTCATGTCTCATTTGCATCTTCATCACTTGTATGATCATCCTCATCTCATGACATCCATTTGTATCATCTTTTAGCATCATTTACATCATGTTTATGCTTCTGACTTTGGTTTGCATCATGACATTTCATCTCATTTGCATTGCATTTCATTTCTTTTGCTAACTTTCCAGGTGGTAAGTTGTTTTGAGAAGTGAATTTGCCTTCACTTCTCACAATATCTTCTCATCTCTCTGGCATCTTTGCTGCATTTTATCTTTGTATTAGAGTGAGCTTGCTCATTCATGTTCATCTCTTACCTTCTTTCTTCAGGCAACTTGCCTTCTTAAGTGAAGCAAGTTGTCTTGCTTCTCTCTGCTCGTTCCTCATTTCATCAGCTTCTCTCCCTGGTGGCTCTTAGAAGACTTCTTTCTCTCTTAAGCCTCACAAACCCTAGGATCTCCAAGTATGATAATAATTAGGGTTTGATTAGTCCCCCATTTATATTTTACCTTTGTGTCATCTTTGAGTCTTCTCTTCTCACCTCATAATCCAGGACTAAACCCTAAAGGCTTTAAGGCTTTGTGATTAAGCTTATGCCTGCATCCTTCTATTAGGATGGAGTGTATAACTCTAATCCTAAATGTTAAACCCTTAATGTGTTTAAATCCTTTATTCAATCCACTTAATAATCATCAAAATATCAAGCTTGTAACTTGGGCCTTACATTAGGGTTCTAATTCTTCCTTAATTGGTTATGAAGGACTAACCCTAGGGTTAATGGACAAGTCCCCCTCAAGTTGTCTTACAAACCATAAAACTCACTTCTTAATCTCATCATTAACTAAAATCCACTTTAATAAAGGCTTTGTTTTGTCATGAGGTTAATCCCTAATCATGGATTAAGTTGAGGAGCCTTCCTCAGCTTAAATGCTCTCATCTATTATCCTTCTATTAGGATGGTGTAATGGGTCCATTAAATCCCTGATTATGGCTTAATCTCATTACTCAACACTAAACAAAAATACCAAAAACATCTAAATAAAAACAAGTAGGTTAATGATCTTAATCCTACATCATGGTGATTAAGTATGAGGTGCTTACTTCATACTTAAGGTATTCTCATTACCCCTAAACAGAGGGAGGATGTGATGAGTTTACTAACCCTTGGTTTAGGCTTAAGCTCATTAACTTATGACAAACCCCAAAAAGCAATAAAAGATTGAAAACACCAAAAGCAAACAATAATCGTCTCCTCCGGGATTTTTTTCTCATCTCATTCACTCACAAACGAGAACTCGCTTCTTCCATCTAATACAAGACAGTTTGCACCTGAGCCAGACAGGTCATACACTTGAGCATAGACAAGCAGGCAGTTCACAAGTCAATTTACCTTTCAGTCTCTTTGAGTCGAACTACGGTGTTCTGACTTCCTCATTGCACGAGAGGATACGTAGGCATAACTTAACAGTTATCGAACAAAAGTCTCTGTACATTCCCCCTCTTTCCAACATTATCATTTAAGCCTCATAGTCTTGAGCTTCATACTCCTGTCCTTACACTGACACTTCTCTTATACACTACACACTTCTCTTACACTGACACCTGCATTCTTTTTCAGCTTTGATACACAAATTGCACAGACACTACCCCTTTAAAACACCAATCCTTTAAGCGTGGATCCCATCGAGTACGGCGGACAATCTGGGTGCTAATACCTTCCCAGGTTGTAACCAACCCCCTGTCTCAGTCTCTCTGGTTCGCAACCGTCTTATCCATATCTTTTCTTAGGTTTATGCAGCATTACCTTTCCTTCGGGATAAAAACTCTATTCATTTCTCCTCTTTCACCGACCGTTCGCGTCTGTACCCCATTTGACTTAGCCTCATTTGGTGGGAGCGACAGTAGGTTACTCTGATTCTGATTTTGCTGGCTGCAAATCAGATAGGAAAAGCACTAGTGGTACATGTCATCTATTTTCAAATTCTTTAATAAGTTGGCATAGCAAAAAGCAAGTATCTGTGGCGTTGTCTACTGCAGAGGCTGAGTATGTTGCAGCCGGTAGCTGTTGCGCTCAAATTTTGTGGCTAAGACAACAACTACAAGATTTTGATATTCAACTTAAACGTATTCCAATAAAGTGTGACAACACTAGTGCCATTAATCTCACTAAGAATCCTGTTTTACACTCACGCACCAAACATATAGAGATTAGACATCACTTCCTTCGCGATCATGTTGAAAAAGGAGATGTTGTTTTTGAGCATGTTGATACTAAAAATCAACTTGCTGACATTTTCACTAAACCATTGGCAACTGAACCATTCTTCAACATTTGTCGTGAATTAGGGATTCTTGATCTCTCCGCATTGGTGTCTTAAGTTTGTTTGATCTAGTTTATATTTATCTCATCGTGTTTACTGAGATCTGAATGTAGACTTCACTCGTACTTCATGAGATTACTACGACGGAGGTAATATTGTTCCTCTCTACATCTTGTTGATATTGTGTGATAAATGTATGTTTGAGCAATTATTTCTCGCTTATATGTACTTCTTTACATATGATTGTTTGAGCATTAATAATTAGTTTGTAAAGTATTCTTAAGCATCATTAAAATGTTATGATTCACTCTGCATTCTGCATTAATTTTTTTTTATAAGTCTCATGTATTGATACATAAGGTCTATGTATCGATGCATATTCATTTTGTGTCGATACATGTTCAATTTCTTTAAAAATTGTCAAAATTATTACAGTATGTATCGATACATTCGTGGTTTGTATCGATACATAACATCTTGAAAATCCAAAATTTCACAACATGAATCGATGCATACGATTATGTATCGATGCATACTGTTATAAAATCCTTTTCTTTTTTTTGTATCGACACATCAGCATCAGTTATGACATTTGCATCAGTCATAATCTCTATTTTATCTCCTTCTTCATTCCATTTGCATCATTAACGATTAAATAACCCTAACACCACAAAACCCCTTTTCTTCCAAAACCCTAACTTCATAATCATGCCTCCAAGAGTCATGCTTCCTAGAGCAAAAGGTAGAGGTAAAGGGAAAGAACCTGTTGAGGCTTCACACCAAGCTCCGCCTGCTCCAGAAATTCCTCCCACTGGGTCATCCATTCTCCATCCTGCCATTGCTGAAGAGTTTGAGGTTTCCTTCAAGACAAGGTTAGTCATGAAACCCCATGTCTTCAATACTCAAGATGTGCGTACTCTATGCTTAGATGAAGTTGCTGATTTGATTGACGCACAAAAACTTGGGTCCTTTTTAACTGTTAATGATGACTATCATGAGGACTTCATTCGTGCTTTTTATGCGGGTGTGAAATCTGGTAAAGGGTACATGTTCAAGTGCTCTATTAGAACAAGGACTTATTTTTTTGAGGCTGGTGATTGGAACAAGGTGTTCCAAATGCCATCCCCGACGCCTGAGTTGCAGATGTGGCATGATCAGAAATTTGAAACTAAGTTTAATCTGAAGGAATATTGTGCATCTATTTCAAAACTAGAAAGGCCTCTAGGTGATGATGAGCATTTAACTTCTGGAATGATTAAGAGTGTCCCCAGAATTTTGCATTAGAATCTCTCGCATATTTTACGTCCGAGGTCCGGTGGGCACTCTAGATTGGATAAGCCAGACATACATCTCTTGTATATTCTGCAGAAGAAGATTCCGTTGAATTGGCCCAATTATTTTGTGAAGCGTATTTTTCTTACAAGACATAGTTCGAAGAAAACCACTCTTGCTTATCCTGCACAGATTATGAGGATCATTAAGTTCTGGAAGGTGGTCGTACCCCCTATTCCTCTCTTATCTTCATCTACTATTCAAGAATTCAATAGTGCTACTCTTTCTCATATGGGATATAGGTGGGACACAGAGCGTCGATGCTATTACTTCTTTGAACGCAACTCTAGAACCAGAATTTATAACTTTGATACACCTTCTGAACAGATTTTTGTTGCTGAAGAACAAAGAGATGAAGATATGGAGGATGTAAATGAAGAAAATCCCCCTGAAGCAAATGTCAAACTGCTTGGGGTGAGTGGGTGCCACAAAGGTGGTCTCCTACTAACTATGAACCGGTTCCTCCATCTGTTCCACCAACATCATCTACTACTCCTCCTGCATATCTAACTCAAATGTTTGAGCAAATGGAAATTGCCAATAATGCCCGACATGAAGAAGCCCGTGCGTGGCATGTACAACAAATGGAGTGACACAACGAGCACCGGGAGTGGCATGATGAACACACTAGGATGTATCATAACCAACACTCATGGCACACAAACTTGGTCAAGTGGCATCAAGTCTTCTACAATGAGATGTCCGGTTTCATGGATGATTGTCGTGCACATCTGGGTATTATGGAAATATTCAGAAGCACCGAGGTTCAGAATCGGTTCAGGAATTACAACTTCATGGGGAAAAATCCTGATGAGATGCCTCCTCCACCTCCTCCTCCAAGTTTCAGAGACCCCGATAGAGATGATGCGGAGTCCTGTGGTGGATACAATCCTCACTAAGGCTGCATTTCATAATTGCATTACATGATTTCCTTTTTCCTTGTTGCTTAAGTTTTTTTTGATTTTATGTTTAAACATTGTATGCGTTTGGTTTGCTTTTGTAATTCTTAACTCTACTAGACCAATTAAATGCCTATGCTTGTTTGTTGTTTACGATTAATTGGTTTGCCCTTTATGTTTCACTCTTTGTGAGTGATTAGCTTATATATCTTCTTATTGCTGAATATTGCTTCGCCTATACAATTTTTTTTGATGTTGACAAAGGGGGAGAAAGGCTTGAGTGTAAAAAATGACAGCATGCACAAACTCAGGGGGAGTGGTTCTCACACTTCTGCAAAAATTTGCCATCATCAAAAAGGGGGAGTTTGTGAGCAACTCTTTAGTTTTGTATGATAGTAAATTTTATGCGTTTGTGCTTTTAACATACACTTTGTATTGATACACTTTGTATGCATTGCAAGCTTTTAACACATGTCTTGTTTTAAACAAAAATTTGACTTTTGCTTCTGTATGTATCGATTCATTCTCAAGATGTATCGATACATAATTTCCTTGAAGTTCTGAATTAAGTTAAATGCATCGATACATTCTCAATATGCATCGATACATGCTGTAGGTATGCGTCTGTGATATCTGCTATGTATCGATACATTCGCAACATGCATCGATACATGCTGTAGATATGATTCTGGAATTTCTGCTATGTATCGATACATTCGCAACATGCATCGATTCATTATGTTTTCATTTCTCTGTTTCTTTTGCATTGGTTCAGTATGTATCGATTCATTCCATTATGTATTGATACATAACAGTGTAAAAACCATCATGTATCGATACAATCACACTTTGTATCGATGCATTAATCTGTTTCTATTCTAACAGACTTTGTCAAGTATATATATGTTTCTGTTAGTGCAGTGAAGCTTAGCAAAATTGAAAAGTGAATTCAAGGTCAAGAAAATTGAAGAACACAATCAAGAAAAGAATTTTTTGGGTGTGCATTCAATTGTGAGCAGGGTTGAAACCTAAGAGAAAATTCATCTTCATCAACTTCTCAATTACTTTGATTCAAGAACATCAACACATCATCATTGTTGTCCTGTGAATTAGAGGATCAAGAGATAACGTTCAGCAGAACGATCGATGATCTAGCTGAGTTGAAGAGTGAAAGAAGGTTTCAAGGAAAAACCATCTGGTTTGTCCTTCAAGAACGGGTGTGTTCTTGAAGGCTTGTTAGTCACGTTTACAAAACAGATTCAGCCGCAGCGTAAGGTTTGGAAATTGGGAGATTTCGCAAATAGATCGTGGAACCGGTGAATTGTTTGTATTACTTGCAAGGGAATCTTGATTTGGCTCAGATCAAGTGAAGGTTTATACAATAGGAAGATCTAGGTGTATAGATTTCTGGTTTTTGTATAGCAACCTTGTAAACGACAATTTCAGCAATATCGATATAAAAGTTCTCAATTTCGGTTTGAAATTGAGAGGGAGACGTACCCACACGCGAGGACGAACGTTGGGAACTTCCTTACCAAATCTATGTGTATTGTATTCCTTCTCCATCTCTATTTACGTTTTTAATCGGTTTTGATTCATTGGAAATATTTTTTGTGATAGGTGCATTCAATACTTTTACAGCTTGTGTGTTTAAGTCTTTAACATCTCAATTGCAAATCCAGCATTTTATCACATGTCCGGTCTTCTAGTGGCTGGTCCAGAATAGACGAAAGTCGATTAGGGACCGTGTTTTTCCGCTAATCTTTAAAAACTCTGAAAAATCTTTTAAAACCTTGTTAACAAGGAGGTGATCCATTCACCCCCCTCTAGATCACTAGCCACAACGTCTAACATTTGACGTAATGGATATGGGGCTGGTAGATGGGGTGATGATTCCCCACAAATTCAAACCCCCATGCTTTGAAAAATATAATGGTACCTCTTGCCCGCGTACTCATCTGCAATCCTTCTTAGGGAGACTCAAGGCTTATACCATGGACGAGAAGTTATGGATGTTCTATTTTGAGGACAGCCTGACTGGAGCATCAAGAGAATGGTATTCGCATCTGACAAGGGCCACTATAAGATGTTGGAAAGACATGGCCGAAGCCTTTATCCGGCAATATCAGTACAACCTAGACATGGCCCCTAATAGAACTCTTCTAATGGGCATGTCTCAGTCTTCAAGGGAAAGCTTTTGGGATTATGCTCAGAGGTGGAGACAGCTTGCTGCTGCTGTCCAGCCACCCATGTTTGAAAGAGAAATGGATGACATGTTTATGTACACCTTGCAGGGAACTTATATTGATAGACTTGCCGCTTTCTCTTCCACCAGTTTTGCCGATGTAGTTATAGCTGGTGAGAGAATTGAGAGTCTTTTGAAGATGGGCAAAATCTCCGACAATGGTGCAAGTTCCTCAAACAACCCCAAAAAACCTTTTTCAGGGCCCCGAAGGGCAGGTGAAACAAATGCTATCCACGCAGGCCGGGGCAGACCCCAATATTCTCACAGATCAATAGCAGCTGTTACCATCCCGGCTCCCGCTCCACAACAACCACTTTTTCCTCAACAACAACAACAACAACATCATTATCAGCAACAATCTCATTTTCCGCAACAAAGAACTTACAACAATAACAACAACAACCAACAGCAGCGCCCCTTTCAACTGAGACCATCTTAGGAAAATAGGGTGATTGACCCTATTCCTATGCCTTATGCTGCTTTACTGCCACAACTCCTGAAGCTTAACCTGGTTGAGTTAAGGACGTTGGCTTCACCAGATCCTCTTAATCTCTTGAAGAATTATGATGCTAATGCAAGGTGTGCCTTTCATTCCAACGCACTTGGTCACAATACCGAGAAATGTAGAGCCTTGCAAATGAAGGTTCAGGATTTGGTCGATTCCAAAGCTCTCAATTTCACACCTCCCCCGAATGTTAACAGAAATCCTATGCCTAATCATGGTGGGCCCAAGATCAATGCCATAGAAGAGGACCAACCATCTGCACTAATTGATAATGTGGCACAGATTCAAACACCGTTGGCAGAAGTCAAAGCGCACCTCTTAAAATGCCAGGTGTTCCCAGGCTGTGAGGCCTGCTGCGAATTGTGCAAGACTACTATTAATGGTTGTGAGAGGCTAAGGTTTGGCATAGATTGCCTTATCACAGATGGGATTTTGCAAATTACCACAACGGCTCCTTCAGCATCAACAACTCTTTCTTCAGCAACAATGGATTCTCCTTCAACATCAACAATTCTTTCTTCGGCAACAATAGATCCTCCTACAACAGCAACAACTATCATTCCCACTGATTCATCCACAACTCCGGCAATCACTCTGTCCATTATTTCAATAGATCAGAGTTCAGCAACATTTACTTCTACAACATCAGCACCCATTTTATCAACGGAAACACCTACAACACCAACAAACATTAATGAAGATGTCTCAATGGTCACGATCTACTATGACCCAACAAATATTCATCCCAACAATAATTTCCAACAACAAACTACAACACCTACTGTCTGATCTCCAGTCACAATCTACTACGACCCGCATACTATCACAGTTCCTTCCGCTGCAGCAATCAGTCTGGTTACCATTACGGTGCCAGGACCCGTTCCTTATGAAAGCAGTAATGCCATTCCTTGGCACTACGACTCTGATCTCTACTGCGACGGGAAGAAAATCACCCTAGATTCATCAACCTCTTCACCACAAGTAGACAATGTTGGGGGAGGCGGAGGCTTCACCAGAAGCGGACACCTTTTTGCCTCACAAACACCGAGACCCAATGCTGAAGCAGAGGCTGCTGCTAAGGCAAAAGGAAAGAATGTGGTGCTTGAAGAGCCAACTGTTAAAGAAACTCCGAAGACGTCTTTTGAACAAGAAGTGGACAAGTTCATGAGAATAATCAAAAAGAGTGATTAAAAGTGGTGGACCAGCTTCTTCAGACACCCTCCAAAATCTCTATATTATCATTGCTAATGTATTCTGAAGCCCATAGGAATGCACTGTTGAGAGTCCTGCACGCAGCCTACGTGCCAGAAGAGATTACGGTTAATCAGCTGGAAACAGTGGTTGCAAATGTTAACACTAGTCATGGACTGGGCTTCACAAATGCTGATTTAACAACGAAAAGACACAATCATAACAAGGCTTTACATATCACCTTAGAATGCAAAGGTGATGTTCTTTCTCATGTGCTGGTAGACACTAGGTCCTCACTCAATGTCCTCCCAAAGAAAGCCTTGGAGAGATTGATTTACCTGTGTTGATTGGCCCACAAACCTTTAAAACTACCTTCTTCGTGATGGACATACAGCCGGCCTACAGCTGTTTGTTGGGTAGACCATGGATTCACGCCACTGGTGTTGTTACATCTACCCTTCATCAGAAGTTAAAATTTGAGTGGGAAGGCCAGATCATCACAATCTATGGGGAGGAAGACATTTTCGTTAGCCAGCTGGCTACTTACAAGTATATAGAGATGGATGGAAAGATCCATGAGACAATGGGTCAGGGGTTTGAGGCCCTTAATATCAATGAAGCAACTGCTGTGTATGGAACTTCCATCACTTTATATCAACAGGCCCGAAAGGTTGTTGAGGAGGGTACCGCTCAAGGCTGGGGCAAGTTGCTGCCAGTAGAAAAGAAAGAAGACAGATTCGGGTTGGGTTACAGACCAACTCGACAAGATTAACCAGAGGCTGCAACAGAGCCCAAATTTGTCAGCGGGGGAATGTTTACCCCAAATGCTGTGGACAGTCTGGAAGACGAGGAAGAAGACGAACGCAACCTGGAAAGCTGGATACATCCAAGGATCCCGGGGAACCAAGTCTCTAACTGGTCTTCCCAGGAAATTATAAGAGTTACTCCTGCAGAGTAATTATTATTTCCTGTCTTTTAAGAATGCATCAAGTCCTGCATCTTGCCCAAGGTGTCAGGACTCATTTTGTAATCGGGCCATCTTGTATTTTGTGCAAATGATCAATTAATGAATATCAGGACATCTTTTTGCAAACAAGTCTCTTTTTCCGCTCACTGTTTTTCCTTTTTATTTTTTGTACAAAACAATAAAATGGCAATGTTTTCAAAATAACAAATTCATTTTCACTTTTTCTAAACAAGATAAAACTGATCGCTAAAATGGACAAATCTAAACCCTTGCAGAGAGTGCCCTCCAGACTGCACCGACAACGACACTGCTATGACTTCGTATGACTTCGACAATCTGATTAATCAAGTCGATGAAGGGGTTGAAGAAGATTATGAGCTACCTGAAGAACTAGCCTGACTGTTAAGGCAAGAGGAGAAGGTTATCACTCCTCATCAGGAAGAAGTTGAGACAGTTAATCTTGGTACCGAAGAAGACTTGAAAGAAGTGAAGATCAGGGCCCATCTGCAAGATTCAGTGAAGAAACAACTTATTGACATGCTGCGAGAGTACGTTGATGTCTTTTCTTGGTCCTACCAAGACATGCCAGGTCTGGATACCGACATTGTTATGCACAAGCTGCCACTAAAAGAAGATTGTCCTCCAGTAAAACAGAAGTTGCGCCGTACTTGTCCGGATATGGCCATGAAGATAAAAGAAGAGGTACAAAACAGTGGGACGCTGGTTTCCTTGCTGTGACTAATTACCCGCCGTGGGTTGCTAACATTGTACTTGTGCCTAAGAAGGATGGAAAAGTACGGATGTGTGTGGATTACCGGGATCTGAATAGAGCTAGCCCGAAAGATGACTTCCCATTACCTCACATTGATGTATTGGTCGACAACACGTCTCAGTTCTCGGTATTGTCCTTCATGGATGGATTTTCAGGATATAATCAGATCAAGATGTCACCTGAAGACATGGAGAAGACAACTTTCATCACACCCTGGGGCACATTCTGCTACAAGGTAATGCCATTTGGACTGAAGAATGCTGGTGCCACTTATCAACGGGCTATGGTAACATTATTCCACGACATGATCCACAAAGAAATTGAATGTTATGTGGATGACATGATTGCCAAGTCCCTCACAGAAGAAGACCATCTGGTAAATCTGTTAAAGTTGTTCAAGCGTCTGAGAAAGTATCAGCTGAAGCTAAACCACAACAAATGCACATTTGGAGTACGGTCCGATAATCTGCTGGGATTTATTGTAAGTGTAAAGGGAATTGAAGTTGACCCTGATAAAGTCAAAGCCATTCAAGAGATGCCTGCACCAAAGACTGAAAAAGAAGTTCGAGGGTTCTTAGGTAGATTGAACTACATATCGCGGTTCATATCTCACCTTACAGCGACCTGTGAGCCCTTGTTCAAGTTGTTAAGGAAAGAACAAGCGGTCAGGTGGAATGAGGACTACCAGAGGGCTTTTGACAAAACAAGGAATACTTACAAGAACCTCCAATTCTTATGCCTCCAGTTGAAGGAAGACCTCTAATAATGTACTTAACAGTATTAGAAGGATCAATGGGGTGTGTGCTGGGCCAGCATGACAAGTCTGGTCGAAAAGAGTATGCAATATACTACCTAAGCAAAAAGTTTAACGACTGTGAACAACGTTATTCACTGCTCGAGAAAACTTGTTGTGCTTTAGCATGGGCTGCTCGCCGACTAAGGCAGTATATGTTGACTCACACTACTTTGTCGATCTTAAAGATGGACCCAGTCAAGTACATATTTGAGAAGCCAGCACTTACCTGAAGGGTTGCAAGATGGCAAATGATTCTAACAGAATATGACATTCAGTACATATCTCAAAAGGCCATCAAGGGCACTGTACTGTCTGACTATCTGGCTGAGCAACCCATTGATGATTACCAGCCTATGAGATTTGACTTCCCTGATGAAGACATCATGTTCCTAAAAGAAAAAGATCATGAAGAGCCTGTTCACACTGAAGGGCCTGACCCAGAAGAAGAATGGACAATGATGTTTGATGGGGCTATTAATATGAATGGTCGTGGAGTTGGTGCAGTGCTCATTACACCTAAAGGAGTTCATATAACTTTCTCGGCAAAACTCACCTTTAACTACACTAACAACGAAGCTGAATACGGAGCATGTATCATGGGTCTTGAGGAAGCCATTGACCTCCGGATCAAGACTTTAACTGTATTCAGAGATTCAGCTCTGGTAATCAATCAGACCAACGGCAAATGGTACACTCACCAGGAGCATCTAATTCCATACCGAGACTACACGAGGAGATTACTGACTTTCTTCACTACAGTCAAACTTGAATATATCCCTCGAGACGAAAATCAGTTTGCAGATGCTCTGGCTACCATTTCCTCCATGATCAAAGTTCAAACTGCCAACTTTGTGCCTCGGATTTTAGTATCCAGACTTGACAGACCAGCATACGTATTCTCTGTGGACATTGCTAAAGTTGACAAGCCTTGGTTCCATGACATCAAATGCTTCTTAGAGGATCAAACATACCCACCTGGGGCATCATCTAATGATAAGAAGACATTAAGAAGGCTAGCTGGTAGTTTCTTCCTGAATACTGATGGTTCCTTGTACAAGAGAAACTTTGACATGGTACTTCTCAGATGTGTTGATAAGACAGAAGCAGACTTGCTGATGCATGAGGTGCATGAAGGATCCTTCGGTGCCCATGCTGGAGGACATGCAATGGCTAAGAAATTGTTGAGATCAGGTTACTACTGGATCACAATGGATGCAGACTGTTGTGCTTATGCCAAAAAGTGCCACAAATACCAGATTTATGCAGACAAAGTGCATATACCTCCGAATCCTTTGAATGTAATTTCTTCACCTTGGCCCTTTTCCATGTGGGGCATTGACATGATTGGAAAGATTGAATCGACTGCTTCAAATGGCCACAGGTTCATCCTGGTAGCCATTGACTACTTCACCAAGTGCGTTGAAGCAGCTTCGTATGCCAACGTCACCAGACAAGTGGTAGTCCGATTTCTGAAAAGAGACATCATTTGTCGATATGGAGTGCCCGAGCGAATCATTACTGATAATGGTTCCAACTTGAACAATAAAATGATGGCAGAACTGTGCCGGGACTTCAAGATTCAACATCACAACTCTTCCCCTTACAGGCCAAAGATGAATGGCGCTGTTGAGGCAGCTAACAAGAATATCAAGAAGATTGTGCAAAAGATGGTGGTCACATACAAGGACTGGCATGAAATGCTGCCATTTGCCTTGCATGGGTACCGTACTTCAATCAGAACATCCACTGGGGCAACAGCGTATCAGCTTGTGTATGGAATGGAGGCAGTCCTACCTATTGAAGTTGAATTACCCTCTTTACGGGTACTGATGGATGTCAAGTTGAATGAAGCAGAATGGGTCCGATCTCGGTACAATCAACTGAATCTGATCGAAGAAAAGAGATTAGCTGCAATATGTCATGGGCAGCTATACCAGAAAAGGATGAAGAAAGCCTTCGATCAGAAAGTCAGGATTCGGGAATACCAAGTGTAAACACCCCAAATTTTCCCTCACCCATTCACACCATGGCTTGTGATCTTTTCATATGCATAATTCACTCATACCATTCTCATATTGCATTCTTGCTTCACTGCATTGTTCCTAAGTCATCTGCATCTAGGGTTTGTGATCTGAGCCATCCCTGAGCCTTTTGAGCCACTCCCAAAGGTCTTCAATCACTTCAAAGGGGTCCATGTGTGTTCAAGCATCATATTATATCCCCACAAAGTCAAGAAAGTCAAAGAATCACAAGAACTGAAAATGGCATGGAAGCAGAGCCAGGTTTAACAGCACAGATGACCTAGAATTAGGGTTTTGGTTTCAAAGGCCATGACTCCAATTTTTTTGGTCATTCTTGTTTCTATTAGTCTCAATATGGTATAGGGATCATGCATATCATTTTTCATGAAGAAATTCCATGGGGAAGGCATCTGATCAAAAGTTGACTTCTTGAGCAAGTTAGTGTAAAATCAGGGCATCTGAGGCCTCCAATGACCCAAACAAAGAGTGTTCTTCATCATTTTGAATGTGTATGATCTTTATTTGATCATAGAAGATGTTGGAAGTTCACAAAATTGAAGAATTTCAAGCCATTTGCAAAGTTGCCTTTTTGGGAAAATGACTTGTAATGGAAACTTGCCATTTTGGGAAAGTTTTTCAACCCTTTCTTTTTGATTCAAAAAAGCTTCAAATGAGGAAACTTTGGTCATGAAAGTTGTAGAATGGATCATTTCCTTTTCAAAAAGTACAAGAACTCTTTCTAATTCATTTTGGATCAAAAGTTATGGCCTTGCAAAGTTAGATAAAATCATTAAAATTTCACTTTTGCACAAAATGGAAAACTTGCAAATTCTCATGACAAGCCTTTATGTGATTTCAATATGACCTCTAATCATCACACAAACACAAGGCATGACCAAAAAATCAGTTTGGCCCAAGAGATTTCCCATTTCTATGCCTTGATTTTCAAGTAACCATAAGCCATTCTTCATGAAAGTGCAAAGAGGGATTTCTTGCAAATTGATTCTCAGAGGGGTTGTTTGACCTCTAGCTGGTTTCAAGACTTTGCCATGACCTAATGAAGCATACCACACCAAAAATTCAGCAAGATTTCTCACATGTACATAGCCAAAAATCATGAGATGTAACAAGTTGTCAAGTTGCAAAAACCCCTCCAACTTATGATCCAAATGCTGCAGTCTTTCATGAATCATCCAAGGGCCATCCTTGACTCAAGCTGAGGCAAGACAAGCCTCTAGATTGCCTCTGACCCGAGCCATGCCTAGGGTACACAATATCTTGAATTTCTTGCATTTTGCCCATACCAATCCCACAGTGACACACCAACTCTCTGCCCAACCAGAGCATGATATGTGGACATCAAGCAATCCAAAAACACACCATACACAAGCTGAATCCTCCCACATTGCAGCATCCAACAAAAATCTGTCAAAACCTTTCCCTCTTCGAAACACTCAACACAGCCATCAAACCTCAATAATTCCTTCACCAATCAACCACAAATCATCCATAGAACAGATCCCACCCCTCACAATGATCTGAAACACAACACACAAGAACTTCATTTCCTATTATATCAGAACTGAACCACAAAAACTAGCCACTTTCAACCCCATTCAAGTATTCCATTAGCCTCAGGAGGTTCAAAGGAGATCATTTGCACAAGAGGGAGGCTCTGAAAGCTCACTTTCGAAGGTCTCCAGCTCAGGTATAACCTATGAACTTTTTTCTCAGAACTTCATTTTCTTGTTACAAAATGAATCTACATGTTGCACTGATCACCTAGATGTGTTTAGAATTGAAAATAAGAAAGAGATGACCATTTTATGTTGTTCTGAAAGTTTTCCCGTGTTTCATGTTTTCCTTCGATTCAGGCTTGTGAGTGAAAATAAATGGATTTGAGATGAGGGGTTAGGTTTAGATTGATGAGAGGTTTGTTTTGGTGGAAGAATTTTCATGTTTAGTGACCTGTAGAATATTTTAGGGTTTGTGCTCGCCGGGAAAGATGACCGGAACCACTGTTCCGGTCACCTGAAGTTCATTAGCCCTAATTGTGTCATTAATGAAACTTTGAATGTGGACCGTAGATGCGTTTGACTAAGTTTGACTCCCGCGTGAACGAATGGTCTGGATGCTTCATTAAAGCCCTAATCTCCAATTAATTGTTTAAATCATGTTTAATTAATTTATAAAACCAAATTAGCCAGATTTGAATCTGGGCCTTTGGATCTGGCGCGCAGTCAACCAGTCCAAGCCCAGATCAAATCCTGGCCCTCTTTTTGAATTACTTCCCATATTTTCATTTTAAATTCATTTTCTTTTCATTTTATTTATACATTTTATTTAAAATAGCAAAATACCTTTAAAAATTATGAAATTTTTTGTCAAAGATTTCATTAATTTATAAAACCCAAAAATATTTTTATTTTTATTTTTTGCATTAAAAATTATTTTTAAATCATTTAAATGTTTATTTTTAATTACTTAATGGAAATTAATTAATTAAAAATACATTTAGGTATTTAAAAATCACAAAAAAAATTCACATTGCATTTAGAAACATTTAGAAACATTGTCCAACTCTCAAACCAAATTTCTTTTTTGTTCTTGATCCCTTTTGATCATTTTCATTGGATTTAATTTCATTTTTAGGCAATATTTTGCTTCAAACTTCAAAAATTCCTTTCTGCCTAACCATTGAAAGTTGGATGATGATTCTTCTTGCATTGCACTCTTCATTGCATGTAGTTTATAGGATAAAATTGGTTTGATTTGATCTTGCATTTTCAATTTGTTTAGCATTTTTCTTGGTGAGGTACCCCAAAACCCTAGCAATCTTAGGAAATTCATAACTTTCACTAGGTTAAGAGTTGGATCCCCTCCTTTGGGCAGTGAGCTTGTATAGGTTTAGGGTGTCCTTGTTTGCATTTTCAATTTTTTATCATGTCATTTGCTTCTGGTTTTGGATTTTTGCTTTGCATGATGCATGTAACCCTAATTTGTGCCTTCCTTTGCATCCATTTCACATTTGCTTGCATCCAATGACTTGCCATGACATTTTGTGCATCCACATGATTCATGATACATCTTAGGACATATTAGAATCATGTTTGAGCATTTCATCTTTCATTTGCCATGTTATATGTCCATTGCATTTCATAACTTTTCATGTACATTCATGGTTCAATGCATGCTTCATTTGCATCCTTATGCTTGCTTGATCACTCTCATGCCTTGCCTCATGTTTGTATCATCTCTTAGTATCATTAACATCATGTAAATGCTTCTGACTTTGGTTTTCATCATGACATTTCATCTCATTTGCATTGCATTTCATTTTCTTATGCTAACATTTCAGGTGGTAAGTTGTTTGAGAAGTGAATTTGCCTTCACTTCTCACATTCTATTTTCATCTCTTTCATACTTCCTTTGCTGCATTTTGTATGTGTATTAGAGTGGGCTTGCTCATTCATGTTCATCTCTTACTTTCTTTCTTCAAGCAACTTGTCTTCTTAAGTGAAGCAAGTTGTTTTGCTTCTCTTTGCTTCTTGCTCTTTTCATCTGCTTCCTCCCTGGTGGTTTCTCTGAAGATCTTTCTCTCTTAAGCCTCATAAACCCTAGGAACAACCAAGCATGATAATAATTAGGGTTTGATTAGTCCCCCATTTAGTTTTGCCTTTGTGTCATCTTTGAGTCTTCTCTTCTCATCTCATAATCAGGGACTAAACCCTAAAGGCTTTAAGGCTTTGTGATTAAGTTTATGCCTGCATCCTTCTATTAGGATGGAGTGTATAACTTTAATCCTAAGTGTTAAACCATTAATGTGTTTAAATCCTTTAATCAATTCACTTAATAATCATCAAGACATCAAGCTTGTAACTTGGGCCTTGCATTAGGGTTCTAATTCTTCCTTAATTGGTTAAGAAGGACTAACCCTAGTGTTAATGGACAAGTCCTCCTAAAGTTGTCTTACAAACCATAAAATTCATTTCTTCATCTTATCATTAACTAAAATCCATTTAATAAAGGCTTTGTTTTTTCATGAGGTTAATCCCTAATCATGGATTAAGTTGAGGAGCTTTCCTCAGCTTAAATGTTCCCATCTATTATCCTTCTATTAGGATGGTGTAATGAGTCCCTTAAATCCTTGATTATGGCTTAAACTCATTAATTAACACTAAACAAAAACAACAAAAAACATCTAAATAATCACAAGTAGGTTAAGGATCTTAATCCTACATCATGGTAATTAAGTGTGAGATGCTGACTTCACACTTAAAGTATTATCATTACCCCTAATCAGAGGGAAGATGTGATGAGTTTACTAACCCTTGGTTTAGGCTTAAGCTCATTAACTTATGACAAACTTCAAAAAGCAATAAAAGACTTAAAACACAAAAACAAACAATAATCGTCTCCTCCGGGATTCTTTTCTCATCTCATTCACTCACAAATGAGAACTTGCTTCTTCTGTCTAATGCAAGACAGTTTGCACCTGAGCCAGACAGGTCATACACTTGAGCATAGGCAAGTAAGCAGTTCATCAGTCAATTTACCTTTCAGTCTCTTTGGGTCGAACTACGGTGTTCTGACTTCCTCATTGCACGAGAGGATATGTAGGCATAACTTAACAGTTATCGAACAATAGTCTCTGTATATTCCCCCTCTTCTAGCATTATTCTTTAAGCCTCAAAGTCTTGAGCTTTACACTCCTGTTCTTACACTGACACTTCTCTTATACACCTCATATTTCTTTTACACTGACACTTGTATTCTTTCCAGCTTTGATACACAAATTGCACTGACACTACCCCTTTAAAACACAAATCTTTTAAGCGTGGATACCGTCGAGTATGGCGGACAATTTGGGTGCTAATACCTTCCCAGGTTGTAACCAACCCCCTTTCTCAGTCTCTCTGGTTCGCAACCGTCTTATCCATATCTTATCCAGGTTTATGCAGCATTACCTTTCCTTCGGGATAAAAATGACTAGCTGGCGACTCTATTCATTTCCTCCTCTTTCGCCGACCGTTCGCGTCTGTACCCCATTTGACTTAGCCTTATTTGGTGGGAGCGACAGCTTGGCGACTCTCCTGGGGACCCTTATACTGTAACCAGGGCTTCTGGTTCTTTTTGGGGGTTCCTCCTAGCGCTTGTTTAATTTGTGTTTACTGGGGTGTTATGTGCCAATTGTGTTTATATAGTTGCTTTATTTATTGCTTTATGTACAACTTTATTTATTTTCTTTCTTTACAGTTTTACATTTTTCATACAGTCATGCTATCTGGCTGGATCTGGTTTTTGTTTTGGTGGGTGGGGGTTCTATTGAGAGTTTAAGGTCCTATACCTGGGACCTGAGTGACACCTAGGCTAGAGTGGTTCATGTTCTTTCCCATTCCATTTCGGTCTGGTGCGGGAATATGAAACACGGTTCAGATGTGGGTTTCTTCTTGAGAACTCTGTGCTACAGATTTCCTGTAGTGCTAGGGCTATCTGGGAAGCCTGCTAAGTCTGAATGACCTTTATTATGACCTTCAGAAACTGAGGTGAATTATAGGAGGATATTTTATGGTTATTGTAAACACTGTACCTCCAGGATAGAAGTGCTTACACTTTTCATAACTGATCCAAGTCTGAGGATCCTTGCTTTAGAACACTACCTGTGAGGGGGTTAGGCTGTTTGCAGGTTTGCAGGTACCATTGGCCACATCATACCCTGATACTTTGTTTTGATTAAGAGTAATCCATTTTGGGACAGTTCTTGTGATTTAAACCATGGACATGTGCCTCTTTATTTGATTCCCCCACCTTGGTTACTGGATTTCTGAACCTCCATCTGGACTTCTTAAACATACATGGACTTATATCAAGGCAGTAATCAGATCCAGCTTGATCACAAACCCTTGCATATCATTTGCATACTCATCATTGCATCATTTAACATTTGTTTATTTGTTTTTCAGGGTATCCATATTGTATCTGGCTTGGTTTTGACCCCTTCATCTGCATAAACCTCTGCTCATCAGTTATCTGCTTCAACTATCTTCATCAGTTGCCTGCTTCAGCTACTTTTATCACCAGCCTTAGCCTATCAGTGGCTCATCTCTAGTATCAGTCTTCATCATCAGCATCTGTTCTCAGCTCTTCATCAGCAGTCATGGCACCCAAGAAAAGCATCATTTCATACCATTTCTTTGAGCCTGTGTTTACTGGTTTCAGGCAGGTCCAGGCACTTATCACTCCAAACCACATCCCATTATTCAAAGAGCATTATGGAGGCATCTTTGATATGGTTATGAACCTGGACCCTTCTCAGAGGAGTTTTATCCACACCTGTCTACAGTTTTATGACCCTCCTTTGAGATGCTTCACTTTCCAGAACTTTCAGTTAGGACCTCTGCTGGAGGAGTTCTCATCATTGATTGGAGTACCTGTCAGGGGTGGTGTCCCCTTCAACCCAGAGATGACTTTTCCCAGCAATGGAGAAGTGGCAAAAGCATTGTACCTAGAGCCTATATTGATTGAGCAGAACATGACAACAAAGGCTGGGATCCCTGGTTTGCACTTGGACTTTCTGACTTCTCAGGCCATCCTAAAGGCCTCCTTGGGAGAATGGAGGGCAGTTTGTGCATTGTTAGCCCTCAGTATATATGGGGTTATACTATTTGCAGATGAGCCCAAGTTTATCAGCAAGAATGACATTCATCTTTTCCTTCTGAGGAACCCTGTACCCACATTGCTGGGAGATTTCTATTATTGCATCCATCAGAGGAATGAGAAACAAAGGGGAAAGTTGGTGAGATGCTGTGCTCCTCTATTTCACACCTGGCTGCTCAAACACTTACCCAGGACTGATGCCTTCCTGAATCCTCACCAACAGAAGAATTGGGCTAAGAGACTTATTGCTTTGACTTCAGATGACATCAGATGGTGTACCCAGAGCACCAAAGGCAGGGACATAATCACTAGCTGTGGGCAATACCCCAATGTACCTCTAGTAGGAGTGAAGGGTTGCATCAACTACAATCCTTTGTTGTTTAAGAGACAATTGGGCTATGCTTTGGTCCACCCTCCTAGAGTGCAAGATTTAGCTGAAACCCTGTATTGTGAGATAAAACCTAATCTAGCTGTTGTCAGACAAGCATCCTGGGCTTGGGACAACATCCAGACCAAAGGGATGGCCATTCTTGGGAGGTGCAATAATGTGGTTTCAGCTCAGTATTATGAATGGTCTCATGCTAGAGCTCAGATTTCTGGGATGCCTTTCACCATTGAGGATGCACCTGGACCATCCACAGTACCACCTCCAGCCACTGTCAGCCTGGAAGAATTTGAGAAAATGAAGGAAAGGAATGAGAATCTGTCTCAAGCTCTGAAGAAGACCCTCTGGGAGAGGAGTGATGGTCGTCTAGACATTGAAAGGTTAGAGAAGCTTAAAGTGGAACATCTGACCAAGATTGAGAAAGCAGAGGACTACATCAAGAAGTCAAGGGCTGGAGAACAAATATTGAAGAATGCCTGCAAAGAGGTGTAAACACCCCAAATTTTCCCTCACCCATTCACACTATGGCTTGTGATCATCTCATATGCATAAACACAATCATACCATCTCATATCCCATTTTTGTCTCACTGCATAGTTTCTAAGTCATCTGCATCTAGGGTTTGTGATCTGAGCAATCCAAGAGTCTCTTGAGCTACTCCAAAGGCTACCAATCACTTCAAAGGGGTCCATGTGTGTTCTTGTATCTTGTTATATCCTCTCAAAGTCAAAAATGTAAAAGAATCACAAGAACTGGGATTGGTGTGGATGCAGAGCCAGGTTTGACTGCACAGTTGACCTAAAATTAGGGTTTTGGTTTCAGAGGCCATAACTCCAAATTTTTTGGTCATTCTTGTTTCTATTGGTCTCTATATGGTATGGGGAGTATGCATATCAATTTTCATGAAGAAATTCCATGGGGAAGTCATCTGATCAAGAGTTGACTTTTCAGACAAGTCAGTGCAAAATCAGGGCATCTGAGGCCCCCAATGACCCAACCAAGGGGTGATCTTCATCATTTTGAGTGTATATGATCTTTATTTGATCATGGAAGAAGGTTGAAGTTCACAAAAATCAATAATTTGAAGTTTTTGCAAAGTTGACTTTTTAGGGCATAGTTGACTTTTAAAGAATATGTCATTTTAGGTCACTTTTCAAACCTTACTTTTTGATCCAGAAATGCTTCAAATGGAAAAACTTTGGTCATGAAAGTTGTAGATCACATTTTTCCCTTTTCAAAAAGTACAAGAACATGATCTAAATCTTCTTGGATCAAAAGTTATGGTGTGACAAAGTTGGCAAAAATCACTAATTTTCAAGATATGCACTAATTGGAAAATTTGCAAAATCATGAACCAAGGCAAATTGTAACTTCTAATTGACATCAAACCATTACATAAACATTCCATGTGACCTAAAAATCAGATTTGGACCAAGATTTCACATGTTCATGGTTGGCAAAGTAAGAGATTTTTCATGAAGTTTCAAAAGGAACCAACTTGCAAAACCACTCATCACACTTCACCAACTAGTTGCCTTGACTGCTGAACCTTCCTAGCATCACTCACACACCATGCTGCGCCAGTCCATGTACTTGTGATAGCCTAGAACAAGGCCCATGCCTCTCTTACGACAAAGTGGACTTTTTGCAAAAGTAGACATCCCAATCACAGCAGGCCAGGTCACATCACCTGACCAATGGGAGTTCTTTATGCAAAGCAAATGCTGGCCATAACACACATCAAGCAAGGCTGAAACACACAAGAGCATCACATACACAAAATCACCCCTCCAAGCATTTCTCTTCGAAACTCTCTGCCCAACACACAAACACAAAAACCATTTTCATAGATCAACTCACCCTGCTTCACTGAGCAAAAACCAACAAGACTTAGGCCTGAATCAAGCAAAAACACCATTCCTCCATTTTCACTCCCAGAAGCAAAACCATTCGAAACTCATTCCACAGGCCACAAACACTTGAACAAACTCCACAAACCTTCTCAAAACATCACCCTGATCACAAAGAACCACTCACATTGGCCTGAAACAGCTTGGATCACCATCACCATTTTCAACTGAGCTTGAGCAGAAGCTGTGCAAACTCCCTAACCAACTAACTTAAACTCCTTCTAAGCATTCAAGCATCATCAGGGGATCAAGTGGAGTGGATTGCATCAAGAGGGGAGGTCAGAAAGTTGCAGGATTGAAAGCTTCGAAACTCAGGTAACTCAAGAACATTTTTTCCAGAAATCATTTTTTAAGTTCTTAAGTTGTTGTTCATGCTCCCCTGATCACATATATGTCTTTAGTTTTGAAAATGGTGGGAAAATGAGGATTTAATTGCGTTCTGAAACTCTGTGACCTAAAAAATGTTTGCTTCGATTCATGAACTTGAGGGAATATAAATGTGGTTTGTGATGGGGTTTTGATTCAGTGGGTCATGGGAATCATTTATGTATGCTTGGTTTTCATTTTTGTTACGTTTTGAGGTTTCTAGGGATTTTCAGGTGGGGTTCCCACCGGAGAAGACGACCGGAGGTCTTCTCCGGCCACCTGAAAATCATTAGGGTTTAATCAGTGTAATTAATTCCATTTGAATTTCGTGCGTTGGATGGCTTGACTTTGTTGACTTCCCGCGCGCATGGGTGGTCCAGATTCGTTCATTTGCCCTAATCTTGTTTAATTAAAATAATCATAATTAATTAACTCAGCAGCAATCTAGACCCTTCATTCACGCGCGTGGTCAACCATTTCAAATCCAGACTCAATCCTGGCCCTCCATCCTGTTGACTTCAGTTCTTTTTAATTTTTATTTCATTTCTTTTCATTTAATTTGCATAATTTATTTAAAATAGTAAAAATTGTTTAAAAATTATGAAACTTTTTCTCAAGAGTTTCATTAATTTTTATGACACAAAAATATTTTTATTTTCATTTTTAGCATTTAAAATGTATTTTTAAATATTTAAAAGTTTATTTTTAATTGATTAATGGAAATTAATTTATTAAAAATACTTTTAGGTATTTAAAAATCAGAAAAAAATTCATGAAATGTTCTAAGACATTTAGAAACATTGTTCAACCTTCAAACCAAATTTATTTTTTGATCTTGATGCATTTTAAGAATTTTTCATTGAATTAAAATCATTTTTGTGCATTATTTTGATCCAAAGTTCAAAAAATCATTTCTGCCTATTCATGAGGAGTTGGACATTGATTCTTCTTGCATTGCATTGTGTTTAGCATGTAGTTTGTGAGATTAAATGGACATGATTTGATCTTTCATTTTCAATTTGTTTGGCATTTCTTTTGTTTGGAAACCCTAAAACCCTAGAAATCTTAGAAAAAATCATAACTTGAAAGTGGTTAGGAATTGAGACCTCTCCTTTGGGCATTGGTTTAGTATAGGGTTAGGGGTCCTTTGAGTGACATTTTCAATTTTTTATCTTAGGGTTTGCTTCTGATTTTGATTTTTGTTTGATGTATTGTTCATAAACCCTAATTTGGGTTACCATATGCATCCATCTTGCATTCTCTTGCATAACATGACTTGCCATGACATTCCATGTTTCCATTTGATTCATTGAACATCATAAGACATATTGAAAGCATGTTTGATCATTGCATCTTGCATTTGTCATGTTGTATGCCATATGCATCTCATAACTTTTCATGTATGTTCTTGGTTCTTAACTTGCTCCATTTGCATCCATGAGCTTGTATGATCACTTCCATGTGCTGCCTCATGTTTGTAGCATCTCATAGCATCATTAGAATCATGTAATTGCTTCTGGTTTTGTTTCTCATCATGTCATCTCATCCCATTTTGCATTGCATTGCATTTCTTTTCTAACCTTTCAGGTGGTAAGTGACTTTGAGAAGTGAATTTGCCTTCACTTCTCATAACTTCTCTTCATCTCCTTCTCTTGCATCCATGCTGCATTTTATCTTGTGTTTGAGATTGAGCTTGATCATTCTTCTTCTTCTCACTTTCTTTCTTCAAGTGACTTGACTTCTTGAATGAAGCAAGTTGCTTTGCTTCTCTTGATCCTTTCATCTGCTTCCTGGTGGTTCCATTGAAGGCTTCTCCTGTAAACCTCACAAACCTTAGGAACAACCAAGCATGACAATGATTAGGGTTTTGATTAGTATCCCCTCATAGTTTTACCTTTGTGTCTCTTTTGAGTCTTCTCTTCTCATCTCATAATCAGGGACTAAACCCTAAAGGCTTTAAGGCTTTGTGATTAAGCTTATACCTGCATCCTTCTCTTAGGATGGAGTGTATAACTTTAATCCTAAGTGTTAAATCCTTAACGTGTTTAAATCTCTTAATCAATTCATCTAATAATCATCAAGACATCACACTTGTAACTTGGGCCTTGCATTAGGGTTCTAATTCTTCCTTAACTGGTTAAGAAGGACTAACCCTAGTTTTAATGGACAAGTCCCCCTCAAGTTGTCTTACAAATCATAAAAATCACTTCATCATCATACCATTAAATAAAATCCACCTAATCAAAGGCTTGTTTTGTCATGAGTTTAATCCCTAATCATGGATTAAGTTGAGGAGTTTTCCTCAGCTTAAACATTCTCATCTATTATCCTTCTATTAGGATGGTGTAATGAGTCTGTTTAATCTTTGATTATGGCTTAACCTCATTACTTAACACTAAACAAAAACACCAAAACATCTAAATAATCACAAGTAGGTTAATAATCTTAATCCTACTCCATGGTGATTAAGTGTGAGAATCTGACTTCACGCTTAAGGTATTCTCATTACCCCTAATCAGAGGGAAGATGTGATGAGTTTACCAAATCCATTGGTTTAGACTTAAGCTCATTAACTTATGACAAAATCCAAAAACAATAAAAGACTGAAAACACAAAAAACAAACAATAATCGTCTCCTCCGGGATTCTTTTCTCATCTCATTCACTCATAAACGAGAACTCGCTTCTTCCGTCTAATGCAAGACAGTTTGCATCTGTGCCAGACAGATCATACACTTGAGCATAGGCAAGTAAGCAGTTCACAGGTCAATTCACCTTTCAGTCTCTTTGGGTCGAATTACGGTGTTCTGACTTCCTCATTGCACGAGGGGATACGTAGGCATAACTTAACAGTTATCGAACAAAAGTCTCTGTATATTCCCCCTCCTTCCAGCTTCATTCTTTTAAGCCTCATAGTCATGAGCACTTCACTCTTATCCTTACACTGACACTGTATATATTACACTTTGCACTTCCTTTACACTGACACCTGTACATCTCTTTCCAGCTCATTTATACACAAATTGCACTGACACTACCCCTTTAAAACACAAATCTTTTAAGCGTGGATCCCGTCGAGTACGGCGGACAATCGGGGTGCTAATACCTTCCCAGGTTGTAACCAACCCCCTTTCTCAGTCTCTCTGGTTCGCAAACCGTCTTATCCATATCTTTCTAGGTCTATGCAGCATTACCTTTCCTCCGGGATAAAAATGCCTAGCTGGCGACTCTTTTCATCTCCAGTGAGTTCACTGCTGTGTGTTCTCATTGTCCCTTTCGCCGACCGTTCGCGTCTGTACCTTTATCTGGGGCCCTTTCCCATTTATCGGGAGCGACAGCTTGGCGACTCTGCTGGGGACCCTTAAACTGCAACCAGGGCTTCTGGTTCTTTTTGTGGGTTCCTCCTAGCACTTGTTTGATTTGTGTTTACTGGGGTGTTATGTGTTTATTTGTGTTTGTGTCTTTGTATTTATTTTGTACAGTTTTGTTTATTGCTTTCTTATAGCTTTGTGCATATATTATCATACTATCATACTGTGCTGCTGGCTGGATCTGTTGTTTGCTTTGGTGGTGGGTGTTCCATTGAGAGTTAAGGTCCTATACCTGGGACCTGAGTGACACCTAGGCTAGAGTGAATCATATTCTTTCCCATTCCATCTCGGTCTGGTGCGGGAATATGAAACACGGTTCAGATATGGGTTTCTTCTTGAGAACTCTGTGTTGCAGATTTCCTGCAATGCTAGGGCTATCTGGGAAGCCTGCTAAGTCTGGATGACCTTTAGTTTTGACCTTCAGAAACTGAGGTGAATTAGAGGAGGAACTTTTATGGTTATTGTAAACACTGTACCTCCGGGTTAGAAGTGTTTACACTTCTCATAACTGATCCAAGTCTGAGGATCCTTGTTCTAGAACACCACCTGTGAGGGGGTTGGGCTGTTTACAGGTTTGCAGGTACCTTGACCTCAGAATACCCTGTTACTTTGACTTGATTAAGAATACTTCATGTTGGAACAGTTCTTGTGATTCTAAAACCCTGGACATGTGGCCCTTTATTTGAGCCCCCCACCTTGGTTACTGGATTTATAGACCTCCATCTGGATTTCTTACACACATGGGCTTATATCAGAGCAATTGATCAGATCCAGCTCAGTCACAAACCCTTGCATATCATTTGCATACATACTCATTGCATCATATTGAGATTTGCTTATTTGTGTTTCAGGGTATCCACCTTCATTTGGTTCTGGTTTTGACCCCATCTTCAACATTGACCCATCCTCATCAGCATTTGCTTCAGCTATCTACTTCAGTTATCTGCATCAGCAAATAAGTGGCCCATTCTTCAGTATCATCATCAGCACCTGTCTCTACTCATCTTCAGCATCATGGCTCCTAAAAAGAGCAACATCACCTATCACTTCTTCCAGCCAGAGCTATCTGACATCAGGAGGATTCAGACCCTGATCACTCCAGATCACATACCATTGTTCAGGGAACACTATGGGGGTATACTTGATATGGTTATGGATCTGGACCCTTCACAGAGAAGCCTGATCCACACTTGCATCCAGTTTTATGATCCCCCTTTGAGGTGTTTTACTTTTCAAGACTTTCAGTTGGGCCCCTTATTGGAAGAATACTCATCATTAATTGGTATACCTATCAGGGGTGGAGTCCCTTTCAACCCTGAGATGGTCTTTCCTAGTAATGGAGAAGTAGCAAAGGCTTTGCATCTGGAACCTGTTCTGATTGAGCAGCATATGACTTCTAAAGCTGGGATCCCTGGTTTTCATCTGGATTTCTTGATCTCTCAAGCTACCCTGAAAGCCTCTTTAGGAGAGTGGAAAGCTGTCTGTGCTTTATTGGCCTTGAGTATATATGGAATTGTGTTGTTTGCAGATGAGCCTCGATTCATTAGCAAGAATGCAATCCATCTTTTCATCTTGAAGAACCCAATGCCCACTTTATTGGGGGACCTCTACTACTCAGTGCATCAGAGGAATGAAAAGCAGAGGGGAAGATTAGTGAGGTGTTGTGCTCCATTGTTCCATACTTGGCTTCTCGGGCATCTACCCAGGACAGATGCATTTTTGAACCCTCATCAGCAGAGAAACTGGGCTAAGAGACTCACTGCTCTAACTTCAGCTGATATCAGGTGGTGCACCCAAAGCACCAAAGGCAGGGATATCATCACCAGCTGTGGTCATTTTCCCAATGTGCCCCTAATAGGAGTTAAGGGTAGTATTAATTACAACCCTCTGCTGTTCAGAAGACAACTGGGCTATGCACTGGTCCACACTCCTAAGGCACTGGACTTGGTTGAGACTCTTTATTGTGAAAACAAGCCTAATCTGGCTATTGTTAGGCAGGCAGCCTGGGCCTGGGATAATGTTCAAACCAAGGGAATAACCATTTTGGGGAAGTGCAGCAGTGTGGCATCAGCACAATATTATGAGTGGTCCCGTGCCAGGGCTCAATCCTTTGGGATGCCCTTTACCATAGAAGATATGCCTGAGTCATCTTCAGCACCACCCCCTGCCACCATCAGTTTGGAGGAGTTTGAGAGCTTGAAGGAAAGAAATGAGAAGTTAACCCAGGCTTTGCAGAAGACCCTCCGGGAGAGGAGTGAGGGTAGGATGGAGATTGAGAGGCTAGAGAAGCTGAGAGTGGAGCATCTGGCTAAGATTGAAAACTCTGGGGATTATATCAAAAAGTCTAAAGCTGGAGAACAAATTCTGAAGAATGCTTGCAAGGAAGCCCAGTTCCAGAAAGCAAGGACAGACTTGTATCTGAAGGAGAGTCAGGCTAGGTGGGTCAGGATCACCGAAGCTCGTACTCTGGAGGACAAGAGAGTTCAAGACAAGATAGAGCAACTGGAAGCTAGTGCCAAAGGACAGCAGGAAGCCCTGGCAGCAGCCCAGAGGGAGATATCAGAGCTGAAGATCAAAGCTGGAGTGAAGAGGTCAAAGGACCAAAGTCAGCACAAGAAGCTAACAGCAGCTGTTACGACCCGGAATCTTCTCATCAGGAATCTCGCGGAGCGTCCAGCTGATCCTGTGACCGAAGCACTTCTCAAGGAAGTTCGTGAGGATGAGTTTGGTCTTGGTGTTTGACCATTTGTTTGTTGTTGCTTTCATTCCATGTACTTTTATTTTCCTGTGATGTATTTTGACCCCTCAGAGGGCTTGTATTTGTAAACAAACTATGTACCATTTGTCTTTTGTAATATATGTTTGTTCCATCCGAGTTTACTTCGAAAGCAACATCAACAGCATCTTCAAGGGTCTGGAAGGGTCAAAACTGAATGCCAAACCGGATACTTTGAAAACAAATAGGCATACTGCATTGCATGCTAACCCTTTTGTTTGTTTTGTAGGTTTTTGGTTTTATTGCCACTAACTCTGTTGTGATGTTCAGGAACTATTGCTCGGCGCCGAGTATTTCCCCTCAACCGTCCGCACCGTTATCCGACCCGTAACAACCTTCCGGGCATTCAAATGGATCAGATGCAGCAAGACCTTACCGAGGTCAGAAATCAAATGGCGAACGAAAGGCTAGAAATGAGGAATCAAATGACGCAGTTTATGGAAGTAATGAACAACATGGCTCAGAGCCAGGAAAGATTGAGGGCCATGGTGGAAAGGCAAAATCAAGAAGATCCACATATAGGGACTGCCGGCACCAGCAATAACGAGAGGGTCCAACCTCATGTCAATCCCCCTGTATTTGGACCCCACCTCCATCCTGAGGTCAATATTCCTGCAAATGTTCAAGGGACTGCCACAGCAGCCAGGGTACTTCAAGAAGACCCCCAAGAAGACCAATTCACAGTAATGGGTGCTGGGGAAGAAGCTTATGATAGAAGGCTGGATGAGATAGCCGAGAAACTGAGATCCTTAGAGTCTCAAAACTCTTTGGGTTTTGACGTCATGGACATGGGCTTGGTAGACGGGGTCAGGATTCCCCATAAGTTCAAGCCTCCTTGTTTTGAAAAATACAACGGGACTTCATGCCCCCGGACTCATTTACAATCATTTCTGGGGAGGCTGAAGGCCTATACTATGGATGAGAAGCTCTGGATGTTCTACTTCGAAGACAGCTTGACTGGAGCGTCAAGAGAATGGTACTCTCACTTGACAAGGGCAACTATTAGATGCTGGAAGGACCTGGCAGAGGTCTTCATCAGACAGTATCAGTATAACTTAGACATGGCACCCAACAGGACTCTCCTAATGGGAATGTCACAGTCGTCAAGGGAAAGTTTCCGAGAATATGCCCAGAGATGGAGGCAATTGGCTGCTGCTGTTCAACCACCTATGTCTGAGAGGAAAATGGCAGATATGTTCATGAACACCCTCCAGGGAACATATATTGACAGGCTGGCTGCTTTCTCTTCCACTAGCTTTGCAGATGTTGTCATAGCTGGAGAGAGAATTGAGAGCCTGTTAAAAATGGGTAAGATCTCAGACAACGGTGCAAGCTCGTCCAGTAGTACAAGGAAGCCTTTTGCAGGCCCAAGAAGAACTGGCGAGACCAATGCCATCCACACCAACAGGGGCAGGCCCCAATATGTTCACAGATCAGTGGCAGCAGTCACCATTCCCGCTCCAGCTCATCCTCAGCCAGTTTATCAACCTCCGCAACAAAACTATCAGCAGCAACCTCAGTACCATCAACAAGCTCAGTATCCTCCGAGAAATTACAACAACAGCAACACCAACAACAATAACCAGCAAAGGCCATTCCAGCAGAGGCCTACTCAAGCCAACAGGGTAATCGATCCGATCCCTATGCCATATGCTACCTTGCTGCCACAACTCCTGAAACTCAACCTAGTTGAGCTAAGGACATTGGCACCTCCAGATCCCAACAGTTTACCTAGGAATTATGACTCCAACGCCAGATGTGCTTTTCATTCAAATGCACCTGGCCACAGTACAGAAAAATGCAGAGCTTTGCACATGAAGGTACAAGACCTGGTAGACTCGAAAGCTCTGAATTTCGCACCACCACCCAATGTCAACAAGAACCCCATGCTAAACCACGGTGGTCCCAGAATTAACGCTATTGAAGAAGACAAGCCGTCTTATTTAATAACCAGTGTGGGTCAGATCCGGACACCGTTGGTAGAAATTAAGGCTCAACTCCTCGAATGTCAAATGTTCCCGGGGTGTGAGTTGGGGTGTGCTTACTGCAATATCTCAGTAAATGGGTGCGATAACCTGAGGAATGGCATAGACGGTCTCATTCAGAGTGGCCAGCTTCAGATCACTACATCATTTCCTACAAATCCAGCAATCTCATCAGCAATAACTCCAGAACCTCCTACAACTGCAACAACCATTGTTCCTGACAATTCTTCAGCTTCATCAACAAGTACTTCATCTATTATTTCAACTGATCAGTTATCAACAAAATTTTCTTCTACAACTCCAGCACCACTCCATTTTGAAACTCCTACAACAACAACATCCATCCTTCCACCAATGTCTCCTACAACACCAGCAACAAATCATGAAGATGTCTCAACTGTCACAATATTTTATGATCCTGAAAACAACTTTGTCTACAACTCAGAAAGTGCTGCTCCCATCAGAGCACCGGTCACAATTTATTATGATCCGCAAACTATCACAATCCCTTCAGCAGCCGCAATCAGTCCAGTCACTATCACGGTGCCTGGACCAGTACCTTATGAAAGCAGTAATGCCATCCCGTGGCATTACGGCTCTGACTTGTACTGTGAAGGACAAAGAATCACTTTTGAATCATCAACCCCTGCACCACAAATAGACAATGTGGGAGGAGGCGGAGGCTTCACTCGAAGCGTACGTCTCTTCGCTCCACAAATCCAGAGACCCACTGCCGAAGCAGAAGCTGCTGCCAAGGCAAAAGGAAAAAGCTTGGTGCAGGAAGAGCAGACTGTTAAAGAAGCCTTGAAAACACCCTTTGATCAAGAGGTTGATGAGTTCATGCGAATCATCAAGAATAGTGATTATAAAGTAGTGGATCAGCTTCATCAGACGCCTTCCAAGATCTCAATCCTATCATTGCTTATGTGCTCCGAAGCCCATCGGAATGCACTACTCAAAGTCTTGCACGCAGCTTACGTGCCTGAAGAGATCACTGTCAATCAGCTGGAAGCTGTAGTTGGAAATGTTAATGCTAGTCACGGACTAGGATTCACCAATACTGATTTGACAACGGAAGGCCGCAACCATAACAAAGCCTTGCACATAACCATGGAATGTAAAGGTGCTGTCCTTTCCCATGTGCTGGTAGACACGGGGTCATCCCTCAATGTCTTACCTAAGAAGGCCCTGGTGAAGCTAGAATATGACGGATTGGCGTTGAGACCCAGCAACCTGGTGGTGAGAGCCTTTGATGGTTCAAAGAGATCGGTTCTGGTAGAAATTGAATTGCCCATAACGATTGGCCCGCAGACCTTCAAAACGACCTTCTACGTGATGGATATACAGCCTGCCTACAGCTGTCTATTGGGTAGGCCATGGATTCATGCCGCTGGCGCCGTGACCTCTACCCTTCACCATAAGTTAAAATATGAGTGGGAGGGTCAAATCGTTACAATCTGTGGAGAGGAGGATATTTTCGTCAGCCACCTGGCTACCTATAAGTATATTGAGATGGATGGGGAGATCCATGAAACAATGAGTCAGGGGTTCGAGGCCTTGAACATCAATGAAACATCTGCTGTGCCTGGTACTTCAATATCATCATACCAACAAGCCCGGAAGGTTGTTGAGGGAGGAAACGCCCAAGGCTGGGGCAAACTTTTATCGGTGGAGAAGAAAGAGGACAGATTTGGGTTGGGTTACAAACCAACTCAACAAGATCAAGCAGAGGCTGCGAAAGAGCCCAACTTTGTGAGTGGGGGGATGCTCGCCCCTGATGCTGTCAACTGTTTGGAAGACGAGCTGGAAGAAGAACACAACCTGGAAAGCTGGATTCGTCCAAAGATCCCGGGGAGCAGTATCTCAAACTGGTCTTCCCAGGAAATTATAAGAGTTACTCATGCAAAGTAATTATTATTTCCTATATTTTTATAGCATGCATCAAAGTCTTGCATCTTGCCCAAGATGACAAGACTCATTTTGTAATCGGGCCATCTGTACTTTTTGTGCAACAAGATTAATCAATGAAATATCAGACATCTTTTTGCAAATGAGTCTTTTTCTTTTCCGCTCACTGTTTTTCCATTTTTCTTTTTGTACAAAAAATAAATGGCAGTGTTTTCAAAATGACAACTTTATTTCACTTTTCTAAAACAAGATTAAAATCAATCACTAAAATGAACAAACTGAACCCTTGCAGAGAGTGCCTTCCTGACAGCACCGACAACCGCACGGCTATGACTTCATATGACTTTGACAATCCAATCAATCAAGCTGATGAAGGGGTTGATGAAGAATATGAGCTTCCTGAAGAGCTAGCCAGGTTGTTAAGACAAGAGGAAAAGGTTATTACTCCTCACCAGGAGGAGGTTGAAGTGATCAATCTTGGTACAGATGAAGACGTGAAAGAAGTTAAAATCGGGGCCTGCCTGCAAGACTCGGTGAAGAGACAACTGATTGACCTGCTTCAAGAGTATGTGGACGTGTTTTCTTGGTCTTACCAAGATATGCCAGGGTTGGATACCGACATTGTTGTGCACAAGCTGCCTTTGAGAGAAGAATGCCCGCCGGTTAAACAGAAACTGCGCCGTACTCGTCCAGACATGGCAATGAAAATCAAAGAAGAGGTACAAAAGCAATGGGACGCCGGGTTCCTTGCTGTGACTAGATATCCGCCGTGGGTTGCTAATATAGTACCTGTGCCTAAGAAGGACGGCAAAGTAAGAATGTGTGTTGACTACCGGGATCTGAACAGAGCCAGCCCGAAAGATGATTTCCCTTTACCTCACATCGATGTATTAGTTGATAATACGGCTCAGTTCTCGGTATTCTCCTTCATGGACGGATTTTCAGGATACAACCAGATTAAGATGTCACCTGAAGACATGGAGAAGACAACCTTCATCACACCCTGGGGCACGTTCTGCTACAAGGTAATGCCATTCGGATTCAAGAATGCCGGTGCGACGTATCAACGGGCTATGGTGACATTATTCCACGATATGATCCATAAAGAAATAGAATGTTATGTGGATGACATGATTGCCAAGTCCCTTACTGAGGAAGATCACCTGGTGAATCTACTGAAGTTGTTCAAGCGTCTGAGGAAGTACCAACTGAAGCTGAACCCCAACAAGTGCACATTCGGGGTGCGATCTGGTAAGCTGTTGGGTTTTATTGTAAGCGAGAAAGGGATCGAAGTTGACCCTGATAAAGTCAAAGCCATCCAAGAGATGCCTGCACCAAAAACTGAGAAAGAAGTTCGAGGGTTCTTAGGTCGATTGAACTACATTTCACGGTTCATATCTCACCTTACAGCAACCTGTGAACCTTTGTTCAAGTTGATAAGAAAAGAACAGACGGTCGGGTGGAACGAAGACTGCCAAAGGGCTTTTGACAAGATCAAGGAGTACTTACAAGAGCCTCCAATCCTTATGCCTCCAGTCGAAGGAAGACCTCTGATAATGTACTTGACAGTATTAGAAGAGTCAATGGGGTGTGTGCTGGGCCAACATGACGAGTCTGGTCGAAAAGAGTATGCAATTTACTACCTAAGCAAAAAGTTTACCGACTGTGAACAACGTTATTCACTGCTCGAGAAAACTTGCTGTGCTTTAGCGTGGGCTGCTCGCCGACTGAGGCAGTACATGTTGACCCACACTACTTTATTGATCTCAAAGATGGACCCAGTTAAGTACATATTTGAGAAGCCAGCACTTACCGGACGGGTTGCAAGATGGCAGATGATTCTCACAGAATATGATATCCAGTACACTTCTCAGAAAGCCATCAAAGGCAGTGTATTGTCTGAATATCTTGCTGAGCAACCTATTGATGATTACCAGCCTATGAGGTTTGACTTCCCTGATGAAGACATCATGTTCATTAAAGCAAAAGATCATGAAGAGCCTATTCACACTGAAGGGCCTGACCCGAAAGAAGAATGGACTATGATGTTTGATGGGGCTGTTAACATGAACGGTCGTGGTGTTGGTGCAGTACTCATTACACCTAAAGGAGTTCACATGCCTTTCTCGGCAAAACTCACTTTCAACTGCACTAACAACGAAGCTGAATACGAAGCTTGCATAATGGGCCTTGAGGAAGCCATTGACCTCAGGATCAAGACATTGACCGTATTCGGAGATTCAACTTTGGTAATCAATCAAACCAACGGCAAATGGTACACCCACCAGGATCATCTGATACCTTACAGGGATTATACAAGGAGGTTGTTGACTTTCTTTACAACAGTCAAGCTTGAGTATATCCCTCGGGACGAGAATCAGTTTGCAGATGCCCTGGCTACCATTTCGTCCATGATCAAAGTTCAAGCTGCTAACTTTGTACCTCAGATTTCAGTGTCCAGACTTGATAGACCAGCATATGTGTTCGCATCAGAAGTTGTCAAAGATGATAAGCCTTGGTTCCATGACATTAAGTGCTTCTTAGAGGATCAAACATACCCACCTGGGGCATCTTCCAATGATAAGAAGACTTTGAGAAGGCTTGTTGGTAGTTTCTTTCTGAACACTGATGGTTCCCTATACAAAAGGAACTTTGATATGGTACTCCTCAGATGTGTTGATAAGACAGAAGCAGACTTGTTGATGCATGAAGTGCACGAAGGATCCTTTGGTACCCATGCGGGAGGGCATGCCATGGCTAAAAAATTGCTAAGATCAGGTTATTACTGGATCACAATGGATGCAGACTGTTGTGCCTATGCCAGGAAATGCCATAAGTGCCAGATTTATGCAGATAAGGTGCATGTGCCTCCCGATCCTTTGAACATCATGTCTTCACCCTGGCCCTTTGCTATGTGGGGCGTTGACATGATCGGCAAGATTGAACCGACTGCTTCAAATGGCCACAGATTCATCCTGGTCGCCATTGACTATTTCACCAAGTGGGTTGAAGCAGCATCCTATGCAAATGTTACGAGGCAAGTGGTAGCCAGATTTCTGAAGAAAGATATCATCTGTCGATACGGAGTTCCCGAGCGAATCATTACTGATAATGGTTCCAATCTAAACAACAAAATGATGGCAGAACTGTGCCGGGACTTCAAGATCCAACATCACAATTCTTCTCCTTACAGGCCAAAGATGAATGGCGCTGTTGAGGCAGCGAACAAGAATATCAAGAAGATTGTGCAGAAGATGGTAGTTACCTACAAAGACTGGCATGAAATGCTACCGTTTGCCTTGCATGGGTACCGCACGTCAATCAGGACATCCACTGGGGCAACACCGTATCAGCTTGTATATGGTATGGAAGCAGTCCTACCTGTTGAAGTTGAATTACCCTCCCTACGGGTACTGATGGATGTTAAGCTGAACGAAGCAGAGTGGGTCCGATCCCGATTCGAACAACTGAGTCTGATTGAAGAGAAGAGATTGGCTGCAATCTGTCATGGGCAGCTGTATCAGAAAAGAATGAAGAAAGCCTTCGATCAGAAAGTCAGGCACCGAGAGTACCAAGTAGGAGATCTTGTGCTGAAGAGAATCCTTCCTCCTCATACAGACCACAGGGGCAAATGGACTCCAAATTATGAAGGACCATTCGTAGTAAAGAAAGTTTTTTCTGGTGGGGCACTGATGCTCAGCACCATGGATGGTGAAGATTTCCCGTCCCCTGTGAATTCAGATGCAGTTAAAAAATACTTCGCATAAAAATGACCCGCTGGACACAAAAACAGAATGTAAGTCCAAGCAAAAATAGGGCATCCTGGCGAGTCAAAAACAGAATAAAAGACTCGGGCAAAAATAAGGGAAAATAAACAAAAATGTACACCCGCTGAGTTGAAAAGCCGCATTGGACAACTCAGGCAAAAATGGGTATCCCGATGGATTGAAAACCCGAAAGGGCGATCCATGCAAAATAAGGGAATAAGCGAACAACTGCATTCTGAATTCGGCTGTACAACTTGGTAAGCTTCGAAAGGATCAAGCTTCAATCAGAATCGACACTCTTCAAAAAGCAAGATGAGAAGAACGTCAAAAGTCATACGGGTCATAGTGAAGAGGAAGCTCCTCAAAGCGTCATCAACACTGCCAACATTTTGTTTCTCAATTCGTAACAATCTCCTCATTCCAGGGGATTTGTTTCCTTGACTGTATCTCGCCAATTCAGGGCATATGAGTTAATAAAATCAGGTTTTCAGTCATGTCTCGTTTTATACATTTTCATTTGTTTGCAAAAAATGTCTGATGTCTTAAAGAAAAAACTGATTGCATAAGAATACAGACGCTTATCTTCAAATAAAAACATGCCTGCAGGAAATATGCTTACTCTCAGAAGTATCTAAACTCCTATGACGGAATCCAGTAAAGGATACCTCGGGATTATCTTGTGCGTTTCTCTATCTTTTTCAGGATTGCAGGTATCCAGAACGCAGCTTGGGGCATGAAAACTTTATCCCGGCAAGCTGGCAAACCAACAATCAATTTTAGCACCCGAAGTGCTCTTTCCCCAGCTGAATTGCCTTTCATGACTCCTCCCAGCTGAGTTGGCCGCTTATTGCTTATCTTCATCAGAGTTGCCAGGCATCACAGAAGGCACCTATATCCCTGGCTGAGTCAAGGATCCTCTTCAACAGAATCCTTAAGGAGGTCTCTCAGTGATCTCTCTTTCTCCCCAGCCGAGTTGCCATTTTATCCTCAGCCGGAGCACAAAAGTCAGGGAACCATCCCCCCACAGAGTTCCAGCCTCTATTCAGAAGAGCAACGCATGAAAGATCACAACAGAGTGAAGAAAGCTTCTACAAACCCCAGCTGGGTCCCTCATTTATAAGGATAGGTCTATCAATGACCCGAATCCCCAAGCAGATACATCTCTCTAGATCTACCAAGTGATCTCACCCCCAGCTGGGATGTCCATTTCAAGCAGATCGGCCAGAGATCTTCGCAGCAACGGAACCCGGATCTCGGTTTGGTATCTTTGCATAATCATGGCATTTGCATCATATTCACCCTACAAAGCGTAGCATTCCGTCTAAAGCGGAGCATTACGGCAAAAATCCAACACATAGCATAATCATAAGCCATGTTTTGAGCCAACACTTGCGAATAATGACAGTTCACCAACGTACAGAAAAATCCCCACCAGAGTCCCCATCAAAAGCAGTTGCCTCACAATCCACAAACACCAGTACATACTTATTTTGACACCCGTCCGTGTCATCATTTCCCCAGTAAAGTCACCTGAACACTCTTTACAAACAAGATCACCCGCACTACAGATACTCCTTGACACTCGTCCATGTCATATCTCCCAGCAGAAAGCCAAAGACATCCTCTTTGCACTCACATATACCTATATACACTTTCTTGGCACCCGTCCGTGTCGTATCCCCAGCACAGTCACCTACACTTGTTCATATTACACTCTTCTCCTTTTGACACTCGTCCGTGTCGCTCTCCCCAGCAGTTAACTACTCATACTACTCAGATACTCGTCCGTATCTTGTATATACCATTCATATCCCCACAGATTCGGCACTAGTCCTTGTTCTTTGTTAACTCGTTGGTACTCGTCCGTACCATCATCTCAGAACATGCGTCAAGCGTTTGTCTCTACATGATACTCGTCCGTATCATAGTCTTAAGGATGCTCGTCCGCATCTTTAATCCATACACCATGTCAAACACTTCTGTCTTCTTGAATATAGATACTCGCCTGTGTCTACTATCCCCCAGAAGAGTCCCTTCAGATTCAACACTCGTCCGTGTTCTCTGTTAACCAGATGATACTCGTCTGTATCATCATCTTTGAACATGTGTCAGTATTTGTTTCTACCTGATACTCGTCCGTATCAAAGTCTTAAGGATGCTTGTCCGCATCTTTAATCTATACACAATACCAAACACTTATACCTTTTGTTTCTTGGATATGAACACTCGTCCGTGTTTACTACTCCCCAGTAGATCGCCAACAAAGCAATTTTCTTTCTTATCTGACACTCGTCCTGTGTCATGAAAAACCCTGAGAGCAGCCGTACCCTGCTAGGTGGTCGTCCTCCACCTCTTGATGGTCGTCCTCCATCATGCTCATCCGATGGCCGTCCCCATCGTTGATATTTAGCAGCCGTCCCCTGCTAGGTGGTCGTCCTCCACCCTTGTGATGATCGTCCTTCATCATTCTATCCAATGGCCGTCCCCATTGTTGATTTTGGTTATCTGGCATTCGTCCTATGTCATGATAAATCCCGAGAGCAGCCGTCCCCTGCTAGGTGGTCGTCCTCCACCTCTTGATGGTCGTCCTCCATCATGCTCATCCGATGGCCGTCCCCATCGTTGATATTTTCGGCAGCCGTACCCTGCCAGGTGGTCGTCCTCCACCTTTGATGGCCGTCCCCATCATATTTCTTTATTACCCAACAGAGCAGCCGTCCCCTGCTAGGTGATCGTCCTTCACCTTTGATGACCGTACCTCATCATCTGTTTATTTCATTTATTCTTTAACCCGATGGCCGTCCCCGTCGTGGTCCCTTTTCTTTTTAGCCCGATGGCCGTCCCCATCGTCGGTTACTTTGCTTTGTGAACTTGACGGCCGTCCCCGTCATGTTTTCCCCAGAGAATTTTACAGCTTTACCTTGATGGCCGTCCCCATCATAATTTCTTACTTTTCCCAGCTAGTCGGCCGTCCCCGTCTTGGCTTTACCTTTTATCCCCAGCATGTCGGTCGTCCCCGTCACCGCCTTACTTCACACACTTTTCCCAGCATGTCGGCCGTCCCGTCATTGCTATTCGCCCAGCAGTCGTCCTCTGCTCGACGGTCGTCCTCCGTCGCCCACTTTTACAATATACTTTATTTTCTTTTACAATCTATATCCCTTTTCTTCTTCATTCTGTGAGTGCAAATTTTGGACTGTCTTTGGTATTCAACCACAAGTTATCTTGTTTGCCTGTTAAGCCGTTGCTTACAACCTGCACAGCTAACTCATGTTTGAATAGGGGCAGCTGTAAACACCCCAAATTTTCCCTCACCCATTCACACTATGGCTTGTGATCATCTCATATGCATAAACACAATCATACCATCTCATATCCCATTTTTGTCTCACTACATAGTTTCTAAGTCATCTGCATCTAGGGTTTGTGATCTGAGCAATCCAAGAGTCTCTTGAGCTACTCCAAAGGCTACCAATCACTTCAAAGGGGTCCATGTGTGTTCTTGTATCTTGTTATATCCTCTCAAAGTCAAAAATGTAAAAGAATCACAAGAACTGGGATTGGTGTGGATGCAGAGCCAGGTTTGACTACACAGTTGACCTAAAATTAGGGTTTTGGTTTCAGAGGCCATAACTCCAAATTTTTTGGTCATTCTTGTTTCTATTGGTCTCTATATGGTATGGGGAGTATGCATATCAATTTTCATGAAGAAATTCCATGGGGAAGTCATCTGATCAAGAGTTGACTTTTCAGACAAGTCAGTGCAAAATCAGGGCATCTGAGGCCCCCAATGACCCAACCAAGGGGTGATCTTCATCATTTTGAGTGTATATGATCTTTATTTGATCATGGAAGAAGGTTGAAGTTCACAAAAATCAAGAATTTGAAGTTTTTGCAAAGTTGACTTTTTAGGGCATAGTTGACTTTTAAAGAATATGTCATTTTAGGTCACTTTTCAAACCTTACTTTTTGATCCAGAAATGCTTCAAATGGAAAAACTTTGGTCATGAAAGTTGTAGATCACATTTTTCCCTTTTCAAAAAGTACAAGAACATGATCTAACTCTTCTTGGATCAAAAGTTATGGTGTGACAAAGTTGGCAAAAATCACTAATTTTCAAGATATGCACTAATTGGAAAATTTGCAAAATCATGAACCAAGGCAAATTGTAACTTCTAATTGACATCAAACCATTACATAAACATTCCATGTGACCTAAAAATCAGATTTGGACCAAGATTTCACATGTTCATGGTTGGCAAAGTAAGAGATTTTTCATGAAGTTTCAAAAGGAACCAACTTGCAAAACCACTCATCACACTTCACCAACTAGTTGCCTTGACTGCTGAACCTTCCTAGCATCACTCACACACCATGCTGCGCCAGTCCATGTACTTGTGCTAGCCTAGAACCAAGCCCATGCCTCTCTTACAACAAAGTGGACTTTTTTCAAAAGTAGACATCCCAATTACAGCAGGCCAGGTCACATCACCTGACCAATGGGAGTTCTTTATGCAAAGCAAATGCTGGCCATAACACACATCAAGCAAGGCTGAAACACACAAGAGCATCACATACACAAAATCACCCCTCCAAGCATTTCTCTTCGAAACTCTCTGCCCAACACACAAACACAAAAACCATTTTCATAGATCAACTCACCCTGCTTCACTGAGCAAAAACCAACAAGACTTAGGCCTGAATCAAGCAAAAACACCATTCCTCCATTTTCACTCCCAGAAGCAAAACCATTCGAAACTCATTCCACAGGCCACAAACACTTGAACAAACTCCACAAACCTTCTCAAAACATCACCCTGATCACAAAGAACCACTCACATTGGCCTGAAACAGCTTGGATCACCATCACCATTTTCAACTGAGCTTGAGCAGAAGCTGTGCAAACTCCCTAACCAACTAACTTAAACTCCTTCTAAGCATTCAAGCATCATCAGGGGATCAAGTGGAGTGGATTGCATCAAGAGGGGAGGTCAGAAAGTTGCAGGATTGAAAGCTTCGAAACTCAGGTAACTCAAGAACATTTTTTCCAGAAATCATTTTTTAAGTTCTTAAGTTGTTGTTCATGCTCCCCTGATCACATATATGTCTTTAGTTTTGAAAATGGTGGGAAAATGAGGATTTAATTGCGTTCTGAAACTCTGTGACCTAAAAAATGTTTGCTTCGATTCATGAACTTGAGGGAATATAAATGTGGTTTGTGATGGGGTTTTGATTCAGTGGGTCATGGGAATCATTTATGTATGCTTGGTTTTCATTTTTGTTACGTTTTGAGGTTTCTAGGGATTTTCAGGTGGGGTTCCCACCGGAGAAGACGACCGGAGGTCTTCTCCGGCCACCTGAAAATCATTAGGGTTTAATCAGTGTAATTAATTCCATTTGAATTTCGTGCGTTGGATGGCTTGACTTTGTTGACTTCCCGCGCGCATGGGTGGTCCAGATTCGTTCATTTGCCCTAATCTTGTTTAATTAAAATAATCATAATTAATTAACTCAGCAGCAATCTAGACCCTTCATTCACGCGCGTGGTCAACCATTTCAAATCCAGACTCAATCCTGGCCCTCCATCCTGTTGACTTCAGTTCTTTTTAATTTTTATTTCATTTCTTTTCATTTAATTTGCATAATTTATTTAAAATAGTAAAAATTGTTTAAAAATTATGAAACTTTTTCTCAAGAGTTTCATTAATTTTTATGACACAAAAATATTTTTATTTTCATTTTTAGCATTTAAAATGTATTTTTAAATATTTAAAAGTTTATTTTTAATTGATTAATGGAAATTAATTTATTAAAAATACTTTTAGGTATTTAAAAATCAGAAAAAAATTCATGAAATGTTCTAAGACATTTAGAAACATTGTTCAACCTTCAAACCAAATTTATTTTTTGATCTTGATGCATTTTAAGAATTTTTCATTGAATTAAAATCATTTTTGTGCATTATTTTGATCCAAAGTTCAAAAAATCATTTCTGCCTATTCATGAGGAGTTGGACATTGATTCTTCTTGCATTGCATTGTGTTTAGCATGTAGTTTGTGAGATTAAATGGCCATGATTTGATCTTTCATTTTCAATTTGTTTGGCATTTCTTTTGTTTGGAAACCCTAAAACCCTAGAAATCTTAGAAAAAATCATAACTTGAAAGTGGTTAGGAATTGAGACCTCTCCTTTGGGCATTGGTTTAGTATAGGGTTAGGGGTCCTTTGAGTGGCATTTTCAATTTTTTATCTTAGGGTTTGCTTCTGATTTTGATTTTTGTTTGATGTATTGTTCATAAACCCTAATTTGGGTTACCATATGCATCCATCTTGCATTCTCTTGCATAACATGACTTGCCATGACATTCCATGTTTCCATTTGATTCATTGAACATCATAAGACATATTGAAAGCATGTTTGATCATTGCATCTTGCATTTGTCATGTTGTATGCCATATGCATCTCATAACTTTTCATGTATGTTCTTGGTTCTTAACTTGCTCCATTTGCATCCATGAGCTTGTATGATCACTTCCATGTGCTGCCTCATGTTTGTAGCATCTCATAGCATCATTAGCATCATGTAATTTCTTCTGGTTTTGTTTCTCATCATGTCATCTCATCCCATTTTGCATTGCATTGCATTTCTTTTCTAACCTTTCAGGTGGTAAGTGACTTTGAGAAGTGAATTTGCCTTCACTTCTCATAACTTCTCTTCATCTCCTTCTCTTGCATCCATGCTGCATTTTATCTTGTGTTTGAGATTGAGCTTGCTCATTCTTCTTCTTCTCACTTTCTTTCTTCAAGTGACTTGACTTCTTGAATGAAGCAAGTTGCTTTGCTTCTCTTGATCCTTTCATCTGCTTCCTGGTGGTTCCATTGAAGGCTTCTCCTGTAAACCTCACAAACCTTAGGAACAACCAAGCATGACAATGATTAGGGTTTTGATTAGTATCCCCTCATAGTTTTACCTTTGTGTCTCTTTTGAGTCTTCTCTTCTCATCTCATAATCAGGGACTAAACCCTAAAGGCTTTAAGGCTTTGTGATTAAGCTTATGCCTGCATCCTTCTCTTAGGATGGAGTGTATAACTTTAATCCTAAGTGTTAAACCCTTAACGTGTTTAAATCTCTTAATCAATTCATCTAATAATCATCAAGACATCACACTTGTAACTTGGGCCTTGCATTAGGGTTCTAATTCTTCCTTAACTGGTTAAGAAGGACTAACCCTAGTGTTAATGGACAAGTCCCCCTCAAGTTGTCTTACAAATCATAAAAATCACTTCATCATCATACCATTAAATAAAATCCACCTAATCAAAGGCTTGTTTTGTCATGAGTTTAATCCCTAATCATGGATTAAGTTGAGGAGTTTTCCTCAGCTTAAACATTCTCATCTATTATCCTTCTATTAGGATGGTGTAATGAGTCTGTTTAATCTTTGATTATGGCTTAACCTCATTACTTAACACTAAACAAAAACACCAAAACATCTAAATAATCACAAGTAGGTTAATAATCTTAATCCTACTCCATGGTGATTAAGTGTGAGAATCTGACTTCACGCTTAAGGTATTCTCATTACCCCTAATCAGAGGGAAGATGTGATGAGTTTACCAAATCCATTGGTTTAGACTTAAGCTCATTAACTTATGACAAAATCCAAAAACAATAAAAGACTGAAAACACAAAAAACAAACAATAATCGTCTCCTCCGGGATTCTTTTCTCATCTCATTCACTCATAAACGAGAACTCGCTTCTTCCGTCTAATGCAAGACAGTTTGCATCTGTGCCAGACAGATCATACACTTGAGCATAGGCAAGTAAGCAGTTCACAGGTCAATTCACCTTTCAGTCTCTTTGGGTCGAACTACGGTGTTCTGACTTCCTCATTGCACGAGGGGATACGTAGGCATAACTTAACAGTTATCGAACAAAAGTCTCTGTATATTCCCCCTCCTTCCAGCTTCATTCTTTTAAGCCTCATAGTCATGAGCACTTCACTCTTATCCTTACACTGACACTGTATATATTACACTTTGCACTTCCTTTACACTGACACCTGTACATCTCTTTCCAGCTCATTTATACACAAATTGCACTGACACTACCCCTTTAAAACACAAATCTTTTAAGCGTGGATCCCGTCGAGTACGGAAGACAATTGGGGTGCTAATACCTTCCCAGGTTGTAACCAACCCCCTTTCTCAGTCTCTCTGGTTCGCAAACCGTCTTATCCATATCTTTCTAGGTCTATGTAGCATTACCTTTCCTCCGGGATAAAAATGCCTAGCTGGCGACTCTTTTCATCTCCAGTGAGTTCACTGCTGTGTGTTCTCATTGTCCCTTTCGCCGACCGTTCGCGTCTGTACCTTTATCTGGGGCCCTTTCCCATTTATCGGGAGCGACAAGAGGCCAAGTTTCAGAAGGCTAGGACTGATCTCTATCTACAAGAAAGTCAGGCTAGGTGGTTCAGGATCACTTTAGCCCGGACAAAAGAAGATCAGAAAACTCAGGCCAGGATTGAACAGTTAGAGGCCATTGAAAAGAAGCAACAAGAAGCTTTGCTGGCAGCCCAGAAGGAGATTTTAGAGTTGAAGCTTAGGGCTGGATTGAAGAGGTCAAAGGATCAGGACAGGCACAAGAAGCTGACCACTGCTATTGCCACCAGAAACCTCCTCATCAGAAACATCACAGAGCATCCGGCTGGTCCTGTAACTGAAGCACTCTTGAAGGAGGTTAAGGAGGATGAATTTGGATTAGATGTTTGACATCTTTGCTTGTTGTTATTTCCATTTGGTGTACTTTTCTTTTTATGTTGTATTTTGACCCTTCAGGGGCATATGTTGTAAAAACAAACTATGTATGATCCACCATTTGTAATGTATTTGTTAGTTTGTTTCACCGAGTTTCTTTTCTGAAGCAACATAAAAGCATACTCCTCGGGGTCTGAAAAGGTCAAAACCAAGAGCCAAGCCGGATACCTTGGAAAGCAAATAAGCATACTGCATTGCATACTGACTTTTGTTTTGTTTTGTAGGTTTTGTCTTTATTTTGTTTGTTTCTAACTCTGTTGTGATTCAGGAATTATTGCTCGCCGCCGGGTGTTTCCTCTCAACCGTCCGCTCAGGTATCCTACTCGCAACAATCTTCCTGGTATCCAAATGGATCAAGTACAGCAGGACCTGACAGAGGTCAGGACTCAGATGGCTAATGAAAGAGTGGAGATGAGAAACCAAATGACCCAATTCATGACTGTAATGACTGGCTTGGCTCAGAGTCAAGAAAGGCTGAGGGCATTGGTAGAAAGACAAAACCCTGAAGAACCTCATCCTGGGACTGGAGGAACTAGTAATAATGAAGGAGGTCAGCCTCATGTTAACCCACCAGTATTTGAACCTCATCTAGATCCGGAAGTCAACATCCCAAGAAATGTACCGGGAAACACTGCTGCAGGCAGGATCTTGCAAGAAGATCCTCAAGAGCAGCAGTTTACTGTAATGGGAGCTGGGGATGAAGTTTATGATAGGAGGTTTGATGAAATTTCTGAGAAGTTGAGATCATTGGAGTCTCAAAATTCCCTAGGCTTCAATGTAATGGATATGGGGTAAGGATTCCCCACAAGTTTAAACCCCCGTGCTTCGAGAAGTACAATGGAACTTCATGTCCACGAACTCACTTACAGTCCTTCCTGGGAAGACTTAAGGCATATACCATGGATGAAGAACTGTGGATGTTTTACTTTGAAGACAGTTTGACTGGGGCTTCCAGGGAGTGATATTCGCACTTAACCAGAGCTACTATCAGATGCTGGAAGGACCTAGCTGAAGCTTTCATCAGACAGTACCAATACAATCTGGACATGGCTCCTAACAGAACCCTTCTGATGGGAATGTCTCAATCCTCCATAGAAAGCTTCAGGGAATATGCCCAGAGGTGGAGACAGCTTGTTGCAGTTGTCCAACCACCCATGTCGGAAAGAGAAATGGCCGACATGTTTATGAATACTCTGCAAGGAACATATATTGATAGGCTAGCTTCCTTTTCTTCCACCAGCTTCGCTGACGTAGTTATAGTTGGAGAAAGAATTGAAAGCCTTTTGAAAATGGGCAAGATTTCTGATAACGGTGCAAGTTCGTCCAGTAATCCTAGGAAGCCTTTTGTGGGACCTCGAAGGACCGGTGAGACAAATGCCATTCATGCTAGCAGGGGCAGACCTCAGTATGTCCACAGATCAGTAGCAGCTGTCACTATTCCAGCTCCGATTCCTCAGCAACCAGCATATCAACCACAACAACAACCACATTATCAACAGCAAGTTCAGTATTCGCCACAGAGGACCTACAACAACAACAACAGCAATCAACAACAAAGACCCTTTCAGCAAAGACCATCACAGGCAAATAGGGTGATTGACCCTATCCCTATGCCTTACGCTGCCTTATTGCCACAAATCCTGAAACTCAACTTGGTTGAATTAAGGACATTGGCACCACCAGATCCCTCTAATCTCCCAATAAATTATGATGTCAACGCCAGATGTGCTTTCCATTCCAATGCACCTGGCCACAATACGGAGAAGTGCAGGGCCTTGCAAATGAAAGTCCAAGACCTGGTGGATTCTAAAGCCCTCAACTTTGCACCCCCTCCAAGTGTCACCAAGAATCCCATGCCCAGTCATGGAGGACCAAGAATTAATGCCATTGAGGAAGACAAGCCATCTTTCTTAATCACCAGTGTTGGACAGATTCGGACACCTCTAGTCGAAATTAAAGCTCAGCTCCTAGAGTGTCAGATGTTCCCCGGGTGTGAGCTCGGTTGTGGGTATTGCAACATTTCGGTCAATGGGTGTGATAATTTGAGAAGCGACATAGATGGTCTTATCAAAAGTGGTATACTTCAGATCTCCACAACGGCGCCTACAAATCCAGCAATTCCTTTGACAACAATTCCTGATTCTTCTACAACTGCAACAACAATCATTCCGACCAATTCATCAATATCATCAACAATGGCTTCATCCATCACTTCAACAAATCAAATGTCAACAACCATTTCTTCTACAACATCAACGTCCCTTTATTCAGCAGAATCTTCTACAACGCCAACAGAAATTAATGAAGATATCTCAGCAGTCACCATCTACTATGATCCATCAGATGTTCATCCAAACAACAACTTCCAACAACAAACAGTGGCACCTCCTGCCAGGTCACTAGTCACCATTTACTATGATCCGCACACTATCTCAGTACCCTCCTCTGCAGCAGTCAGTCTAGTTACCATTACGGTGCCTAGACCAATTCCATATGAAAGCAGTAATGCCATACCCTGGCATTATGGCTCTGATCTTTACTGCAACGGGGAGAAAATCACTTTGGATTCTTCAACTTCTTCTCCACAGATTGATAATGTTGGGGGAGGCGGAGGCTTCACCAGAAGTGGACGCCTTTTTGCCTCACAATTGCAAAGACCTAATGCCGAAGCAGAAGCTGCTGCCAAAGCAAAGGGGAAGAGTGTGATATCTGAAGAACCAATTATCAAAGAAACTCAGAAGACGTCTTTTGAGCAAGATGTAGACGAGTTTATGAGGATTATAAAGAGAAGTGATTACAAAGTGGTGGATCAGCTTCACCAAACTCCCTCAAAGATCTCCATATTATCCCTGTTGATGTGTTCTGAAGCTCACAGGAATGCATTATTGAAAGTCCTGCACACGACATACGTGCCAGAGGAGATCACCGTTAATCAGCTAGAAACTGTGGTAGCAAATGTCAATACCAGTCATGGACTGGGCTTTACCAATACTGACTTAACAACTGAGGGATGTAACCACAACAAGGCTTTACACATCACTCTAAAATGCAAGGGAGCTGTTCTATCTCATGTACTGGTGGACACTGGGTCATCACTCAATGTCTTACCAAAGAAAGCCTTAGTGAAGCTGGAGTACGATGGCTTGGCACTACGTCCAAGTAATTTAGTGGGAAGAGCATTTGATGGCTCTAAAAGATCAGTAATTGGAGAGATTGATCTGCCTGTGATGATTGGCCCGTAGACTTTTAAAATTACCTTCTATGTGATGGACATTCAGCCGACCTACAGTTGTTTGTTGGGTAGACCCTGGATCCATGCCGCTGGCGCTGTCACGTCTACCCTTCACCAGAAGCTGAAATTCGAGTGGGAAGGCCAGATCATCACCATCTGTGGTGAAGAAGACATCTTTGTTAGCCATCTGGCTACGTACAAATACATAGAAATGGACGAGGAGATCCATAAAACTATGAGCCAAGGGTTTGAAGCCCTGAACATTAATGAAGCATCTGTTGTACTGGGAACCTCCATGACGTCTTATCAGCAAGCCAAGAAGGTTGTTGAAGAGGGTACTGCCCAAGGCTGGGGCAAGTTGCTGCCCGTGGAGAAGAAGGAGGACAGATTTGGGTTGGGTTACAGACCAACTCAACAAGATCAATCAGAGGCTGCCAAGAAGCCCAATTTTGTCAGCGGGGGAATGCTCACCCCTGATGCAGTAAACAACTTGGAAGACGAGGAAGAAAGCGACTGCAACCTGGAGAGCTGGATACGTCCAAGGATCCCGGGGAGCCAAGTCCTTAACTGGTCTTCCCAGGAAATTATAAGGGTTACTCCTGCAGAGTAATTATTATTTCCTGTATTTTTAAGCATGCATCAAGTCTTGCATCTTGCCCAAGATGACAAGATTCATTTTGTAATTGGGTCATCTTGTAATTTTGTGCAAACAGATTAATCAATGAATATCGGACATCTTTTGCAAATGAGTCTTTTTCTTCCCCGCTCACTGTTTTTCATTTTTCTTTTTGTACAAAAATAAAATGGCAATGTTTTCCAAAATGACAACTTCATTTCCACTTTTTCTAAATAAGATAAAATTGGTCACTAAAATGAACAAATCTAAACCCTTGCAGAAAGAACCCTCCAGACTGCACCGACAACAACACTGCTATGACTTTGTATGACTTTGACAATCCAATCAATCAAGCTGATGAAGGGGTTGAAGAAGATTATGAGCTACCTGAAGAGCTAGCTAGGTTGTTAAGGCAAGAGGAGAAGGTTATCACTCCTCATCAGGAGGAGGTGGAAGCGGTTAATCTTGGTACGGAAGAAGATGTGAAAGAGGTTAAAATCGGGGCCTGCCTACAAGACTCAGTGAAGGAACAACTGATTGACATGCTTCAGGAGTATGTGGATGTCTTTGCTTGGTCTTATCAGGATATGCCAGGGTTGGACACCGATATTGTTATGCATAAGCTGCCTTTGAAAGAAGACTGCCCGCCGGTAAAACAGAAACTGCGCCGTACTCGCCCAGATATGGCAATGAAGATCAAAGAAGAGGTACAAAAGCAGTGGGATGCCGGGTTCCTTGCTGTAACTAGCTATCCGACGTGGGTTGCTAACATTGTACCTGTGCCTAAGAAAGACGGCAAAGTGAGAATGTGTGTGGACTACCGGGATCTGAACAGAGCCAGCCCGAAAGATGATTTCCCTTTACCTCACATTGATGTATTGGTTGATAATACGGCTCAGTTCTCGGTATTCTCCTTCAAGGATGGATTTTCAGGATATAATTAGATCAAGATGTCACCTGAAGACATGGAGAAGACAACTTTCATCACACCCTGGGGCACGTTCTGTTACAAGGTGATGCCATTCGGACTGAAGAATGCTGGTGCAACGTATCAACGGGCTATGGTAACATTATTCCACGACATGATCCATAAAGAAATTGAAAGTTATGTGGATGACATGATTTCCAAGTCCCTCACAGAAGAAGATCACCTGGTAAACCTGCTGAAGTTATTCAAGCATTTGAGGAAATACCAACTGAAGTTAAACCCCAACAAATGCACATTCGGGGTGCGATCTGGTAAGCTGCTGGGATTTATTGTGAGTGAGAAAGGGATTGAAGTTGACCCTGATAAAGTTAAAGCCATTCAAGAAATGCCTGAACCGAAGACAAAAAAAGAAGTTCGAGGTTTCCTAGGTAGATTGAACTACATTCCACCCTTCATATCTCACCTTACTGCAACCTGTGAACCCTTGTTCAAGCTGTTAAGAAAAGAACAAACGGTCAGGTGGAACGAAGATTGCCAAAGGGCTTTTGACAAAATCAAGGAGTACTTGCAAGAGCCTCCAATCCTTCTGCCTCCAGTTGAAGGAAGACCTCTAATAATGTACTTGACGGTATTAGAAGAGTCAATGGGGTGTGTGCTGGGCCAGCATGACGAGTCTGGTCGAAAAGAGTATGCAATATACTACCTAAGCAAAACGTTTACCGACTGTGAACAACGTTATTCACTGCTCGATAAAACTTGTTGTGCTTTAGCGTGGGCTGCTCGCCGACTAAGGAAGTATATGTTGACCCACACTACCTTGTTGATTTCAAAGATGGACCCCGTTAAGTACATATTTGAGAAGCCAGCACTTACCAGACGGGTTGCAAGATGGCAAATGATCCTCACAGAGTATGATATTCAGTACACATCTTAGAAAGCCATCAAGGGCAGTGTGTTGTCTGATTATCTTGCTGAGCAACCTATTGATGATTACCAGCCTATGAGATTTGACTTCCCTGATGAAGACATCATGTTCATAAAAGCAAAAGATCATGAAGAGCCTGTTCACACTGAAGGGCCTGACACGGAGGAAGAATGGACTATGATGTTTGATGGGGCTATTAACATGAATGGCCGTGGTGTTGGTGAAGTACTCATTACACCTAAGGGAGTTCATATGCCTTTCTCGGCAAAGCTCACCTTCAACTGCACTAACAATGAAGCTGAATACGAAGCTTGTATTATGGGTCTTGAGGAAGCCATTGACCTCAGGATCAAGACTTTGACTGTATTCAGAGATTCAGCTTTGGTAATCAATCAAACCAACGGAAAATGGTACACACACCAGGATCATCTAATACCTTACAGGGATTATACAAGGAGGTTATTGACTTTCTTTACAACGGTCAAGCTTGAATATATCCCTCGGGACGAGAACCAATTTGCAGATGCTCTGGCTACCATTTCATCCATGATCAAAGTTCAAGCTGCCAACTTTGTACCTCGGATTTCAGTGTCCAGACTTGACAGACCAGCATATGTATTTGCAGTAGACGTTGTAAAAGATGATAAGCCTTGGTTCCATGATATCAAATGCTTCTTAGAGGATCAAACGTACCCACCTGGGGCATCTTCCAATGACAAGAAGACATTAAGAAGGCTAGCCGGTAGTTTCTTCCTGAATGCTGATGGTTCCCTGTATAAGAGAAACTTTGATATGGTACTCCTCAGATGTGTTGATAAGACAGAAGCAGACTTGTTGATGCACGAGGTGCACGAAGGATCCTTTGGTACCCATGCTGGAGGGCATGCTATGGCTAAAAAATTACTACGGTCAGGCTATTAGTGGATCACAATGGACGCCGACTGTTGTGCCTATGCCAGTAAATGTCATAAATGCCAGATTTATGCGGATAAAGTGCATGTGCCTCCGAATCCTCTGAATGTGATGTCTTCACCTTGGCCCTTTGCCATGTGGAGCATTGATATGATTGGCAAGATTGAACCGACTGCTTCAAATGGCCACAGATTCATCCTGGTAGCCATTGACTATTTTACCAAGTGGGTCGAAGCAGCTTCATATGCAAATGTTACAAGGCAGGTGGTAGCCCGATTTCTGAAGAGAGACATCATCTGTCGGTATGGAGTTCCCGAGCGAATCATTACTGATAATGGTTCCAACTTAAACAACAAAATGATGGCAGAACTATGTGTAAACACCCCAAATTTGCCCTCACCCATTCACACCATGGCTTGTGATCTTTTTCATATGCATAAGTTCAATCATAGTATCTCATACCACATTTTTAATTCATTGCATTGCTTCTAAGTCATCTGTATCTAGGGTTTGTGATCTGAGCAATCCAAGAGCCATTTGAGCCACTCCAAGGGTCATCAATCACTTCAAAGGGGTCCATGTATGTTCAAGCATCATATTGTATCTTCACAAAGTCAAGAATGTCAAAAAATCACAAGAACTGAGAATGGCATGGAAGCAGAGCCAGGTTTAACTGCACAGATGACCTAGAATTATGGTTTTGGTTTCAAAGGCCATAACTCCATATTTTTTGGTCATTCTTGTTTCTATTGGTCTCTATATGGTATAGGGATCATGCATATCAATTTTCGTGAAGAAATTCAATGGGGAAGGCATCTGATCAAGAGTTGACTTCTTGAGCAAGTCAGTGTAAAATCAGGGCATCTGAGGCCCTCAATGACCCAACCAAAGGGTGTTCATCATCATTTTGATTATGTATGATCTTTATTTGATCATAGAAGATGTTAGAAGTTCACAAAATTGAAGAATTTCAAGCCATTTGCAAAGTTGACTTTTTGGGAAAATGACTTGTAATGGAAATTTGCCATTTTGGGAAACTTTTTCAACCCTTGCTTTTTGATTCAAAAATGCTTCAAATGAGAAAACTTTGGTCATGAAAGTTGTAGAATGGATCATTCCCTTTTCAAAAAGTACAAGAACTTGTTCTAATTCATTTTTGATCAAAAGTTATGGTTTGTCAAAGTTGGGAAAAATCACATAATTTCAAGTTTTCTACCAAAGAGGCAAAGTTGCAAAACCACTTGCCAAGACAAATTGTGCTATCAAATGGACTTCTAATCTTCATACAAACATAAACCAAGGCCTAAGGATCAGATTTCATCAAAAGTTTACTCATTTTCATGGCTTGTGGATCAAGAAATTTCAAAAGGGGCAAAGTGGAACAAAGTTGCAAAACATCCTTCAAACCCTAATCCACTTGCTGGCTGGCTTCAAAACTGATCCTATGGTCCTCCTCACTTCTTGCTGCGCAGGACACCCCTCTTGTCCTTGGCTAGCCATGAGCCCATACCTCTCTTACACAAAGCTTGACTTTTTTTGCAAAAGACCCATACCAATCACAATAGGGCACAACCACTCTTCTGACCTACCCAAGATTGATAAGTGGACCAAATACATCACAACACAACTCACAACTCATGCTGAAACACACCCCAAGCCATAGTTATAAAAAATCCTCCAACTTGCAAAACCATTCGAATCTCTCATCTCACTCAACCATAATTAAAACAAACTTCACAAAACATCTCAACATACTCCCCTGATCATTTCCCTGCCCTCACTCATCCCTGAAACCTCACATAAACCAAATATGATTCCTTCCCCTCTTTGAACAGAACTCAAGCAATCTCTCAAACTAGCCCAAATAAACTCCAGATAAGCTTTGCAAACACTTGAGGGAGGTCAGTAGAGTTGATTGAAAGCAAGGAACTGGTCCAGAAACTCTTAGGTTGAAAGCTTCGATTCAGGTAGCCATAAAAATTCATTTTTCCAGAACTCTTATTTCTTGTTTCTAAATGATAAAGCATGCTCTCCTGATCACACTGAACCTTTTATTTTTGAAAATGATTGAGTTTTGAGGTTGTATGGATGTTCTGAAATTTTGTTCAGTTTTAAGTTTTTGTTCAAATCTTGTTGTTGATGATGAGTAAATGAAATTTGATGCTGGATTCTTATTCTAGGGGGTTTGGGGATCATTTCTGGAGATTTGGGGGGTTTGATTTGACCTAGGGAGTGTTTTTGAGATTTTCAGGGAAAGAGGTCACCGGAGATGACGACCGGAGCTCGTCTCCGGTGACCTGAAAGTAATTAGGGCTAATTAATTAAGGTTAGCCAGGTTTGAATGTGGAACCTTGATCTGGTTGACTAAGTCAATCCCCCGCGCGTTTCAATGGCCTGGATCTATCATTAAAGCCCTAATTCCATTTAATTAAATTAATTAATTAGGTTTAGTCAGTTTAAATGCCAGCCGTAGGATAGCGCGCGCAGTCAACCCTGGATTCCCAGCTTTGAATCTCAGCCTTCAGATCTGCTTACTTTCATTTATTTTCATTTTAATTCATTTTCTTTTGATTTATTTTGCACGAATTATTAAAAATAGCAAAAAATGTTTAAAAATTATGAAAATTTTTGTCAAGGTTTTCATTATTTTTCAGAACACAAAAATATTTTTATTTTTATTTTTTGCATTAAAATTTATTTTTAAATCATTTAAAAGTTTATTTTTAATTAGTTAATGAAAATTAATTAATTAAAAATACTTTTAGGTATTTAAAAATCATAAAAAATTCATATAGTATTTAGAAACATTTAGAAACATTGTCCAACTCTCAAACGAAATTTATTTTTTGTTCTTGATGACTTTTGATTATTTTCTTTGGATTTAATGTCATTTCAAGGCAATATTTTGTTTCAAACTTCAAAAATTCATTTTTGCCTAACCATTGAGAGTTGGATAATGATTCTTTTTGCATTGCATCTTGTATAGCATGTAGTTTATAGGATAAAATTGGTTTGAATTGATCTAGCATTTTCAATTTGTTTGGCATTTTTCTTGACAAGGTACCCCAAAACCCTAGCAATCTTAGGAAATTCATAACTTTCACTAGATTAAGAGTTGGATCCCCTCCTTTGGGAAGTGAGTTTGTATAGGTTTAGGTTTCCTTTGATTGCATTTTCAAATTTTTATCATGCCTCTTGCTTCTGGTTTTGGATTTTGCTTTGTGTGTTGATCATAAACCCTAATTTATGCCTTCCTTTGCATCCATCTTCCATTTGCTTGCATACCATGACTTGCCATGACATTTTATGAATTCATTTGATTCAATATACATCTTAAAAAATATTAGAATCATGTTTGATCATTGTATTCTCATTACCCCTAATCTGAGGGAGGATGTGATGAGTTTACTAACCCATTGGTTTAGGCTTAAGCTCATTAACTTATGACAAACTTTCAAAAGCAATAAAAGACTGAAAACACAAAAACAAACAATAATCGTCTCCTTCGGGATTCTTTCCTCACCTCATTCACTCACAAACGAGAACTTGCTTCTCCCGTCTAATGCAAGACAGTTTGTACCTGAGCCAGACAGGTCATACACTTGAGCATAGACAAGTAAGCAGTTCACAAGTCAATCCTTCTTTCAGTCTCTTTGGGTCGAACTACGGTGTTCTGACTTCCTCATTGCACGAGAGGATACGTAGGCATAACTTAACAGTTATCGAACAAAAGTCTCTGTATATTCCCCCTCCTTCCAGTTTCATTCTTTTGAGCCTCATGATCTTGAGCATTTCATTCTTATTCTCACATTGACACTTCACTTTTCTTTTACACTGACACTTGCATTCTTTCCAGCTTTGATACACAGATTGCACTGACACTACCCCTTTAAAACACAAATCTTTTAAGCGTGGATCCCGTCGAGTACGACGGATAATCTGGGTGCTAATACCTTCCCAGGTTGTAACCAACCCCCTTTCTCAGTCTCTCTGGTTCGCAACCGTCTTATCCATCTCTTCCTAGGTCTATGCAGCATTACCTTTCCTCCGGGATAAAAATGCCTAGCTGGCGACTCTATTCATCCTTCCTTCTTTCGCCGACCATTCGCGTTTGTACCCCATTTGACTTAGCCTCATTTGGTGGGAGCGACAGCTTGGCGACTCTGCTGGGGACCCTTATACTGTAACCAGGGCTTCTGGTTCTTTTTGTGGGTTCCTCCTAGCGCTTGTTTGATTTGTGTTTACTGGGGTGTTATGTGCTAATTGTGTTTGTATATTTGCTTTATTTACTACTTTATGTACAGTTATTTATTGCTTTCTTTACAGCTTTATATATCATACTGTCATACTGTTATCTGGCCGGATCTGGTTTATTGTTTTGATGGGTGGGGTTCATTGAGAGTTTAAGGTCCTATACCTGGGACCTGAGTGACACCTAGGCTAGAGTGGTTCATGTTCTTTCCCATTCCATTTCGGTCTGGTGCGGGAATATGAAACACGGTTCAGATGTGGGTTTCTTCTTGAGAACTCTGTGCTACAGATTTCCTGTAGTGCTAGGGCTATCTGGGAAGCCTGCTAAGTCTGGATGACCTTTATTATTGACCTTCAGAAACTGAGGTGAATTAGAGGAGGATCTTTTTATGGTTATTGTAAACACTGTACCTCCGGGTTAGAAGTGTTTACACTTCTCATAATTGATCCAAGTCTGAGGATCCTTGTTTTAGTACATCACCTGTGAGGGGGTTGGGCTGTTTGCAGGTACCATTGGCCACATCATACCCTGTTACTTTTGTTTTTGATTAAGAGTACTCCACTTTGGACAGTTCTTGTGATTTAACCCTGGACATGTAACTCTTTATTGAGTCCCCCACCTTGGTTACTGGATTTCTGAACCTCCATCTGGACTTCTTGAACATACATGGACCTTTATATCAAGGCAGTAATCAGATCCAGCTTGATCACAAACCCTTGCATATCATTTGCATACATCATCATTGCATCATTTAACATTTGTTTATTTGTTTTTTCAGGGTATCCACATCATATTTGGCTTGGTTTTGACCCCTTCATCTGCATAGACCCCTGTTCATCAGTTATCTGCTTCAACTATCTTCATCAGTTGCCTGCTTCAGTTATTTCCATCACCAGCCTCAGCCTATCAGTGGCTCATCTCCAGTATCAGTCTTCATCATCAGCATTTGTTTCAGCTCTTCATCAGCAGTCATGGCACCCAAGAAGAGCAACATTTCATACCATTTCTTTGAGCCTGTGCTGACTGGCATCAGGCAGGTCCAGGCACTTATCACTACAGACCACATCCCATTATTCAGAGAGCATTATGGAGGCATCCTTGATATGGTTATGGACTTGGAACCTTCTCAGAGGAGTTTGATCCACACTTGCCTACAGTTCTATGATCCTCCTTTGAGATGCTTCACTTTCCAGAAATTTCAGTTGGGACCTCTGTTGGAGGAGTTTTCATCATTGATTGGAGTACCTGTCAGGGGTGGTATCCCCTTCAACCCAGAGATGGCTTCTCCCAGCAATGAAGAAGTGGCAAAGGCACTGTATTTGGAACCTATTTTGATTGAGCAGAACATGTCAACAAAGGCTGGAATTCCTGGCCTACACTTGGACTTTCTAACTTCTCAGGCCATCCTGAAGGCCTCCTTGGGAGAATGGAAGGCAGTTTGTGCATTGTTAGTCCTCAGTATATATGGGGTTATACTTTTTGCAGATGAGCCCAAGTTTATCAGCAAAAATGCTATTCATCTCTTCCTTTTGAGGAACCCAGTGCCCACCTTGCTGGGAGATTTCTATTATTCTGTTCACCAAAGGAATGAGAAGCAGAGAGGGAGGTTGGTAAGGTGTTGTGCTCCTCTATTTCATACTTGGCTGCTTAAACACTTACCTATGACTGATGCCTTCCTGAACCCTCACCAACAGAAGAATTGGGCTAGGAGACTTATTGCTTTAACTTCAGATGACATCAGATGGTGCACCCAGAGCACCAAAGGAAGGGACATAATTACTAGTTGTGGGCAGTTCCCCAATGTACCTCTGGTAGGAGTGAAGGGTTGCATCAATTACAATCCTTTGCTGTTCAAGAGACAATTGGGCTATGCTTTGGTTCACCCTCCTAGAGTGCAAGACTTGGCTGAAACCCTGTATTGTGAGATAAAGCCTAATCTAGCTGTTGTTAGGCAAGCATCCTGGGCTTGGGACAACATCCAGACCAAAGGGATGGCCATTCTTGGGAGATGCAATAATGTGGCTTCAGCTCAGTATTATGAATTGTCTCATGCTAGGGCTCAGATTTCTGGGATGCCTTTCACCATTGAGGATGCACCTGGACCATCCACAGTACCACCTCCAGCCACTGTCAGCCTGGAAGAATTTGAGAAGCTGAAGGAAAGGAATGAGAATCTGTCTCAAGCTCTGAAGAAGACCCTCTGGGAGAGGAGTGATGGTCTTCTAGACATTGAGAGATTGGAAAAGCTTAAGGTGGAGCATCTAGCCAGGATTGAGAAATTAGAGGACTACATCAAGAAATCAAGAGCTGGAGAGAAAATTTTGAAGAATGCCTGCAAAGAGGCCCAGTTTCAGAAGGCTAGGACTGATCTCTATCTAGAGGAAAGTCAAGCTAGGTGGGTCAGAATCACTGAAGCTCGCACTCAGGAAGATAAGAGAACTCAAGCCAGGATTGAGCAGTTGGAGGCCAATGAGAAGAAACAACAGGAGGCTCTGCTAGCAGCCCAGAAGGAGATTTCAGAATTGAAGATTAGGGCTGGTGTGAAGAGGTCAAAAGACCAAGACAGGCACAAGAAGCTGACCACTGCAATTGCCACCAGGAACCTTCTTATCAGAAACATCACAAAGCATCCGGCTGGTCCTATAACTGAAGCACTTTTGAAGGAGGTTAGGGAAGATGAGTTTGGATTAGATGTTTGACTTCTTTGCTTGTTGTTATTTCCATTTCATGTACTTTTCTTTTATGTTGTATTTTGACCCTTCAGGGGCATATGTTGTAAAAAACAAACTATGTATGATCCACCATTTGTAATGTATTTGTCAGTTTGTTTCATTTGAGTTTCTTTTCTCAAGCAACACCAAAGCATCTTCCCTAGGGTCTGAAAAGGTCAAAACCAAGAGCCAAGCCGGATACCTTGGAAAATAAATAAGCATACTGCATTGCATACTGACTGTTGTTTGTTTTGTAGGTTTGTCTTCACTTTATTTTGTTTCTAACTCTGTTGTGATTCAGGAATTATTGCTCGCCGTCGGGTGTTCCCTCTCAACCGTCCGCACAGGTATCCTACTCGCAACAATCTTCCTGGTATCCAAATGGATCAAGTACAGCAAGATCTGACAGAGGTCAGGACTCAGATGGCTAATGAAAGGCTGGAGATGAGAAACCAAATGACCCAATACATGGAAGTAATGAATGGCTTGGCTCAAAGTTAAGAAAGGATGAGGGCATTGGTAGAAAGACAAACCCCAGAAGAACCTCCTCTGGGAACTGGAGGAACAAGTAACAATGAAAGGGGTCAGCCTCATATTAACCCACCAGTATATGGGCCTCATCTACATCCGGAAGTTAACATCCCGGGTAATGTGTGTAAACACCCCAAATTTGCCCTCACCCATTCACACCATGGCTTGTGATCATTTTCATAAGCATAAACTCAATCATACCATCTCATATCACATTTTTGATTCATTGCATTGGTTCAAAGTCATCTGCATCTAGGGTTTGTGATCTGAGCAATCCAAAAGCTTCTTGAGCCACTCCAAAGGTCATCAATCACTTCAAAGGGGTCCATGTATGTTCAAACATCATATTATATCCTCTCACAGTCAAGAATTCCAAAAATCACAAGAACTGAGAATAGCATGGAAGCAGAGCCAAGTTTAACTGCACAGATGACCTAAAATTAGGGTTTTGGTTTCAGAGGCCATAACTCCAAATTTTTTGGTCATTCTTGTTTCTATTGGTCTCTAAATGGTATAGGGAGTATGCATATCAATTTTCATGAAGAAATTCCATGGGGAAGTCATCTGATCAAGAGTTGACTTTTCAAGCAAGTCAGTGCAAAATCAGGGCATCTGAGGCCCTCAATGACCCAACCAAGGGGTGTTCTTCATCATTTTTGTTGTATATGATCTTTATTTGATCATAGAATAAGTTGGAAGTTCACAAAATTGAAGAATTTCAAGTCTTTTGCAAAGTTGACTTTTTGGGAAGTTTGACTTTTCATGAAATTGCCATTTTAGGCAACTTTTTCAACCTTTACTTTTTGATTCAAAAATGCTTCAAATGGAAAAAATTTGGTCATGAAAGTTGTAGAATGGGTCATTCCCTTTTCAAAAAGTACAAGAACATGACCTAATTCATTTTGGATCAAAAGTTATGGCTTGTCAAAGTTGGCAAAAATCACAAAATTTGAAGTTTTCCACCAAAGAGGCAAAGTTGCAAATTCACTTCTCAAGGCAAATTTAGTCATCAAATGGACTTCTAAACTTCACCACATGATCATACATGACCTAAAATCAGAATTGGCCCAAGGGATTTCTCATTTTTGTGCTTTGATTTTCAAAAATCCATAAGTCATTTTTCATAAAAGTGCAAAGAGGGATTCTTGGCAAAATCATTCTCCCATGAATTGTGTGATCACTAGCTGGTTCTAGCACATTGCCATGACCAAATGAAGCATCATACACCAAAATTAAGCAAGGATTATCTCATGAACATAACCAAAAGTCATGAAATAACACAAGTGGGCAAGTTGCAAAATCTCTCTCAACTCATGATCCAAATGCAGCAGACTTTCACAAGCCATCCAAGGGCCATCCTTGACTCATGCTGAGGCAGGACAAGCCTCTAGACTGCTGCTGCCATAGCCCATGCTGCAAGTACAAATCAACTTGACTTTTTGTCCAAAACTCCCATACCCTTGGAATAGTGATCAGCAGCCTCTACTGACCTACTCCACATCCTACTCACATATCATGGGAGTGTTATAGCAACTCATTGGCCATTGAAACAAGACACAACACAACCCTCACAAAAATCTGTCAAAAACTCCTCTTCTTCGAATCTCTCTCTACAGCCATCAAACACTCATTTTCTCTTCACCAACAAATCATACATACTCCAAAGAACCAGAATCCACCATTAAAACAGCTTGAAACCCTCTAGAACACAACTGTGAAATCTGCTACACCAGAGCTCATCTTCACAAACCAGCCATCAACAAGAGTTTTGAGGCATTCCATTGATTTCAGAAGGGCTAAGGGAGTTCATTTGCACAAGTGGGAGGTTCTGGAAGCTCACCATTAAAGCTTTCCAGCTCAGGTATGGCCAAGAACACTTTCTCACAGAACTTGTTTTTCTTGTTATAAAATGAAAGTGTATGTTGTGTTGATCATAATGATGTGTTTGAAATTGAAAATGAGTGGAAAATGAGTATGTATTGGCTCTCTGAAACTGCACCCGTGAAACTTGTTTGATTCGATTCTCTCTGTTTTTGGATGATAAATGTTGTTTGAGGGGTGATTCGAATGGGGTTTGGGTAGAGGATCATTTCCCTGGTTTCAATTTGTGGAATGATGGCCTGTAGCATGTTCTAGGGTTTTTGACCCGCCGGAGAAGACGACTGGAACCACTGTTCCGGCCGCCTGAGATTAGTTTTCCCTAATTAGGGTTTAGCTGAGTCATTAGTGTGTTTTGAATCTGGACCCTAGGATGTTGTTTCCCGCGTGTGGACCAAAGGCTCAGATCATGTCATTAATTCATAATTTCCATTTAACTTAATTAATTAGGTTTAACTAGTTAATTAATCTGATTTGAATGTAGACCATTGGATCACGCGCCAAGTCAACAGCCCCTTTTCCAGTTTCAATCTGATCCGTCCATTGCATATACTTTTCATTTAATTAGTTTTATTTTCATTTTATTTCATTTAATTTCTCCATTTAATTTAAAATAGTAAAACCTTTTCAAAAATTCTGAAAATTTTTGTATAAACTTTTATTAATTTTCAGAAACCAAAAATATTTTTATTTTTATTTTTTGCATTGAAAAATATTTTTAAATCATTTAAAAGTTTATTTTCAATTAATTAATGAGAATTAATTAATTAAAAATACTTTTAGGTATTTAAAAATCACCAAAAAATTCATGAAACCTTCATAATCATTTAGAAACATTGTCCAACCCTCAAACCAAATTTTTTTTTTTGATCTTGATGCATTTTGACAATTTTCCATGGAATTAATTTCATTTTCAAGCATTATTTTGATCCAAACTTCAAAAAATCATTTCTGCCTAACCATTGAGAGTTGGACTTTGATTCTTTTTGCATTGTGTTTTGCATATCATGTAGTTTGTAAGATTAAATTGGCATGATTTGATCTTTCATTTTCAATTTGTTTGACATTTTTCTTGTTAAGGTACCCTAAAACCCTAGCCAACTTAGGAAATTCATAACCCTAATTAGGTTAAGAGTTAGAACCCCTCCTTTGGGCAGTGAGTTAGTATAGGTTTAGGGTTCCTTTGATTGCATTTTCAATTTTTTTATCTTGATGTTTGCTTCTGATTTTGGATTTTGTTTGATGCATTGATCATAAACCCTAATTTGGGCTTCCTTTTGCATTCATCTTGCATTTGCTTGCATACCATGACTTGCCATGACCTTTTATGCATCCATTTGGTTCATTAGACATCATAAGACATATGAGAATCATGTTTGATCATTGCATCATGTATTTGCCATGTTGTATGTCATTTGCATCTCATAACTGTTTATGTGTGTTCATGGTTCTAAACTTGCTCCATTTGCATCCATTGGTTCATATGATCATCCTCATGCCTTGATTCATGTTTGCACCATATCATAGCATCATTATAATCTCATATATGCTTCTAGTTTTGGTTTGCATCATGCCATTCCATCTCATTTTGCATTGCATTGCATTTCTTTCACTAACTTTTCAGGTGGTAAGTTACTTTGAGAAGTTAATTTGCCTTCACTTCTCACAATTTCTTTTCATCTCTTTCATGCATCCTTGATGCATTTTGTTATGTGTTTGAGATTGAGCTTGCTCATTCTTATTATTCTCACTTTCTATCTTCAAGTGACTTGTCTTCTTAAATGAAGCAAGTTACTTTGCTTCTCTTTGCTCCTTTCATCTGCTTCCTGGTGGTTCCTCTGAAGATCTTTCTTGTAAATCTCACAAACCTTAGGAACAACCAATCATGACAATAATTAGGGTTTTGATTAGTACCCCCACTTAGTTTTTACCTTTGTGTCTCATTGATTCTTCTCTTCTCACCTCATAATCAGGGACTAAACCCTAAAGGTTTTAAGGCTTTGTGATTAAGCTTATGCCTGCATCCTTCTATTAGGATGGAGTGTATAACTTTAATCCTAAGTGTTAAACCCTTAATGTGTTCAAATCCTTTAATCAATTCATCTAATAATCATCAAGACATCAATCTTGTAACTTGGGCCTTGCATTAGGGTTCTAATTCTTCCTTAATTGGTTAAGAAGGACTAACCCTAGTGTTAATGGACAAGTCCCTCTCAAGTTGTCTTACAAACCCTAAAAATCACTTCATCATCTTATCATTAACTAAAATCCACTTAATAAAGGTTTTGTTTTTTCATGAGTTTAATCCCTAATCATGGATTAAGTTGAGGAGCTTTCCTCAGCTTAAACATTCTCATCTATTATCCTTCTATTAGGATGGTGTAATGAGTCTGTTTAATCCCTGATTATGGCTTAACCTCATTACATAACACTAAGCAAAAACACCAAAAACATCTAAATAATCACAAGTAGGTTAATGATCTTAATCCTACATCATGGTGATCAAGTGTGAGAAGCTGACTTCACACTTAAGGTATTCTCATTACCCCTAATCAGAGGGATGATGTGATGAGTTTACTAACCCATTGGTTTAGGCTTAAGCTCATTAACTTATGACAAACTTCCATAAGCAATAAAAGACTGAAAACTCAAAAACAAGCAATAATCGTCTCCTCCGGGATTCTTTTCTCATCTCATTCACTCACAAACGAGAACTTGCTTCTTCCGTCTAATGCAAGACAGTTTGCACCTGAGCCAGACAGGTCATACACTTGAGCATTGACAAGTAAGCAGTTCACAAGTCAATTCACCTTTCAGTCTCTTTGGGTCGAACTACGGTGTTCTGACTTCCTCATTGCACGAGAGGATACGTAGGCATAACTTAACAGTTATCGAACAAAAGTCTCTGTATATTCCCCCTCTTTCCAGCATTATTCTTTTAAGCCCCATTATCATGAGCATTTCATTCTTGTTCTTACACTGACACTTCACTTTTCTTTTACACTGACACCTGTACATCCTTTTCCAGTTCTTTATACACAAAATTGCACAGACACTACCCCTTTAAAACACAAATCTTTTAAGCGTGGATCCCGTCGAGTACGACGGACAATCTGGGTGCTAATACCTTCCCAGGTTGTAACCAACCCCCTTTCTCAGTCTCTCTGGTTCGCAACCGTCTTATCCATCTCTTTTCTAGGTCTATGCAGCATTACCTTTCCTCCGGGATAAAAATGCCTAGCTGGAGACTCTTTTCATTCCCTGTGAGTTCACTCGTGTGTGTTCTCACACCATCCGTTCGCCGACCGTTCGCGTCTGTACCCCATTTGACCCGGCTTTATTTGGTGGGAGCGACAGCTTGGCGACTCTACTGGGGACCCTTATACTGTAACCAGGGCTTCTGGTTCTTTTTGTGGGTTCCTCCTAGCGCTTGATTGCTTTGTGTTTACTGGGGTGTTATGTGCTATTTTGTGTTTGTATATTTGTATTTATTTTTGCTTTATATACAGTTGTTTTACTGCTTTCTTTACAGCTTTACATATATCATACTATCATATTGTGCTGGCTGGATCTGTTTTGTTGCTTTGGTGGGTGGGTGTTCTACTGAGAGTTGAGGTCCTATACCTGGGACCTGAGTGACACCTAGGCTAGAGTGGTTCATGTTCTTTCCCATTCCATTTCGGTCTGGTGCGGGAATATGAAACACGGTTCAGATATGGGTTTCTTATTGAGAACTCTGTGCTGCAGATTTCCTGTAGTACTAGGGCTATCTGGGAAGCCTGCTAAGTCTGGATGACCTTTTAGTATTGACCTTCAGAAACTGAGGAGAATTAGAGGGGGATTTTTTATGGTTATTGTAAACACTGTACCTCCGGGTTGGAAGTGTTTACACTTCTCATAACTGATCCAAGTCTGAGGATCCTTGTTCTAGAACACCACCTGTGAGGGGGGTGGGATGTTTACAGGTTTGCAGGTACCCTTGACCTCAGCATACCCTGTTACTTTGTTTGGTTAAGAGTACTCCATTTTGGAACAGTTCTTGTGATTTTAACCCTGGACATGTGACCCTTTATTTGAGTCCCCCACCTTGGTTACTGGACTTATGAACCTCCATCTGGATTTCTTGAACATACATGGGCCTTATATCAGAGCACTTGATCAGATCCAGCTTGATCACAAACCCTTGCATATCATTTTCATACATCATCATTGCATCATTTTAACATTTGCTTATTTGTTTTTCAGGGTGTCCATACTATATTTTGGCTTGGTTTTGACCCCTTCATCTGCATAGACCTATCTGCTTCAGCTATCCTCATCAGCTACTGTTATCACCAGCATCTACCTGTCAGTGGCCCATCTTCAGTATTATTCTCCATCATCAGCATCTGTCTCAGCTTCTCTTCAGCAGCATGGCACCCAAGAAGAGTAATATCTCCTACCATTTCTTTCAGCCTGAGCTAGTTGACATCAGGAAGATCCAGACCCTGATTACTCCAGACCATATACCACTATTCAGAGAACATTATGGAGGCATCCTTGATGTGGTTATGGATTTGGACCCTTCCCAGAGGAGCTTGATTCATACTTGCCTACAGTTCTATGATCCCCCTCTGAGGTGTTTCACTTTTCAGGATTTTCAGTTGGGACCTTTATTAGAGGAGTACTCATCATTGGTTGGTGTACCTATCAGGGGTGGAGTCCCCTTCAACCCTGAGATGGCTTTTCCAAGTAATGAAGAAGTGGCAAAGGCATTGTATCTGGAACCTTGCCTGATTGGACAGAACCTGACTACCAAGGCTGGAATCTCTGGCCTACATTTGGATTTCTTGACTTCTCAGGCCACCCTGAAGGGCTCCTTGGGAGAGTGGAAGGCAGTCTATGCTTTATTGTCCCTTAGCATATATGGGGTCATATTATTTGCAGATGAGCCTAAGTTTGTTAGCAAGAATGCAATTCACCTTTTCATTCTGAGGAACCCAGTACCCACCATACTGGGAGATTTCTACTACTCTGTTCACCAAAGGAATGAAAAGCAAAGAGGAAGATTGGTGAGATGTTGTACTCCCCTGTTCCATACCTGGCTGCTCAAGCCCTTGCCCAGGACTGATGCATTCTTGAATCCTCACCAGCCAGAGAATTGGGCTAGAAGACTCATTGCTTTGACCTCAGCTGACATCAGGTGGTGCACTCAGAGCACCAAGGGCAGGGACATCATCACTAGTTGTGGACAGTTCCTCAATGTACCCCTGATAGGAGTGAAGGGTTGCATCAACTACAACCCTCTGCTATTCAAAAGACAATTGGGCTATGCATTGGTCCATCCCCCTAGAGCACAAGATTTGGCTGAGACCCTTTATTGTGAGATTAAGCCTAATCTGGCTATTGTCAGGCAAGCATCCTGGGCTTGGGACAATATCCAAACCAAAGGAGTGGCCATTCTGGGGAAATGCAACAATGTGGCTTCAGCTCAGTACTATGAGTGGTCTCATGCCAGGGCACAAATTTCTGGGATGCCCTTCACCATTGAGGATGCACCAGGGCCATCCACAACACCTCCTGCCACTGTCAGCATAGAGGAGTTTGAGAATTTGAAAGAGAGAAATGAGAAGTTGACTCAGGCTCTACAGAAGACCCTCTGGGAGAGGAGTGATGGTCGCTTGGACATTGAAAGGTTAGAAAAGCTAAAGGTGGAGCATCTAGCCTGGATTGAGAAGTCAGAAGACTACATCAAGAAGTCAAGGGCTGGAGAACAGATCTTGAAGAATGCCTGCAAGGAGGCTCAGTTCCAGAAGGCCAGGACTGATTTGTATCTGAAAGAGAGTCAAGCTAGGTGGGTCAGGATCACCGAAGATCGTACTCAGGAAGATAAAAGGACTCAGGATAAGATTGAGCAGTTGGAGGCTAGTGCAAAGGAACAACAGGAAGCCCTGCTAGCAGCCCAGAGAGAGATCTCAGAATTGAAGATTAAAGCTGGTGTGAAGAGGTCGAAGGACCAGAGTCGACACAAGAAGCTAACTGCAGCTGTTGCTCCCAGGAATCTTCTCATCAGGAACCTCACAGAGCGTCCAGCTGATCCTGTGACTGAAGCACTTCTAAAGGAAGTTCAGGGGGATGAGTTTGGTCTTGGTGTCTGACTTTTGTTTGTTGTTGCTTTCATTTTTATTGTACTTTTCCTTTTTTGTGTTGTATTTTGACCCCTTAGAGGGCATGTATTGTAAAAAACAAACTATGTATCATTTACTTTTTGTAATATATGTGTTGGTTTGTTTTATCTGAGTTCTTCAAGCAACATCAAAAGCATCTTCCTCAGGGGTCTGAAAAGGTCAAAACCAAGTGCCAAGCCGGATACCTTGGGAACAAATAAGCATAACTGCATTGCATACTAACATTTTACCTTGTTTTGTAGGTTTTGTTTGTTTTTGTTACTAACTCTGTTGTGGTTCAGGAACTATTGCTCGACGTCGGGTGTTCTCACTCAACCGTCCACACAGATATCCCACCCGCAACAACCTTCCGGGTATACAGATGGACCAGGTACAACAGGATCTTACAGAGGTCAGGAACCAAATGGCCAACGAGAGGTTGGAAATGAGGAATCAGATGACACAATTTATGGAGGTGATGAATGGATTGGCACAGAGCCAAGAGAGATTAAGAGCCTTGGTAGAGAGGCAGACTCAGGAAGACCCCCATCTAGGGACTAGTGGGACAAGCAACAATGAGAGGGTGCAGCCTCACATCAACCCACCTGTATTTGGACCCCACCTTCATCCAGAGATCAACATCCCTGCTAATGTACAAGGGAATGCTACTACAGGCAGAGTACTGCAAGAAGACCCCCAGGAAGATCAGTTCACAGTGATGGGAGCTGGGGATGAGGCCTATGACAGAAGGCTAGATGAAATTGCTGAAAAATTAAGGTCCTTGGAGTCTCAAAACTCCTTGGGTTTTGATGTAATGGACATGGGCTTAGTGGACGGGGTCAGGATTCCCCACAAATTTAAACCACCGTGCTTTGAGAAGTACAATGGGACTTCCTGTCCGCGGACCCACTTGCAATCCTTTCTGGGGAGGTTGAAGGCATACACCATGGATGAAAATCTATGGATGTTTTATTTCGAAGATAGCTTAACAGGAGCTTCAAGGGAATGGTACTCTCATTTGACCAGAGCGGCCATCAGGTGTTGGAAGGACTTGGCTGAGGCCTTTATTAGACAATACCAGTATAACCTGGATATGGCTCCCAACAGGACCCTCCTGATGGGAATGTCACAATCATCCAGAGAAAGCTTCCGGGAGTACGCCCAGAGGTGGAGACAGCTTGCTGCTGCTGTCCAGCCACCCATGTCGGAGAGGGAGATGGCCGACATGTTTATGAACACCCTCCAAGGGACATACATTGACAGGCTAGTTGCCTTTTCCTCTACCAGCTTTGCGGATGTGGTTATAGCTGGAGAAAGAATTGAGAGCCTATTAAAGATGGGAAAAATTTCTGAAAACGGTGCAAGCTCTTCCAACAACTCAAGAAGCCTTTTATGGGCCCAAGAAGAACTGGTGAGACCAATGCTATCCATACCAGCAGGGGCAGACCCCAATATGTTCATAGGTTTGTGGCAGCAGTCACCATTCCCGCTCCAATTCATCCACAACCAGCTTATCAACCACAGCAACAAAACTACCAACAACAAGCTCAATATCCACCTTAGAGAAATTATAACAACAACAACACCAGCAACAACAATCAGCAAAGACCGTTTCAACAGAGACCATCTCAGGCCAATAGGGTGATTGATACGATCCCTATGCCCTATGCCACATTATTGCCACAACTCCTGAAACTCAACCTGGTTGAGCTAAGGACGTTGGCACCTCCAGATCCTGCCAGTCTACCCAGAAATTATGACGCCAGCGCCAGATGTGCTTTTCACTCAAATGCACCTGGCCACAGTACAGAGAAGTGCAGAGCTCTGCACATGAAAGTACAGGACTTGGTAGATTCTAAAGCTCTAAATTTTGCACCACCACCAAATGTTAACAAGAACCCTATGCCAAACCACGGAGGACCCAGAATCAATGCTATTGAGGAAGATAAGTAGTCTTACTTGATAACCAGTGTGGATCAGATCCGGACGCCCATGGTGGAGATTAAAGCTCAACTCCTTGAATGTCAAATGTTCCCTGGATGTGAGCTAGGATGTGCTTATTGCAACATTTCAGTGAATGGATGTGATAACTTGAGAGATGGCATAGATGGTCTCATCCAGAGTGGCCTGCTTCAAATCACAACATCAATACCTACCAATCCAGCAATCCCCTTAACAGCGATTCTCGAGTCTTCTACAACTGCAACAACCATTGTTCCAAATAACTCTTCAATCTCATCAACAAATGCTTCATCTATTACTTCAACGGACCAGATATCAACAAACATCCCTTCTACAACCTCAGCACCCCTTCATCCAGAACCTCCTACAAAAGCAACACCCATCCAGTCTACAGTGTCTCCTACAACATCAACAGCAAACAATGAAAGCGTCTCAACAGTTACAATTTATTATGATCCTGCAAATGATTATGCCTACAACTCACAAAATGCCACTCCCATCAGAGCACCGGTCACAATATACTATGATCCACAGACTATCACGGTCCCTTCTGCAGCTGCTATCAGTCCAGTCACTATCACAGTGCCTGGGCCAGTACCTTACGAAAGCAGTAATGCCATCCCCTGGAATTACGGCTCTGATCTATACTGCGAAGGACAGAAAATCACTCTTGAATCATCAATTTCTTCACCACAAATAGACAATGTGGGGGGAGGCGGAGGCTTCACTCGAAGCGGACGTCTCTTTGCCCCGCAAATTCAAAGACCCGGTGCCGAAGCAGAAGCTGCTGCCAAGGCAAAAGGGAAGAGCATGGTGCAAGAGGAACAAGTTGTTAAAGAAGCTTTGAAAACCCCTTTCGATCAAGAGGTTGATGAATTCATGAGAATCATCAAGAAAAGTGATTACAAGATAGTAGACCAGCTTCACCAGACACCTTCCAAGATCTCCATTTTATCATTGCTAATGTGCTCTGAGGCTCACCGGAACGCATTATTAAAAGTCTTGCACGCAGCTTATGTGCCAGAGGGGATTACAGTCAATCAGTTGGAAGCTGTGGTTGGAAATGTTAACGCTAGTCATGGACTAGGATTTACCAACACTGATTTGACTACGGAAGGCCGCAGTCACAACATGGCTTTGCACATTACCATGGAGTGTAAGGGTGCAGTTCTTTCCCATGTACTGGTAGACACAGGGTCATCCCTCAATGTCTTACCTAAAAAAGCCCTTGTGAAGCTGGAGTATGAAGGATTGGCATTACACCCCAGCAACTTGGTAGTAAGAGCCTTTGACGGCTCTAAGAGATCAGTTCTGGGAGAAATTGAGTTGCCTATAACGATTGGCCCACAAACTTTCAAAACGACCTTCTACGTGATGGACATTCAGCCGGCCTACAGCTGTTTGTTGGGTAGACCTTGGATTCACGCTGCTGGCGCAGTTACGTCTACCCTTAACCAGAAGTTAAAATTCGAGTGGGAGGGCCAAGTCGTTACTATCTGTGGAGAAGAAGATATTTTTGTTAGCCATCTGGCTACATACAAATACATTGAGATGGATGGGGAGATCCACGAAACGATGAGTCAAGGGTTTGAGGCCTTGAACATAAACGAAACATCTGCTGTACCTGGAACCTCGATGACATCTTATCAACAAGCCCGGAAGGTTGTTGAAGAGGGAACTGCCCAAGGCTGGGGCAAGTTGCTGCCCGTAGAGAAGAAGGAGGATAGATTTGGGTTGGGTTACAAACCAACCCAACAAGATCAAGCAGAGGCTGCTGAGAAGCCCAGTTTTGTCAGTGGGGGGATGCTCACCCCCGATGCTGTGAACAACTTGGAAGACGAGGATGAAAGCGACCGCAACCTGGAGAGTTGGATCCGTCCAAAGATCCCGGGGAGCAGTATCTCAAACTGGTCTTCCCAGGAAATTATAAGAGTTACTCCTGCAGAGTAATTATTATTTCCTATATTTTAAGCATGCATCAAGTCTTGCATCTTGCCCAAGATGACAAAACTCATTTTGTAATCGGGCCATATGTAATTTTGTGCAACAAGATTAATCAATGAAATATCAGACATCTTTTGCAAATGAGTCTTTTCCGCTCACTGTTTTTCCATTTTTCTTTTTGTACAAAAAATAAATGGAAATGTTTTCAAAATGACGACTTTATTTCACTTTTCTAAAACAAGATTAAAATCAATCACTAAAATGAACAAATTGAACCCTTGCAGAGAGTGCCTTCCAGACCGCACCGACAACAGCACGGCTATGACTTCGTATGACTTTGACAATCCAATCAATCAAGCTGATGAAGGGGTTGAAGAAGAGTATGAGCTTCCTGAAGAGCTAGCCAGGTTGTTGAGACAAGAGGAGAAGGTTATCACTCCTCATCAGGAGGAGGTCGAAACGATTAATCTTTGTACAGATGAAGATGTGAAAGAAGTTAAAATCGGGGCCTGCTTACGAGACTCGGTGAAGAGACAACTGATTGACCTGCTTCGTGAATATGTGGATGTGTTTGCTTGGTCTTATCAAGATATGCCAGGGTTAGACACCGACATTATTGTGCACAAGCTGCCTTTGAAAGAAGATTGCCCGCCGGTTAAACAGAAACTACGCCGTACTCGCCCAGACATGGCAATGAAAATTAAAGAAGAGGTACAAAAGCAGTGGGACGCCGGGTTCCTTGCTGTAACTAGCTATCCACCGTGGGTAGCTAATATAGTACCTGTACCTAAGAAAGACGGCAAAGTAAGAATGTGCGTTGACTACCGGGATCTGAACAGAGCTAGCCCGAAAGATGACTTCCCTTTACCTCACATCGATGTATTGGTGGATAATACGGCTCAGTTCTCGGTATTCTCCTTCCTGGATGGATTTTCAGGATACAATCAGATCAAGATGTCACCTGAAGACATGGAGAAGACAACCTTCATCACACCCTGGGGCACGTTCTGTTACAAGGTGATGCCATTCGGACTAAAGAATGTTGGTGCAACATACCAACGGGCTATGGTAACATTATTCCACGATATGATCCATAAAGAAATTGAATGTTATGTGGATGACATGATTGCCAAGTCCCTCACTGAAGAAGACCACCTGGTAAATCTGCTGAAACTATTCAAGCGCCTGAGGAAGTACCAGCTAAAGTTAAACCCCAACAAATGCACATTCGGGGTGCGATCTGGTAAGCTGCTGGGATTTATTGTGAGCGAGAAAGGGATTGAAGTTGACCCTGATAAAGTCAAAGCCATTCAAGAAATGCCTGCACCAAAGTCAGAAAAAGAAGTTCGAGGGTTCTTAGGTCGATTAAACTACATTTCACGGTTCATATCTCACCTTACAGCAACCTGCGAACCCTTGTTCAAACTGCTAAGAAAAGATCAAATGGTCAGGTGGAACGAAGACAGCTAGAGGGCTTTTGACAAAATCAAGGAGTACTTGCAAGAACCTCCAATCCTTATGCCTCCAGTTGAAGGAAGACCTCTAATCATGTATTTGACAGTTTTAGAAAAGTCGATGGGGTGTGTGTTGGGCCAGCATGACGAGTCTGGTCGAAAAGAGTATGCAATATACTACCTAAGCAAAAAGTTTACCGACTGTGAACAACGTTATTCACTGCTCGAGAAAACATGTTGTGCTTTAGCGTGGGCTGCTCGCCGACTGAGACAGTATATGTTGACCCACACTACCTTATTGATCTCAAAGATGGATCCGGTCAAATACATATTTGAGAAGCCAGCACTTACCGGACGGGTTGCGAGATGGCAAATGATCCTCACAGAATATGATATTCAATACACATCTCAAAAAGCCATCAAGGGCAGTGTATTGTCTGATTATCTTGCTGAGCAACCCATTGATGATTACCAGCCTATGAGATTTGACTTCCCTGATGAAGACATCATGTTCATAAAAGCAAAAGATCATGAAGAGCCTGTTCATACTGAAGGGCCTGACCCGGAAGAAGAGTGGACTATGATGTTTGATGGGGCTGTTAATATGAATGGTCGTGGTGTTGGTGCAGTACTCATTACACCTAAGGGAGTTCACATGCCTTTCTCGGCAAAACTCACTTTCAACTGCACTAACAACGAAGCTGAATACGAAGCATGCATTATGGATCTTGAGGAAGCCATTGACCTCAGGATCAAGACTTTGACTGTATTCGGAGATTTAGCTCTGGTAGTTAATCAAACCAACGGTAAATGGTACACCCACCAGGATCATCTGATACCTTACAGGGATTATACAAGGAGGTTATTGACTTTCTTTACAACAGTCAAGCTCGAGTATATCCCTCGAGACGAGAATCAGTTTGCAGATGCCCTGGCTACCATTTCATCCATGATCAAAGTTCAAGCTGCCAACTTTGTACCTCAGATTTCAGTGTCTAGACTTAACAGACCGGCATACGTATTTGCAGTAGATGTTGTCAGAGATGATAAGCCTTGGTTCCATGCCATTAAGTGTTTCTTGGAGGATCAAACATACCCACCTGGGGCATCTTCCAATGATAAGAAGACTTTGAGAAGGCTTGCTGGAAGTTTCTTCTTGAATACTGATGGTTCCCTGTACAAGAGAAACTTTGATATGGTACTCCTCAGATGCGTTGATAGAACAGAAGCAGACTTGTTGATGCATGAAGTGCACGAAGGATCCTTTGGTACCCATGCTGGAGGACATGCGATGGCTAAAAAGTTGCTAAGATCGGGTTATTACTGGATCACAATGGATGCCGACTGTTGTGCCTACGCTAGAAAATGCCATAAATGCCAGATTTACGCGGATAAGGTGCATGTGCCTCCCAATCCTTTGAATGTGATGTCTTCACCTTGGCCCTTTGCTATGTGGGGCATTGACATGATTGGCAAGATTGAGCCAACTGCTTCGAATGGCCACAGATTCATCCTGGTTGCCATTGACTATTTCACCAAGTGGGTCGAAGCAGCTTCCTATGCAAATGTTACAAGACAAGTGGTAGCCAGATTTCTGAAGAGAGATATCATCTGTCGATACGGAGTTCCCGAACGGATCATTACTAATAATGGTTCCAACTTGAACAACAAAATGATGGCAGAGCTGTGCCGGGACTTCAAGATCCAACACCACAATTCTTCTCCTTACCGGCCAAAGATGAACGGCGCGGTTGAGGCAGCTAATAAGAATATCAAGAAGATTGTGCAGAAGATGGTAATCACCTACAAATACTGGCATGAAATGCTACCGTTTGCCTTGCATGGGTACCGCACGTCAATCAGAACATCCACTGGGGCAACACCGTATCAGCTTGTGTATGGTATGGAAGCAGTCCTACCTGTTGAAGTTGAATTACCCTCCCTACGGGTATTGATGGATGTTAAGCTGAACGAAGCAAAATGGGTCCGGTCCCGATACGAACAACTGAGTCTGATTGAAGAGAAGAGATTGGCTGCAATCTGTCATGGGCAGTTGTATCAGAAAAGAATGAAGAAAGCCTTCGATCAGAAAGTCAGGCACCGAGAGTACCGAGTAGGAGATCTTGTGCTGAAAAGAATCCTCCCTCCTCATACAGACCACAGGGGCAAGTGGACTCCGAATTATGAAGGACCATTTGTAGTAAAGAAAGCTTTCTCTGGTGGAGCACTGATGCTCGGCACTATGGATGGTGAAGACTTCCCGTCCCCTGTGAATTCAGATGCAGTTAAAAAATACTTCGCATGAAATGACTCGCTGGACAGAAAAACAGAATGTAAGTCCAGGCAAAAATAGGGCATCCCGGCGAGTCAAAAACAGAATAAAAGACTCGGGCAAAAATAAGGGAAAATATACAAAAATGTACACCCGCTGAGTTGAAAAGCCACATTGGACAACTCAGGCAAAAATGGGTATCCCGATGGATTGAAAACCCGAAAGGGCGATCCATGCAAAACAAGGGAATAAGCGAACAACTGCATTCTGAATTCGTCTGTATCACCTACAACTTGGTAAATCTCGGAAGGATCAAGCTTCTCTCAGAATCAGCCTTCTCCAGAAAGCAAGACGAGAGGAGCGTCAAATGTCATACGAGTCATAGCGAAAGAGGAAGCTCCTTGAAGCGTCGACAACATTGCCAGCACCTTTTTGGTTTCTCAATTTGTAACAATCTCCTCATTTCAGGGGATTTGTTTCTTTGACTGTATCTTGCCAATTCAGGGCACATGAATTAATAAAAATCAGATTTTCAGTCATGTTTTGTCTTATACATTTTATTTTGCAAAGGATGTCTGATGTCTTTAAGAAACTGATTGCATGAATACAGATGTTTATCTTCCAAAATAAAAACTACGTGCTTGCAGGGAATATACTTACTCTCGGGAGTGCCTAAATCCTATGACGGAATCCAGTAAGGGGTACCTCGAGATTACTTGTGCGTTTCTATCTCTGCAGGACTGCAGGTATTCAAGGCATAACATGGGGCATGTAAGCTTCCCCCCAGCAAGCTGGCAAGTCAACGCTCACTCAGTCTTGGCACTCAAAGTATCTCCTCCCCAGCTGAGTTGCCCCTTGTTACTTTTCCCAGCCGAGGTACCAGTCATTCTTCCTCCTCAGCCAAGTACGAAAGCTAGGGAACCATCCCCCCACAGAGTTTCAGCCTCAATCCAGAAGAGCAACGCATGAAGGAATCACAACAGAGTAAAGAAAGCTTCTACAAACCCCAGCTGGGTCTCTCATTTATTGGAATGGGTCTGTCATTGACCCAATTCCCCAAGCAGGCACATCTCATCAGATCTACCAATGATCTCACCCCCAGCTGGGATGTCCATTTCAAGAAGATCGACCAGAGATCTTCACAGCAACGGGATCCGAATCCCGGATTAGTATCTTTGCATAATCATAGCATTCGCATCATATTTACCCCATAAAGCGTAGCATTCCGTCTAATACGGAGCATTACGGCAAGAAATCCAACATATTGCATAATCATAAGCCATGATCTGAATCAAACACTTGTGAAATATTGACAATTCATCAATATACAGAAAACCCCCACAAATTCCCCAACGGAGAGCTAAAGCTAAAACAGTTGCCTCACATTCATAAACACCAGTATGTGCTCCTTGTGGCACCCGTCCGTGTCATATCCCCAATAAAAGACCAAAGCGTCCCCTTTGCACTCTCAGATACTTATATATACAATTCCTTGACATCCGTCCATGTCATTTTCCCCAGTACAGTAACATAAGCATTTTTGTATATCAGATATTTGTTCATACTATACTTTTCTCCTTTCGACACTCGCCCGTGTCACTCTCCCCAACGGTTAAATACTCATCTATACACCACTCATACTTATACAGATACTCGTCTATATCTTGTATACACCATTTATATATCCCCGCAGATTCAACACTAGTCCTTGTTCTTTGTTAACCAGTTGGTACTCGTTCGTACCATCATCTCAGAACATGTGTCAAGCGTTTGTTTCTACCTGATACTCGTCCGTATCATAGTCTTAAGGATGTTCGTCCGCATCTTTAATCCATACACTGTGTCAAACACTCTTGTCTTTTTGAATATAGACACTCGTCTGTGTCTACTATTCTCCAGAAGAGTCCCCTCAGAATCAACACTCGTCTGTGTTCATTGTTAACCAGTTGATACTCGCCCGTATCATCATCTCTGAACACGTGTTAGTATTTGTTTCTACCCGATACTCGTCCGTATCGTAGTCTTAGGGATGCTCGTCCGCATCTTTAATCTATACACAAACATCTAAACACTTATACTTTTGTTTCTTGGATGAAAACACTCGTCCGTGTTTACTATTCCCCAGTAGATAGCCAGCGAAGCAAAATTTCTTTTGTTATCTGACATTCGTCCTATGTCATGATAAACTCTGAGAGCAGCCGTACCCTGCTAGGTGATCGTCCTTCACCTCTTGATGGTCATCCTCCATCATGCTCATCCGATGGCCGTCCCCATCGTTGACCTTTTATCCAACATTCGTCCTATGTCGTGATATTTAGCAGTCGTCCCCTGCTAGGTGATCATCCTTCACCTTTTTGATGGTCGTCCTCCATCATTTTATCCAATGGCCGTCCCCATTGTTGATTTTTGGTTATCTGACATTCGTCCTATGTCATGATAAACCTTGAGAGCAGCCGTCCCCTGCTAGGTGGTCGTCCTCCACCTCTTGATGATCGTCCTTCATCATGCTCGTCCGATAGTCGTCCCCATCGTTGACCTTTTATCCGGCATTCGTCCTATGTCGCGATATTTTCGGCAGCCGTCCCCTGCCAGGTGATCGTCCTTCACCTTAGATGACCGTTCCTCATCTTATCCCCCAACAGAGCAGCCGTCCCCTGCTAGGTGATCGCCCTTCACCTTTGATGACCGTACCTCATCATCTGTTTATTTCATTTATTCTTTAACCCGATGGCCGTCCCCGTCGTGGTCCCTTTTTCTTTTCCTGATGATCGTCCTTCATCAGTTTAACCCGATGGCCGTCCCCATCGTTGGTCACCTTACTTTATGAACACTATGGTTGTCCCCATCATTTTTCATTAATCTCCATAGAATCTTACAGCTTTACTTGGTGGCCGTCCCCATCATAACCCCTTTTATCCCCAGCATGTCGGCCGTCCCCGTCATTGCTTTATTTTCCGCACTTTTCCAGCATGTCGGTCGTCCCCGTCATTGCTCTTTACCCAGCAGTCGTCCTCTGCTCGACGGTCGTCCTCCGTCTCTCACACTTTACAATATACTTTATTTTCCTTTACAATCTATATCCCTTTTCTTCTTCATTCTGTGAGTGCAAATTTTTGACTGTCTTTGGTATTCAACCACAAGTTATCTTGTTTGCCTGTTAAGCCGTTGCTTACATCCTGCACAGCTAACTCATGTTTGAATAGGGGCAGCTGTAAACACCCCAAATTTACCCTCACCCATTCACACCATGTCTTGTGATCATTTTCATAAGCATAAACTCAATCATACCATCTCATATCACATTTTTGATTCATTGCATTGGTTCAAAGTCATCTGCATCTAGGGTTTGTGATCTGAGCAATCCAAAAGCTTCTTGAGCCACTCCAAAGGTCATCAATCACTTCAAAGGGGTCCATGTATGTTCAAATATCATATTATATCCTCTCACAGTCAAGAATGCCAAAAATCACAAGAACTGAGAATAGCATGGAAGCAGAGCCAGGTTTAACTGCACAGATGACCTAAAATTAGGGTTTTGGTTTCAGAGGCCATAACTCCAAATTTGTTGGTCATTCTTGTTTCTATTGGTCTCTATATGGTATAGGGAGTATGCATATCAATTTTCATGAAGAAATTCCATGGGGAAGTCATCTGATCAAGAATTGACTTTTCAAGCAAGTCAGTGCAAAATCAGGGCATCTGAGGCCCTAAATGACCCAACCAAGGGGTGTTCTTCATCATTTTTGTTGTATATGATCTTTATTTGATCATAGAAGAAGTTGTAAGTTCACAAAATTGAAGAATTTCAAGTCTTTTGCAAAGTTGACTTTTTGGGAAGTTTGACTTTTCATGAAATTGCCATTTTAGGCAACTTTTTCAACCTTTACTTTTTGATTCAAAAATGCTTCAAATGGAAAAACTTTGGTCATGAAAGTTGTAGAATGGGTCATTCCCTTTTCAAAAAGTACAAGAACATGACCTAATTCATTTTGGATCAAAAGTTATGGCTTGTCAAAGTTGGCAAAAATCACAAAATTTGAAGTTTTCCACCAAAGAGGCAAAGTTGCAAATTCACTTCTCAAGGCAAATTTAGTCATCAAATGGACTTCTAAACTTCACCACATGATCATACATGACCTAAAATCAGAATTGGCCCAAGGGATTTCTCATTTTTGTGCTTTGATTTTCAAAAATCCATAAGTCATTTTTCATAAAAGTGCAAAGAGGGATTCTTGGCAAAATCATTCTCCCATGAATTGTGTGATCACTAGCTGGTTCTAGCACATTGCCATGACCAAATGAAGCATCATACACCAAAATTAAGCAAGGATTATCTCATGAACATAACCAAAAGTCATGAAATAACACAAGTGGGCAAGTTGCAAAATCTCTCTCAACTCATGATCCAAATGCAGCAGACTTTCACAAGCCATCCAAGGGCCATCCTTGACTCATGCTGAGGCAGGACAAGCCTCTAGACTGCTGCTGCCATAGCCCATGCTGCAAGTACAAATCAACTTGACTTTTTGGCCAAAACTCCCATACCCTTGGAATAGTGATCAGCAGCCTCTACTGACCTACTCCACATCCTACTCACATATCATGGGAGTGTTATAGCAACTCATTGGCCATTGAAACAAGACACAACACAGCCCTCACAAAAATCTGTCAAAAACTCCTCTTCTTCGAATCTCTCTCTACAGCCATCAAACACTCATTTTCTCTTCACCAACAAATCATACATACTCCAAAGAACCAGAATCCACCATTAAAACAGCTTGAAACCCTCTAGAACACAACTGTGAAATCTGCTACACCAGAGCTCATCTTCACAAACCAGCCATCAACAAGAGTTTTGAGGCATTCCATTGATTTCAGAAGGGCCAAGGGAGTTCATTTGCACAAGTGGGAGGTTCTGGAAGCTCACCATTAAAGCTTTCCAGCTCAGGTATGGCCAAGAACACTTTCTCACAGAACTTGTTTTTCTTGTTATAAAATGAAAGTGTATGTTGTGTTGATCATAATGATGTGTTTGAAATTGAAAATGAGTGGAAAATGAGTATGTATTGGCTCTCTGAAACTGCACCCGTGAAACTTGTTTGATTCGATTCTCTCTGTTTTTGGATGATAAATGTTGTTTGAGGGGTGATTCGAATGGGGTTTGGGTAGAGGATCATTTCCCTGGTTTCAATTTGTGGAATGATGGCCTGTAGCATGTTCTAGGGTTTTTGACCCGCCGGAGAAGACGACCAGAACCACTGTTCTGGCCGCCTGAGATTAGTTTTCCCTAATTAGGGTTTAGCTGAGTCATTAGTGTGTTTTGAATCTGGACCCTAGGATGTTGTTTCCCGCGTGTGGACCAAAGGCTCAAATCATGTCATTAATTCATAATTTCCATTTAACTTAATTAATTAGGTTTAACTAGTTAATTAATCTAATTTGAATGTAGACCATTGGATCACGCGCCAAGTCAACAGCCCCTTTTCCAGTTTCAATCTGATCCGTCCATTGCATATACTTTTCATTTAATTAGTTTTATTTTCATTTTATTTCATTTAATTTCTCCATTTAATTTAAAATAGTAAAACCTTTTCAAAAATTCTGAAAATTTTTGTATAAACTTTTATTAATTTTCAGAAACCAAAAATATTTTTATTTTTATTTTTTGCATTGAAAAATATTTTTAAATCATTTAAAAGTTTATTTTCAATTAATTAATGAGAATTAATTAATTAAAAATACTTTTAGGTATTTAAAAATCACCAAAAAATTCATGAAACCTTCATAATCATTTAGAAACATTGTCCAACCCTCAAACCAAATTTCTTTTTTGATCTTGATGCATTTTGACAATTTTCCATGGAATTAATTTCATTTTCAAGCATTATTTTGATCCAAACTTCAAAAAATCATTTCTGCCTAACCATTGAGAGTTGGACTTTGATTCTTTTTGCATTGTGTTTTGCATATCATGTAGTTTGTAAGATTAAATTGGCATGATTTGATCTTTCATTTTCAATTTGTTTGACATTTTTCTTGTTAAGGTACCCTAAAACCCTATCCAACTTAGGAAATTCATAACCCTAATTAGGTTAAGAGTTAGAACCCCTCCTTTGGGCAGTGAGTTAGTATAGGTTTAGGGTTCCTTTGATTGCATTTTCAATTTTTTTATCTTGATGTTTGCTTCTGATTTTGGATTTTGTTTGATGCATTGATCATAAACCCTAATTTGGGCTTCCTTTTGCATTCATCTTGCATTTGCTTGCATACCATGACTTGCCATGACCTTTTATGCATCCATTTGGTTCATTAGACATCTTAAGACATATGAGAATCATGTTTGATCATTGAATCATGTATTTGCCATGTTGTATGTCATTTGCATCTCATAACTGTTTATGTGTGTTCATGGTTCTAAACTTGCTCCATTTGCATCCATTGGTTCATATGATCATCCTCATGCCTTGATTCATGTTTGCACCATATCATAGCATCATTATCATCTCATATATGCTTCTGGTTTTGGTTTGCATCATGCCATTCCATCTCATTTTGCATTGCATTGCATTTCTTTCACTAACTTTTCAGGTGGTAAGTTACTTTGAGAAGTGAATTTGCCTTCACTTCTCACAATTTCTTTTCATCTCTTTCATGCATCCTTGCTGCATTTTGTTATGTGTTTGAGATTGAGCTTGCTCATTCTTCTTCTTCTCACTTTCTTTCTTCAAGTGACTTGTCTTCTTAAATGAAGCAAGTTACTTTCCTTCTCTTTGCTCCTTTCATCTGCTTCCTGGTGGTTCCTCTGAAGATCTTTCTTGTAAACCTCACAAACCTTAGGAACAACCAAACATGACAATAATTAGGGTTTTGATTAGTCCCCCCACTTAGTTTTTACCTTTGTGTCTCATTGAGTCTTCTCTTCTCACCTCATAATCAGGGACTAAACCCTAAAGGTTTTAAGGCTTTGTGATTAAGCTTATGCCTGCATCCTTCTATTAGGATGGAGTGTATAACTTTAATCCTAAGTGTTAAACCCTTAATGTGTTCAAATCCTTTAATCAATTCATCTAATAATCATCAAGACATCAAGCTTGTAACTTGGGCCTTGCATTAGGGTTCTAATTCTTCCTTAATTGGTTAAGAAGGACTAACCCTAGTGTTAATGGACAAGTCCCTCTCAAGTTGTCTTACAAACCCTAAAAATCACTTCATCATCTTATCATTAACTAAAATCCACTTAATAAAGGTTTTGTTTTGTCATGAGTTTAATCCCTAATCATGGATTAAGTTGAGGAGCTTTCCTCAGCTTAAACATTCTCATCTATTATCCTTCTATTAGGATGGTGTAATGAGTCTGTTTAATCCCTGATTATGGCTTAACCTCATTACATAACACTAAGCAAAAACACCAAAAACATCTAAATAATCACAAGTAGGTTAATGATCTTAATCCTACATCATGGTGATCAAGTGTGAGAAGCTGACTTCACACTTAAGGTATTCTCATTACCCCTAATCAGAGGGATGATGTGATGAGTTTACTAACCCATTGGTTTAGGCTTAAGCTCATTAACTTATGACAAACTTCCATAAGCAATAAAAGACTGAAAACTCAAAAACAAGCAATAATCGTCTCCTCCGGGATTCTTTTCTCATCTCATTCACTCACAAACGAGAACTTGCTTCTTCCGTCTAATGCAAGACAGTTTGCACCTGAGCCAGACAGGTCATACACTTGAGCATTGACAAGTAAGCAGTTCACAAGTCAATTCACCTTTCAGTCTCTTTGGGTCGAACTACGGTGTTCTGACTTCCTCATTGCACGAGAGGATACGTAGGCATAACTTAACAGTTATCGAACAAAAGTCTCTGTATATTCCCCCTCTTTCCAGCATTATTATTTTAAGCCCCATTATCATGAGCATTTCATTCTTGTTCTTACACTAACACTTCACTTATACACTTCACTTTTCTTTTACACTGACACCTGTACATCCTTTTCCAGTTCTTTATACACAAAATTGCACAGACACTACCCCTTTAAAACACAAATCTTTTAAGCGTGGATCCCGTCGAGTACGACGGACAATCTGGGTGCTAATACCTTCCCAGGTTGTAACCAACCCCCTTTCTCAGTCTCTCTGGTTTGCAACCGTCTTATCCATCTCTTTTCTAGGTCTATGCAGCATTACCTTTCCTCCGGGATAAAAATGCCTAGCTGGCGACTCTTTTCATTCCCTGTGAGTTCACTCCTGTGTGTTCTCACACCATCCGTTCGCCGACCGTTCGCGTCTGTACCCCATTTGACCCGGCTTCATTTGGTGGGAGCGACAATGTGCAAGGAAATACTACTGGAGGAAGAGTCTTACAAGAAGACCCCCAAGAAGAGCAGTTTACTATGATGGGAGCTGGGGATGAAGTTTATGTAGGAGGTTTGATGAAATTGCTGAGAAGTTGTGATCTCTGGAGTCTCAAAATTCCCTAGGTTTTGATGTTATGGATATGGGGTTAGTGGATGGGGTAAGGATTCCCCACAAGTTTAAACCCCCGTGTTTCGAGAAATACAATGGAACTTCCTGTCCACGAACTCACTTGCAGTCTTTTCTGGGGAGACTCAAGGCATACACCATGGATGGAAAACTATGGATGTTTTACTTTGAAGATAGTTTGACTGGGGCTTCAAGGGAGTGGTACTCTCACTTGACCAGAGCTACCATCAGATGCTGGAAGGACCTAGCTGAAGCTTTCATCAGGCAGTACCAATACAATCTAGACATGGCTCCTAATAGAACCCTTCTGATGGGAATGTCTCAATCCTCCATAGAAAGCTTCAGGGAATATGCCCAGAGGTGGAGACAGCTTGCTGCTGCTGTCCAACCACCCATGTCGGAATGAGAAATGGCCGACATGTTTATGAATACTCTGCAAGGAACATATATTGATAGGCTAGCTGCCTTTTCTTCCACCAGCTTCGCTGACGTAGTCATAGCTAGAGAAAGAATTGAAAGCCTTCTGAAGATGGGTAAAATTTCTGATAATGGTGCAAGTTCGTCAAGCAATCCCAGGAAGCCTTTTGTGGGACCTAGAAGAACCGGTGAGACAAATGCCATTCATGCCACCAGGGGCAGGCCTCAGTACCTTCACAGATCAGTAGCAGCTGTCACTATTCCAGCTCCGATTCCTCAGTAACCAGCATATCAACCACCACAACAACCACACTATCAACAGCAAGTTCAGTATCCGCCACAAAGAGCCTACAACAACAACAACAATCAACAGCAGAGACCCTTTCAGCAAAGACCATCACAGGCAAATAGGGTGATTGACCCTATCCCTATGCCTTATGATGCCTTATTGCCACAACTCCTGAAGCTCAACTTGGTTGAGTTAAGGACATTGGCACCTCCAGATCCTTCCAACCTTCCAAGAAATTATGATGTCAACGCCATATGTGCTTTCCACTCCAATGCACCTGGCCACAATACGGAAAAATGCAGGGCTTTACAAATGAAGGTACAAGATCTGGTAGATTCTAAAGCCCTCAACTTTGCACCCCCTCCAAATGTCAACAAGAATCCCATGCCCAATCATGGAGGGCCAAGAATTAATGCCATTGAGGAAGACAAGCCATCTTTCTTAATCACCAGTGTTGGGCAGATTCGGACACCTCTGGTAGAAATTAAAGCTCAGCTTCTAGAATGCCAGATGTTCCCCGGGTGTGAGCTCGGTTGTGGTTATTGTAACATTTTGGTCAACGGGTGTGATAACTTGAGAAGCGGCATAGATGGTCTTATCAAAAGTGGTATACTTCAGATCACAACATCAGCACCTACAAATCCAGCAATCCCTTTGACAACAATTCCTGACTCTTCTACAACTGCAACAACAATCATTCCAACCAATTCATCAATATCATCAACAATGGCTCCGTCCATCACTTCAGCAAATCAAATGTCGTCAACCATTCCTTCTACAACCTCAGCACCCATTTATTCAGCAGGATCTTCCACAACACCAACAGAAATTAATGAAGATATTTCAACAGTCACCATCTACTATGATCCGTCAAATATTCCTCCAAACAACAACTTTCAGCAACAAACAGTGGCATCTCCTGCCAGGTCACCAGTTACCATCTACTACGATCCGCACACCATTTCAGTACCTTCCTCTGCTGCAGTCAGTCCGGTTACCATCACGGTGCCTGGACCAGTTCCATATGAAAGAAGTAATGCCATCCCTTGGCATTATGGCTCTGATCTTTACTGCAACGGGGAGAAAATCACTTTGGATTATTCAACCTCTTCTCCACAGATTGATAATGTTGGGGGGGGGGGGGGCGGAGGCTTCACCAGGAGTGGACGCCTTTTTGCCTCACAATTGCAAAAACCTAATGCCGAAGCAGAAGCTGCTGCCAAAGCAAAAGGAAAGAGTGTGGTATTTGAAGAGCCGGCTGTCAAAGAAACTCAGAAGACATCTTTTGAACAAGATGTAGACGAGTTTATGAGAATCATAAAGAGAAGTGACTACAAGGTGGTGGATTAGCTCCACCAAACTCCCTCAAAGATCTCCATACTATCCCTGTTGATGTGTTCTGAAGCTCACAGGAATGCATTACTGAAAGTCTTGCACGCAGCATACGTGCCAGAGGAGATCACTGTTAATCAGCTAGAAACTGTGGTAGCTAATGTCAACACCAGTCATGGGCTAGGCTTTACCAATGATGACTTAACAACTGAGGGACGTAACCACAACAAGGCTTTACACATCACTCTAGAATGCAAGGGTGATGTTCTGTCTCATGTATTGGTGGACACTGGGTCTTCACTCAATGTTCTACCAAAGAAAGCCTTAGTGAAGCTGGAGTATGATGGCTTGGCACTGTGTTCGAGTAATTTAGTGGTGAGAGCATTTGATGGCTCTAAGAGATCAGTGCTAGGGGAGATTGATCTGCCTGTGATGATTGGCCCGCAGACTTTTAAGATTACCTTCTATGTGATGGACATTCAGCCGGCCTACAGCTGTTTGTTGGGTAGACCTTGGATCCATGCCGCTGGCGCTGTTACGTCTACCCTTCACCAAAAGCTGAAATTCGAGTGGGAAGGCCAGATCATCACCATCTGTGGTGAAAAGGACATCTTTGTTAGCCATCTGGCTACGTACAAATACATTGAGATGGATGGATAAATCCATGAAACCATGAGCCAGGGGTTTGAGGCCCTGAATATTAATTAAGCATCTGCTGTACTGGGAACCTCCATGACGTCTTATCAGCAAGCCAGGAAGGTTGTTGAAGAGGGGACTGCCCAAGGCTGGGGCAAGCTGTTGCCTGTGGAGAAGAAGGAGGACAGATTTGGGTTGGGTTACAAACCAACTCAACAAGATCAATCAGAGGCTGCTAAGAAGCCCAATTTTGTCAGCGAGGGTATGCTCACCCCAGATGCAGTGAACAACTTGGAAGATGAGTCGGAAGATGAGCGCAACCTGGAGAGCTGGATACGTCCAAGGACCCCGGGGAGCCATATCTCAAACTGGTCTTCCCAGGAAATTATAAGGGTTACTCCTACAGAGTAATTATTATTTCCTGTATATTTTAAGCATGCATCAAGTCTTGCATCTTGCCCAAGATGTCAAGACTCATTTTGTAATCGGGCCATCTTGTAATTTTGTGCAAACAGATCAATCAATGAATATCGGACATCTTTTGCAAATGAGTCTTTTCTTTTTCCGCTCACTGTTTTTCATTCTTTCTTTTTGTACAAAAGATAAAATGGCAATGTTTTCAAAATGATAACTTTACTTCATTTTTTCTAAACAAAGATTAAAATCGATCACTAAAATGAACAATCTAAACCCTTGCAGAGAGTGCCTTTCAGACTGCACCGACAACAAGACTGCTATGGCTTCGTATGACTTTGACAATCCAATCAATCAAGCTGATGAAGGGGTTAAAGAAGATTATGAGCTTCCTGAAGAGCTAGCCAGGTTGTTAAGGCAAGAGGAGAAGGTTATCACTCCTCATCAGGAGGAGGTCGAAACGGTTAATCTTGGTACGGAAGAAGACGTGAAAGAGGTTAAGATCGGGGCCTGCCTGCAGGATTCAGTAAAAGAGCAACTAATTGACCTGCTTCGGGAATATGTAGATGTATTTGCTTGGTCTTATCAGGATATGCCAGGGTAGGACACCGATATTGTTATGCACAAGCTGCCACTGAAAGAAGACTGCCCGCCAGTAAAACAGAAACTGCGTCGTACTCGCCCAGATATGGCAATGAAGATCAAAGAAGAGGTACAAAAGCAGTGGGACACCGGGTTCCTTGCTGTAACTAGCTATCCGCCATGGGTTGCTAATATTGTACCTGTGCCTAAGAAGGATGGCAAAGTGAGGATGTGTGTGGACTACCGAGATCTGAACAGAGCCAGCCCAAAAGATGACTTCCCTTTACCTCACATTGATGTATTGGTTGATAATACGGCTCAGTTCTCAGTATTCTCCTTCATGGACGGATTTTCAGGATACAATCAGATCAATATGTCACCTGAAGACATGGAGAAGACAACTTTTATCATACCCTAGGGCATGTTCTGTTACAAGGTGATGCCAATCGGACTGAAGAATGCTAGTGCAACATATCAACGGGCTATGGTAACATTATTCCATGACATGATCCATAAAGAAATTGAATGTTACGTGGATGACATGATTGCCAAGTCCCTCACAGAAGAAGACCACCTGGTAAATCTACTGAAGTTATTCAAGCGTCTGAGGAAGTACCAACTGAAGCTGAACCCCAACAAGTGCACATTCGGGGTGAAATCTGGTAAGCTGCTGGGATTTATTGTGAGTGAGAAAGGGATTGAAGTAGACCCTAATAAAGTTAAAGCCATTCAAGAAATGCCTGCACCGAAGACTGAGAAAGAAGTTCGAGGTTTCCTAGGTAGATTGAACTACATTTCAAGGTTCATATCTCACCTTACGGAAACTTGTGAGCCTTTGTTCAAATTGTTGAGAAAAGAACAAACGGTCAAGTGGAACGAAGACTGCCAGAGGGCTTTTGACAAAATCAAGGAATACTTACAAGAGCCTCCAATCCTTATGCCTCCATTTGAAGGAAGACCTCTAATCATGTACTTAACAGTATTAGAAGAGTCAATGGGGTGTGTGCTGGGCCAGCATGACGAGTCTGGTCGAAAAGAGTATGCAATATACTACCTGAGCAAAAAGTTTACCGACTGTGAACAACGTTATTCACTACTCGAGGAAACTTGTTGTGCTTTAGCGTGGGCTGCTCGCCGACTGAGACAGTATATGTTGACCCACACTACCTTATTGATCTCAAAGATGGACCCAGTTAAGTACATTTTTGAGAAGCCAGCGCTTACCGGACGGGTTGCAAGATGGCAAATGATCCTCACAGAGTATGACATCCAGTACACATCTCAAAAGGCCATCAAAGGCAGTGTGCTGTCTGATTATCTTGTTGAGCAACCCATTGATGATTACCAGCCTATGAGATTTGACTTCCCTGATGAAGACATCATGTTCATTAAAGCAAAAGATCATGAAGAGCCTGTTCACACTAAAGGACCTGACCCAGAAGAAGAATGGACTATGATGTTTGATGGGGCTGTTAATATGAATGGCCGTGGTGTTGGTGCAGTACTCATTACACCTAAAGGAGTTCACATGCCTTTCTCGGCAAAACTCACCTTTAACTGCACAAACAACGAAGCTGAATACGAATCTTGCATTATGGGTATTGAGGAAGCCATTGACCTCAGGATCAAAACTTTGACTGTGTTCGGAGATTCAGCTTTGGTAATCAATCAAACCAACGGCAAATGGTACACCCACCAAGATCATCTGATACCTTACAGGGATTATACAAGGAGGTTATTGACTTTCTTTACAATGGTCAAGCTTGAGTATATCCCTCGGGACGAGAATCAATTTGCAGATGCTCTGGATACCATTTCATCCATGATCAAAGTTCAAGCTGCCAACTTTGTACCTTGGATTTCAGTGTCCAGACTTGACAGACCAGCATATGTATTTGCAGCAGATATTGCCAAAGATGACAAGCCTTGGTTCCATGACATTAAATGCTTCTTGGAGGATCAAACATACCCACCTGGGGCATCTTCCAATGATAAGAAGACATTGAGAAGGCTTGCTGGCAGTTTCTTCCTGAATGCTGATGGTTCCCTATACAAGAGGAACTTTGATATGGTATTCCTCAAGTGCATCGATAGGACAGAAGCAGACTTGTTAATGCACGAAGTGCACGAAGGATCCTTTGGTACCCATGCAGGAGGGCATGCAATGGCTAAAAAGTTGTTAAGATCAGGCTATTATTGGATCACGATGGATGCCGACTGTTGTGCCTATGCCAGGAAGTGCCATAAATGCCAGATTTATGCGGATAAGGTGCATGTACCTCCCAATCCTCTGAATGTGATTTCTTCACCCTAGCCCTTTGCCATGTGGAGCATTGATATGATTGGCAAGATTGAACCAACTACTTCAAATGGCCACAGATTCATCCTGGTTGCCATTGACTATTTCACCAAGTGGGTTGAAGCAGCTTCATATGCAAATGTTACAAGGCAAGTGGTAGCCAGATTTCTGAAGAGAGATATCATCTGTCGATACGGAGTTCCTGAGCGAATCATTACTGATAAAGGTTCCAACTTGAACAACAAAATGATGGCAGAGCTATGTCGGGACTTCAAGATCCAACATCACAATTCTTCTCCTTACAGGCCAAAGATGAATGGCGCTGTCGAGGCAGCTAATAAGAATATCAAGAAGATTGTGCAGAAGATGGTAGTCACTTACAAGGACTGGCATGAGATGTTACCTTTTGCTTTGCATGGATACCGTACGTCAATCAGAACATCCACTGGGGCAACACCATATCAGCTTGTTTATGGTATGGAAGCAGTCCTACCTGTTGAAGTTGAGTTACCCTCCCTACGGGTATTAATGGATGTTAAGTTGAATGAAGGAGATTGGGTCCGATCCCGATACGAACAACTGAGTCTGATTGAAGAAAAGAGATTAGCTGCAATCTGTCATGGGCAGTTATATCAGAAAAGAATGAAGAAAGCCTTCGATCAGAAAGTCAGGCTCCGAGAGTACCAAGTGGGAGATCTTGTGCTGAAAAGACTCCTCCCTCCTCATACAGACCACAGGGGCAAGTGGACTCCGAATTATGAAGGACCATTCGTAGTAAAGAAAGTTTTCTCCGGTGGAGCACTATTGCTCGGTACTATGGATGGTGAAGACTTCCCGTCCCCTGTGAATTCAGATGCAGTTAAAAAATACTTCGCATAAAAATGACCCGCTGGACATAAAAACAGAATGTAAGTCCAGGCAAAAATAGGGCATCCCGGCGAGTCAAAAACAGAATAAGAGACTCGGGCAAAAATAAGGGAAAATAAAAAAAAATGTGTACACCCGCTGAGTTGAAAAGCCACATTGGACAACTCAGGCAAAAAAGGGTATCCCGATGGATTGAAAACCCGAAAGGGCGATCCATGCAAAATAAGGGAATAAGCGAAAAATTGTATTCTGAATTCGTCTGTATCGCTCACAACTTGGTAAGCTTCAAAAAGGATCAAGCTTCTTTCAGAATCAACCTTCTTCAGAAAGCAAGATGAGAAGAACGTCAAATGTCATACTAGTCATAGCAAAGGGAAGCTCCTTGAAGCTTCATCAACATTGCCAACATCTTTTGTTTCTCAATTTGTAACAATCTCCTCATTTTAGGGGATCTGTTTCTTTGACTGTATCTTGCCGATTCAGGGCACATGAATTAATAAAATCAGATTTTCAGTCTTGTTCCGTCTCGTACATTTTATTTTCATTTGCAAGAATGTCCGATGTCTTTAAGATACTGATTGCATAAATACATATGCTTCTCTTCTAAAAATACGTGCTTGCAGGAAAAATACTTACTCCCAGGAGTGTCTAAACTCCTATAATGGAATCCGGTAAGGGATACCTCAGGATTACTTGTGCCTTTCTCTGTCTTTTCAGGATTTCAGGTGTTCAAAGCACATCATGGGGCATGAAAACTTCATCCCAGCAAGTTGGCAAATCATTATCCACTCAGTCTGAACACCGGAGGTGCCTTCTCCCCAGCTGAGTTGCCATTTATTTCCTCCTCGGCCAAGTACGAAAGACCGGGAGCCATCCTCCCACAGAGTCTCAGCCTCTATCCGGAAGAGCAATGCCTGAAAGATCTCACAACAGAGTGAAGAAAGCTTCTACAAACCCCAGCTGGGTCCCTCATTACCAGAATAGGTCTATCAATGACCCATATCCCCAAGCGGAGTCCCGTGTATCAGATCTACTAATGATCACATCCCCAGCTGGGATGCCCACTCCAAGCAGATCAGCCAGAGATCTCCGCAACACCGGGATCCGAATCCCGGATTGGTATTTTTGCATAATCATAGCATTCGCATCATATTTTCCCCACAGAGCGTAGCATTCCGTCTAATACGGAGCATTACGGCAAAAATCAAACATATTGCATAATCATAAGCCATGTTCTGAATCAACGCTTGTAAATACTGGCAATCCATCAAAGATATACAGAAAATTCCCCGAGTTCCCCGGCAGAAAGTCAAGACATTGGCCATACAAATGCACACTCCCTTTGGCACTCGTCCGTGTCATCGTCACCCAGTAAAGTCGCCCGAGCTTTCTTTACAAACGGACACTTATATATTACAAATACTTCCTGACACCCGTCCGTGTCATATCCCAGTAGAAAGCCAAAGCGTCCTCTTTTCACTCACAGATACATATATCTATACAAGTTCCCTGACACCCGTCTGTGTCACCTTCCCCAACATAGATACCTAAAACGTTTTGTAAATCATACACTTGTTTATATTACACTTTCCTCTTTTGACACTCGTCCGTGTCATTCTCCCCAGCAAGTTTAAACACTCCTGTACACCACTCGTACTTATTACCCCTGTTTCACTCATACAGATGCTCATTCGTATCTTGTATACGCCACTCATACCTCTGCAGATTCAACACTCGTCTGTGTTCTTTGTTAACCCGTTGGTACTCGTCCGTATCATCATCTCAGAACATGCGTCAAGCGTTTGTTTCTACCTGATACTCGTCCGTATCACAGTCTTAAGGATGATCGTCCGCATCTTTAATCCATACACGTGTCAAACACTTATGTCTTCTTGAATTTAGACACTCGTCTGTGTCTACCATTCCCCAGAAGAGTCCCCACAGAATCAACACTCGTCCGTGTTCTTTGTTAACTAGTTGATACTCGTCCGTATCATCATCTCTGAACATGTGTCGACATTTGCTTCTACCTGATACTCGTCCGTATCATGGTCATAGGGATGCTCGTCCGCATCTTTAATCTATACACTGTACACCAAACACTAATATCTCTCATTTCTTGGATATAGACACTCGTCCGTGTTTACTTGTCCCAGCAAATCCTTGTTAAACCATTTCTTTTCTATCCGACATTCGTCCTATGTCATGATACCTTTGCGGCAGCTGTGCCCTGCCAGGTGATCGTCCTTCACCTTTGGATGACCGTCCCTCATCCTTTCCCCAGCGGAGTCTCCATTATCGGAACCCTTTTCTATCCGGCATTCGTCCTATTTCGTGATATTTAGCAGTCGTCCCCTGTTAGGTGATCGTCCCTCACCTCCTGATGATCGTCCTTCATCATTTTATCCGATGGTCGTCCCCATCGTTGATCTTGTTATCTGACATTCGTCCTATGTCATGATACCTTCAGAGCAGTCGTACCCTGCTAGGTGATTGTCCTTCACCTCTTGATGATCGTCCTTCATCATGCTTATCCGATGGCCGTCCCCATCGTCGACCTTTTATCCGGCATTCGTCCTATGTCGCGATACTTTTGGCAACCGTACCTTGCCAGGTAATTGTCCTTCACCTTAGATGACCGTTCCTCATCTTAAATCCCTTTGATGACCGCACCTCATCATTTTATTTCATTTACCTCTAAACCCCAGAAAGTCTCGTAGCTTTATTTTGATGGCCGTCCCCATCATAATCTCTTATATCCCCAGCATGCCGGCCGTCCCCATCATTGCTCCTTCCCCAGCAGTCGTCCTCTGCTCGACGGTCGTCCTCCGTCGCACTCACTTTATAAATATACTTTATTTTCTTTTACAATCTATATCCCTTTTCTTCTTCATTCTATGAGTGCAAATTTTGGACTGTCTTTGGTATTCAACCACAAGTTATCTTGTTTGCCTGTTAAGCCGTTGCTTACATTCTACACAGCTAACTCATGCTTGAATAGGGGCAGCTGTAAACACCCCAAATTTTCCCTCACCCATTCACACCATGGCTTGTGATCTTTTTCATATGCATAAGTTCAATCATAGTATCTCATACCACATTTTTGATTCATTGCATTGCTTCTAAGTCATCTGCATCTAGGGTTTGTGATCTGAGCAATCCAAGAGCCATTTGAGCCACTCCAAGGGTCATCAATCACTTCAAAGGGGTCCATGTATGTTCAAGCATCATATTGTATCTTCACAAAGTCAAGATTGTCAAAAAATCACAAGAACTGAGAATGGCATGGAAGCAGAGCCAGGTTTAACTGCACAGATGACCTAGAATTAGGGTTTTGGTTTCAAAGGCCATATCTCCAAATTTTTTGGTCATTCTTGTTTCTATTGGTCTCTATATGGTATAGGGATCATGCATATCAATTTTCATGAAGAAATTCAATGGGGAAGGCATCTGATCAAGAGTTGACTTCTTGAGCAAGTCAGTGTAAAATCAGGGCATCCGAGGCCCTCAATTACCCAACCAAAGGGTGTTCATCATCATTTTGATTATGTATGATCTTTATTTGATCATAGAAGATGTTAGAAGTTCACAAAATTGAAGAATTTCAAGCCATTTGCAAAGTTGACTTTTTGGGAAAATGACTTGTAATGGAAATTTGCCATTTTGGGAAACTTTTTCAACCCTTGCTTTTTGATTCAAAAATGCTTCAAATGAGAAAACTTTGGTCATGAAAGTACAAGAACTTGTTCTAATTCATTTTTGATCAAAAGTTATGGTTTGTCAAAGTTGGGAAAAATCACATAATTTCAAGTTTTCTACCAAAGAGGCAAAGTTGCAAAACCACTTGCCAAGACAAATTGTGCTATCAAATGGACTTCTAATCTTCATACAAACATAAACCAAGGCCTAAGGATCAGATTGCATCAAAAGTTTACTCATTTTCATGGCTTGTGGATCAAGAAATTTCAAAAGGGGCAAAGTGGAACAAAGTTGCAAAACATCCTTCAAACCCTAATCCACTTGCTGGCTGGCTTCAAAACTGATCCTATGGTCCTCCTCACTTCTTGCTGCGCAGGACACCCCTCTTATCCTTGGCTAGCCATGAGCCCATACCTCTCTTACACAAAGCTTGACTTTTTTGCAAAAGACCCATACCAATCACAATAGGGCACAACCACTTTTCTGACCTACCCAAGATTGATAAGTGGACCAAATACATCACAACACAACACACAACTCATGCTGAAACACACCCCAAGCCATAGTTATAAAAAATCCTCCAACTTGCAAAACCATTCGAATCTCTCAGCTCACTCAACCATCATTCAAACAAACTTCACAAAACATCTCAGCATACTCCCCTGATCATTTCCCTGCCCTCACTCATCCCTGAAACCTCACATAAACCAAATACGATTCCTTCCCCTCTTTGAACAGAACTCAAGCAATCTCTCAAACTAGCCCAAATAAACTCCAGATAAGCTTTGCAAACACTTGAGGGAGGTCAGTAGAGTTGATTGAAAGCAAGGAACTGGTCCAGAAGCTCTTGGGTTGAAAGCTTTGATTCAGGTAGCCATAAAAATTCATTTTTCCAGAACTCTTATTTCTTGTTTCTAAATGATAAAGCATGCTCTCCTGATCACACTGAACCTTTTATTTTTGAAAATGATTGAGTTTTGAGGTTGTATGGATGTTCTGAAATTTTGTTCAGTTTTAAGTTTTTGTTCGAATCTTGTTGTTGATGATGAATAAATGAAATTTGATGCTGGATTCTTGTTCTAGGGGGTTTGGGGATCATTTCTGGAGATTTGGGGGGTTTGATTTGACCTAGGGAGTGTTTTTGAGATTTTCAGGGAAGGAGGTCACCGGAGAAGACGACCGGAGCTCGTCTCCGGTGACCTGAAAGTAATTAGGGCTAATTAAGTAGGGTTAGCCAGGTTTGAATGTGGACCCTTGATCTGGTTGACTAAGTCAATCCCCCGCGCGTTTCAATGGCCTGGATCTATCATTAAAGCCCTAATTCCATTTAATTAAATTAATTAATTAGGTTTAGTTAGTTTAAATGCCAGCCGTAGGATAGCGCGCGCAGTCAACCCTGGATTCCCAGCTTTGAATCTCAGCCTTCAGATCTGCTTACTTTCATTTATTTTCATTTTAATTCATTTTCTTTTGATTTATTTTGCACGAATTATTAAAAATAGCAAAAATTGTTTAAAAATTATGAAAATTTTTGTCAAGGTTTTCATTATTTTTCAGAACACAAAAATATTTTTATTTTTATTTTTTGCATTAAAATTTATTTTTAAATCATTTAAAAGTTTATTTTTAATTAGTTAATGAAAATTAATTAATTAAAAATACTTTTAGGTATTTAAAAATCACAAAAAAATTCATATAGTATTTAGAAACATTTAGAAACATTGTCCAACTCTCAAACCAAATTTATTTTTTGTTCTTGATGACTTTTGATTATTTTCTTTGGATTTAATGTCATTTCAAGGCAATATTTTGTTTCAAACTTCAAAAATTCATTTCTGCCTAACCATTGAGAGTTGGATAATGATTCTTTTTGCATTGCATCTTGTATAGCATGTAGTTTATAGGATAAAATTGGTTTTAATTGATCTAGCATTTTCAATATGTTTGGCCTTTTTCTTGACAAGGTACCCCAAAACCCTAGCAATCTTAGGAAATTCATAACTTTCACTAGATTAAGAGTTGGATTCCCTCCTTTGGGAAGTGAGTTTGTATAGGTTTAGGTTTCCTTTGATTGCATTTTCAAATTTGTATCATGCCTCTTGCTTCTGGTTTTGGATTTTGCTTTGTGTGTTGATCATAAACCCTAATTTATGCCTTCCTTTGCATCCATCTTCCATTTGCTTGCATACCATGACTTGCCATGACATTTTATGAATTCATTTGATTCAATATACATCTTAAAACATATTAGAATCATGTTTGATCATTGCATCTTTCATTTTCCATGTTATATGTCCATTACATTTCATAGCTTTTCATGTACATCCATGGTTCAAAACATGCTTCTCTTGCATCCATATGTTTGTATGATCATTCTAATGCCTTGCCTCATGTTTGAATCATCTCTTAGAATCATTAACATCATACTTATGCTTCTGGTTTTGGTTTGCATCATGACATTGCATCTCATTTTGCATTGCATTTCTTTTCTTTTGCTAACTTTTCAGGTGGTAAGTTGTTTGAGAAGTGAATTTGCCTTCACTTCTCACATTCTCTTTTCATCTCTTTCATACTTCCCTTGCTGCATTTTGTATGTGTATTGGATTGAGCTTGCTCATTCTTGTTCATCTTACCTTCTTTCTTCAAGCAACTTGTCTTCTTAAGTGAAGCAAGTTGTTTTGCTTCTCTTTGCTACTCTCATCTGCTTCCTTCCTGGGGGTTTCCCTGAAGATCTTTCTCTCTTAAGCCTCATTAACCCTAGGAATGACCAAGCATGATAACAATTAGGGTTTTATTAGTCCCCCATTTAGTTTTACCTTTGTGTCTCTTTGAGTCTTCTCTTCTCATCTCATAATCAGGGACTAAACCCTAAAGGCTTTAAGGCTTTGTGATTAAGCTTATGCCTGCATCCTTCTATTAGGATGGAGTGTATAACTTTAATCCTAAGTGTTAAACCCTTAATGTGTTTAAATCCTTTAATCAATTCACTTAATAATCATCAAGACATCAAGCTTGTAACTTGGGCCTTGCATTAGGGTTCTAATTCTTCCTTAATTGGTTAAGAAGGACTAACCCTAGTGTTAATGGACAAGTCCCCCTCAAGTTGTCTTACAAACCATAAAACTCACTTCTTCATCTTATCATTAAATAAAATCCATCTAATAAAGGCTTTGTTTTTGTCGCTCCCGATAAAATGGGACTGGCCCAAATAAAGGTACAGACGCGAACGGTCGGCGAAGGAGACAGTGAGAACACACAGCCGTGAACTCACTGGAGATGAAAAGAGTCGCCAGCTAGGCATTTTTATCCCGGAGGAAAGGCAATGCTGCATAGGCCTAGAAAAAAGATGGATAAGACGGTTTGCGAACCAGAGAGACTGAGAAAGGGGGTTGGTTACAACCTGGGAAGGTATTAGCACCCAGATTGTCCGTCGTACTCGACGGGATCCACGCTTAAAAGATTTGTGTGTTAAAGGGGTAGTGTCAGTGCAATCTGTGTATAAAATAGCTGGAAAGAATGTACAGGTGTCAGTGTAAAGTGTATAAGTGATGTGAAGTGTATAAGAGAAGTGTCAGTGTAAGGACAGGAGTAAGATGCTCATGATAATGAGGCTAAGAGAATAAAGCTGGAAAGAGGGGGAATGTACAGAGACTTTTGTTCGATAACTGTTAAGTTATGCCTACGTATCCTCTCGTGCAATGAGGAAGTCAGAACACCGTAGTTCGACCCAAAGAGACTGAAAGATGAATTGACTTGTGAACTGCTTACTTGCCTATGCTCAAGTGTATGACCTGTCTGGCTCAGGTGCGAACTGTCTTGCATTAGACGGAAGAAGCAGGTTCCCGTTTGTGAGTGAATGAGATGAGAAAAGAATCCCGGAGGAGACGATTATTGTTTGTTTTTGTTTTCAGTCTTTTATTGCTTTTGAAGTTTGTCATAAGTTAATGAGCTTAAGCCTAAACCAATGGATTTAGTAAACTCATCACATCTTCCCTCTGATTAGGGGTAATGAGAATACCTTAAGTGTGAAGTCAGATTCTCACACTTAATCACCTTTTGATGTAGAGTTAAGATCATTAACCTACTTGTGATTATTTAGATGTTTTTGGTGTTTTTGTTTAGTGTTGAGTAATGAGGTTAAGCCATAATCAAGGATTAAACAGACTCATTACACCATCCTAAAAGAAGGATGACAGGTGAGAATGTTTAAGCTGAAGAAAGCTCCTCAACTTAATCCATGATTAGGGATTAAACCCATGACAAAACAAGCCTTTGATTAAGTGGATTTTATTTAATGATATGATGATGAAGTGTTTTTTATGATTTGTAAGACAACTTGAGGAGGACTTGTCCATTAACACTAGGGTTAGTCCTTCTTAACCAATTAAGGAAGAATTAGAACCCTAATGCAAGGCCCAAGTTACAAGTGTGTCTTGATGATTATTAAGTGGATTAATTAAGAGATTTAAACACACTAAGGGTTTAATACTTAGGATTAAAGTTATACACTCCATCCTAAGAGAAGGATGCAGGCATAACCCTAATCACAAAGTCTTAGAGCCTTTATGGTTTAGTCTCTGATTATGAGGTGAGAAGAGAGGACTCAAAGAGAGACACAAAGGTAAAACTATGGGGGGACTAATCAAAATCCTAATTCATTATCATGCTTGGTTGATCCTAAGGTTTGTGAGGTTTGCAAGAAGAGTCTTCAAAGGAGCCACCAGGAAGCAGATGAACAAGATCAAGAGAAGCAAAGTAACTTGCTTCATTCAAGAAGTCAAGTCACTTGAAGAAAGAAAGTGGGAGGAACAAGAATGAGCAAGCTCAAACTCAAACACAAACATAAATGCAGCAAAGGATGCAAGAGAGATGAAAAGAAAAGTTATGAGAAGTGAAGGCAAATTCACTTCCCAAGTTTACTTACCACCTGAAATGTTAGAAAGAAATGCAATGCAATGCTAAATGAAATGAAATGGTATGATGATAGACCAAACCAGAAGCATGTTGATGATGAAAATGATGCTATGAGATGCTGCAAACATGAGGCAAGGCATGGGGATGCTCATACAAGATTATGAATGCAAATGATGCAAGTTAAGGAGCATGAACAAGCATGGAAAGTTATGAATCATACAAGACAAATGACATGGCAAACATGTAATGCAATGGTCAAACATGCTTTCTACATGTCTTAAGATGTCAAATGAAACACAAGAATGTATAAAATGCAAAGACAAGTCATGTTATGCAAGAGAATGCAAGAAGGATGCAAGAGAAATCCCAAATTAGGGTTCATGAATCAAACATCAAACAAAAACCCAAAACAGAAGCAAACCTTAGGATAAAAAATGGAAAATGACATTCAAGGAAACCCTAAACCTACACTAAACCAAGGTCCAAAGGGGAGCTCTCAACTCTCAACCAAACTCAAGATATGAATTTTACAAGTTATTAGGGTTTTTTAGGGTTCTTAACAAAAGAAATGCCAAACAATTGGAAAATGCAAGATTAAATCATGACCATTTTACCCTAGAAACTACATGCCAAACACAAAACAAAGCAAAAAGAATCAATGTCCAAACCTTCTCCAATAGGCAGAAATGAATTTTTGAATCCATGCTCAAAATAATGCACAAAATATGATTTAATTCAATGAAAAATCCTTAAAATGCATCAAGATCAAAAAAGAAATTTGGTTTGAAGGTTGGACAATGTTTCTAAATGTCTTAGAACATTTCATGAATTTTTTTTGTAATTTTTAAATACCTAAAAGTATTTTTAATTAATTAATTCCCATTAATCAATTAAAAATAATCTCTTAAATATTTAAAAATACTTTTTTAATGATGAAAAATAAAATAAAAATATTTTTGGGTCTTAAAAATTAATAAAACTTTTAAGAAAAAGTTTCATAATTTTTAGGAATTTTTTACTATTTTTAAATAAATGTGCAAATAAAAGGAAAAGAAAATGAATAAAAATTAAATAAAACGAAAGTATGCAGCATGGAAGGCCAGGATTCAATCTGGAAATGAGAGGGTTGACTGCGCGCCAGATCCAATGGGCCACATTCAAACTGGGCTAAACTTAATTAATTAAATAAATTAAACCTAATTAAGTTAATGACAAGATCTGGGCCATTGGATGCGCGCGGGAAAAGACCTGGTCAACTCATCCAACGCCTGAAATTCAAACCTGAAGCCCTAACCCTAATTACCCATTAATGACTTTCAGGTCACCGGAGACGAGCTCCGGTCGTCTTCTCCGGTGACCTTCTCCCCTGAAAACTTCCAAATCCTTCCCTAGGTCACTAAAATGAAATCTAAAACCATGGAAATGTTCTTCAACCTCTCACGAATCAAACCCCTCTCTCAAAACAAATTTATTCTTCCTAAACAAGCTGAATCGAAGAGAACAAGTTCTAGGGCACGCAAGCTTCAGAGACAAATTAAATACTCAAAACAAAGCCATTTCAAAAACTAAGAACATCAGGATGATCAGTGAACCACATAGAACAAGTTTGTAACAAGAAAAATGATTTCTGGAAAAATAATTTTCGAGCTACCTGAGATTTGGAGCTTTCAGTTTGAGAACTTTCTGGCCACCTCTCCTTGTGCAATCCACTCCACTTGATCCCCATAAGATGTTTGAATGCTCAAAGAGAGTTTAAGCTGGCTGGATAGTGAGATTCGAAAGCTTCTGCTCAAGCTTGATCAGAAATGGCAATGGAGTTTCTGGAGGTTTCAGGCCATTGTGAATGATGGTTTGTGATCCTGAGGATGAATGGAGTAGGTCTGGAGTGTTTGTTGGTGTGTTTGTGGTTTGTGGAAGGAGATTCGATTGAAACTGCAAAATGAAGTGAGAAATGGCAGTGAGATGTTCAGGCTGTTTCAGGCTTGTGTTCTTGGTACTGGGTGGTCTATGGAGCAAGGTGAGTTGAATGGTGAAGAGGGTTTGAATGTTTGCAAGCTGTGTAGGCAGATTCGAAGGAAGTTGCAACTTGGTAAGTTTTTTGTGAATGTGTTGAATGTGTATGTTTCAGCCTTGCCTTGTACATGAAATGGCTTGCAAATTGTCCACATAACTCTCTCTCATTGGTCAGTTGATTGGACATGTGCTTTATTGATTGGTAAGTTGCCTTTTGCAAAAAGTCAAAAATTGTGTAAGAGAGGTATGGTGAAGTTCTAGCTTGGTACAAAGCCTAGGGGCTGCGCAGCATGGTGTGTGTATGAAGCTAGCTTGGTTCAGCAGCCAATGCCTCAAGTTGGTGAGATGTGATCATGAGTTTTGCAACTTGTGGCCTTTTTGAAATCTCATGAAAAATGCCTTGTTACATGAACTAAACACATGTGATCTTTGGTTCAAATCTGATTTTTAGGCCTTAGAGAATGTTTATATGCTGGTTTGAAATGAATTAGAAGTTGCAATTTGACTTAGCACATGATTTTGCAATTTTCACACTTGGTGCATATCTTGAAAATAAGTGATTTTTGCTAACTTTGCATTGCCATAACTTTTGATCCAAGAAGAGTTTGATCATGTTCTTGTACTTTTTGAAAAGGGAAAGATGAGATCTACAACCTTCATGACCAAAGTTTTTCCATTTGAAGCACTTTTGGATCAAGAATCATGGCTTGAAAAATGACCTAAAATGATGCATTCTTGAAAAGTCAACTATGCCCAAAAAGTCAACATTTGCAAAAACCCTAAATTCTTGATTTTATGAACTTCAACCTTCTTCCATGATCAAATAAAGATCATATACACTCAAAATGATGAAGATCACCCACTGGTTGGGTCATTGGGGGCCTCAGATGCCCTGATTTTGCACTGACTTGTCTGAAAAGTCAACTCTTGATCAGATGACTTCCCCATGGAATTTATTCATGAAAATTGATATGCATACTACCTATACCATATAGAGATCAATGGAAACAAGAATGACCAAAAAAATTGGAGTTATGGCCTCCAAAACCAAAACCCTAATTTTCAGTCAACTGTGCAGTCTAAACTGGCTCTGCATCACCTCAAACCCTAGTTCTTGTGATTCCTCTGCAATTTTGACTTTGAGGAGATGAAATATGATATAAGAACACACATGGACCACTTTGAGTTGATTAGTGGCCTTTGGAATGGCTCAAGATGCTTTGGGATTGCTCAGATCACAAACCCTAAGTGCAGATGCCTTAAAAACTATGCAGTGAAACAAAAAATGAGATATGAGTTGATATGATTGTGTTTATGCATATGATATGATCACAAGCCATGGTGTGAATGAGTGAGGGTAAATTTGGGGTGTTTACAGCTGCCCCTATTCAAACATGAGTTAGCTGTGCAGGATGTAAGCGACGGCTTAACAGGCAAACAAGATAACTTGTGGTTGAATACCAAAGACAGTCCAAAATTTGCACTCACAGAATGAAGAAGAAAAGGGATATAGATTGTAAAAGGAAAACAAAGTATATTGTAAAGTGTAGGCGACGGAGGACGACCGTCGAGCAGAGGACGACTGCTGGGTAAAGAGCAATGACGGGGACGGCCGACATGCTGGGGAGGTGAGGAAAATAAAGCAATGACGGGGACGGCCGACATGCTGGGGATAAAAGGTAGAGCTAAGACGGGGACGGCCGACTAGCTGGGAAAATAAGATATCATGATGGGGACGGCCATCAAGATAAAGCTGTAAAATTTTCTGGGGATCGAATGAAACATGACGGGGACGGCCGTCAAGTTCATAAAGGTAACCAACGATGGGGACGGCCATCGGGCTAAAAAGGAAAAGGGACCACGACGGGGACGGCCATCGGGTTAAAGAATAAATGAAATAAACAGATGATGGGGACGGCCATCAAAGGTGAAGGACGATCACCTAGCAGGGGACGGCTGCTCTGTTGGGTATAAAAGACATATGATGGGGACGGCCATCAAAGGTGGAGGACGACCCCCTGGCAGGGTACGGCTGCCGAAAATATCAACGATGGGGACGGCCATCGGATAGAAAAGGTCAACGATGGGGACGGCCATCGGACGAGCAAGATGGAGGACGACCATCAAGAAGTGGAGGACGACCACTCAGCAGGGGACGGCTGCTCTCAGGGTTTCTCATGACATAGGACGAATGCCAGATAACCAAAATCAACAATGGGGACGGCCATTGGATAAAATGATGAAGGACGATCATCAGGAGGTGGAGGACGACCACCTAGCAGGGGACGGCTGCTAAAATCAACGATGGGGACGACCATCGGATGAGCATGACGGAGGACGACCATCAAGAAGTGGAGGACGACCACTCAGCAGGGTACGGCTGCTCTCAGGGGTATCATAACACAGGACGAGTGTTAGATAAAAAGAAAATTTGGCGATCTACTAGGGATATGGTGAACACGGACGAGCGTCCACACCCAAGAAAGGAAAGTATGAGTATTTGGTATTATGTATAGATTAAAGATGCGGACGAGCATCCTTAAGACTATGATACGGACGAGTATCATGTAGAAACAAACTGACACATGTTCAGAGATGATGATACGGACGAGTGTTGGATCTGAAGGGACTCTTCTGGGGGATAGTAGACACGGACGAGTGTCTATGTTCAAGAAGACATAAGTGTTTGACACGGTGTATGGATTAAAGATGCGGACGAGCATCCTTAAGACTATGATACGGACGAGTATCATGTAGAAACAAACACTAGACGCAATGTTCTGAGATGATGATACGGACGAGTACCAACTGGTTAACAAAGAACAAGGACTACTGTCGAATCTGTGGGGATATGAGTGATGATGTATACAAAATACGGACGAGTATCTGTATAAGTGTATCGTGAGTAGTGAGTATGTATGTATAAGTGTTTGTTTTAACTGCTGGGGAGAGTGACACGGGCGGGTGTCAAAAGAGAAAAGTATAATATTAACAAGTATATGGGTTGATGACAGTGAGCGACTGCGCTGGGAACATGACACGGACGGGTGTCAAGAAAGTGTATATATAAGTATATGTGAGTGCAAAGAGGATGTCTTTGGCTTTCTGCTGGTGATATGACACGGACGGGTGTCAGGACGTACCTGTAATGCGGGTGATCTTGTTTGTAGAGTGTATTCAGGCGACCTGTTTGGGGAAGGATGACACGGACGGGTGCCAAAAGGTGTATATACTGGTGTTTGTGATTGGAGAGGCAACTGCTTTTGCTGGGGACTCTGGTGGGAGTTTTTTGTGTATTGATGGTGATGAACGGTTTATTATTCACAAGTTCAATTCACAACATGACTTATGATTATGCAATGCATTTGATTTTTGCCGTAATGCTCCGTATTAGACGGAATGCTACGCTCTGAGGGTGAATATGATGTGAATGCTATGATTATGCAAAGGGGCACAGATCCGGGACTCGGATCCCGTTGCTGCGAAGATCTCTGGCTGATCTGCTTGAAACGGACATCCCAGCTGGGGATGAGATCACTGGTAGATCTAATGAGGTATCTGCTTGGGGATATATGTCACTGATTGACATATCCTTATAGTATGGGATCCAGCTAGGGTTTGTAGAAGCTTTCCTCACTCTGTTGTGATCTCTTCATGCGTTGCTCTTCTGGATAGAGGCTGGAACTCTGTGGGGAGATGGTTCCCTGACTTCTGTATTCAACTGAGGATGACATGGCAACTCGGCTGGGGAATTGTGAGAGGCAACTCAGCTGGGGAGAGCAACAAGAGGCAACTCAGCTGGGGATAGAGCATTTCCGATGCTGAGATTGAGTGCATGTCGATTTGGCAACTTTGCTGGGGAAGTGGGAACTCTCCGGCGCCACGCGGAAGATAGACCGAGTTGATAATGATTTGCCAGCTTGCTGAAACGTGATTTGCGTGCCCCAGGTTGCGTTCTGGATGCCCGCAATCCTGCAAAGATAAGGAAACGCACAAAAGGTCCCGAGGTATCCCTTACTGGATTCCGTCATAGGAGATAAGTATTTTCGAGAATAATCACATTCCTTGTAAGCATGTGTTTTTTTTTTTTTTAGTGAAAAACACCTGTACTTGTGCAATTAGTTTTTTAGAGACATCAGACATTCTTTGCAAAATAAATAAAAAAAAGTACAAGACGAAGCATGACTGAAAAATCTGATTTTATTGATTTATATGCCCTGAATTGGCGAGATACAGTCAAAGAAACAAATCCCCTGAAATGAGGAGATTGTTACAAATTGAGAAACAAAGCGCTGGCGATGTTGGCGACGCTTTGAGGAGCTTCCTCTCCTGCTATGACTCGTATGACAATGACGTTCTTCTCGTCTTGCTTTCTGAAGAAAGTTGATTCTGATTGAAGCTTGATCCTTTGTAGCTTACCAAGTTGCAGATAATGCAGACGAATTCAGAATGCAGTTGTTCGCTTATTCCCTTGTTTTGCATGGATCGCCCTTTCAGGTTTTCAATCCATCGGGATACCCATTTTTGCCTGAGTTGTCCAATGCGGCTTTTCAACTCAGCGGGTGTACATTTTTTATTCATTTTCCCTTACTTTTGCCCGAGTCTTTTATTCTGTTTTTGACTCGCCGGGATGCCCTATTTTTGCCTGGACTTACATTCTGTTTTTATGTCCAGCGGGTCATTTTATGCGAAGTATTTTTTAACTGCATCTGAATTCACAGGGGACGGGAAATCATCACCATCCATGGTGCTGAGCATCAGTGCTCCACCAGAGAAAACTTTCTTTACAACGAATGGTCCTTCATAGTTTGGAGTCCATTTGCCCCTGTGGTCTGTATGAGGAGGGAGAATTCTTTTCAACACAAGATCCCCTACTTGGTATTCTCGGTGCCTGACTTTCTGGTCGAAGGCCTTCTTCATTCTCTTCTGATATAACTGCCCATGACAGATTGCAGCCAATCTCTTCTCTTCGATCAGACTCAGTTGTTCGTATCGGGCCCGAACCCATTCTGCTTCACTCAGTTTAACATCCATCAATACCCGTAAGGAGGGTAATTCAACTTCAACAGGTAGGACTGCTTCCATACCATACACAAGCTGATACGGTGTTGCCCCGGTGGATGTTCTGATTGACGTGCGGTACCCATGCAAGGCAAACGGTAGCATTTCATGCCAGTCTTTTTAAGTGACTACCATCTTTTGCACAATCTTCTTAATATTCTTATTTGCTGCCTCAACAGCGCCGTTCATCTTTGGCCTGTAAGGAGAAGAATTGTGATGTTGGATCTTGAAGTCCCGGCATAACTCTGCCATCATTTTGTTGTTCAAGTTAGAACCATTATCAGTAATGATTCGCTCGGGCACTCCATACCGACAGATGATATCTCTCTTCAGAAATCTGGCTACCACTTGCCTAGTAACATTTGCATATGAGGCTGCTTCAACCCACTTGGTGAAATAGTCGATGGCGACCAGGATGAATCTGTGACCATTTGAAGCAGTTGGCTCAATCTTGCCAATCATATCAATGCCCCACATAGCAAAGGGCCATGGTGAAGACATGATGTTCAAAGGATTGGGAGGCACATGCACCTTATCCGCGTAGATCTGGCACTTATGACATTTTCTGGCGTAAGCACAACAGTCTGCATCCATTGTGATCCAGTAATAGCCTGATCTTAGCAATTTCTTAGCCATGGCATGCCCTCCAGCATGGGTACCAAAAGATCCTTCGTGCACTTCATGCATCAACAAATCTGCTTCCGTCTTGTCAACACATCTGAGGAGTACCATGTCAAAGTTCCTCTTGTATAAAGACCCATCAGTGTTCAGAAAGAAACTACCAGCAAGCCTTCTTAAAGTCTTCTTATCATTGGAAGATGCCCCAGGTGGGTATGTCTGATCCTCCAAGAAGCATTTAACGTCATGGAACCAAGGCTTATCATCTTTTACAACATCCGCTGCAAATACATATGCTGGTCTATCAAGTCTTGATACTGAAATATGAGGTACAAAGTTAGCAGCTTGAACTTTGATCATGGATGAAATGGTAGCAAGAGCATCTGCAAACTGATTCTCGTCCCGAGGGATATACTCAAGTTTGACCGTTGTGAAGAACGTCAACAACCTTCTTGTATAATCCCTGTAAGGTATCAGATGATCCTGGTGAGTGTACCACTTCCCGTTGGTCTGATTGACCACCAAAGCTGAATCTCCGAATACAGTCAAAGTTTTGATCCTGAGGTCAATGGCTTCCTCAAGACCCATAATGCAAGCTTCGTATTCAGCTTCGTTGTTAGTGCAGTTGAAAGTGAGTTTTGCTGAGAAAGGCATGTGAACTCCTTTAGGTGTAATGAGTACTGCACCAACACCACGGCCATTCATGTTAACAGCCCCATCAAACATCATAGTCCATTCTTCCTCCGGGTCAGGCCCTTCGGTGTGAATAGGCTCTTCGTGATCTTTTGCTTTAATGAACATGATGTCCTCATCAGGGAAGTCAAACCTCATAGGCTGGTAGTCATCAATGGGTTGCTCAGCAAGATATTCAGATAATACACTGCCCTTGATGGCTTTCTGAGATGTGTATTGTATGTCGTATTCTGTGAGAATCATCTGCCATCTTGCAACCCGTCCGGTAAGAGCTGGCTTCTCGAAAATGTACTTAACTGGATCCATTTTTGAGATTAATAAGGTAGTGTGGGTCAACATATACTGTCTCAGTCGGCGAGCAGCCCACGCTAAAGCACAGCAAGTTTTCTCGAGCAGTGAATAACGTTGTTCACAGTCGGTAAACTTTTTGCTTAGGTAGTATATTGCATACTCTTTTCGACCAGACTCGTCATGCTGGCCCAACACACACCCCATTGACTCTTCTAGCACTGTCAAGTACATAATCAGAGGTCTTCCTTCAACTGGCGGCATGAGGATTGGAGGTTCTTGTAAATACTCCTTGATCTTGTCAAAAGCCTTCTGGCAATCTTCGTTCCACCTGACCGTCTGTTCTTTTCTTAACAGCTTGAACAAAGGCTCACAGGTTGCTGTAAGGTGAGATATGAACCTTGAAATGTAGTTCAATCGACCTAAGAACCCTCGAACTTCTTTCTCAGTTCTCGGTGCAGGCATTTCTTGAATAGCCTTGACTTTATCAGGGTCAACTTCAATCCCTTTCTCGCTTACAATAAAGCCCAGCAGCTTACCGGATCGCACCCCGAATGTGCATTTGTTGGGGTTCAGCTTCAATTGGTACTTCCTCAGACGCTTGAACAACTTCAGCAGATTCACCAGGTGATCTTCCTCTGTAAGGGACTTGGCGATCATATCATCCACGTAACATTCTATTTCCTTATGGATCATATCGTGGAATAATGTCACCATAGCCCGTTGATATGTGGCACCAGCATTCTTCAACCCGAATGGCATCACTTTGTAACAGAACGTGCCCCAAGGTGTGATGAATGTTGTCTTCTCCATGTCTTCAGGTGACATCTTGATTTGATTATACCCTGAAAATCCATCCATGAAGGAGAATACCGAGAACTGAGCCGTGTTATCCACCAATACGTCAATGTGAGGTAATGGGAAGTCATCTTTCGGGCTGGCTCTGTTCAGATCCCGGTAATCAACACACATTCTTACTTTTCCGTCCTTCTTAGGCACAGGTACTATGTTAGCAACCCATGGCGGATAACTAGTCACAGCAAGGAACCCGGCGTCCCACTGCTTTTGTACCTCTTCTTTGATTTTCATAGCCATGTCTGGGCGAGTTCGGCGCAGCTTCTGTTTCACTGGTGGGCATTCTTCCCTCAAAGGCAGCTTGTGCACGACTATATCGGTGTCCAACCCTGGCATGTCTTGATACGACCAAGCAAACACATCAACATACTCCTGAAGCAGATCTATCAGTTGTCTCTTCACCGAGTCTTGCAGGCAGGCCCCGATTTTAACTTCTTTCACGTCTTCGTCTGTACCAAGATTAATCACTTCAACCTCCTCCTGGTGAGGGGTAATGACCTTTTCCTCTTGTCTCAACAACCTGGCTAGCTCTTCAGGAAGCTCATATTCTTCATCAACCCCTTCATCAGCTTGATTGATTGGATTGTCAAAGTCATACGATGTCATAGCCGTGCTGTTGTCGGTGCTGTCTGGAAGGCACTCTCTGCAAGGGTTAAGTTTGTTCATTTTAGTGATCGATTTTAATCTTGCTTTAGAAAAAAAGTGAAATGAAGTTATCATTTTGAAAACACCGCCATTTATTTTTGTACAAAAAGAAAAATGGAGAAACAGTGAACAAAAAGAAAAAGACTTGTTTGCAAAAAGATGTCTGATATTTCATTAATTTAATCTTGTTTGCACAAAAGTACAGATGGCCCTGATTACAAAATGAGTCTTGTCATCTTGGGCAAGATGCAAGACTTTGATGCATGCTATAAAAATGCAGGAAATAATAATTACTCTGCATGAGTAACTCTTATAATTTCCTGGGAAGACCAGTTCGAGACACTGCTCCCCGGGATTTTTGGACGAATCCAATTCTCCAGATCGCGCTCCTCTTCCAGCTCGTCTTCCAGACAATTGATAGCATCGGGGGTAAGCATCCCCCCACTGACAAAACCTGGCTCTGCAGCAGCCTTTGCTTGATGTTGAGTTGGTCTGTAACCCAACCCAAACTTGTCCTTCTTCTCCTCCACAGCTAAGACCTTGCCCCAGCCTAGGGCAGTTCCTTCTTCAACAACCTTCCGGGCTTGTTGGTATGATGACATTGGAGTACCAGATACAGCAGATGCCTCATGCACATTCAAAGCTTCAAACCCCTGGCTCATTGTTTCATGGATCTCCCCATCCATTTCAATGTACTTATAGGTTGCCAGGTGGCTGACAAAAATGTCCTCCTCTCCACAGATTGTGACAACTTGGCCTTCCCACTCAAATTTTAACTTTTGGTGAAGGGTAGACGTTATTGCGCCGGCGGCGTGAATCCAGGGTCTACCCAACAAACAGCTGTAGGCGGGCTGAATGTCCATCACATAAAAGATAGTTTTAAAGGTTTGTGGGCCAATTGTCACGGGCAGCTCAATCTCTCCCAGAACCGATCTCTTCGAACCATCAAAGGCTCTCACCACCAGGTTGCTGGGTCTCAATGCCAATCCGTCATATTCTAACTTCACCAGAGCCTTCTTTGGTAAGACATTCAGGGAAGAACCTGTGTCCACCAGCACATGAGAAAGGACAGCTCCTTTGCATTCCAGGGTTATGTGCAAGGCTTTGTTGTGATTGCGGCCATCCGCTGTCAAGTCAGAATTGGTAAACCCTAGCCCATTGCTAGCAGTAACATTTCCAACCACGGTTTCCAATTGGTTGACAGTAATCTCCTCAGGCACGTAAGCTGCGTGCAAAACTTTAAGTAGTGCATTCCGATGGGCCTCGGAGCACATAAGCAATGAGAGGATAGAGATTTTGGATGGCGTCTGGTGAAGCTGATCCACAACTTTATAATCGCTCTTTTTGATGATTCGCATAAACTCATCAACTTCCTGATCAAATGGAGTCTTCAGGGTTTCTTTGGCAGCTGGATCCTCCTGCACCGGGCCTTTTCCTTTTGCCTTGGCGGCAGCTTCTGCTTCGGCTGTAGGTCTTTGGACTTGTGAAGCAAAGAGACGTCCGCTTCGAGTGAAGCCTCCGCCTCCCCCCACATTATCTACTTGTGGTGCAGGTGCTGATGTTTCAAGAGTGATTCTCTTTCCTTCGCAATACAAGTCAGAGCCATAGTGCCAAGGGATGGCCCTGTTGCTCTCATATGGTACTGGTCCAGGCACCGTGACAGTGACTGGACTGATTGCTGCTGCTGAAGGGACTGTAATTGTCTGTGGATCATAGAAGATTGTAACTGGTGCTCTGGCGGGAGCAGCACCTTCCGAATGGTAAGCGGAGTTGCTTTCAGGATCATAAAATATGGTAACAGTGGAGACATCTTCATGATTGATTGTTGGTGTTGTAGGAGGTGTTGTTGGAAGGACTGATGTCGTTGTTGATGGAGATTCGAAATGGAATGAAGCTGAAGTTGTAGCAGGAGAAACTGTTGAAAACTGATCATTTGGGAGGACAGATGAAGTACTGGTTGATGTTGCTGGTGAATTATCGGGAACAATAGTTGCTGCATTTGTAGGAGGTTCTGGAACCGTTGCTGATGAAGTTGTCGGATTTGTCGGAAATGATGTAGTGATCTGTAGCAGGCCACTCTGAATAAGGCTGTCAATGCCATTCCTCAGGTCCTCGCACCCGTTCCATGAAATATTGCAGTAGGGACACCCTAGTTCACACCCCGGAAATATTTGGTTTTCTCGGAGTTGAGCTTTGATTTCCACCAACGGTGTCCTGATCTGATCCACACTAGTTATTAAATAAGACGGTTGGTCTTCTTCAATAGCATTAATTCGGGGACCACCATGGTTTGGCATTGGGTTTTTATTAACATTGGGCGGCGGTGCAAAATTCAGAGCCTTGGAGTCTACCAAGTCTTGTACCTTCATATGCAGAGCCCTGCATTTTTCTGTACTGTGACCAGGTGCGTTTGAGTGGAAAGCACACCTAGCATTAGAGTCATAGTTTCTTGGTAGACTGTTGGGATCCGGAGGTGCCAACGTTCTTAGCTCAACTAGGTTGAGTTTCAGAAGTTGTGGCAGCAAGGCAGCATACGGCATTGGGATCGGGTTGATCACTCGGTTAGCTTGAGATGGCCTCTGCTGAAATGGCCTCTGTTGATTGTTGGAGTTGTTGTTGTTGTAGTTTCTTGGAGGATATTGATTCTGCTGATACTGAGGCTGTTGTTGGAAGTTTTGTTGCGGAGGTTGATAGACTGGCTGAGGATGTGCTGGAGTAGGGATAGTGACTGCTGCTATTGTCCTTTGAACATACTGGGGCCTACCCCTGTTGGTGTGAATGGCATTGGTCTCGCCAGTTCTTCTCGGGCCTGCAAAAGGCTTTCTTGTACTACTGGACGAGCTTGCACCGTTGTCCGAGATCTTTCCCATTTTTAACAGGCTTTCAATTCTCTCCCCAGCTATGACAACATCTGCGAAGCTAGTGGAAGAGAAAGCAGCCAACCTGTCAATATACGTTCCCTGGAGAGTGTTCATAAACATGTCTGCCATTTCTCTCTCAGACATTGGTGGTTGAACGGCAGCAGCCAGTTGCCTCCATCTTTGAGCATATTCTCTGAAGCTCTCCCTCGAAGACTGTGACATTCCCATCAGGAGAGTCCTGTTGGGTGCCATGTCTAGATTATACTGATACTGTCTGATGAAGGCCTCTGCCAGGTCCTTCCAGCATCTTATAGTTGCTCTTGTCAGATGGGAATACCATTCCCTAGAAGCTCCAGTCAAGCTATCTTCGAAGTAGAACATCCAAAGTTTCTCATCCATTGTATAGGCCTTCAGCCTTCCCAGAAATGATTGCAAATGAGTCCGGGGGCATGAAGTCCCATTATACTTTTCGAAACAAGGAGGTTTGAACTTATGGGGGATCCTGACCCCGTCTACCAATCCCATGTCCATGACGTCGAACCCCAAAGAGTTTTGAGACTCCAGTGATCTCAACTTCTCAGCTATTTCTTCCAATCGTCTATCATATGTTTCCTCTCCAGCACCCATTACTGTAAATTGGTCCTCCTGAGGATCTTCTTGAAGTACTCTCCCTGCTGTGGCATTCCCTTGTATATTTGCAGGAACATTAATCTCAGGATGTAGATGTGGGCCAAACACAGGAGGGTTAACATGGGGTTGCACCCGTTCATTGTTACTTGTGCCTGCAGTCCCCACATGGGGCTCATCCTGATTCCTCCCTTCTACCAAAGCTCTGAGCCTCTCCTGGCTTTGAGCTAAGTTGTTCATCACTTCCATGAATTGTGTTATCTGGGTTCTCATCTCCAATCTTTCGTTGGCCATCTGGTTTCTGACCTCCGTCAGGTCCTGCTGCATCTGATCCATTTGGATTCCCGGAAGGTTGTTTCTAGTTGGGTACCTGTGTGGCCTGTTGAGAGGAAATACCCGGCGGCGAGCAATAATTCCTGAACATCACAACAGAGGTTAGCAATAACAAAACAAAAACCTACAAAACAAACAAAAGGGTTAGCATGCAATGCAGTTATGCTTATTTGTTCTCAAGGTATCCGGTTTGGCCTTCAGTTTTGACCCTTCCAGACCCTTGAAGATGCTGCTGTTGAAGTTGCTTTTGAAGTAACCCAGATGGAAACTAACACAAATATATTACAAAGGTGAAATAATACAACTTGTTCATTTTACAACACAAGCCCTCAAAGGGGTGAAAATACATCACAAAAAAGCAAAAGTACATGGAATAGGGATAACAACAAGCAAATGATCAAACTCCAAGGCCAAACTCATCCCCACGAACTTCCTTAAGAAGTGCTTCGGTCACAGGATCAGCCGGATGCTCCGTGAGACCTCTGATGAGAAGGTTTCTTGTTGCAACAGCTGCAGTCAATTTCTTATTCTGACTTTGGTCCTTAGACCTCTTCACTCCAGCTCTGATTTCTAGCTCTGATATTTCCTTCTGGGCTGCTGCCAGGGCTTTTTCCATCTGTTCCATTTTGTCTTGAACTCTCTTGTCTTCTAGAGTACGGGCCTCAGTGATCCGGACCCACCTGGCCTGACTCTCTTTCAGGTACAAGTCTGTTCTTGCTCTCTGGAACTGGGCTTCTTTACAAGCATTCTTCAGAATCTGTTCACCAGCCTTAGACTTGTTGATATAATCTCCAGACTTCTCAATCTTGGTCAAGTGTTCCACTCTCAATTTCTCCAATCTCTCAATCTCCCTCACACCTTCACTCCTCTCCCTGAGGGTCTTCTGCAAGGCTTGGGTTAACTTCTCATTCCTTTCCTTCAAGCTCTCAAACTCCTCCAAACTGATGGTGGCAGGGGGTGGTGCTGAAGATGACTCAGGCATGTCTTCTATGGTAAAGGGCATTCCAGAGAATTGGGCCCTAGCATGGGACCACTCATAATATTGGACTGATGCTACATTATTGCACTTCCCTAGAATGGTGACTCCCTTGGTTTGAACATGATCCCAGGCCCAAGCAGCCTGCCTAACAGTTGCCAGACTAACCTTGTTTTCACAGTAGAGGGTCTCAATCAGGTCCTGTACCCTAGGAGTGTGGACCAGTGCATAGCCCAATTGCCTTCTGAACAGCAGAGGGTTGTAATTGATACTTCCCTTAACTCCTATCAAAGGCACATTGGGAAAGTGCCCACAGCTTGTGATTATATCTCTGCCCTTGGTGCTTTGAGTACACCATCTGATGTCTGCTGAAGTTAGGACAGTGAGTCTCTTAGCCCAGTTGCTTTGCTGATGAGGGTTTAGAAATGCATCTGTCCTGGGCAGATGCCTGAGAAGCCAAGCATGGAATAATGGAGCACAACACCTCACTAGCCTCCCCCTCTGCTTCTCATTCTTCTGATGTACTGAGTAATAGAGATCACCCAGCAAAGTTGGCACTGGGTTCTTCAGGATGAACAAATGGATTGCATTCTTGCTGATGAATCGGGGCTCATCTGCAAACAACACAATTCCATATACACTTAGGGCCAACAGAGCACAAACAGCTTTCCATTCCCCCAGGGAGGCCTTCAAACTAGCTTGAGAAATTAGGAAGTCCAGATGAAAGCCAGGGATCCCAGCTTTAGAGGTCATATGCCGCTCAATCAAAGCAGGTTCCAGGTGTAAAGCTTTTGCTATCTCTCCATTGCTGGGAGAGACCATTTCAGGATTGAAAGGGATTTCCCTCTTGATAGGCAAACCAATCAAAGATGAGTATTCTTCCAAAAGAGGACCCAACTGAAAATCTTGAAAGGTGAAACACCTCAATGGGGGGTCATAGAACTGAATACAGGTATGGATTAGGCTTCTCTGTGATGGGTCCAGATCCATGACCGAGTCAAGTATATCCCCATAATGCTCCCTGAACAAAGGTATGTGATCTGGGGTGATCAGGGTTTGGATCCTCCTGATGTCTGATAAGTCTGGTTGGAAGAAATGATAGGTGATGTTGCTTTTCTTTGGAGCCATAAGTGTTGATGAAGATGTTGAGAAGTGGGCCACTGGCTGGCTAGTGCAAGTATATGGCTGACAAGCTGAAGCAAGTGTTGGTGGAAACAGGTCAAAACTGCAGATGGGGTCAAAACCAAAACCAGATGAAGATGGATACCCTGAAACACAAATAAGCAAATGTTAATATGATGCAATGAGTATGTATGCAAATGAAATGCAAGGGTCTGTGACTGAGCTGGATCTGATTAAAATGCCCTGATATAAGTCCATGTGTGTTCAAGAATCCCAGATGGAGGTCTATAAATCCAGTAACCAGGGTGGGGGGCTCAAATAAAGAACCACAAGTCCAGGGTTTTAGAATCACAAGAACTATCCAACATGGAGCATTCTTAACAAAGTCAAAGTAACAGGGTATTCTGAGGTCAAGGTACCTGCAAACCTGTAAACAGCCCAACCCCCTCACAGGTGGTGATCTAGAACAAGGATCCTCAGACTTGGATCAGTTATGAGAAGTGTAAACACTTCTAACCCGGAGGTACAGTGTTTACAATAACCATAACAATTCCTCCTCTAATTCACCTCAGTTTCTGAAGGTCAATACTAAAAGGTCATCCAGACTTAGCAGGCTTCCCAGATAGCCCTAGCATTGCAGGAAATCTGCAACACAGAGTTCTCAAGAAGAAACCCATATCTGAACCGTGTTTCATATTCCCGCACCAGACCGAAATGGAATGGGAAAGAATATGATTCACTCTAGCCTAGGTGTCACTCAGGTCCCAGGTGTAGGACCTTAACTCTCAATGAAACACCCACCCACCAAGACAGAAACCAGATCCAGCCAACAGCAATGACAGTATGATATATATAAATGCAATAAAGAAAGCAATAAAGTAACTGTACATAAAGCAATAAACAAAAGTAAATACAAGCACAAACAAGCACATAACACCCCAGTAAACACAAATCAAACAAGCGCTAGGAGGAACCCACAAAAAGAACCAGAAGCCCTGGTTGCAGTATAAGATTCCCCAGCAGAGTCGCCAAGCTGTCGCTCCCGATAAAATGGGACTGGCCCAAATAAAGGTACAGACGCGAACGGTCAGCGAAGGAGACAGTGAGAACACACAGCCGTGAACTCACTGGAGATGAAAAGAGTCGCCAGCTAGGCATTTTTATCCCGGAGGAAAGGCAATGCTGCATAGGCCTAGAAAAAAGATGGATAAGACGGTTTGCGAACCAGAGAGACTGAGAAAGGGGGTTGGTTACAACCTGGGAAGGTATTAGCACCCAGATTGTCCGTCGTACTCGACGGGATCCACGCTTAAAAGATTTGTGTGTTAAAGGGGTAGTGTCAGTGCAATCTGTGTATAAAATAGCTGGAAAGAATGTACAGGTGTCAGTGTAAAGTGTATAAGTGATGTGAAGTGTATAAGAGAAGTGTCAGTGTAAGGACAGGAGTAAGATGCTCATGATAATGAGGCTAAGAGAATAAAGCTGGAAAGAGGGGGAATGTACAGAGACTTTTGTTCGATAACTGTTAAGTTATGCCTACGTATCCTCTCGTGCAATGAGGAAGTCAGAACACCGTAGTTCGACCCAAAGAGACTGAAAGATGAATTGACTTGTGAACTGCTTACTTGCCTATGCTCAAGTGTATGACCTGTCTGGCTCAGGTGCGAACTGTCTTGCATTAGACGGAAGAAGCAGGTTCCCGTTTGTGAGTGAATGAGATGAGAAAAGAATCCCGGAGGAGACGATTATTGTTTGTTTTTGTTTTCAGTCTTTTATTGCTTTTGAAGTTTGTCATAAGTTAATGAGCTTAAGCCTAAACCAATGGATTTAGTAAACTCATCACATCTTCCCTCTGATTAGGGGTAATGAGAATACCTTAAGTGTGAAGTCAGATTCTCACACTTAATCACCTTTTGATGTAGAGTTAAGATCATTAACCTACTTGTGATTATTTAGATGTTTTTGGTGTTTTTGTTTAGTGTTGAGTAATGAGGTTAAGCCATAATCAAGGATTAAACAGACTCATTACACCATCCTAAAAGAAGGATGACAGGTGAGAATGTTTAAGCTGAAGAAAGCTCCTCAACTTAATCCATGATTAGGGATTAAACCCATGACAAAACAAGCCTTTGATTAAGTGGATTTTATTTAATGATATGATGATGAAGTGTTTTTTATGATTTGTAAGACAACTTGAGGAGGACTTGTCCATTAACACTAGGGTTAGTCCTTCTTAACCAATTAAGGAAGAATTAGAACCCTAATGCAAGGCCCAAGTTACAAGTGTGTCTTGATGATTATTAAGTGGATTAATTAAGAGATTTAAACACACTAAGGGTTTAATACTTAGGATTAAAGTTATACACTCCATCCTAAGAGAAGGATGCAGGCATAACCCTAATCACAAAGTCTTAGAGCCTTTATGGTTTAGTCTCTGATTATGAGGTGAGAAGAGAGGACTCAAAGAGAGACACAAAGGTAAAACTATGGGGGGACTAATCAAAATCCTAATTCATTATCATGCTTGGTTGATCCTAAGGTTTGTGAGGTTTGCAAGAAGAGTCTTCAAAGGAGCCACCAGGAAGCAGATGAACAAGATCAAGAGAAGCAAAGTAACTTGCTTCATTCAAGAAGTCAAGTCACTTGAAGAAAGAAAGTGGGAGGAACAAGAATGATCAAGCTCAAACTCAAACACAAACATAAATGCAGCAAAGGATGCAAGAGAGATGAAAAGAAAAGTTATGAGAAGTGAAGGCAAATTCACTTCCCAAGTTTACTTACCACCTGAAATGTTAGAAAGAAATGCAATGCAATGCTAAATGAAATGAAATGGTATGATGATAGACCAAACCAGAAGCATGTTGATGATGAAAATGATGCTATGAGATGCTGCAAACATGAGGCAAGGCATGGGGATGCTCATACAAGATTATGAATGCAAATGATGCAAGTTAAGGAGCATGAACAAGCATGGAAAGTTATGAATCATACAAGACAAATGACATGGCAAACATGTAATGCAATGGTCAAACATGCTTTCTACATGTCTTAAGATGTCAAATGAAACACAAGAATGTATAAAATGCAAAGACAAGTCATGTTATGCAAGAGAATGCAAGAAGGATGCAAGAGAAATCCCAAATTAGGGTTCATGAATCAAACATCAAACAAAAACCCAAAACAGAAGCAAACCTTAGGATAAAAAATGGAAAATGACATTCAAGGAAACCCTAAACCTACACTAAACCAAGGTCCAAAGGGGAGCTCTCAACTCTCAACCAAACTCAAGATATGAATTTTACAAGTTATTAGGGTTTTTTAGGGTTCTTAACAAAAGAAATGCCAAACAATTGGAAAATGCAAGATTAAATCATGACCATTTTACCCTAGAAACTACATGCCAAACACAAAACAAAGCAAAAAGAATCAATGTCCAAACCTTCTCCAATAGGCAGAAATGAATTTTTGAATCCATGCTCAAAATAATGCACAAAATATGATTTAATTCAATGAAAAATCCTTAAAATGCATCAAGATCAAAAAAGAAATTTGGTTTGAAGGTTGGACAATGTTTCTAAATGTCTTAGAACATTTCATGAATTTTTTTTGTAATTTTTAAATACCTAAAAGTATTTTTAATTAATTAATTCCCATTAATCAATTAAAAATAATCTCTTAAATATTTAAAAATACTTTTTTAATGATGAAAAATAAAATAAAAATATTTTTGGGTCTTAAAAATTAATAAAACTTTTAAGAAAAAGTTTCATAATTTTTAGGAATTTTTTACTATTTTTAAATAAATGTGCAAATAAAAGGAAAAGAAAATGAATAAAAATTAAATAAAACGAAAGTATGCAGCATGGAAGGCCAGGATTCAATCTGGAAATGAGAGGGTTGACTGCGCGCCAGATCCAATGGGCCACATTCAAACTGGGCTAAACTTAATTAATTAAATAAATTAAACCTAATTAAGTTAATGACAAGATCTGGGCCATTGGATGCGCGCGGGAAAAGACCTGGTCAACTCATCCAACGCCTGAAATTCAAACCTGAAGCCCTAACCCTAATTACCCATTAATGACTTTCAGGTCACCGGAGACGAGCTCCGGTCGTCTTCTCCGGTGACCTTCTCCCCTGAAAACTTCCAAATCCTTCCCTAGGTCACTAAAATGAAATCTAAAACCATGGAAATGTTCTTCAACCTCTCACGAATCAAACCCCTCTCTCAAAACAAATTTATTCTTCCTAAACAAGCTGAATCGAAGAGAACAAGTTCTAGGGCACGCAAGCTTCAGAGACAAATTAAATACTCAAAACAAAGCCATTTCAAAAACTAAGAACATCAGGATGATCAGTGAACCACATAGAACAAGTTTGTAACAAGAAAAATGATTTCTGGAAAAATAATTTTCGAGCTACCTGAGATTTGGAGCTTTCAGTTTGAGAACTTTCTGGCCACCTCTCCTTGTGCAATCCACTCCACTTGATCCCCATAAGATGTTTGAATGCTCAAAGAGAGTTTAAGCTGGCTGGATAGTGAGATTCGAAAGCTTCTGCTCAAGCTTGATCAGAAATGGCAATGGAGTTTCTGGAGGTTTCAGGCCATTGTGAATGATGGTTTGTGATCCTGAGGATGAATGGAGTAGGTCTGGAGTGTTTGTTGGTGTGTTTGTGGTTTGTGGAAGGAGATTCGATTGAAACTGCAAAATGAAGTGAGAAATGGCAGTGAGATGTTCAGGCTGTTTCAGGCTTGTGTTCTTGGTACTGGGTGGTCTATGGAGCAAGGTGAGTTGAATGGTGAAGAGGGTTTGAATGTTTGCAAGCTGTGTAGGCAGATTCGAAGGAAGTTGCAACTTGGTAAGTTTTTTGTGAATGTGTTGAATGTGTATGTTTCAGCCTTGCCTTGTACATGAAATGGCTTGCAAATTGTCCACATAACTCTCTCTCATTGGTCAGTTGATTGGACATGTGCTTTATTGATTGGTAAGTTGTCTTTTGCAAAAAGTCAAAAATTGTGTAAGAGAGGTATGGTGAAGTGCTAGCTTGGTACAAAGCCTAGGGGCTGCGCAGCATGGTGTGTGTATGAAGCTAGCTTGGTTCAGCAGCCAATGCCTCAAGTTGGTGAGATGTGATCATGAGTTTTGCAACTTGTGGCCTTTTTGAAATCTCATGAAAAATGCCTTGTTACATGAACTAAACACATGTGATCTTTGGTTCAAATCTGATTTTTAGGCCTTAGAGAATGTTTATGTGCTGGTTTGAAATGAATTAGAAGTTGCAATTTGACTTAGCACATGATTTTGCAATTTTCACACTTGGTGCATATCTTGAAAATAAGTGATTTTTGCTAACTTTGCATTGCCATAACTTTTGATCCAAGAAGAGTTTGATCATGTTCTTGTACTTTTTGAAAAGGGAAAGATGAGATCTACAACCTTCATGACCAAAGTTTTTCCATTTGAAGCACTTTTGGATCAAGAATCATGGCTTGAAAAATGACCTAAAATGATGCATTCTTGAAAAGTCAACTATGCCCAAAAAGTCAACATTTGCAAAAACCCTAAATTCTTGATTTTATGAACTTCAACCTTCTTCCATGATCAAATAAAGATCATATACACTCAAAATGATGAAGATCACCCACTGGTTGGGTCATTGGGGGCCTCAGATGCCCTGATTTTGCACTGACTTGTCTGAAAAGTCAACTCTTGATCAGATGACTTCCCCATGGAATTTATTCATGAAAATTGATATGCATACTCCCTATACCATATAGAGATCAATGGAAACAAGAATGACCAAAAAAATTGGAGTTATGGCCTCCAAAACCAAAACCCTAATTTTCAGTCAACTGTGCAGTCTAAACTGGCTCTGCATCACCTCAAACCCTAGTTCTTGTGATTCCTCTGCAATTTTGACTTTGAGGAGATGAAATATGATATAAGAACACACATGGACCACTTTGAGTTGATTAGTGGCCTTTGGAATGGCTCAAGATGCTTTGGGATTGCTCAGATCACAAACCCTAAGTGCAGATGCCTTAAAAACTATGCAGTGAAACAAAAAATGAGATATGAGTTGATATGATTGTGTTTATGCATATGATATGATCACAAGCCATGGTGTGAATGAGTGAGGGTAAATTTGGGGTGTTTACAGTTTTGTCATGAGGTTAATCCCTAATCATGGATTAAGTTGAGGAGTCTTCCTCAGCTTAAACATTCTCATCTATCATCCTTCTATTAGGATGGTGTAATGAGTCTTTTTAATCCCTGATTATGGCTTAAACTCATTACTTAACACTAAACAAAAACAACAAAAACATCTAAATAATCACAAGTAGGTTAATGATCTTAATCCTATATCATGGTGATTAAGTGTGAGATACTGACTTCACACTTAAGGTATTCTCATTACCCCTAATCTGAGGGAGGATGTGATGAGTTTACTAACCCATTGGTTTAGGCTTAAGCTCATTAACTTATGACAAACTTTCAAAAGCAATAAAAGACTGAAAACACAAAAACAAACAATAATCGTCTCCTTCAGGATTCTTTCCTCACCTCATTCACTCACAAACGAGAACTTGCTTCTCCCGTCTAATGCAAGACAGTTTGTACCTGAGCCAGACAGGTCATACACTTGAGCATAGACAAGCAGGCAGTTCACAAGTCAATTTATCTTTCAGTCTCTTTGGGTCGAACTACGGTGTTCTGACTTCCTCATTGCACGAGAGGATACGTAGGCATAACTTAACAGTTATCGAACAAAAGTCTCTGTATATTCCCCCTCCTTCCAGTTTCATTCTTTTAAGCCTCATGATCTTGAGCATTTCATTCTTATTCTCACATTGACACTTCACTTATACACTTCACTTTTCTTTTACACTGACACTTGCATTCTTTCCAGCTTTGATACACAGATTGCACTGACACTACCCCTTTAAAACACAAATCTTTTAAGCGTGGATCCCGTCGAGTACGGCGGACAATGTGGGTGCTAATACCTTCCCAGGTTGTAACCAACCCCCTTTCTCAGTCTCTCTGGTTCGCAACCGTCTTATCCATCTCTTCCTAGGTCTATGCAACATTACCTTTCCTCCGGGATAAAAATGCCTGGCTGGCGACTCTATTCATCCTTCCTTCTTTCGCCGACCGTTCGCGTCTGTACCCCATTTGACTTAGCCTCATTTGGTGGGAGCGACACTATGCCGGGACTTCAAGATCCAACACCACAATTCTTCTCCTTACAGGCCAAAGATGAATGGCGCTGTAAAGGCAGCTAACAAGAATATCAAGAAGATTGTGCAAAAGATGGTGGTCACCTACAAAGACTGGCATGAAATACTACCATTTGCCTTACATGGGTACCGTACGTCAGTCAGAACATCCACTAGGGCAACACCGTATCAGCTTGTGTATGGTATGGAGGCAGTCCTACCTGTTGAAGTTGAATTACCCTCCTTGCGGGTACTAATGGATGTTAAATTGAATGAAGCAGAATGGGTCCGATCCCGATACGAGCAACTAAGTCTGATTGAAGAAAAGAGGTTGGCTGCAATTTGTCATGGGCAGCTGTATCAAAAAAGAATGAAGAAAGCCTTCGATCAGAAAGTCAGGCTCCGAGAGTACCAAGTAGGAGATCTTGTGCTGAAAAGACTCCTCCATCCTCATACAGACCACAGGGGCAAGTGGACTCCGAATTACGATGGTCCATTCATAGTGAAGAAAGTTTTCTCAGGTGGAGCTCTGATGCTCAGTACTATGGATGGTGAAGACTTCCTGTCCCCTGTGAATTCAGATGCAGTTAAAAAATACTTCGCATAAAAATGACCCGCTGGACATAAAAACAGAATGTAAGTCCAGGCAAAAATAGGGCATCCCGGCGAGTCAAAAACAGAATAAAAGACTCGGGCAAAAATAAGGGGAAATAATAAAAAATGTACACCCGCTGAGTTGAAAAGCCGCATTGGACAACTCAGGCAAAAATGGGTATCCCGATGGATTGAAAACCCGAAAGGGCGATCCACGCAAAATAAGGGAATAAGCGAACAACTGCATCCTGAATTTGTCTGTATCGCTTGCAACATGGCAAGCTTCGAAAGGTTCGAGCATCGGTCAAAATCAGCCTTCTTTAGAAAGCAAGATGAGAAGAACGTCAATGTCATACAAGTCATAGCAAAAAGGGAAAGCTCCTTGAAGCGTCATCAACATTGCCACTGTCTTTTTGCTTCTCAATTTGTAACGATTTCCTCATTTCAGGGGATCTGTTTCTTTGACTGTATCTTGCCAATTCAGGGCACACAAATTAATAAAATCAGGTTTTCGGTCATATCTTGTCTCGTACATTTTATTTTTCATTTGCAAAGTGTTCGATGTCCTTGAGATATTGATTGCATAAATACAGATGCTTCCCTTCTAAAAATACGTGCTTACAGGAAATATATTTGCTCCCGGGAGTGTCTAAACTCCTATGACGGAATCCAGTAAGGGATACCTTGGGAAACTTGTACGTTTCTTTGTCATACAAGATTGCAGGTGTTCAAAGTGCAACATGGAGCATGAAAACGTCTCCCCAGCAAGCTGTCAAATCATTGTCTACTCAGTCCGTCTTCCAGATTAGCACCGGAGGTGTTTTCTCCCCAGCTGAGTTGTCAAGTATCCTCCACAGCAGGATCCCTACAGAAATCTCTAAGAAGATCTTTCAGTGATCTTTCTTCTTCCCCAGCCAAATGCTAGATAGAGAACTACTTCCCCACAGAGTCTCAACCTCTATCCAGCAAAGCAATACCTGAAGATCTCACAACAGAGTGACGAAGGCTTCTGCAAATCCCAGCTGGGTCCCTCATTACTGAAACAGGTCTATCAGTGACCTACTTCCCCATACAGAGTCATACATAACAGATCTATCGATGATCACATCCCCAGCTGGGATATCCTTCAAGTAGATCAGCCGGAGATCACCACTGCAACAGGATCCGAATCCCGGATCGGTATCTTTGCATAATCATAGCATTCGCATCATATTCTCCCCGCAGAGTGTATCATTCCGTCTAATACGGGGCATTACGGCAAAAATCAAACATATTGCATAATCATAAACCATGTTTTGGATCCAACACTTGCAAATACTGATAATCCATCAACGATATGCAGAAAACTCCCAAAGTTCCTCGACAGAGAGCCAAAGGTTTTTTCCTAAAAGATACAGATACTTCCTGACACCCGTCCGTGTCATATCCCCAGTAGAAAATCAAAGCGTCCCCTTTGCACTCACAAACACATATATATACAATTCCTTGACACTCGTTCGTGTCACTCTCCCTAGCAAGTTAAACACTCGTCTGTACATCACTCATACTTGTTACTCCTGTGTTGCTCATACAGATACTCGTCCGTATCTTGTATACACCACTTATATCCCCTCAGATTCGACACTCGTCAGTGTTCTTTGTTAACCAGTTGGTACTCGTCCGTATCATCATCTCTGAACAATGCGTCAAGCGTTTGTTTCTACCGATACTCGTCCGTATCGTAGTCTTAAGGATGCTCGTCCGCATCTTTAATCTATACACTGCGTCAAACACTTATGTCTTCTAGAGTTTAGACACTCATCTGTGTCTATCATTCCCCAGAGGAGTCCCCGCAGAATCAATACTCGTCCGTGTTCTTTGTTAACCAGTTGGTACCCGTCCGTATCATCATCTTTGAACATGCGTCAAGCGTTTTTTTCTACCGATACTCGTCCGTATCGTAGTCTTAAGGATGCTCGTCCGCATCTTTACGCAGTACCCAAAACACTTATAGCTCTCATTTCTTGGATGTAGACACTCGTCCGTGTTTATTTTTCCCCAGCGAAGTCCCCAACAAAACTTGTTAAACTATTTCCTTTCTATCTGACATTCGTCCTATGTCATGATACCTTTTTTCGGCAGCCGTACCCTGCCAGGTGATCGTCCTTCACCTCCTTGATGATCGTCCTTCATCACCCCCAGTGGAGCCTCTATTCATTAGAACTCCTTCTTATCCGACATCTGTCCTATGTCGTAATATTTCTAGCAGTCGTCCCCTGCTAGGTGATCGTCCTTCACCTCCTAATGATCGTCCTTCATCATTCTATCCGATGGTCGTCCCCATTGTTGATCTTGTTATCTGATATTCGTCCTATGTCATGATGAACTCTGAGAGCAGCCGTACCCTGCTGGGTGATCGTCCTTCACCTCTTGATGATCGTCTTTCATCATGCTTATCCGATGGCCGTCCCTATCGTTGACTCTTCCTATCCGACATTCGTCCTATGTCGTGATACTTTTTGGCAACCATACCTTGCCAGGTGATCGTCCTTCACCTTAGATGACCGTCCCTCATCTTATTCCCAACAGAGCAGCCGTCCCCTGCTAGGTGATCTCCCTTCACCCTTTGATGACCGTACCTCATCATTTATTTCATTTACCTCTATTCCCCAGAAAGTCTTATAGCTTTACTTGATGGCCGTCCCCATCATAATCTCTTATATCCCCAGCTTGTCGGCCGTCCCCATCATTGCTTCATTTCCCGCATCTTCCCCAGCATGTCGGTCGTCCCCATCATCGCTTTATCCCCAGCAGTCATCCTCTGCTCGGCGGTCATCCTCCGTCGCCTGCACTTTACAATTATACTTTATATTTCTTTTACAATCTATATCCCTTTTCTTCTTCATTCTGTGAGTGCAAATTTTGGACTGTCTTTGGTATTCAACCACAAGTTATCTTGTTTGAATGTTAAGCCGTCGCTTACATCCTGCACAGCCAACTCATGCTTGAATAGGGGCAGCTGTAAACACCCCAAATTTGTCCTCACCCATTCACACCATGGCTTGTGATCTTTTCATATGCATAATTCACTCATACCATTCTCATATTGCATTCTTGCTTCACTGCATTGTTCCTTAGTCATCTGCATCTAGGGTTTGTGATCTGAGCCATCCCTGAGCCTTTTGAGCCACTCCCAAAGGTCTTCAATCACTTAAAAGGGGTCCATGTGTGTTCAAGCATCATATTATATCCCCACAAAGTCAAGAAAGTCAAAGAATCACAAGAACTGAAAATGGCATGGAAGTAGAGCCAGGTTTAACTACACAGATGACCTAGAATTAGGGTTTTGGTTTCAAAGGCCATGACTCCAAATTTTTTGGTCATTCTTGTTTCTATTGGTCTCAATATGGTATAGGGATCATTCATATCATTTTTCATGAAGAAATTCCATGGGGAAGGCATCTGATCAAGAGTTGACTTCTTGAGCAAGTCAGTGTAAAATCAGGGCATCTGAGGCATCCAATGACCCAACCAAAGAGTGTTCTTCATCATTTTGAATGTGTATGATCTTTATTTGATCATAGAAGATGTTGGAAGTTCACAAAATTGAATAATTTCAAGCCATTTGCAAAGTTTCCTTTTTGGGAAAATGACTTGTAATGGAAACTTGCCATTTTGGGAAAGTTTTTCAACCCTTTCTTTTTGATTCAAAAAAGCTTCAAATGAGGAAACTTTGGTCATGAAAGTTGTAGAATGAATCATTTCCTTTTCAAAAAGTACAAGAACTCATTCTAATTCATTTTGGATCAAAAGTTATGGCCTTGCAAAGTTGGATAAAATCATTAAAATTTCACTTTTGCACAAAATGGAAAACTTGCAAATTCTCATGACAAGCCTTTATGTGATTTCAATATGACCTCTAATCATCACACAAACACAAGGCATGACCAAAAAATCAGTTTGGCCCAAGAGATTTCCCATTTCTATGCCTTGATTTTCAAGTAACCATATGCCATTCTTCATGAAAGTGCAAAGAGGGATTTCTTGCAAATTGATTCTCAAAGGGGTTGTTTGACCTCTAGCTGGTTTCAAGACTTTGCCATGACCTAATGAAGCATACCACACCAAAAATTCAGCAAGATTTCTCACATGTACATAGCCAAAAATCATGAGATGTAACAAGTTGTCAAGTTGCAAAAACCCCTCCAACTTATGATCCAAATGCTGCAGTCCTTCATGAATCATCCAAGGGCCATCCTTGACTCAAGCTGAGGCAAGACAAGCCTCTAGATTGCCTCTGACCCGAGCCATGCCTAGGGTACACAATATCTTGACTTTCTTGCATTTTGCCCATACCAATCCCACAGTGACACACCAAATCTCTGCCCAACCAGAGCATGATATGTGGACATCAAGCAATCCAAAAACACACCATACACAAGCTGAATCCTCCCACATTGCAGCATCCAACAAAAATCTGTCAAAACCTTTCCCTCTTCGAAACACTCAACACAGCCATCAAACTTCAATAATTCCTTCACCAATCAACCACAAATCATCCATAGAACAGATCCCACCCCTCACAATGATATGAAACACAACACACAAGAACTTCATTTCCTGTTATATCAGAACTGAACCACAAAAACTAGCCACTTTCAACCCCATTCAAGTATTCCATTAGCCTCAGGAGGTTCAAAGGAGATCATTTGCACAAGAGGGAGGCTCTGAAAGCTCACTTTCGAAGGTCACTAGCTCAGGTATAACCTAAGAACTTTTTTCTCAGAACTTCATTTTCTTGTTACAAAATGAATCTACATGTTGCACTGATCACCTAGATGTGTTTAGAATTGAAAATAAGCAAGAGATGACCATTTTATGTTGTTCTGAAAGTTTGCCCGTGTTTCATGTTTTCCTTCGATTCAGGCTTGTGAGTGAAAATAAATGGATTTGAGATGAGGGGTTAGGTTTAGATTGATGAGAGGTTTGTTTTGGTGGAAGAAATTTCATGTTTAGTGACCTGTAGAAGATTTTAGGGTTTGTGCTCGCCGGGGAAGATGACCGGAACCACTGTTCCGGTCACCTGAAGTTCATTAGCCCTAATTGTGTCATTAATGAAACTTTGAATGTGGACCGTATATGCGTTTGACTAAGTTTGACTCACGCGTGAACGAATGGTCTGGATGCTTCATTAAAGCCCTAATCTCCAATTAAATGTTTAAATCATGTTTAATTAATTTATAAAACCAAATTAGCCAGATTTGAATCTGGGCCTTTGGATCTGGCGCGCAGTCAACCAGTCCAAGCCTAGATCAAATCCTGGCCCTCCTTTTGAATTACTTCCCATATTTTCATTTTAAATTCATTTTCTTTTCATTTTATTTATACATTTTATTTAAAATAGCAAAATACCTTTAAAAATTATGAAATTTTTTGTCAAAGATTTCATTAATTTATAAAACCCAAAAATATTTTTATTTTTAGTTTTTGCATTAAAAATTATTTTTAAATCATTTAAATGTTTATTTTTAATTAATTAATGGAAATTAATTAATTAAAAATACATTTAGGTATTTAAAAATCACAAAAAAAATTCACATTGCATTTAGAAACATTTAGAAACATTGTCCAACTCTCAAACCAAATTTCTTTTTTGTTCTTGATCCCTTTTGATCATTTTCATTGGATTTAATTTCATTTTTAGGCAATATTTTGCTTCAAACTTCAAAAATTCCTTTCTGCCTAACCATTGAGAGTTGGATGATGATTCTTCTTGTATTGAACTCTTCATAGCATGTAGTTTATAGGATAAAATTAGTTTGATTTGATCTTGCATTTTCAATTTGTTTAGCATTTTTCTTGGTGAGGTACCCCAAAACCCTAGCAATCTTAGGAAATTCATAACTTTCACTAGGTTAAGAGTTGGATCCCCTCCTTTGGGCAGTGAGCTTGTATAGGTTTAGGGTGTCCTTGTTTGCATTTTCAATTTTTTATCATGTCATTTGCTTCTGGTTTTGGATTTTTTCTTTGCATGATGCATGTAACCGTAATTTGTGCCTTCCTTTGCATCCATTTCTCATTTGCTTGCATCCAATGACTTGCCATGACATTTTTTGCATCGACATGATTCATGATACATCTTAGGACATATTAGAATCATGTTTGAGCATTGCATCTTTCATTTGCCATGTTATATGTCCATTGCATTTCATAACTTTTCATGTACATTCATGGTTCAATGCATACTTCATTTGCATCCTTATGCTTGCTTGATCACTCTCATGCCTTGCCTCATGTTTGTATCATCTCTTAGCATCATTAACATCATTTAAATGCTTCTGACTTTGGTTTGCATAATGACATTTCATCTCATTTGCATTGCATTTCATTTTCTTATGCTAACATTTCAGGTGGTAAGTTGTTTGAGAAGTGAATTTGCCTTCACTTCTCACATTCTCTTTTCATCTCTTTCATACTTCCTTTGCTGCATTTTGTATGTGTATTAGAGTGGGCTGTCTCATTCATGTTCATCTCTTACTTTCTTTCTTCAAGCAACTTGTCTTCTTAAGTGAAGCAAGTTGTTTTGCTTCTCTTTGCTTCTTGCTCTTTTCATCTGCTTCCTCCCTGTTGGTTTCTCTGAAGATCTTTCTCTCTTAAGCCTCATAAACCCTAGGAACAACCAAGCATGATAATAATTAGGGTTTGATTAGTCCCCCATTTAGTTTTGCCTTTGTGTCATCTTTGAGTCTTCTCTTCTCATCTCATAATCAGGGACTAAACCCTAAAGGCTTTAAGGCTTTGTGATTAAGTTTATGCCTGCATCCTTCTATTAGGATGGAGTGTATAACTTTAATCCTAAGTGTTAAACCCTTAATGTGTTTAAATCCTTTAATCAATTCACTTAATAATCATCAAGACATCAAGCTTGTAACTTGGGCCTTGCATTAGGGTTCTAATTCTTCCTTAATTGGTTAAGAAGGACTAACCCTAGTGTTAATGGACAAGTCCTCCTCAAGTTGTCTTACAAACCATAAAATTCATTTCTTCATCTTATCATTAACTAAAATCCATTTAATAAAGGCTTTGTTTTGTCATGAGGTTAATCCCTAATCATGGATTAAGTTGAGGAGCTTTCCTCAGCTTAAATGTTCTCATCTATTATCCTTCTATTAGGATGGTGTAATGAGTCCACTAAATCCTTGATTATGGCTTAAACTCATTACTTAACACTAAACAAAAACAACAAAAAACATCTTAATAATCACAAGTAGGTTAAGGATCTTAATCCTACATCATGGTAATTAAGTGTGAGATGCTGACTTCACACTTAAGGTATTCTCATTACCCCTAATCAGAGGGAAGATGTGATGAGTTTACTAACCGTTGGTTTAGGCTTAAGCTCATTAACTTATGACAAACTTCAAAAAGCAATAAAAGACTGAAAACACAAAAACAAACAATAATCGTCTCCTCCGGGATTCTTTTCTCATCTCATTCACTCACAAACGAGAACTTGCTTCTTCTGTCTAATGCAAGACAGTTTGCACCTGAGCCAGACAGGTCATACACTTGAGCATAGGCAAGTAAGTAGTTCATCAGTCAATTTACCTTTCAGTCTCTTTGGGTCGAACTACGGTGTTCTGACTTCCTCATTGCACGAGAGGATACGTAGGCATAACTTAACAGTTATCGAACAAAAGTCTCTGTATATTCCCCCTCTTCTAGCATTATTCTTTAAGCCTCATAGTCTTGAGCTTTATACTCCTGTTCTTACACTGACACTTCTCTTATACACCTCACATTTCTTTTACACTGACACTTGCATTCTTTCCAGCTTTGATACACAAATTGCACTGACACTACCCCTTTAAAACACAAATCTTTTAAGTGTGGATCCCGTCGAGTACGGCGGACAATCTGGGTGCTAATACCTTCCCAGGTTGTAACCAACCCCCTTTCTCTGTCTCTCTGGTTCGCAACCGTCTTATCCATATCTTTTCCAGGTTTATGCAATATTACCTTTCCTTCGGGATAAAAATGCCTAGCTGGCGACTCTATTCATTTCCTCCTCTTTCGCCGACCGTTCGCGTCTGTACCCCATTTGACTTAGCCTCATTTGGTGGGAGCGACACCAAGTAGGAGATCTTGTGCTGAAAAGACTCCTTCCTCCTCATACAGACCACGGGGGCAAGTGGACTCCGAATTATGATGGTCCATTCATAGTGAAGAAGGTTTTCTCCGGTGGATCACTGATGCTCACTACTATGGATGGTGAAGATTTATGTCCCCTGTGAATTCAGATGCAGTTAAAAAATACTTCGCATAAAATGACCCGCTGGACATAAAAACAGAATGTAAGTCCAGACAAAAATAGGGCATCCTGGAGAGTCAAAAACAGAATAAAAGGACTCGGGCAAAAATAAGGGAAAAATCAAAAAAACGTACACCCGCTGAGTTGAAAAGCCGCATTGGACAACTCAGGCAAAAAATGGGTATCCTAGTGGATTGAAAACCCGAAAGGGAGATCCACGCAAAATAAGGGAATAAGCGAACACCTGCATTCCAAATTCGTCTGTATCACTTACAACATGGCAAGCTTCGAAAGGTTAAAGCATCGGTCAGAATCAGCCTTCTTCAGAAAGCAGGATGAGAAGAACGTCAAGGTCATACGGGTCATAGCAAAAGGAAAGCTCACTAAAGCGTCACCAACATTGCCAGCACCTTTACTTTTCTCAATTTTGTAACAATCTCCTCATTTCAGGGGATCTGTTTCTTTGACTGTATTTGCCAATTCAGGGCACCCAAATTAATAAATTCAGAGTTTTCAGTCACATTTCGTCTTGTACATTTTTGTGTCGTTTGCAAAATGTCCAATATTCATGATATGATACTTGCATAAAAAAGGATGTGTATTTCTAATAAATGCTTGCAGGAAATGTATTTTACTCCCAGGAGTATCTAAATTCCTATGAGGGAATCCGGTAAGGGATACCTCGGGGCACTTGTGCGTTTCTTTGTCTTAACAGGATTGCAGGTATTCAAAGCACAACATGGGACATGAAATGTTTTCCCCAGCAAAGTTGCCAAATCATTGCTTCCTCAGCACAACCTCCAAACAGCACCGAAAATGCTTGCTCCCCATCAGAGTTGCCAGGCATCACTTCTCCAGCACATATTCTTCAAACAACATCGGAGAATGCTCATTTTCCCAGCTGGATTGTCAAAGTCTTCTCATCCTCAGTAGGATCCCCACAGAAATCTCTAGGAAGATCGTTCAGTGGTCTTTCCTCCCCCAACAGAGTACCAGACAGGGAATCATCTCCCCACAGAGCTCCAGAAGAGCAATGTCTGAATCTCACCACAATAAAGTGACAAAAGTTTCCTCATCCCCAGTTGGGTTATACCATTACCAGATGGATCTATCAAGCGATCTAATTCCCCAAGCAGAGTCGTATATTTTATCAGATCTACCAATGATCTCATCCCCATCTGGGATATCCTTTCGAGAAGATCAGTCAGAGACCTCCACAGGCAACGAGATCCGAATCCCGGATCGGTATCCTTTGCATAATCATAGCATTCGCATCATGAATCACCATAAAAGTGTAGCATTCCGTCTAATACGGATCATTACGACAAAAATAAAACATATTGCATGATCGCAAGTCAGGTTCGAACCAATCACCTGGAAATGCCAACAATACCTCATCAGCAATATACAAAATACAAAGCGTCCCCTTTGTACTCTCAAATACAGATACATGCTCCTTTTGACACTCGTTTGTGTCATCATTCCCCAGTAAAGTTGCCAGAACACTTTCTACAAACAGATGCTTATACACAATATGTTTTTCCCGACACTCGTCCGTGTCATCTCATATTTCTCCACAGAAAGCAAAAGAGCATCCCCTTTGCACTTACAAATACATGTTTACATATGCTCATTCGACACTCGTCTGTGTCATATCATCCCCCTGCAGATATAAGCCACAAATATCCTTTTAAATACAGAAACTTCCATACTCCTTTTGAAACCCGTCTGTGTAACCACTCCCCAGCATGGTTACCTAAACACTTATTATAATACACTCTCATTGAGACCCGTCTGTGTCATACTCTCCCCAGGAAGTTGGACACTCGTCTGTGTCTCACCAATACTAATCTTTATTCATACATATACTCTTTCGTATCATTGTATACACCACTTATATCCCCTCAGATTCAACACTCGTCCGTGTTCTTTGTTAACCAGTTGGTACTCGTCCGTACCATCATCTTTGAATATGTGTCAGCGTTTGTTTCTACCGATACTCGTCCGTATCATAGTGTTAAGGATGCTCGTCCGCATCTTTAATCTATACATAGTGTCAAACACCTATACCTTTCATTTCTTGGATGTAAACACTCGTCCGTGTTTACTATTCCCCAGCGAAGTCTCCAACAAAACATCTTTTCTATCTGACATTCGTCCTATGTCATGATACTTTCGGCAACCGTACCCTGCCAGGTGATCGTCCTTCACCTTTGGATGACCGTCCCTCATCTTTCTCCCAGCGAAGTCTCCATTATTGGAACCCTTTTATATCCGGCATTCGTCCTATGTCGTGATATTTAGCAGCCGTCCCCTGCTAGGTGATCGTCCTTCACCTCCTTGATGACCGTCCTACATCATTTTATCCGATGGCCGTCCCTATCGTTGATCTTGTTATCCGGCATTCATCCTATGTCGTGATATTTAGCAACCATCCCCTGCTAGGTGATCATCCTTCACCTTCTTGATGCTCGTCCTTCATCATTTTATCCGATGGTCGTCCCCATCGTTGATCTTGTTATCCGGCATTCGTCCTATGTCGTGATAAACCCCGAGAGCAGCCGTACCCTGCTAGGTGATCGTCCTTCAACCATTGATAACCGTCCCTCATCATTACTTCATTCATTCTCTGAACATGATGGTCGTCCCCATCATTGCCTTTATTTTAATCCCCAGAGAATTTTTCTAGATGGCCGTCCCCGTCGTGATCTCTTTATTTCCCCAGCATGTCGGTCGTCCCCGTCATTGCTTTATCCCTAGCAGTCGTCCTCTGTTCGATGGTCTTCCTCCATCGCCCTCACTTTATAATCATGCTATACTTTCCTTTTACAATCTATATCCCTTTTCTTCTTCTCCCCAGTGAGTGCAAATTTGGGACTGTCTTTGGTATTCAACCACAAGTTATCTTGTTTGTCTGTTAAGTCCGACGCTTACATCCTACACAGCTAACTCATGCTTGAATAGGGGCAGCTGTAAACACCCCAAATTTTCCCTCACTAATTTCACACCATGGATTGTGATCTTTCATATTCGCATTAGTTTAAGCATATCATATCATATTGCATTTTGTTTTTCACTGCATTAGTTCAAGTTCATCTGCATCTAGGGTTTGTGATCTGAGCAATCCAAAGATTCATCTGAGCCATTCCAAAGGTCATCAATCATTCCAAGAGGGTCCATGTATGTTATATCTTCATATTATATCCCTCAAAGATCAAGGAATTCATAAAATCACAAGAACTTGAAAAGCATGGAAGCTGAGCTAGGGTTTCACTACACAGATGACCTAAAATTAGGGTTTTGGTTTCAGAGGCCATAACTTCAAATTTTTTGGTCATTCTTGTTTCTATTGGTCTCAATATGTTATAAGGATCATGTGTACCAAGTTTGATGAATAAATTCATTGTGGAAGTCATCTGATCACTGGGTAACTTCTTGAGCAAGTCAGAGCAAAATCAGGGCATCTGAGGCCCCCCAACATGGAACCAAAGTGGATTTTTCATCAAATTGAGGATATATGGTCTTTATTTGATCATTGAAGTGCTTAGAAGTTCACAAAATTAAAGAAAAGTGAGCTAAACTCAAAGTTGCCAAAAATGGAAATGACTTGTAATGTAAACTTTCCATTTTGGGAAAGTTTTTCAACCTCCTTTTTCTCAACCAAAAATGCTTCAAATGAAAAAATTTTGGTCATGAAAGTTGTAGATTGGATCATTCCCTTTTCAAAAATTACAAGAAAAAAATCTAATTCATTTTGGAACTCAAGATATGGCTTGTCAAAGTTGGCAAAAATCCCATAAATTTCAAGAATGCACCAAAAGGGATTCTTTGCAAAACCACTTGCCAAGGCTTTTTATGACTTCAAACACACTTCAATACATAATAACATCATAGTGTATTGCCTCTAGATCAGAATTGCCCAAGGAATTGCAAGATTACATGCCTTGAACATCAAGATTTCTCAAAGGGGCCAAAACTTCACATAATTGCAAAACACCCCATAACTTTATTCCCACATGCTGAATTGCCTCAAGAATGAATTTGTAGACATCCATGAAGTCAGCTGCGCATGGACATGCCCAAAGGCCAGCTGCATTCTTGCCCATACCTCAATTACAAGAAATGTTGACTTTATGCAAATTCACCCATACCAATCACAACAGTCCACCACCCACTCTCTGCCCAATCCAGACACTACAAGCATGCCTCAAAGATCATTTTTCATAACACACACAAGCTGAAACCTCTAAGAACTCAGCATTGCCAAAAACACTCCCTCTTGCAAAAGCTTTCGAATTTCATAACTCAGCCACTCAATCTTCAAACAAATTCCACCATTCATCTCTAAATCACTCACTGATCACAAACCAACCATTGAAACAACCAAAAAAACTCCATACACCAAACACGATTTCTGACCAGTTGGGCTGCAAACTCACAAACCAGCCATCCTCAAAGCTTTCCAAGCATCAAAGCATCTTCAGGAAGGTCATTGGAGTCAGCTTGCATAGGAGAAGCAGCCTGAAAGCTCCAAATTGAGGAAGCTCAAGCTCAGGTAACTTCTTCAAACATTTTTCCAGAAATGTGATTTTAGGTTATAGAATCGTTCCTCTTGTTGTGTTGATCATGTTGATACTTTTATTTTTGAAAATGGTTGTGATTTGAGTATTTTATGAACTTCTGAAAGTTTCACCATGTTTGAGTTTTCTCTTTGAATCATGAGTTTGAGTGAAAAGAAATGAGATTTGAGGGTGGATTTGGATTCAGGGAAGTGAGAGGAGTTAATCTGGAGCTTTAGAGCTTCAGAAATAACCTAGGGAAGAAGTTAGGGTTTTTCACGTGAGGGTGTCATCGGAGAAGACGACCGGAGCTCTTCTCCGGTGACCTGAAAGTGATTAATGAGATAATTAGGGTTAGGGCTAAGTTTGAATGTGAGTCGTCTGATTTCCCTTCCCGCGCGTGTTTGTGTGGTGGAGATTAGTTCATTAGTTATTAATCTGGATTAATTAATTAGTTAATTAGGTTTAATGAAATTTGAATGTGGGCCATTGGATCTGGCACCAGTCAACCCAAACCTTCCCCAGATTCAATCTCAACCATTCCCTCAGCATACTTCCATTTTATTTAATTTTAATTTCATTTTTCTCATTTAATTTTGTATCATTTATTAAAAATAGCTAAAAATTTCCAAAAATATTTTTGTTCTGCATTTTCATTTCAAATAATTTTATCAACCCAAAAATATTTTTATTTTTATTTTTCACATTAAAAAATCATTTTTTAAATTTTAAATGTTTATTTTAATTAATTAATTTGGAGGTCATGTGTTCATCAATGGTGGTTACTTCCATATGTAGTGCTCTGGTTATGTCTTCATTCTTTGGAGGAGTCATTTCAGGATTGAAAGGAATTCCTCTTCGGATGGGGATATCCAACAACATGGAGTATTCTTCTAGCAATGGACCTATCTGAAAGTCTGGGAAAGTGAAACAACGCAGGGGAGGGTCATAAAACTGCAGACAAGTGTGAATCATGCTCCTTTGCAATGTATCCAGGTCCATGATCATGTCCAAGATTCTACCGTAACTTTCTCTAAACAGAGGTACATGATCAGGAGTAATGAGGGCATGTATCTGTTTAATGCTAGGAGAAACACAAACAAACAAACAAGCGCTAGGAGAAACCCTCTCAGTAAATCAAAAGCTCTGGTTGCAAAGTCCCCAGCAGATTCGCCAAGCTGTCGCTCCCCAGACTTTCGTCCCGGTGCAAACGCGAACTGTTGGCGAGAACGGTCGGATGTTGAAGGTTGACTAGAGTCGCCATCTAGGCATTTTTATCCCGAAGGAAAGGTAATTCTGCATAAACCTAGAAAGAAGTGGATAAGACGGCTGCGAACCAAAGAGACTGGGTAAGGGGGTCGGTTACGACCTGGGAAGGTGTTAGCACCCAGATTGTTTGTCGTATTCGACGGGATCCCGACTTATCTGATTGTGTTTAAAAAGGGGTAAGTTTACGTGCTAACTGTGTATAAAAGAGATGGATGTACAAAGTGACAGTGCAAAAAGAACATGATTTCACACTAAGGCTAAGAAGAGAAAGCTATAAAGAGAAGAGGGGGGAGACCTAGGGACTTTTGTTCGATACCCGTTAATTTATGCCTATGTAGCTTCTCGTGCAATGAGGAAGTCAGAACACCGTAGTTCGACTCAAAGAGACTTGGTGTTTTGGTGTGAACTGCTTGCTTGTCTTTGCTCAAGTGTATGACTCGTCTGAATCGAGTGCTGACTGTCTTGCATTAGACGGAAGAAGCGAATTCTCGTTTTTAGAGTGAGTGTGATGAGAAAAGAATCCCGGAGGAGACGTTTATTATTTGTTTTTGTGTTTTCATTTTTTTATTTGTTTTTTGGTGTTTTGCATAGGATAATGAGCTTAAGCCTTAATCAAGGGTCGTAAACTCATTATATCACCCATGACTAGGGATAATGAGTCTACTTAAGTGTGAGATAAATATCCCAACTTAATTACCCTAATGATACAAGATTAAGATCATTAACCTACTTGTAATTATCAAGTGTTTTTTGGACTTTTTTGTTTTGTGTTAAGTAATGAGTTTCATCTCTAATCAGGGATTAGTGAACTCATTTCACCATCCTAAGAGAAGGATGATAGATGAGGACACTTAAGATGAGGAAGATACCTCAACTTAATCCATGGCCAGGGATTAAAATCATTATATAACAAACCTTTATTAAAGTTGATTTTGATTAGAGGTTAGATTAAGAAGTGAATTTTATGTTTGTACGACTAAACCTGAGGGGGACTTATCCATTAAAGACTAGGGTTAGTCCCTCTGACCCAGAGGCAGAGATATAACCCTAATATAAGGCCCAAGTTACAAGCTTAAGTCTTGATGATTATTAGGTGTTTTTATTAGAAGGTGAAAACAATTTAAAGGTTTAACACTAAGTATCACAATTATACACTCCATCCTAAGATAAGGATACAAGCATAACCCTAATACAAAGCCCTAAAACTTTAACTGTTTCGCCTTTGTTATTGAGATAAGAAGCAGAGACTCAAGGAGACTCAAAAGGTAAAAACTAAGGGGGACTATTCACAAACCTAAAGTTATCATGCTTGGTAGTTCCTATGGTTTGTGAGGCATAAAGAAAGTCTTCAGATTGGCCACCAAGGAAGGATAAGCAAATGAAAAAGGAATGAGATAGGAGAATAGGTTACTTACTTCCTGAAGAAGTTAAGTAACCTAAGAGTGGGATAAGAGCAAGAGAGAACACAAGTGAATAAAATTCACTTCAAAGACAGGTAAAGATGCATATGAAAGGATAAGAAGAGGTTGGATGTGGATGCACATCCACATCCTGATCAACTTACCTGAAGCACCTGAAAGGGTTAGTGTGAATGCATAAGGTATGAAATAAGATGAAATGAAACAAATGAAGGTACAATGATCCAAACCAGAAGAGAACACATGATGAAAATGTGTCATGAAAAGATGCAAAGCCATGTACAATGCATATGTATGACCATACAAGTGTTGGATGCAAAAACAAACATGTTAGAAGCTTGAAAATAACATGAACATACATAATATGTAATGCATGCAAAGCAAACCAAATGAATGTAACAATGATCAACCAATGCTCTCACATGACCTAAGGTGTCTAAGATGACATATAAATGCATGAAATGTCATGACAAGTTCATATGATGAGGATATACAAAGATGAATGCAAGTATACATGGCAAATTAGGGTTTTTAGAATGCATGAGATGTCCATGATCAAAACAGAAGCAAAACACATGATAAAAATTTGAAATTTCACCAAACAAACCCTAAACACACACAAGAACACTCCCAAAGATGGAGGTCAAAAGCTATACCAAAGTCAAGTTATGGTTTTTCTAAGTTAGGTTAGGGTTTTGGGTACCTCTCAAAGAAAAATGCATATCAAATTGAAAATGCAATGCAAAAATATGATTTAAATGTCCTAGATACTAGATGCAACATGTAAAAGAATGCAAAAAGAACTAAGTACAAACTCATTTTTATTGACCAAAAGTGAATTTTAGAAGTTAGGATGTGAAAAAGGGGATTTTGAAAACCCTAATTCAAGTTTAATTCTCAAAATAGAATCAAAACCTAAAATAAATGAGTGAAATGGGTTTGTATATTGATTATAATGTTCAAGGATGCTTCATGATTTTTTTGGTTATTTTTAAATACCTAAAAGTATTTTTAATTAATTAAAATGAATTAATTAATAAAATAATACAATTAAATGATTTAAAAATAGATTTTTAATGCAAAAAATGAAAATAAAAATGTTTTTGGGTTTTTAAAATTAATTAGAGTGAAAGTGCAAAAAATCAGAATTTTTAAAAGTGTTTTACTGTTTTTAATAAATAAGAGAAAACAAAATGAATAAAATAAAAATAAAATGAAAAGTAATCATTTCTTCATCATTTTCAATTCTAAAGACATCTATGTGATCCCTAGAGCATGCATTTTCATTCTATGACAAGAAATTGAAGCTTTGAGACAAAACATTCTTGAGTATACCTGAGCTGGTGACTTGGAGATATGAGCTTTCAAAGCTTCCATCTTGTGCAAATGGCTTCCTTTGAACCTCCTGAGGCTAATGGAATGCTTTGAAAATGGCTGGTTTGGGATGTCCAGTTCTGATGTAGCAGAAATGGAGGTTTTGATATGTGGTGTTTCAGGCCATTTCAGTGGTTGATTCTTGTTCTATGAGTGATATGTGGTTGATTGGTGAAGGAATTTGTGAAGTTTGATGGCTGGATTAGGAGAATCGAAGAGAGGAAGTTTTGAAGTATTTTTGTGCAAACTGAGCATGTGATGGTTCTAAGCTCTTGTGTGTTCTCTTTTATGATCATGAGGCGTTGTATAAACAATTGAAATAAGTCAGAAGAGTTGCTATGCACTGTGGGATTGGTATGGTTCATTTGGCAAAAAAGTCAATTTTTGTGTACTTGAGGCATGGGCCATGGCAGAGCTGATTTGAGGGCTTGAACTGCTTCAGTTGGCTTCAAGGAGAGCCCTGGGATCAATTGTTATGAGCTGTGAGGCTTGGATCATGAGTTTGCATAGGTTTTGCAATTTTGCAACTTTGTGATTTCTTGAGAAACAAGTCATGAAATCCATTGGTTCAAAGCCCAAATCTGATCTTGAGATGTTTTTTGATCATGCCATGATGCATTTGAGTGGATTAGAAGTCACATAGAGGCCTGGAATTCAATTTTGCACATTTCCCTCTTTGACCTAAACTTGAAAATTACAAGATTTTTCCCAACTTTGACTTGCCATATCTTAAGTTCTAGGATGAATCAAGAGGAGTTCTTGTACTTTTTGAAAATGGGAAGATCCAATCTACAACTTTCATGTTTAACAAAATTTCATTTGAAGCATTTTTGATCAAGAAAGAGGAGGCTGGAAATCTTTCCCAAAATGGAAAGTTTGCATTTCAAGTAATGTCCATTTTTGGCAACTTTTGACTTGGCTCAAAATTCTTCAATCTTGTGATCATCCAACCTCTCCTAAGACCAAATTAAGGTCATAGTATTTCAAAATGATGGAAATGAACCTTTGGAACCCTTGGTTGAGGCTTCAGATGCCCTAATCCTGACTTTTCTTGCACAATAAGTTACAGCTTGATCAGATGACTTCCTTAGTGAATTTTTGCATAAAACTTCATACACAAGCTCCCTATATCATATAAAGACCAATGGAATCAAGAATGACCAAAATTTTTGGGTGTAAGGTCCTCAAACCCAAAAGCCTAATTTTCAAGTCATCTATGTATGAGCTTCAAGCTTGCTTGGATAGCTCTATAATCCCTTGAGATTTCTTGACTTCAAAGAAACCTTGGGGGTATAAAACAACCATAGAACACTAAAGGCCCCTCCTGGCATGCTTCAAGGCCTCTGAGATTGCTCAAATCACTTCTTGGGTTCACCTGATCACAAACCCTAGTTATGCAGCTATGCAGTGAGTTGCTAAAGGATAATTATGCAATGTGAGATATAATGATATGCTATGCAATATTTGTGATCATAAGCCAAAGCATGAGAAAGTGAGAGTGAAAATTTGGGGTGTTTACAGTCTTTCATAGGTGGGAGTCCATTTTCCCCTAGGATCACCATGTGGTAATATGATACGCTTGATTACCAAGTCTCCAGCCTGATATACTTGTTGCTTGACCTTCTTATTAAAGGCTTTGATCATACGTTTCTGATACATCTAACCATGACAAACAACTGTAAGCCTTTTTTCATCAATCAAGTTTATCTGGCCGAGTCGAGTCTGAATCCATTCATCTTCATCTAAATCTGCATCCTTCATAATTCTTAAAGAGGTAATCTGAACTTCAATAGGTAGAACTGCTTCCATACCATAGATAAGAGAAAATAGGGTTGCCTCAGTTGAAGTATGTATTGTGGTACGATAACCATGAAGAGAAAATGGTAACATCTCATGCCAATCTTTATATGTAAGTTTCATCTTCTACAAGATCTTCTTAATATTCTTGTTGGCGACTTCCACTGTGCCATTAATCTTCAGTCGATATGGAGAGAAATTGTGATGCTTAATCTTGAACTGCGTGTAGAGGTCAGTAATCATAGTATTGTTCAAATTATTACCATTATCTGGGATAATCCTTTCAGGGATGCCATACCTACATATGAGATTATGTTTGATGAACCGAGCCACAATATTCTTAGTAACAGAAGCAAACGAGGCTGCCTCTACCCACTTCGTAAAGTAATCAATAGGAACAAGAATGAAACGATGTCCATTGGAAGTGGTAGGTTTGATCTCACCAATCATATCAATGCCCCACATAGAAAAAGGCCAAAGAGCAGTCAGAACATTCAATGGAACTGGAGGTATATATACTTTGTCAGCATAAATCTGGCATTTATGACAAGTTTTAGAGTGCTGATAGCAATCAACTTCCATGGTAGGTGTCGCTCCCAAATATTTTCATCCCGGTACAAGCGCGAACGGTCGGCGAAAGGATAAATGAAATGAAGGTGAATAGAGTCGCCAGCTAGGCATTTTTATCCCGAAGGAAAGGTAATGCTGCATAAACCTAGAAAGATATGGATAAGACGGTCGCGAACTAGAGAAACTGGGAAAGGGGGTTGGTTACAAACTGGGAAGGTATTAGCACCCAGATTGTCCTTCGTACTCGATGGGATATGATGGGCTAAAGACGTATCTAATTATGTGTCTAGCGGTATCTTAACTGCAAATGCACAGCCTATCGAAGTAATATTTAAGATTATCGATCCACAAGGACTCTATGGTTACTTAGTGCTAGATGAACTTCTAGTTTAGCTAAGGTGAAGGGTTGTCACGATTTTTTGTTGTTTTTAAAATATTAATGGCGGGAATTTAATTTAAGTTTTAATAAAATAATACTAAGGCGGTCAGTATGTAATTATACTAACTTAGGCGGGTCAATCTAACTTAGGCTTATAAAGGTGTTCACTTAAACTATTCTGTAGAGGTTACCAGTTTAAATACCCTCAACTCACACTCTCGTGGTCTTATCTCAGATCTTACCCCTAAAGCCCTATGCCTGCTCTCGCTAGCCCATAAGTGTTTAGAGATAATTTTTGGAAACTTAGTAATTCTAATTTATTTTAAAGCGCTCTCGCTGTGTTTAATTTAAATGCCTAACTTTAGCTATCTGGTTAAAATCTCACACTCTCGTGGTCTTGACCTAACCTAATACTCTTTCCTTACTCTCGTAACGAAAAGGTCGATTTTAAATAAAAAGTATTAGCCAGAATGTTAAGCTATTAATTATTTTAAGCCTATGGTTAATTTTACCGATTAAGTTTGTTTTAACTACATACCGCCCTAAGGTAATTAGCTACTCATTTTTGTTGAACCAGACAGAGGCAGAGAAACAGTAAACAAAATATTCATGGCAGAAAAATAAATAGATAACATAATATTAAATTGCAAATAATAAAAACCTGGTTAACAATAAAATGGCAGACTCCTTCTTCCACAGACCGGAAAGCTCGGAGTAATTGGCGGAAATCGAAAATAAAATAAAATTCTGAAGGTTTAGAAACAAGTAAATTTTATAACAATTTCCTGATGTTGGAAATTGTTATAGGTTGGGTTTGGATACAATGAAAATAGAATACTGAAAATAATGCTGAAATAAAAGGGTTGTAAAATAATTCGGCAGAGCTTCCGCAGGAAATTGATAAAAAAATGCTCTGTAGATTGTTCATAGAACTTAAGCTATTTATAGAACAATTAACGGGCTTGTGGTTTGGACTTGTTGCATTGGGCCTCGTTGAAGCAGCTGAGAAAATATAGGAACGTGGCTAAAAAATAGGCAGACCATGTGCACGTAATGTTTTGACGTAGTCTCAGTCAAATAACCTCCTTTTTCCCTTGTCACGGTCGTGACAAGGGAATCACGTTCGTGTCCCTTGAATTTTAAGTGTCACGGTCGTGACAAGGTCATCACGGTCGTGATTGCTTCTTTTGGGGTGTCACGGTCGTGACACCTAGGTGACGACCGTGAGTGCAACAAATTATGCAGGTTTTTGCAGGTTTCTTCATTTCTTCATCTTTTTATGGTTGTTTTTGCTCCTTTTGCTCTTAATTCATGATTTAGCTCCATATATGATGTACCTGCAAAATGGTAAGAAAAACTCGAGGAATCGGGTGTTAAAACGATGATTATGCGATAAAACGGTAATGAAACTTAGCAATATAATCGATACATTTTCTCGTTATCAAACTTCCCCAAACTTAAACCTTTGCTTGTCCTCAAGCAAATAGTCGGTTGAAAATCGGCGGACAAGTTTTTATCGACGCATACACGAAACAAACTGTACGAGGGATTGTTTTGTCGGATAAACCGGTAATGATAAAACACTAACGATACATTAATGACACAAGCAACAAGCTAAATCGTCGACTTCCTGTTAAACGAAACAATCGGCAATTTCCTTACGATTTCACCTATTGTCTTTCGATCTTATTTCGCCCGGTTTCATTCTAGCGCAATCACATTAAGCCCTTTGCCTTAGCACGCACGTAGTGGAGTAGCCGGTTAGCGACTTTGATCCTTTTAAAGCACGTGGTCTGGTACACGAGTGCGGTAACCCTACATATATAATCCGATTTGGAGGTTGTGGGGGATCGAGCCGTAGCACGCCCTACCAAGTTCAGAACCAGTACCTCTGAACCAACCCGCAATGGACTCCTTCTCATATTTCTCGTTTCTTATATGCGACCGTGTACTTTGGTGCAATTTCTTTTCATTTGCATCGAGATATGAAGGATCATTATAGATTAGGCATCAAAGGCTTATATTCATCGGCTCCCCACGTGGTTTGTGTTCAGACGGTGCTGACTGCTAGTATAAACTACTAGGGGTTACTTTTGAACTGAAACTTAAAGTGTACTCGTAACGATAATCGGAATGGAAACGCTTAAGTGGGAAGTCAAAGGTGTCAAGATTGTATTGGTCTTGTTGAATCGTTCTCAGCTTCCTAATTACGATTTCGTAGGCAAGTCGGGTAATGCGAATAATTGAAGATTTTTTTTTCGGTATGGCTAAATAAACGGGGAAAGTTCGGAACTAAAGAAAATAGCACAAAAATTGCTCGTTTCATTAACTTGCGAAAGGAAATACAATGGAATGGAAAAATAACAGAATGGAAAAATGCGAAAAAAGGAAAAATGCGGAAAATGAAAGGTACCTCTCCCACACTATATCAGACATTGTCCTCAATGTTGTGATATAATAGCGGTAAAAGTACAATACAAACTACAAAAACGAAAAACAAACATAAGCAAAAACTAAAACTAAGGCTGCTGAGGACCGCGGGCTCGGCTTTTGGTGCGGGAGCGTCTAGTAGGAGTCGCTTCAGGATCAGAACCGGTACCGGTAACAGCTGTGATGTCAATGCGTAAGGCCTCTAGCTCGCTGAAAATTTCTCCGAGCTTCTCATCAGTAGCTGTCTGGTTGCTTGCAATAGTGTGGAGTAAAGCATCATACTACTCCTTCTGCCTTCGCTCCAGTGCAGCGTTCATCTGGTTCTGCTGATGAATCGCACGGAGGACGTCCTCAAGAGTGAATTCCTGTGCAGGAGGCTGTCGGGTAGATGTCTCTGGAATGTCCTGGACAGGCTCAGCTGCATCCATGGCGTCCTGCATCTCATCCGCTGGAGGATCGGCCTGATCATCATGAATAGGGGCGTGGCCGGCAGCATCTGGTAAAACAAAGAGCCAGTTGGCTCGGCTGGACGGGTCGATGCGGTCACGGAACGACAGAATGATATGGTGATAAATAGTGCCATGGACAACAGGGCTATACCTGCCATCCTCTCTCTGCGCAATCAAGTGAGCGGACCTGCAATAGCTCTTGGTGAGGAATTCTGCGGCGATGCGAGGCAAATTGGTGAGCAAGTCACTAAGCCCTAACTGAAAGGCGAGGGTAGTGACAATTCCGCCAATGAAAAATGGGGTGGATCCTCTTTGCGCAATGGCCTGGATGTGAGAAAGCATGAACGGGGCAGCGTTGATCGGCTCGTCATTTAGAGCGCAGTGCAAGAACAGAAGCTCCTTGGAGTTGAGCTTATGGTTACTCTCTCATGCAAAGATGGTGTTGCAAATGACTCGGTGAAAATATCGGATCGCCGGGTTGTGAATGTGTGTAGCATTAAGGCTTTGGAAGGCTGAGGCACGGGTGTTGGTTATGTCGTGCCATAAAGTGAAAGCGGTTTCACTAAAATTATCCGGCACGCGGAGGTGAGCTTCATTCCCGTGAGCGAAGCCTAGAAATTCGGCTATCCTTGTTTGCGAAAGTTCAAACTCCCGGCCAAACAATCTGAATTTAGCAACGCCGGTAAGTTGACTCTGAGAACCGGTACCGGTGATGTAATGGAACGAGCTTAGGAACTCCAGCGTCAGGAATTCGAATGTGGGCTGAGGCTGACTGCATAGAACCCACAAATTAACCTTCTTAAGCAGGTTCTTGACACTGTTGAGCATTCCCAACTCTCTCAAACATTCAGTGTCGATATAACGCGTAGGTTGCACACCACGGTTCTGGAATCGGATGAATCTTTCTCTCTGGTTTTCTCCAGCATCACCCTCTCTAAATTGAATAGAATCCATTGCATGCAAGAGCTAGAGTGAGAGATGAGGATTTTGGATTTTTGTGAAAAAGTGATAAAATGAGAGAAATAATGGTTCGGATAAATATTGGAAGGTGAGAATGTGATAGGTGTGGTGATAATGGAGAGGTAAATGAGTTTTAATTTGGTAATGGGAGGTTACGGAAGTTGGGGTAGATAATGGGTGGTTTTGGAAGTTATGGAGGAAGAAGAAGAAGAGGTTTTCGAAAAGAAACAGTTCTGTTTCTCACGAATCCTATATTTAGGGTTGTCACGGTCGTGACAGGGGGATGACGGTCATGACACGCTAAATTAGCACGTCACGATCGTTAGGGGGGTGTGACGACCGTGATGATTGATTTCCTTGAATAATTTCCAGAAAGCATTATCTCTTACGCTTCATATAATTGATACAATAATTTTTTGGTCACTTCTCACTCAATATTAAATATAAACACCATATAATAATTTATTTCAACATAGTACTTGTATATTTTCATGGCACGAGAGATTTTTGTAGAAAATAATTCAATCCAAGCATAACAGTATATATAATGAAAACATATAGATTAATTAAAAGGGAGAAATTTGTAAACATAGAAGTGCATTGCATATGGTAATTGAAATGAAATTACATTAATGAAAATACGGTATGAAATTGTTTGCGAAAAGTAAAACTAACTAGAAACGAAAACAATAAGTAAAACAAACTAAATCACTTATAGCATTTTCAAAAGCGTTTCTTCAGATCTTCGATTGTGGAGTTCAGGTGATAGAATTGTTCACAGGTTATGTCAGTCAAACCTATAATGTCCAATCGCATGCTCTTAATTTCATCCTTAAATGTAGTTATATCAGTTTGGTAAGCTTCAAGAGTGTTCATGATATTCTGTAAGTTGTTAGCATAATCTCCTTGATTCACTTCAGGGGTTTCAATAACTTCGTCAGTGTGGTCAATGTCGTGGTAACCAGGAGGTGTCTCAGGGTCAGTTTCGACATCGGTCATTATATCATCTTTTATCTTGTAAGACTGAGGTGTTTCAGGAGTAGATGGATAATCAGTTGGGGTTAACTCATAAAGCCAGTTATCCTTATTGTGAACACTTACTCTAGCATGGTTTGGTAGTGTGAACAGGGTTACTACCTCATTCCGGATTAGGTACTCGAAAGGTGGATGTCCTAAATTCCTTATGATATGGCGATTAAAGCAAAAGTTAAGATTCATAGGACGGATGGTACCTAAACGGTTGCACCTGTGCAATTGGTACCTAAGTCCTAAAGCATCAGCAATCATGGTTACAAGACCTCCTACTAATATAGGTAATTCAGGTTCTTCTTGGATTTGGGTGAAGGTTTGCATCATGAAAGGTACACCATTGACAGGCTATCCATTAGTGAAACATGACATAATGAATATCTCATCTTTAGATACTCCGGTAATGTTTTCTTCTTTTCCAAAGAAGGAGTGGGCAAGGATCTTATGGAAGTAACGGAGAGCTGGGTTATGTATTTCATCATTGTTCATGCTATTTGGTTCAGGGTGGTAGTTTCCGGTTAATGTTCCCCAAAAGAAATCTAGCTCAATGTCCATCAATTCTACCTGTGTGGTAGTAAAAGCAAAGGGTCCACTAGGGAATCCTAATAAGTCAGCTAGTTCTTTATGGTTAAAGTCATAATCTATTCCAAATAGGCGGAAACTGATAAATCCTTTCCTGAATCCAAAACCGCGCTCAGGTAGGTAAACTAAGGAGCTAAGGAACTCAAGGGTGAGCTCGCGGTAAGTCACAAACTTATGTTGAATCAGTGCATTCTCCCATCCATGTCGGTTAAACAAGTACAGGATGCTATCATGTATACCTAGGGTTTCCATAGTCAGATCATCCGGATACAGGGTCAAATCCATTTGCCTCTGTGATAACTCTTCAAACTTCATTCTTTGGTTCCTACCTCTAAATTTGGTTTCCATATGGTTTATCGGTTGGTTAGCCATGGTTAGTGCAAATATGGAGGAAACAAATCAGGGGGAGAAGGAAAGTGGAAAAGACTTTAGAAAATCTGTAAAAGTGATTTATGATTAAAATAAAGAAAAATAAGGAAATGAAATGCATAAATTAAAGGCAATAATAGTAATATGGAAAAACAAATAGTAAAACGATAAATAACAAAATAATAGAATGATAAAATTGAATGATTTAAATAATTAAATGAGTAAATGGGTTGCCTCCCACTAAGCGCTGTTTTTATCGTCAAAAGCCTGACGTAATACTTAGGTTTTGCTTAATCAGGGGAATTAGTGGACAACTCTAAAAGCCTTAGATTATTTGCATAATCTCTATTTTCAACTTTATGATAATGTTTTAAACGTTGTCCGTTTACTATGAATGGTTCACTATTCCTACCCTTAATTTTTATTGCTCCACTCGGGAACACTTTAGTTATTTCGAAGGGTCCTGACCATCTAGATTTTAATTTTCCAGGAAAGAGCCTAAGTCTTGAATTAAAGAGGAGTACAATGTCTCCCACACTAAATTCTTTCCTAGATAGGCATTTATCATGCCATCGCTTAGTTCTTTCTTTATATATCTTAGCATTCTCATAAGCATCTAGCCTTAATTCTTCTAATTCATTAATGCCTAGGATTCGCTTTTCTCCTGCAGCATTATAGTTTATATTGAGAGTTTTGATCGCCGAATAAGCTTTGTGTTCTAGTTCTACTGGGAGGTGACAAGATTTTCCATAAACTAGTTTGAAAGGTGTAGTACCTATGGGTGTCTTGTAAGCGGTCCTATAAGCCCATAAAACTTCATTAAGTTTAGATGACCAATCTTTCCGAGATATGGCGACAGTCTTTTCTAAGATTTGTTTGATTTCTCTGTTCGAGACTTCGACTTGTCCACTTGTCTGTGGGTGATATGGTGTTGCCACACGGTGTCTTACTCCATACTTAGATAATAATTTGTCAAAGATTTTTGAAATGAAGTGCGAGCCACCGTCACTTATGACGAGTCTAGGCACACCAAATCTGGGAAAGATTATATTTTTGAAAAGCTTTATTACTACTCGTGTGTCATTTGTAGGAGAAGCTATAGCTTCAATCCATTTCGAAACATAATCAACGGCTACGAGTGTGTAACTATTACCGAAAGATGATGGGAATGGTCCCATGAAATCTATTCCCCAGACGTCAAAGATTTCTACTTCTAATATTCCTTTTTGAGGCATTTCATCTCTTCTAGAAATATTGCTGGTGCGTTGACACTGATCGCAATTTATAACAGCGATGTGGACATCCTTCCATAGATTAGGCCAGAATAGGCCGGCTTGCAAGAGTTTTGCACAAGTCTTGGAAGTACTTACATGTCCACCATAAGGAGATGAATGGCATTGAGAAATGACATATTCTATTTCTTCTTCGGGAATACATCGACGAAAGATTCCATCGGGTCCTCTTTTGAACAATAATGGTTCATCCCAATAGTAATGTTTTAGATTGTGAAAGAATTTCTTTTTCTGCTGATAGGTTAAATCAGGTGGAAGAGCTCCTGCGGCTAGGTAGTTAACAATGTCAGCGTACCATGGCAGTCCTACAGTTGTCTGGATTGTTTTCACGGGTTCTGGTTCATTTATGTCTAACTGAACTAGGTCGCTTCCTATTTGTGCTATCAGCTGTTCATATGGAAAATCATCGTTAATCGGCACTTGTTCGGGTTTAATACCTTCTATTCTAGATAAATGGTCCGCTACGACGTTTTCAGTACCTTTCTTATCTTTTATTTCGAGATCAAACTCTTGTAAGAGTAAAATCCATCTCAAGAGTCTCGGTTTAGCATCTTTCTTAGTTAATAGATATCGGATAGCAGCATGGTCTATGTAGACGATTATTTTCGCTCCTACTAGGTAAGAACGGAATTTGTCAAGCGCAAAGACAACTGCTAACAATTCTTTTTCAGTAGTGGCGTAGTTCATCTGAGCAGAATCTAAGGTTCTACTGGCATAGTAAATCGCATGAAGTTTCTTTTCCTTCCTCTGGTCTAGAACTGCGCCTACAGCATAGTCACTCGCATCGCACATGATTTCGAAAGGTAATCTCCAGTCAGGGGGTTGCATGATTGGTGCGGTGATGAGGGCTGTTTTTAGAGTTTCGAATGCTTTAAGACAATCTTCATTGAATATGAACTCAGCATCTTTCATTAATAAACCAGTAAGAGGATTAGTGATTTTCGAGAAATCTTTGATGAATCGTCGGTAAAAACCGGCGTGTCCTAAAAAGCTTTGTATTTCTCGAATGGTTTTAGGGGGTTGAAGATCTTTTATGACTTCTATCTTGGCTTTATCTACTTCAATTCCCTTGTCGGATATAACGTGACCTAATACGATTCCTTCTCTGACCATAAAATGACATTTCTCCCAGTTTAGCACGAGGTTTACTTTTACACATCTTTCTAACACCATTTCTAAATTTGATAGGAATCCTTCAAAACTTTGCCCGCATACAGAGAAGTCGTCCATGAACACTTCCATGATGTTGTCTATAAAATCTGCGAAGATTGACATCATACATCTTTGAAAGGTTGCAGGAGCGTTGCATAATCCAAAGGGCATTCGTCTATAAGCGAACATTCCATATGGGCATGTGAATGTAGTCTTCTCTTGATCATCTGGATGGATAGGGATTTGGAAAAATCCTGAGTAACCGTCAAGATAACAGAAGTATGAATGCTTGGCTAATCGTTCTAACATTTGATCTATAAAGGGTAGTGGGAAATGATCTTTTCGAGTGGCTTTGTTTAGTTTACGATAATCTATGCACACTCTATGTCCTGTCACTACTCTTTCCGATATCGATTCGCCTTGAGCGTTTTTCACAACAGTGATACCTCCTTTCTTTGGTACTACATGTACTGGACTAACCCATTTACTATCAGAGATTGGATATATTATTCCGGCATCTAGTAGTTTCTTAACTTCTTCTTTCACTATAGTGCTAAGGATTGGGTTAATTCTTCTTTGAGATTCTCTGGAGGTTTTGCAATCTTCTTCTAGCAGAATACGATGCATACAGACTGAAGGGCATATTCCTTTGAGATCAGATATGTTATATCTTAATGCAGTTGGATATTTCTTTAAGACATCTAAAAGTTTCTTTGTTTCTATAGTTCCTAAACTGGAATTTATTATAACTGGTCTTTTACATTCAATGTCTAAGAATTCGTACCTTAGGTTATGAGGTAAAGTTTTTAATCCTAATCTCGGTTTATCTTTACTTGGCATGGGATCCGGTGTAAGTGCTAAACTTTCGCTTAGACTATCGTCTTGATACGGTGCACGCCAATTATCATCTTCGAAAATCGGAGGGATTTGAATTTTCATAATTTCAGAATAGGTAGTTTCTTTCAGTTCCATTTCTCTTACACATTCGTCAATTACGTCCAATAGATAGCAGGTATCCTCTATAGCTGGTGATTGTAAGAATTGTGTTAAAATAAATTCAACTTTCTATTCACCTACTTCAAAGGTTAGCTTTCCTCTTTTTACGTCTATTAGAGCTCCGGAGGTAGCTAATAATGGTCTTCCTAGTATGATAGGTGTAGTGGAGTCTTCAGAGATGTCCATGATTATAAAATCAGTAGGGATGTAGAATTGTCCTATACGTACTGGGACTTTTTCTAGTATGCCTACAGGATATTTAACTGAGCGATCAGCTAGTTGAGCATACATTTTAGTTGGTCTAAGGTCTCCCATGTCTAGCCTTTTGCAAATCGTTAAGGGCATAACACTGATATTGGCTCCTAAATCGCATAGAGCTTTGTCAATGATGAATTTTCCTATTACACAGGGTATAGAGAAACTTCCTGGATCTTTTAGCTTAGGAGGCATATTATTCTGAATTATGGCGCTACACTCAGCAGTAAGTGTAACTGTTTCGTTATCCTCTATCTTTTTCTTATTAGATAAGATCTCTTTTAAAAACTTAGCATACGAGGGTATTTGAGTGATCGCTTCTGTAAATGGAATGGTAATATTCAACTGTTTCAGAAGTTCGACAAATTTCTTAAACTGACTCGTCGTCTTGGAATTGGTTAATCTCTGAGGGTACAGAATTGGTGGTTTATAGGGTGGTGGAGGCACATAAGGCTTTTCTTTCTCCACTACCTCTTGATTATCATCTTCCTTTTTTCTGGATCATTCACCACTTCAGTCGGTTTATCCGGCTTTTGGTACATGGCTGGATTGTCAAGTCTTGGATCGGTAGGTCCGTCAAGTTCCTTGCCACTTCTTAATATTACAGCATTGGCATGTCCTTTCGGATTAGGTTGAGGTTGTCCAGGAAATACTCCAGCTGGTGCAGTAGTAGGTGCTTGTTGTTGAGCTACTTGTGAAATCTGAGTTTCAAGCATTTTATTATGTGTAGCTAATGCATCTACTTTGCTTACTAATTGCTTAATCTGCTCACTAGTGTGTATGTTTTGGTTTAAGAAGTCCTTGTTTGTTTGAGATTGGTTAGCTATAAAGTTCTCCATCATCAACTCAAGGTTCGATTTTCTAGGGGCATTAGGAGCAGTATTTTGATATCCTGGTGGTGTAGTTGGTGCTTGACCTGGTGCGTATAAAGCATTGTTATTTTTATAGGAGAAGTTCAGATGATTCTTCCAACCTGGGTTGTATGTGTTTGAGTATGGGTTTCCTTGAGCATAATTCACTTGATCCGTGGGAATTCCTGTCAATAGTTGACAATCAGAAACTTCGTGTCCTGGAACTCCACATAACTCACAGTTAGGTGTTACTGCAGCCACGGTGGCTGTTGGTGTTATGGCCAAGTTGTCGATCTTTTGGCTTAGTTGGTCAAACTTTGCATTGACTTGGTCCATACTACTCACTTCGTACATACCTCCTTTTGTTGGTTTCTCAGTTGCGACTCTTTCGCTTCCCCATTGGTAACGGTTTTGAGCCATACTTTCGATAAGTGCATAAGCATCATTATATTCTTTGTCCATCAATGCACCGCCTACGGCAGCGTCAATCGTCATTCTTGTATTGTACAAGAGTCCATTATAGAAGGTATGGATGACCATCCATTCTACTAATCCGTGATGTGGACAAAGTCTCAGCAAATCCTTATAGTGTTCCCAAGCTTCGAATAGTGATTCGCTTTCCCTTTGCTTAAATCCGTTGATCTGAGCTCTCAGCATAGCTGTCTTGCTAGGCGGGAAATATCTGGTCAAGAAAACTCTCTTTAGCTCCTCCCACGTAGTTACTGAGTTCGAAGGCAGAGATTGAAGCCAGGATCTTGCTCTGTCTCGAAGTGAAAACGGAAACAAACGTAGTCTAATAGCTTCTTGGGTAACTCCATTGGCTTTTACGGTATCTGCGTATTGCACAAAGATCGAAAGATGAAGGTTCGGATCCTCGGTAGGATTTCCGGCGAATTGATTTTGTTGCACGGCTGATATCAACGAAGGTTTTAGTTCGAAATCATTTCGGTTGATAGCCGGTGCGGCAATGCTTGAATGTGGTTCAGCTTGCGAAGGACTTGCGTAATACTTGAGTGGGTGATTCTGTTCTTCAGCCATCTCTGCGTCCTTTGATGTTACGACTGGTTTAGGTGGATCTAATTGAAAATCTGGAATATTGTAACTTTTTTCGTAATCGAATATCCATCTTCTTACGTGTAAGAAGCGTCCCGATTCTGGGATTAGAGGTTGCAAGTCTTCGCTTTTAGAGCGAGTACTTGGCATACACTCGGAAATTTAGATTAAGAAAATTAAGAAAAAATTGTTACCTTAGTCTAGACAATGCTACCTAAAGTGCACTAGTAACTAAATTAAGGTCCCCGGCAACGGCGCCAAAAACTTGATGGGCTAAAGACGTATCTAATTATGTGTCTAGCGGTATCTTAACTGCAAGTGCACAGCCTATCTAAGTAATATTTAAGATTATCGATCCACAGGGACTCTATGGTTACTTAGTGCTAGATGAACTTCTAGTTTAGCTAATGTGAAGGGTTGTCACGATTTTTTGTTGTTTTTAAAATATTAAAGGCGGGAATTTAATTTAAGTTTTAATAAAATAATACTAAGGCGGTCGGTTTGTAATTATACTAACTTAGGCGGGTCAATCTAACTTAGGCTTATAAAGGTGTTCACTTAAACTATTCTATAGAGGTTACCAGTTTAAATACCCTCAACTCACACTCTCGTGGTCTTATCTCAGATCTTACCCCTAAAGCCCTATGCCTGCTCTCGCTAGCCCATAAGTGTTTAGAGATAATTTTTGGAAACTTAGTAATTCTAATTTATTTTAAAGCGCTCTCGCTGTGTTTAATTTAAATGCCTAACTTTAGCTATCTGGTTAAAATCTCACACTCTCGTGGTCTTGACCTAACCTAATACTCTTTCCTTACTCTCGTAACGAAAAGGTCGATTTTAAATAAAAAGTATTAGCCAGAATGTTAAGCTATTAATTATTTTAAGCCTATGGTTAATTTTACCGATTAAGTTTGTTTTAACTACATACCGCCCTAAGGTAATTAGCTACTCATTTTTGTTGAACCAGACAGAGGCAGAGAAACAGTAAACAAAATATTCATGGCAGAAAAATAAATAGATAACATAATATTAAATTGCAAATAATAAAAACCTGGTTAACAATAAAATGGCAGACTCCTTCTTCCACAGACCGGAAAGCTCGGAGTAATTGGCGGAAATCGAAAATAAAATAAAATTCTGAAGGTTTAGAAACAAGTAAATTTTATAACAATTTCCTGATGTTGGAAATTGTTATAGGTTGGGTTTGGATACAATGAAAATAGAATACTGAAAATAATGCTGAAATAAAAGGGTTGTAAAATAATTCGGCAGAGCTTCCGCAGGAAATTGATAAAAAAATGCTCTGTAGATTGTTCATAGAACTTAAGCTATTTATAGAACAATTAACGGGCTTGTGGTTTGGACTTGTTGCATTGGGCCTCGTTGAAGCAGCTGAGAAAATATAGGAACGTGGCTAAAAAATAGGCAGACCATGTGCACGTAATGTTTTGACGTAGTCTCAGTCAAATAACCTCCTTTTTCCCTTGTCACGATCGTGACAAGGGCATCACGTTCGTGTCCCTTGAATTTTAAGTGTCACGGTCGTGACAAGGTCATCACGGTCGTGATTGCTTCTTTTGGGTTGTCACGGTCGTGACACCTAGGTGACGACCGTGAGTGCAACAAATTATGCAGGTTTTTGCAGGTTTCTTCATTTCTTCATCTTTTTATGGTTGTTTTTGTTCCTTTTGCTCTTAATTCATGATTTAGCTCCATATATGATGTACCTGCAAAATGGTAAGAAAAACTCGAGGAATCGGGTGTTAAAACGATGATTATGCGATAAAACGGTAATGAAACTTAGCAATATAATCGATACATTTTCTCGTTATCAGGATACACGCTTAAAAGATTGTGTTTGAAGGGGTAGGTGTATGTGCTGTCTGTGTGCAAAAGCTGGAAAAGAATGTACAAGTGTTAGTACAAAAAAAGGTGTGAAATGCTCAGGAATGAGGCTTAAAAGAGAATGCTGGAAGAGGGGGGAAGACACAGAGACTTTTGTTCGATAATCGTTAAGTTATGCCTACGTATCCTTGCATGCAATGAGGAAGTTAGAACACCGTAGTTCGACTCAAAGAGACTGAAGGATGAAATTGATTGTGAACTACTTGCTTGCCTATGCTCAAGTGTATGACTCGTCTGGCTCGAGTGCTAACTGTCTTACATTAGACGGAAAAAGTGAGTTCACGTTTGTGAGTGAGTGTGATGAGAAAAGAATTCCGAAAGAGACGATTATTGTTTATTTTTGTGTTTTGAGTTTTTTATTGTTTTTGGTGTTTGTCATAAGTTAATGAGCTTAAGCCTAAATCAAGGACTTGTAAACTCATTATATCCTCCCTGATTAGGGATAATGAGAATACTTTAAGTGTGAGATAAGCATCTCAACTTAATTACCATGATGATGTAGGATTAAGATCATTAACCTACTTGTGATTATTTAGATGTTTTTGGTTTTTTTGTTTAGTGAACTCATTACACCATCCTAAGAGAAGTATAATAGATTAGCACACTTAAGATGAAGAAGATACCTCAACTTAATCCATGATTAGGGATTAACCTCATGACAAAAAAAGCCTTTATTAAAGTGGATTTTAATTAAGAGTGGGATTAAGAAGTGAGTTTTATGGTTTATAAGACAACTTGAGGAGGACTTGTCCATTAAACACTAGGGTTAGTCCTTCTTAACCAATAAAGGAAGAATTAGAACCCTAATGTAAGGCCCAAGTTACAAGTTAATGTCTTAGTGATTATTAGATGGATTGATTAAGAGGTTTAAACAAATTAAGGGTTTAACACTTAGGATTAAAGTTATACACTCCATCCTAAGAGAAGGATGCAGGCATAACCCTAATTCCAAAGTCCTAAAACCTTAATGGTTTAGTCTCTAATGATGAGATGAGAAGAGAGACACAAAGAAGACTCAAAGGTGAAAACTAAGGGGGACTAATCACAACCCTAATTATTATCATGCTTGTATGTTCCTATGGTTTGTGAGGCTTAAGAGATATCTTCAAAGAAGCCACCAATGGAAGAAGCAGATGGAAGGAAGGAGAAGCAGAAGAAACAAGTTACTTACTTCACTGAAGAAGATAAGTAACTTAGAGAAAGAAAGTGAGAGATGAACATGAATGGGAAAGCCCACTCAAAGACAATAAAAAATGCAACAAGGATGCTTATGAAGAAGATGAAGAGAAAGGAGAAGTGAAGGAAAATTCACTTCTCAAGTTAACTTACCACCTGAAAATGTTAGCATAAGGAAAGAATGAAATGGAATGAAGCATATGCAAAGTCAAAAACCAAAACCAGAAGCAATCACATGATTCAAATGATGCTATGACATTATGCAAAGACATACAAAGTGCAATGGTTGATCATACAAGAGGAAGAATGCAAATGAAGCAGGTGGGAAGCATGAAAACACATGGATGTTTATGGAATGAAATGGATGCAAAGCATGGAAAATGTATGAAGAAATGAACAAGAAATGTTTAAGAAATGTCTTAATATGTCTAAGATGGCATAAAAGTGCTTAGAATGCCATGGCAAGTTCATATGTTTATGCAATGCAATGTAAGATGCAAGTAAGGATGCAAAATTAGGGTTACATGAAAGGATGAGATGCAAATGATCAAAACAGAAGCAATTCACATGATAAAAATTTGCAAATGAGCTCAAACAAACCCTAACCCCATATTATATCACACCCTAAAGGAGAAGGTCTAACTCTTAACCTAAAGAAAGTTATGACTTTCCTAAGTTAACTAGGGTTTTTGGGTACCTTAAAAGGAAAAATGCAAATCAATTTGAAAATGAAAGATAAATTTATGACAAAAATATCCTAGAAACAACATGTTATATGGAAAACAATGCAAAAAGAATCATCATCAAACCTTTCATGGTTTGGCAGAAAAGCTTTTTTAAAGTTAGGTTTCCTTAAAGGGGATTTTATGAACCCTAAATTCAAAGAAAATGTCAAAGTATGTTCAAAACCAAAAAGTAATTTGTATGAATGGTTTGACAATGTTTCTAAATGTCTTAAGATGCAATGTGAATTTTTTTTTGTTATTTTTAGAAACCTAAATGGTATTTTAATTAATTAATTTCCATTAATTAATTAAAATAAACATTTAAATATTTTAAAAATGCTTTTTAAATGCAAAAAATAGAAATAAAAATATTTTTTGATGAAGAAAAATATTTGAATCAGAAGTGCAAAGTTTGAATTTGTTTTGATGAGTTTTGATATTTTTAATAAAATGCACAAAATAAATGAAAAGAAAACAAAATAAATGTGAATAAAAAGAAAGTCAGCGCATCCTGTGGTTCACATTCAAACTGGGGAGGGAGGGAAAGACTGTGCGCCAGATCCTATGGCTCAGATTCAAACTGGCTAAACTTAATTAATTAATTTAATTAATACGAATTAAACCCTAATGAACTAATCATGGCCACTCATTCTAAATTAATCCTGATCCAAAGGCCTAGAATGCATCTGGCAAACAAAACCCTAAATTAGCCCTAATCACTTTCAGATGACCGGAACAGTGTTCCGGTCATCTTCTCCAACGAGACCAAACTATCAACTTCTTCCCTAGGCCATTTTAGGAGCTCTAAAGCTCCAGATCAAACCCCCAACTCACCCTAAGCACGAATCAACCCTCAAAATTCATTTCTCATTCATCACTATCAAGATTCGAATCAAAACATAAAAATGACAAAACTCTCAGACAGCCATGAAATAATCAATACGCAACCATTTTAAAAACCAACAAGTGCAGTGTGATCACTGAAGCATATAGATCATTTCTATAACATAAAAAACAAGTTCTGGAATATTTGTTCTTGAGGTATACCTGAGATGAAGCTTTTCAGTTTGGCACTTTCTGGACCTCTCTCTTGTGCAAATATCCTCCACTTGATCCACTGATGATGTTGCAAGGCTTAGAAGGAGTTAAAATGAGCTGGTTTGAGAGATTGCAGCTCAACTGCACTAAAATCGTGTTTTGTGTTTGTGGGGTTTCAGGCTTGTTTGATGGTTGGGAAATGATCTATGGATGATGATGAGTTGGTTTATGAAGTTTGTTTGATGTTTTAGTGACTGAGCAGAGAGAATCGAAAGCTTGAAGGTTGAGGGTGATTTTGTGAAACTTTGTGTGTGAGATGATTCAGGCTTGTGTGTCTTGTGTTATGGCTAGCTTTTGGTCCACATAACATGTCTCTATTTGCCAGAGAGTTATTGTGGTTGTAGCTGATTGGTATGGGTCCAATTGCAAAAAGTCAACAACTTGGGTACTTGAGGTATGGGCTTGTGCAGCATCTGTTTCATGGCATGTCTTGGTTCAGCTTGGTTCAAGGAGAGCCATGGGATTGAAATTATGCAGCTGGATGGCTTAGAGGCATGGCTGCAATAGGTTTTGCAAGTGTTATGCAATTTCCCCTTTTGTGATTTCTTGTGATGTAAACCATGAAAGCAAGTGATTCTTTGGGAAATTCTGATCACAATACAATGTATTATGTTTGTATGATGCTTAGAGATGCATTAGAGGTCACAAAATGACTTGGCAAGTGGTTTTGCAAAAAATCCTCTTTGGTGTGAAAGTGAAAATTATAGGATTTTTGCCAACTTTGCAAGGCCATAACTTGAGTTCCATAATGAAGTAGAACATGTTCTTGTACTCTTTGAAAAGGGAATGATATAATATACAACTTTCATGACCAAAAATTTTTCATTTGAAGCATTTTTGGTTGAGAAATAGGAGGTTGAAGAACTTTCCCAAAATGGAAAGTTTCCATTACAAGTCATTTCCATTTTTGGCAACTTTTGGTTTAGCTCAAATTTCTTCAATTTTGTGAACTTCCAAGCACTTCAATGATCAAATAAAGATCATATAACTTCAATTTGATGAAAATACTCCTTTGGTTCCATTGTTGGGGGCCTCAGATGCCCTGATTTTGCTCTGACTTGCTCAAGAAGTTACCCAATGAACAAATGACTTCCACAATGAACTTCTTAATAAAACATGGTACACATGATCCTTATAACATCTTAAGAACATTAGAAACAAGAATGGCCCAAAAATTTGGAGTTATGGCCTCTGAAACCAAAACCCTAATTTTGGTCATCTGTGTAGTGAAAACCCTAGCTCTACTTCCATGCCTTGCCATTTCTTGTGATTTCTTGACTTCCTTGAACTTTTAAAGACATAATATGATAATTGAATACACATGCACCCTCTTGGAATGCTTGGAGACCTTTGGAGTGGCTCAGATGGATCCTTGGATTGCTCAGATCACAAACCCTAGATGTAAATGAACTTGAACTATGCAGATGAAATACGAGATGGTATGCTTATACTAATGCAATCATAGAAGATCACAAGCCAATGATATGAAATGAGTGAGGGCAAATTTGGGGTGTTTACAGCTGCCCCCTATTCAAACATGAGTTAGCTGTGCAGGATGTAAGCGCCTGGTTTAACAGACAAACAAGATAACTTGTGGTTGATTACCAAAGACAATCCAAGATTTGCACTCACTGGGGAGAAGAAGAAAAGGGATATAAATTGTAAAATAAAGTATAGTATGATTATTAAACGAAAGTGATGGAGGACGACCATCGAGCAGAGGACGACTGCTGGGGATAAGGCAATGACGGGGACGGCCGACAAGCTGGGGGAATAAAAAATCATGATGGGGACGGCCATCAAGTAAAGTAACAAGGTTCTATGGGGATTAAAGTAAAGGCAATGATGGGGACGGCCATCAGGTTTGCGAAGTAATGTAAACAACGATGAGGATGGCCATCGGTTTAAAGAATGACTGAAATATTGATGAGGGATGGTCATCAAAGGTGAAGGACGATCACCTAGCAGGGGACGGCTGCTCTTTATCACGACATAGGACGAATGTCGAATAGAAAAGGTCGACAATGGGGACGGCCATCGGATAAGCATGATGAAGGACGATCATCAAGAGGTGAAGGACGATCACCTAGCAGGGTACGACTGCTCTCAGGGTTTATCACGACATAGGACGAATGTCGGATAACAAGATCAACGATGGGGACGGCCATCGGATAAAATATGATGAAGGACGATCATCAAAAGGTGAAGGACGATCACCTAGCAGGGGACAGCTGCTACAGTATCACGACATATGACGAATGTCAGATAGAAAACGGTTCCAATAATGGAGACTCCGCTAGGGAATAGATGAGGGACGGTCCTCTAAAGGTGAAGGACGATCACCTGGAAGGGCACGGCTGCCGAAAGTATCACGACATAGGACGAATGTCGGATAAAAGAAAAAGTTACTTTGTTGGCGACTTACTGGGAGATGGTAAACACGAACGAGTGCTTACACCTAAGAAATAAAGCCATAAGTGTTTGACGCTGTGTATAAATTAAAGATGCGGACGAGCATCCTTAAGACCATGATACAGACGAGTATCGGTAGAAACAGACGCTGACGCATGTTCAGAGATGATGATACAGACGAGTACCAACTGGTTAACAAAGAACACGAGCGAGTGTCGAATCTGTTGAGGAATGATATATACAAGATACAAACGAGTATCAGAGAATTCTGTATAAGTATGAGTGTGAATTGTCTGTCGGTGAAGTATGAGCAAGACACGGACGAGTGTTCGACTTGCTGGGGAATGTATGACACAGACGAGTGTCCAAAGAGAATGTATAGGTTATAAACAAACATTTGTATATGAGAGTGTAAAAGGTGTTCTGGCGACCTGTGGGGACAGGATGACACGGACGGGTGTCGAAAAGAGTGTATTATAAACAAGTACTTGGTTTGCAACAAGTGTCTTGGCAGTAGTGCTGGGGAAAGGTGACACAGACGAGTGTCAGAAGAGTATGTATAGGTATCTGTATCTGAGGATGCAAAGAGGATGTTTTTGGTCATATCTGCGGGGGAATGATATGACACAGACGAGTGTCGAAAGAGTATATATGAACATGTATCTGTGTCGGATAGTGCAAAGGGGACGCTTTGGCTTTTGTTTGTAGGGGATATGAGCTTTTATATACATTGCTGATGAGATACTGATGGTTTTTGCAGGTGACTAACTCGAACCTAGCTTGTGATCATGCAAATGTTTGATTTTTGCCATAATGCTCCGTATTAGACGGAATGGTACACTCTGTGGGGAAAAATGATGCGAATGCTATGATTATGCAAAAAGAAACCGATCCGGGATTTGGATCTCGCTGTTGTGGAGATCTCTGGCTGATCTGCTTGAAGGAATATCCTAGCTGGGGGAGATCATTGGTAGATCTATTAGGATATACAACTTTTCTTGGGGAAATAGGTCATTGATAGACCCCATCTTGTAAGGAGAAACCCAGCTGGGGAGGAAGAAGCTTTCGTCACTTTTTTGTGTGAGAGTCTCAGGCATTGCTCTTCCGGGGAGAGGCTGGAACTCTGCGATGAGATGGTTCTTTGATAACGAGAAAAAGTATCGTTTTATTACTATGTTTCAATGCCGTTTTATTGCACATTTATCGTATTAACACCCGATTCCTCGAGTTTCTGTCATTTTGCAGGTATAACAATTATAGAGCTAAATCATAAGCCAAAAGTGAAATGAGCAAAAAGAAGAAGAAGAGAGGAATTATGCATAATCTGCATAATTTGCAACAGTCACGATCGTCACCATGCAGTCACGACCGTGACACGCTAATTGGGACAGTCACGATTGTAACCAAGCCGTCACAACCGTGACACGCTAAATATGAGGATAACGCCCGTGACACCCTTGTCATGAACGTGACAAGGGGAAATTAGGTTTACTTGGTAAGAATTGGTCATGAACGTGCTACGTGAAGTCATAACTTTTCCTATTCTTCCGCAAACCCAGTAACACAAGTTCTCCCTGGATTCTCTCAGCAACAACGAAGCCCACGCATTATTTCAACTGCCAAGCCCAAATTACAATTTCTATAAATAGCTTTATTTCAAAGTAGAAAGGACAGAGATTTTTTTTAATTTTTTTTGCGGAAGCTCTGCCGTATTTCCATTGCACCCTATTTCATTAATTTTTCCAGCAATTGTTTATGTTCTTGTTTTATTTTCTATATCCCAACCAAATCAAATAACAATTTCCAACATTAGGAAATTCTTATTATTTAATTTCTTTCAAGCCTCCAGCATTTCGTTTTGTAATTTTATTTTCGATTCCGGTCCGCACTCCGAGCTTGCCAGATTGTGGAAGAAGGAGTTTGACATTATTTTTATTATTCAGGTTTTTAATTAATTCGCATTTATATTAATGTTAAGAATTTATTTTTATTATCATTGTATAATGCATATTTTAATTTGTGTTCCTCTGTTTCTGCATCTGTCTGGTACAACAAATATGAGTAGCTAAACACTTTAGGCGGTATGTAATTAAAATACACTAAATCGGTAAAATCAATTCTAGGCTTAAAATAATTAAGAACTTAAAATTCTGGCTGTGACTTTTTATTATAAAATCAATCTTTTTGTTACGAGAGTAAGGAAAGTGTAATAGGTTAGGTCGAGACCACGAGAGTGTGAGATTTTAACCAGATAGCTAAAGTTAGGCATTTAATTTAAACACAGCGAGAGCGCTTTAAAATGAATTAGACTTATTAAGTTTCCAAAAATTATTTCTAAACACTTATGGGCTAGCGAGAGCAGGCATAGGGCTTTAGGAGTAAGATCTGAGATAAGACCACGAGAGTGTGAGTTAAATATATTTAAACTGATAACCTCTACAGAATAAATTAAGTGAACCATCCTTATAAGCCTAGGTTAGATTGACCCGCCTAAGTTAACATAATTACATACTGACCGCCTTATTATTATTTTATTAAACTAAAATTTAATTCCCATCTTTAATCCTTAAAAACAACCAAAAAATCGTGACAACCATTCACCTTAGCTAAACTAGTAAACCCTCTAGCACTAAGTAATCATAAAGTCCCTGTGGGATCGATAATCTTTTATATTACTTCGATAGGCTGTGCGCTTGCAGTTAAGATACCACTAGACACATATTAGATTACGTCTTTAGCCCATCAAGGTTTTGGCGCCGTTGTCGGGGACCTTAATTTAGTTACTAGTGCACTTTAGAGTAGCATTGTCTAGACTAAGGTAACAACTATTTCTTTTCTTAATCTAATTTCACGAGTGTATGCCAAGTACTCGCTCTCAAGGCGAAGACTTGCAACCTCTAATCCCAGAATCGGAACGCTTCTTACACGTAAGAAGACGAATATTCGATTACGAACAAAATTACAACATTCCAGATCTTCAAATATATCCACCTAAACCAGTCGGAACATCAAAGGACGCAGAGATGGATGAAGAACCGAATCATCCACTCAAATATTACGCTAGTCCTTCGCAAGCTGAACCGCATTCCAGCATTGCCGCACCGGCTATCAACCGAAACGGTTTCGAACTGAAACCTTCGCTGATATCAGCCGTGCAACAAAATCAATTCGCCGGAAATCCTACCGAGGATCCAAACCTTCATCTTTCGATATTTGTGCAGTACGCAGATACCGTAAAAGCCAATGGAGTTACCCAAGAAGCTATTAGACTACATCTTTTTCCTTTTTCACTTCGAGACAGAGCGAGAGCCTGGCTTCAATCTCTACCCTCGAATTCAGTAACCACGTGGGAGGAACTAAAAAGAGTCTTCTTGACAAGATATTTCCCACCTAGCAAGACAGCTATGCTAAGAGCTCATATCAACGGATTTAAGCAAAAGGAAAACGAATCACTTTTCGAAGCTTGGGAACGCTATAAAGATATGCTGAGACTTTGTCCACATCACGGATTAGTAGAATGGAAGGTCATCCATACCTTCTACAATGGACTCTTGTACAATACAAGAATGACAATTGACGCTGCCGCAGGCGGTGCACTAATGGACAAAGAATATAACGATGCTTATGCACTTATCGAGAGTATGGCTCAAAACCATTACCAATGGGGAAGCGAGAGAGTCGCAACTGAGAAACCAACAAAAGGAGGTATGTACGAAGTGAGTAGTATGGACCAAGTCAATGCAAAGTTTGACCAACTAAACCAAAAGATCGACAACTTGGCCATAACACCAACAGCCACCGTGGCTGCGGTAACACCTAACTGTGAGTTATGTGGAGTTCCAGGACATGCTGTCCCTGACTGTCAACTATTAGCAGGAATTCCCACAGGTCAAGTGAATTATGCTCAAGGAAACCCGTACTCAAACACATACAACCCAGGTTGGAAGAATCATCCGAACTTCTCCTATAAGAACAACAATGCTTTATACGCACCAGGTCAAGCACCAGCTACACCACCAGGATATCAAAAGACTGCTCCTAATGTCCCTAGAAAATCGAACCTTGAGTTGATGATGGAAAACTTATAGCTACCCAATCTCAAACAAACAAGGATTTCTTAAACCAGAACATACACACTAGTGAGCAGATTAAGCAATTAGTGAGCAAGGTAGATGCGTTAGCTACACATAACAAAATGCTTGAAACTCAGATTTCACAAGTAGCTCAACAACAAGGACCTACCGCTGCACCAGCTGGAGTATTTCCTGGATAACCTCAACCTAATCCGAAAGGACAGACCAATGCTGTGATATTAAGAAGTGGCAAGGAACTTGACGGACCTACCGATCCAAGACTTGACAATCCAGTCATGTACCAAAAACGGGATAAACTGACTGAAATGGTGAATGAACCAAAAGAAAAGGAAGATAATAATCAAGTGGCAGTGGAGAAAGAAAATCCTTATGTGCCTCCACCACCCTATAAACCACCAATTTCGTACCCTCAGAGATTAACCAATTCCAAGACGATGGGCCAGTTTAAGAAATTTGTTGAACTTCTGAAACAGTTGAATATTACCATTCCATTTACAGAAGCTATCACTCAAATGCCCTCGTATGCTAAGTTTTTAAAAGAAATCTTATCCAATAAGAAAAAGATAGAAGATAACAGAACCGTTACACTTACTGCTGAGTGTAGCGCAATAATTCAGAATAATATGCCTCCTAAGCTAAAAGATCCAGGAAGTTTCTCTATACCCTGTGTAATAGGAAAATTCGTCATTGACAAAGCTCTATGCGATTTAGGAGCCAGTATCAGTGTTATGCCCTTAACGATTTACAAAAGGCTAGACATGGGAGACCTAAGACCAACTAAAATGTCTGTTCAACTAGCCGATCGCTCTATTAAATATCCTGTAGGCATACTAGAAAACGTCCCAGTACGTATAGGACAATTCTATATTCCTACTGATTTCATAATCATGGACATCTCTGAAGACTCCACTACACCTATCATACTAGGAAGACCATTCTTAGCTACCACCGGAGCTATAATAGACGTAAAGAAAGGAAAGCTAACCTTTGAAGTAGGTGAAGAGAAAGTTGAATTTATTTTAACACAATTCTTACAATCACCAGCTATGGAGGATACATGCTATCTATTGGACGTAATTGACGAATGTGTAAGAGAAATGGAAAAGAAAGAAACTACCTATTCTGAAATTATGAAAATTCAAATCCCTCCGATTTTCGAAGATGATAATTGGCGTGAACCATATCAGGATGATAGTCTAAGCAAAATTTTAGCACTTACACCGGATCCCATGCCAAGTAAGAATAAACCTACATTAGAGTTAAAAACTTTACCTAAGAACCTAAGATACGAATTCTTAGACACTGAATGTACAAGACCAGTTATAATCAATTCCAGTTTAGGAACAATTGAAACAAAGAAACTTTTAGATGTCTTAAAGAAATATCCAACTGCATTAGGATATAACATATCTGATCTCAAAGGAATATGCCCTTCAATCTATATGCATCGTATTCTGCTAGAAGAAGATTGCAAAACCTCTAGAGAATCTCAAAGAAGAATTAACCCAATCCTTAGCACTGTAGTAAAGGAAGAAGTTAAGAAACTACTAGATGCTGGAATAATATATCCAATCTCTGATAGTAAATGGGTTATTCCAGTACATGTAGTACCAAAGAAAGGAGGTATCACTGTTGTGAAAAACGCTAAAGGCGAATCGATATCACAAAGAGTAGTGACAGGACATAGAGTGTGCATCGATTATCATAAACTAAACAAAGCCACTCGAAAAGATCATTTCCCACTACCTTTTATAGATCAAATGTTAGAACGATTAGCCAAGCATTCATATTTCTGTTATCTTGATGGTTACTCAGGATTTTTCCAAATCCCTATCCACCCAAATGATTAAGAGAAGACTACATTCACATGCCCTTATGGAACGTTCGCTTATAGACGAATGCCCTTTGGATTATGTAACGCTCCTGCAACCTTTCAAAGATGTATGATGTCAATCTTCGCAGATTTCATAGACAACATCATGGAAGTGTTCATGGACGACTTCTCTGTATGCGGGCAAAGTTTTGAAGGATGTCTATCAAATTTAGAAATGGTGTTAGAAAGATGTGTAAAAGTAAACCTCGTGCTTAACTCGGAGAAATGTCATTTTATGGTCAGAGAAGGAATCGTACTAGGACACGTTATATCTGACAAGGGAATTGAAGTTGATAAAGCTAAGGTAGAAGTCATAAAAGATCTTCAACCCCCTAAGACCGTTCGAGAAATACAAAGTTTTTTAGGACACGCCGGTTTCTACCGACGATTCATCAAAGATTTCTCGAAAATCACTAAACCTCTTACCGGTTTATTAATGAAAGACGCTGAGTTCATATTCAATGAAGATTGCCTTAAAGCATTCGAAACTCTAAAAACAGCCCTCATCACCGCACCAATCATGCAACCCCCTGACTGGAGATTACCTTTCGAAATCATGTGCGATGCGAGTGACTATGCTGTAGGCGCAGTTTTAGGACAGAGGAAGGACAAGAAACTTCACGCAATTTACTATGCCAGTAGAACCTTAGATTCTGCTCAGATGAACTACGCCACTACTGAAAAAGAATTGTTAGCAGTTGTCTTTGCGCTTGACAAATTCCGTTCTTACCTAGGGGGAGCGAAAATAATCGTTTACACAGACCACGCTGCTATCAGATATCTATTAACTAAGAAAGATGCTAAACCAAGACTCTTGAGATGGATTTTACTCTTACAAGAGTTTGATCTTGAAATAAAAGATAAGAAAGGTACTGAAAACGTCGTAGCGGACCATTTATCTAGAATAGAAGGTATTAAACCCGAAGAAGTGCCGATTAACGATGATTTTCCGTATGAACAGCTGATAGCACAAATAGGAAGCGACCCAGTTCAGTTAGGCATAGATGAACCAAAACCCGTGGAAACAATCCAAACAACCGTAGGACTGCCATGGTACGCTGACATTGTCAACTACCTAGCTGCAGGAGCTCTTCCACCTGACTTAACCTATCAGCAGAAAAAGAAATTCTTTCACAATCTCAAACATTACTATTGGGATGAACCATTATTGTTCAAAAGAGGACCCAACGGAATTTTTCGTCGATGTATTCCCGAAGAAGAAATAGAAGATGTCATTGCTCATTGCCATTCATCTCCTTATGGTGGACATGCAAGCACTTCCAAGACTTGTGCAAATATCTTACAAGCAGGCCTATTCTGGCCTAATTTATGGAAAGATGTCCACATCGCTGTTATAAATTGCGATCGGTGTCAACGCACCGGTAATATTTCAAGAAGAGATGAAATGCCTCAAAAAGGAATATTAGAAGTAGAAGTCTTTGACGTCTGGGGAATAGATATCATGGGACCCTTCCCATCATCTTTCGGTAATAATTACATACTCGTAGCTGTCGATTATGTTTCAAAATGGATTGAGGCTATAGCTTCTCCTACAAATGACACACGAGTAGTAATTAAGCTTTTCAAGAATATAATCTTTCCAAGATTTGGTGTGCCAAGACTTGTCATAAGTGACGGTGGCTCGCATTTCATTTCAAAAATCTTTGACAAATTACTATCTAAGTATGGAGTCAGACACCGTGTAGCAACACCATATCATCCACAAACAAGTGGATAGGCCGAAGTCTCGAACAGAGAAATTAAACAAATCTTAGAAAAGACTGTCGCCATATCTCGGAAAGATTGGTCATCTAAACTTAATGAAGCTTTATGGGCTTATAGGACATCTTACAAGACACCCATATGAACTACACCTTTCAAATTAGTATATGGAAAGTCTTGTCATCTCCCGGTAGAACTAGAACACAAAGCATATTGGGCGATAAAAACTCTCAATATAAACTATAATGCTGCAGGAGAAAAGCGAATCCTTGATATTAACGAACTAGAAGAGTTAAGGTTAGATGCTTATGAGAATGCTAAGATATATAAAGAAAGAACTAAGCGATGGCACGATAAACGCCTATCTAGGAAAGAATTTAGTGTGGGAGACGTTGTACTCCTCTTTAATTCAAGACTTAGGCTCTTTCCTGGAAAACTAAAATCTAGATGGTCAGGACCCTTTGAAATAACTAGAGTGTTCCCGAGCGGAGCAATAGAAATTAAGGGTAGGAATAGTGAACCGTTCACAGTAAACGAACAACGTTTAAAACATTACCATAAAGTTGAAAATAGAGATTATGCAAATAGTCTAAGGCTTTTAGAGTTGTCCACTAATTTCCCTGATTAATCTACCCCTAAGCATTACGTCAGGCTTATGACGATAAAAACAGCGCTTAGTGGGAGGCAACCCATTTAATCATTTATCGTTCTATTGTTTTATTGTTTTATTTCATTATTATCATTATTGCTTTTATTTATGCACTTATTTCTTTATTTTATTTATTTATTTTAATTTTTATTTTCTAAATCACTTTTACAGATTTTCTAAAGTCTTTTCCACTTTCCTTCCCCCCCTGATTTGTTTCCTCCATATTTAAACTAACTATGGCTAACCAACCGAGAAACATTATGGAAACCAAATTTAGAGGTAGGAACCAAAGAATGAAATTTGAAGAGTTATCATAGAGACCAATGGATTTGACTCTGTACCCGGATGATCTGACTATGGAAACTTTAGGAATACATGATAGCATCCTATACCTGTTTAACCAACTTGGATGGGAGAATGCACTAATAAAACAAAAGTTTGTGACTTACCGCGAGCTCACCCTTGAGTTCTTAAGCTCATTAGTTTACTTACCCGAGCGCAGTTTTGGATTCAGGAAAGGATTTATCAGTTTCCGACTATTCGGAATAGAATATGACTTTAACCATAAAGAACTAGCTGACTTATTAGTATTCCCTAGTGGACCCTTTGCTTTTACTACCACACAGGTAGAATTGATGGACATTGAGCTGGACTTCTTTTGGGGAACCTTAACCGGAAATTACCATCCTGAGCCAAATAACATGAACAATGATGAGATACATAACCCTGCTATCCGCTATTTCCATAAGATCCTTGCCCACACCTTCTTTGGAAAATAAGAAAACCTTACTGGAGTATCTAAAGATGAGATATTCATTATGTCATGTCTGACTAATGGAAAGCCAGTTAATGGTGTGCCTTTCATGATGCAAACCTTCACCCGAATCCAAGAAGAACCTGATCAACCCATATTGGTAGGAGGCCTTGTCACCATGATTGCTGATGCCTTAGGACTTAGATACCAATTACACAGGTGTAACCGTTTAGGTACCATCCGTCCTATGAATCTGAACTTTTGCTTTAACCGTCAAATCATAAGAAATTTAGGACAACCACCTTACGAGTACCTAATCAGGATTGAAGTAGTAACCCTGTTCACATTACCAAACCATGCTAGAGTCAGTGTTCATAATAAAGATAATTGGATTTATGAGCTTACCCCTCCTGACTATCCATCCACTCCCGAAACACCACAATCTTACAAGATAAGGGATGATATAATGACCGGTGTAGAAAGTGACCCTGAGACACCTCCTGGTTACCATGACATTGAACACACTGATGAAGTGATTGAAACCCCTGAAGTAAATCAAGTAGAATATGTGTCGCTCCCACCAAATGACACCCGAGGTCAGAAGGGGTACAGACGCGAACGGTTGGCGAAAGAAGAGAGTACACACAAGGGTGAACTCAGAAGACAAGAGTTGCCAGCTAGGCATTTTTATCCCGGGGGAAAGGTAATGCTGCATAAACCTAAGAAAAGATGGACAAGACGGTTACGAACAAGAGAGACTGAGAAATGGGGTTGGTTACAACCTGGGAAGGTATTAGCACCCAGATTATCCGCCGTACTCGACGGGATCCACACTTAAAAGATTTGTGTTTTAAAGGGGTAGTGTCAGTGCTATCTGTGTATCAAAGCTGGAATGAATGTACAGGCGTCGGTGTAAAAGAAAAGTGAAGTGTATAGGAGAAGTGTCAGTGTAAGAAAAAGAATGGAATGCTCAAGACTTTGAGGCTTAAAAGAATAATGCTGGAAAGAGGGGGAATAGACAGAGACTTTTTGTTCGATAACTGTGAAGTTATACCTACGTATCCTCTCGTGCAATGAGGAAGTCAGAACACCGTAGTTCGACCCAAAGAGACTGAAAGATAAATTGACTTGTGAACTGCCTACTTGTCTATGCTCAAGTGTATGACCTGTCTGGCTCAGGTGCAAATTGTCTTGCATTAGACAGAAGAAGCAAGTTCTCGTTTGTGAGTGAAGATGATGAGAAAAGGAATCCCGAAGGATACGATTATTGTTTGTTTTTGTATTTTCAGTCTTTTATTGCTTTTTGAAGTTTGTCATAAGTTAATGAGCTTAAGCCTAAACCAATGGGTTAGTAAACTCATCACATCCTCCCTCTGATTAGGGGTAATGAGAATACCTTAAGTGTGAAGTCAGTATCTCACACTTAATCACCATGATGTAGGATTAAGATCATTAACCTACTTGTGATTGGTTAGATGTTTTTGTTGTTTTGTTTAGTGTTAAGTAATGAAACTAAGCCATAATCAAGGATTAAACAGACTCATTACACCATCCTAATAGAAGGATAATAGATGAGAATGTTTAAGCTGAGGAAAGCTCCTCAACTTAATCCATGATTAGGGATTAACCTCATGACAAAACAAAGCCTTTATTAAATGGATTTTAGTTAATGATAAGATGAAGAAATTATTTTTATGGTTTGTAAGACAACTTGAGGGGGACTTGTCCATTAACACTAGGGTTAGTCCTTCTTAACCAATTAAGGAAGAATTAGAACCCTAATGCAAGGCCCAAGTTACAAGTTTGATATCTTGATGATTATTAGATGGATTGATTAAAGGATTTAAACACATTAAGGGTTTAACACTTAGGATTAAAGTTATACACTCCATCCTAATAGAAGGATGCAGGCATAAGCTTAATCAGAAAGCCTTAAAGCCTTTAGGGTTTAGTCCCTGATTATGGGATGAGAAGAGAAGACTCAAAGAGACACAAAGGTAAAAAGCTAAGTGGGGGACTAATAAACCCTAATTGTTATCATGCTTGGTCATTCCTAGGGTTTGTGGGGTTTAAGAAAGAAATCTTCAAGGAACCACCAAGGAGAGAAGCAGATGAAAGGAGCAAAGAGAAGCAAAACAACTTGCTTCACTTAAGAAGGCAAGTTGCTTGAAGAAAGAAGGTGAGATGAACAAGAGTGAGCAAGCTCAATCCAATACACATACAAAAATGCAGCAATGATGCATAAGAGAGATGAAAATAGATTGTGAGAAGTGAAGGCAAATTCACTTCTCAATACAACTTACCACCTGAAAAGTTAGTAAAGAAATGAAATGCAATGCAAATGAGATGCAATGCAATGATGCAAACCAAAACCAGAAGCATGAGTATGATGTTAATGATGCTAAGAGATGATGCAATCATGAGGCAAGGCATTAGAATGATCATACAAACATATGGATGCAAGAGAAGCATGCTTTGAACCATGAATGTTCATGAAAAGTTATGGAATGCAAAAGACATGTAACATGGAAAATGAAAGATGCAATGATCAAACATGATTCTAATATGTCCTAAGATGTATTATGATTCAAATGAATGCACAAAATGTCTTGGCAAGTCATGGTATGCAAGCAAATGGAAGATGGATGCAAAGGAAGGCATGAATTAGGGTTATATGCAACATACAAAGAAAAAATCCAAAATCAGAAGCAAATGACATGATAAAAATTTGAAAATGCAATCAAAGGAACCCTAAACCTATACAAACTCACTGCCCAAAGGAGGGGTTCTAACTCTTAACCTAGTGAGAGTTATGAATTTCCTAAGATTGCTAGGGTTTTAAGGTACCTTGACAAGAAAAATGCAAAACAAAATGAAAATGCAAGATCAATTCATGCCAATTTTATCCTATAAACTACATGCTATACAAGATGCAATGCAAGAAGAATCATGATCCAACTCTCAAAGGTTAGACAGAAATGAATTTTTGAAGTTTGAAACAAAATATTGCCTTGAAATGAATTTAATTCCATTGAAAATGATCAAAAGGCATCAAGAACAAAAAATAAATTTGGTTTGAGAGTTGGACAATGTTTCTAAATGTTTTTAAAGGTTACATGAATTTTTTTTTGTGATTTTTAAATACTTAAATGTATTTTTAATTAATTAATTTTCATTAACTAATTAAAAATAAACTTTTAAATGATTTAAAAATAATTTTTAATGCAAAAAATAAAAATAAAAATATTTTTGCGTTCTGAAAAATAATGAAAATCTTGACAAAAATTTTCATAATTTTTAAACATTTTTTGCTATTTTTAATAATTCGTACAAATTAAATACAAAACAAATGAATTTAAAAATGATTTTAATGAGAAAATAGGAAAGTCAAATCATCCAAAGGTCCAGATTCAAAGTCAGGGGGGCGGGAATTAACTTGGCGCGCGAATGGACGGACCAAATTCAAACTTGCTTAATTATGATTAAGCCCTAATCAGAAACCCTAAACACTTTCAGATGACCAGAACAGTGTTCCGGTCATCTTCTTCGGCCAACCGAAAATCAAAATCAACCCCTAGGCCATTTCAAATGCTCTAACTCTCCAGAATTCATCCTCTACCCACCCTAAACACGAATCAAGCACAAAATCATATTTATCTTTCAACACAAACACGAATCGAATCAAAGAAGTTTTCAGGTCAAACTTTCAGAAACATGGTTCAGGCTCAAAACTCAATCATTTTAAAAACTAAGAACACCAGAATGATCAGTGGAGCATAAGCAACAATTCTATAGCATAAAAAACAATTTCTGGAAAAAAAGTTCTTGAGGTACCTGAGCTTTAGCTTTCTCAGTTTGCAACTTTCTGCTTGCCTCATTGCCTCAAAATGATCCCAATGGTCCTCCTGATGAAGTTATGAAGCTTGGTTGGAGTTTATAATGGTTGGTTTGTGAGTTTGCAGAAGTTCTGTTCAGTGAGGGGTGAGGAACGTGTTTCTGATTGAGGAGGTTTCAGGGATGGATGAGGGCTGGGAAATGACCAGGAGAGTATGCTGAGATGTTTTGTGAAGTTTGTTTGAAGAATGGTTGAGTGAACTGAGAGATTCGAAGGAAGTTGCATAAGAGGTGAAAAATGAGAATGCTGGCTTGGGGAGAGTTTTAGGCTTGTGTGTGTGATGCAAATGAATCCTGGGAGTGTGTTTGTAAGGTATGGATTGGGCAGAGAGTTGTTGTGTCACTGTGGGATTGGTATGGGGGTTTTTGCCAAAAAGTCAAAAGTGTTGTAATTGAGGTATGAGCAATGGTGTAGCTAGATCATTGGCTTGTCCTTGCTCAGCTGAGATTAAGGAGGTCCATGGAATTAGTTTTGAGATGATTCAGCAAGTTGAATGAAGTTTATGAGATGTTTTGCAAATTTCCCAAAGTTTGGCCACTTTGGAAATTCATGAGATTCAAGGCATCAAAATGTAATATTCTTGGGCCCATTCTGATCTTTAGAGGTCATGTGAGTATGTTGTAATGAGTTTGTGCACATTTGAAGCCTTTAGAACACTTGATCATACCATTTTGCAAAATGCCTCTTTGGTACAAAACTTGAAATTATGTGATTTTTCCCAACTTTGACAAGCCATAACTTTTGATCCAAAATGAATTAGAACAAGTTCTTGTACTTTTTGAAAAGGGAATGATTCATTCTACAACTTTCATGACCAAAGTTTTCCCATTTGAAGCATTTTTGGATCAAAAAGCAAGGGTTGAAAAAGTTTCCCAAAATGGCAAGTTTCCATTACAAGTCATTTTCCCAAAAAGTCAACTTTGCAAATGGCTTGAAATTCTTCAATTTTATGAACTTCCAACATCTTCTATGATCAAATAAAGATCACACACAATCAAAATGATGAAGAATACCCCTTGGTTGGGTCATTGGGGGCCTCGGATGCCCTGATTTTGCACTGACTTGCTCAAAAAGTCAACTCTTGATCAGATGACTTCCCCATGGAATTTCTTCATAAAAATTGACTTTGAGACCAATAGAAACCAATAGAAGATGGCCTTTGAAACAAGAATGACCAGAAAATTTGGAGTTATGGCCTTTGAAACCAAAACCCTAATTCTAGGTCATCTGTGTAGTCAAACCTGGCTCTGCTTCCATGCCAATCTCAGTTCTTGTGATTTTTTGACATTATTGACTTTGAGAGGATATAATATGATGCTTGAACATACATGGAACCCTTTGAAGTGATTGATGACCTTTGGAGTGGCTCAGATAGCTCTTGGATTACTCAGATCACAAACCCTAGATGCAGATGACTTTGAAACAATGCAGTGAAGCAAATATGCAATATGGGATGCTATGATTGAAATTATGTATATGAGGATATCACAAGCCATGGTGTGAATGGGTGAGGGAAAATTTGGGGTGTTTACAGCTGCCCCTATTCAAACATGAGTTAGCTGTGCAGGATGTAAGCAACGGCTTAACAGGCAAACAAGATAACTTGTGGTTGAATACCAAAGACAGACCAAAATTTGCACTCACAGAATGAAGAAGAAAAGGGATATAGATTGGAAAAGAAAATAAAGTGTATTACAAAGCGCGGGCGACGGAGGACGACCGTCGAGCAGAGGACAACTGCTGGGGAAAGAGCAATGACGGGGACGGCCGACATGCTGGGGATATAAGAAATTATGATGGGGACGGCCATCAAAATAAAGTGACAAAGATTCTCTGGGGATTATGTAAGAATAAATGATGAGGTACGGTCATCAAAGGTGAAGGACGATCACCTAGCAGGGGACGGCTGCTCTGTTGGGTATAAGATGAGGGACGGTCATCTAAGGGTGAAGGACGATCACCCGGCAAGGTACGATTGCCCGAAATATCGCGACATAGGACGAATGCCGGATAGAAGGTTGACGATGGGGACGACCATCGGATAAGCATGATGAAGGACGATCATCAGGAGGTGAAGGACGATCACCTAGCAGGGTACGGCTGCTCTTAGGGTTTATCATGACATAGGACGAATGTCAGATAACAAGATCAACGACGGGGACGGCCATCGGATAAAATGATGAAGGACGATCATCAAAAGGTGAAGGAAGATCACCTAGCAGGGTACGGCTTCTAAAAATCACGACATAGGACGAATGTCAGATAACAAGATCAACGACGGGGACGGCCGTCGGATAAAATGATGAAGGACGATCATCAGGAGGTGAAGGACGATCACCTAGAAGGGGACGGCTGCTAAAAATATCACGACATAGGACGAATGTCGGATAACAAGATCAACGACGGGGACGGCCATCGGATAAAATGATGAAGGACGATCATCAGGAGGTGAAGGACGATCACCTAGCAGGGGACGGCTGCTAAAAATATCACGACATAGGACGAATGTCAGATAGAAAAGGGGTTCTAATGAAATAGAGGCTCCGCTGGGGAAAGGATGAGGGACGGTCATCCAAAGGTGAAGGACGATCACCTGGCAGGGTACGGCTGCCGAAAGGTATCATGACATAGGACGATTGTCAGATAGAAAAGAAGTTTTGCTTTGCTGGCGACCTACTGGGGAATGGTAAACACGGACGAGTGTTTACATCCAAGAAATAAAAGGTATAAGTGTTTTGACGTTGTGTATAGATTAAAGATGCGGGCGAGCATCCCTAAGACCGTGATACGGACGAGTATCAGTAGAAACAAACGCTGACGCACGTTCAGAGATGATGATACAGACGAGTACCAACTGGTTAACAAAGAACACGGACGAGTGTCGAATCTGAGGGGACTCTTCTGGGGAATAGTAGACACAGACGAGTGTCTAAATTCAAGAAGACATAAGTGTTTGACACATGTATGGATTAAAGATGCGGACGAGCATCCTTAAGACTGTGATACGGACGAGTATCAGGTAGAAACAAACGCTTGACGCATGCTCTGAGATGATGATACGAACGAGTATCAACGGGTTAACAAAGAACACGGACGAGTGTTGAATCTACAGAGGTATGAGTGGTGTATACAAGATACGAACGAGTATCTGTATGAGTGAAACAGGGGTAATAAGTATGGGTGGTGTTTAGGAGTGTTCAACTTGCTAGGGAGAGTGACACGGACGAGTGTCAAAAGAAGAGAGTGTAATATAAAGAAGTGTATGATTTACAAAGCATTTAGGTAGCTATGTTGGGGAAGGTGACACGGACGGGTGTCAGGGAATCTGTATGGATATATGTATCTGTGAGTGCAAAGGGGACGCTTTGGCATTCTACTGGGGATATGACACGGACGGGTGTCCAGAAGTATTTGTAATATATAAGTGTCTGTTTGCAAAGAATGCTTGGGCGACTTTACTGGGGAATGATGACACGGACGAGTGCCAAAAGGAGTGTGCATTTGTATTTATGAGTGTAAGGCAAATGTCTGGGCTTCCTGTCGGGGAATTTGGAGAGTTTCTCTGTATATTGTTGATGTATTTGTCAGTATTCACAAGTGTTTGATTCAAAACATGGCTTATGATTATGCAATATGTTTGATTTTTGCCGTAATGCTCCGTATTAGACGGAATGCTACGCTCTGTGGGGAAAATATGATGCGAATGCTATGATTATGCCAAGATACCGATCCGGGATCCGGGTCCCGTTGCTACGAAGATCTCTGGTTGATCTGCTTGAAGTGGACATCCCAGCTGGGGATGAGATCATTGGTAGATCTGACATATGGGGCTCTGCTTGGGGATATAGGTCACTGATAGACCTATCTTTGGTAAGGGGGACCCAGCTGGGGTTTGTAGAAGCTTTCGTCACTCTGTTGTGAGATCTTCAGACGTTGCTCTTCTGGATAGAGGCTCAAACTCTGTGGGGGAGATGATTCCCTGGCTTTTTCACTTGGTTGAGGTGGAATGATGACAGACAACTCAGCTGGGGAGAGAGCACCTCCAGTGTTAGGACTGAGTAGATAATGATTTGTCAGCTTGCTGGGATGAAGCTTTCATGCCCCATGTTGTGCTTTGAATGCCTACAATCCTGAAAAGATGGAGGAAAGCACAAGTAATCCCGAGGTATCCCTTACTGGATTCTGTCATAGGAGTTTAGACACTCCCGGGAGTAAGTATATTTCCTGCACGCATGTATTTTTAGAAGAAAAGCATCTGTATTTTGCAATCAGTACTTTAAAGACATCGGACATTCTTGCAAATGAAAATAAAATGTACGAGACGAAACATGACTGAAAATCTGATTTTATTAATTCATGTGCCCTGAATCGGCAAGATACAGTCAAAGAAACAAATCCACTAAAATGAGGAGATTGTTACAAATTGAGAAATAAAAGATATCGACAATGTTGATGACGCTTCAAGGAGCTTCCCTTTGCTATGACTCGTATGACATTTGATGTTCTTCTCGTCTTGCTTTCTGAAGAAGGCTGATTCTGACCGGCACTTGAACCTTTCGAAGCTTACCAAGTTGTGGCGATACAGATGAATTCAGAGTACAGTTGTTCGCTTATTCCCTTATTTTTGCATGGATCGCCCTTTCGGGTTTTCAATCCACCGGGATACCCATTTTTGCCTGAGTTGTCCAATGCGGCTTTTCAACTCAGCGGGTGTACATTTTTTTTATTTATTTTCCCTTATTTTTGCCCGAGTCTTTTATTCTGTTTTTGACTCGCCGAGATGCCCTATTTTTGCCTGGACTTACATTCTGTTTTTATGTCCAGCGGGTCATTTTTATGCGAAGTATTTTTTAACTGCATCTGAATTCACAGGGGACGGGAAGTCTTCACCATCCATAGTGCTGAGCTTGAGTGCTCCACCGGAGAAAACTTTCTTTACTACGAATGGTCCTTCATAGTTCGGAGTCCACTTGCCCCTGTGGTCTGTATGTGGAGGGAGGAGTCTTTTCAGCACAGGATCTCCTACTTGGTACTCTCGGAGCCTGACTTTCTGATCGAAGGCTTTCTTCATTCTTTTCTGATACAGCTACCCATGACAAACTGCAGCTAATCTCTTCTCTTCAATCAGACTCAGTTGTTCATATCGGGACCGGACCCACTCTGCTTCGTTCAGCTTAACATCCATTAATACCCGTAAGGAGGGTAATTCAACTTCAATAGGTAGGACTGCCTCCATACCATACACAAGTTGATACGGTGTTGCCCCAGTGGATGTTCTGATTGACGTACGGTATCCATGCAAAGCAAAAGGTAACATCTCATGCCAGTCCTTGTAAGTGACTACCATCTTTTGCACAATCTTCTTGATGTTCTTATTAGCTGCCTCGACAGCGCCATTCATCTTTGGCCTGTAAGGAGAAGAGTTGTGGTGTTGGATCTTGAAGTCCCGACACAGTTCTGCCATCATTTTGTTGTTTAAATTGGAACCATTATCAGTAATGATTCGCTCGGGCACTCCATATCGACAAATGATGTCTCTCTTCAGAAATCGGGCTACCACTTGCCTTGTAACATTTGCATAGGAAGCTGCTTCAACCCACTTGGTAAAATAATCAATGGCTACCAGGATGAATCTGTGGCCGTTTGAAGCAGTCGGTTCAATCTTGCCAATCATATCAATGCCCCACATGGCAAAGGGCCAGGGTGAAGACATCACATTCAGGGGATTGGGAGGTACGTGCACTTTATTCGCATAAATTTGGCATTTATGACATTTCCTGGCATGAGCACAACAGTCGGCATCCATTGTGATCCAGTAATAGCCTGATCTTAGCAACTTCTTGGCCATGGCATGACCCCCGCATGGGTGCCAAAGGATCCTTCATGCACCTCGTGCATCAACAAGTCTGCCTCTGTCCTATCAACGCACCAGAGGAGTACCATGTCAAAGTTTCTCTTGTAAAGGGAACCATCAGTATTCAGGAAGAAACTGCCAGCCAGCCTTCTTAATGTCTTCTTATCATTGGAAGATGCCCCAGGTGGGTATGTTTGATCCTCCAAGAAGCATTTGATGTCATGGAACCAAGGCTTATCATCCTTAACAACATCTGCTGCAAATACATACGCTGGTCTGTCGAGTCTGGATACTGAGATCCGAGGCACAAAGTTGGCAGCTTGAACTTTGATCATGGATGAAATGGTAGCCAGAGCATCTGCAAATTGATTCTCGTCCCGAGGGATATACTCAAGCTTGACCGTTGTAAAGAAAGTCAATAACCCCCTTGTATAATCCCTGTAAGGTATCAGAATATCTTGGTGGGTATACCATTTGCCGTTGGTTTGATTGATTACCAGAGCTGAATCTCCGAACACGGTCAAAGTTTTGATCCTGAGGTCAATGGCTTCCTCAAGACCCATAATGCAAGCTTCGTATTCAGCTTCGTTGTTAGTGCAGTTAAAGGTGAGTTTTACCGAGAAAGGCATGTGAACTCCTTTAGGTGTAATGAGTACTGCACCAACACCACGACCATTCATATTAACAGCCCCGTCAAACATCATAGTCCATTCTTCTTCTGGGTCAGGCCCTTCAGTGTGAATAGGCTCTTCATGATCTTTTGCTTTTATGAACATGATGTCTTCATCCGGGAAGTCAAATCTCATAGGCTGGTAATCGTCAATAGGTTGCTCAACAAGATAATCCGACAATACACTGCCCTTGATAGCTTTCTGAGATGTGTACTGGATGTCATACTCTATGAGGATCATTTGCCATCTTGCAACCTGTCCGGTAAGTGCTGGCTTCTCAAAAACGTACTTAACTGGGTCCATCTTTGAGATCAATAAGGTAGTGTGGGTCAACATATACTGCCTTAGTCGGCGAGCAGCCCACGCTAAAGCACAACAAGTTTTCTCGAGCAGTGAATAACGTTGTTCACAGTCGGTAAACGTTTTGCTCAGGTAGTATATTGCATACTCTTTTCGACCAGACTCGTCATGCTGGCCCAGCACACACCCCATTGACTCTTCTAATACTGTCAAGTACATTATCAGAGGTCTTCCTTCCACCGGAGGCATAAGGATTGGAGGCTCTTGTAAGTATTCCTTGATCTTGTCAAAAGCCCTCTGGCAGTCTTCGTTCCACCTGACCGTTTGTTCTTTTCTTAACAGCTTGAACAAAGGCTCACAGGTTGCTGTAAGGTGAGATATGAACCGTGAAATGTAGTTCAATCTACCTAAGAACCCCCGAACTTCTTTTTCTGACTTTGGTGCAGGCATTTCTTGAATGGCTTTGAATTTATCAGGGTCAACTTCAATCCCCTTCTCACTTACAATAAATCCCAGCAACTTACCGGATCGCACCCCGAATGTGCATTTGTTGGGGTTCAGCTTCAGTTGGTACTTCCTCAGACGCTTGAATAGCTTCAGCAGGTTTACCAGGTGGTCTTCTTCTGTGAGGGACTAGGCAATCATGTCATCCACATAACATTCAATTTCTTTATGGATCATGTCGTGGAATAATGTTACCATAGCCCGTTGATAAGTTGCACCAACATTCTTCAGTCCGAATGGCATCACCTTGTAACAGAACGTGCCCCAGGGTGTGATAAAAGTTGTCTTCTCCATGTCTTCAGGTGACATCTTGATCTGATTGTATCCTGAAAATCCATCCATGAAGGAGAACACCGAGAACTGAGTCGTATTATCAACCAATACATCAATGTGAGGTAAAGGGAAATCATCTTTCGGGCTGGCTCTGTTCAGATCCCGGTAGTCCACACACATTCTCACTTTGCCGTCTTTCTTAGGCACAGGTACAATATTAGCAACCCACGGCGGATAGCTAGTCAAAGCAAGGAACCCGGCGTCCCACTGCTTTTGTACCTCTTCTTTGATTTTCATTGCCATATCTGGGCGAGTACGGCGCAACTTCTGTTTTACTGGCGGGCAATCTTCTTTCAAAGGCAGCTTGTGCATGACAATATCGGTGTCCAACCCTGGCATATCCTGATAAGACCAAGCAAACACATCCACATATTCACGAAGCATGTCAATCAGTTGCTCTTTCACCGAATCTTGTAGGCAGGCCCCGATCTTAACCTCTTTCACATCTTCTTCCGTACCAAGATTAACCGTTTCGACCTCCTCCTGATGGGGAGTGATAACCTTCTCCTCTTGCCTTAACAATCTGGCTAGCTCTTCAGGAAGCTCATAATCTTCTTCAACCCCTTCATTGGCTTGATTGATCGGATTGTCAAAGTCATACAGAGTCATAGCTGTGTTGTTGTCGGTGCGATCTGAAAGGCACTCTCTGCAAGGGTTTAGATTGTTCATTTTAGTGATCGATTTTAATCTTGTTTAGAAAAAGTGAAATAAAGTTATCATTTTGGAAAACATCGCCATTTTATTTTTGTACAAAAAGAAAAAATGAAAAACAGTGAGCGGAAAAAGAAAAAGACTCATTTGCAAAAGATGTCCGATATTCATTGATTGATCTGTTTGCACAAAATTGCAAGATGGCCCGATTACAAAATGAGTCTTGACATCTTGGGTAAGATGCAAGACTTGATGCATGCTTAAAATATACAGGAAATAATAATTACTCTACAGGAGTAACCCTTATAATTTCCTGGGAAGACCAGTTTGAGACGCGGCTCCCCGGGATCCTTGGACGTATCCAGCTCTCCAGGTTGCGTTCATCTTCCGACTCATCTTCCAAGTTGTTCACTGCATCCGGGGTGAGCATTCCCCCGCTGACAAAGTTGGGCTTCTTAGCATCCTTTGATTGATCTTGTTGAGTTGGTTTGTAACCCAACCCAAATCTGTCCTCCTTCTTCTCCATGGGCAACAGCTTGCCCCAGCCTTGGGCAGTACCCTCTTCAACAACCTTCCTGGCTTGCTGATAAGACGTCATGGAGGTTCCCAGTACAACAGATGCTTCATTTATGTTCAGGGCCTCAAATCCCTGGCTCATGGTTTCATGGATTTCTCCATCCATCTCAATATACTTGTACGTAGCCAGATGGCTAACAAAGATGTCCTCTTCCCCACAGATGGTGATGATCTGGCCTTCCCACTCGAATATCAGCTTCTGGTGAAGGGTAGACGTAACAGCGCCAGCGGCATGGATCCAAGGTCTACCCAACAAACAGTTGTAGGCCGGCTGAATGTCCATCACATAGAAGGTAATTTTGAAGGTCTGCGGGCCAATCATCACAGGCAAATCAATCTCCCCAAGCACAGATCTTTTAGAGCCATCGAATGCTCTCACCATTAAATTACTCGGACGCAACGCCAAGCCATCATACTCCAGCTTCACCAAGGCTTTCTTTGGTAGAACGTTGAGTGAAGACCCAGTGTCCACCAGTACATGGGATAAAACAGCACCCTTGCATTCTAGAGTGATGTGTAAAGCCTTGTTGTGGTTACGTCCCTCAGTTGTTAAATCAGCGTTGGTAAAGCCCAGCCCATGACTGGTGTTGACATTTTCCACCACAGTTTCTAGCTAATTAACAGTGATCTCCTCTGGCACGTATGCTGCGTGCAAGACTTTCAGTAGTGCATTCCTGTGAGCTTCAGAACACATCAGCAGGGATAATATGGAGATCTTTGAGGGAGTTTGGTGAAGCTGATCCACCACCTTGTAATCACTTCTCTTTATAATTCTCATAAACTCGTCTACATCTTGCTCAAAAGATGTCTTCTGAGTTTCTTTGGTGATTGGTTCCTCAGGTACCACACTCTTCCCCTTTGCTTTTGCAGCAGCTTCTGCTTCGGCATTAGGTCTTTGAGTTTGTGAGGCAAAAAGGCGTCCGCTTCTGGTGAAGCCTCCGCCTCCCCCAACATTATCAATCTGTGGAGAAGAAGTTGAAGAATCCAAGGTGATCTTCTCCCCGTTACAGTAAAGTTCAGAGCCATAATGCCAAGGGATGGCATTACTGCTTTCATATGGAACGGGTCCAGGCACCGTGATGGTAACTGGACTGACTGCTGCAGAGGGAGGTACTGAAATGGTGTACGGATCGTAGTAGATGGTGACTGGTGACCTGGAAGGGGATGCCACTGCTTGTTGTTGAAAGGTGTTGTTTGGAGGAACATTTGACGGATCATAGTAGATGGTGATTGCTGAAATATCTTCGTTAATTTCTGTTGGCGTTGTAGAAGATTCTGCTGAATAGATGGGTGCTAATGTTGTAGAAGAAATGGTTGTTGACGTCTGATTTGTTGAAGTGATGGAGGGAGCCATTGTTGATGATATTGATGAATTGGTTGGAATGATTATTGTTGCAGTTGTAGAAGAGTCAGGAATTGTTGTTAAAGGGATTGCTGGATTTGTAGGCGCCGTTGTTGAGATCTGAAGTATACCACTTTTGATAAGACCATCTATGCCGCTTCTCAAATTATCACATCCGTTGACCGAAATGTTGCAACAACCACAACCGAGCTCACACCCGGGGAACATCTGGCACTCTAGCAGCTGAGCTTTAATTTCGACCAGAGGTGTTCGAATTTGTCCAACACTGGTGATTAAGAAAGATGGATTGTCTTCCTCAATGGCATTAATTCTTGGTCCTCCATGATTGGGCATGGGATTCTTGTTGACATTTGGAGGGGGTGCAAAGTTGAGGGCTTTAGAATCCACCAAATCTTGTACCTTTATTTGTAAAGCCCTGCATTTCTCTGTATTGTGGCCAGGTGCATTGGAGTGAAAAGCACATCTGGCGTTGACATCATAGTTTCTTGGAAGACTGGAGGGATCTGGTGGTGCCAATGTCCTTAGTTCAACCAAGTTGAGTTTCAGGAGCTGTGGAAATAAAGCGGCATAAGGCATAGGGATTGGGTGAATCACCCTATTTGCCTGTGATGGTCTTTGTTGAAAAGGTATTTGCTGTTGATTGTTATTGTTGTTGTTGTTGTAGTTTTTTTGTGGCGGATACTGAACTTGCTGTTGATAGTGTGGTTGTTGTTGTGGTTGATATGCTGGTTGCTAAGGAATTGGAGCTGGAATAGTGACAGCTGCTACTGATCTGTGAAGGTATTGAGGTCTGCCCCTGGTGGCATGAATGGCATTTGTCTCACCGGTTCTTCTAGGTCCCACAAAAGGCTTCCTGGGGTTGCTTGACGAACTTGCACCATTATCAGAAATCTTACCCATCTTCAGAAGGCTTTCAATTCTTTCTCCAGCTATGACTACGTCAGCGAAGCTGGTGGAAGAAAAGGAAGCTAGCCTATCAATATATGTTCCTTGCAGAGTGTTCATAAACATGTCGGACATTTCTCTTTCCGACATGGGTGGCTGGACAGCAGCAGCAAGCTGTCTCCACCTCTGGGCATATTCCCTGAAGCTTTCTCTGGAGGACTGAGACATTCCCATCAGAAGGGTTCTGTTAGGAGCCATGTCCAGATTGTATTGGTACTGTCTAATGAAAGCCTCAGCTAGGTCCTTCCAGCACCTGATAGTAGCTCTGGTCAAGTGAGAGTACCACTCCCTTGAAGCCCCAGTCAAACTGTCTTCAAAGTAAAACATCCACAGTTTCTCATCCATGGTGTATGCCTTAAGCCTTCCCAGAAAAGACTGTAAGTGAGTTCGTGGACAGGAAGTTCCAATGTACTTCTCAAAGCACGGGGGTTTAAACTTGTGGGGAATCCTTACCCCGTCCACTAACCCCATATCCATGACATCAAAACCTAGGGAATTTTGAGAGTCCAGAGATCTCAACTTCTCAGCAATTTCATCAAGCCTCCTTTCATAAACTTCATCCCCAGCTCCCATCATAGTAAACTGCTCTTCCTGGGGGTCTTCTTGTAAGAGTCTTCCTCCAGTAGTATTTCCTTGCACATTACCCGGAATGTTGACTTCGGGGTGTAGATGAGGCCCATATACTGGTGGGTTAATATGAGGCTGACCCCTTTCGTTGTTACTTGTTCCTCCAGTTCCTAGAGGAGGCTCTTTCGGGGTTTGTCTTTCTACCAATGCCCTCAATCTTTCTTGACTTTGAGCCAAGCCATTCATTACCTCCATGAACTGGGTCATTTGGTTTCTCATCTCCAGCCTTTCGTTAACCATCTGGGTTCTGACCTCTGTCAGCTCTTGTTGTACTTGGTCCATCTGGATACCAGGAAGATTGTTGCGAGTAGGATATCTGTGCGGACGGTTGAGAGGAAACACCCGACGGCGAGCAATAATTCCTGAACCACAACAGAGTTAGATACAAATAACATAATGACAAAACCTACAAAACAAAACAACAGTTAGCATGCAATGCAGTATGCTTATTTGTTTCCAAGGTATCCGGCTTGGCACTTGGTTTTGACCTTTCCAGACCCTGAGGAAGATGCTTTGAAGTTGCTTGAAAGAGAAACTCAAATGAAACAAACTGACAAATACATTACAGATGGTGGATCATACATAGTCTGTTTTTACAACATATGCCCCTGAAGGGTCAAAATACAACATAAAAGAAAAGTACATCAAATGGAAATAACAACAAGCAAAGAAATCAAACATCTAAGCCAAACTCATCCTCCTTAACCTCCTTCAGAAGTGTTTCAGTTACAGGACCAGCCAGATGCTCTATGACGTTTCTGATAAGAAGGTTTCTGGTGGCAATAGCAGTGGTCAGCTTCTTGTGCCTGTCCTGGTCCTTTGACCTCTTCACACCAGCCCTAAGCTTCAGTTCTGAAATTTCCTTCTGGGCTGCTAGCAAAGCCTCCTGTTGCTTTTTTTCATTAGCCTCCAACTGCTCAATCCTAGCTTGAGTCCTCTTATCCTCTTGAGTGCGAGCTTTAGTGATTCTGACCTACCTATCTTGACTTTCTTTTAGATAAAGATCAGTCCTAGCCTTCTGAAACTGGGCCTCTTTACAGGCATTCTTCAATATTTGCTCTCCAGCTCTTGATTTCTTGATGTAGTCTTCTGCTTTCTCAATCTTGGCCAGATGCTCCCCTTTAAGCTTCTCCAACCTCTCAATGTCTAGACGACCATCACTCCTCTCCCAGAGGGTCTTCTTCAGAGCTTGAGACAGATTCTCATTTCTCTCCTTCAGCTTCTCAAATTCCTCCAGGCTGACATTGGCTGGAGGTGGTGTTGTGGATGGTCCAGGTGCATCCTCAATGGTGAAAGGCATCCCAGAAATCTGAGCCCTAACATGAGACCCTTCATAATACTGAGCTGAGGCCACATTATTGCATCTTCCAAGAATGGCCATCCCTTTGGTCTGGATGTTGTCCCAAGCCCAAGATGCTTGTCTGACAACAGCTAGGTTAGGCTTTATCTCACAATACAGGGTTTCAGCTAGGTCTTGCACTCTAGGAGGGTGAACCAAAGCATAGCCCAATTGTCTCTTGAACAGCAAAGGATTGTAATTGATGCAACCCTTCACTCCTACCAGAGGTACATTGGGGAACTGCCCACAGCTAGTAATTATGTCCCTGCCTTTGGTGCTCTGGGTACACCACCTGATGTCATCTGAAGTTAAAGCAATAAGTCTTCTAGCCCAATTCTTCTGTTGGTGAGGATTCGAGAAAGCATCAGTCTTGGGCAAGTGTTTGAGCAGCCAGGTATGAAATAGAGGAGCACAACATCTCACCAACCTCCCTCTCTGCTTCTCATTCCTTTGGTGAATAGAATAATAGAAATCTCCCAACAAGGTGGGCACTGGGTTCCTCAAAAGGAAGAGATGAATAGCATTCTTGCTGATAAACTTGGGCTCATTTGCAAAAAGTATAATCCCATATATACTGAGGGCTAACAATGCACAAACTGCCTTCCATTCTCGCAAGGAGGCCTTCAGGATGGCCTGAGAAGTTAGAAAGTCCAAGTGTAGGCCAGGAATTCCAGCCTTTGTTGACATGTTCTGCTCAATCAAAATAGGTTCCAAATACAGTGCCTTTGCCACTTCTTCATTGCTGGGAGAAGTCATTTCAGGGTTGAAGGGGATACCACCCCTGACAGGTACTCCAATCAATGATGAAAACTCCTCCAGCAAAGGTCCCAGCTGAAAATTCTGGAAAGTGAAGCATCTCAAAGGAGGGTCATAAAACTGTAGGCAGGTGTGGATCAAACTCCTCTGAGAAGGGTCCAAGTCCATAATCATATCAAGAATACCTCCATAATGCTCTCTGAATAATGGGATATGGTCTGGAGTGATAAGTGCCTGGACCTGCCTGATGCCAGCTAGCACAGGCTCAAAGAAATGGTATGAGATGTTGCTCTTCTTGGGTGCCATGACTGCTGATGAAAAGCTAAAAACAGATGCTGATGATGAAGACTAGTACTGGAGATGAGCCACTGATAGGCTGAGGATGATGATGGTACTGAAGCAAACCACTGATGAAGATAGCTGAAGCAGATAGCTGATGAACGGGGGTCTATGTAGATGAAGGGGTCAAAACCAAGCCAGATGTAATATGGATACCCTGAAAAACAAATAAACAAATGTTAAATGATGCAAATGATGAGTATGCAAATGATATGCAAGGGTTTGTGATCAAGCTGGATCTGGTTTCTGTCTTGATATAAAGTCCATGTATGTTTAAGAAGTCCAGATGGAGGTTCAGAAGTCCAGTAACCAAGGTGGGGGACTCAAATAAAGAGTCACATGCCCAGGGTTAAGTCACAAGAACTGTCCAAAGTGAAGCATTCTTAAACACAATAGGTAACAGGGTATGATGTGGCCAAGGGTTCCTGCATACCTGTAAACAGCCCAACCCCCTCACAGGTGATGTTCTAAAACAAGGATCCTCAGACTTGGATCAGTTATGAGAAGTGTAAACACTTCTAACCCGGAGGTACAGTGTTTACAATAACCATAAAAGATCCTCCTCTAATTCACCTCAGTTTCTGAAGGTCATAATAAAAGTCATCCAGACTTAGCAGGCTTCCCAGATAGCCCTAGCACTACAGGAAATCTGTAGCACAGAGTTCTCAAGAAGAAACCCACATCTGAACCGTGTTTCATATTCCCGCACCAGACCGAAATGGAATGGGAAAGAACATGAACCACTCTAGCCTAGGTGTCACTCAGGTCCCAGGTATAGGACCTTAAACTCTCAGTAGAACCCCACCCACCAAAGCAAAAACCAGATCCAGCCAGATGACAATATGACAGTATGATATATAAAGCTGTAAAGAAAGCAATAAATAACTGTACATAAAGCAGTAAATAAAGCAACTACACAAACACAATCAGCACATAACACCCCAGTAAACACAAATCAATCAAGCGCTAGGAGGAACCCACAAAAAGAACCAGAAGCCCTGGTTACAGTATAAGGGTCCCCAGCAGAGTCGCCAAGCTGTCGCTCCCACCAAATGACACCCGAGGTCAGAAGGGGTACAGACGCGAACGGTCGGCGAAAGAAGAGAGTACACACAAGGGTGAACTCAGAAGACAAGAGTTGCCAGCTAGGCATTTTTATCCCGGAGGAAACGTAATGCTGCATAAACCTAAAAAAAGATGGACAAGACGGTTGCGAACCAGAGAGACTGAGAAAGGGGGTTGGTTACAACCTGGGAAGGTATTAGCACCCAGATTGTCCGCCGTACTCGACGGGATCCACGCTTAAAAGATTTGTGTTTTAAAGGGGTAGTGTCAGTGCTATCTGTGTATCAAAGCTGGAATGAATGTACAGGTGTCGGTGTAAAAGAAAAGTGAAGTGTATAGGAGAAATGTCAGTGTAAGAACAAGAATGGAATGCTCAAGACTTTGAGGCTTAAAAGAATAATGCTAGAAAGAGGGGGAATAGACAGAGACTTTTTGTTCGATAACTGTGAAGTTATACCTACGTATCCTCTCGTGCAATGAGGAAGTCAGAACACCGTAGTTCGACCCAAAGAGACTGAAAGATAAATTGACTTGTGAACTGCCTACTTGTCTATACTCAAGTGTATGACCTGTCTGGCTCAGGTGCAAACTGTCTTGCATTAGACAGAAGAAGCAAGTTCTCGTTTGTGAGTGAAGATGATGAGAAAAGGAATCCCGAAGGAGACGATTATTGTTTGTTTTTGTATTTTCAGTCTTTTATTGCTTTTTGAAGTTTGTCATAAGTTAATGAGCTTAAGCCTAAACCAATGGGTTAGTAAACTCATCACATCCTCCCTCTGATTAGGGGTAATGAGAATACCTTAAGTGTGAAGTCAGTATCTCACACTTAATCACCATGATGTAGGATTAAGATCATTAACCTACTTGTGATTGGTTAGATGTTTTTGTTGTTTTGTTTAGTGTTAAGTAATGAAACTAAGCCATAATCAGGGATTAAACAGACTCATTACACCATCCTAATAGAAGGATAATAGATGAGAATGTTTAAGCTGAGGAAAGCTCCTCAACTTAATCCATGATTAGGAATTAACCTCATGACAAAACAAAGCCTTTATTAAATGGATTTTAGTTAATGATAAGATGAAGAAATGATTTTTATGGTTTGTAAGACAACTTGAGGGGGACTTGTCCATTAACACTAGGGTTAGTCCTTCTTAACCAATTAAGGAAGAATTAGAACCCTAATGCAAGGCCCAAGTTACAAGTTTGATGTCTTGATGATTATTAGATGGATTGATTAAAGGATTTAAACACATTAAGGGTTTAACACTTATGATTAAAGTTATACACTCCATCCTAATAGAAGGATGCAGGCATAAGCTTAATCACAAAGCCTTAAAGCCTTTAGGGTTTAGTCCCTGATTATGGGATGAGAAGAGAAGACTCAAAGAGACACAAAGGTAAAAAGCTAAGTGGGGGACTAATCAACCCTAATTGTTATCATGCTTGGTCATTCCTAGGGTTTGTGGAGTTTAAGAAAGAAATCTTCAAGGAACCACCAAGGAGAGAAGCAGATGAAAGGAGCAAAGAGAAGCAAAATAACTTGCTTCACTTAAGAAGGCAAGTTGCTTGAAGAAAGAAGGTGAGATGAACAAGAGTGAGCAAGCTCAATCCAATACACATACAAAAATGCAGCAATGATGCATAAGAGAGATGAAAAGAGATTGTGAGAAGTGAAGGCAAATTCACTTCTCAATACAACTTACCACTTGAAAAGTTAGTAAAGAAATGAAATGCAATGCAAATGAGATTCAATGCAATGATGCAAACCAAAACAAGAAGCATGAGTATGATGTTAATGATGCTAAGAGATGATGCAATCATGAGGCAAGGCATTATAATGATCATACAAACATATGGATGCAAGAGAAGCATGCTTTGAACCATGAATGTTCATGAAAAGTTATGGAATGCAAAAGACATGTAACATGGCAAATGAAAGATGCAATGATCAAACATGATTCTAATATGTCCTAAGATGTATTATGAATCAAATGAATGCATAAAATGTCATGGCAAGTCATGGTATACAAGCAAATGGAAGATGGATGCAAAGGAAGGCATGAATTAGGGTTATATGCAACATACAAAGCAAAAATCCAAAACCAGAAGCAAATGACATGATAAAAATTTGAAAATGCAATCAAAGGAACCCTAAACCTATACAAACTCACTGCCCAAAGGAGGGGTTCTAACTCTTAACCTAGTGAGAGTTATGAATTTCCTAAGATTGCTAGGGTTTTAAGGTACCTTGACAAGAAAAATGCAAAACAAAATGAAAATGCAAGATCAATTCATGCCAATTTTATCCTATAAACTCCATGCTATACAAGATGCAATGCAAGAAGAATCATGATCCAACTCTCAAAGGTTAGACAGAAATGAATTTTTGAAGTTTGAAACAAAATATTGTCTTGAAATGAATTTAATTCCATTGAAAATGATCAAAAGGCATCAAGAACAAAAAATAAATTTGGTTTGAGAGTTGGACAATGTTTCTAAATGTTTTTAAAGGTTACATGAATTTTTTTTTGTGATTTTTAAATACTTAAAAGTATTTTTAATTAATTAATTTTCATTAACTAATTAAAAATAAACTTTTAAATGATTTAAAAATAAATTTTAATGCAAAAAATAAAAATAAAAATATTTTTGCGTTCTCAAAAATAATGAAAATCTTGACAAATATTTTCATAATTTTTAAACATTTTTTGCTATTTTTAATAATTCGTACAAATTAAATACAAAACAAATGAATTTAAAAATGATTTTAATGAGAAAATAGGAAAGTCAAATCATCCAAAGGTCCAGATTCAAAGTCAGGGGGGCGGGAATTGACTTGGCGCGCGAATGGACGGACCAAATTCAAACTTGCTTAATTATGATTAAGCCCTAATCAGAAACCCTAAACACTTTCAGATGAACGGAACAGTGTTCCGGTCATCTTCTCTGGCCAACCGAAAATCAAAATCAACCCCTAGGCCATTTCAAATGCTCTAACTCTCCAGAATTCATCCTCTACCCACCCTAAACACGAATCAAGCACAAAATCATATTTATCTTTCAACACAAACACAAATCGAATCAAAGAAGTTTTCAGGTCAAACTTTCAGAAACATGGTTCAGGCTCAAAACTCAATCATTTTAAAAACTAAGAACACCAGAATGATCAGTGGAGCATAAGCAACAATTCTATAGCATAAAAAACAATTTCTGGAAAAAAAGTTCTTGAGGTACCTGAGCTTGAGCTTTCTCAGTTTGCAACTTTCTGCTTGCCTCTTTGCCTCAAAATGATCCCAATGGTCCTCCTGATGAAGTTATGAAGCTTGGTTGGAGTTTATAATGGTTGGTTTGTGAGTTTGCAGAAGTTCTGTTCAGTGAGGGGTGAGGATCGTGTTTCTGATTGAGGAGGTTTCAGGGATGGATGAGGGCAGGGAAATGATCAGGAGAGTATGCTGAGATGTTTTGTGAAGTTTGTTTGAAGAATGGTTGAGTGAACTGATAGATTCGAAGGAAGTTGCATAAGAGGTGAAAAATGAGAATGCTGGCTTGGGGAGAGTTTTAGGATTGTGTGTGTGATGCAAATGAATCCTGGGAGTGTGTTTGTAAGGTATGGATTGGGCAGAGAGTTGTTGTGTCACTGTGGGATTGGTATGGGGGTTTTTGCCAAAAAGTCAAAAGTGTTGTACTTGAGGTATGGGCAATGGTGTAGCTAGCTCATTGGCTTGTCCTTGCTCAGCTGAGATTAAGGAGGTCCATGGAATTAGTTTTGAGATGATTCAACAAGTTGAATGAAGTTTATGAGATGTTTTGCAAATTTCCCAAAGTTTGGCCACTTTGGAAATTCATGAGATTCAAGGCATCAAAATGCAATATTCTTGGGCCCATTCTGATCTTTAGAGGTCATGTGAGTATGTTGTAATGATTTTGTGCACATTTGAAGCCTTTAGAACACTTGATCATACCATTTTGCAAAATGCCTCTTTGGTACAAAACTTGAAATTATGTGATTTTTCCCAACTTTGACAAGCCATAACTTTTGATCCAAAATGAATTAGAACAAGTTCTTGTACTTTTTGAAAAGGGAATGATCCATTATACAACTTTCATGACCAAAGTTTTCCCATTTGAAGCATTTTTGGATCAAAAAGCAAGGGTTGAAAAAGTTTCCCAAAATGGCAAGTTTCCATTACAAGTCATTTTCCTAAAAAGTCAACTTTGCAAATGGCTTGAAATTCTTCAATTTTGTGAACTTCCAACATCTTCTATGATCAAATAAAGATCACACACAATCAAAATGATGAAGAATACCCCTTGGTTGGGTCATTGGGGGCCTCAGATGCCCTGATTTTGCACTGACTTGCTCAAAAAGTCAACTCTTGATCAGATGACTTCCCCATGGAATTTCTTCATAAAAATTGATATGCATGATCCCTATAACATATAGAGACCAATAGAAACAAGAATGACCAGAAAATTTGGAGTTATGGCCTTTCAAACCAAAACCCTAATTCTAGGTCATCGGTGCAGTCAAACCTGGCTCTGCTTCCATGCCAATCTCAGTTCTTGTGATTTTTTGACATTATTGACTTTGAGAGGATATAATATGATGCTTGAACATACATGGACCCCTTTGAAGTGATTGATGACCTTTGGAGTGGCTCAGATAGCTCTTGGATTGCTCAGATCACAAACCCTAGATGTAGATGACTTTGAAACAATGCAGTGAAGCAAATATGCAATATGGGATGCTATGATTGAAATTATGTATATGAGGATATCACAAGCCATGGTGTGAATGGGTGAGGGAAAATTTGGGGTGTTTACAATATGCTGACAACTTGAAGAAAATTATGAATACTCTTGAAGTTTACCAAGCCGATATTAATGCTGTTAAGGATGAGATTAAAAGCATGCGATTGGACGTTATAGGTTTAACTGACATAACGTGTGATAAATTCTACCACCTAAACTCCGCAATTGAAGATTTGAAGAACCACCTTTGAAAAATGCTGTAGTGATTTAACTTATTTTACTTCTTGTTTTTGTTTCTAGTTAGTTTTAACATTTTGCAAACATTTTCGTACCTTATTTTTATTAATGTAATTTTCCTTCAATTATATCAAAAGCAAAGCACTTCTAGTTTTACCATTTTCCAATTTAATCAATTTCTATGATTTCCATTAGTTACTGTTATATTTAAATTGATTAATATTTTTATTTCTCGTGTGATGAAATTTGTTGCTAATATATGTTGATCCAATATTATATGTAGTGTTTGTGTTGGAATTAAATAAGAAGTGATAATAAAAAAAACAAATTGCATTAAGCGAGTGAGATAATGCATTCTGTGAAGAAAATATTATAAGTTTTTAATCCCTCACGGTCGTCATCCATCTCTGACGATCGTGACAAGCTAATTAGCGCGTCACGACCGTCACTCATCCCTCACGATCGTAACGACCCCTGTTATATGAATTCTGAGAAACAGAACCGTTCTTCTTTGCAGAAACCACTTTTCCACTTCCACAAAAATTAGAAACCCCCATTATCTCCTCACAATCCCGTAACCTCCCATTACCCTAAATCAATTCCATTAACCTCTCCATTTATTCCAAACCTCTCACATTCACTTCTTTCACTATAATCAGAACCAAATTCTTCACATTTTTCATTTTTCTCACAAAACTCAAAAACCTCTCATCTCTCATTCCCGTACTTGCATGCAATGGAAGAGATCCAATTTAGAGATGGTGAACATGGAGAAACTCAAAGACAAAAGTTCATCAGGTTTCAGAACCGTGGCGTCCAACCCACTCGGTATGTCGACATTGACTGCTTGAGGGAGTTGGGACTGCTTAACGGCGTGAAGCTCCTGCTTAGGCATGTTAGTTTGTGGCACTTATGCAGTCAACCACAGCCGACATTCGAACTCCTCACATTGGAATTTCTGAGTTCGTTTCAATATGTTACACCTCCCGGTTCATCAAGTCAACTCACCGGTATTGCAAAGTTCAGAATGCTCGGCCGAGAGTTCGAAATTACACAAACAAGGATCGCCGAACTATTAGGTTTCGATCACGGCGACGATGCTCATCTCCGCGTGCCGGACAACTTCAGCGAAACCGCTTTCACCTTATGGCACGACATTACCAAGACCCGTGCTACTGCCTTTCAGAGTCTGAACGCTACCCACATCCATAACCCGGCGATCCGATATTTCCATCGCATCATCTGCAATACTATTTTCACAAGAGAGAGCAATCACAAGCTGAACTCCAAGGAGCTCTTGTTCTTGCACTGTGCCTTAAATGACGAGCGCATCAATGCTGCCCCATTCCTTTTATCACATATCCAGTCTATAGCGCAACGAGGCGCAACCCCCTTCTACATAGGCGGGATTGTCACCACCCTCGCCATTCAGCTGGAGCTTGGTGACTTGATTATCCATTTGCCTCGCAGAGCCGCAGAGTTGCTTACAAAGAACTATTGCAGGTCCGCCCACTTGATTTCTCAGAGAGAGGATGGCAGGTTCAACCCTGTTATCCAAGGCACCGTTTATCACCACATCACCTTGTCGTGCCGTGACCGTATCGATCCGTCCAACCGAGCCAACTGGCTATTTTCTTTATCGGATGCTGCCGGCCACGTCCCCATTATTGATGAGCAGGCAGATCCACCAGTGGACGAGATGCAGGATACCATGGATGTTGCTGACCCTATACAGGACATTCCTGAGTCCTCCACCCGACAGCCACCTACGCAAGAATTCACACTTGAAGACGTCCTCCGTGCGATTCATCAGCAAAACCAGATGAATGCCGCACTAGAGCGAAGGCAAAAAGAGCAACATGATGCACTACTTTCAGTTGTTGCCACCAACCAGAGGACGACAGATGAGAAGCTTGGAGAGATTTTTAGCGAGCTAGAGGCTTTGCGTATTGATATCACTGCTCTCACCGGCACCGGTTCTGATCCTGAAGCGACTCCGACCAGACGCTCCCGCACCAGAAGTCGAGGCCGTGGTCGTCAGCAGCCTTAGTTTTTGTTTATGTTTTTGTTTTTCCATTTCTGTTGTTTGTATTATATTTTACCCGCTATTATATCACAACATTGAGGACAATGTATGATATAGTGTGGGAGAGATACCTTTCCTTTTTCCGCATTTCCCTTTCCGCACTTTCCATTCTGTTGTATTTCCCTTTCGTATTTTAATGAAACAAAGTAATATTTGTGCTATTTCTTTAGTTTCGAATTTTCCCCGTTTATTTAGCCATACCGAAATTTTTTGTTTTATCTTCATGTTACCTGACTTACCTATGAAATCATAGTTAGGAAGCTGAGAACGATTCAACAAGATCAATACAGTCTTGACACCTTAGACTTCCTACTTAAGCATTCCGTTCCGATAATTGTTACGACTACACCTTAAGTTTCAGTTCAAAAGTAACCCCTAGTAGTTTATACTAGCAGTCAGCACCGTCTGAACACAAACCACGTGGGGAGCCGATGAACATAAGTGTTTGATGCCTAATCTATAATGATCCTTCATATCTCGATGCCAATAAAAAGAAATTGCACCAAAGTACACAGTCGCATATAAGAAACGAGAAATATGATAAGGAGTCCATTGCGGGTTGGTTCAGAGGTACCTAGTTCTAAACTTGGTAGGGCGTGCTACGGCTCGATCCCCCACAACCTCCAAATCGGATAATATATATAGGGTTGCCACATTCGTGTACCAGACCCCGTGCTTATAAAGGATCAAAGTCACTAACCGGCTACTCCACTACGTGCGTGCTAAGGCAAAGGGCTTAATGTGATTGCGCTAGAATGAAACCGGGTGAAATAAGATCGAAAGAATCTAGGTGGAATCGTAACGCAATTACCGAATGTTTTGTTTAACGGGAAGTCGACGACTTAGCTTGTTGCTTGTGTCATTAGTGTATCGTTAGTGTTTTATTCTAGTACCGGTTTATCTAGCAAAACGATTCCTCGTATGGTTTGTTATGTGTATGCGTCGATGGAAACCTGTCCGATCATTTTTCAACCGACTATTTTCTTGAGGACAAGCAAAGGTTTAAGTTTGGGGAAGTTTAATAACGAGAAAAAGTATCATTTTATTACTATGTTTCAATGCCGTTTTATCGCACATTTATCGTATTAACACCCGATTCCTCGAGTTTTCTTTGTAATTTTGCAGGTATAACAATTATAGAGCTAAATCATAAGCCAAAAGTGAAATGAGAAAAAACAAGCATGAAAAGAAGAAGAAGAGAGGAATTCTGCATAATCTGCATAATTTGCAACAGTCACGACCGTCACCATGCAGTCACGACCGTGACATGCTAATTGGGACAGTCACGATCGTAACCAAGCCGTCACGACCGTGACGCGCTAAATATGAGGATAACGCCCGTGACACCCTTGTCACGAACGTGACAAGGGGAAATTAGGTTTACTTGGTAATAATTGGTCATAAACGTGCTACGTGAAGTCATAACTTTTCCTATTCTTCCGCAGACCCAGTAACACAAGTTCTCCCTGGATTCTCTCAGCAACAACGAAGCCCACGCATTATTTCAACTGCCAAACCCAAATTACAATTTCTATAAATATCTTTATTTCAAAGTAGAAAGGACAGAGATTTTTTTTTTTAATTTTTCTTGCGGAAGCTCTGCCGTATTTCCATTGCACCCTATTTCATTAATTTTTCCAGCAATTGTTTCTGTTCTTGTTTTTTTTCTATATCCCAACCAAATCAAATAACAATTTCCAACATTAGGAAATTGTTATTATTTAATTTCTTTCAAGCCTCTAGCATTTCGTTTTGTAATTTTATTTTCGATTCCGGTCCGCACTCCGAGCTTGCCAGATTGTGGAAGAAGGAGTTTGACATTATTTTTATTATTCAGGTTTTTAATTAATTCGCATTTATATTAATGTTAAGAATTTATTTTTATTATCATTGTATAATGCATATTTTAATTTGTGTTCCTCTGTTTCTGCATCTGTCTGGTACAACAAATATGAGTAGCTAAACACTTTAGGCGGTATGTAATTAAAATACACTAAATCGGTAAAATCAATTCTAGGCTTAAAATAATTAAGAACTTAAAATTCTGGCTGTGACTTTTTATTATAAAATCAATCTTTTTGTTACGAGAGTAAGGAAAGTGTAATAGGTTAGGTCGAGACCACGAGAGTGTGAGATTTTAACCAGATAGCTAAAGTTAGGCATTTAATTTAAACACAGCGAGAGCGCTTTAAAATGAATTAGACTTATTAAGTTTCCAAAAATTATTTCTAAACACTTATGGGCTAGCGAGAGCAGGCATATGGCTTTAGGAGTAAGATCTGAGATAAGACCACGAGAGTGTGAGTTAAAGATATTTAAACTGATAACCTCTACAGAATAAATTAAGTGAAACATCCTTATAAGCCTAGGTTAGATTGACCCGCCTAAGTTAACATAATTACATACCGACCGCCTTATTATTATTTTATTAAACTAAAATTTAATTCCCGTCTTTAATCCTTAAAAACAACCAAAAAATCGTGACAACCATTCACCTTAGCTAAACTAGTAAACCCTCTAGCACTAAGTAATCATAAAGTCCCTGTGGGATCGATAATCTTTTATATTACTTCGATAGGCTGTGCGCTTGCAGTTAAGATACCGCTAGACACATATTAGATTACGTCTTTAGCCCATCATTCTTTTATCTTCGAGAGGCCTGGCACTCCGTCTGGGGAAGAAAAGATCACTTAACGATCTACCTTGAGAACTCTGTGGGGATCCCGGCTGGGGAAGCTTCTGTTGAATAGACTTATGCTGGGGATGAAGAGGCTTTGACAACTCCACTGGGGAAAAGCATCCCATATACTGTTTGGAGGAGGTATGCTGGGGAAGGGTGCTTGGCATGCCCCATGCTGCGTATTTGAATGCCTGCAACCTGTTAAGATAAAAAGAAACACACAAGTGTCCCGAGGTATCCCTTACCGAATTCCGTCATAGGAGTTAGATATTCCTGAAGTTAAATACATTTCCTACAAGCATTTATTAAGAATGGCTCATTTGTTTTATGCAAATATTATATCATGGATATTGGACATTTTCGCAAACGAAACAGAAATGTACAAACGAGGTATGACTAAAAACTCTGATTTTATCAATCTGGGTGCCCTGAATTGGCAGATACAGTCAAAGAAACAAATCCCCTGGAATGAGGAGATTGTTAAAAATTGAAAAAGTAAAAGTGCTGGCAATGTTGATGACGCTCCGGTGAGCTTCCTTTGCTATGACCCGTATGACATTGACACTCTTCTTATCTTGCTCTCTGAAGAAGGTTGATTTTGACCGATGCTTTATCCTTTCGAAGCTTACCGTGTTGTAAGTGATACAGACGAATTCAGAATGCAATTGTTCGCTTATTCCCATATTTTGCGTGGATCGCCCTTTCGGGTTTTCAATCCATCGGGATACCCATTTTTGCCTGAGCTGTCCAATGCGGTTTTTCAACTAAGCGGGTGTACATTTTTTTGATTTCCCTTATTTTTGCCCGAGTCTTTTATTCTGTTTTTGACTCGCCGGGATGCCCTATTTTTGCTTGGACTTACATTCTCTTTTTATGTCCAGCGGGTCATTTTATGCGAAGTATTTTTTAACTGCATCTGAATTCACAAGGGATAAGAAATCTTCACCATCCATAGTAGTGAGAATCAATGCTCCACCATAGAAAACCTTCTTTACTATGAATGGACCATCGTAGTTTGGAGTCCATTTGCCCCTGTGGTCTGTATGAGGAGGAAGAAGTCTTTTCAACACAAGATCTCCTACTCGGTATTCCCGAAGCCTGAATTTTTTATCAAAGGCTTCCTTCATCCTTTTCTGATATAACTACCCATGACAGATAGTAGCTAATCTCTTTTCTTCGATCAGATTTAGTTGATTGTACCGAGATCGGACCCATTCTGCTTCGTCCAACTTAACATCCATCAATACCCGTAAGGAGGGTAGCTCAACTTCAACAGGTAGGACAACCTCCATACCATACACAAGCTGATAAGGTGTTGCCCCAGTAGATGTTCTGATTGGGGTACGATAACCATGCAAGGAAAATGGTAGCATTTCATGCCAGTCTTTGTAAGTAACCACCATCTTCTGCACAATCTTCTTGATGTTTTTGTTAGCTGCCTCAACAGCGCTATTCATCTTTGGCCTGTAAGGAGAAGAGTTGTGATGTTGGATTTTGAAGTCCTGACATAGTTTTGCCATCATTTTGTTGTTCAAATTGGAACCATTATCAGTAATGATTCGCTCGGGTACTCCATATCGACAGATGATGTCTCTTTTCAGGAATCTGGCTACCACTTTTCTGGTGACGTTTGTATACGAAGCTTCTTCAACCCACTTGGTAAAGTAATCAATGGCTACCAAGATGAATCTGTGGCCATTGGAAGCAGTCGGTTCAATCTTTCCAATCATGTCAATGCCCCACATGGCAAAGGGCCAAGGTGAAGACATCACGTTCAAAGGATTTGGAGGCACATGCACTTTATCTGCATAGATCTGGCATTTATGGCACTTTCTGGCATAGGCACAATAATCTACATCCATTGTGATCCAGTAGTAACCCGACCTTAACAATTTCTTATCCATTGCATGTCCTCCAGCATGGGTACCGAAAGATCCTTCATGCACCTCGTGCATCAGCAAGTCTGCTTCTTTCTTATCAACACATCTGAGAAGAACCATATCAAAGTTTCGCTTGTATAACGAACCGTCAGCATTGAGGAAGAAACTACCGGCCAACCTTCTTAATGTCTTCTTATCATTAGATGATGCCCCAGGTGGGTATGTCTGATCCTCTAAGAAGCTTTTGATGTCATGGAACCAAGGCTTGTCATCTTTAGCAATGTCCACGGAGAATACGTATGCTGGTCGGTCTAGTCTGGATACCGAAATCCGAGGCATATAATTGGCAGTTTGAACCTTGATCATGGAGGAAATGGTAGCCAAAGCATCTGCGAACTGATTTTCGTCTCGAGGGATATACTCAAGTTTGACTGTTGTGAAGAAAGTCAATAATCTCCTCGTATAGTTGCGGTATGGAATCAGATGCTCTTGGTGAGTGTACCATTTACCATTGGTCTGATTGATTACCAAAGCTGAATCTCCAAATACAGTTAAAGTCTTGATTCTAAGGTCAATGGCTTCCTCAAGACCCATGATACAGGCTTCGTATTCAACTTCGTTGTTAGTGCATTCAAAGGCGAGTTTTGCCGAGAAAGGCATATGAACTCCTTTAGGTGTAATGAGCACTGCACCAACTCCACGACCATTCATATTAACAGCCCCATCAAACATCATAGTCCACTCTTCTTCCGGGTTAGGCCCTTCAGTGTGGACAGGCTCTTCATGATCTTTTGCTTTTAGGAACATGATGTCTTCATCAGGGAAGTCAAATCTCATGGGTTGGTAATCATCAATGGGTTGCTCAGCTAGATAGTCATACAATACACTGCCCTTGATGGCCTTTTGAGATGTGTACTGAATGTCATACTCTGTCAGAATCATTTGCCATCTTGCAACCCTTCCGGTAAGTGCTGGCTTCTCAAATATGTACTTGACGGGGTCCATCTTTGAGATTAATAAGGTAGTGTGAGTCAACATATACTGTCTTAGTCGGCGAGCAGCCCACGCTAAAGCACAGCAAGTTTTCTTGAGCAGTGAATAACGTTGTTCACAGTCGGTAAACTTTTTGCTTAGGTAGTATATTTCATACTCTTTTCGACCAGACTCGTCATGCTGGCCCAACACACACCCCATTGATCCTTCTAATACTGTCAGGTACATTATTAGAGGTCTTCCTTCAACTAGAGACATAAGAATTGGAGGTTCTTGTAAGTACTCCTTGATTTTGTCAAAAGCCTTCTGACAATCTTCGTTCCACCTGACCGTTTGTTCTTTCCTTAATAGTTTGAATAGGGGCTCACAGGTTGTAGTGAGATGAGATATGAACCTTGATATGTAGTTCAATCTACCTAGAAACCCCCGAACTTCTTTTTCAGTCCTTGGTGCAGGCATCTCCTGAATGGCTTTGACTTTGTCAAGATCAACTTCAATTCCCTTTTCACTTACGATGAATCCCAGCAGTTTATCGAAACGTACCCCGAATGTGCATTTGTTGGGGTTTAGCTTCAATTGGTATTTTCTCAAACGCTTGAACAACTTCAACAGATTTACCAGATGATCTTCTTCAGTGAGGGACTTGGCAATCATATCATCCACATAGCATTCAATTTCTTTGTGGATCATGTCGTGGAATAACGTTACCATAGTCCGTTGATAAGTTGCACCGGCATTCTTCAACCCAAAAGGCATTACCTTATAACAAAATGTGCCCCAAGGTGTGATGAAGGTAGTCTTCTCCATGTCTTCGGGTGACATCCTGATCTGATTATACCCAGAAAATCCATCCATGAAAGAGAATACCGAGAACTGAGTTGTGTTGTCGACCAATACATCAATGTGAGGTAATGGGAAATCATCCTTTGGGCTAGCTCTGTTCAGGTCCCGGTAATCCACACACATCCGTACTTTTCCATCCTTCTTAGGCACAGGTACAATGTTAGCGAACCACGACAGATAACTAGTTACAACAAGGAAACCGGCGTCCCACTGTTTTTGTACTTCTTCCTTAATCTTCATTGCCATATCTGGACGAGTACGGCGTAGCTTCTGCTTCACTGGAGGGCAATCTTCTTTCAATGGAAGCTTGTGCATAACAATATTCGTATCCAGACCTGGCATGTCTTGATAATACCAAGCAAAGATGTCAACGTATTCTCGCAGCATGTCAATAAGCTGTTCTTTCACTGAATCTTGCAGACTGGCCCCAATCTTCACTTCTTTCAAGTCTTCTTCAGTACCAAGATTAACCGTTTCAACCTCCCCCTGATGAGGAGTAATCACTTTCTTTTCTTGCCTCAACAACCTGGCTAACTCTTCAGGTAACTCATAGTCTTCTTCAACCCCTTCATCAGCTTGTTTAATTGGATTGTCGAAGTCATACAAGGTCATAACAGTGCTGTTGTCGGTGCAATCTGGAGGATAATCTCTGCAAGGGTTGAGATTGGTTCGTTTTAATGATCAATTTTAATCTTGTTTAGAAAAAGTGAAAAATGAAGTTATTTATTTTGAAAACATTGCCATTTTATTGTTTTGTACAAAAATGAAAAATGAAAAGACAGTGAGCAAAAAAGAGACTTGTTTGCAAAAGATGTCCGATATTCATTGATTAATCATTTGCATAAAATTACAATATGGCCCTATAACAAAATGAGTCATGACACCTTGGGCAAGATGCAGGACTTGATGCATGCTAAAAAGATAGGAAATAAAAATGACTCTGCAGGAGTAATCCTTATAATTTCCTGGGAAAACCAGTTAAGGACTTGGTTCCCCGGGATCCTTGGACGTATCCAGCTCTCCAGGTTGTGGTCGCTTTTCACCTCATCTTCCAGGTTGTTAACAACATCTGGGGTGAGCACCCCCCCACTGATGAACTTGGGCTCTTTGGCAGCCTCTGATTGATCTTGTCGGAATGGTCTGTAACCCAAACCGAATCTGTCCTCCATCTTCTCCACTGGAAGCAGCTTTCCCCAGCCTTGGGCATTACCGTCTTCAACAACCTTCCGGGCTTGCTGATAGGAGACAATTGAAGTACCCATCCTATCTTCCTGGGATGCAGCAAATACTTCAGTCGTCGCCTCATTGACATTCAAGGCCTCGAACCCTTGGCTCATAGTTCCATGGATTTCACCATCCATCTCAATATACTTGTATGTATCCAGATGGATAACAAATATGTCCTCCTCACCACAGATGGTGATAATCTGTCCTTCCTACTCATATTTTAGTTTCTGGTGAAGGGTCGACGTTACTGCACCTGCGGTGTGAATCCATGGTCGACCTAACAAACAATTGTAAGCAGGTTGTATGTCCATCACATAGAAAGTGGTCTTAAAGACCTGCAGACCGATTATCACTGGCAGCTCCACCTTTCCAAGAACAGATCTTTTGGAGCCATCAAAAGCCCTGACCACAAGAATACTTGGCCGGAGATCTATTCCATCATATTCAAGCTTGACAAGAGCTTTCTTTGGTAGGACATTGAGTGAGGACCCAGTGTCTACAAGAACATGATATAGTACAACTCCTTTGCACTCCAGGGTTATGTGCAAAGCTTTGTTGTGGTGACGTCCTTCTGTTGTCAAATCAGCATCAGCGAAACCTAGCCCATAGCTAGTATTGACATTTGACACAACTGTTTCAAGCTGTTTCACTGTGATCTCCTCTGGCACGTAGGCAGCGTGCAGAACTTTGAGTAGTGCATCCCGATGGGCTTCAGAACACAACAGCAGAGATAAGATTGAGATCTTTGAAGGAGTCTGGTGGAGCTGGTCCACAACTTTATAGTCACTTATTTTAATTATCCTCATAAACTCATCCACATCCTGATCAAAGGATGATTTATGAGTCTCTTTTGGCGCAAATTCTTCAGGTATCACACTCTTCCCTTTGGCTTTGGCAACAGCCTCTGCCTCAGCATTAATTCTGGGAGCTTGTGACGTGAAGAGACGTCCACTTAGGGTGAAGCCTCTGCCTCCCCCGACATTATCTACTTGGGGAGTAAGAACTGGAGAATCAAGAAGGACTTTCTCTCCGTTGCAGTAAAGGTCAGCACCATAATGCCATGGTATAGCACTGTCTTTATCATATGGAATTGGACCGGGCACCGTGATAGTGACTGGGCTTACTGCAGCAGAAGTTGGAACTGTAATAGTCTGTGGATCATAAAATATGATGACAGGACTTCTTGTGGATGTTGGTGGTGGTGAATTGAAGCTTGGTTGAAACTGTTGTTGAGATTGTTGAAAGTTGCTGGAGTTTGGGACCGTTGTTGGGTCATAATAAATTGTAACTGTGGAGACATCATTGTTGGTGGTTGCTAGAGTTGTAGAAGGAGATGGAATGGAACTGTTGTTTGTTGAAGTGACGGAAGAAATGGTTGCTGAAGTTGTAGATGAATCAGTAGGAACAATGGTTGTTGCAGTTGTAGAAAAATTGCTAGGAACAATGGTTGTTGCAGTTGTAGAAGAAACACTTGTTGTTGACAAAAGAGTTGCTGGTGTTGTAAAAGCTGTGGTTGTAATTTGCAGAATGCCTTCTTTGATCAAACCATTAATTCCACTCCTCAAACTTGCACACCCATTCTTGGAAAGTTTACATGATTCACAACAGGCCTCACAACCTGGAAACACTTGCCACTTCAAAAGCTGGGCTTTAACCTCTTCTAGAGGTGTCTGAATACTTGCAATATCTTCTATTAAACTCATGGGTGAACCATCCTCTATAGCATTAATCCTTGTCCCACTGTGGCTTGGCATAGGATTTTTCATAACATTAGGAGGTGGTGCAAAGTTCAGGGCTTTTGAATCTACCAGATCCTGGACCTTCATATGCAGAGCTCTGCATTTTTCCGTAGAGTGACCAGGTGCATTGGAACGAAAAGCACACCTAGCATTGACATCGTAGTTTCTCGGGAGGTTTTGAGGATCAGGTGGAGCCAATGTCCTCAACTCAACAAGATTGAGCTTTAGGAGTTGTGGCAGCAGTGTAGTATATGGCATTGGAATAGGGTCAATCGCATTGTTGATCTGAGATGGCCGCTGTTGAAAAGGGCATTGTTGTTGATTGTTGTTATTGTTGTTGTATAATCTCTGTTGCGGAAACTGTTGTTGTTGCGGAAACTATTGTGGTTGTTGAGTATACTGAGGAGGTGGAGCAGGGATAGTAACAACATCAACTGTTCTGGGCAGGTATTAAGGTCTCCCTCTTCCCATGTGTACAGAGTTTGTCTCACCGGATCTACGGGGCCCAGCAAATGGTTTCCTTGTACTGCTTGAACTGGCACCATTGTCAGAGATCTTTCCTATCTTCAGTAGGCTCTCTATTCTTTCCCCAACTATCACCACATCTGCAAAGCTGGTAGAAGAAAATGCAGCCAATCTATCAATGTAGGTACCTTGGCGGGTATTCATGAACATGTCTGACATCTCCCTTTCAGACATAGGGGGTTGAACAGCAACAACTAGTTGCCTCCACCTTTGGGCATATTCTCTAAAGCTTTCACGGGAAGATTGAGACATTCCCATCAGAAGGGTCCTGTTTGGAGCCATGTCCAGGTTATATTGATACTGACGGATAAAAGCTTCAGCCAAGTCCTTCCAGTTTCTGATTGTGGCTTTGGTTAAGTGGGAGTACCATTCTCGGGATGCCCCAATTAAGCAATCCTCGAAGTAAAACATCCACAGCTTCTCGTCCATGGTGTATGCTTTTAATCTTCCCAAGAATGACTGAAGGTGGGTGCGTGGTCAGGATGTGCCATTATATCTTTCAAAACACGGGGGTTTGAACTTGTGAGGAATTCTCACCCCTTCCACCAATCCCATGTCCATGACATCAAAACTAGAGATTTTTGGGATTCAAGATACCTTAGTTTCTCTGCAATCTCATCCAATCGTCGGTTGTAAACTTCATATCCATCCCCAACCACTGTAAACTGCTCTTCTTGAGGAACCTCCTGCAAGACCCTTCCTCCAGCAGTGTTACCCTGAGTATTCCTTATGGCATTGATGTCTGGGTTTAGATGAGGCCCAAACTCTGGTGGATCAGTGTGAGGCTGCACGTGATCGTTGATACTGGTACCTCTTGTACCTGGATGGTGTTCCTCAGGAGTTTGTCGCTCAACTAACTCCCTCAGTATTTCCTGGCTCTGAGCTAGACCAGTCATCACTGTCATGAATTGAGTCATCTGATTTCTCATCTCAACCCTCTCATTGGCCATCTAGGCCCTCACTTCATTCAGGTCTTGTTGAACTTGATCCATCTGTAGCCCCGGAAGGTTGTTTCTTGTCGGGTACCGGTGTATTCTGTTGACAGGGAACACTCTTCTGTGAGCAATGTTTCCTGAAACCACACCAAAGTGAGAAACAATAACAGACAAAAAACCTACAAAACAAAGAAAATATTAGTATGCAATGCAGGATGCCTATTTGTCTTCCAAGGGTATCCGGTTTGGTTCTTTGGTTTTGACCTTTCCAGACCTCGAGGAATTGCTGATGATGTTGTAGAGATAGATAAAGCCCACCAAAAATGATACAAACTGATATATTACAAAGGATGAAAATACATAGTTTGATTACAATACATCACCATGGTGGGTCAAAATACAACAACAAAAGAAAATTACAACAAAAGAAAAGTACAACAAAAGAAAAGTACAAGCAAAAAGAGTTAAACATCTAATCCAAAGTCATCCTCTCTGACTTCCTTCAGGAGGGCCTCAGTCACTGGACCTACTGGGTGCTCTGTGATAGTCCTGATGAGGAGGTTCCTGGTAGAAATGGCATTGGTCAACTTCTTGTGCTTATCCTGATCCTTTGACCTCTTCAACCCCGCCCGGAGTTTCAATTCAGATAGCTCCTTCTGTACTGCTAGTAATGCTTCCTGATGCTTCTTCTCACTAGCCTCCAGTTGCTCTATCTTAGCTTGAGTTCTCTGATCTTCCTATGCACGGGCTTCAGTGATCCTGATCCACCTAGCCTGGCTCTCTTCTAGATAATGCTCTGCCCTAGCCTTCTGAGTCTTTGCTTCCTTGCAAGCATTCTTCAGTACCAACTCCCCTGCTCTAGCTTTCCTGATGTAGTCATCCGTCTTCTCAATTTTGGTCAAGTGCTCAATCCTGAGCCTCTCTAACCTCTCATTATCCAGACGGCTATCATTTCTCTCCCAGAGAGTCTTCTTCAAGGCTTCAGAGAGCTGAGTATTCCTTTCTTTCAGCTTCTCAAACTCTTCCAAACTGATAGTAGCTACAGGTTGCATTGTTAATTGTCCAGGTACATCTTCTAGGGTAAATGGCATCCGGGTGATCTATGCCCTGGTACGAGACCAATCAAGATACTGTGCTGAAGCTATATTGTTGCATTTTCCCAAAATGGCCGTCCCTTTGGTCTGGATGTTGTCCTAGGCCCAGGCTGCCTGTCTGACAGCAACAAAGTTGTGCTAGATTTCACAATAGAGGGTCTCAGTCAAATCTTGTCCCCTTGGAGGATGAACCAAAGCATACTCTAATTGTCTCTTGAAGAGCATAGGGTTATAGTTGATGCAACCTTTTACTCCAATCAAAGGCACATTAGGATACTGCCCACATCTAGTAATGATGTCTTTGTCCTTGGTGCTCTGAGTGCACCATCTGATGTCTTCTGATGTCAAGGCAATCAATCTCTTAGCCTAGTTATTTTGCTGATGAGGGTTCAGGAAAATATCTGATTTTGGCAAGTGTCTTAGCAGCTAAGAGTAATGGAGGGGAGCATATCATCTGACCAGTCTTCCTCTTTACTTCTCATTCCTCTGGTGTACTGAATAATAGAAGTCTCCAAGCAAGGTAGGCACTGGGTTCCTCAGTAAGAACATGTGGATGGAATTATTGCTTAAAACTTTGGCTCATCTGCAAACAAGATAACTCCATATATACTGAGGGCTAGGAGTGCACAAACAGTATCCCACTTTCCTACTGCAGCATGCAGGGTGGCCTGGGAGATCAAGAAATCTCGGTGAAGGCCTGGAACCCCAGCCTTGGTGGTCAAGCTCTGATCAATGAGGGCAGACTCTAAATGCAATGCCCCAGCTATGTCTTCATTCTTGGGAGCAACCATCTCAGGGTTGAAAGGAATCCCTCTCCTGGTAGGGACACCTAGAAACATGGAGAATTCTTCTAGTAGAGGTCCCAACTGAAAATCAGGAAATGTGAAGCATCTGAGAGGAGGATCATAAAACTGCAAGCAAGTATGGATCATGCTCCTTTGGGATGTATCCAAGTTCATGATCATGTACAATATGCCTCAATAATGCTCTTTGAATAGTGGGACATGATCAGGAGTAATGAGAGACTGGATCTGTCTGATGCCTGTCAGAGTGGGATCAAAGAAGTGGTATGTGATGTTGCTCTTCTTGGTAGTGTCCATGCTGATAATGGATGCTGGTGCAGGAACTGAGGAGAAACTACTGACAAAGGTCACTGAAGAAGATGCAGAAGAAGTGTCTCTGATGAAGACAGCTGATGGAGAGAACTGGGAAAAGTCTCTTGTAAAAGTACTGGTGAAGGGTCTCTGATGAAGACAAACTAAGGAAGGTGCTGGAGAAGGAACACTGATGAAGATGGTGGTGTAGATAACTGAAGAAGCCTGAGCAGCAGAACAGGTCAAAACCAAACCAAAGATAATAAGGTGGATACCTTGTAAAACAAATAGGCAAATGTTAAATAATGCAAAAATGATGTATGCAAAATGATATGCAAAGGGTTTGTGATCAAGTGCTGGATCTGTTTATCTGCCTTGGTAAGGTCCATGTGTGTTCAAAAGTTCGGATTGAGGCTTAGAAATCCAGTAACCAGGTGGGGGGATCAAATAAAGAGTCACAAGTCCAGGGTAATCACAAGAACTATCCAAGGCGATGCATTCTTAAAATAAAACTGGTAACAGGGTATGATGTGGCCAAGGGTTCCTGCAAACCTGTAAACATCCCAACCCCCTCACATGTATTGTTCTAGAATAAGGATCCTCAGACTTGGATCAGTTATGATAAGTGTAAACACTTCTAATCCGGAGGTACAATGTTTACAATAACCATAAAAGATCCTCCTCTAATTCACCTCAGATGCTGAAGGTCATAAAAAGGTCATCCAGACTTAGCAGGCTTCCCAGATAGCCCTAGTACTACAGGAAATCCGTAGCACAGAGTTCTCAAGAAGAAACCCATGTCTGAACCGTGTTTCATATTCCTGCACCAGACCGAAATGGAATAGGAAAGAATATGAATCCACTCTAGCCTATGTGTCACTCAGGTCCCAGGTATAGGACCTTAATCACTCCATGATCCCCACCTACCAAGGAAAACACAGATCCAGCACATGATAATGACATTATGAAATACATAAAACTATAAATGAAAGCAATAAATAAAGCTGTATAGAAAGCAATAAATAAAGCAATAAAATAAATAAGCACAAGTAGCACATAACACCCCCGTAAACACAAATCAGAAAAGCGCTAGGAGGAACCCACACAAAGAACCAGAAGCCATGGTTGCAATATAGAGACTCCCCAGCAGAGTCGTCAAGCTGTCGCTCCCAAAGATTTGCATCCCGGTACAAGCGCGAACGGTCGGCGAAAGGAGAAATGAAATGAAGGTTAATAGAGTCGCCAGCTAGGCATTTTTATCCCGAAGGAAAGGTAATGCTGCATAAACCTAGAAAGATATGGATAATACGGTCACGAACCAGAAAAACTGAGAAAGGGGGTTAGTTACAACCTGGGAAGGTATTAGCACCCAGATTGTCCGTCGTACTCGACGGGATCCATGCTTAAAAGATTGTGTTTAAAGGGGTAGGTGTATGTGTTATCTGTGTGCAAAAGCTTGAAAAGAATGTATAAGTGTTAGTGCAAAAAAAGGTGTGAAATGCTCATGAATGAGGCTTAAAAGAGAATACTGGAAGAGGGGGGAAGACACAGAGACTTTTGTTCGATAACCGTTAAGTTATGCCTACGTATCCTTGCGTGCAATGAGGAAGTTAGAACACCGTAGGTCGACTCAAAGAGACTGAAAGATGAAATTGACTGTGAACTGCTTGCTTGCCTATGCTCAAGTGTATGACTCGTCTGGCTCGAGTGCTAACTATCTTGCATTAGACGGAAAAAGCGAGTTCTCGTTTGTGAGTGAGTGTGATGAGAAAAGAATCCCGAAGGAGACGATTATTGTTTGTTTTTTGTGTTTTGAGTTTTTTATTGTTTTTGGTGTTTGTCATAAGTTAATGAGCTTAAGCCTAAATCAAGGACTTGTAAACTCATTATATCCTCCCTGATTAGGGATAATGAGAATACTTTAAGTGTGAGATAAGTATCTCAACTTAATTACCATGATGATGTAGGATTAAGATCATTAACCCACTTTAAGTGAACTCATTACACCATCCTAATAGAAGGATAATAGATGAGCACACTTAAGCTGAAGAAGATACCTCAACTTAATCCATGATTAGGGATTAACCTCATGACAAAACAAGCCTTTATTAAAGTGGATTTTAATTAAGAGTGGGATTAAGAAGTGAGTTTTTTGGTTTGTAAGACAACTTGAGGATGACTTGTCCATTAAACACTAGGGTTAGTCCTTCTTAACCAATAAAGGAAGAATTAGAACCCTAATGTAAGGCCCAAGTTACAAGTTAATGTCTTAGTGATTATTAGATGGATTGATTAAGAGGTTTAAACAAATTAAGGGTTTAATACTTAGGATTAAAGTTATACACTCCATCCTAAGAGAAGAATGCAGGCATAACCCTAATTCCAAAGTCCTAAAACCTTAAAGGTTTAGTCTCTAATGATGAGATGAGAAGAGAGACACAAAGAAGACTCAAAGGTGAAAACTAAGGGGGACTAATCACAACCCTAATTATTATCATGCTTGGATGTTCCTATGGTTTGTGAGGCTTAAGAGAGATCTTCAAAGAAGCAACCAATGGAAGAAGCAGATGGAAGGAAGGAGAAGCAGAAGAAACAAGTTACTTACTTCACTAAAGAAGATAAGTAACTTAGAGAAAGAAAGTGAGAGATGAACATGAATGGGAAAGCCCACTCAAAGACAATAAAAAATGCAGCAAGGATGCATATGAAGAAGATGAAGAGAAATGAGAAGTGAAGGCAAATTCACTTCTCAAGTTAACTTACCACCTGAAAATGTTAGCATAAGGAAAGAATGAAATGAAATGAAGCATATGCAAAGTCAAAAACCAAAACCAGAAGCAATAACATGATTCAAATGATGCTATGACATGATGCAAAGACATACAAAGTGCAATGGTTGATCATACAAGAGGAAGAATGCAAATGAAGCATGTGGGAAGCATGAAAACACATGGATGTTTATCGAATGAAATGGATGCAAAGCATGGCAAATGTATGAAGAAATGAACAAGCAATGTTCAAGAAATGTCTTAATATGTCTAAGATGGCATACAAGTGCTTATAATGCCATGGCAAGTTCATATGTTTATGCAGTGCAATGTAAGATGCAAGTAAGGATGCAAAATTAGGGTTACATGAAAGGATGAGATGCAAATGATCAAAACAGAAGCAATTCACATGATAAAAATTTGTAAATGAGCTCAAACAAACCCTAACCCCATATGATATCACACCCAAAGGAGAATGTCTAACTCTAAACCTAAAGAAAGTTATGACTTTCCTAAGTTAACTAGGGTTTTTGGGTACCTTAAACGGAAAAATTAAAATCAATTTGAAAATGAAAGATAAATTCATGACAAATTATCCTAGAAACTACATGTTATATGGAAAACAATGCAAAAAGAATCATCATCAAACCCTTCATGGTTAGGCAGAAAAGATTTTTTAAAGTTAGGGTTCCAAAAATGGGATTTTATGAACCCTAAATTCAAAGAAAATGTCAAAGTATGTTCAAAACCAAAAAGAAATTTGTATGAATGGTTTGACAATGTTTCTATATGTCTTAAGATGCAATGTGAATTTTTTTTGTGATTTTTAGAAACCTAAATGGTATTTTAATTAATTAATTTCCATTAATTAATTAAAATAAACATTTAAATATTTTAAAAATGCTTTTTAAATGCAAAAAATAAAAATAAAAATATTTTTGGATGAAGAAAAATATTTGAATCAGAAGTGCAAAGTTTGAAATTTTTTTGATGAGTTTTGATATTTTTAATAAAATGCACAAAATAAATGAAAAGAAAAGAAAATAAATGTGAATAAAAAGAAAGTCAGCGCATATTGTGGTTCACATTCAAACTGGGGAGGGAGGGAAAGACTGCGCGCCAGATCCTATGGCTCAGATTCAAACTGGCTAAACTTAATTAATTAATTTAATTAATACGAATTAAACCCTAAATGAACTAATCCTGGCCACTCATTCTAAATCAATCCTAATCCAAAGGCCCAGAATGCATCTGGCAAACTAAACCCTAAATTAGCCCTAATCACTTTCAGATGACCGGAACAGTGTTCCGGTCATCTTCTCCGGCAAGACCAAGCTATCAACTTCTTCCCTAGGCCATTTTAGGAGCTCTAAAGCTTTAGATCAAACCCCCAACTCACCCTAAGCACGAATCAACCCTCAAAATTCATTTCTCATTCATCAATATCAAGATTCGAATCAAAACATAAAAATGACAAAACTTTCAGACATCCATGAAATACTCAATACGCAACCATTTTCAAAACCAACAAGTGTAATGTGATCAGTGAAGCATATAAATCATTTCTATAACATAAAAAACAAGTTTTGGAAAATTTGTTCTTGAGGTATACCTGAGATGAAGCTTTTCAGTTTGTCACTTTCTGGACCTCTCTCTTGTGCAAATAGCCTCCACTTGATCCATTGATGATGTTGCAAGGCTTAGAAGTAGTTGATATGAGCTGGTTTGAGAGATTGCATCTCAACTGCACTGAAATCGTGTTTTGTGTTTGTGGGGTTTCAGGTTTGTTTGATGGTTGGGAAATGATCTATGGATGATGGTGAGTTGGTTTATGAAGTTTGTTTGATGTTTTAGTGACTGAGAAGAGAGAATCGAAAGCTTGAAGGTTGAGGGAGATTTTGTGAAACTTTGTGTGTGAGATGATTCAGGCTTGTATGTCTTGTGTTATGGCTAGCTTTTGGTCCACATAACATGTCTCTATTGGCCAGAGAGTTGTTGTGGCTGCAGCTGATTGGTATGGGTCCAATTGCAAAAAGTCAACAACTTGTGTACTTGAGGTATGGGCTTGTGCAACAGTTGTTTTATGGCATGTATTGGTTCAGCTTGGTTCAAGGATAGCCATGGGATTAAAATTATGCAGCTGGATGGCTTAGAGGCATGGCTGCAATAGGTTTTGCAAGTGTTATGCAATTTTCCCCTTTTGTGATTTCTTGTGATGCAAGCCATGAAAGCAAGTGATTCTTTGGGAAATTCTGATCACAATGCAATGTATTATGTTTTTATGATGCTTAGAGATGCATTAGAAGTCACAAAATGACTTGGCAAGTGGTTTTGCAAAAAATCCTCTTTGGTGTGAAAGTGAAAATTATAGGATTTTTGCCAACTTTGCAAGGCCATAACTTGAGTTCCATAATGAATTAGAACATGTTCTTGTACTTTTTAAAAAGGGAATGATCCAATCTACAACTTTCTTGACCAACAATTTTTCATTTGAAGCATTTTTGGTTGAGAAAGAGGAGGTTGAAGAACTTTCCCAAAATGGAAAGTTTCCATTACAAGTCATTTCCATTTTTGGCAACTTTTGGTTTAGCTCAAATTTCTTCAATTTTGTGAACTTCCAAGCACTTAAATGATCAAATAAAGATCATATAACTTCAATTTGATGAAAATACTCCTTTGGTTCCATTGTTGGGGGCCTCAGATGCCCTGATTTTGCTCTGACTTGCTCAAGAAGTTACCCAATGAACAAATGACTTCCACAATGAACTTCTTAATAAAACATGGTACACATGATCCTTATAACATCTTAAGAACATTAGAAACAAGAATGGCCCAAAAATTTGGAGTTATGGCCTCTGAAACCAAAACCCTAGCTCTACTTCCATGCCTTGTCAGTTCTTGTGATTTCTTGACTTCCTTGAACTTTGAAAGACATAATATGATGATTTAATACACATGGACCCTCTTGGAATGCTTGGAGACCTTTGGAGTGGCTCAGATGGATCCTTGGATTGCTCAGATCACAAACCCTAGATGTAGATGAACTTGAACTATGCAGATGAAATATGAGATGGTATGCTTATACTAATGCAATCATGGAAGATCACAAGCCAATGATGTGAAATGAGTGAGGGCAAATTTGGGGTGTTTACAGTAGGCAAATAGTAACCCGCTCTCAAAATCTTCTTAGCCATTGTATGCCCACAAGAATGAGTACCAAAGATCCCATCATGGATGTCTTCCATAATATCTCTTGCTTCCTTCTTATCAATATAACGAAGCAAAGTCGAATCATGATTGTGCTTGTACAAAATTCCATTACTCAGGAAGAACTTGCCAGAAAACCTCCTTAGAAACTTCTTGTCATTGATAGATTCCCCTTCAGGATATTACTGAGCTTCGAGATATCTTTTTACTTCATGGAACCAAGGTTTCTCTTCCACCCTTTCAGTATCAACCTTATAATAGTATGCTAGTTTAGAAAATCGATCAATAATAATTCTGGGAGCTTCATTATCCTAACTGATTTCAAACATTTATGACATGGTGGCTAATGCATCTGCCAATTGATTCACTTCTCGTGGAATATCTCCAAAAGTAATCTCTTCAAAGTATGGAATTAAAGACAACACATGCTCTCTATAAGGAATGAGATTTGAATGTTTCGTGTCCCATTCTCCTTTAGCCTGACTAACTACCAAGGCTGAATCTCCGTACACATTCAAGAATTGGATTTTCATCTCAATGGCAGCCTTGATACCCATAATGCACGCTTCATATTCAGCCATATTATTGGTATAATCAAAACAAAGTCTAGCAGTAAAGGATGTATAGAAACCTTCGGGCGAGACAATCACAACACCATAGTCCATCAGGATCCCTGTTCAGTTCCTTCATATTGTCTAGGTTCTTTAGTAATAAGCATAAACTGATAGTCATCTACTACTTGATGATCCAAATGATCAGCTACCACACTTCCTTTAATTGCTTTCTGAGTAGTGTACTGTATGTCATATTTTTTCAAAATCATTTTCCATCTCGCTATTCGTCCGGAGAGAGCAAGTTTCTCAAATATGTACTTGATAGGATCCATAATTGAAATAAATAAAGTAGTATGAGTCAACATATATTGTCTTAGTCGGCGAGCAACCCAAGCCAAAGCGTAACAAGTTTTCTCGAGCAGTGAGTATCTTGTTTCACAGTTGGTAAACTTTTTGCTAAGGTAGTATATTGCTTGCTCTTTTCGACCAAACTCATCATGTTTCCCCAAGACACACCCCATTGAGTTGTCCAATATTGTTAGGTACATAATCAAGGGCCTTCCTTCAACCGGTGGCATCAATATTGGAGGTTCCTGGAGGTATTTCTTGATCTCATCAAAAGCTACCTGACATTTGTCGTTCCATTCCATTACTTGATCTTTCTTCAATAGCTTGAAGATTGGCTCACAAGTAGAAGTTAATTGGAAAATAAATCTCGCATATAGTTCAATTGTCCTAAGAAACCTCTGACTTCTTTCTCAGTACGGGGAGTAGGCGTATCTTGTATAACCTTTACCTTTGCAGGGTCAACTTCAATACCTTTACCACTGACAACGAAACCCAACAGTTTACCAGATCTAACTCCAAAGGTACATTTGTTCGGATTTAATCTCAGCTTGTACTTCTTCAACCTCTCAAACAACTTGTGCAGATGATCAAGATGTTCTTCTTCAGTTTGAGATCTGGCTATCATATCATCAACATATACCTCTATCTCATGGTGAATCATATCATGGAACAAAGCTACCATAACACGCTGATATGTTTCCCCAACATTCTTCAAACCAAATGGCATTACCTTATAACAGAAGGTGCCCCACTGTGTGACAAACGTAGTCTTCTCCATATCTTCAGGTGCCATCTTAATCTGATTGTAACCAGAGAAACCATCCATAAAAGAGAATACCTTATGTTGAGCAGTGTTGTCTACCAGAACATCAATATATGGAAGCGGAAAATCATCTTTGGGGTTGGCTATGTTCAAATCCCTATAATCTACACACATGTGTACTTTACCATCTTTCTTAGGAACCGACACCACATTTGCAACCCATTGAGGATAGGAAGTGACAGCTAGGAACCCTGCATCAAATTGTTTCATCACTTCTGCTTTAATCTTTTCTGACATTTCAGGCCGCATACGACGAACTTTCTGCTTTATTGGGCGACAATCTTCCTTCATTGGCAAACGGTGAACCACAATATCAGTATCAAGTCCCGACATGTCTTCATAAGACCAAGCAAAGATTTCCACATAGTCATGTAACATCTGAATCAATTTGTTCTTAACACTGTCTTCTAATTCAGCTCCTATCTTGGCCTCTTTCCTGTCTTTCTCAGTTCCTAGATTCACAACTTCAATTGGTTCTTCATGCGGCTTTATAACTTTCTCTTCTTGCTGTAGCAACCTAGAAAGCTCTACAGGCACTTCACAATCTTCCTCATTTCCATCCTCGACTTGATAGATCGGATTCTCGAAGTTATAATTGGCAATAGCAAAACTGTTATCAACAGGATCCAGAGTGGATGAGGATCTTCATTTTAGTGACGTGGGTGTGTGTAAGAATACATAGCTTTTGATAAAGGGAAAATAAAAGAAAAACAAAGAGTGCAATATTTACGAAAGCAAAAACGTCCATTGATTTTATTGAATGAAAATATGCAAATGAAATGACATCCCTAACACGCATACCATTGTGCCCCGAGTGTCGCTCCCATCAAATGAAGCCGGGTCAAATGGGGTACAGATGCGAACGGTCGGCGAAAAGAGATGCGAGAACACACAGGAGTGAACTCACGGGGAATGAAAAGAGTCGCCAGCTAGGCATTTTTATCCCGGAGGAAAGGCAATGCTGCATAGACCTAGAAAAGATATGGATAAGACGGTTGCGAACCAGAGAGACTGAGAAAGGGGGTTGGTTACAACCTGGGAAGGTATTAGCACCCAGATTGTCCGCCGTACTCGACGGGATCCACGCTTAAAAGATTTATGTTTTAAAAGGGTAGTGTCAGTGCAATTTGTGTATCAAAGAGCTGGAAAAGGATGTACAGGTGTCAGTGTAAAAGGAATGTGAAGTGTAATATATACAGTGTCAGTGTGAGAACAAGAATGAAGTGCTCAAGAATATGAGGCTAAGAGAATAAAGCTGGAAAGAGGGGGGATATACAGAGACTTTTGTTCGATAACTGTTAAGTTATGCCTACGTATCCTCTCGTGCAATGAGGAAGTCAGAACACCGTAGTTCGACCCAAAGAGACTGAAAGGTGAATTGACTTGTGAACTGCTTACTTGCCTATGCTCAAGTGTATGACCTGTCTGGCTCAGGTGCAAACTGTCTTGCATTAGACGGAAGAAACGAGTTCTCGTTTGAAGGTGATGAGAAAAGAATCTCGAAGGAGACGATTATTGTTTGTTTTTGAGTTTTCAATCTTTTATTGTTTTTGGAAATTTGTCATAAGTTAATGAGCCTAAGCCTAAACCAATGGGTTAATAAACTCATCACATCTTCCCTCTGATTAGGGGTAATGAGAATACCTTAAGTGTGAAGTCAGCTTCTCACACTTAAACACCTTTGATGCAGGATTAAGATCATTAACCTACTTGTGATTATTTAGATGTTTTTGTGGTTTTTGTTTAGTGTTAAGTAATGAGATTAAGCCATAATCAGGGATTAAACAGACTCATTACACTATCCTAATAGAAGGATAATAGATGAGAATGTTTAAGCTGAGGAAAGCTCCTCAACTTAATCCATGATTAGGGATTAAACTCATGACAAAACAAAGCCTTTATTAAGTGGATTTTATTTAATGATATGATGAAGAAATGATCTTTATGATTTGTAAGACAACTTGAGGAGGACTTGCCCATTAACACTAGGGTTAGTCCTTCTTAACCAATTAAGGAAGAATTAGAACCCTAATGCAAGGCCCAAGTTACAAGCTTGATGTCTTAGTGATTATTAGATGGATTGATTAGAGGAGTTAAACACATTAAGGGTTTAACACTTAGGATTAAAGTTATACACTCCATCCTAATAGAAGGATGCAGGCATAAGCTTAATCACAAAGCCTTAAAGCCTTTAGGGTTTAGTCCCCGATTATGAGATGAGAAGAGAAGACTCAAAGAGACACAAAGGTAAAAGCTAAGTGGGGGAACTAATCAACCCTAAGTATTATCATGCTTGGAAGCCCTAGGGTTTGTGAGGTTCAAGAGAACGATCTTCAAAGGACCACCAAGGAGAGAAGCAGATAAAAAGATCAATAGGCAAAGAGAAGCAAAACGACTTGCTTCACTTAAGAAGACAAGTTGCTTGGAGAAAGAAGGTATAATAAACAGGGAGGAGCAAACTCACTCTAATACACATACAAAAAATGCAACAATGATGCACAAAGGAGATGAAAAGAAAATGCGAGAAGTGAAGGCAAATTCACTTCTCGGATTACTTACCACCTGAAAAGTTAGCACGAAAGAAATAAATGAAGTGAAAGTGAAATTAATACTAGGATGCAAGCCGAAATCAGAAACATGTTCATGATGCAAGGAGAGTTACAAGATGATATGAATGATCGTACAAGTGAAAACGAACAAAAGATAACTAACTAAATTAACATGAGATTAATTAATGGAAAGGATTAACAAATTGACTAAAATAACTTCATCTTATATAACTACCTAATAAAAATGCTTTCTCTTTTTTTTTTTATATATTTTTTTTATAAAGTTAGAATTCTAAAGAAAATAAATTTACTATATATTTTTTTTTGAGAAAATTAAAGAAGAAAAAACAAAAAAAACAAACTAGATTAAACTTTAATTAAAAAAAAACTAAGAACTTATTAACCCAAAGGAACTAATTAGGATACCTAAAATCTCATTTAATAAATGGAAACTTTAAACAAAATAAAACCAATAGAAAACAAACACCAAACATTCAGGACCAACAAAACTGGCCTATAGGGCGCATGCCAAGGCCCAGGACCCGCGGGTCAAAACCGACCCGGCTCTAATACATAGTGAGAGAGGGATATGGATCCTGAGGAAACGAAAACAGCTTAAACAATTCACCAGCAACCATCGGTAAACGCAAAAAAACCTAAGGGAACATCAACTATCATCAGCATCGTAACAGCAGAAAATCAAGACAATCGCCATGTCAAACGACGGATTTGCTTCGAGTAAAAACCAAGCTCAACATGTATCAACCAGAGAAGCTCAAACGAAAATGAAGAAGAAAGAACCAAATTTATGGGATACTTGTTCTTCTTCCGCAAGCAAGTCAACGCTTGCCAACACCACTATCAGTTATTGAAGCAGAACAAAAATCCTAGCCCCGATTCAAGCCCTAACCCCCATTTCAAAAGGAATAAAAGTTACCCTAGATGAATACCCAGAAGCGGTTGAACGAGTATGAAGAATACTACCTCAATTCTATTCGTGTCGGCTTTAAGGTGAGATTCCTTCTTCTCAACTGCGATTTCCCTCTTCTACTCCTTCTTTCGTTCTGTGTCCTGCTATGGTGGATGATTGTAGTTGCGTTGCTATATTGCTTGTGGCTGTGTATCCTTTTCTTTGTTTTGTTTGATTTCTGTTTCCCTTCTAATAGAAAGTATTTTTAGGGTTTCTCCTTTTGTGTGTTTTTTGATGCGGCTATGAATGATCAGATATCATGTCCATGAATTCGTCCTGGTTTTTATAGTGAGAATTAGGGTTTCAAAAATTTAGGTTTAACTGAAGCAATTTTCATTCTGGCTATGTTTTCTTCTTCTTTTTCGTAACAGAACTTGTTCTTTCCTATTTTGTGAAACTTTGACCCTGCAATCCTGCTGATGCTTCTGCTCTGGTTTTTTTGTCTGTTTATGCCTCTTTGTTGATCTTGACTTTGAAATGAACTGAGATAGTTGGCTTTGGATTGGATTAGTTTCTCCCTTTTTACTGTTGTAAACTTATTTTCACTGCTTGTTACTATGCTAACCATTGTGGCAATTTCAAATTTTGCAGGGTCAGATTGTGAGAACCATTGCCGCCAATCCTTTGCACGCTTAAGCTAAGTTCATCTAACTCATCATCCTGTTGCCTTATAAGAAGCATCTATCTATCGGATTCTGATTCTATGAAATCATCTTTGTCATTGGCAGCATTATGATTGGATGTATGAGTTTGGTAGGAATCTGTTAGCCTCATTAGTTCTCGGTGCATCCCGTTAATGCTTGTTGTGCTTGAGCTCTTTCCAGCATCCATTGTTTTCTTCATTGTGACAACCTGAGTACGGGCACTGCTTGTTATGGATCGGAGAGGAGAGAAATGGAAATGTCGTGGACACTGAGACACTGATGTTGTGCTTTCTCAACTCTCTTTTCTTCTTTTTTTTTATTGTTTCTATGACTTGTTTTCATTCTTGATCAGGTGTCCTGTGATGACGTGCGGTACGGCTATTGTTGTGAAACTGAATGGAGGAGCTGGATGTTTGTACGCAAGTTGGGAAAGGCTATGGCCAGCCGTGTTTGTTGGCTGATGATGCGCAAGGCTTGTTGGGAGTTATGTTGGGAGAAGAAATAGAACAAGACTTGAAGGGCAAGTAACTTATAATCCCTTGCTTTGTATTTGCTTAACTTTCTTCTGAATACTCATCCTTGGTATGAATCAATGTAACATCATTCAAACATTGCTTTGACATTCTTGCAATTTGGCCTTGTGATTTTGTTCAGCTCTAATCATGTTTCTCTTGGAAACCAGGTTTGTTGCAGCCTTTGCACCCTTCATTTTGGATGATCTGAACACGGAGTTTGGCACTCTCAAGCTTGTGGTGAGGGAAAAATCATGGCTACATATCCTTTGAAGGTAACGCGTCTGCGCCTCTCTAGACTCAAAGAAAAAACATGCAGTTTGATAGGTACCATCATAAGCTTCATCTATGACTTCCTCTATTGCAACATACTTCAGAATTGCTTGCTGAGTTTTCTCGTGCTTTGACATAGTCTGCATTCTCATAATAGCACGAATTTGGACTCCTCATTTTCAAATATTGTTGGCTGGTGTTTAAATGAATATTCCCTTTTCTGTTTTTGTTTTCAGGACGATAACTCGAGGTAGTGGCCCTAAAAGACTCGGCCTGGAGCTTTGGAGATGTCCCCAGCAGCATTTCCAAATGCCCACACTGCCTGTTCACGGACATCGTCACTAAGGAGCTTCACAAAAAATTGGGACAGCGTTATGGTCGGCTACCACTTTGGTATATTCAGACGTTCCAGAAGCTATATTTGTCAAATCCCAAGCTGCCTCGAACTGCAATTGTGGGAAATTTTCTCTCATCAGAAACTTAGCAAAACGAGAAACAACGCCCGTCTGAGTAACCTCCTCTATCGGTGGAATGCGTTTAATAGAAAGCGGCTTTTGAAACTGAGTGGTGCCTCAAGCTGCAAATTAATATCATCACTCCAACCATCAGTAACCATGGGACTTTGCGCTTTTCTCTTTTTTTTTGAAATTTCCCTTGGGACTTTGTACTAGAGTGCATTATTTGAAACATTCTCAATGCTTCAATTTCAACAATCATGCATGTCAGGGCCTGCATTATCTTTGGATTTCAAGCACACATAAGTGCTTCTTGAATTATTAGCGTGAATGATCTTGTAATGACTTTGAGAAATTCAAACATTTTGTGTAAATTTGACCTCTGTATTCAGTCTCCATTCACCTTGGTATAGTGTAGTCATGCCAACCAAATAGATTAAACTTTTCCTGTTTGTCTTTGGTTTTCCTTTCCGTTTATTTTGACAATGCACCGATCAGGATCTCAATATCTTGCAAAACTTGGAAAATATCAACACAAACATGCTTGAGAATAATGCGCCTTAACTAACACATAGCAACATAAAATGGATCATGACTCCAAACAAATGTGCATCCAAATCCAACTTAATCCAAATCCACCATACTCCTAATCACACATAACACCACGAAAGGCCCATGAAATGCCGTTTGAATCCGAGTCCAATACGATACCATGAAATTCCTTTCCTCCTTTCCCCTTTTGAAATCAAAGAATCAATTCCAACAAACCATCCTCCTCAGGTTCGAAATAAATGAATCAAAGAAAACATACTTGTCATTTTCCTTAACAAAAATGCAATAAGTTAACCCACGGCCCATCAAATTAAATATTCAAAAACTCAAAACCACTTTGAAATTTTAGTGACGCCTAAACATCAACGAGACTCCAATTGATTGGAATGTTTCGCGGGAAACGTATTTGTAAGGTCTTTGATGAGTAAGAATAACTGGTGTGGCTCAGGCCTATGGATCAGATCTTGGGGAATTGCAACAAGTAGAGGCATAGCCACATGGGTTTTTGCAAATTGGTACAAACCTGGCCCCTTTGTGACCTCTCGAATCATAAGTCGTGAAACTTGGAGATTCTTTGTGGCATTCAGGATTTAAGGCCATGGTCCATGCTTGCGTGATGATTGGAAGTCGCATTGAGGTCACACAAAGGCTTGCCATGAGAATTTGCAAGTTCTCCAATTCAAGGCAATTTTGCAAAGTGGCTCGAAATTCTTCAGTCTTGTGAACTTCTGGCACCCTCTATGATCAAATAAAGATCATACGCAATCAAAATGACGAAAAACACCCCTTGGTCGGGTCATTGGGAGCCTCAGATACCCTGATTCTGTACTGACTTGTTCAAGAAGTCATCTCTTGATTAGATGCCTTCCCCATGGAATTTCTTCATGAAACTTGATATGCATGATCCTCATAACCTGGCTCTGTTTCCATGCCATTTTCAGTTCTTGTGATTCTTTGACATTTTTGACTTTGAGGGGATATAATATGATGCTTGAACATACATGGACCCCTTTGAAGTGATTGATGACCTTTGGAGTAGCTCAAGAAGCTCTTGGATCGCCCAGATCACAAACCCTAGACGCAGATGACTTTGAATCTATGCAATAAATCAAAAATGTAATATGAGATGGTATGATTAAGTTTATGCATATGGGGAGATCACAAGCCATGGTGTGAATGGGTGAGGGCAAATTTGGGGTGTTTACAGCTGCCCCTATTCAAACATGAGTTAGTTGTGCAGGATGTAAGCAACGGCTTAACAGGCAAACAAGATAACTTGTGGTTGAATACCAAAGACAGTCCAAAATTTGCACTCACAGAATGAAGAAGAAAAGGGATATAGATTGTAAAAGGAAAATAAAGTATATTGTAAAGTGTGGGCGACGGAGGACGGCCGTCGAGCAGAGGACGACTGCTGGGCAAAGAGCAATGACGGGGACGGCCGACATGCTGGGGATAAAGGGTTTATGATGGGGACAGCCATCAGGTAAAGTATAAGATTCTCTGGGGATCAATGAAAAATGACGGGGACGGCCATCAAGTTCATAAAGTAAAGTAACCAACGATGGGGATGGCCATCGGGCTAAACTGATGAAGGACGATCATCAGGAGAAGGAAAAGGGACCACGACGGGGACGACCATCGGGTTAAAGAATAAATGAAATAAACAGATGATGAGGTACGGTCATCAAAGGTGAAGGACGATCATCTAGCAGGGGACGGCTGCTCTGTTGGGTTAAGATGAGGAACGGTCATCTAAGGTGGAGGACGACCACCTGGCAGGGTACGGCTGCCGAAAATATCGCGACATAGGACGAATGCCGGATAAAAGGTCAACGATGGGGACGACCATCGGATGAGCATGATGGAGGACGACCATCAAGAGGTGAAGGACGATCACCTAGCAGGGGACGGCTGCTCTCAAGGTTCATCATGACATAGGACGAATGTCAGATAACCAGAATCAACAATGGGGACGGCCATTGGATAAAATGATGAAGGACGATCATCAAAAAGGTGAAGGACGATCACCTAGCAGGGGACGGCTGCTAAAAATCACGACACAGGACGAATGTCGGATAAAGGTCAACGATGGGGACGGCCATCGGATGAGCATGATGAAGGACGATCATCAAGAGGTGGAGGACGACCACCTAGCAGGGGACGGCTGCTCTCAGGGTTTATCATGACGTAGGACGAATGTCAGATAACAAAGAAAATTTGCTTTGCTGGCTATCTACTGGGGAGTAGCAAACATGGACGAGTGTTTATATCCAGGAAAAATAAAAGGTATAAGTGTTTTGACCCTGTGTATAGATTAAAGATGCGGACGAGCATCCCTAAGACTACGATACGGACGAGTATCGGGTAGAAACAAATACTGACACGTGTTCAGAGATGATGATACGAACGAGTATCAACTGGTTAACAAGGAACATGGCTTATGGTAATGCAATATGTTTGATTTTTTGCCGTAATGCTCCGTGTTAGACGGAATGCTACGCTTTGTGGGGAAAATATGATGCGAATGCTATGATTATGCAAAGATAACGGTCCGGGATTCGGATCCCGTTGCTGTGAAGATCTCCGGTTGATCTGTTTGAAATGGACATCCCAGCTGGGGATGAGATCATTGGTAGACCTGACAAGATGCGTCTGCTTGGAGGAATAGATCACTGATAGACCCATTCTTGGTAATGAGGGACCCAGCTGGGGTTTGTAGAAGCTTTTTTTCACTCTGTTGTGATTCCCTCATGCGTTGCTCTTCTGGATAGAGGCTGAAACTCTGTGGGGAGATGGTTCCCTGACTTTTGTACTTAGCTGAGGAGGAATAATGATCGGCACCTCGGCTGGGGAAGTAGCAAGTGGCACCTCAGCTGGGGAGAAAGCACTTTGAGTGTTAAGACTGAGCGAGTACTGATTTTCCAGCTTGCTGGGATGAAGCTTACATGCCCCATGCTGTGCTTTTGAATACCTGCAATCCTGAAAAGGCAGAGAAATGCACAAGTAATCCCGAGGTATCCCTTACTGGATTCCTCCGTAAGAGTTTAGACACTCCCGGGAGTAAATATATTTCCTGCAAGCACGTATTCTTTAGAAGAGAATCATCTGTATTTATGCAATCAGTATCTTATCAGACATTTTGCAAATGAAAATAAAATGTACGAGACGTGACTGAAAATATGATTTTATTAATTCATGTGCCCTGAATTGGCAAGATACAGTCAAAGAAACATATCTCCTAAAATGAGGAGATTGTTATAAATTGAGAAACAAAAAGGTGCTGGCAACGTTGACGACGCTTCGAGGAGCTTCCCCTTCGCTATGACTCGTATGACTTTCGACGTTCCTCTCGTCTTGCTTTCTGAAGAAGGCTGATTCTGACAGAAGCTTGATCCTTTCGAAGCTTACCAAGTTGCGGGTGATACAGACGAATTCAGAATGCAATTGTTCGCTTATTCCCTTATTTTGCATGGATCGCCCTTTCGGGTTTTCAATCCATCGGGATACCCATTTTTGCCTGAGTTGTCCAATGCGGCTTTTCAACTCAGTGGGTGTACATTTTTTGTTTATTTCCCTTATTTTTGCCCGAGTCTTTTATTCTGTTTTTGACTCGCCGGGATGCCCTATTTTTGCCTGGACTTACATTCTGTTTTTATGTCCAGCGGGTCATTTTTATGCAAAGTATTTTTTAACTGCATCTGAATTCACAAGGGACGGGAAATCTTCACCATCCATGGTACTGAGCATGAGTGCTCCACCGGAGAAAACTTTCTTTACTACGAATGGTCCTTCATAGTTCGGAGTCCACTTGCCCCTGTGGTCTGTATGCGGAGGGAGGATTCTTTTCAGCACAAGATATCCTACTCGGTACTCTCGGTGCCTAACTTTCTGATCGAAGGCTTTCTTCATTCTTTTCTGATACAGCTGCCCATCACAGATTGCAGCCAATCTCTTCTCTTCAATCAGACTCAGTTGTTCGTATCGGGATCGGACCCATTCTGCTTCGTTCAGCTTAACATCCATTAATATCCGTAGGGAGGATAATTCAACTTCAACTGGTAGGACTGCTTCCATACCATACACAAGCTGATACGGTGTTGCCCCAGTGGATGTTCTGATTGACATACGGTACCCATGCAAGGCAAACGGCAGCATTTCATACCAGTCTTTGTATGTGACCACCATCTTCTGCACAATCTTCTTGATATTCTTATTAGTTGCCTCAACAGCGCCATTCATCTTTGGCCTGTAAGGAGAAGAATTGTGGTGTTGGATCTTGAAGTCCCGGCATAGCTCTGTCATCATTTTGTTGTTTAAGTTGGAACCATTGTCAGTAATGATTCGCTCGGGAACTCCGTATCGACAGATGATATCTCTCTTCAAAAATCGGGCTACCACCTGCCTTGTAACATTTGCATAAGAAACTGCTTCAACCCATTTGGTGAAATAGTCAATGGCAACCAAGATGAATCTGTGGCCATTCGAAGCAGTCAGTTCAATCTTGCCAATCATGTCAATGCCCCACATAGCAAAGGGCCAGGGTGAAGACATCACATTCAAAGGATTGGGAGGCACATGCACCTTATCCGCATAAATCTGGCATTTATGGCATTTTCTGGCATAGGCACAACAGTCAGCGTCCATTGTGATCCAGTAATAACCCGATCTCAGCAATTTCTTGGCCATTGCATGTCCTCCTGCATGGGTACCAAAGGATCCTTCGTGCACTTCATGCATTAGCAAATCTGCTTCTGTTCTATCAACGCATCTGAGGAGTACCATATCAAAGTTTCTCTTGTACAAGGAACCATCAGTGTTCAGAAAGAAACTACCAGCAAGCCTTCTTAGTGTCTTCTTATCATTGGAAGATGCCCCAGGTGGGTATGTTTGATCCTCCAAGAAGCACTTAATGTCATGGAACCAAGGCTTATCATCTTTGACAACCTCTGCTGCGAACACATATGTTGGTCTGTTGAGTCTGGACACTGAGATCTGAGGTACAAAGTTGGCAGCTTGAACTTTGATCATGGATGAAATGGTAGCCAGAGCATCTGCAAACTGATTCTCGTCCCGAGGGATATACTCAAGCTTGACTGTTGTAAAGAAAGTCAATAACCTCCTTGTATAATCCATGTAAGGTATTAGATGATCTTGGTGTGTGTACCATTTTCCGTTGGTTTGATTAACTACCAGAGTTGAATCTCCGAATACAGTCAATGTCTTGATCCTGAGGTCAATGGCTTCCTCAAGACCCATAATGCAAGGTTCGTATTCAGCTTCGTTGTTAGTGCAGTTAAAGGTAAGCTTTGCCGAGAAAGGCATGTGAACTCCTTTGGGTGTAATGAGTACTGCACCAACACCACGACTATTCATATTAACAGCCCCGTCAAACATCATAGTCCATTCTTCTTCCGGGTCGGGCCCTTCAGTGTGAACAGGCTCTTCATGATCTTTTGCTTTTATGAACATGATGTCTTCATTAGGGAAGTCAAATCTCATAGGCTGGTAATCATCAATAGGTTGCTCAGCAAGATATTCAGACAATACACTGCCCTTGATGGCTTTCTGAGATGTGTACTGGATGTCATATTCCGTGAGGATCATTTGCCATCTCGCAACCCGTCCGGTAAGTGCTGGCTTCTCAAATATGTACTTGACTGGGTCCATCTTTGAGATCAATAAGGTAGTGTGGGTCAACATATACTGCCTTAGTCGGCGAGCAGCCCACGCTAAAGCACAGCAAGTTTTCTCGAGCAGTGAATAACGTTGTTCACAGTCGGTAAACTTTTTGCTTAGGTAGTATATTGCATACTCTTTTCGACCAGACTCGTCATGATGGCCCAACACACACCCCATCGACTCTTCTAATACTGTCAAGTACATGATTAGAGGTCTTCCTTCAACTGGAGGCATAAGAATTGGAGGCTCTTGTAAGTATTCCTTGATCTTGTCAAAAGCCTTCTGGCAATCTTCATTCCACCTGACCGTTTGTTCTTTTCTTAACAGCTTGAACAAGGGTTCACAAGTTGCTGTGAGGTGAGATATGAACCGTGAAATGTAATTCAATCGTCCCAAGAACCCTCGAACTTCTTTTTTCAGACTTTGGTGCAGGCATTTCTTGAATAGCTTTGACTTTATCAAGGTCAACTTCAATCCCTTTCTCGCTTACAATAAATCCCAGCAGCTTACCGGATCGCACCCCGAATGTACACTTGTTGGGGTTCAACTTCAGTTGGTACTTCCTCAGACGCTTGAATAGCTTCAGCAGATTCACCAAGTGGTCTTCTTCAGTGAGGGACTTGGCAATCATGTCATCCACATAACATTAGATTTCTTTATGGATCATATCGTGGAATAATGTTACCATAGCCCGTTGATATGTTGCACCAACATTCTTCAATCCAAATGGCATCACCTTGTAACAGAACGTGCCCCAGGGTGTGATGAAAGTTGTCTTCTCCATGTCTTCAGGTGACATCTTGATCTGATTGTATCCTGAAAATCCATCCATGAAGGAGAATATCGAGAACTGAGCCGTATTATCAACCAATACATCAATATGAGGTAATGGGAAGTCATCTTTCGGGCTGGCTCTGTTCAGATCCCGGTAGTCAACACACATTCTTACTTTGTCGTCTTTCTTAGGCACAAGTACTATATTAGCAACCCACGGTGGATAGCTAGTCACAGCAAGGAACCCGGCGTCCCACTGCTTTTGTACCTCTTCTTTGATCTTCATTGCCATGTCGGGGCGAGTACGGCGCAGTTTCTGTTTAACCGGCGGGCATTCTTCTCTTAAAGGCAGCTTGTGCATGACGATATCGGTGTCCAACCCTGGCATATCTTGGTAAGACCAAGCAAACACATTCACATATTCTTGAAGCAGGTCAATCAGTTGTTTCTTTACCGAGTCTTGTAGGCAGGCCCCGATCTTAACCTCTTTCACGTCTCCTTCTGAACCAAGATTAATAGTTTCGACCTCCTCCTGATGAGGAGTGATAACCTTCTCCTCTTGTCTCAACAACCTGGCTAGCTCTTCAGGAAGCTCATACTCTTCTTCAACCCCTTCATTAGCTTGATTGATTGGATTGTCAAAGTCATACGAAGTCATAGCCGTGCTGTTGTCGGTGCGGTCTGGAAGGCACTCTCTGCAAGGGTTCAGTTTGTTCATTTTAGTGATTGATTTTAATCTTGTTTAAAAAAAGTGAAATGAACTAACATTTTGAAAACATTGCCATTTATTTTTGTACAAAAAGAAAAATGGAAAAACAGTGAGCGGAAAAGAAAAAAGACTCATTTGCAAAAGATGTCTGATATTTCATTGATTAATCTTGTTGCACAAAATTACAGATGGCCCGATTACAAAATGAGTCTTGTCATCTTGGGCAATATGCAAGACTTGATGCATGCTTAAAAATACAGGAAATAATAATTACTCTGCAGGAGTAACTCTTATAATTTTCTGGGAAGACCAGTTTGAGATACTGCTCCCCGGGATCTTTGGACGTATCCAACTCTCCAGGTTGCGGTCGCCTTCATCCTCGTCTTCCAAGTTGTTCACTGCATCGGGGGAGAGAATCCCCCCACTGACAAAATTGGGCTCCTTAGCAGCCTCTGCTTGATCTTGTTGAGTTGGTTTGTAACCCAACCCAAATCTATCCTCTTTCTTCTCTACGGGCAGCAACTTGCCCCAGCCTTGGACAGTCCCTTCTTCTACAACCTTCCGGGCTTGTTGGTAAGATGTCATTGAGGTTCCAGGTACAGCGGATGCTTCATTTATGTTTAAGGCCTCAAACCCTTGACTCATAGCTTCGTGGATCTCCCCATCCATCTCAATGTATTTGTATGTAGCCAGATGGCTAACAAAAATATCTTCCTCTCCACAAATAGTAACGACTTGGCCCTCCCACTCGAATTTTAACTTCTGGTGAAGGGTAGACATAACTGCGCCAACGGCGTGAATCCAAGGTCTACCCAACAAACAGCTGTAGGCCGGCTGAATGTCCATCACGTTGAAGGTCGTTTTGAAAGTTTGTGGGCCAATCATTACGGGAAACTCAATTTCTCCCAGAACCGATCTCTTAGAACCGTCAAAGGCTCTTACTACCAAGTTGCTGGGACGCAATGCCAATCCTTCATACTCCAGCTTTACAAGGGCTTTTTTAGGTAAGACATTGAGGGATGACCCTGTGTCTACCAATACATGGGAAAGAACTGCACCCTTACACTCCATGGTAATGTGCAAAGCCTTGTTGTGACTGCGGCCTTCCGTAGTCAAATCAGCGTTGGTAAATCCTAGTCCGTGACTAGCGTTAACATTTCCAACCACAGCTTCCAACTGATTGACTGTAATCTCCTCTGGCACATAAGCTGCGTGCAAGACTTTTAGTAGTGCATTCCGGTGAGCCTCGGAGCACATTAACAATGATAAAATGGAGATCTTGGAAGGTGTCTGGTGAAGCTGGTCTACTATCTTGTAATCACTTTTCTTGATGATTCTCATGAATTCATCAACCTCTTGATCAAAAGGTGTTTTCAAAGCTTCTCTAGCAACCTGTTCTTCTTGCACCATGCTCTTCCCTTTTGCCTTGGCAGCAGCTTCTGCTTCGGCATTGGGTCTTGAAATTTGCGGGGCAAAGAGACGTCCGCTTTGAGTTAAGCCTCCGCCTCCCCCCACATTGTCTATTTGTGGTGAAGAAGTTGATGATTCAAGAGTGATTTTCTGTCCTTCGCAGTATAGATCAGAGCCGTAATGCCAAGGGATGGCATTACTGCTTTCATAAGGCACTGGCCCAGGCACTGTGATAGTGACCGGACTGATAGCAGCTGCAGAAGGGACCATGATAGTATGTGGATCATAGTATATTGTAACCGGTGCTCTGACAGGAGTGGCACTTTGTGAGTTGTAGGCAGAATCGTTGGCAGGATCATAATAAATTGTAACTGTTGAGACGCTTTCATGGATGGGTGTTGCGGTTGTAGGAGATACTGAATGAAGGGGTGCTGAAGTTGTAGAAGGGATATTTGTTGTCATTTGGTCCGTTGAAGTAACAGATGAAGCATTTGTTGATGAAACTGAAGAGTTGTTTGGAACAATTGTTGTTGCAGTTGTAGGAGACTCGGGAGTTGTTGCTAAGGAGATTGCTGGATTGGTAGGTATTGATGTTGTGATTTGAAGCAGGCCACTCTGGATGAGACCATCTATGCCATCTCTAAAGTTATCACACCCATTCACTGAAATGTTGCAATAAGCACATCCTAGCTCACATCCCGGGAACATTTGGCATTCAAGGAGTTGAGCTTTAATCTCTACCAAGGGCGTCCGAATCTGACCCACACTGGTTATCAAGTAAAACGGCTTATCTTCTTCAATAGCATTGATTCTCGGTCCTCCGTGGTTTGGCATAGGATTTTTGTTAACATTTGGTGGTGGTGCAAAGTTTAGAGCTTTGGAATCCACTAGATCCTGTACTTTCATGTGCAAAGCTCTGCACTTCTCCGTACTGTGGCCAGGTGCATTTGAGTGAAAAGCACATCTGGCGCTGGCGTCGTAATTTCTGGGCAGACTGGCAGGATCTGGAGGTGCCAATGTCCTTAGCTCAACCAGGTTGAGTTTCAGGAGTTGTGGCAATAATGTTGCATAAGGCATAGGGATCGGATCAATCACCCTATTGGCCTGAGATGGTCTCTGTTGATATGGTCTTTGCTAATTATTGTTACTGGTGTTGTTGTTGTTATAATTTCTCTGAGGTGGATATTGAGCTTGTTGCTGGTAGTGGGGTTGTTGCTGTGGTTGGTACGCTGGTTGTGGATGAATCGGAGCAGGAATGGTGACTGCTGCCACAGACCTATGAACATACTGGGGTCTGCCCCTGTTGGTATGGATAGCATTAGTCTCACCAGTTCTTCTTGGGCCCACAAAAGGCTTTCTTGGGTTGCTGGACGAGCTAGCACCGTTGTCAGAAATTTTGCCCATCTTTAACAGGCTCTCAATTCTCTCTCCGGCTATAACCACATCAGCGAAGCTGGTAGAAGAAAAGGCAGCTAGCCTGTCAATGTACGTTCCTTGGAGGGTGTTCATAAACATGTCGGCCATCTCCCTCTCCGACATGGGTGGCTGGACAGCAGCAGCCAACTGTCTCCACCTCTGGGCGTACTCCCGGAAGCTTTCTTTGGATGATTGTGACATTCCCATCAGGAGGGTCCTGTTGGGAGCCATATCCAAGTTGTACTGGTATTGTCTAATGAAGGCCTCAGCCAGGTCCTTCCAGCACCTGATAGTTGCTCTAGTCAAATGAGAGTACCATTCCCTTGAAGCTCTTGTCAAGCTATCTTCGAAATAAAACATCCATAGCTTTTCGTCCATGGTATATGCCTTCAGCCTCCCCAGAAAAGATTGCAAGTGGGTCCGTGGACAGGAGGTTCCGTTGTACTTTTCAAAGCACGGAGGTTTAAACTTGTGGGGAATCCTGACCCCGTCCACTAGTCCCATGTCCATAACATCAAAAACCAAGGAGTTTTGAGACTCCAGGGATCTTAATTTCTCAGCAATTTCATCTAGCCTTCTGTCATAGGCCTCATCCCCAACTCCCATCACTGTGAACTGATCTTCTTGGGCGTCTTCTTGGAGTACTCTGCCTGCAGTAGCATTCCCTTGTACATTAGCAGGGATGTTGATTTCTGGATGAAGGTGAGGGCCAAACACAGGTGGTTTGACATGAGGCTGAGCCCTCTCATTGTTGCTTGTTCCTCCAGTCCCTAGATGGGGGTCTTCCTGAGTTTGCCTTTCTACCAAAGCTCTTAATCTTTCTTGGCTATGTGCCAATCCATTCATCACCTCCATAAACTGGGTCATCTGATTTCTCATCTCCAACCTCTCATTGGCCATTTGATTCCTGACCTCTGTAAGATCCTGTTGTACCTGGTCCATCTGTATACCCGGAAGGTTGTTGCGGGTGGGATATCTGTGTGGACGGTTGAGTGGGAATACCCGACGTCGAGCAATAGTTCCTGAGATCACAACAGAGTTAGTAACAAAAACAAAACAAACCTACAAAACAAACAAAGGTTAGCATGCAATGCAGTATGCTTATTTGCTTCCAAGGTATTCGGCTTGGCACTTGGTTTTGACCTTTCCAGACCCTTGAGGGAGATGCTTGTGATGTTGCTTGAAAGAAACTCAGATAGAATAAACTGATACATATATTACAAAAAGTAAATGATACATAGTTGGTTTTTTACAATACATGCCCTCTGAGGGGTCAAAATACAACACAAAAAAGGAAAAGTACAATGAAAATGAAAGCAACAACAAACAAAAGGTCAGACACCAAGACCAAACTCATCCTCCTGAACTTCCTTTAGAAGTGCTTCAGTCACAGGATCAGCTGGACGCTCTGTGAGATTCCTGATAAGGAGATTCCTTGTAGTAACAGCTGCAGTTAGCTTCTTGTGTTGACTCTGGTCCTTTGACCTCTTCACACCAGCTCTAATCTTCAATTCTGAGATCTCTCTCTGGGCTGCTAGCAGGGCTTCCTGTTGCTCCTTTGTACTAGCCTCCAACTGCTCAATCTTGTCCTGAGTCCTCTTATCTTCCAGAGTGCGAGCTTCGGTGATCCTGACCCACCTCGCTTGACTCTCTTTCAGATACAGATCAGTCCTGGCCTTCTGGAACTGAGCCTCCTTGCAGGCATTCTTCAAGATCTGCTCTCCAGCCCTCAACTTCTTAATGTAGTCCTCTGACTTCTCAATCCTAGCTATATGCTCCACCTTTAGCTTTTCCAACCTTTCAATGTCCAGCCGACCATCACTCCTCTCCCAGAGGGTCTTCTGTAGAGCCTGAGACAGGTTCTCATTCCTCTCCTTTAGTTTCTCAAATTCTTCCAGGCTGACAGTGGCTGGAGGTGGTGCTGTGGATGGTCCAGGTGCATCTTCGATGGTGAAGGGCATCCCAGAAATCTGGGCCCTAGTATGAGACCACTCATAATACTGGGTTGAGGCCACATTGTTGCATCTCCCAAGAATGGCCATCCCTTTGGTCTGGATATTGTCCCAAGCCCAGGATGCTTGCCTGACAATAGTTAGATTAGGCTTAATCTCACAATAAAGGGTTTCAGCCAAGTCCTGTGCTCTAGGAGGATGGACCAATGCATAGCCCAATTGTCTTTTGAATAACAGAGGGTTGTAATTGATGCAACCCTTCACTCCTATCAGGGGTACATTGGGGAACTGTCCACAACTAGTAATGATGTCCCTGCCCTTGGTGCTCTGAGTGCACCACCTGATGTCATCTGAGGTCAAAGCATTAAGTCTTCTAGCCCAATTCCTCTGTTGGTGAGGATTCAAGAATGCATCAGTCTTGGGCAAATGTTTGAGCAGCCAGGTATGGAATAGGGGAGCACAGCATCTCACCAATCTTCCTCTTTGCTTTTCATTCCTTTGATGAACAGAGTAGTAGAAATCTCCCAGTAAGGTGGGAACTGGGTTCCTTAGAATGAAAAGATGGATTGCATTCTTGCTAATAAATTTAGGCTCGTCTGCAAAAAGTATAACCCCATATATGTCGAGGGCTAACAAAGCACAGACTGCCTTCCATTCCCCCAAAGAGGCCTTCAGGATGGCCTGAGAAGTCAAGAAATCCAAATGTAGACCAGAGATTCCAGCCTTGGTAGTCATATTCTGTCCAATCAGACAAGGTTCCAGATATAGTGCCTTTGCCACTTCTTCATTACTCGGAAAAGCCTTCTCAGGGTTGAAGGGGACTCCACCCCTGATAGGTACACCAACCAATGATGAATACTCTTCTAACAAAGGCCCCAACTGAAAATCCTGAAAGGTGAAGCACCTCAGAGGGGGATCATAGAACTGCAGGCAAGTATGAATCAGGCTCCTCTGGGAAGGGTCCAAATCCATAACCATATCAAGTATGCCTCCATAATGTTCTCTGAATAGTGGTATATGGTCTGGAGTAATCAAGGCCTGGATCTTCCTGATCTTAGCCAACTCAGGCTCAAAGAAATGATAGGAGATGTTGCTCTTCTTGGGTGCCATGTTGCTGAAGAAAAGTTGAAACTGATGCTGATGATGATGACTGATACTAGAAGGTGGGCCACTGACAGGATGAGACTGGTGATGCAGGTGACTGAAGCGGGTGGCTGATGAACAGGGGTCTATGCTGATGAAGGGGTCAAAACCAAGCCAAAATATGATATGGATACCCTGAAATACAAATAAACACATGTTAAATGATGCAATGATGATGTATGCAAATGATATGCAAGGGTTTGTGACTGAGCTGGATCTGATCAAGTGCTCTGATATAAGTCCATGTATGTTCAAGAAATCCAGATGGAGGTTCATAAGTCCAGTAACCAAGGTGGGGGACTCAAATAAAGAGTCACATGTCCCGGGTAAAAATCACAAGAACTGTTCCAAAATGGAGTACTCTTAATCAAAACACAATAACAGGGTATGCTGAGGTCAAGGGTACCTGCAAACCTGTAAACAGCCCAACCCCCTCACAGGTGATGTTCTAAAACAAGGATCCTCAGACTTGGATCAGTTATGAGAAGTGTAAACACTTCTAACCCGGAGGTACAGTGTTTACAATAACTATAAAAGATCCTCCTCTAATTCACCTCAGTTTCTGAAGGTCAATACTAAAGGTCATCCAGACTTAGCAGGCTTCCCAGATAGCCCTAGCACCACAGGAAATCTGTAGCACAGAGTTCTCAAGAAGAAACCCACATCTGAATCGTGTTTCATATTCCCGCACCAGACCGAAATGGAATGGGAAAGAACATGAACCACTCTAGCCTAGGTGTCACTCAGGTCCCAGGTATAGGACCTCAACTCTCAATAGAACCCCACCCACCAAAGCAAAACCAGATCCATCCAGATATAGTATGACAGTATGATATGTGTAAAGCTATAGAGAAAGCAATAAAACAACTGTACATAAAGCAATAAAATAAATAAACAAGCACAAATAGCACATAACACCCTAGTAAACACAAATCAAACAAGCGCTAGGAGGAACCCACAAAAAGAACCAGAAGCCCTGGTTACAGTATAAGCATCCCCAGCAGAGTCGCCAAGCTGTCGCTCCCATCAAATGAAGCCAGGTCAAATGGGGTACAGACGCGAACGCTCGGCGAAAAGAGATGCGAGAACACACAGGAGTGAACTCACGGGGAATGAAAAGAGTCGCCAGCTAGGCATTTTTATCCCGGAGGAAAGGCAATGTTGCATAGACCTAGAAAAGATATGGATAAGACGGTTGCGAACCAGAGAGACTGAGAAAGGGGGTTGGTTACAACCTGGGAAGGTATTAGCACCCATATTGTCCGCCGTACTCGACGGGATCCACGCTTAAAAGATTTGTGTTTTAAAGGGGTAGTGTCAGTGCAATTTGTGTATCAAAGAGCTGGAAAAGGATGTACAGGTGTCAGTGTAAAAGGAATGTGAAGTGTAATATATACAGTGTCAGTGTGAGAACAAGAATGAAGTGCTCAAGAATATGAGGCTAAGAGAATAAAGCTGGAAAGAGGGGGGATATACAGAGACTTTTGTTCGATAACTGTTAAGTTATGCCTACGTATCCTCTCGTGCAATGAGGAAGTCAGAACACCGTAGTTCGACCCAAAGAGACTGAAAGGTGAATTGACTTGTGAACTGCTTACTTGCCTATGCTCAAGTGTATGACCTGTCTGGCTCAGGTGCAAACTGTCTTGCATTAGACGGAAGAAACGAGTTCTCGTTTGAAGGTGATGAGAAAAGAATCCCGAAGGAGACGATTATTGTTTGTTTTTGAGTTTTCAATCTTTTATTGTTTTTGGAAATTTGTCATAAGTTAATGAGCCTAAGCCTAAACCAATGGGTTAATAAACTCATCACATCTTCCCTCTGATTAGGGGTAATGAGAATACCTTAAGTGTGAAGTCAGCTTCTCACACTTAAACACCTTTGATGCAGGATTAAGATCATTAACCTACTTGTGATTATTTAGATGTTTTTGTGGTTTTTGTTTAGTGTTAAGTAATGAGATTAAGCCATAATCAGGGATTAAACAGACTCATTACACTATCCTAATAGAAGGATAATAGATGAGAATATTTAAGCTGAGGAAAGATCCTCAACTTAATCCATGATTAGGGATTAAACTCATGACAAAACAAAGCCTTTATTAAGTGGATTTTATTTAATGATATGATGAAGAAATGATTTTTATGATTTGTAAGACAACTTGAGGAGGACTTGTCCATTAACACTAGGGTTAGTCCTTCTTAACCAATTAAGGAAGAATTAGAACCCTAATGCAAGGCCCAAGTTACAAGCTTGATGTCTTAGTGATTATTAGATGGATTGATTAGAGGAGTTAAACACATTAAGGGTTTAACACTTAGGATTAAAGTTATACACTCCATCCTAATAGAAGGATGCAGGCATAAGCTTAATCACAAAGCCTTAAAGCCTTTAGGGTTTAGTCCCCGATTATGAGATGAGAAGAGAAGACTCAAAGAGACACAAAGGTAAAATCTAAGTGGGGGAACTAATCAACCCTAAGTATTATCATGCTTGGAAGCCCTAGGGTTTGTGAGGTTCAAGAGAACGATCTTCAAAGGACCACCAAGGAGAGAAGCAGATAAAAAGATCAATAGGCAAAGAGAAGTAAAACGACTTGCTTCACTTAAGAAGACAAGTTGCTTGGAGAAAGAAGGTATAATAAACAGGGAGGAGCAAACTCACTCCAATACACATACAAAAAATGCAACAATGATGCACAAAGGAGATGAAAAGAAAATGCGAGAAGTGAAGGCAAATTCACTTCTCGGAGTACTTACCACCTGAAAAGTTAGCACGAAAGAAAGAAATGAAGTGAAAGTGAAATTAATACTAGGATGCAAGCCGAAATCAGGAACATGTTCATGATGCAAGGAGAGTTACAAGATGATATGAATGATCATACAAGTGAAAACGAACAAAAGATAACTAACTAAATTAACATGAGATTAATTAATGGAAAGGATTAACAAATTGACTAAAATAACTTCATCTTATATAACTACCTAATAAAAATGCTTTCTCTTTTTTTTTATATATTTTTTTTATAAAGTTAGAATTCTAAAGAAAATAAATTTACTATATATTATTTTTTGAGAAAATTAAAGAAGAAAAAACAAAAAAACAAACTAGATTAAACTTTAATTAAAAAAAAACTAAGAACTTATTAACCCAAAGGAACTAATTAGGATACCTAAAATCTCATTTAATAAATGGAAACTTTAAACAAAATAAAACCAATAGAAAACAAACACCAAACATTCAGGACCAACAAAACTGGCCTATAGGGCGCATGCCAAGGCCCAGGACCCGCGGGTCAAAACCGACCCGGCTCTAATACATAGTGAGAGAGGGATATGGATCCTGAGGAAACGAAAACAGCTTAAACAATTCACCAGCAACCATCGGTAAACGCAAAAAAAACTAAGGGAACATCAACTATCATCAGCATCGTAACAGCAGAAAATCAAGACAATCGCCATGTCAAACGACGGATTTGCTTCGAGTAAAAACCAAGCTCAACATGTATCAACCAGAGAAGCTCAAACCGAAATGAAGGAGAAAGAACCAAATTTATGGGATACTTGTTCTTCTTCCGCAAGCAAGTCAACGCTTGCCAACACCACTATCAGTTATTGAAGCAGAACAAAAATCCTAGCCACGATTCAAGCCCTAACCCCCATTTCAAAAGGAATAAAAGTTACCCTAGATGAATACCCAGAAGCGGTTGAACGAGTATGAAGAATACTACCTCAATTCTATTCGTGTCGACTTTAAGGTGAGATTCCTTCTTCTCAACTGCGATTTCCCTCTTCTACTCCTTCTTTCGTTCTGTGTCCTGCTATGGTGGATGATTGTAGTTGCGTTGCTATATTGCTTGTGGTTGTGTATCCTTTTCTTTGTTTTGTTTGATTTCCATTTCCCTTCTGATAGAAAGTATTTTTAGGGTTTCTCCTTTTGTGTGTTTTTTGATGCGGCTATGAATGATCAGATATCATGTCCATGAATTCGTCCTGGTTTTTATAGTGAGAATTAGGGTTTCAAAAATTTAGGTTTAACTGAAGCAATTTTCATTCTGGCTATGTTTTCTTCTTCTTTTTCGTAACAGAACTTGTTCTTTCCTATTTTATGAAACTTTGACCCTGCAATCCTGCTGATGCTTCTGCTCTGGTTTTTTTGTCTGTTTATGCCTCTTTGTTGATCTTGACTTTGAAATGAACTGAGATAGTTGGCTTTGGATTGGATTAGTTTCTCCCTTTTTACTGTTGTAAACTTATTTTCACTGCTTGTTACTATGCTAACCATTGTGGCAATTTCAAATTTTGCAGGGTCAGATTGTGAGAACCATTGCCGCCAATCCTTTGCACGCTTAAGCTAAGTTCATCTAACTCATCATCCTGTTGCCTTATAAGAAGCATCTGTCTATCTGATTCTGATTCTATGAAATCATCTTTGTCATTGGCAGCATTATGATTGGATGTATGAGTTTGGTAGGAATCCGGTAGCCTCATTAGTTCTCGGTGCATCCCGTTAATGCTTGTTGTGCTTGAGCTCTTTCCAGCATCCATTGTTTTCTTCATTGTGACAACCTGAGTACGGGCACTGCTTGTTATGGATCGGAGAGGAGAGAAATGGAAATGTCGTGGACACTGAGACACTGATGTTGTGCTTTCTCAACTCTCTTTTCTTCTTTTTTTTATTGTTTCTATGACTTGTTTTCATTCTTGATCAGGTGTCCTGTGATGACGTGCGGTACGGCTGTTGTTGTGAAACTGAATGGAGGAGCTGGATGTTTGTACGCAAGTTGGGAAAGGCTATGGCCAGCCGTGTTTGTTGGCTGATGATGCGCAAGGCTTGTTGGGAGTTATGTTGGGAGAAGAAATAGAACAAGACTTGAAGGGAAAGTAACTTATAATCCCTTGCTTTGTATTTGCTTAACTTTCTTCTGAATACTCATCCTTGGTATGAATCAATGTAACATCATTCAAACATTGCTTTGACATTCTTGCAATTTGGCCTTGTGATTTTGTTCAGCTCTAATCATGTTTCTCTTGGAAACCAGGTTTGTTGCAGCCTTTGCACCCTTCATTTTGGATGATCTGAACATGGAGTTTGGCACTCTCAAGCTTGTGGTGAGGGAAAAATCATGGCTACATATCCTTTGAAGGTAACGCGTCTGCGCCTCTCTAGACTCAAAGAAAAAACATGCAGTTTGATAGGTACCATCATAAGCTTCATCTCTGACTTCCTCTATTGCAACATACTTCAGAATTGCTTGCTGAGTTTTCTCGTGCTTTGACATAGTCTGCATTCTCATAATAGCACGAATTTTGACTCCTCATTTTCAAATATTGTTGGCTGGTGTTTAAATGAATATTACCTTTTCTGTTTTTGTTTTCAGGACGATAACTCGAGGTAGTGGCCCTAAAAGACTCGTCCTGGAGCTTTGGAGATGTCCCCAGCAGCATTTCCAAATGCCCACACTGCCTGTTCACGGACATCGTCACTAAGGAGCTTCACAAAAAATTGGGACAGCGTTATGGTCGGCTACCACTTTGGTATTTTCAGACGTTCCAGAAGCTATATTTGTCAAAGCCCAAGCTGCCTCGAACTGCAATTGTGGGAAATTTTCTCTCATCAGAAACTTAGCAAAACGAGAAACAACGCCCGTCTGAGTAACCTCCTCTATCGGTGGAATGCGTTTAATAGAAAGCGGCTTTTGAAACTGAGTGGTGCCTCAAGCTGCAAATTAATATCATCACTCCAACCATCAGTAACCATGGGACTTTGCGCTTTTCTCTTTTTTTTTGAAATTTCCCTTGGGACTTTGTACTAGAGTGCATTATTTGAAACATTCTCAATGCTTCAATTTCAACAATCATGCATGTCAGGGCCTGCATTATCTTTGGATTTCAAGCACACATAAGTGCTTCTTGAATTATTAGCGTGAATGATCTTGTAATGACTTTGAGAAATTCAAACATTTTGTGTAAATTTGACCTCTGTATTCAGTCTCCATTCACCTTGGTATAGTGTAGTCATGCCAACCAAATAGATTAAACTTTTCCTGTTTGTCTTTGGTTTTCCTTTCCGTTTATTTTGACAATGCACCGATCAGGATCTCAATATCTTGCAAAACTTGGAAAATTTTAACACTAACATGCTTGAGAATAATGCGCCTTAACTAACACATAGCAACATAAAATGGATCATGACTCCAAACAAATGTGCATCCAAATCCAACTTAATCCAAATCCACCATACTCCTAATCACACATAACACCACGAAAGGCCCATGAAATTCCGTTTGAATCCGAGTCCAATACGATACCATGGAATTCCTTTCCTCCTTTCCCCTTTTGAAATCAAAGAATCAATTCCAACAAACCATCCTCCTCAGGTTCGAAATAAATGAATCAAAGAAAACATACTTGTCATTTTCCTTAACAAAAATGCAATAAGTTAACCCACGGCCCATCAAATTAAATATTCAAAAACTCAAAACCACTTTGAAATTTTAGTGACGCCTAAACATCAACGAGACTCCAATTGATTGGAATGTTTCGCGGGAAACGTATTTGTAAGGTCTTTGATGAGTAAGAATAACTGGTGTGGCTCAGGCCTATGGATCAGATCTTGGGGAATTGCAACAAGTAGAGGCATAGCCACATGGGTTTTTGCAAATTGGTACAAACCTGGCCCCTTTGTGACCTCTCGAAGCATAAGTCGTGAAACTTGGAGATTCTTTGTGGCATTCAGGATTTAAGGCCATGGTCCATGCTTGCATGATGATTGGAAGTCGCATTGAGGTCACACAAAGGCTTTCCATGAGAATTTGCAAGTTCTCCAATTCAAGGCAATTTTGCAAAGTGGCTCGAAATTCTTCAGTCTTGTGAACTTCTGGCACCCTCTATGATCAAATAAAGATCATACGCAATCAAAATGACGAAGAACACCCCTTGGTCGGGTCATTGGGAGCCTCAGATACCCTGATTCTGTACTGACTTGTTCAAGAAGTCATCTCTTGATTAGATGCCTTCCCCATGGAATTTCTTCATGAAACTTGATATGCATGATCCTCATAACCTGGCTCTGTTTCCATGCCATTTTCAGTTCTTGTGATTCTTTGACATTTTTGACTTTGAGGGGATATAATATGATGCTTGAACATACATGGACCCCTTTGAAGTGATTGATGACCTTTGGAGTAGCTCAAGAAGCTCTTGGATCGCCCAGATCACAAACCCTAGACGCAGATGACTTTGAATCTATGCAATAAATCAAAAATGTAATATGAGATGGTATGATTAAGTTTATGCATATGGTGAGATCACAAGCCATGGTGTGAATGGGTGAGGGCAAATTTGGGGTGTTTACACCGGGCAAGGCACAAGGCTCAAAAGTTTTTAATTGTTCAAAATTACAAACTTGAAAACAAGAAAAACAGTAATAGCATTTACTTCTGACTAAAGGAGATAGGAATAACATCTTCAGCTTTCCAATTGTTGATCCCACTGCCAATGGTAGGAAAGATAAAGCTATCCAAGTTGTAGTCTTCATCAGAATCCTCCACAACATTGATTTGATCCTTCTGAACTCCCTTGTTGGTGACAGGAATAACACGAGTACGACGAGCTGTCTTATGAGATTCTGCAGTAAAACCCAAACCAAACTTGTCAAACTTGTAAGGAATGTCATGAAGTTGACCCCAAATAGTACAACCACCTTCTTCAACTACGACTCTAGCATCCTTCAGAGAGGCCATTGTATGAGGTACTCTAGTAGTAGCAGGAACTGGTTTAGCAGCAGGGATAGGCTCAGCAGCAGGAACAATCTGAGGAACCACTTCAAATGTTTGGCAAGGAGTCTCAACAAATTCACCCTCCATCTCAACGTACTTGAAAGTGTTTACATGAATGACCATATACTCTTCTTCACCATAAATAGGGACAATCTTGCTTTTCACTGGATATTTCAGCTTCTGGGGTAAAGTGGAAGTCACAACACCTTCCCCATGTATCCAGGGACGCCCAAGCAGGCATGAATATGAAGGACGAATATCCATCATATAGAATGTAGAATCAAAGACTTGAGAACCCACTTTGATTGGGATGTCAACTTCTCCGTGCACCATTCTTCTTGATCCATCAAAGGCTTTCACCACCACATTACTGGGTCTTAGCACAATATCTTTAAATTTGAGTTTGTCCAGAACATCCTTCGGTAACACATTTAATGAAGAACCATTATCCACCAAAACATGAGACATAGTAGTGCCCCTACACTCAATGAAGATATGCAGAGCTCTGTTGTGGTTTCTTTTGGCAGGAATTAGATCAACATCAGAAAAGCCTAAGCTATTATCAGTCGTCAAGTTAGCAACACAAATTTCAAATTGGACCACAGAGATTTCATATGGTACATGAACATACTTCAGGAACTTTACTAAAGCCTTAGCATGGGCTTCAAAACACAACAACAGAGACATCATGTAGATCTTGGAGGGAGTATACCCTAATTGTTCAACAATATTATAATCACTCTTGCGGATGATCTTCAATACTACATCCATATGCTTAGAGAGGTCTTCAGTAACTGGTGTTTCACCCTGAACAGGCTCAATCAATGGTCCTTTGCCCCGAGCTTTAGTACTTGGCCTAGGGTTGGAGATATGAACTGGAGCAGTAATAGTCTTTGAAGTGTCTTCTAGAGGGAAAATTCTTCCACTCCTAGTAACCATACTAGTGCCAACAATATTGTCGATATTAGGATTAGTATCTGCAACAGGTATATCAGTTAGAGGCTCTTGCTTGATACTATGGATATAAACATCAGAACCGTAATTCCAAGGGATAGCCTTGTCAGAAGAATATGGAATTGGACTAGGAGTATTAATAATCAGGGGAGCCACCTTTGGCTCAGCATTAATCTTCACAGGACCTTTAGAAGTAATTCTCACAGGACCCTTAGAAGTGATTTTCACATGAGTATTAGTAACCATAGACATATCTTCAAGCTTCAGGTCTTGGGACAGGCCTTCACATAAGCTTTCCACATAAGGGATCTTCTCAAACAATATAGTACGGTTGTTCATTAAACACTAAATACCTTCTTTCAGCTTCCAACAGTCATTAGGTTGGGAGGCATAGTGAAAACAGTCTTCATTGCAACCCGGAAATAAACCGGCTTGCTGCATCTTCTTCTTAATAATGGATAAAGGAGTAGTCAAATCAGTCACAGTAGAAATATAAGAAACATCATCAACATCATTAACGGTCTTCTCATGCTTGGGCATAGGAGCAGTAATCACATTAGGAGTCTCAGGAGGATAAAACTCAATTTCTCCAGCATCAATCATATCCTGAATTTTATTTTTCAATGCCCAACAGTTATTAGTATCATGGCCTGGGCAGTTAGAGTGATATGCACACCTTGCATTGGGATTATAACGGGGATAAGTAGTATTGGGATTCTGAGGAAGGTCCCTCAAGGTAATCAACTCTCCTTTCAACATGTGCTGCAGAGCCTGAGCCAACGACATATTGATCTTTGTAAATTGTCTCCTAGGCGTACTTTGCTTAGATTGACTATTTTGTTGTTGATCTTGTTGTGCAGGTGTAGGAATAGAGATCAGGACTGCTCCCACAAATTAATTGTCCCTATTACGACCCTGTTGGCCATACATATCATTAGATTCTTTCTTTCCATTAGAGGGCTTCTTGGTGGTACTTAAAGAGGCAACCATTTGTATTTTATCACTTCGTATTCTACTCTCCACACGTTCTGCAGTCATTATCAACTCAGTGAAACCAGATGATGAACTTCCAATGAGATGACTGTAGAAAGGACCAGTTAATGTACTAATGAACATATCAACCAATTCCCTATCAGTTAAAGGAGGTTGAACTCTACTTGCAAGATCTCTCCATTTCTGGGCATACTCCTTGAAACTTTCTTTAGAACCCATAGACATGCTTTGGAGTTGCATGCGAGTTGGTGCTAAATCAGAGTTATATTGATACTTCCTATATAAGGCCTCAACAAGATCATTCTAAGTACGAATATTGGTACTCTGAAGTTGATACTACCATTCCAGTTGAGCTCCAGATAAACTTTCTTGAAAGAAATGAATCCACAATTTCTTGTCAGCAGTATGTTGCTGGATCCTTTGGACATAAGACCTCAGATGCAACTTAGGACATGACACACCATCATACACCACAAAAGTAGGAACCTTGAAACTAATAGGGATGACAACTCCAGAAATCAAACTCAGATCCTCAAAATCCAACCCAGAAGTCTCTGTAATTCCATAGCATTCACACGGTCCTCCAACAACTTATATTTCTCATCACCAGTTGAATTATGATAATAATTCTCCTCATAATAAGAATTCACAGCAGTACCCCATGGACTTTCTTCTTCTTTTAAAGAATCTTCATCTCTAGGGTTTTCAACCTCATCATCTGTCTTGATTGGAGCTCTGAATCTTCTTCCTAAATTGATGAAGCCAACTGGTGTTTTAGTCTTCTTCTTCTTCTTCTTGGTCAGGAGTACTTTCAGCTCTTCTTGTCCCTTGGACAAGTTCAGGATCATCTCTTGGAACTGGGCATTCTGAGCTTGAAGATCTTTGACAGATTGTTCGAGAGCCATTTCTGCTGAAATAAACAGCGAGAATAGGAGAAACCTGTTATGAAAACCTATCATGCAATGATATGGTATGTAGATGCATATGCAATATTTTCAAGGACCACAGGATTTAAATTTGTTAAAACAAACAAAAACAAAAACCCTTATTAGTAAGCTTGAGATAATATTGCCCCTTGGGCTTACAAATTAAAACAAACAAAATTTATAAAGAAAATGAAACATCTTGAAATTTAAGTCTCTCATGGACGCTTCCTCTTGGTGTTGAGATATGTGTTGAGATTCCGCTCCTCGTGAAGTTGCTTTGTCAGCTCCAACACTCTTTTTTGGCTATCCCTGAATTTAGCTTCAAAGGTATCTCTCTGCTCATTCAGTTGGATCCAGGACATTTGAAGCTCTTCCAAATCAGTAGGCATATCTGGATGAAGGATGGTATAAGGAACACCTCCTTCAGGAATAGGATCCATAGTAACCGGTAGAACAGCGGGATATGGCATCGTATGGGTCTGAGCACGAGACCGCACCCATCTGAGGTAAGGTTCCAAGGAATGGAGTAGTTTGGTTCCAGAGTCTTACTATCAACCTTGTTCACCTTGATCCAAGCTCGTATAAACCTTTAACGGTAACCTTGAAGATCATTGTTGTAGTCAAACACCATACCTTGAATAAGCATGTCATAAGGACCATTACTCCGAGCATAACCAAATTGACGTAGTGCCAAAGAAGGATTATAGGTAATGTCCCATCTTATTCCAAGGAGTGGCACATTGGGGAACTCTCCATAACGGTCAATGATAGTGACATTTTCCATAGATTGGGAACACCAGTGAATATCTGAATGAGAGAGTGACATTATCCTCTTAGACCACCTCAAACCTTGTTCATTCTTCATCACAGATCGAGGAAGGTGAGAAATAAACCACCTAGATAGTAGAGGTATGCATCACATCAGAGTTCCTGGTGCCTTCATAATACGAGTGTGGAGAGAGTGTAAGATAACTCCAAGTAATGTGGGTACTGGATTGTGAGTCAGAAATATGTTGATGGCGTGTACATCTATGAACTGGTCTGGATTAGGGAATAACACCAAACCAAAAATCAGCAAGGCTAAGATCTCCTCAAAAGCATCGTAACTCATAGCATCCAAGAACACCTGAGCTTTCTCTATCAATACTCTGGCAAGAATACCCTTAACTTTGTTTCTTGTTTCTAGGATAATGTCTGATTTCTTCAAATGTAGGGCTGCAACAATGAATTCAGGTTTAGGCTCCTTCTCTAAGTCTGTGAAGGGTTTCTGATCAAGGATGGGTACCCCAAGTAACTTGGAGAATTCTTCCATTGTGGGCACTAGCTGATAATTGAGGATTATATTATGATGTTATGTTCAATCACATACATGTGGCACACACAAGCAAGTCACACAATAGCCCTAGGTTTAAAGGTTTGCATGAGGTTTAAAGGAAAGTACCATCCCCCTGAAGTTTAGTTGGTTCATCATGTCCTAATAAAAGTAACAAGGTTCTAAGGGATCTCAATATCACTGATCCTTCTCAAGGGTTGTTGTTTAGTAGGCAACTGACTTGCCAACCAAAACCCCCCAAGATCAGAATGTCAATGAGCGTAGCATCGAGTATCAACCAACTTTAGACTTCTCCAAAGCCGGCTATCTCACTACTTACTAAAGGCCAAGATGGGTTAGTTAAGGTTCTAAAGGGTAGTTAGTGTTAATGATAACATATGGAAGCCTCATATTATCCTCAACTTACTTAAGGAACATAAGCACCAACAAAGAAGCCAAACTAACTGTAGCCACCAGATCAACCATATCGGTATACACCGTTCAGTTTCCTTGGTCTATTGCCACTTACCTAAGGTACACTAGATCCGGGTTAGGATCTTTCACATAGTAACCCCATAACAATCCCTTAAAGATAAAGCAAACAAATCAAACAAGTAAGTGATCTAATTCCTAAGGTAACCCCTCTTTTACTTAGTACTCCCCAGCAGAGTCGGCAGTTCTGTAACACGGTGGGAGAACTGACTTGGGTGTTTTTGTTTGACAAAAACGTGTGCGGATAGCAAGAAACGCCATCGACTTTTATTTTATCCAATTTAAGAAAGGTTATAAAAGAACAGGAAATACCTTAAAAGGATTTTGAGTTTGGGGGGTAGGTTATACAAAGGGAAGGTGTTAACACCCTTTGTATTCATGGTTATCCATGGGATCTTAGTTACTTAGCTCACTTTAACTTGTTTGAAAAAGGTGTAGTGTGTGTTTAGAAAATTTTCAGAAGTCTTTGTAATGATCCTCGTATGGATGTATACAAAGTCTTGAGTTTGAAAATATTTTGAAAGTGGGGTGTGAAAAGAATTTTGAAAGAGTGAGCAAGTAACTAAGAACTACCTACCCTAGAATGATCTTTCATGTTTCTTTATTTCCTTTCAAGGGTAAGACTGTCCTTACTATTAAGGAGTAAGTAGTCATTTACCTTGGATTTATGAAGGGACGGGTGTAGGGTCATCGTGTGGTCAATGAAGGAAACTTATAGGGGTGTCTTTAGCAATTTATAGGGATTATCATCATCTATTCCGTAGGGTCATCGAGGGATGAGATCATTTATTTCGTAGGCAACATCGAAGGGACTATGATCTTTTTAACTTTAAAGGGACTTGATGATTTATCTGTTTGAAGGGACATTGCTTAAGACACCCCCACGTTTGAGGTACTTGACCATGTTTTAAAGGCAACCAATAGGGGAAACCCTAGGAGGTGCAGATGGCGATCGTAAAATGATTGACTTACGTTTGTGAATATCAGTTTCAGTTATTTATCTTGTATTTAGTGGACTAAGTCCTATTTATTTATCATACAAACATTACACTCCCTAGATTACTAACCACACAGTAATATTTGCAGAAATTAAAAGTGGAAATTAAAGTCCTACGCTATTACATCAAGGGAGGGGTACATTGGTCTTTTAGGGGGATTGCGGAAATTAAAATGCAGAAAATTAAACATAGACTATTACATAGGAGAAGCAATTACATAATCGAAAATAAAAGCGAGAAATTAAAATTACATAAGAGCAAACATCCTATACAATTTTCTAATAAAGTAAATAATTAAGATGAATTAAACTAAATTATATTAAGAAAAGAAATTAATTGTTTTTTATGAAAAAAATAGGGTTTTGAAAAAAAGGGTTTGATTAAATTAGGGTTAACAAAAAAATCAGGGTTTGTTAAATTAATCTAAACCTAATTGATTAATTTAATTTACAATTTTAATTAAAAACCTAATAAACAAAATATTATAGAAAATATTTTGTGAGAAAATTATTAAGGATTATTTATGAAATTGTTTCTTTTAAAAAAAATAGAGGTGATTAGTTTAATTGGTTTTAACTTATTTATAATTAGTTATTTAATTAAAGAAAATAAAAATAATTATTAAAATAGGAAAAGAGAAGAAGAAAACACCCAAAATAAAGAAAGGGTGGATGTCTGATTCGAACCCAAGACATCCACCTCCCAGCCTCCATGCGTTACCACCAGGCCACCAGCGCATCTGTGACAAATAACGCAAACAAGTTAATTATAAAATAAAGCCAAATTCAAATTCTGGAAAAATGCGCGCTGAAGTCATCGTCTTCCTCCGTCTGTGGTATTAGGCTATAGTGACACTTGTTCGTTGCTAAAGGCTTTTGTGACAGTTTTTATCTGTCACTAAAGCACCTGAAAATCTCAAAATTCAACACGCATCAAATAAACTAGTTTTAATGACACATTTCTATCATAAATTGTCCTATGAACTCATTGAGACCATCAATTTCTCCTGAAAACGTGTCTAATGCAGGTTCCCAAATTTGAACCTCAAAACCCTAACAATGGCAAATTGCCATACCTGGGTTGAAACTTGAATTAAACCAACCATAAACATTGCAAAGATCATTATAAACAATATTATATAGTCAATTTTGAGTTAGCAAGCATGTATAATGGAAATCGAAATTCAAGAAAACAAGAACAAATATGAAATCGGTTATGGCATTTTGTTATGTTTTTTATGATGGTAATGATTAAGACATGATCAGGGAACCTCAAGGAAGCTATTGCAACCTTTAGAAACCTTTGAATATGGCTTAAATTGTGAAACCGAAAATTTATTTCTTTTGAAAAAAATTGAATATGAAAAGTGCTCTCTTGCCTCTGAAATCGTGTGTCATCCTTGTCTCCTTGTTATGCTTATGTAATAGAATGTTTTTAGCTTAAGAATTTGGGCCTTTTGGCAATGGATTGAAGTTGTTTGATTGTGAAGAAACCACCTTGCCAATTTTGTCAAAAAAATCAAATATATCCATGCTATAATGGTCTTGCACGAATTTTGAATGATTTCAATCATCTTAATCACCAAATATTTGATCCAAAAATATGTATTATATCAAATATTTGATTTTCATAATTTATTTCAATTAAAATTGAATTTTAATGATTAAAATCCAAAATCATATTAAATAAATGATAAAAATAAGAACAATTGGTCATTGGGTCGTGCATGACCTCATATTTAAGTTTGTATTTGAATATTATGGGTCCATTTGACAAAATCTTGAGTTTAGACCCTTTTTGCTTCACAAACCTCCTCAAAATTGTCAAACTTCCACAATGCATAACTTCCTCAATTTTGATCCCATAAAGGTGTTCTAGGGCTTTTTAGAAAGCTTAGATTGTCCTCTAATCAATCCTTTTGGTCCCATATCCATATAATTTACCATTTTTAAATTATGAGCTTTGGAAAAAGTTGACTTTTTGTTGACTTTCAAAAAGACCTATAATGTTTTAGCTCATATCTTTCAAATGAAGCATTTTTGGACTTGGCTTGTGAGACACATAGTTGTAGAGAATTAAATTTCTTTCAAAATTAGCTTTGGATGGGAAATTTTTGATGAAGTATGTCAAAGTTATGGCTGGTCAAAGTTCAGTTGACTTTTCCTACACAAAACCCTAATTTAGTAACTCTTGATTTCTGATGATTCTGAGGTTTCCTTGATGAATCATGATCAAAGATTGATAAAATGATTAATTTCACCTCATAATATTGATGTTGACCAAAAATCTTGAAGTTTGACTTTATGTTGACATCATGCATTTCAGATAGAGAGGGTGGTAAGTGTCGCTCCCAAAGATTTGCATCCAGGTACAAGCGCGAACGGTCGGCGAAAGGAACAGTGAGAACACACAGCCGTGAACTCACTGGAGATGAAAAGAGTCGCCAGCTAGGCATTTTTATCCCGGAGGAAAGGCAATGCTGCATAGACCTGGAAAGAGATGGATAAGACGGTCGCGAACCAGAGAGACTGAGAAAGGGGGTTGGTTACAACCTGGGAAGGTATTAGCACCCAGATTGTCCGTCGTACTCGACGGGATCCACGCTTAAAAGATTTGCGTTTAAAGGGGTAGTGTCAGTGCAATTTGTGTGTAAAAGGGCTGGAAAACAAAATGTACAGGTGTCAGTGTAAAGGAAGTGTGAAGTGTATAAATGATGTGTCAGTGTAAAGAAAAGAGTATGCTCAAGATCATGAGGCTAAAAGAATAAAGCTGGAAGGAGGGGGGAATATACAGAGACTTTTGTTCGATAACCGTTAGGTTATGCCTACGTATCCTCTCGTGCAATGAGGAAGTCAGAACACCGTAGTTCGACCCAAAGAGACTGAAAGATGAATTGACTTGATGAACTGCTTGCTTGCCTATGCTCAAGTGTATGATCTGTCTGGCACAGATGCAAACTGTCTTGCATTAGACGGAAGAAGCAAGTTCTCGTTTGTGAGTGAGCGAGATGAGAAAAGAATCCCGAAGGAGACGATTATTGTTTGTTTTTTGTGTTTTCAGTCTTTTATTGTTTTTGGATTTTGTCATAAGTTAATGAGCTTAAGTCTAAACCAATGGATTTAGTAAACTCATCACATCTTCCCTCTGATTAGGGGTAATGAGAATACCTTAAGTGCGAAGTCAGATTCTCACACTTAATCACCTTTGGTGTAGAGTTAAGATCATTAACCTACTTGTGATTATTTAGATGTTTTTGGTGTTTTTGTTTAGTGTTGAGTAATGAGGTTAAGCCATAATCAAGGATTAAACAGACTCATTACACCATCCTAAAAGAAGGATGACAGGTGAGAATGTTTAAGCTGAAGAAAGCTCCTCAACTTAATCCATGATTAGGGATTAAACCCATGACAAAACAAGCCTTTGATTAAGTGGATTTTATTTAATGATATGATGATGAAGTGTTTTTCATGATTTGTAAGACAACTTGAGGAGGACTTGTCCATTAACACTAGGGTTAGTCCTTCTTAACCAATTAAGGAAGAATTAGAACCCTAATGCAAGGCCCAAGTTACAAGTGTGTCTTGATGATTATTAAGTGGATTAATTAAGAGATTTAAACACACTAAGGGTTTAATACTTAGGATTAAAGTTATACACTCCATCCTAAGAGAAGGATGCAGGCATAACCCTAATCACAAAGTCTTAGAGCCTTTATGGTTTAGTCTCTGATTATGAGGTGAGAAGAGAGGACTCAAAGAGAGACACAAAGGTAAAACTATGGGGGGACTAATCAAAATCCTAATTCATTATCATGCTTGGTTGATCCTAAGGTTTGTGAGGTTTGCAAGAAGAGTCTTCAAAGGAGCCACCAGGAAGCAGATGAACAAGATCAAGAGAAGCAAAGTAACTTGCTTCATTCAAGAAGTCAAGTCACTTGAAGAAAGAAAGTGGGAGGAACAAGAATGAGCAAGCTCAAACTCAAACATAAACATAAATGCAGCAAAGGATGCAAGAGAGATGAAAAGAAAAGTTATGAGAAGTGAAGGCAAATTCACTTCCCAAGTTTACTTACCACCTGAAATGTTAGAAAGAAATGCAATGCAATGCTAAATGAAATGAAATGGTATGATGATAGACCAAACCAGAAGCATGTTGATGATGAAAATGATGCTATGAGATGCTGCAAACATGAGGCAAGGCATGGGGATGCTCATACAAGATTATGAATGCAAATGATGCAAGTTAAGGAGCATGAACAAGCATGGAAAGTTATGAATCATACAAGACAAATGACATGGCAAACATGTAATGCAATGGTCAAACATGCTTTCTACATGTCTTAAGATGTCATATGGATCACAAGAATGCACAAAATGCAAAGACAAGTCATGTTATGCAAGAGAATGCAAGAAGGATGCAAAAGAAGGCCCAAATTAGGGTTCATGGGTCAAACATCAAACAAAAACCCAAAACAGAAACAAACCCTAAGATAAAAAATGGAAAATGCTACCCAAAGAAACCCTAAACCTATAATAAACCACTGGCCAAAGGGGAGCTCTCAACTCTCAACCAAACTCAAGATATGATTTTTACAAGTTATTAGGGTTTTTTAGGGTTCTTAACAAAAGAAATGTCAAACAATTAGAAAATGCAAGATCAAATCATGGCCATTTTATCCTAGAAACTACATGCCAAACACAAAACAATGCAAGAAGAATCAATGTCCAAACCTTCTCCAATAGGCAGAAATGAATTTTTGAACCCATGATCAAAATAATGCACAAAATATGATTTAATTCAATGAAAAATTCTTAAAGTGCATCAAGATCAAAAAAGAAATTTGGTTTGAAGGTTGGACAATGTTTCTAAATGTCTTAGAACATTTCATGAATTTTTTGGTAATTTTTAAATACCTAAAAGTATTTTTAATTAATTAATTCCCATTAATCAATTAAAAATAATCTTTTAAATATTTAAAAATACTTTTTTAATGATGAAAAATAAAATAAAAATATTTTTGGGTCTTAAAAATTAATAAAACTTTAAAGAAAAAGTTTCATAATTTTTAAGACATTTTTGCTATTTTTAAATAATTATGCAAATTAAATGAAAGAAAATGAAATAAAAATTAAATAAAATGAAAGTATGCAGCATGGAAGGCCAGGATTCAATCTGGAAATGAGAGGGTTGACTGCGCGCCAGATCCAATGGGCCACATTCAAACTGGGCTAAACTTAATTAATTAAATAAATCAAAGTGATTAGGGTTTAATGACCACATCTGGACCCTTCATGCGCGCGGCAAGTCAACGGGTCAGAGCAATCCTACGGGTGAAATTCAAACTAGCATTAATGGCCTGAGATTAGGGCTTAATGACTCAGGCTGCCGGAGAAGACCTCCGGTCGTCTTCTCCGGCCAGCACCTCACCTGAAAACTCCCCAACTCCCTCAAAACGTATCAAAAATGAAAACTAAAAACTGGGAAATGATCCTCACATCCTCACGAATCAAACCCCTATCCTAAAACAAATTTCTTCTTCCTAAACAAGCTGAATCGAAGAGAACAAGTTCTAGGGCACGCAGGCTTCAGAGACAAATTAAACTCTCAAATCAAAGCCATTTCAAAAACTAAGAACATCAGGATGATCAGTGAACCACATAGAACAAGTTTGTAACAAGAAAAATGATTTCTGGAAAAATAATTTTCGAGCTACCTGAGATTTGGAGCTTTCAGTTTGAGAACTTTCTGGCCACCTCTCCTTGTGCAATCCACTCCACTTGATCCCCAGAAGATGTTTGAATGCTCAAAGAGAGTTTAAGCTGGCTGGATAGTGAGATTCGAAAGCTTCTGCTCAAGCTTGATCAGAAATGGCAATGGAGTTTCTGGAGGTTTCAGGCCATTGTGAATGATGGTTTGTGATCCTGAGGATGAATGGAGTAGGTCTGGAGTGTTTGTTGGTGTGTTTGTGGTTTGTGGAAGGAGATTCGATTGAAACTGCAAAATGAAGTGAGAAATGGCAGTGAGATGTTCAGGCTGTTTCAGGCTTGTGTTCTTGGTACTGGGTGGTCTATGGAGCAAGGTGAGTTGAATGGTGAAGAGGGTTTGAATGTTTGCAAGCTGTGTAGGCAGATTCGAAGGAAGTTGCAACTTGGTAAGTTTTTTGTGAATGTGTTGAATGTGTATGTTTCAGCCTTGCCTTGTACATGAAATGGCTTGCAAATTGTCCACATAACTCTCTCTCATTGGTCAGTTGATTGGACATGTGCTTTATTGATTGGTAAGTTGCCTTTTGCAAAAAGTCAAAAATTGTGTAAGAGAGGTATGGTGAAGTGCTAGCTTGGTACAAAGCCTAGGGGCTGCGCAGCATGGTGTGTGTATGAAGCTAGCTTGGTTCAGCAGCCAATGCCTCAAGTTGGTGAGATGTGATCATGAGTTTTGCAACTTGTGGCCTTTTTGAAATCTCATGAAAAATGCCTTGTTACATGAACTAAACACATGTGATCTTTGGTTCAAATCTGATTTTTAGGCCTTAGAGAATGTTTATGTGCTGGTTTGAAATGAATTAGAAGTTGCAATTTGACTTAGCACATGATTTTGCAATTTTCACACTTGGTGCATATCTTGAAAATAAGTGATTTTTGCTAACTTTGCATTGCCATAACTTTTGATCCAAGAAGAGTTTGATCATGTTCTTGTACTTTTTGAAAAGGGAAAGATGAGATCTACAACTTTCATGACCAAAGTTTTTCCATTTGAAGCACTTTTGGATCAAGAATCATGGCTTGAAAAATGACCTAAAATGATGCATTCTTGAAAAGTCAACTATGCCCAAAAAGTCAACATTTGCAAAAACCCTAAATTCTTGATTTTATGAACTTCAACCTTCTTCCATGATCAAATAAAGATCATATACACTCAAAATGATGAAGATCACCCACTGGTTGGGTCATTGGGGGCCTCAGATGCCCTGATTTTGCACTGACTTGTCTGAAAAGTCAACTCTTGATCAGATGACTTCCCCATGGAATTTCTTCATGAAAATTGATATGCATACTCCCTATACCATATAGAGATCAATGGAAACAATAATGACCAAAAAAATTGGAGTTATGGCCTCCAAAACCAAAACCCTAATTTTCAGTCAATTGTGCAGTCTAAACTGGCTCTGCATCACCTCAAACCCTAGTTCTTGTGATTCCTCTGCAATTTTGACTTTGAGGAGATGAAATATGATATAAGAACACACATGGACCACTTTGAGTTGATTAGTGGCCTTTGGAATGGCTCAAGATGCTTTGGGATTGCTCAGATCACAAACCCTAGGTGCAGATGCCCTAGAAACTATGCAGTGAATCAAAAATGAGATGTAAGATGATATGTTGGTGTTTATGCAAATGAGGATGATCACAAGCCATGGTGTGAATGGGTGAGGGCAAATTTGGGGTGTTTACAGCTGCCCCTATTCAAGCATGAGTTAGCTGTGCAGGTTGTAAGCGACGGCTTAACAGGCAAACAAGATAACTTGTGGTTGAATACCAAAGACAGTCCAAAATTTGCACTCACAAAATGAAGAAGAAAAGGGATATAGATTGTAAAAGGAAAACAAAGTATATTGTAAAGTGTGGGCGACGGAGGACGACCGTCGAGCAGAGGACGACTGCTGGGCAAATAGCAATGACGGGGACGGCCGACATGCTGGGAAAAATGTGAAGTAAAGCGATGACGGGGACGGCCGACATGCTGGGGATAAAAGGTAGAGCTAAGACGGGGACGGCCGACTAGCTGGAAAAATAAAATATCATGATGGGGACGGCCATCAAGATAAGGCTGTAAAATTCTCTGGGGATCGATGAAACATGACGGGGACGACCATCAAGTTCATAAAGGTAACCAACGATGGGGACGGCCATCGGGCTAAAAAGAGAAAAGGGACCACGACGGGGACGGCCATCGGGTTAAAGAATAAATGAAATAAACAGATGATGGGGACGGCCATCAAAGGTGGAGGACGATCACCTAGCAGGGGACGGCTGCTCTGTTGGGGATAAAAGAAAAATGATGGGGACGGCCATCAAAGGTGGAGGACGACCCCCTGGCAGGGTACGGCTGCCGAAAATATCAACGATGGGGACGGCCATCGGATAGAAAAGGTCAACGATGGGGACGGCCATCGGACGAGCAAGATGGAGGACGACCATCAAGAAGTGGAGGACGACCACTCAGCAGGGGACGGCTGCTCTCAGGGTTTCTCATGACATAGGACGAATGCCAGATAACCAAAATCAACAATGGGGACGGCCATTGGATAAAATGATGAAGGACGATCATCAGGAGGTGGAGGACGACCACCTAGCAGGGGACGGCTGCTAAAATCAACGATGGGGACGACCATCGGATGAGCATGACGGAGGACGACCATCAAGAAGTGGAGGACGACCACTCAGCAGGGTACGGCTGCTCTCAGGGGTATCATAACACAGGACGAGTGTTAGATAAAAAGAAAATTTGGCGATCTACTGGGGATATGGTGAACACGGACGAGCGTCCACACCCAAGAAAGGAAAGTATGAGTATTTGGTATTATGTATAGATTAAAGATGCGGACGAGCATCCTTAAGACTATGATACGGACGAGTATCATGTAGAAACAAACTGACACATGTTCAGAGATGATGATACGGACGAGTGTTGGATCTGAAGGGACTCTTCTGGGGGATAGTAGGCACGGACGAGTGTCTATGTTCAAGAAGACATAAGTGTTTGACACGGTGTATGGATTAAAGATGCGGACGAGCATCCTTAAGACTATGATACGGACGAGTATCATGTAGAAACAAACACTAGACGCAATGTTCTGAGATGATGATACGGACGAGTACCAACTGGTTAACAAAGAACAAGGACTACTGTCGAATCTGTGGGGATATGAGTGATGATGTATACAAAATACGGACGAGTATCTGTATAAGTGTACCAATGAGTAGTGAGTATATATGTATAAGTGTTTGTTTTAACTGCTGGGGAGAGTGACACGGGCGGGTGTCAAAAGAGAAAAGTATAATATTAACAAGTATATGGGTTGATGACAGTGAGCGACTGCGCTGGGAACATGACACGGACGGGTGTCAAGAAAGTGTATATATAAGTATATGTGAGTGCAAAGAGGATGTCTTTGGCTTTCTGCTGGTGATATGACACGGACGGGTGTCAGGACGTACCTGTAATGCGGGTGATCTTGTTTGTAGAGTGTATTCAGGCGACCTGTTTGGGGAAGGATGACACGGACGGGTGCCAAAAGGTGTATATACTGGTGTTTGTGATTGGAGAGGCAACTGCTTTTGCTGGGGACTCTGGTGGGAGTTTTTTGTGTATTGATGGTGATGAACGGTTTATTATTCACAAGTTCAATTCACAACATGACTTATGATTATGCAATGCATTTGATTTTTGCCGTAATGCTCCGTATTAGACGGAATGCTACGCTCTGAGGGTGAATATGATGTGAATGCTATGATTATGCAAAGGGGCACAGATCCGGGACTCGGATCCCGTTGCTGCGAAGATCTCTGGCTGATCTGCTTGAAACGGACATCCCAGCTGGGGATGAGATCACTGGTAGATCTAATGAGGTATCTGCTTGGGGATATATGTCACTGATTGACATATCCTTATAATATGGGATCCAGCTGGGGTTTGTAGAAGCTTTCTTCACTCTGTTGTGATCTCTTCATGCGTTGCTCTTCTGGATAGAGGCTGGAACTCTGTGGGGAGATGGTTCCCTGACTTCTGTATTCAACTGAGGACGACATGGCAACTCGGCTGGGGAATTGTGAGAGGCAACTCAGCTGGGGAGAGCAACAAGAGGCAACTCAGCTGGGGATAGAGCATTTCCGATGCTGAGATTGAGTGCATGTCGATTTGGCAACTTTGCTGGGGAAGTGGGCACTCTCCGGCGCCACGCGGAAGATAGACCGAGTTGATAATGATTTGCCAGCTTGCTGAAACGTGATTTGCGTGCCCCAGGTTGCGTTCTGGATGCCCGCAATCCTGCAAAGATAAGGAAACGCACAAAAGGTCCCGAGGTATCCCTTACTGGATTCCGTCATAGGAGATAAGTATTTTCGAGAATAATCACATTCCTTGTAAGCATGTGTTTTTTTTTTTAGTGAAAAACACCTGTACTTGTGCAATTAGTTTTTTAGAGACATCAGACATTCTTTGCAAAATAAAATAAAAAAAAAGTACAAGACGAAGCATGACTGAAAAATCCGATTTTATTGATTTATATGCCCTGAATTGGCGAGATACAGTCAAAGAAACAAATCCCCTGAAATGAGGAGATTGTTACAAATTGAGAAACAAAGCGCTGGCGATGTTGGCGACGCTTTGAGGAGCTTCCTCTCCTGCTATGACTCGTATGACAATGACGTTCTTCTCGTCTTGCTTTCTGAAGAAAGTTGATTCTGATTGAAGCTTGATCCTTTGTAGCTTACCAAGTTGCAGATAATGCAGACGAATTCAGAATGCAGTTGTTCGCTTATTCCCTTGTTTTGCATGGATCGCCCTTTCAGGTTTTCAATCCATCGGGATACCCATTTTTGCCTGAGTTGTCCAATGCGGCTTTTCAACTCAGCGGGTGTACATTTTTTATTCATTTTCCCTTACTTTTGCCCGAGTCTTTTATTCTGTTTTTGACTCGCCGGGATGCCCTATTTTTGCCTGGACTTACATTCTGTTTTTATGTCCAGCGGGTCATTTTATGCGAAGTATTTTTTAACTGCATCTGAATTCACTGGGGATGGGAAATCTTCACCATCCATGGTGCTGAGCATCAGTGCCCCACCAGAGAAAACTTTCTTTACAACGAATGGTCCTTCATAATTTGGAGTCCATTTGCCCCTGTGGTCTGTATGAGGAGGGAGGATTCTTTTCAGCACAAGATCCCCTACTTGGTACCCTCGGTGCCTGACTTTCTGATCGAAGGCCTTCTTCATCCTCTTCTGATATAACTGCCCATGGCAGATTGCAGCCAATCTTTTCTCTTCGATCAGACTCAATTGTTCGAATCGGGACCGAACCCATTCTGCTTCACTCAGTTTAACATCCATTAATACCCGTAACGAGGGTAGTTCAACTTCAACAGGTAGGACTGCTTCCATACCATATACAAGCTGATAAGGTGTTGCCCCAGTGGACGTTCTGATTGACGTGCGGTACCCATGCAAGGCAAACGGTAGCATTTCATGCCAGTCTTTGTATGTGATTACCATCTTCTGCACAATCTTCTTAATATTCTTATTTGCTGCCTCAACAGCGCCGTTCATCTTTGGCCTGTAAGGAGAAGAGTTGTGATGTTGGATTTTGAAGTCCCGGCACAGCTCGGCCATCATTTTGTTGTTTAGATTGGAACCATTATCAGTAATGATTCGCTCGGGCACTCCATACCGACAGATGATATCTCTCTTCAGAAATCTGGCTACCACTTGCCTAGTAACATTTGCATATGAGGCTGCTTCAACCCACTTGGTGAAATAGTCGATGGCGACCAGGATGAATCTGTGACCATTTGAAGCAGTTGGCTCAATCTTGCCAATCATATCAATGCCCCACATAGCAAAGGGCCATGGTGAAGACATGATGTTCAAAGGATTGGGAGGCACATGCACCTTATCCGCGTAGATCTGGCACTTATGACATTTTCTGGCGTACGCACAGCAGTCTGCATCCATTGTGATCCAGTAATAGCCTGATCTTAGCAATTTCTTAGCCATGGCATGCCCTCCAGCATGGGTACCAAAAGATCCTTCGTGCACTTCATGCATCAACAAATCTGCTTCCGTCTTGTCAACACATCTGAGGAGTACCATGTCAAAGTTCCTCTTGTATAAAGACCCATCAGTGTTCAGAAAGAAACTACCAGCAAGCCTTCTTAAAGTCTTCTTATCATTGGAAGATGCCCCAGGTGGGTATGTCTGATCCTCCAAGAAGCATTTAACGTCATGGAACCAAGGCTTATCATCTTTTACAACATCCGCTGCAAATACATATGCTGGTCTATCAAGTCTTGATACTGAAATCTGAGGTACAAAGTTAGCAGCTTGAACTTTGATCATGGATGAAATGGTAGCAAGAGCATCTGCAAACTGATTCTCGTCCCGAGGGATATACTCAAGTTTGACCGTTGTGAAGAACGTCAATAACCTTCTTGTATAATCCCTGTAAGGTATCAGATGATCCTGGTGAGTGTACCACTTCCCGTTGGTCTGATTGACCACCAAAGCTGAATCTCCGAATACAGTCAAAGTTTTGATCCTGAGGTCAATGGCTTCCTCAAGACCCATAATGCAAGCTTCGTATTCAGCTTCGTTGTTAGTGCAGTTGAAAGTGAGTTTTGCCGAGAAAGGCATGTGAACTCCTTTAGGTGTAATGAGTACTGCACCAACACCACGGCCATTCATGTTAACAGCCCCATCAAACATCATAGTCCATTCTTCCTCCGGGTCAGGCCCTTCGGTGTGAATAGGCTCTTCGTGATCTTTTGCTTTAATGAACATGATGTCCTCATCAGGGAAGTCAAACCTCATAGGCTGGTAGTCATCAATGGGTTGCTCAGCAAGATATTCAGATAATACACTGCCCTTGATGGCTTTCTGAGATGTGTACTGTATGTCGTATTCTGTGAGAATCATCTGCCATCTTGCAACCCGTCCGGTAAGAGCTGGCTTCTCGAAAATGTACTTAACTGGATCCATTTTTGAGATTAATAAGGTAGTGTGGGTCAACATATACTGTCTCAGTCGGCGAGCAGCCCACGCTAAAGCACAGCAAGTTTTCTCGAGCAGTGAATAACGTTGTTCACAGTCGGTAAACTTTTTGCTTAGGTAGTATATTGCATACTCTTTTCGACCAGACTCGTCATGCTGGCCCAACACACACCCCATTGACTCTTCTAGCACTGTCAAGTACATAATCAGAGGTCTTCCTTCAACTGGCGGCATGAGGATTGGAGGTTCTTGTAAATACTCCTTGATCTTGTCAAAAGCCTTCTGGCAATCTTCGTTCCACCTGACCGTTTGTTCTTTTCTTAACAGCTTGAACAAGGGTTCACAGGTTGCTGTAAGATGAGATATGAACCTTGAAATGTAGTTCAATCGACCTAAGAACCCTCGAACTTCTTTCTCAGTTTTTGGTGCAGGCATTTCTTGTATAGCCTTGACTTTATCAGGGTCAACCTCAATCCCTTTCTCGCTTACAATAAAGCCCAGCAATTTACCGGATCGCACCCCGAATGTGCATTTGTTGGGGTTCAGCTTTAGTTGGTACTTCCTCAGACGCTTGAACAACTTCAGCAGATTCACCAGGTGATCTTCCTCTGTAAGGGACTTGGCGATCATATCATCCACGTAACATTCTATTTCCTTATGGATCATATCGTGGAATAATGTCACCATAGCCCGTTGATATGTGGCACCAGCATTCTTCAACCCGAATGGCATCACTTTGTAACAGAACGTGCCCCAAGGTGTGATGAATGTTGTCTTCTCCATGTCTTCAGGTGACATCTTGATTTGATTATACCCTGAAAATCCATCCATGAAGGAGAATACCGAGAACTGAGCCGTGTTATCCACCAATACGTCAATGTGAGGTAATGGGAAGTCATCTTTCGGGCTGGCTCTGTTCAGATCCCGGTAATCAACACACATTCTTACTTTTCCGTCCTTCTTAGGCACAGGTACTATGTTAGCAACCCATGGCGGATAACTAGTCACAGCAAGGAACCCGACGTCCCACTGCTTTTGTACCTCTTCTTTGATTTTCATAGCCATGTCTGGGCGAGTTCGGCGCAGCTTCTGTTTCACTGGTGGGCATTCTTCCCTCAAAGGCAGCTTGTGCACGACTATATCGGTGTCCAACCCTGGCATGTCTTGATACGACCAAGCAAACACATCAACATACTCCTGAAGCAGATCTATCAGTTGTCTCTTCACCGAGTCTTGCAGGCAGGCCCCGATTTTAACTTCTTTCACGTCTTCGTCTGTACCAAGATTAATCACTTCAACCTCCTCCTGGTGAGGGGTAATGACCTTTTCCTCTTGTCTCAACAACCTGGCTAGCTCTTCAGGAAGCTCATATTCTTCATCAACCCCTTCATCAGCTTGATTGATTGGATTGTCGAAGTCATACGATGTCATAGCCGTGCTGTTGTCGGTGCTGTCTGGAAGGCACTCTCTGCAAGGGTTAAGTTTGTTCATTTTAGTGATCGATTTTAATCTTGCTTTAGAAAAAAGTGAAATGAAGTTATCATTTTGAAAACACCGCCATTTATTTTTGTACAAAAAGAAAAATGGAGAAACAGTGAACAAAAAGAAAAAGACTTGTTTGCAAAAAGATGTCTGATATTTCATTAATTTAATCTTGTTTGCACAAAAGTACAGATGGCCCTGATTACAAAATGAGTCTTGTCATCTTGGGCAAGATGCAAGACTTTGATGCATGCTATAAAAATGCAGGAAATAATAATTACTCTGCATGAGTAACTCTTATAATTTCCTGGGAAGACCAGTTCGAGACACTGCTCCCCGGGATTTTTGGACGAATCCAATTCTCCAGATTGCGCTCCTCTTCCAGCTCGTCTTCCAGACAGTTGATAGCATCGGGGGTAAGCATCCCCCCACTGACAAAACCAGGCTCTGCAGCAGCCTTTGCTTGATGTTGAGTTGGTCTGTAACCCAACCCAAATTTGTCCTTCTTCTCCTCCACAGCTAATACCTTGCCCCAGCCTAGGGCAGTTCCTTCTTCAACAACCTTCCGGGCTTGTTGGTAAGATGACATGGAGATCCCTGACACAGCAGATGCTTCATTGACGTTCAAGGCTTCAAAACCTTGGCTCATTGTTTCATGGATCTCCCCATCCATCTCAATGTATTTGTAAGTAGCCAGATGGCTAACGAAAATATCCTCTTCCCCACAGATTGTGACAACTTGACCTTCCCACTCAAATTTTAACTTTTGGTGAAGGGCAGACGTTACTGCGCCGGCGGCGTGAATCCAGGGCCTACCCAACAAACAGCTGTAGGCGGGCTGAATGTCCATCACATAAAAGATAGTTTTAAAGGTCTGTGGGCCAATTGTCACAGGCAGCTCAATCTCTCCCAGAACCGATCTCTTCGAACCATCAAAGGCTCTTACCACCAGGTTGCTGGGTCTCAATGCCAATCCATCATATTCTAACTTCACCAGAGCCTTCTTTGGTAAGACATTCAGGGAAGAACCTGTGTCCACCAGCACATGAGAAAGGACAGCTCCTTTGCATTCCATGGTTATGTGCAAGGCTTTGTTGTGATTGCGGCCATCCGCTGTCAAGTCAGAATTGGTAAACCCTAGCCCATTGCTAGCAGTAACATTTCCAACCACGGTTTCCAATTGGTTGACAGTAATCTCCTCAGGCACGTAAGCTGCGTGCAAGACTTTAAGTAGTGCATTCCGATGGGCTTCGGAGCACATAAGCAGTGAGAGGATAGAGATTTTGGATGGCGTCTGGTGAAGCTGATCCACAATTTTATAATCACTCTTTTTGATGATTCGCATAAACTCATCAACTTCCTGATCAAATGGAGTTTTCAGGGCTTCTTTGGCAACTTGGTCTTCCTGCACCGGGCCTTTTCCTTTTGCCTTGGCAGCAGCTTCTGCTTCGGCAGTAGGTCTTTGAACTTGTGAAGCAAAGAGACGTCCGCTTCGAGTGAAGCCTCCGCCTCCCCCCACATTATCTACTTGTGGTGCAGGTGCTGATGTTTCAAGAGTGATTCTCTTTCCTTCGCAATACAAGTCAGAGTCATAGTGCCAAGGGATGGCCCTGTTGCTCTCATATGGTACTGGTCCAGGCACCGTGACAGTGACTGGACTAATTGCTGCTGCTGAAGGGACTGTAATTGTCTGTGGATCATAGAAGATTGTAACTGGTGCTCTGGCGGGAGCAGCACCTTCCGAATGGTAAGCGGAGTTGCTTTCAGGATCATAAAATATGGTAACAGTGGAGACATCTTCATGATTGATTGTTGGTGTTGTAGGAGGTGTTGTTGGAAGGACTGATGTCGTTGTTGATGGAGATTCGAAATGGAATGAAGCTGAAGTTGTAGCAGGAGAAACTGTTGAAAACTGATCATTTGGGAGGACAGATGAAGTACTGGTTGATGTTGCTGGTGAATTATCGGGAACAATAGTTGCTGCATTTGTAGGAGGTTCTGGAACCGTTGCTGATGAAGTTGTCGGATTTGTCGGAAATGATGTAGTGATCTGTAGCAGGCCACTCTGAATAAGGCTGTCAATGCCATTCCTCAGGTCCTCGCACCCGTTCCATGAAATATTGCAGTAGGGACACCCTAGTTCACACCCCGGGAATATTTGGTTTTCACGGAGTTGAGCTTTGATTTCCACCAATGGTGTCCTGATCTGATCCACACTGGTTATTAAATAAGACGGTCTGTCTTCTTCAATAGCGTTAATTCGGGGACCACCATGGTTTGGCATTGGGTTTTTATTGACATTGGGCGGCGGTGCAAAATTCAGAGCCTTGGAGTCTACCAAGTCTTGTACCTTCATATGCAGAGCCCTGCATTTTTCTGTACTGTGACCAGGTGCGTTTGAGTGGAAAGCACACCTAGCATTGGAGTCATAGTTTCTTGGTAGACTGTTGGGATCCGGAGGTGCCAACGTTCTTAGCTCAACTAGGTTGAGTTTCAGAAGTTGTGGCAACAAGGCAGCATACGGCATTGGGATCGGGTCGATCACTCGGTTAGCTTGGGATGGCCTCTGTTGGAATGGCCTCTGTTGATTGTTGGAGTTGTTGTTGTTGTAGTTTCTTGGAGGATATTGATTCTGCTGATACTGAGGCTGTTGTTGGAAGTTTTGTTGCGGAGGTTGATAGACTGGCTGAGGATGTGCTGGAGCAGGGATAGTGACTGCTGCTATTGACCTTTGAACATACTGGGGCCTACCCCTGTTGGTGTGAATGGCATTGGTCTCGCCAGTTCTTCTCGGGCCTGCAAAAGGCTTTCTTGTACTGCTGGACGAACTGGCACCATTATCAGAGATCTTACCCATTTTCAACAGGCTTTCAATTCTCTCCCCAGCTATGACAACATCTGCGAAGCTAGTGGAAGAGAAAGCAGCCAACCTGTCAATATACGTTCCCTGAAGAGTGTTCATAAACATGTCTGCCATTTCTCTCTCAGACATTGGTGGTTGAACAGCAGCAGCCAGTTGCCTCCACCTTTGGGCATACTCTCGGAAACTCTCCCTCGAAGACTGTGACATTCCCATTAGGAGGGTCCTGTTGGGTGCCATATCTAGATTATACTGATACTGTCTGATGAAGGCTTCTGCCAGGTCCTTCCAGCATCTTATAGTTGCTCTTGTCAGATGGGAATACCATTCCCTTGATGCTCCAGTCAAGCTATCTTCGAAGTAGAACATCCAGAGTTTCTCATCCATTGTATAGGCCTTCAGCCTTCCCAGAAATGATTGCAAATGAGTCCGGGGGCATGAAGTCCCATTATACTTTTCGAAACAAGGAGGCTTGAACTTATGGGGGATCCTGACCCCGTCTACCAAACCCATGTCCATGACGTCGAAACCCAAAGAATTTTGAGATTCTAAGGACCTCAACTTCTCAGCTATTTCTTCCAATCGTCTATCATAAGTTTCCTCTCCAGCACCCATTACTGTGAATTGGTCCTCCTAAGGATCTTCTTGAAGTACTCTTGCTGCAGTGGCTGTTCCTTGAATGTTTGCGGGAATATTAACCTCAGGATGTAGATGTGGACCAAACACAGGGGGGTTAACATGTGGTTGCACCCGTTCATTGTTACTTGTGCCTGCAGTCCCCACATGGGGCTCCTCTTGATTCCTCCCTTCTACCAAAGTTCTGAGCCTCTCCTGGCTTTGAGCTAAGTTGTTCATCACTTCCATGAACTGTGTTATCTGGGTTCTCATCTCCAGCCTTTCGTTGTCCATCTGGTTTCTGCCCTCCGTAAGGTCTTGTTGCATCTGGTCCATCTGGATTCCCGGAAGGTTGTTTCTAGTTGGGTACCTGTGTGGCCTGTTGAGAGGAAATACCCGGCGGCGAGCAATAATTCCTGAACATCACAACAGAGGTTAGCAACAACAAAACAAAAACCTACAAAACAAACAAAAGGGTTAGCATGCAATGCAGTTATGCTTATTTGTTCTCAAGGTATCCGGTTTGGCCTTCAGTTTTGACCCTTCCAGACCCTTGAAGATGCTGCTGTTGAAGTTGCTTTTGAAGTAACCCAGATGGAAACTAACACAAATATATTACAAAGGTGAAATAATACAACTTGTTCATTTTACAACACAAGCCCTCAAAGGGGTGAAAATACATCACAAAAAAGCAAAAGTACATGGAATAGGGATAACAACAAGCAAATGATCAAACTCCAAGGCCAAACTCATCCTTACGAACTTCCTTAAGAAGTGCTTCGGTCACAGGATCAGCCGGATGCTCCGTGAGACCTCTGATGAGAAGGTTTCTTGTTGCAACAGCTGCAGTCAATTTCTTATTCTGACTTTGGTCCTTAGACCTCTTCACTCCAGCTCTGATTTCTAGCTCTGATATTTCCTTCTGGGCTGCTGCCAGGGCTTTTTCCATCTGTTCCATTTTGTCTTGAACTCTCTTGTCTTCTAGAGTACGGGCCTCAGTGATCCGGACCCACCTGGCCTAACTCTCTTTCAGGTACAAGTCTGTTCTTGCTCTCTGGAACTGGGCTTCTTTACAAGCATTCTTCAGAATCTATTCACCAGCCTTAGACTTGTTGATATAATCTCCAGACTTCTCAATCTTGGTCAAGTGTTCCACTCTCAATTTCTCCAATCTCTCAATCTCCCTCACACCTTCACTCCTCTCCCTGAGGGTCTTCTGCAAGGCTTGGGTTAACTTCTCATTCCTTTCCTTCAAGCTCTCAAACTCCTCCAAACTGATGGTGGCAGGGGGTGGTGCTGAAGATGACTCAGGCATGTCTTCTATGGTAAAGGGCATTCCAGAGAATTGGGCCCTAGCATGGGACCACTCATAATATTAGACTGATGCTACATTATTGCACTTCCCTAGAATGGTGACTCCCTTGGTTTGAACATGATCCCAGGCCCAAGCAGCCTGCCTAACAGTTGCCAGACTAACCTTGTTTTCACAGTAGAGGGTCTCAATCAGGTCCTGTACCCTAGGAGTGTGGACCAGTGCATAGCCCAATTGCCTCCTGAACAGCAGAGGGTTGTAATTGATACTTCCCTTAACTCCTATCAAAGGCACATTGGGAAAGTGCCCACAGCTTGTGATTATATCTCTTCCCTTGGTTCTTTGAGTACACCATCTGATGTCTGCTGAAGTTAGGACAGTGAGTCTCTTAGCCCAGTTGCTTTGCTGATGAGGATTTAGAAATGCATTTGTCCTGGGTAGATGCCTGAGAAGCCAAGCATGGAATAATGGAGCACAACACCTTACTAACCTTCCCCTCTGCTTCTCATTTCTCTGATGTACTGAGTAATAGAGATCACCCAACAAAGTTGGCACTGGGTTCTTTAGGATGAACAAATGGATTGCATTCTTGCTGATGAATCGAGGCTCATCTGCAAACAACACAATTCCATATACACTTAAGGCCAACAAAGCACAAACAGCTTTCCACTCCCCCAAGGAGGCCTTCAGACTAGCTTGAGAAATTAAGAAGTCCAGATGAAAACCAGGGATCCCAGCTTTAGAGGTCATATGTTGCTCAATCAAAACAGGTTCCAGGTGCAAAGCTTTTGCTACCTCTCCATTGCTTGGGAAAGCCATCTCAGGATTGAAAGGGATTTCTCTCCTGATAGGTAGACCAACCAAAGATGAGTATTCTTCCAAAAGAGGGCCCAACTGAAAGTCTTGAAAGGTGAAACATCTCAATGGGGGGTCATAAAACTGAATACAGTTATGGATCAGGCTTCTTTGTGAAGGGTCCAGATCCATAACCATGTCAAGCATATCCCCATAATGCTCCCTGAACAAAGGTATGTGATCTGGAGTGATCAGGGTTTGGATCCTCCTGATGTCTGATAAGTCTGGTTGGAAGAAATGGTAGGTGATGTTGCTTTTCTTTGGAGCCATGATGCTGAAGACTGAGTAGAGTGCTGATGACAATGCTGAAGGAATGAGACACTGATTGGCTGGTGCTGGCAACTGAAGTATATGGCTGACAGCCGAAGCAAGTGCTGATGGAGACAGGTCAATACTGCAGATGGGGTCAAAACCAAAACCAGATGAAAATGGATACCCTGAAACACAAATAAGCAAATGTTAATATGATGCAATGAGTATGTATGCAAATGAAATGCAAGGGTCTGTGACTGAGCTGGATCTGATTAAAATGCCCTGATATAAGTCCATGTGTGTTCAAGAATCCCAGATGGAGGTCTATAAATCCAGTAACCAGGGTGGGGGGCTCAAATAAAGAACCACAAGTCCAGGGTTTTAGAATCACAAGAACTATCCAACATGGAGCATTCTTAACAAAGTCAAAGTAACAGGGTATTCTGAGGTCAAGGTACCTGCAAACCTGTAAACAGCCCAACCCCCTCACAGGTGATGATCTAGAACAAGGATCCTCAGACTTGGATCAGTTATGGGAAGTGTAAACACTTCTAACCCGGAGGTACAGTGTTTACAATAACCATAACAGTTCCTCCTCTAATTCACCTCAGTTTCTGAAGGTCAATACTAAAAGGTCATCCAGACTTAGCAGGCTTCCCAGATAGCCCTAGCATTGCAGGAAATCTGCAACACAGAGTTCTCAAGAAGAAACCCACATTTGAACCGTGTTTCATATTCCCGCACCAGACCGAAATGGAATGGGAAAGAATATGATTCACTCTAGCCTAGGTGTCACTCAGGTCCCAGGTATAGGACCTTAACTCTCAATGAAACACCCACCCACCAAAGGAAAACCAGATCCAGCCAGCAGCATGACAGTATGATATATACAAAGTGCAATAAAGAAAGCAGTAAAGGTAACTGTACATAAAGCAATAAACAAAAGTAAATACAAGCACAAACAAGCACATAACACCCCAGTAAACACAAATCAAACAAGCGCTAGGAGGAACCCACAAAAAGAACCAGAAGCCCTGGTTGCAGTATGGGATTTCCCCAGCAGAGTCGCCAAGCTGTCGCTCCCAAAGATTTGCATCCAGGTACAAGCGCGAACGGTCGGCGAAAGGAACAGTGAGAACACACAGCCGTGAACTCACTGGAGATGAAAAGAGTCGCCAGCTAGGCATTTTTATCCCGGAGGAAAGGCAATGCTGCATAGACCTGGAAAGAGATGGATAAGACGGTCGCGAACTAGAGAGACTGAGAAAGGGGGTTGGTTACAACCTGGGAAGGTATTAGCACCCAGATTGTCCGTCGTACTCGACGGGATCCACGCTTAAAAGATTTGCGTTTAAAGGGGTAGTGTCAGTGCAATTTGTGTGTAAAAGGGCTGGAAAACAAAATGTACAGGTGTCAGTGTAAAGGAAGTGTGAAGTGTATAAATGATGTGTCAGTGTAAAGAAAAGAGTATGCTCAAGATCATGAGGCTAAAAGAATAAAGCTGGAAGGAGGGGGGAATATACAGAGACTTTTGTTCGATAACCGTTAGGTTATGCCTACGTATCCTCTCGTGCAATGAGGAAGTCAGAACACCGTAGTTCGACCCAAAGAGACTGAAAGATGAATTGACTTGATGAACTGCTTGCTTGCCTATGCTCAAGTGTATGATCTGTCTGGCACAGATGCAAACTGTCTTGCATTAGACGGAAGAAGCAAGTTCTCGTTTGTGAGTGAGCGAGATGAGAAAAGAATCCCGAAGGAGACGATTATTGTTTGTTTTTTGTGTTTTCAGTCTTTTATTGTTTTTGGATTTTGTCATAAGTTAATGAGCTTAAGTCTAAACCAATGGATTTAGTAAACTCATCACATCTTCCCTCTGATTAGGGGTAATGAGAATACCTTAAGTGCGAAGTCAGATTCTCACACTTAATCACCTTTGGTGTAGAGTTAAGATCATTAACCTACTTGTGATTATTTAGATGTTTTTGGTGTTTTTGTTTAGTGTTGAGTAATGAGGTTAAGCCATAATCAAGGATTAAACAGACTCATTACACCATCCTAAAAGAAGGATGACAGGTGAGAATGTTTAAGCTGAAGAAAGCTCCTCAACTTAATCCATGATTAGGGATTAAACCCATGACAAAACAAGCCTTTGATTAAGTGGATTTTATTTAATGATATGATGATGAAGTGTTTTTCATGATTTGTAAGACAACTTGAGGAGGACTTGTCCATTAACACTAGGGTTAGTCCTTCTTAACCAATTAAGGAAGAATTAGAACCCTAATGCAAGGCCCAAGTTACAAGTGTGTCTTGATGATTATTAAGTGGATTAATTAAGAGATTTAAACACACTAAGGGTTTAATACTTAGGATTAAAGTTATACACTCCATCCTAAGAGAAGGATGCAGGCATAACCCTAATCACAAAGTCTTAGAGCCTTTATGGTTTAGTCTCTGATTATGAGGTGAGAAGAGAGGACTCAAAGAGAGACACAAAGGTAAAACTATGGGGGGACTAATCAAAATCCTAATTCATTATCATGCTTGGTTGATCCTAAGGTTTGTGAGGTTTGCAAGAAGAGTCTTCAAAGGAGCCACCAGGAAGCAGATGAACAAGATCAAGAGAAGCAAAGTAACTTGCTTCATTCAAGAAGTCAAGTCACTTGAAGAAAGAAAGTGGGAGGAACAAGAATGAGCAAGCTCAAACTCAAACATAAACATAAATGCAGCAAAGGATGCAAGAGAGATGAAAAGAAAAGTTATGAGAAGTGAAGGCAAATTCACTTCCCAAGTTTACTTACCACCTGAAATGTTAGAAAGAAATGCAATGCAATGCTAAATGAAATGAAATGGTATGATGATAGACCAAACCAGAAGCATGTTGATGATGAAAATGATGCTATGAGATGCTGCAAACATGAGGCAAGGCATGGGGATGCTCATACAAGATTATGAATGCAAATGATGCAAGTTAAGGAGCATGAACAAGCATGGAAAGTTATGAATCATACAAGACAAATGACATGGCAAACATGTAATGCAATGGTTAAACATGCTTTCTACATGTCTTAAGATGTCATATGGATCACAAGAATGCACAAAATGCAAAGACAAGTCATGTTATGCAAGAGAATGCAAGAAGGATGCAAAAGAAGGCCCAAATTAGGGTTCATGGGTCAAACATCAAACAAAAACCCAAAACAGAAACAAACCCTAAGATAAAAAATGGAAAATGCTACCCAAAGAAACCCTAAACCTATAATAAACCACTGGCCAAAGGGGAGCTCTCAACTCTCAACCAAACTCAAGATATGATTTTTACAAGTTATTAGGGTTTTTTAGGGTTCTTAACAAAAGAAATGTCAAACAATTAGAAAATGCAAGATCAAATCATGGCCATTTTATCCTAGAAACTACATGCCAAACACAAAACAATGCAAGAAGAATCAATGTCCAAACCTTCTCCAATAGGCAGAAATGAATTTTTGAACCCATGATCAAAATAATGCACAAAATATGATTTAATTCAATGAAAAATTCTTAAAGTGCATCAAGATCAAAAATGAAAATTTGGTTTGAAGGTTGGACAATGTTTCTAAATGTCTTAGAACATTTCATGAATTTTTTGGTAATTTTTAAATACCTAAAAGTATTTTTAATTAATTAATTCCCATTAATCAATTAAAAATAATCTTTTAAATATTTAAAAATACTTTTTTAATGATGAAAAATAAAATAAAAATATTTTTGGGTCTTAAAAATTAATAAAACTTTAAAGAAAAAGTTTCATAATTTTTAAGACATTTTTGCTATTTTTAAATAATTATGCAAATTAAATGAAAGAAAATGAAATAAAAATTAAATAAAATGAAAGTATGCAGCATGGAAGGCCAGGATTCAATCTGGAAATGAGAGGGTTGACTGCGCGCCAGATCCAATGGGCCACATTCAAACTGGGCTAAACTTAATTAATTAAATAAATCAAAGTGATTAGGGTTTAATGACCACATCTGGACCCTTCATGCGCGCGGCAAGTCAACGGGTCAGAGCAATCCTACGGGTGAAATTCAAACTAGCATTAATGGCCTGAGATTAGGGCTTAATGACTCAGGCTGCCGGAGAAGACCTCCGGTCGTCTTCTCCGGCCAGCACCTCACCTGAAAACTCCCCAACTCCCTCAAAACGTATCAAAAATGAAAACTAAAAACTGGGAAATGATCCTCACATCCTCACGAATCAAACCCCTATCCTAAAACAAATTTCTTCTTCCTAAACAAGCTGAATCGAAGAGAACAAGTTCTAGGGCACGCAGGCTTCAGAGACAAATTAAACTCTCAAATCAAAGCCATTTCAAAAACTAAGAACATCAGGATGATCAGTGAACCACATAGAACAAGTTTGTAACAAGAAAAATGATTTCTGGAAAAATAATTTTCGAGCTACCTGAGATTTGGAGCTTTCAGTTTGAGAACTTTCTGGCCACCTCTCCTTGTGCAATCCACTCCACTTGATCCCCAGAAGATGTTTGAATGCTCAAAGAGAGTTTAAGCTGGCTGGATAGTGAGATTCGAAAGCTTCTTCTCAAGCTTGATCAGAAATGGCAATGGAGTTTCTGGAGGTTTCAGGCCATTGTGAATGATGGTTTGTGATCCTGAGGATGAATGGAGTAGGTCTGGAGTGTTTGTTGGTGTGTTTGTGGTTTGTGGAAGGAGATTCGATTGAAACTGCAAAATGAAGTGAGAAATGGCAGTGAGATGTTCAGGCTGTTTCAGGCTTGTGTTCTTGGTACTGGGTGGTCTATGGAGCAAGGTGAGTTGAATGGTGAAGAGGGTTTGAATGTTTGCAAGCTGTGTAGGCAGATTCGAAGGAAGTTGCAACTTGGTAAGTTTTTTGTGAATGTGTTGAATGTGTATGTTTCAGCCTTGCCTTGTACATGAAATGGCTTGCAAATTGTCCACATAACTCTCTCTCATTGGTCAGTTGATTGGACATGTGCTTTATTGATTGGTAAGTTGCCTTTTGCAAAAAGTCAAAAATTGTGTAAGAGAGGTATGGTGAAGTGCTAGCTTGGTACAAAGCCTAGGGGCTGCGCAGCATGGTGTGTGTATGAAGCTAGCTTGGTTCAGCAGCCAATGCCTCAAGTTGGTGAGATGTGATCATGAGTTTTGCAACTTGTGGCCTTTTTGAAATCTCATGAAAAATGCCTTGTTACATGAACTAAACACATGTGATCTTTGGTTCAAATCTGATTTTTAGGCCTTAGAGAATGTTTATGTGCTGGTTTGAAATGAATTAGAAGTTGCAATTTGACTTAGCACATGATTTTGCAATTTTCACACTTGGTGCATATCTTGAAAATAAGTGATTTTTGCTAACTTTGCATTGCCATAACTTTTGATCCAAGAAGAGTTTGATCATGTTCTTGTACTTTTTGAAAAGGGAAAGATGAGATCTACAACTTTCATGACCAAAGTTTTTCCATTTGAAGCAATTTTGGATCAAGAATCATGGCTTGAAAAATGACCTAAAATGATGCATTCTTGAAAAGTCAACTATGCCCAAAAAGTCAACATTTGCAAAAACCCTAAATTCTTGATTTTATGAACTTCAACCTTCTTCCATGATCAAATAAAGATCATATACACTCAAAATGATGAAGATCACCCACTGGTTGGGTCATTGGGGGCCTCAGATGCCCTGATTTTGCACTGACTTGTCTGAAAAGTCAACTCTTGATCAGATGACTTCCCCATGGAATTTCTTCATGAAAATTGATATGCATACTCCCTATACCATATAGAGATCAATGGAAACAAGAATGACCAAAAAAATTGGAGTTATGGCCTCCAAAACCAAAACCCTAATTTTCAGTCAACTATGCAGTCTAAACTGGCTCTGCATCACCTCAAACCCTAGTTCTTGTGATTCCTCTGCAATTTTGACTTTGAGGAGATGAAATATGATATAAGAACACACATGGACCACTTTGAGTTGATTAGTGGCCTTTGGAATGGCTCAAGATGCTTTGGGATTGCTCAGATCACAAACCCTAGGTGCAGATGCCCTAGAAACTATGCAGTGAATCAAAAATGAGATGTAAGATGATATGTTGGTGTTTATGCAAATGAGGATGATCACAAGCCATGGTGTGAATGGGTGAGGGCAAATTTGGGGTGTTTACAGTAAGGTCAATCTGTAAGCAACTTCACCAATTCTTTCTAAGATCAGATACGGTCCCACGTATCTCGGACTTAACTTACGCGACTTAAATGGTCCTTTCAATCTCAATCTCGGAGTGAATTTCAAATACATGTGATCACCTTCATCAAATTCCCAAGGTCTCCCTCGATTGTCAGCATAGCTCTTCTGACAATCTTGGGCTTGCTTAATCTTTTCTTGAATATCCGAATCTTTTCCGTGGTTTCTTGAATAACTTCGGGTCCCAAAATTCTATCTTCAACCACTTCCAACCAACACAATGGAGTTCTACACTTTATTCCATACAAAGCCTCATACGGAGCCATTCTGATACTTGCATGGTAACTGTTATTGTAAGAAAATTCGATCAATGGTAAAAGTTCCATACAATTTCCTTTAATTTCCAAAACACGTGCCCTTAACATATCTTCCATCGCTTGAATCATATGCTCCGTCTGACCATCCGTTTGAGGATGATTAGAAGTACTCAAACGCAAATCCGTACCCATGGCTTGTTGGAACACCTTCCAAAACCTAGAAGTTAACTTCGGATCTCTATCTGACACAATACTAGACGGGACACCATACAATCCCACAATTTCAACAATAAACAACCTCGCAAGATAACTTGCCTTGTACGTAGTCTTAACGGCTAAGAAATGCGCATATTTCGTTAGTCGATCTACAATCATCCAAATAGAGTCATAACCACCCTGAGTACTCGGTAAACCCACTACAAAGTCCATAAAGATACTATCCCACTTCCAAATTGGGATGTCCAAAGGTTGCAACAAACCGCCCGGTCTTTGGTGCTCAATCTTCACTAGTTGACACACCACACATTCGGACATAAATACCGTAATGTCATTTTTCATTCCGGACCACCAATACTATTTCTTCAAGTCTTGATACATCTTAGAAGAACCCGGATGTCTCATAAAATAACTTTTATGGGCTTCCTCCAAAATCTTTCTCTTCAACACGTCATCATTCAGAATGCAAATTCTTTGGTTGAATATGATAATCCCATCCAATGCTCTTACAAAACTTGGTTGGAGTAACAACTCTTGTAACTTCTTATCTAGAACTTGTGCTTGTTGAATCTCATTCCTCAAGGTATAATTGATATTCAAATTTCCCATAATTACACCATTTGTAGTCCAAACAAACTGAAGATTAAGGTCTCAGAACTTTTCCAACAATGCATACTCCAACGCCATCAACTCGACACTATGAATCACTTTTCTACTCAAAGCGTCCCCCACTTTATTCGATTTTCCCGTATGGTACTTTAATTCAAGGTCATAATCCTTCAAATACTCCATCCATCTTCTCTATCTCATATTTAATTCCTTCTGATCAAATAGGTACTTTAAACTCTTATGATCACTGAACATCTCAAAACGCACACCATACAGATAGTGCCGCCACACTTTCAAAGTAAACACCACGTCCGCTAGTTCTAAATCATGAGTTGGATAATTCTTCTCATGAACTCTCAACTATCTAGAAGAATAAGCTACAACTTGGCCTTCCTGCATAAGAACACCTCCTAATCCCATCTTAGAAGTGTCGCAAAACACTTCGTATGATTTGTTAGGACCGGGAATAATCAAAACATGAGCATTTATCAATTTCTCCTTCAACCATACGAAAATTTGCTCACAACTAGAATCCCATTCATAAGAGAAGTCCTTTCTAGTAAGCTTATTTAATGGTAACGCCATCTGAGAAAAACCTTTAATGAACCTTTTGTAGTAACCTGCCAAACCTAAGAAACTTCTCACTTCTGAAACATTCTTCGGTCTTTCCCAATTAATCACAGCTTCAATCTTTGACACATCCACTGCTACACCTCCCTGAGATATAACATGTCTCAGAAACTTGACTTCTGACATCCAAAACTCACACTTGCTAAACTTGGCAAAAAGTTTCTTCTCTTGCAGTACCGATAGAACAATCCTCAAGTGTTCTTCGTGCTCTTGTGGAGTACGAGAATATATAAGAATGTCATCGATAAAGATCACCATAAACAGATCCAAATAATCTTGAAATATTCGATTCATGTAATCCATAAAAACAGTTTGAGTATTCTTCACACTGAAAGACATTACTAAGTATTCATAATGGCCATAACGGGTTCTTAACACAGTCTTCGAAACATCAGAACTTTTCACATGAATCTGGTGATAGTCCGACCTCAGATCAATCTTCGAGAACACACATGCTCCATTCAATTGATCTAGGAGATTGTTTATCCTCGACAACGGATATTTATTCTTGATAGTAACCTTGTTCAACTTACGATAATCGATGCACAACCGCATACCACCATCTTTCTTCTTTACCAACAAAACAGGAGCTCCCGACGGTGAAACACTTGGTTTCCCAAAATGCTTTTCCATCAAATATTCTAATTGATCCTTCAATTCTTTTAACTCGAGCGATGCCATCCGATAAGGGGAAACGAATATATGAGCTGTTCCCGGTATCAGGTCAACTGAGAACTCAACTTCCCTCACTGGAGGTAAGGAAGTGACATCCTCGGGGAAGACATCAGGAAATTCACAAACTATCAGAATATTCAAAACTTGTAGACCATTACCCTTCTCTTTAGTAAGGACAAGCAAAACAGATTTCTCTTGATCAAATATAAAATTTACCATTCCAACCGTATCTTCTAAGATCATTGTCAACACATCTTTTGGAGGCGCTTCAACGGATGGAATAAGGATCAACTTCTCTTCACATCCAATAAACACAGAATTGGAAGACAACCAGTCCATTCCCATGATAACATCAACTTTCTTAAGAGGTAGACAAATGAGATCAATCTGAAAAACTCTACCATCAAAGAACAAGGTACAATTCTCACACCTAAGGGGTGTCTCAATGGTTTCATCCATAACGGTAGTAACCACCATCGGAGGAGACAAAGGAAATACTCGCAACCCAAGTCGCTTCACACAACTAGTAGATACAAAAGAATGAGTAGCCCCACAATCAAATAAAACAAGACAAGGATGATCATTAACAAGACATGTACCCGCAATGAGAGATTTGTCGGCTTTGGTCTTTCTAGAATCCATAGTGTAAACTCTCGCTTGAACTTGATTCTTCGGCTTGGTACAATCCCTTGACATATGGCCCACTCCATCACAATTGTAACACCTTAATCCTCCACTGTGACACTTACCAAAATGGCGCTTGTTACACAACTTACACATTGGTGGAGTGTTAGGTCCGGTACATTGAACTTGTTTCCCTTTGAAGGGTTGAGGCCTTAGCCTAAAAGGTTGCCTAGCTCTTCCTCAGTCACTTGCTTCGGTTTGCACTTTCTTCAAACTATGTTTGGCGACATAGCACTGTGTAAACAACCCAAATTTTCCCTCTCACTTTTATCATACCTTGACTTATGTTTATTATCATTTCATAACCAATCATCACACTTCACAATACATAATCATCCTTAACATTTCATCTGCATAGTTGCATCTAGGGTTTGTGATCTGAGCAATCTAAGAAGTAATTTGTGAAATCTCCAAGGTCTTAAAGCATGCCAAGAGGGTCCTTGAGTATTCTATGACCATTTTATGCCCCCATGGGTCATTTAAAGTCAAGAAATGTCAAAGCACTGTAGAGGTATGGAAGCTAAGCTGAGGCTCCTACACAGATGACCAGAAATTAGGGTTTTGGGTTTGAGGCCCTTACACTCAAATTTTTTGGCCATTCTTGATTCTATTGGTCCATATATGTTATAAGGAGCTTGTGTATCAAATTTCATGGAAAAATTCAATGTAGAAGTCATCTGATAAAATGGTAACTTCTTGAGCAAGAAAAGTCAGATTTTGGGCATCTAAGGCCCCCAACAAGGGTTCTAAAGGGTCATCATCATCAATTTGAGGTCCTATGATATTTATTTGATCATTGGAATGCTTGGAAGTTCACAAAGTTGAAGAAAAATGAACAAAGCCAAAACTTGCCAAAAATGGAAATGACTTGTAATGTAAACTTTCTATTTTGGGAAAGATCTTCAACCTCCTCTTTCTTGATCAAAAAGGTTTCAAATGAAATTTATTCAAATATTAAAGTTGTAGATTGGATCCTCCCATTTTCAAAAAGTAGAAGAACTCATTCTAATTCATCCTAGAACTCAAGTTATGGCCTTGAAAAGTTGGAAAAAATCACATAATTTCAAGGTTCATGTCAAAGAGGATTTTGTGCATTTAGGCATTTCAAGCATTCACAAGACTTCTAATATGCCCAAATGTGACATAACATGGCAATGCTACTTCAAAACATCAGAATTGGCCCAAGAATTCAAGGATCTCATGGCTTGATGCATGAGAAATTCCAAAATGGCCAAGTTGCATAAACATTGCTATCTCTTCATCTATACATTACAGCTACATTTCATTGATCCAAGGGCCCTCCATGAAGCATGCTGAGGCAATCTATGCTCAGAATCCCTTGCTGCAATGGCCCATAACTCAAGTTCAAAGAAACTAGACTTTTTTCATTTTCTCCCATACCAATCACACAGTGCCGCACCCACTCTACTGACCAATGGTATGGCTTCTGCACACCCTCATGGCTATAAAAAGGCAAGCTTCATAGCTGCAAAGAACAAACAACTTCAGATTGCCAAAAATCCCGAAAAACTTCATGTTATCGAATTTCTCAATCTAGCCAACAAAAACCAGAAATTCATTCACCAATCAACTCCATATAACCTCAGGAACATTTCCCACCCATCACCATAGCCAGAAACAAGCCCAAGATAAAACACGATTTCTGCAACTTCAGTTCTGAAACACTCAAACCAGTTGTTCTAAGCTTCATTCAAGCGTCCCAATAGGCTCAGAAGGTCAAAGGAGGTTGGATTGCACAAGAGGAGGGCCCAAAAAGCTGCATTTTGAAGCTCTTCATCTCAAGTAACCTTCAAGAACATTTTTTCCAAAAGCATGATTTTATGTTATAGGAATGAATCTACATGCTTCCATGATCATGCTGATATAATTAGTTTTGAAAATGAGTTAGAATTGAGCATTTCATGATGATCTGAAAGTTTGACCTAGAAATTAGTTTGCTTTGATTCAGCTTAATGATGCATGATAAATGAATTTTGTTTGTTGATTAGTGATGTATGATGTTAGAAGAGTGTTTCTGGGCAAGAAAATTGGAGTTTAGTTGCTTGTAGTGGATTATGGTATTTTGGTTCACCAGAGAAGACGACCGGAGCTTATCTCCGGTCGCATGAAAATGTTTAGGGCTAAACCTTGATTAGTTTCCCAAATTCAATTATGGCCCTTGGATGTTGATTAGGTTAGGGCATGGACGACTTAGATTAGTTCATTAAACCCTAATATCACTTAATTAAATTAATTATAATTAATTAGGTCAGATTGAATATGGACCCTTGGATAGCGCGCGTATCTCAGTTTTAAACCACAACCCTTGATTCCTCATACCACAAGTCTTGCTGACTCTCAATCTTAGCCTTCCAACCAGTCCCTGCGTAATCTGAACCATCTATCTTGCATACTTTGCATTTTTATTCATTTTTATTTCATTTCTTTTGTTTTATTTATTAAAAATACCAAAACATTTTCTAAAAATCTGATTTCTTGCATTCTCACCTTAAATATTTTTTAAAACCCAAAATAATTTATATTTTTAGTTTTTGCATTAAAATTGTATTTTTAAATCATTTAATAGTATTATTTAATTAATTAATACATTTTAATTAATTAAAAATACTTTTAGGTATTTAAATATCATCAAAAAAATCATGAAGCATTCTTACATGTTTAGAACAATTTACAAACTCATTTTACAAATTTCTTTTAAGGTTTGATCACATTTTGACAATTAACCATGAATTAGGGTTTCTAAATTTCCTATTTTTCTAACCCTAACTTCAAAAATTCATTTCTGCCTAACCAAAATGAGTTTGTACTTGGTTCTTTTTGCATCCCCTTACATGTTGCATCTAGTATCTAGGACATTTAAGTCATAATTTTGCATTGCATTTTCAAATTAATTTGCCTTTTTCATTGAAAAGTGTCCAAAACCCTAGCCAATCTTAGGTAAACCATAACTTGAATTTGGTAAACCTTTATCCCTCCCCCTTTGGATGGTATTCTCATGAGTGCTTAGGGTTCCTTTGGATGCAATTTAAATTTTTTATCATGTGATTTGCTTGTGCTTTTGAGTTTGTACATATCTTGCGTTTAAACTAACCATTTCAGGTGCATTTGGAAAGTTGTTTAGGATGTGGATGTGCATCCATATCCAACCTCTCCTTATATATTTATTCTCATGCATCTCACTTGTGCTTGAAGTGAATCTCATTCACTTATATTCTCTCTTGTTCCAAGGTTACTTAACTTCTTCATGAAGTAAGTAACCTAATCCTTCTCTCTCTCTCTCTCTCTCTCTCTCTCTCTCTCTCTCTCTCTCTCTTTTCATCTGCTTCTCTTCCTTGGTGGCCATCTGAAGACTTCTCTTGATGCCTCATAAACCATAGGAACATCCAAGCATGATAACTTTAGGGTTGTACATAGTCCCCCCAAGTTTTTACCTTTTGAGTCTCCTTGAGTCTCTCTCTCTCATCTCATAATCAAGGCTAAACAGTTAAAGTTTTGGGACTCTGAATTAGGGTTATGCCTGTATCCTTATCTTAGGATGGAGTATATAACTTTGATCCTTAGTGCTAAACCTTTAAGATTTTTTTCACCTTCAATCAAAAACACCCTAAACCCTAAACCCTAAACCCTAAACCCTAAGCTTACAACTTGGGCCTTATATTAGGGTTACATCTCTGCCTGGTGGTTCAGAGGGAATAACCCTAGTGTTCAATGGACAAGTCCCCCTCATGCTAAAGTCTTGCAAACATAAAAAACACTTCTTCATCTCATCTTTAATTAAAATCCACTTAATAAAGGCTTGTTATATAATGAATTTAATCCCTAACCATGGATCAAGTTAAGGTATCTTCCTCAGCTTAAGTGTCCTCATCTATCATCCTTCTCTTAGGATGGTGTAATGAGTTCACTAATCCCTGATTAAGATTAAACTCATTACTAAACACAAAAAAAAATCCAAAAAAACACTTTATAATTACAAGTGGGTTAATGATCTTAATCCTGGATCATTAGTGTAATTAAGTTGAGACCTTCATCTCATACTTAAGTGGACTCATTATCCCTAATCAGAGAGGATAAAATGAGTTCATAACCTTTGATTTAGGCTTAAGCTCATTAACTTATGTAAAACACCAAAAACAATAAAAAACTGAAAACACAAAAAACAAACAATAAACGTCTCCTCCGGGATTCTTTTCTCATCACACTCACTATGAAAACAAGAACTCGCTTCTTCCGTCTAATGCAAGACAGTCAGCACTCGAGCCAAACGAGTCATACACTTGAGCATAGACAAGCAAGCAGTTCACACCAAAACACCAAGTTTCTTTGAGTCAAACTACAGTGTTCTGACTTCCTCATTGCACGAGAGGATACGTAGTAGGTAGTAGGTAGTGAACTACTTTTGAGAGACACTATGATAGATTTCGGCCCTCAAACCAAACAAGAACCATTCAATCTTCCATCTTTCATCTGGAGCATACATGGCTTGCCTAGAGTAGGCCTCCATGTCTTCAAACTACTCGGCATAACTGGCCACAGTCATGCTTGTAAACACCCCAAATTTGCCCTCAATCATTTCACCATGGCTTGTGGTTCTTTTCATTAGCATAAGTTCAATCATACCATCTCATATTGCATTTTTGCTTCACTGCATTAATTCAAAGTCATCTGCATCTAGGGTTTGTGATCTGAGCCACCCCTGAGCCATTTGAGCCACTCCAAAGGTCTGCAATCATCTAAAAAGGGTCCATGTATGTTCAAGCATCATATTATATCCTCCCAAGATCAAAGAAAGTCAAAAATCACAAGAACTGAGGAAGGTATGGAAGCAGAGCCAAGCTTAACTGCACAGATGACCTAAAATTAGGGTTTTGGTTTCAGAGGCCATAACTCCAAATTTTTTGGTCATTCTTGTTTCTATTGGTCTCTATACGTTATAAGGATCATGCATACCAATTTTCATGAAGAAATTCAATGGGGAAGGCATCTGATCACAAGTGACTTCTTGAGCAAGTTAGTGCAAAATCAGGGCATCTGAGGCCCCCAATCATCCAACCAAACGGTTTCCTCCATCATTTTGAATGTGTATGATCTTTATTTGATCTTATAAGAAGTTAAAAGTTCACAAAATTGAAGAATTTCAAGCCATTTGCAAAGTTGCCATTTTGGGAAAGTGACTTGTAATGTAAACTTGCCATTTTGGGAAAGTTTTTCAACCTCCTCTTTTTGATTCAAAAATTCTTCAAATGAAAAGTTCTTGGTCATGAAAGTTGTAGATTGGATCCTCCCATTTTCAAAAAGTACAAGAACTTGATCTAATTCATTATGGAACAAAAGTTATGGCCTTGCAAAGTTGGGCAAAATCACTTAATTTTCATTTTTGTGTCAAAGAGGAAACTTGCAAAAACAGTTGCCAAAGCCAAATGTGACCTCTAATCAATTTCAAACCAGCACACAAACATCATTCTTGGTCCATAATTCAGATTTTCCCAAAGAATCTCTCACTTTCATGCCTTGGATCCTAAGTATTATAAGCCATTTGTCATAAAAGTCACAAAGAGGGAATTCTTGAAAGAGTGATTCCTAAGGGTTTGTTTGGTTTCTAATTGATCTCAAAGCATTACCATAACATCATGTAACATTTCATGACAAGAATTCAGCTTGGAATAAGACATGTCCATGACCAAAATCTCAAAATGCAACAAGTTGTGAAAATTGCAAAACATGTGACATCTCACCATTCATCCACTTCTGATCATTCCAATTCATCCCATGGCCATCCTTGAAGACAACTGAACTCAGAGCAGCCCTAAAGTAGCTTCTGCCATGGCCCATGCTTGAAGTACACCAACTCTTGACTTTTTGGCCAATTGCCCCATACCATTCCCACAATGCAAGTCACTTCCTCAGACCTCTTCCAATAGTTTAGGGATATTTTATGAATCATAAAAATAGGCTAGACATAAGCTAGAAGGACACACACAAGCAGATTGACAAAAACTGCAAGTTTCCTTCATCTCTTCGAAAATCCTCACACAGCCATCACACTTCAGTTTTCTCTTCACCAACAAGTCACACATCCTCCATAGAACCAAAATCAACCATTAAAACAGCCAAAAGTGTCACATACCTCAACTGTAAAACCTGCTATACCAGAACTCAAACTCCCAAATCAGCCACCATCAAAGGATTCTGAGCATTCCATTGATCTCAGGGGGTGCAGAGGAGACTTATTGCATTAAGGAAAGGTCAGAAAAGCTCACTTTGACATCTCATCGTCTCAGGTAAGCACAAGAATCAAATTTCTCAGAGCTTGTTTCTTTTGTTACAAATTGAAAATATATGCTATGCTGGTCATGTTGATGCTTTTAGAATCAAAAATGGTGAAGATTTGAGTATTTTGTGGTCCTATGAAATTTCACCCGTGAAATAACTTTGCTTCGATTCTCTTTGTTCTTGGTTTATAAATGATGTTTGAGGGGTGATTTGAATGGGGTTTGGGTAGAGGATCATTTTTGTGTGTTCAATTTGATGAGGGGTGGCCTGTAGAACGTTTTAGGGTTTTGGACACGCCAGAGAAGATGACTGGAGCTCCTCTCCGGTCACCTGAAAGTAATTAGGTCTTAACCCTAATTAATTAGCCAACTTGCTTCGTGACCATTGGATGTGGATTAGATTAGTTTTTGGGCGGCCCAGATCAACTCATTTAGCCCTAATCTGGTTTTATTAATTTAATTAATTATAATTAAGTTAATTAGACTTGAGTGAATCCCAGCCTTTGAAAGGCACGCGCAGTCAACCTTGTCCTCCTCAGTTCAAATCCAGACCATTAGATCTACATACTTCTCCTTTAATTCAATTTTATTCATTTTTCTTTCCCATTTTATTTAAAATAGTAAAACACTTCTAAAAAATCTCATTGTTTGCATCATACCTTAAAATATTTTTTTCTTTCTGAAAATAATTTTTATTTTATTTTTTGCATAATTTTCGTATTTTTTAAAATATTTAAATGATTATTTTAATTATTTAATGAGAATTAATTAATTAAAATACCATTTAAGTTTCTAAAAATCCCCAAAAAAATCACATTGCATTTCGATACATTTAGAAACATTATCAAACTCTTCACACAAATTTCTTTTTGGTTCTTGACCTATTTTAACATTTTTCTTTGGAATTAAAGTTCTTAAAAGGCAATATTTTTGTCCTAACTTAGAAAAATTCATTCTGCCTAACCATGAAGAGTTTGATGTTGGTTCTTTTTTGCATTGCATTCTTCATATCATGTTTTTTCTAGGGTAAATTTGGTTTGAATTTATTTTTCATTTTCAATTTGATGTGCATTTTTCCTTTTGAAGTGCCTTAAAACCCTAGCCAACTTGAGAAAATCATAACCCCCATTAGGTTAAGAGTTAGGTCCCCTCCTTTGGGAAGTGAACTTATGTAGGGTTAGGGTTCCGTTGATCCCATTTTCAATTTTTTACCTTGTCATTTGCTTCTGATTTTGGATTTTTATTTGTGTCTTGTGCATAAACCCTAATTTTTGCCTTCATTTGCATCCATCTTCCATATGCTTGCATACATGAACTTTCCATGACATTTTGTGCATTCACATGACTCTTAAGACATATTAGGGTACATTAGAATCATGTTTTATCATTACATCTTTCATTTGCCATGTTGTGCATTCATTCCACTTCATAAACTTTCATGAACTTTCATGGTTCAAAACATGCTTCATTTGCATCTTTGTCCTTGTATGATCATCACCAACTCTTGAATTGTGTTTGCTTTATCTATTAGCATCATTAACATCATGTTTATGCTTCTGGTTTTGGTTTGCATCATTGCATCCTTCTCATTTTCATTCCATTTCATTTTCTTGTTGCTAACTGTAGATGTTTAAGAATTGGCAGAATTTTTGACCAAACAAGAAATGTTAAATTCAGTTCAGAATGTCCTATCAGATGTTGGGACATTAGCAAACTGAGTATGTGAACTTGGTTCAGGATGTCCTACCAGATGTTGGGACATTGTTTAAATGACTAAGTTCAGTTTTGTCAGGATGTCCCAACAGATGTTGAGACATCTCAGACCTGCTATCAGAATTAATTATTGATTAACAGATCAGAGATATTTAAGGAGAATTATCTGGAATTAATTAATGATGGATATAAAACAGAACAAGGCGCATCTGTAGGGAGTTTTAAATTGAAGATTCAGATTAAAACAGAAGACCTAATGCACCTAGAATATAGGAGGTAACAAACCCTAAATTCAAGGTGACAGCTGCTGCACATTAGGGCTGGATCATTCTACAGAAAGCCCAAAATTCAGAACCTATTTAAACAACAGAATCTCATAGAATTGAGTACGAATTTCAGAAGACTAAATAGGGTGTCTAGTGTTTTAATAGCAGGCTGTTTTTTATGTACCACTTTATGAGCTTTTAAGCAAAAGTGCATTTGTGACTTGATTGAAACTGTGAAGTAAAATCAAGCTGTTATTGTTTGAAGGATGTCTTCAATTTCTGTAAACTTGTAAACTTGATCACTGGGTGATTGAGGGGGAGTGAGTAGGGTACTCTTATCTAAGTGAGTCTTAGGTAGAAATTGCATTGGGTAAGTATTAAGTGATAGATTAAACAGGGTGGTTTAAGTCTAGAATTAATATTACTAATAATGGATTTCCTCCTGGCTTGGTAGCCTCCAGATGTAGGTGTGGTTATACACTGAACTGGGTTAACAAACTTCTGTGTTGTTTATTTTTCCTGCTGTTTAAGTTCTTGTTTAAATTTGTCAAATGTCCTATTAAGTGTTGGAACATCTCTTAGGACATCTCATTACAGAATTTCAATTGGTATCAGAGCAGGCACCCTGCCTGTTTATACTGGGTGAGATCTAGGGAAAACAAATTCTGTATCATGGACAGAGATATAGGGTCAGTAAATAGACCACCTATACTGGATGGTTCTAATTATGACTACTGGAAGCCAAGAATGATTGCATTCTTAAAGTCACTTGACAACAGGGCATGGAGAGCAGTAATTGTTGGATGGAAACATCCTGTTAAAGACACCAAAGATGGATCAATAGTTCTGAAACCTGAAGAAGAATGGAGTAAAGAGGAAGAAGATTCAGAACTAGGCAACTCAAAAGCCCTAAATGCTTTATTCAATGGCATTGATAGAAATATTTTCAGACTGGTGCATCATTGTGAGCTGGCCAAAGATGTGTGGGATACCCTCAAGACAACTCATGAAGGAACATCAAAAGTAAAAATGTCAAGACTTCAACTTCTCACCACCAAGTTTGAAAACTTGAGAATGAAGGAAGATGAATCAATACATGAGTTCTACATGAACATCTTGGATATAGCCAATACTTCTGGAGCCTTGGGAGAAAAGATGACTGATGAAAAGCTTGTAAGGAAGATTCTCAGATCTTTGCCAAAAAGATTTGACATGAAAGTCACAGCAATAGAAGAAGCTCAAGACATATGCTCCATGAAAGCTGAAGAACTCATTGGTTCCCTTCAAACTTTTGAAATGGGAATGAATGACACACATGCTAAAAAGAACAAAAGCATTGCCTTGGTTTCAAATGCAGATGAAGAAGAAGATGATGAACTAGCAAATGATAAAAGCTTCTCAGAAAATCTTGCATTGATTACAAAACAGTTCAAACAGATTATCAGAGGTATGGAAGGTAAATCAAATTCCAGTGGAAGATTCACAAACTCTTCTGAAAACAAGAGAACCTATGATGCTAACAGAAGATCAAATCTTGCTGAAAAGACCAGTCAAGAAAAAGGAATTAAGTGCCATGAATGTGAAGGATATGGACACATCAAGAAGGAATGTCCCAACTTCTTAAAAAGACAAAAGAAGGGACTATCTGTAACCTGGTCTGATGAAGACTCAGGAGATTCAGAAGAAGAATCAGCTAAGCACATTGCTGCTTTAGCTGGACTGTGTGAATATGACAGTGATTCCAGCTGTGAAGAGCTTACTTATGCAGATCTTGAGCAAGCCTTTAAGGATCTGTACAAGAGAAGTACTAAAGTATGCAGTGAGGTCATAAAGCTAAAGAAGCAGAATGAAGTACTAGAAGAAGAAAAAGCAAGTGATCAAGTAATCATTGATACCTTAAAAAGTGAAGTAACTCTTCTCAATTCTAAGCTGGAACATATGTCCAAATCTGTTAGAATGATGAACAGCAGCTCAAATACACTGGATGCTATTCTCTGCAATAATAAACATTCAGGGGACAAAAGTGGACTGGGATATAACAGAGATGAAGCAAGCTCTAGCAAAACTACTTCAAAAACTATACAGTCAAACAAGATGTTCCAACAGATGCTTCAACATCAGAACACAAAGACAAACATAATGTTCCAACAGATGTCCCAACAGTCTGGAAATAACAAGATGAAGAAGAAGTATCAAAGATGGAGATGCCATCACTGTGGAAGATTTGGACATATCAAACCTCACTGTTATAAGTTACATGGATATCCAAATCAGATGTGTCAGCAACCTTCCAAGCAGAAAGTAGAAGGTACCAAGAATATGCAGCTTAGAAATCAGCAACCTCCTAAGCAAAAGACAGAAGTAATCAAGAAAGTTTGGAGACCAAAAGCTGACACTCAGACTGATCAAAGTCACAGTCCCAAGAACCAGATCAACAATCAAACTTTGAGATCAGCTGAACAACACACAGGGCAGAGGCATCAAAAGAAATCTCAACTCATCTGGTCAAAGAAAAGTACTGCATACATAGCACATACATCACTGAAAGTATCAGCTAAAGAAGACTGGTATTTTGACAGTGGATGCTCAAGACACATGACAGGATTGAAGAATTTGCTAGTAAACTTAAAGTCATATTCATCCAGGTATGTTACCTTTGGAGATGGAGCTAAAGGAGAGATCAAAGGAGTTGGAACCTTGGACTGTCAAGATGTTCCAAGACTAGATGATGTACTGCTTGTTAAAGGTTTAACTGCTAACCTGATCAACATAAGTCAACTATGTGATCAAGGATACAGTGTAAACTTTACAAAAACTGAATGCATAGTGACTAACAAAGAGCAAAAAGTTATCATGAAAGGTGCAAGGTCTAAAGACAACTGCTACATGTGGGAGCCATTAGACTTCAGCCCCACTTCAACTTGTTCTCTAGCTAGAGAAGAAGAAGTAAAACTATGGCACCAAAGGCTAGGTCATCTTCATTTCAGAGGCATAAAGAAGATCATATCTATGGATGCTGTAAGAGGTATCCCTAAACTGAAGATTGATGATGGAAAAATCTGTGGTGAATGTCAAATAGGCAAACAAACCAAGATGTCCCATCCAAAGCTCCAACATCTGACAACTTCCAAAGTTTTGGAATTGTTACATATGGATCTCATGGGACCTATGCAAGTTGAAAGCCTTGGTGGTAAGAGGTATGCATATGTGGTGGTTGATGACTTTTCAAGATATACATGGATAAATTTCATTAAAGAAAAGTCAGATGTCTTTGATGTATTCAAGGAATTATGTCAAAGATTACAAAGAGAAAAATCCAGCTGTGTGATCAGAATTAGAAGTGATCATGGAAAGGAATTTGAGAATCAAAAATTCTTAGATTTCTGTTCTTCAGAAGGAATCAATCATGAGTATTCTTCTCCTATCACTCCTCAACAGAATGGGATTGTTGAAAGAAAAAATAGAACTATTCAAGAATCAGCAAGAGCTATGATCCATGCTAAAAAGTTACCTCTGTATTTCTGGGCTGAAGCTATGAACACTGCCTGCTACATCCATAACAGAGTTACCTTGAGAAAAGGAACTTTGTCCACAATATATGAAGTATGGAAGGGCAGAAAACCCACTGTGAAGTACTTTCATGTGTTTGGAAGTAAATGCTATATTCTGACAGATAGGGAGCAAAAGAGAAAAATGGATCCTAAAAGTGATGAAGGAATTTTCCTTGGATACTCTATAAACAGCAGAGCATATAGAGTATTTAACTACAGAACAAATGTTATCATGGAGTCCATAAATGTGATAATTGATGATGCTCCTACAGATGTCCCAGAAGATGTTGGAACATCTGCTGATATCAAGGTTGAAGCTGAAAAGAATGATCAATATAACTTCACTCATAATGATACAAGGTCAGAAGATTCAAGCAAACCTCCTTCCATCAGAATACAGAAGGATCATCCCAAAGATTTAATAATTGGTGATCCCAACAGAGGTGTGAGCACTAGATCAAGAGAAGTGATTTCAGGTTCTTGTTTTGTTTCCAAAATAGAACCTAAAAATGTCAAGGAAGCTCTCACTGATGAATATTGGATTTGTGCTATGCAAGAGGAATTAGGTCAATTCACAAGGAATGAAGTGTGGAATCTTGTTCCTAGACCTGATGACATAAATGTGATTGGTACAAAATGGGTGTATAAGAACAAGTCAAATGAACAAGGAATTGTTACAAAGAACAAAGCTAGACTTGTGGCTCAAGGATACACTCAAATTGAAGGAGTAGACTTTGATGAAACCTTTGCACCAGTAGCAAGGCTTGAATCAATAAGACTACTGTTGGGAATTGCTTGTATCTTAAAGTTCAAGTTATTTCAAATGGATGTGAAAAGTGCCTTTCTTAATGGTTATCTTAATGAGGAGGTTTATGTAGAACAGCCTAAAGGATTTGTTGATCCAAGCTGTCCAAATCATGTATACAAACTCAAGAAAGCACTTTATGGTCTGAAGCAAGCTCCAAGGGCATGGTATGAAAGACTTACCACATTTCTTATCAAACAAGGATACAGAAAAGGTGGGATTGATAAAACCCTGTTTGTTAAAGATGAAGAAGGAAATGTCATGATTGCACAAATATATGTTGATGACATTGTGTTTGGTGGGATGTCTGATAAGATGGTCAAACATTTTGTCAAGCAGATGGAAGCTGAATTTGAAATGAGTCTAGTAGGTGAATTAACCTATTTTCTTGGTCTGCAATTTAAGCAAATGGAAGACTCAATGTTCATCTCACAAAGCAAGTACTCCAAGAACATAGTGAAGAAATTTGGAATGGAAAATGCTTCTCATAAAAGAACTCCTGCTCCTACACATTTAAAGCTGACTAAAGATGAAAAGGGTGAGAAGGTAGATCAAAGTTTATATAGGAGCATGATTGGAAGCTTGTTATACTTGACTGCTAGTAGACCAGACATTGCATTTGCAGTAGGAGTTTGTGCAAGATATCAAGCTGATCCAAAAGTCAGTCATCTCAATCAAGTCAAGAGAATCCTTAAATATGTTAATGGTACATGTGACTATGGCATAATGTACTTTCATGGATGCAAACCAATTCTCACTGGCTTCTGTGATGCTGATTGGGCAGGAAGTGCTGATGACAGAAAAAGCACTTCAGGAGGATGCTTCTTTCTAGGAAACAATCTGATTTCTTGGTTCAGTAAGAAACAGAATTGTGTGTCATTATCTACAGCTGAAGCTGAGTATATAGCTGCAGGTAGCAGTTGTTCTCAGTTGGTTTGGATGAAGCATATGCTCACTGAGTACAATGTCCCACAGGATGTCATGACATTGTACTGTGACAACTTGAGTGCAATCAACATATCTAAGAATCCTATCCAACACAGCAGGACAAAGCATATTGATATCAGACATCATTTCATCAGAGATCTTGTAGAAGAAAAGGTGATTTCATTGGAGCATGTATCTACAGATCTGCAGTTAGCTGATATTTTTACCAAGGCATTGGATGCTACTCAATTTGAGAATTTAAGGGGCAAACTTGGAATATGTTTATGTGATATCTAGCAGTTAATGAGATGTGCCAACATGTCATATGACATTGCATGGCATAAGTTCCAGATGGCAAAGCTAGTCTGGACTAGATCCTTGGGAATTTCATTCCTAATCATTTGGACTGTAACGGCTACTTATTTGGTAATTCCTTATAAGCAGCTATCAAGAGTCTCATCACATCATCACAAGCTAATCACATTAACTAGTAATCCTTCAGAAATCTTATACCCTAAAGCTGCACATTCATCTTCCTCAACAATGTCTCAAAACCCTAAAACAGCTGAAGAAGTTCTCAACCAGGAAGACGTGGTTCATGCCACCCCTATTTCTATGGTGCCAATGCAATCAACACCATTAGACGAGCTCAAGGGAAATGCCTCTCACTCTAAGAAGGCAAGAACACCAAAAGGAGGTAAAATCAGAAGCAAAGCTAAAGAAATTCCTTCACATGTTAAGTACTCCAAATATGTTGATGACTCCATCAATGAGATTGTCAATCAAGTTTTCTCTGAACAAAGAGTAGTGAAAGGAATCTCTGTTCCCTTGAACACCATTCCTGCACCTCAAGAAGAACCTGCTCAAGATACAAAGAACAATGCTGCAGAACAAGATGTCCCAACGGATGTTGGAACATATGCAGATAAGAAAGCAAACTCATCTGATGCTGATACTGAACAGACTGAGGACAAGAAAGAGGTCTCAAGTGAAAGTGACAAAGAAGTTTCCATGGAACAGGCTAAAGACTCAAATGAAGATCAATCTTCTACTGATCAACAAGCTGATGAGGAGACTGCTCAATCCCCTCCAATAGTCAATCTGGAACAGGATTCTGATGCAGAGATCATATCATCTGTGAATCCCAGCATTGCCAAAAGGCTAAGGTCCAGGAAAGGAAAGATGCAAGATGAACCTGTCATTCCTGAGAAGAAGAAGGCTAGTCCAAAGAAAGGCAAGGCTAAAGCCACTTTTGGTCCAGCAAAAGCCTGGAGCAAGGTTCAAACTCAGAAGAGAAAAGCTGCAACACCATCAGATTCAGATGTTGGATCAGATGTCCCAACATCTCCTCCCAAGAAGAAACCAGCTCCAGCTAGAGCTTCAACTGTTGTTCCAGAAGCTCCCTTGGACAATATATCCTTCCATCATGTCTCCAGTGTCAACAGATGGAAATATGTGTACCAAAGAAGGGTTGCTTTGGAAAGAGAACTGAGCAGCAATGCACTTGAGTGCACAGAACTCATTGACCTAATCTCTGCTGCAGGACTGTTCAAGACAGTCTCAGAGTTCTCTCCCTGCTATGAACTGCTTGTCAAAGAGTTCATTGTGAATCTTCAGGAGGATTGCTCAAATGGTAAGTCCTCTGAGTTTAGAAAAGTTTTTGTTAGAGGTAAATGTGTACAGTTTTCTCCTCAAATCATCAATGAGTATCTAGGAAGAGAAACAGATGGACCCAATGAACTAGGGAAAACAGATAATCAAATCTGTAAGGTGATCACTGCAAACCAGGTCAAAGCTTGGCCTGTGAAGGGAAAGCTCTCTGTGAGCATGCTTACTAGAAAATATGCCATGCTTAACAGAATTGGAACTGCAAACTGGGTGCCTACCAATCACACTTCATCAATCTCAACTGGTCTGGCCAGATTCATCTTTGCTGTGGGGACTCAAACCAAGATGGACTATGGAGCATATATTTTTGATCAAACTATGAAGCATGCCATCTCTACTGCAACAAAGCTGCCAATAGCTTTTCCATCATTGCTGTGTGGTATTGTTCTAAGTCAATATCCTGGAATTTTAACTGAGAAGGACATTGTCTGCAAGAGAGAGAGCCCCCTGGCCTTTCATTACAAATTATTCCTAAGTCACCATGCTGCAGATGTTAAAGCACCTGCTGGGACATCTGCTGGTCCCTCAACTGCTAAGATTTCAATCTCCAAGAAAGAGTTAATTGCTGAGCTAAAGTGCACATGCAAGGAGCTTGAAGCAAGGAAGCTGAAACTGGAAGAAATCATTCAAAGATTGGAGAATGAAGAAGACCAGAAAGCTACCTCTAATGCAAACAATGCCTCTGATGAAGACAGTGCTGCTGATGAAGAAACAGAAGCTGATGAAGAGACAGAAGTTGAGGAGGGAACTGAGAGTGATGATTCTGAGTGATCTTTGTATGTGAGGCATTTGTAATGACAGCAATGATGTGTAATTCTGGATCATAGTTCTTTGGCCCCTAATTTTGTGCCTACCAAGGGGGAGAACAACATCAAATGTAATTGCTGTTTAAATGAATGAAATATGTTTGTTTGCTTCTGAACTGAATAAGTTTTTCTGTTGGAACAAGACTGGATAAAGACAGGACACATATATGTTTGAGGGGGAGTAATCTCAAATAAAATTCAACAGAAAAGTAATGATATACTCTGATAAAAGGAACTTCTGCTGCACTCTGAAAACCAGAAAAGATGTTAGCCAAAAATTAGCCAAAGGGGGAGTTTGTAGATGTTTAAGAATTGGCAGAATTTTTGACCAAACAAGAAATGTTAAATTCAGTTCAGAATGTCCTATCAGATGTTGGGACATTAGCAAACTGAGTATGTGAACTTGGTTCAGGATGTCCTACCAGATGTTGGGACATTGTTTAAATGACTAAGTTCAGTTTTGTCAGGATGTCCCAACAGATGTTGAGACATCTCAGACCTGCTATCAGAATTAATTATTGATTAACAGATCAGAGATATTTAAGGAGAATTATCTGGAATTAATTAATGATGGATATAAAACAGAACAAGGCGCATCTGTAGGGAGTTTTAAATTGAAGATTCAGATTAAAACAGAAGACCTAATGCACCTAGAATATAGGAGGTAACAAACCCTAAATTCAAGGTGACAGCTGCTGCACATTAGGGCTGGATCATTCTACAGAAAGCCCAAAATTCAGAACCTATTTAAACAACAGAATCTCATAGAATTGAGTACGAATTTCAGAAGACTAAATAGGGTGTCTAGTGTTTTAATAGCAGGCTGTTTTTTATGTACCACTTTATGAGCTTTTAAGCAAAAGTGCATTTGTGACTTGATTGAAACTGTGAAGTAAAATCAAGTTGTTATTGTTTGAAGGATGTCTTCAATTTCTGTAAACTTGTAAACTTGATCACTGGGTGATTGAGGGGGAGTGAGTAGGGTACTCTTATCTAAGTGAGTCTTAGGTAGAAATTGCATTGGGTAAGTATTAAGTGATAGATTAAACAGGGTGGTTTAAGTCTAGAATTAATATTACTAATAGTGGATTTCCTCCTGGCTTGGTAGCCTCCAGATGTAGGTGTGGTTATACACTGAACTGGGTTAACAAACTTCTGTGTTGTTTATTTTTCCTGCTGTTTAAGTTCTTGTTTAAATTTGTCAAATGTCCTATTAAGTGTTGGAACATCTCTTAGGACATCTCATTACAGAATTTCACTAACTTTTCAGGTGGTAAGTCATTGAGAAGTGAATTTGCCTTCACTTGTCATAATCTCTTCTCATATCTCTTATGCATCATTTCTGCATTTTACTTGTGTATTAGAGTGAGCTTGCTCATTCATGTCTCCTTCTCACTTTCTTTCTTCAAGCAACTTATCTTCTTAAGTGAAGTAAGTTGACTTGCTTCTTCTGCTTCTTCCTCCTTTCATCTTCTTCTTTCTTGGTGGCTTTTCTCTTGAAGATCTTTTGCAAGCCTAATAAACCCTAGGAATACCCAAGCATGATGACAATTAGGGTTTGATTAGTCCCCCATTAGTTTTACCTTTGTGTCATCTTTGAGTCTTCTCTTCTCTCCTCTTAATCAAGGACTAAACCTTAAAGGTTTTAAGACTTTGTGATCAAGGTTATGCCTGTATCCTTCTATTAGGATGGAGTGTATAACTTTAATCCTAAGTGTTAGATCCTTAATGTGTTTAAACCCTTTAATCAATCCACCTAATAATCACTGAGACATCAAGCTTGTAACTTGGGCCTTGCATTAGGGTTCTAATTCTTCCTTAATTGGTTAAGAAGGACTAACCATAGTGTTAATGGACAAGTCCCCCTCAAGTTGTCTTACAAACCATAAAATTCACTTCTTAATCTTACCATTAGCTAAAATCCATTTAATAAAGGTTTTGTTTTGTCATGAGGTTAATCCCTAATCATGGATTAAGTTGAGGAGCCTTTCTTAGCTTAAATGTTCTCATCTATTATCCTTCTATTAGGATGGTGTAATGAGTCCATTAAATCCTTGATTATGGCTTAAACTTATTACTTAACACTAAACAAAAACTCCAAAAAACATCTAAATAAATACAAGTAGGTTAATGATCTTAATCCTACACCATGGTGATTAAGTGTGAGGTGTTTACCTCATACTTAAGATATTCTCATTACCCCTAATCAGAGGGAGGATGTGATGAGTTTACTAACCTTTGGTTTAGACTTAAGCTCATTAACTTATGACAAACTCCAAAAGCAATAAAAGACTGAAAACATCAAAAACAAACAATAATTGTCTCCTCCGGGATTCTTTTCTCATCATCTTCATTCACAAACGAGAACTTGTTTCTTCCGTCTAATGCAAGACAGTTTGCACCTGAGCCAGACAGGTCATACACTTGAGCATAGACAAGTAAGCAGTTCACAAGTCAATTTATCTTTCAGTCTCTTTGAGTCGAACTACGGTGTTCTGACTTCCTCATTGCACGAGAGGATACGTAGGCATAACTTAACTGTTATCGAACAAAAGTCTCTGAATATTCCCCCTCCTTCCAGCATTATTCTTTAAGCCTCATAGTCTTGAGCTTTGCACTCTTTCCTTACACTGACACTTCTCTTATACACTTCACATTTCTTTTACACTAACACTTGCATTCTTTTCCAGCTTTTGCACACAAATAGCACTGACACTACCCCTTTAAAACACAAATCTTTCAAGAGTGGATCCCTTCGAGTACGGCGGACAATCTGGGTGCTAATACCTTCCCAGGTTGTAACCAACCCCCTTTCTCAGTTTCTCTGGTTCCCGACCGTCTTATCCATATCTTTTCTCAGGTTTATGCAGCATTACCTTTCCTTCGGGATAAAAATGCCTAGCTGGCGACTCTTTTCATTCTTTCCCTTTCGCCGACCGTTCGCGTCTGTACCCCTTCTGACCAGGTGTCATTTGGTGGGAGCGATAGCTTGGCAACTCTGCTGGGGACCCTTATATTGTAATCAGGGCTTCTGGTTCTTTTTGTGGGTTCCTCCTAGCGCTTGTTTGATTTGTGTTTACTGGGGTGTTATGTGCTAATTGTGTTTATGTATTTGCTTTATTACTTTATGTACAACTTTATTTATTGCTTTCTTTACGGTTTTACATATTTCATACTGTCATTATCATTGCTGGATCTGGTTTCTGTTTTGGTGGGTGGGGTTCCATTGAGAGTTAAAGTCCTATACCTGGGACCTGAGTGACACCTAGGCTAGAGTGGTTCATGTCCTTTCCCATTCCATTTCGGTCTGGTGCGGGAATATGAAACACGGTTCAGATGTGGGTTTCTTCTTGAGAACTCTGTGCTACAGATTTCCTGTAGTGCTAGGGCTATTTGGGAAGCCTGCTAAGTCTGGATGACCTTTATTATGACCTTCAGAAGCTGAGGTGAATTAGAGGAGGATCTTTTATGGTTATTGTAAACACTGTACCTCCGGGTTAGAAGTGTTTACACTTCTCATAACTAATCCAAGTCTGAGGATCCTTGTTCTAGAACACTACCTGTGAGGGGGTTGTGACTGTTTACAGGTTTGCAGGTACCCTTGGCCACATCATACCCTGTTTTTGTTTAGTTTAAGAGTACTCCACTTTGGACAGTTCTTGTGATTAACCCTAGACATGTGACTCTTTATTTGAGTCCCCCACCTTGGTTACTGGATTTCTAAAACCTCCATCTGGACTTCTGAACATACATGGACTCATATCAAGACAGATAATCAGATCCAGCTTGATCACAAACCCTTGCATATCATTTGCATATATCATCATTGCATCATTTAACATTTGTTTATTTGTTTTTCAGGGTATCCACATCATATCTGGTTTGGTTTTGACCCCTTCTTCTGCATAGACCTTTGCTTCATCAGTTATCTGCTTCAACTATCTTCATCATCACCAGCATCAGCCTGTCAGTGGCTCACTTCCAGCATCAGTCTGTGATCTTCATCAGTACCAATCTTCAGTTTCTTCAGCAGCACTCATGACTACTCCCAGGAAAAGCAACATATCCTACCATTTCTTTGATCCTGTGTTGACTGGTATCAGGCAGGTCCAATCCCTCATCACACCAGATCATATCCCACTATTTAGGGAGCACTATGGAGGTATCCTGGATATGGTTATGGACCTTGACCCTTCTCAGAGAAGCATGATCCACACCTGCTTGCAATTTTATGACCCTCCTTTGAGATGTTTCACATTTCCAGACTTTCAGTTAGGACCTCTACTGGAAGAGTTTTCTTCATTGATTGGAGTACCTATCAGGGGTGGAATGCCTTTCAACCCAGAGATGCCAGTTCCCAGAAATGAAGAGATAGGAAAGGCATTGTACCTAGAGCCTGCCCTGATTGAGCAAAGTATGACAACAAAAGCTGGGATCCCTGGGTTGCACTTGGACTTCTTGATTTCTCAGGCCATCCTGAAGGCCTCATGGGGAGAATCGAGGGCAGTCTGTGCACTGTTAGCCCTCAGCATATATGGGGCTATACTGTTTGCAGATGAACCCAAATTTGTCAGCAAGAATGCCATCCATTTGTTTCTCCTGAAGAACCCAGTACCCACATTGCTGGGAGACTTCTATTATTCCATCCATTAGAGGAATGGGAAACAGAGGGGGAAGTTGGTGAGATGTTGTGCTCCTTTGTTTTACACTTGGCTGCTCAGACACCTGCCTAGGTCAGATGCCTTCCTAAACCCTCACCAACAGAAGAATTGGGCCAAGAGGCTCATTGCTTTGACTTTAGATGACATTAGATGGTGCACCCAGAGCACCAGGGGCAAGGACATTATCACTAGTTGTGAACAATACCCAAATGTACCTCTGATAGGAGTGAAGGGTTGCATCAACTACAATCCTTTGTTGTTTAAAAGACAACTGGGCTATGCCTTGGTTCACCCTCCCAGAGGGCAAGATTTAGCTGAGACCCTATATTGTGAAGTGAAACCTAATTCAGCTATTGTCAGGCAAGCATCTTGGGCTTGGGACAACATCCAGACAAAAGGGATGGCTATTCTGGGAAGGTGTAATAATGTTGCTTCAGCTCAATACTATGACTGGTCCCGTGCTAGAGCTCAAATTACTGGAATGCCTTTCATCTTGGAGGATACACCTGGACCCTCTACAGTATAGCCACCAACAACTGTCAGCCTAGAAGAATTTGAGAAGCTGAAGGAAAGGCATGAGAACCTATCTCAAGCTTTGAAGAAGACTCTTTGGGAAAGGAGTGACGGTCGTCTGGACATTGAGAGATTGGAGAAGCTTAGGGTGGAGCATCTTACTAAAATTGAGAAGATAGAGGATTAAATCAGGAAAACAAGGGCTGGGGAACAAATATTGAAGAATGCCTGTAAAGAAGCCAAGATTCAGAAGGCTAGGACTGAGCTCTATCTACAAGAAAGTCAGGCTAGGTGGGTCAGGATCACTGAAGCCTGTACGCAAGAAGACCAGAAAACTCAAGCCAAGATTGAATAGCTAGAGGCCAATGAGAAGAAGCAGCAGGAAGCTTTGTTGGCAGCCCAGAAGGAGATTTCAGAGTTGAAGCTCAGAGCAGGAGTGAAGAGATCAAAGGACCAGGACAGGCATAAGAAGTTGACCACTGCCATTGCCACCAGGAACCTCCTCATTAGGACCATTACAGAGCACCCAACTGGTCCAGTGACTGAGGCACTCCTGAAGGAGGTCAGAGAGGATGAGTTTGGACTGGATGTTTGATTCTTTGTTTGCTGTTATTTCCATTTGATGTCCTTTTCCTTTTATTGTATTTTGACCCTCCATGGGCAGGTGTTGTAAAAACAAACTATGTTTTTTTCATCATTTGTAATATATTCTAGTTTTTTTTCATTTGGGTTTTCTCTCAACGACATCAAGCATCTTCCTCGAGGTCTGGAAAGGTCAAAACCAAGAACCAAATCGGATACCTTGGAAAATAAATAAGCATACTGCATTGCATACTAACTTGGTTTTGTTTTGTAGGTTTTTATTATTTTTGTTTTTAACATTTGTTGTGATCTCAGGAAACATTGCTCGTCGCCGAGTGTTCCCTGTCAACCGCGCGCACCGGTACCCGACTCGTAACAACCTTCCCGGTATTCAAATGGAACAAGTATAGCAGGATCTGACTGAGGTCAGAAATCAGATGGCTAATGAGAGACTGGAGATGAGAAATCAGATGTCTCAATTCATGGCTGTGATGACTGGCTTAGCCCAGAGTCAAGAAAGGTTAAGAGAGCTGGTGGAAAGACAAACTCCCGAGGAGCCTCATCTTGGAACAGGAGGAACTAGTAACAATGAACGGGGTCAGCCTCATATTGATCCACCAGTATTTGGACCTCATCTGGATCCAGAAGTTAACATCCCGAGAAATGTGCCAGGTAATACTGCTGAAGGGATAATCTTGCAAGAGGATCCCCAAGAAGAACAATTTACTGTTATGGGGGCTGGAGATGAAGTATATGACCGGAGATTGGACGAAATTGCTGAGAAATTAAGATCTTTGGAGTCACATAATTCTTTGGGCTTCGATGTGATGGACATGGGACTAGTGGATGGGGTGAGGATTCCCCACAAATTCAAACCCCCATGCTTTGAAAAGTACAATGGTACCTCCTGTCCCCGCACTCATCTGCAGTCTTTCCTGGGAAGACTTAAAGCTTATACTATGGATGAAAAGCTGTGGATGTTCTACTTTGAAGACAATCTGACTGGGGCTTCAAGAGAGTGGTATTCACATTTGTCTAGAGCCACCATAAGATGCTGGAAGGATTTGGCTGAGGCTTTCATCCGTCAATATCAGTACAACCTGGACATGGCTCCCAACAGGACCCTTCTGATGGGAATGTCTCAATCTTCCCGAGAAAGCTTCAGGGAATATGCCCAAAGGTGGAGACAACTTGCTGCTGCTGTCCAACCACCCATGTCAGAAAGGGAAACGGCTGACATGTTCATGAACACATTGCAAGGGACTTATATTGATAGATTGGCTGCCTTCTCCTCTACCAGTTTTGCTGATGTGGTCATAGCTGGTGAAAGGATTGAAAGTCTACTGAAGATGGGCAAAATTTCCGACAGTGGTGCAAGTGCATCCAGCAATCCCAGAAAGCCTTTTGTGGGACCCCGAAGAGCCGGTGAAACAAACTCCATTCATGCAAGCAGGGGCAGGCCTCAATATGTGCACCAGTCAGTAGCAGCAGTTACTATTCCAGCTCCGATTCCTCAACAATCAGCATATCCTCAACAACAACAACCACAACAAGTTCATTATCCGCAACAGAGAACCTACAACAATAGCAATAACAACCAACAATAGCGTCCTTTCCAGCAAAGGCCATCACAAGCAAACAGGGTAATTGACCCAATTCCCATGCCATATGTTGCACTCTTGCCACAACTCTTGAAGCTCAAACTAGTTGAATTAAGGACATTGGCACCTCCAGATCCCACCAATATGCTAAAGAACTATGATGCCAATGCCAGGTGTGCATTCCACTCAAACGCACCGGGGCATAACACTGAAAAATGCAGGGACTTACAGATGAAAGTCCAAGACCTGGTGGACTCAAAAGCTCTCAACTTTGCACCTCCTCCGAATGTCACAAGAAATCCAATGCCTAGTCACAACGGGCCTAGGATTAATGCTATTGAGGAAGGCAAACCATCCACCTTAATCACCAGTGTTACACAAATTCGAACACCTTTGGTTGAAATCAAAGCCCAGCTTTTAGAATGCCAAGTGTTCCCTGGGTGTGAGCTCGGCTGTGGGTATTGCAATATTGCAGTCAATGGGTGTGAAGAGCTGAGAAACGGCATAGATGGTCTTATTAAGGATGGTATCCTTCAGATTACGACAACGACACCTACAAATCCAACAATTCCTTCACCGGCAATCACAGATACTCCTACAACGTCAGCAACCATTGTTCCAACGGATTCTACTACAACTCCAACAACCGTTCAATCAATCACTTCAATGGATGCAAGTTCAGTCACCATTCCTGCTACAACTTCAACACTCATCCAGTCAGTGGTACCTCCTACAACATCAGCAACAATTGATGAAAGTGTCTCAACAGTTAATATATACTATGACCCTTCAAATATTCCTGCCAACAACTCACAAAATGCCACTCCTGTCAGAGCACCAGTTACCATATACTATGATCCACACACCATTGTGTTCCCGTCTGCAGCTGCTATCAGTCCGGTCACTATAACAGTGCCTGGGCCAGTTCCTTACGAAAGTAATAATGCCATCCCTTGGCATTATGGCTCAGATCTGTACTGCGAGGGGCAGAAAATCACTTTAGAATAATCAACTTCTTCACCTCAGATTGACAATATGGGGGGAGGCGGAGGCTTCACTAGAAGCGGACGTCTCTTTGCCTCGCAAATTCCAAGGCCCGTTGCCGAAGCAGAAGCTGCTGCTAAGGCAAAAGGGAAGAGCATGGTGCAAGAAGAACAAGTTGTCAAAGAAGCTTTGAAGACTCCTTTTGATCAAGAAGTTGATGAATTCATGAGAATCATAAAGAAAAGTGACTACAAGGTGGTAGACCAGCTTCACCAAACACCTTCCAAAATCTCCATACTATCGTTGCTAATGTGCTCTGAGGCTCATCGGAACGCACTATTAAAAGTCCTGCACGCAGCTTATGTGTCGGAGGAGATTATCGTTAATCAGTTAGAGGCTGTGGTTAGAAATGTCAACGCTAGTAATGGGCTAGGATTTACAAACACTGATTTAACAACGGAAGGTCGCAATCACAACAAGGCCTTGCACATTACCTTGGAGTGTAAGGGTGCAGTTCTTTCTCACGTACTGGTGGACATAGGGTCATCCCTCAATGTCCTGCCCAAGAAAGCCCTTGTGAAGCTGGAGTATGATGGATTGGCACTATGCCCAAGTAACTTGGTAGTGAGAGCCTTTGATGGTTCTAAAAGATCAGTTCTGGGAGAGATAGAATTACCAATAATGATTGGCCCACAGGTTTTCAAAACGACCTTCTTTGTGATGGATATACAGCCTGCCTATAGCTGTCTATTGGGTAGACCATGGATACACGCCGCTGGCGCCGTAACGTCAACCCTTCACCAGAAGTTAAAATTCGAGTGGGAAGGCCAAGTCATTATTATTTGTGGGGAGGAGGATATTTTTGTTAGCCAGCTGGCTACTTTCAAATACATTGAGATGGATGGGGAGATCCATGAAACCATGAGCCAAGAGTTTGAGGCCCTTAATATTAATGAAACATCTGTTGTGCTTGGGACCTCCATCACATCATATCAACAAGCCAGGAAGGTTGTTGAGGAAGGTACCGCCCAAGGCTGGGGCAAGCTGCTGTCCGTGGAGAAGAAAGAAGACCGATTCGGGTTGGGTTATAGACCAACTCAACAAGATCAATCAGAGGCTGCAACGGAGCCTAAGTTAATTAGTGGGGGGATGCTCACCCCGGATGCTGTGAATAGCTTGGAAGACGAGTCAGAAGACGAGCGCAACCTGGAAAGCTGGATACGTCCAAAGATCCCGGGGAGCCATGTCTCAAACTGGTCTTCCCAGGAAATTATAAGGGTTACTCCTGCAGAGTAATTATTATTTCTTGTATTTTGAAGCATGCATCAAGTCCTGCATCTTGCCCAAGATGTCAGAACTCATTTTGTAATCGGGCCATCTTGTATTTTGTGCAAAGATCAATTAATGAATATCAGGACATCTTTTGCAAATGAGTCTTTTCTTTTCCGCTCACTATTTTTCATTTTTCTTTTTTTGTACAAAAATAAAATGGCAATGCTTTTCAAAATAAGTAACTTCATTTTCACTTTTTCTAAATAAGATAAAACTGATCACTAAAATGAACAAATCTAAACCCTTGCAGAAAGTGCCCTCCAGACTGCACCGACAACAACACTGCTATGACTTCGTATGACTTTGACAATCCAATTAATCAAGCTGATGAAGGGGTTGAAAAAGATTATGAGCTACCTGAAGAGCTAGCCAGGTTGTTGAGACAAGAGGAGAAGGTTATCACTCCTTATCAGGAAGAGGTCGAAACGGTTAATCTTGGTACAGAAGAAGACTTGAAAGAAGTCAAGATCGGGGCCTGCCTGCGAGATTCAGTGAAAGAGCAACTGATTGACATGCCTCGGGAATATGTAGATGTTTTTGCTTGGTCTTATCAGGATATGCCAAGGTTGGACACCGACATTGTTACGCACAAGCTGCCGCTGAAAGAAGATTGCCCGCTAGTAAAACAGAAGTTGCGCCGTACTCGCCCAAATATGGCAATGAAGATAAAAGAAGAGGTACAAAAGCAGTGGGATGCCGGTTTCCTTGCTGTGACTAGCTATCCTCCGTGGGTTGCTAATATTGTACCTGTGCCTAAGAAAGATGGCAAGGTGAGAATGTGTGTGGATTACCGGGATCTGAACAGAGCTAGCCCGAAAGATGACTTCCCTCTACCTCACATTGATGTATTAGTTGATAATACGGCTCAATTCTCGGTGTTCTACTTCATGGATGGATTTTCGGGATATAATCAGATCAAAATGTCACCTGAAGACATGGAGAAGACAACTTTCATCACACCCTGGGGCACATTCTGTTATAAGGTGATGCCATTCGGATTGAAGAATGCGGGTGCCACTTATCAACGGGCTATGGTAACATTATTCCATGACATGATCCACAAAGAAATTGAATGTTATGTGGATGACATGATTGCCAAGTCCCTCACAGAAGAAGACCACCTGACAAATCTGTTGAAGTTATTCAAGCGTCTGAGGAAGTACCAATTGAAGTTAAACCCCAACAAATGCACATTCGGGGTGCGATCCGGTAAGCTGCTAGGATTTATTGTGAGTGAGAAAGGGATTGAAGTTGACCCTGATAAAGTTAAAGCCATTCAAGAAATGCCTGCACCGAAGACTGAAAAAGAAGTTCGGGGGTTCCTAGGTAGATTGAACTACATTTCACGGTTCATATCTCACCTTACTGCAACCTGTGAGTCTTTGTTCAAGTTGTTAAGAAAAGAACAAACGGTCAGGTGGAATGAAGGCTGCCAAAGGGCTTTTGACAAAATCAAGGAATACTTACAAGAGCCTCCAATCCTTATGCCTCCAGTTGAAGGAAGACCTCTAATCATGTACTTGACAGTATTAGAAGAGTCAATGGGGTGTGTGTTGGGCCAGCATGACGAGTCCGGTCGAAAAGAGTATGCAATATACTACCTAAGCAAAAAGTTTACCGACTGTGAACAACGTTATTCATTGCTCGAGAAAACTTGCTATGCTTTAGCGTGGACTGCTCACCGACTGAGACAGTATATGTTGACCCACACTACTTTATTGATCTCAAAGATGGACCCAGTCAAGTACATTTTTGAGAAGCCATCATTTACCGGACGGGTTGTAAGATGGCAAATGATCCTCACAGAGTACGACATTCAGTACACATCTCAAAAAGACATCAAAGGCAGTGTATTGTCTGATTATCTCGCTGAGCAACCCATTGATGATTACCAACCCATGAGATTTGACTTCCCCGATGAAGACATCATGTACTTGAAAGCAAAAGATCATGAAGAGCCTGTTCACACTGAAGGGCCTGACCCAGAAGAAGAATGGACTATGATGTTTGATGGTCCTGTCAATATGAATGGTCGTGGTGTTGGTGTAGTACTCATTACACCTCAGGGAGTTCACATGCCTTTCTCGGCAAAACTCACCTTTAACTGCACTAACAACGAAGCTGAATACAAAGCTTGTATTATGGGTCTTGAGGAAGCCATTGACCTCAGGATCAAGACTTTGACTGTGTTCGGAGATTCAACTCTGGTAATTAATCAAACCAACGACAAATGGTACACTCACCAGGATCATCTGATACCCTATCTGGATTATACAAGGAGGTTATTGACTTTCTTCACAACAGTCAAACTTGAGTATATCCCTCGAGATGAAAATCAGTTTGCAGATGCTCTGGCTACCATTTCATCCATGATCAAAGTTCAAGTTGCCAACTTTGTGCCTCGGATTTCGGTATCCAAGCTTGATAGACCAGCTTATGTATTCTCAACAGACCTTGCTAAAGATGATAAGCCTTGTTTCCACGACATCAAATGCTTCTTGGAGGATCAAACATACCCACCTGGGGCATCATCCAATGATAAGAAGACACTAAGAAGGCTAGCTGGTAGTTTCTTCTTGAATGCTGATGGTTCCTTGTACAAGAGAAACTTTGATATGATACTTCTCAGATGTGTTGATAAGATAGAAGCAGGCTTGTTGATGCATGAGGTGCACGAAGGATCTTTTGGTACCCATGCTGGAGGGCATGCTATGGCTAAAATGTTGTTAAGATCAGGCTACTACTGGATCACAATGGATGCAGACTGTTGTGCTTATGCCAGGAAATGCCATAAATGCCAGATTTACGCAGATAAAGTGCATGTGTCTCTGAATCCTTTAAATGTAATGTCTTCACCCTGGCCCTTTGCCATGTGGGGCATTGATATGATTGGCAAGATCGAACTGACTGCTTCAAATGGCCACAGATTCATCCTGGTAGCCATTGATTATTTTACCAAGTGGGTTGAGGCAGCTTCGTATGCAAATGTTACAAGGCAAGTGGTAGCCAGATTCCTGAAGAGAGATATCATCTGTCGGTATGGAGGTCCCGAACGAATCATTACTGATAATGGTTCCAACTTGAACAATAAAATGATGGTAGAACTGTGCTGGGACTTCAAGATCCAACACCACAACTCTTCTCCTTACAGGCCAAAGATGAATGGCGCTATGGAAGCAGCTAATAAGAATATCAAGAAGATTGTGCAGAAAATGGTGGTCACCTACAAAGACTGGCATGAAATGCTACCATTTGCCTTGCATGGGTACCATACGTCAATCAGAACATCCACTAGGGCAACACCGTATCAGCTTGTTTATGGTATGGAGGCAGTCCTACCTGTTGAAGTTGAATTACCCTCCCTGCGGGTACTCATGGATGTCAAGCTGAGTGAAGCAGAATGGGTCTGATCCCGATACGAACAGTTGAGTCTGATCGAAGAAAAGAGGTTAGCTGCAATCTGCCATGGGCACCTGTATCAGAAAAGAATGAAGAAAGCCTCCGATCAGAAAATTAGGCTTCGGGAATACCAAGTAGGAGATCTTGTGCTGAAAAGACTCCTCCCTCCTCATACAGACCATAGGGGCAAGTGGACTCCGAATTATGATGGTCCGTTCATAGTAAAGAAAGTTTTCTCTAGTGGAGCACTAATGCTCAGTACTATGGATGGTGAAGATTTCCCGTCCCCATGAATTCAGATGCAGTTAAAAAATACTTCGCATAAAATGACCCGCTGGACATAAAAACAGAATGTAAGTCCAGGCAAAAATAGGGAATCCCGGCGAGTCAAAAACAGAATAAAAGACTCGGGCAAAAATAAGGGAAAATAAAAAAATTTGTACACCCGCTGAGTTGAAAAGCCACATTGGACAGCTCAGGCAAAAAAGGGTATCCCGGTGGATTGAAAACCCGAAAGGGCGATCCACGCAAAATAAGGGAATAAGCGAACAACTGCATTCTGAATTCGTCTGTATCACTTACAACACGGCAAAACTTCGAAATTATAAAGCATCGGTCGGAATCAGCCTTCTTCAAAAAGCAGGATGAGAAGAGCGTCAATGTCATACGAGTCATAGCAAAAAGGAAGCACTAAAGCGTCATCAACATTGCCAGCATCATTTTGTTTCTCAATTTTGTAACAATCGCCTCATTTCAGGGGATCTGTTTCCTTGACTGTATTTGCCAATTCAGGGCACGCAAATTAATAAAATTAGATTTTCATACACATTTCGTCTCGTACATTCTGTTTTTTTTTCATTTGCAAAAATGTCCGATGTCTAATGATTGCATAAATACAGATGCGTCTTTCCTAAAAATACATGCTTACGGGAAATATATTTGCTCCCGGGAGTGTCTAAACCCTTATGATGGAATCCAGTAAGGGATACCTCGGGATACTTGTACGTTTCTTTGTCATACAGGATTGCAGGTATTCAAAGTACGACCTAGGGCATGAGAGCTTTTCCCCAGCAAGCTGTCAAATCACTATTTCCTCAACGTGCCTTCCAAACAGCATCAGAGGAGCTCATTTCCCCAACTAAATTCATCATCCTCAGCAGGATCCTCCACAGAAATCTCTAGGAAGATCGTCCAGTGATCATTTCTCCCCAGCCAAGTGTCAGGCAGGGAACCATCTCCCCGCAGAGTCCCAGCCTCTATCCAGAAGAGCAATGCCTGAAGATCTCACAACAAAGTGACAGAAGCTCCCACAGACCCCAGCTGGGTTCCCCATCACCAAAGATAGGTTTATCAGGAATCTATCCCTCAAGCAGAGTCATATATATCAGATCTACCAATGATCTTGTCCCCAGCTGGGATATCACTTCAAGCATATCAGCCAGAGACCTTCACCGCAATGGGATCCGAATCCCAGATCGGTACCTTTGCATAATCATAACATTCACATCACATTTTCACCCAGAGCGTAGCATTCCGTATAATACGGAGCATTACGGCAAAAATAAAACATATTGCATAAATCATAAGCCATGTTCTGAATCAAACATCTGTATATACTGACATTCCGTCAACAATATACAAAATACCTCCCAAACTCCACGGTAGAAAGCCAAAGCATCCTCTTTGCACTCATAAATACAGATACATGCTCCTTTTTGCACTCGTCCGTGTTCTTCGTTAACCAGTTGATACTCGCCCGTATCATCATCTCTGAGCGTGTGCCAGCGTTTGTTTCTACCGATACTCGTCCGTATCAGAGTCTTAAGGATGCTCGTCCGCATCTTTAACCTACACAGCGTCAGACACTTATATCTTGTTGAAAGTAGACACTCGTCTATGTCTACCATTCCCCAGAAGAGTTCCCAGCAAATCGCCAATAAAAAGCAAATTTCTTTTCTATCTGACATTCGCCCTGTGTCATAATACTTCCGGCAGCCGTACCCTGCCAGGTGATCGTCCTTCACCTTTTGATGATCGTCCTTCATCATTCCTCCAGCGGAGTCTCCACTATTGGAACCCTCTTCTATCCGACATCCGTCCTATGTCGTGATACTTTCGGCAACCGTACCTTGCTAGGTGATCGTCCTTCACCTTAGATGACCGTCCCTCGTCTTATCCCCGAGAGCAGCCGTACCCTGCTAGGTGATCGTCCTTCACCTCTTGATGATCGTCCTTCATCATGCTTATCCGATGGCCGTCCCCATCGTCGACCTTTTCTATCTGACATTCGTCCTATGTCGGGATGCTTTCGGCAACCGTACCTTGCCAAGTGATCGTCCTTCACCTTGGATGACCTTCCCTCATCCTTATCCCCAACAGAGCAGCCGTCCCCTGCTAGGTGATCGCCCTTCACCTTGGATGACCGTACCTCATCGTTTATTATGCTCTGAACCTGATGGTCGTACCCATCATTGACTTTCCCTTCAATCCCCAGAGAATCTTGTTTCAGAACTTGATGGCCGTCCCCATCATGATCCTTCTATTTTCCAGCATGTCGGTCGTCCCCGTCATTGCTTTTACCCCAGCAGTCGTCCTTTGCTCGACGGTCTTCCTCCGTCGCCCGCACTTTATAATCATACTTTACTTCCTTTTACAATCTATATCCATTTTCTTCTTCATTCAGTGAGTGCAAATTTTGGACTGTCTTTGGTATTCAACCACAAGTTATCTTGTTTGCCTGTTAAGCCGCTGCTTACATCCTGCACAGCTAACTCATGTTTGAATAGGGGCAGCTGTAAACACCCCAAATTTTCCCTCAATCATTTCACCATGGCTTGTGGTTCTTTTCATTAGCATAAGTTCAATCATACCATCTCATATTGCATTTTTGCTTCACTGCATTGATTCAAAGTCATCTGCATCTAGGGTTTGTGATCTGAGCCACCCCTGAGCCATTTGAGCCACTCCAAAGGTCTGCAATCATCTCAAAAGGGTCCATGTATGTTCAAGAATCATATTATATCCTCCCAAGATCAAAGAAAGTCAAAAATCACAAGAACTGAGGAAGGTATGGAAGCAGAGCCAAGCTTAACTGCACAGATGACCTAAAATTAGGGTTTTGGTTTCAGAGGCCATAACTCCAAATTTTTTGGTCATTCTTATTTCTATTGGTCTCTATATGTTATAAGGATCATGCATACCAATTTTCATGAAGAAATTCAATGGGGAAGGCATCTGATCACAAGATGACTTCTTGAGCAAGTCAGTGCAAAATCAGGGCATCTGAGGCCCCCAATCATCCAACCAAAGGGTTTCCTCCATCATTTTGAATGTGTATTATCTTTATTTGATCTTATAAGAAGTTAAAAGTTCACAAAATTGAAGAATTTCAAGCCATTTGCAAAGTTGCCATTTTGGGAAAGTGACTTGTAATGTAAACTTGCCATTTTGGGAAAGTTTTTCAACCTCCTCTTTTTGATTCAAAAATGCTTCAAATGAAAAATTCTTGGTCATGAAAATTGTATATTGGATCCTCCCATTTTCAAAAATTACAAGAACTTGATCTAATTCATTATGGAACAAAAGTTATGGCCTTGCAAAGTTGGACAAAATCACTTAATTTTCATTTTTGTGCCAAAGAGGAAACTTGCAAAAACACTTGCCAATGCCAAATGTGACCTCTAATCAATTTCAAACCATCACACAAACATCATTCTTGGTCCATAATTCATATTTTCCCAAAGAATCTCTCACTTTCATGCCTTGGATCCTAAGTATTATAAGCCATTTGTCATAAAAGTCACAAAGAGGGAATTCTTGCAAGAGTGATTCCTAAGGGTTTGTTTGGTTTCTAATTGATCTCAAAGCATTACCATAACATCATGTAACATTTCATGACAAGAATTCAGCTTGGAATAAGACATGTCCATGACCAAAATCTCAAAATGCAACAAGTTGTGAAAATTGCAAAACATGTGACATCTCACCATTCATCCACTTCTGATCATTCCAATTCATCCCATGGCCATCCTTGAAGACAACTGAACTCAGAGCATCCCTAAAGTAGCTTCTGCCATGGCCCATGCTTGAAGTACACCAACTCTTGACTTTTTGGCCAATTGCCCCATACCATTCCCACAGTGCAAGTCACTTCCTCAGACCTCTTCCAATAGTTTAGGGATATGTTATGAATCATAAAAACAGGCTGGACATAAGCTAGAAGGACACACACAAGCAGATTGACAAAAACTGCAAGTTTCCTTCATCTCTTTGAAAATCCTCACACAGCCATCACACTTCAGTTTTCTCTTCACCAACAAGTCACACATCCTCCATAGATCCAAAATCAACCATTAAAACAGCCAAAAGTGTCACATACCTCAACTATAAAACCTGCTATACCAGAACTCAAACTCCCAAATCAGCCACCATCAAAGGATTCTGAGCATTCCATTTATCTCAGGGGGTGCAGAGGAGGCTTATTGCATTAAGGAAAGGTCAGAAAAGCTCACTTTGACATCTCATCGTCTCAGGTAAGCACAAGAATCAAATTTCTCAGAGCTTGTTTCTTTTGTTACAAATAAAAAATATATGCTATGCTGGTCATGTTGATGCTTTTAGAATAAAAAATGGTGAAGATTTGAGTATTTTGTGGTCCTCTGAAATTTCACCCGTGAAATAACTTTGCTTCGATTCTCTTTGTTCTTGGTTTATAAATGATGTTTGAGGGGTGATTTGAATGGGGTTTGGGTAGAGGATCATTTCTGTGTGTTCAATTTGATGAGGGGTGGCCTTTAGAACATTTTAGGGTTTTGGACACGCCGGAGAAGATGATCGGAGCTCCTCTCCGATCACCTGAAAGTAATTAGGTCTTAACCCTAATTAATTAGCCAGCTTGCTTCGTGACCATTGGATGTGGATTAGATTAGTTTTTGGGCGGCCCAGATCAACTCATTTAGCCCTAATATGGTTTTATTAATTTAATTAATTATAATTAAGTTAATTAGACTAGAGTGAATCCCAGCTTTTGAAAGGCGCGCGCAGTCAACCCTGTCCTCCTCAGTTCAAATCCAGACCATTAGATCTACATACTTCTCCTTTAATTCAATTTTATTTTCAATTTTATTCATATTTCTTGCCCATTTTATTTAAAATAGTAAAACACTTCTAAAAAATCTCATCTTTTGCATCATACCTTAAAATATTTTTTTCTTTCTGAAAATAGTTTTTGTTTTATTTTTTGCATAATTTTCGTATTTTTTAAAATATTTAAATGATTATTTTAATTAGTTAATGAGAATTAATTAATTAAAATACCATTTAAGTTTCTAAAAATCCCCAAAAAAATCACATTGCATTTTGATACATTTAGAAACATTATCAAACTCTTCACACAAATTTCTTTTTAGTTCTTGACCTATTTTAACATTTTTCTTTGGAATTAAAGTTCTTAAAAGGCAATATTTTTGTCCTAACTTAGAAAAATTCATTCTGCCTAACCATGAAGAGTTTGATGTTGGTTCTTTTTGCATTGCATTCTTCATATCATGTAGTTTCTAGGGTAAATTTGGTTTGAATTTATTTTTCATTTTCAATTTGATGTGTATTTTTCCTTTTGAAGTGCCTTAAAACCCTAGCCAACTTGAGAAAATCATAACCCCCATTAGGTTAAGAGTTAGGTCCCCTCCTTTAGGAAGTGAACTTATGTAGGGTTAGGGTTCCTTTGATCCCATTTTCAATTTTTTACCTTGTCAGTTGCTTCTGATTTTGGATTTTGCTTTGTGTCTTGTGCATAAACCCTAATATTTGCCTTCATTTGCATCCATCTTCCATATGCTTGCATACATGAACTTGCCATGACATTTTGTGCATTCACATGACTCTTAAGACATATTAGGGCATATTAGAATCATTTTTGATCATTACATCTTTCATTTGCCATGTTGTGCATTCATTCCACTTCATAAACTTTCATGAACTTTCATGGTTCAAAACATGCTTCATTTGCATCTTTGTCCTTGTATGATCATCACCAACTCTTGACTTGTGTTTGCTTTATCTCTTAGCATCATTAACATCATGTTTATGCTTCTGGTTTTGGTTTGCATCATTGCATCCTTCTCATTTTCATTCCATTTCATTTTCTTGTTGCTAACTTTTCAGGGGGTAAGTCATTGAGAAGTGAATTTGCCTTCACTTCTCATAATCTCTTCTCATCTCTCTTATGCATAATTTATGCATTTTACTTGTGTATTAGAGTGAGATTGCTCATTTATGTCTCCTTCTCACTTTCTTTCTTCAAGCAACTTATCTTCTTAAGTGAAGTAAGTTAACTTGCTTCTTCTGCTTCTTCCTCCTTTCATCTGCTTCTTTCTTGGTGGCTTTTCTCTTGAAGATCTTTTGCAAGCCTCATAAACCCTAGGAATACCCAAGCATGATGAAAATTAGGGTTTGATTAGTCCCCCATTAGTTTTACCTTTGTGTCATCTTTGATTCTTCTCTTCTCACCTCTTAATCAAGGACTAAACCTTAAAGGTTTTAAGACTTTGTGATCAAGGTTATGCCTGTATCCTTCTATTAGGATGGAGTGTATAACTTTAATCCTAAGTGTTAGACCCTTAATGTGTTTAAACACTTTAATAAATCCACCTAATAATCACTGAGACATCAAGCTTGTAACTTGGGCCTTGCATTAGGGTTCTAATTCTTCCTTAATTAGTTAAGAAGGACTAACCCTAGTGTTAATGGACAAGTCCCCCTCAAGTTGTCTTACAAACCATAAAATTCACTTCTTAATCTTACCATTAGCTAAAATCCATTTAATAAAGGTTTTGTTTTGTCATGAGGTTAATCCCTAATCATGGATTAAGTTGAGGAGCCTTTCTCAGCTTAAATGTTCTCATCTATTATCCTTCTATTAGGATGGTGTAATGAGTCCATTAAATCCTTGATTATGGATTAAACTCATTACTTAACACTAAACAAAAACTCTAAAAAAACATCTAAATAAATACAAGTAGGTTAATGATCTTAATCCTACACCATGGTGATTAAGTGTGAGGTGTTTACCTCATACTTAAGATATTCTCATTACCCCTAATAAGAGGGAGGATGCGATGAGTTTACTAACCTTTGGTTTAGACTTAAGCTCATTAATTTATGACAAACTCCAAAAGCAATAAAAGAATGAAAACATCAAAAACAAACAATAATCGTCTCCTCCGGGATTCTTTTCTCATCATCTTCATTCACAAACGAGAACTTGTTTCTTCCGTCTAATGCAAGACAGTTTGCACCTGAGCTAGACAGGTCATACACTTGAGCATAGACAAGTAAGCAGTTCACAAGCCAATTTATCTTTCAGTCTCTTTGAGTCGAACTACGGTGTTCTGACTTCCTCATTGCACGAGTGGATACGTAGGCATAACTTAACTGTTATCTAACAAAAGTCTCTGTATATTCCCCCTCCTTCCAGCATTATTCTGTAAGCCTCATAGTTTTGAGCTTTGCACTCTTTCCTTACACTGACACTTCTCTTATACACTTCACATTTCTTTTACACTGACACTTGCATTCTTTTCCAGCTTTTGCACACAAATAACACTGACACTACCCCTTTAAAACACAAATCTTTCAAGCGTGGATCTCGTCGAGTACGGCGGACAATCTGGGTGCTAATACCTTTCCAGGTTGTAACCAACCCCCTTTCTCAGTTTCTCTGGTTCGCGACCGTCTTATCCATATCTTTTCTCAGGTTTATGCAGCATTACCTTTCCTTCGGGATAAAAATGCCTAGCTGGCGACTCTTTTCATTCTTTCCCTTTCGTCGACCGTTTGCGTCTGTACCCCTTCTGACCAGGTGTCATTTGGTGGGAGCGACAATGCTCCCTTGTCTAAGCTGTTGGAATTCAAACTCTTTTTGGGTTCTCAAGGAACTCGAAAAGTACTTCTCCATAAAAGTTGTCTTAAGTTGCCACACTCTTGGAACTCCTTGCACCGCCATAAGATTTGAAGTACTCTCCCACCACCTAACAACAGGACCCTTAAGCAAATGTGACGCGAAAGTCACCTTATCTTCTTCACCATATATCACAATATGGAATATTCTCTCCATTCCAGTTACCCATTCATGTGCCTTAACCGGATCCAATCCACCATGAAACTCCTGAGGATTCATGCAGAAGAAGCCTCAGAATGTTCCACCTCCAGCTTCAGGAGCAACCAATTGAGGATGAAGACCCCCATTTATCTTGTGCATCATCTCCTGCATGAATTGATGTTGATGTTGCTGCATCTGTTGCATGAATTGGAACATAGGAGCATTCCCGTCACCACCCGGCTGATCATTAACAAGAGGAGTGACACTAGGTCGACCACGAGTTCCACGCCTACCAGCCATATTCCTAAATGTCATCAAAATAGGATTAAGTTGATCAGACTCAATACCATAAACATAACATTTAGTCCTACCGCAAGTTAACGTATATGAACGGAAGGAAACACTTATAATATTTCAAGGCTAGGTCGAGGATACGACCTACTTTGATACCAACTGTAATACCCATATATAAAAGACATACTAGAAAGCATATTTTCCATATATAAAATTAAGTTTGGTATTGAAATACAACAAGTTCTTAGCAACACATTATATAAATATAGCCACTATAAGATAAGGTACTAATACAACAAGGCTATAAATGATACAAGATGTTCATAAAATAAAAAGTCTAAGAACTAGATCTGAAGATCTCAAAAGTCCCCAACAGAAGAAGTCATCAAACAAGCAAAGATAATCAATTCGCCTTATCTTTACCCTTTGTGAAACCCGAAGTACCTGAAATAACAACATCAACATGGGGTGAGATAAAACATCTCAGTGAATTCCCTATCTTAGAGTTCTCTCGGCTCTAAAAGGTCGAAACTAGTCACTACTCAAGTCGGGGAAAACCTAGACTTCGAGTTCACATAAACTAGAGACATCCAAGTAACACAACGGAACATACACGAGGTGCTTGGAGGCATCTTTCCCCGTCCAGCCATAGCCATAACAGACGAGAACGAGTCACTCGATCTTCAATGCATATATAACTTTCCTCGCCCAGCCACACAAGGACGAGCACGAGTCACTCATTATCTATCTTAGGTACTTTCCCCGCCCAGCCACACAAGGATGAGCACGGGTCACGGTACCTTACCATAAATTAACTTTGCCCGCCTAGCCACACAAGTACGAGCACGGGTCACTCATTACTTATCCTAATGGATACTTTTCCCGCCCAGCCACACCAGGACGAGCACGGGTCACAGTCATCCATTAAGGGGTTCAATTCCACGGTTTAATTATATCGTAAGGAAGTAAACATCCAACTTCTCACAACTACCTAGCCCGAAGACAATATTCAAGTATCGACACCTAAGTATTATCAAGTCTCTAAAACAATTTTGAAACCACCTAGGGTAACTTAGCTACCTCACAAGTTTTCACCTTTTTATTACCTTTGGCTCACAATTCCCTAACTTAACATTTTTACGGTATAATCGATAAGTCGGGCAAAATTCGGGAAAAAATAATATTTTTTGATATCATGTGAAAGTACATAATTTTAGCTTTCCAACGATATAAAGAACACTTAAATCGGATAACCGAGTAAAAAGTTATGAATTTTCAAAGTTTGGAAATAAAACATTTTCCTCCATATTTACAGTGTTAACCGGTTAACGCCTGAGGTTAACCGGTTAACCAAACCAGAAAATCAGTCTCAGTAGCGTAACATTAGACGCGTTAACTGATTAATGCATATGGTTAACCGGTTAACCGAAGAAAAACTACATAAAATGCGTATTGTTCATGACAGTAGCACCCAAATTCCATTCAAATCATTTTCAAACATCAAAACAACATTTCAACAAGGTTCCTACACCTAGAGGCAACATACACAACCATTTATATTGATCCTTTATTTTATAAAACCTCTGAGTCAGCTAATATTAATTAATAAAATAATATCCTACTAATTACTCTATTTATTTCCGTTAAAATTTCTTAGAGTAATCCGGAACAATATTAATATCAAATAATATTATTCAAAGCATTAAATAAATTACGGGGTATTACACGAGCAAAGATGGAGGAGGAAGCTCCACCAGGAAGAAGAGAACAACCTCCATGTTGGAGGGGAGTAGCTCGGAAAATGGAGAGAAGACCCATACTGGATGGGGGCGGCGGCACACAAAGTTGTGGAAGAAGAAACCCTAACTTTTAGAGAGAAGTTATAACTTTTCTCTCCTTAATGTTTTCTTTGACGCTGCACAAAGTGACCCTTCTTTAGCTTCCAATGTTAGATCCTAGTTAAGATATCATTTTGACTGTTAGTTTCTTTCAATCCTAACTTCTCGAAAAAAATGTAATTTGCCTTGAACTCCGTCTTGAATATCAAAAATTTTAACTCATCATTCGTCCCTCTGATTCCTACCACCACCTTGATGAACAGGTCTATATATTTTTGTGATTTTTTTTACTATAATGCCACACTTTTGTAATTTATGTACCACAATGCTACACTTCCAAATTTAAGTACGAAAATGCCATACTTTTTGGAAGGGTTCGTCCAATGCATGGACTTACCCAAAGTGAAATATTTGATGTGTACTGGTTCCGCCACTCTATGGACTTACCTTTTGTCGCTCCCGAAAAGACTTTACGTCCCCGGTGCAGACGCGAACGGTCAGCGATGTTGGAGGTTGAGGTTGAATAGAGTCTCCAGCTAGGCATTTTTATCCCGAAGGAAAGGTAATGCTGCATAAACCTGGAAGGGTATGGATAAGACGGTTGCGAACTAGAGAAATTGAGAAAGGGGGTTGGTTACGACCTGGGAAGGTATTAGCACCCAGATCTTCCTTCATACTCGACGGGATCCATGCTTACTTGATTGTGTTTAAAAGGGGTAATGTATGTACTGACTGTGTATAAAAGCTAGGGAGAAAATGTATAGTGTGTCAGTGCAAAAAGAGAGGGTGAATGCTCAAGAATGAGGCTTTAGAAAGCTGAAAGAGGGGGGAGACAAAGAGACTTTTGTTCGATAACTGTTAAGTTATGCCTAGGTATCCTCTCGTGCAATAAGGAAGTCAGAACACCATAGTTCGACTCAAAGAGACTAGATGATTTTGACTGTGAACTGCTTGCTTGTCTATGCTCAAGTGTGTGACTCGTCTGGCTCGAGTGCTAACTGTCTTGCGTTACACAGAAGAAGCAAGTTCTCATTTGTAGAATAAGTGTGATAAAAAAAGAATCCCGGAGGAGACGATTATAGTTTGTTTTTGTGTTTTTAGTTTTTTTTTAATTGTTTTTGGTATTTTGTGTAAGATAATGAGCTTAAGCCTAAATCAAGGGTTGTAAACTCATTATATACTCCCTGATTAGGGATAATGAACCTACTTAAGTGTGAGATAAGCATCTCAACTTAATTACCAAGATGATATAGGATTAAGATCATTAACCTACTTGGGATTATTAAGATGTTTTTGGGTTTTTGTTTAGTGTTAAGTAATGAGTTTAATCTCTAATCAAGGATTAATGAACTCATTACACCATCCTAAGAGAAGGATAATAGATGAGAACACTTAAGCTGAGAAAGATTCCTCAACTTAATCCATGGTTAGGGATTAAATTCATTATATAACAAGCCTTTATTAAGTGGATTTTAATTAAAGGGTGAGATTAAGAAGTGAGTTTTAAGTTTGTAAGACAACTTGAGGGAGACTTGTCCATTAAACATTAGGGTTAGTCTCTCTTAACCATAAGGAAGAGATAGAACCCTAATGCAAGGCCCAAGTTACAAGCTTTATGTCTTGATAGCTATTTGGTGTTTTGATTAAGAGGTGTAAACAAATTAAAGGTTTAACACTAAGGATTAAAGTTATACACTCCATCCTAAGATAAGGATGCAGGAATAACCCTAATTCAAAGTCCTAAAGCCTTAAGTGGTTAGCCTCTAATTATGAGATGAGAAGAGAGACTCAAGGAGACTGAAAGGTAAAAGACTAGGGGAGACTATATACAACCCTAAAGATTATCATGCTTGTATATCCTATGGTTTGTGAGGCTTAAAGAAAGATCTTCAGGAGGCCACCATGGAAGAAGAAGCAGATGAAAAGAGAAGGAGAGAAAGAACAAGTTACTTAAGATGTCTAAAATGTTATACAAATGCTTGAAATGTCATGGCAAGTTCATATGATTGAGATATGCAAAGATGAATGCAAATGAACATGAGAAATTAGGGTTTTATGAATGTATAAGATGCATATGACCAAAATAGAAGCATACATCATGATAAAAATTTGAAATTGAACTCAAATAAACCTTAATCATACATAATATCACTAACCAAAGGAGAAAGTCAGAAGCTAATCCTAGGCAAAGTTATGAAATTTCTAAGTTAACTAGGGTTTTTGGGTACTTCTAAAGGGAAAATGCAAATCAAATTGAAAATGAAATACAAAAATATATGAGATAAATAACCTAGAAACTATATGTAATATGTGAAACAATGCAAAAAGAATCAAGTTCAAACTCATCATGGTTAGGCAGAAATGAATTTTTCAAATTAGGGTTAAAAAAGGTGAAATTTAAGAACCCTAATTCAAAGATATTTGTGAAAATGTGATCAAACCTAAAAAGAAATTTATATGGTGAGTTTGAAAATGTTTCTAAATGTATGAGAATGCTTCATGAATGTTTTGGTGATTTTTGGAAACCTAAATGTATTTTTAATTAATTAAAATCAATTAATTAATTAAATAAAACATTTAAATGTTTTAAAAATACTTTTTTAATGCAAAAATTAAAATAAAAAATGTTTTTGGGTTAAGAAAAATATTTGAAATGAAAATGCAAAGTTTGAGATTTTTTGAATTGTTTTTGCTATTTTAAAATAAATGTGGAAATAAAATGTAAGAAAATGAAATAAAAATTAAATAAATGAGAAGTATGCCAATCTGATGGTTGAGATTTGAATGGGGCTTGACTGCGCGCGCTATCCAAGGGTCCAGATCAAATCTGGAAAATTATTTAATTAAACCTAATTAATCTAATTAATTAATAATTAGGGTTTTAATGAACTGATCCTGGCCATTCGTACGCACGGGCAAAACAAATCTAAGGGTCATTATTTAAACTGAGCTGATTAACCCTAATCCTAACCCTAAACACTTTCAGTTGACCGGAGCAAGCTTCGGTCATCTTCTCCGGCAGCACCAAATCCCTAAGTCTCTCTACAAGCTACGATAAGCCCCTAAAATCTCCAGAATCAACCCCCAAACAACTTTAAACAAGAATAAAGCCACAAAATTCATTTATATTGCATCAATCAAGGGAATCAAACAAAAATATTTTTCACGGGCAAAGTTTCAGAAGATCAATACATGCTTAATACTCAACCATTTTCAAAACCAAACACATCATGATGATCAGAGGAGCATGTAGATTGATATCGTAACCTAAAAAAAACTTCTGGAAAATTTGTTCTTGATGATTACCTGAGTTGAAGCTTTTCAGTTTGGAGCTTTCTGACCCCCTCCTTTGTGCAAAACCACTCCACTTGATCTATTGATGCTTCTGGAGATCTTAGAACAAGCTTTGAATGACTAGTTTGTGGTGTTTGGTTCTGGTGTGGCAGAAATCGTATTTCTGTTTGGGAGTGTTTCAGGCCATTTTGATGGTTGGTTTTTGATCCTTATAATGTGTGGAGTTGATTGGTGGAAGAAGATTTGAGGTTTTATACTTGTGTGATGAGATTCGAAGAGATGAATGTTTTGGGTATTTTTGTGCAATCTGAATATGCTGAGGTTTCAGGCTCCAAGATTATGTGAAATGATGTCCATGAGGCTTGCATAAGGCAATGTGCTTGGTCAGAAAGTTGGTAGTGGCATAGTTTGATTGGTATGGGCCAAGTTGCAAAAAGTCAAAAGTTATGGTACCATAAGTATGGCACGAGTCAGAGCTGGCTTGGGGGCTTGTCCTGCCTCAACTTGCATCAAGGATGGCCCTAGGATTGGATTTGAGGGTCTGGATGGCATGATACAAGAATTATCACATGTTTTGCAAATTTCCCTCTTTGAAATTTCTTGGATCACAAGTCATGAAAACCTTAGGTCCAATGCCCAATTTTGATCAAGGCAAGTTGTGTGATGTTGTAATGATGTTTAGAAGTCAATTAGAGGTCATGAAAGTGCTTAGAACTTGAATTTGCAAAAATCCCTCTTTGGCATGAACTTGAAAATTATAGGATTTTTCCCAACTTTGAAAGATCATATCTTGAGTTCTAGGATGAATCAAGAGGAGTTCTTGTACTTTTTGAAAATGATAAGATCCAATCTACAACTTTCATGTTTAAGGATTTTTCATTTGAAGCATTTTTTGATCAAGAAAGAGGAGGTTGGAAATATTTCCCAAAATGGAAAGTTTCCATTAGAAGTCATGTCCAAAAATAGCAAGTTTGCAAATGGCTAGAAATTATTCAATCTTGTGAACTTCTAACCACTTCTAAGATCAAATAAAGATCATATAACCTCAAATTGATGAAAATGACCCTTTGGTTCCATTGATGGGGACCTCAGATGCCCTAATTCTGACTTTTCTTGCACAACAAGTTACCAGTTTATCAGATGACTTCTACAATGAATTTCTTTATCAAATTTGGTACATATACTCCTTATAACATATTGAGACTATTAGAAATAAGAATGACCAAACAATTTGAGGTTAAAGGCCTCAAACCCAAAACCCTAATTTTAGGTCATCTATGCAGGAAATCTTCAGTCTGCCTCCATGCCTTTGCCATGCTTTGTGATCTCTTGACTTTTATGAACTTTGGGGTGTATATCATGATCATGAAACACACATGGATCCTCTTGGAAAGCTTCAAGGCCTTTGAGACGGCTCAGATCACTTCTTGGATTGCTCAGATCACAAACCCTAGATGCAGATGAAATGAACTATGCAGTTGAGATGTAATGCTTATGCAATGCAATATGAAAAGATCACAAACCATGGTGTGAGAAAAAAAAGTGAGGGAAAATTTGGGGTGCTTATAGCTGCCCCTATTCAAGCTTGAGTTAGCTGTGCAGGGTGTAAGCGCTTGGCTTAACAAACAAACAAGATAACTTGTGGTTGAATATCAAAGACAGTCCGAAATTTGCACTCACTAGGGAGAAGAAGAAAAGGGATATAAATAGCAAAAGGAAATATTGTATGAGTATCAAATGAAAACGATGGAGGACGACCATTGAGCAGAGGACGACTGATGGGTATGAAAAACGGTAAGCAAGGAAATGACGGGGACGACCATCATGTTAGGAAATAAAGAGACCGCGACGGGGACGGCCATCGGGTAAAAAAGTAAAACTCTCTGGGGATTTTAAAGAAATGAGGAAAGCACTGACGGGGACGGCCATCAGTTTAATGGGTAAATAAACCGCGACGGGGACGGCCACCGGGTAAAAGAATAAATGAAATAATGATGAGGGACGGTCATCAAAAGGTGAAGGACGATCACCTAGCAGGGGACGGCTGCTGAAAATATCACGACATAGGACGAATGCCGGATAGAAAAGATCAACGATGGGGACGACCATTGGATACGCATGATGAAGGACGATCATCAAGAGGTGAAAGACGATCACCTAGCAGGGTACAACTGCTCTTGGGGATTATCTCGACATAGGATGGATGTCGGATAACAAAGGTCAACGATAGGGACGGCCATCAGATAGATGATGAGGGACGGTCATCAAAAGGTGAAGGACGATCACCTGGCAGGGGATGGATGCCGAAAATATCACGACATAGGACGAATGTCGGATAGGAAAGTTGTTTTGTTAGTGACTTACTGGGGAATGGTAAACACGGACGAGTGCTTACGCTTTGAAATAAAAAGTATAAGTGTTCGACAATGTGTATATACTAAAGATATGGATGAGCATCCCTAGGACTACGATACGGGCGAGTATCGATAGAAGCAAACGCTAACACGTGTTTGAGGATGATGATACAGACGAGTATCAAATGGTTAGGCAAGGAACACGGACGAGTGTTTGATCTGTCGGGAAGGTAATACATACAAGATACGGACGAGTATCAGAGGATTGTGTATAAGTATTTACAAGTGTTTGACCTACTAAGGAAAATATGTGCAAGACACAGACGGGTGTCAGAAGTATTGAGCAAGGGACACAGACGAGTATTTGACTTGCTGTGGAGGTATGAAACGGACGAGTGCCAAAAAAAAATATACAAGTATGAACAAGTATATGTATTAAGAGTGCAAAAAATATTCTAGCTATGTTTGCGGGGGATAATTTTTGTATATTGCTGTTGAAGTGATTCTTTTGTTTGCAGGTGATTGGCTTGATCCTGGCTTATGATCATACAAATGTTTGATTTTTGCCGTAATGCTTTGTATTAGACGGAATGCTACGCTCTGCATGGGTAAAATGATGCGAATGATATGATTATACAAAATGAGAGAACCGATTCGAGATCTGGATCCTGCAGGGAGAAAGATCTCTGGGTGATCTATCTGGAGGAAGAACTCCGCTGGGGAAATAGATCATTAGCCAATCTGTGGGGAGAGAGGATCACCGAACAATCTCCTTAGGGAACTCTGTAGCGCTCTAGGGGAAGAAATATGTGGGGATCTCGGTTGGGGAAACTTCTATTGAAGAGACCCATGCTGGGGATAAGGAGGCTTCGGCAACTCCGATGGGGAACAATATTTCAGGCACTGCTCTACTGGGGAGATACTGGAAACTCTACGGGAAAGCGATTCTGCCGACTCTGCTGAGGATGAGAAAATCCTGACAACTCTGATGGGGAATAGAAAGTTCCTGGCTACTTTGTTGGGGAAAAAGCCGTCAGGCATTGCTCGGGAGATCCTGCTTGGGGAGGAGGGAACTTCTGGGAGGTAATCTACTATAACTCCTTCATCCAAGCGACATGCTAGGGATTTAATGAGTTTCTTGGAGGATCCTCTGAGGGGATGACAACTTCATGGGGGATACTCCCGTCAAGTAATCCTGCTGATGAGGTAATTGCTGAATTGGTTGGGGATATAATGCTTGATATGCCCCATGTTGTGAAAGATTGTTTGCCTTGAGTACCTGCAACCTGTTAAACATAAATGCACAAGTGTCCCGAGGTATCCTCAACCGGATTCCGTCATAGGAGTTAGATTTACTCAAGAGTGCAAATTTCCTGCAAGCATATATTGAAAATGGATTATATGTTTTCATGCAAGTGTTGTATTATGAACTTTGGACATTTTGCAAACAAAACAAAAATGTACAAAACAAAGTGTGACTGAATATTCTGATTTTATCTATTTGTGTGCCTTGAATAGGCAAGTACAGTGAAAGAAGCGAATCCCTGGAAGGAGGAGATTGCTGTAAAATTGAGAAAATAAAAGTGTTGGCAATGTTTGAAGTCGATTATCCAGTGAGCTTCCTTGCTATGACCTGTATGACCTTGACGTTCTTCTTATCTTGCTTTCTGAAGAAGGTTGATTCTGACTGATGCTTTATCCTTTCGAAGCTTGCCATGTTGTGAGTGATACAGACGAATTCAGAATGCAATTGTTCTCTTTTTCTTTGATTTTGCATGGATCGCCATTTCGGGTTTTCAATCCACCGAGATAACCCTTTTTGCCTAAGTTGTCCGATGTGGCTTTTCAACTCAGCGGGTGTACAATTTTATTTCAATTTTTCCCTTATTTTTGCCCGAGTCTTTTATTCTGTTTTTGACTCGCCGGGATGCCCTATTTTTGCCTGGACTTACATTCTGTTTTTATGTCTAGTGGGTATTTTATGCGAAGTATTTTTTAACTGCATCTGAATTCACAGGAGATAAGAAATCCTTGCCATCCATAGTAGTGAGCATCAGTGCTCCACCAGAGAAAAATTTCTTTACTATGAATGGGCCTTCGTAGTTTGGCATCCATTTGCCCCTGTGGTCTATATGTGGAGGAAGAAGTCTTTTCATAACAAGCTCTCCCACTTGATATTCCCGAGGTTTAACTTTCTGATCGAAGGCTTTCTTCATTCGCTTCTGATATAAATGCCCATGATAGATGGCTGCTAATCTCTTTTCCTCAATCAGATTCAGTTGATTATATCGAGATCAGACCCATTCTGCTTCATCCAGTTTCACATCCATCATTATCCGTAAGGAGGGTAGTTCGACTTCAACAGGTAGGACAGCTTCCATACCATACTGTAACACCCCAAAATTTGCCCTCTAAATTATTATCTGACTGGATTTATGCTTCTCATTCGTCTACACTTACAATCGTACACTTGCGCCAAATTCCTAAGGTGTGGGACCAAGGAATGCCCGGTGATTTAAGTTTTCTGTAACCAAAGGATCCATTCGAGTATTGCATCCAAGATAAAGTAAGAGATGATTCAATGTCTTATTTCCTGTGCTGGTTTCGCTAATATTCATTAAAGATTGTGATTAGGGCTCTCATGACAATGATATATGGGTATTCGTGATATAAGGAACTCGGTACTTCTTAATGGTTTTTGATATTGAAGTTAAGGATTCATTAAAAATATAGGTTTAGTTTGGATATGAAGGTCGATGTGATTCAGGCATGTTAATGTTTAGTCAGAGGGATTTATCGGAATTCAAGCTATACTTCATACTTTTTTTTTCACATTGGGATTTCTTTTTTCGTGTCACGAATAATTTTTCCCGATCAAGTTATCAAAACCCATTCACTCATTTCTACCAATTCAAAGGCTAACCCATACCATTATTTTTGGAGTTCAATTAATCCTAAACTTTGTTCAATATCCAAGGCCCACGTTTTTATCCAAAAACCAATTCAAAAGAAAAAAAGAGAACATTTTCCACCATTTCTCTAAAAATTCTAAAGCCCATTTTACAGCCCAAATTCACTTTCAATTACCACTTCAAAACCATTAACCAATTTCTAAACCTACCTTTTCTCATCTAAAATTCATTATTACTTCTTAACATCTAATTCCAAATTCATTTTAATTTCATGCTTAAATCCATCTCAAATATTTAAAACATAGTCTACATTTCATTTTCCAAATTAAAACCCAATGCCTACTATAATCCTAAACCTTGTTGCTTCATTATGTCTTAACTTTTTATTTTGTTTTGATGTCTTTTAATAAGTATCAGAAAAGAGGCCCATAGCTAAATTCAAATAAAGGGAATATCAGTTCAAAATGCAAACAAAACAAAAAAGCCAGAAAATCCATAGAATAAGAAACTCAGTTTTTTTTAGTCATATAACAAAATAAAACTCAGGAAAAATTAATCACAATAAAACTTCAGGATGAACAAATTCCAAACACCAGAAGAGAATTACAAAAAATTTCAGTTACAAATTCTCTAACTACCCTAACTGAATCAAAACTGCTCCTAACTAATCTAACAGAAAACTGGAAAAAACAGTTAGAGAAAGAACTAATATAAATCAGAATAACAGGAGTGAAAAAGTGGGGTCTGGAGGAATTTTTGGGCGATCTTCAAGTTTCTTTTTCCCTCCTGGATTGTTGACCCTCACCTCAATTCAGCTTCTTCCTCTTATAGGAAGCAGATTCATCGCTATCACCCCATCTTCATCCTGCTTCTCCGATTGAATCCACCATATTCTTTGATTCACTCTCCATCATCAATCCGAATCTCTGTCCTCATCCTCTCCTCGAACCATTTTTCAATCATTTTCAATCACTCAACATTTCTTCTATCTTTCCTGCAAGATCAAACAAAGACAATATCAATACACCAAGAATAACAATTGGAAAGAACTCAGAAACAAAGAGAAACCTTCAACAACCTTCAAAACAGAATTCCTCAAGACTCATTGAATCAAACACCAATCCTTTAATCACCATCTTCAATCACCTATTCATCACCTTCAGAGTATCTCCTCCTTCGGTAGATCACCACACTCCTCAACAATTTTCAGCCCGGATCCGTCTTCAGATTTATCAACCACAAAACACCTTGCAGCAACCATAACCATGCTAATCGCTACTCGCCCAAACTTGCATCGATATGCAATTTCATCAACCTGCAGGATACGAAAGGCGTCAAGTATTCATTTCAGAAACGACGACATAAAGCCACAATAACACCCCAGACGTAATGATTCGTCAATACCAAATCAGAAATCCGCGATAACAAAGCTTGTAAGGAACACTGCAACGCTTGAGGCACATAATCGCAGGTAAAAAAGAGAGAAAAGAGAGGCGACTCACCGAACTTCCTCGAAGAGCGTCATAGCCCCTCTACGGACCTTCGTTGAAGCCACTTATCTTTGCGTCATATTGAACCTCTCGCCGTGCAAAAGATTCAGAACAGTTCTTCAACGGGTACGCGTCCTTGTCTCTCCCGTTTGAACCATCTCGCTCTGTTTAATTGTTCGTTGGATAGAGGTCCTTGTGTATGTGTTCTGAGAAGTTGGGATTCGAAAGTTTGAAGAAGATGTGGGTTAGGATGGTTAAGGATTCGTGAGGGGGAAGGAGAACGAAGAGGTGTTTGGGTTAGAGGTTTGCAGATTGACTAGCGGGATTCTCCGCCGCCGCCGTTAGGCGTCTGTTCTTGAGAGGAAGAATGGGCATGAGAGAGAGAAGGGAAGGGTGGCGGCGCTGAGGCAAGAAGAAAGAAGAACTAGGGTTTGTGAGGAGAAAGAGAGGGGTTGCGTTGAGTGAGAGAAAGACAGCATGTTTGAGTTTTTGTTTTGTTTTTTCTTTTAAGATATAGGTTAATATTTAGGTTGATTATGTTTAATTGTCATAAGAGAATAATAAAAACAAATTAAGTGAATTAATGAGTAGTTAAAGCATTAAGCAAAGATTAAGGAGTTTTGATTATTCAATTTTTCAAAATGAAACAGGTTTTTTTTTCCTGCACGTTGGGCTCGCTACTAACACCCCCATCCTCAAGCCCAATTCATCTTAACCTAAATACATTTCTATTCTCACCTCCTCTATTCTTCTATTCTTTTTTTTTTAATTTCTATATTATATAGTTTCAAAATTAATTCATGAAAAATATAAAAATGCACAAGAAAAATCCCCAAAAATTATATTAGCTTTTTAATGCAATTTAGAAACTTTCCCTATTTTTACTTTCTAAAATTTTGTCATTTTTCTATTTAATTTCGATTTTTCCATTTAATTGAGTTATGTTGAATTTTCACATGGACACATAAATTTGTACAATTTATTTCTGCCACTTCCCATCACATTTTTTGCCCATTCTTTTTGCTATGATTAAAGGACAAGTTAAAGTACCTAGAATATTTTTGGGGTATTTTTTAGGACATTTTTTCTACTGTTTTGGTAGTATAATTGGTGTAAATTTGTGATTGAACTTTAGGTAGAATTAAGTGGCTATTTATCATAGTTAAGATTAGAGTTTTTAAGAGATTTTTTAACATAGTGTTATAATCAGGTTAGAAACCCTAGGGAATTAATTTCACTTTTTTTCCATGACTTTTAATATTTTTGGCATTTAAATTCATTTCCATCATATTGTGCATATTCATGGTTCATATCATTCACTAACTATTTGTTTTTTTTTTTTGTGTGCAAGGTAGTTTTCAAGGTTTGGCTTATGGACTCGGATATTATTTTATGCCTCGATTATGTTTTATACTTTGTGTACTTTGTGATGTAATAGCTTAGTATTTGTATGCTTGTTTAGTTTTTATAACTAGGTTAGAAAAGATAAAATGAATCGATAGAAAACCAAATCTCAAAAATGAAATAAATAAAACTCGATCCAACGTCGAGTAAGTTTTCAAATAAATAAATAAAGTTGCATGTGACTTTAGGGTTCCTCGATTACCATCGTTCCATTCCATTCAACCAAAAGCAAGCCTTGTATGTTTCACACCATAAGTCGTGCGTCTTAGCACCACGCAATCGACCCACCCGATCCATTGTGTCATCTCATTTACATTTCATTCACGTTTTCTTCCCACCATAACTTAGGAGGACCATATTGTTCATTATTGTCTTTTATATTCTCATTTCTAGTCTTATAGCTCTTAGGTAGATTTAATTTCAAACCTCACTAAACATAGGTTATCTTCGAATTCAAACTAACTTAGGGTAAGTCTAGTTTCCCTTAGAATTTTTCCTTTGGCAACTTGAGTCTCTCTTCTCATCTTAAAATAAAATCAAAAACACTTAATAAAGGAAAAGGTGTACGATGCGCCACGAGCCTTAAGCTATACGGGAAATGATTAGTGGAGGTCTCCTTCACTCTTCTAGGATGCTTTACAAACGTTCCATTGGGGGCGATCTTGGAAAGTATTCGCTCCTGTGTCATAGTCTTTAGTGTTGTACATTCAATAAATACAATCTCAAAACAATTCTTATAAAAGACAACAAACCAAGAAGTCACGTCTTCTTTTCTCATCTCATACCCTTTGCGGACGAACATGACTTGTCTCGACAGTTCAAACAGCGATACGGTAAACACCCTCGAGTAAGAGCCGGTAACACCTGAGCTAGAACTATGGCAACGTCATCATAAAAACCACAAACGAGTGTAAGCCTTAGTTAGACGAACTACGGCGTCTCTGATCCTCATTTATCCCGATGAGGTACGTAGGCAGTGGGGTAGGGCCCATTTGAGCACAATCTTTCTTTTTCCCTACATTTTCCCCCTTTATTTCCCTTTATTCCCATTTTCCAATTCCATTTCTTTTATCATTTCCATTTTATTCCAGATAGTCATTCTTTCCTTTGAATAGCATATTATTTCTCACCCTTTGAAAACAGACTTTTAAGCGTGGATCCCGTCGGGTACGGCGGACGGATTGGGGTGCTAATACCTTCTCAATTCGTAACCGACTCCCGTATCCAGATCTTTGGTTCGCAAGGCCTCGTCCTTTTCCTTCTTCCTCAGGTTTGTGCAACATTACCTTTCCCATTCCTTTGGGATAAAAATGTCTGGCTGGCGACTCCACCTTTTTCGCGCCACTTTCGCGTTTGTACTAGGATGAAAATCCCGGGAGCGACAGCTGGCGACTCTGCTGGGGACCTTTAGAAATTCTAATTTCCCCTTTGAGATTCAATCCTAGCGCTTGTCTGTTTCTGTTTTCTTTGGATACTTATTCATTCGCTGTTATGCTTTAGTTTAGCTTTACTGTTTTGTTTACATTTTATCGCTTTCCTTTGCAGCTTTATTTACAGCTTTCTACACTTTACTTTACTGTCGCATATACTGGCATATATTGTACTGGCTGTTCTGGTTTTCCTTGGCGGGATGGGATTATTGTGAGATAAGCCAAATACCCGGCTTGAGTATACACATAGGATTTAGAGTGGGCAGTCGTGTGGCTTGCGTGGTCTTGAGCACGTGTAGTTTTCACGAGTCCCACACCCAGATCAGGCTCTCTTGAGATATGTTCTATACTGCCTAGGCAGACCATAGAATGTTCCCACCTGAGCTGTTAACACTGGGAACCTATCATCGAGGACCTTAGTGGAAACAACCCTCTCCAGTGGTGACAGTGGCAGACCACATTTCGTGGCAAACCCATTCACACCCGAGGGCCCACTAGGAAATCGCATAGGATGGCCTTGTTCTCTCATAGGAACCTGGTTAAAGCAACTGGTCGTAAGACGGTAGTATTGTACCCTTCGGGATGAATGTACTATTGTTTCTCGACTTCAGTGCTTGAAGCCGGGAACTTATGAAGGATGCTTGTTTTTCCAGTATTCAGCTAAGGCCTCCCTGAGTAGTACATAATGCCAAACCGATTCCCTGATTTGGTCATGAGCCATTTTTCGGAAATGGTGAACGTATTATTGCTATTCAGCTTTGAGAGTCCGTGATGTTGACCCGTAGTAGCACACCCGTGAGATTGGGAGGGGTTTTACAGGTTTGTAGGAACCCTAAAACTTCCAACATACCCGCTTTTGCCAGTATTACTCCGTGTTATGATCCGGTCCTATATGATACTTGATTGAGAATTCTGGAACTTATGCACAGAGACACTGATATCATGATCTTCACCAACACTTGGTTATCTGATCCACACCAGCGTCGGACCGCTGACCACATGCCAGTTGCATACATGACATCATGGCATTTTAGCATACATGTTCAGTTACTTCTAAGGATCCCATATCTGGATTATGTCGGATTTTCTTCTGCATTAAAACTTGGATCAAAACAGATGGATTCCTTGGAAATAACCGAACATGGCATTTGCATACATCCTTGCATTTTTTACAGGTGTTTAGAGACAAATTCTTATCCTGACCTAGTTTCTCTCCAGAATGGTCAATTTGAATCACGACTGTCAAGGTTTAGATATGGAACAACTCCGAGCGGAGGTGACTGAGATGAAGGCCCAACTGGGGCATTTTATAGTGGGCATTCGAGCGTTGTCCCAGGATCAGAAATTGCTAAGAGAAGAATTCAACATGATGAAGACTCAGATAAAGCTGCTAACAGGAATCATGAATGTTATGTCGAAAAAGGAAAATATCTGTGTGTCTACTTTTCAAACAGAAAGTCATGTTTCTCCCATCTCTTTGGGATGTCCAACAAATCAGGGTTCTTTAGATGGGTTTCCTCTACAGTTCGAATCCCTTCACCAGCAATCGCCACTCGTCAGTCAGGAAGAGCATCAGATAGGAACCAACTCCACATGTGAAGTGAATGATCCTACACCAATTGTTACCAAAGAAGTGAGCCGTTTCTTTCCTTATCAGGGATCCTCCTCAACTGCTACGCCTTGGTTTCCAGGAGAAATACTTCAACCGATTTCATCTATAACTCCTCCATTGCTAGCAACCCGTCATCAACAGGTTCAAGAAAGGGTTATTGATCTGATACCCATATCTTATGCTGATTTATGTCCACAACCGCTCAAAATGGGATTGATTGAGTGACACGAGCTAACTCCTCCTTCAGCATGCAAGGATACAAAAGAAGTGGTCAACTTTCCTTCTTCTAGAATCATTGCTCAGGCTAAGTCTTCAAAGGGGCTGCATCAACAATCCTCATTCACTCCTCGGCCGAGTATGAGTAAGAAAGTACAGGGACATGTCAGGCGTCCAATGCAATGTCAACAACCAAGTTTCCAATCACGACCACAGGGTCAGCAGCAACAGGTACAGAGACCGTTTCAGGAAAGAACAAGAGCGAGGAACCGCAGACTTGATCCTATCCCATGTCCATATGATGTATTGCTTCTAGAGCTACTGAAGTTGAACTTGGTCAAGCTCCGAACCATGAGAGCTCCTTCTGCTGATAATCTACCACCAAATTTCGATCCTAATTCCAGGTGCGAATTCCATTCAGGTGCCCAGGGGCACAATATTGAGAAATGTTGGGCTTTTCATAACAAGGTACAAGACCTAATTGAGTCCAAGACAATCATTTTTTCTCCTCATCCAAAGGTACTCCAGAATCTGATGCCTAATCACGATGGAACCGGTGTCACGGCTATTCTACCAGATGGTTCACGTTAAGCTGAAGTCTTCAAGTTAATCACCCAGGACGCCAGGGTATTCATGAAGCAAATAAAGCCAGCAGTATTCAAATACTCTCAATGATGGCATACGTGTGTTTGTCTTTCTTCATTGTTCATTTTCATCCCTATTGAGGGGAACTACGTCGCTCTGATTCTTCATTAGTCATCAGTCGATGGAGATACGTAGGCAGAAGATCGTCAGATCTTTCCGAGCAACCTTATGGGGCAACTTTACTCCCCAGCTTCACTTTTTCCTTCAGATGTCTCGTGTCAGAGTCAGAATAGCTAGAAGAGGAAGTATCACCGCCATGGTTAGGTATATGGCTGCAAATCGAAGATTACAAGTCTGTGAAAAAAGCTATTGATCATTGAAGGTATCCAAGACTGACAGGTCCAGACGGAGCCAAGCCTCCTCAACTACGGCAATATTCAGTTTCTTTACTGCATTTCCATTTGTAGTTTCTTTTATATGCTAAACATTTGTCTACATGTATAAAATTTGTTTGCTTTTGAATGTTAGCAATAATAAAATTCACATGTTTTTCTTGAAGTAATTCATTTGCATTCCCTTATAATTTTGCATATGTACATCGCAAATACCAATTGTTGTGCTTAAACTCTACGAAGGAGAATGACGAAACAAAAACGCAAAATCTCTAATTGTGTGCTCTCGAGTAAGACCCTGTTGACGATGTACAGGCTTTGTTTCAAATCCCTAAACACTGGAGATATAAGGAAGATAGACCCTTGCTAACCCCTTTGATCCTTGAAGTAGGAGTTTGCTTTTCACATGAAAAAAAAAACCCTCACATGTAACCCAGGGGCAGGGTAGACGTCAGCTAGTTGGACCAAGCGTTCAGACTTTCATAAAGGAGTGTAGTTGAAGATCCATTGCATTCTACTATGCTAATCAAGAGGTCCAAAGACCCGAAACCACAATGGTTACCCAAGTCAAAAGGTCCAAAGATGGAAAACCACAATGGTTATTCTTCGTCGACCAAAGAATAAGGCAGTCACAACCCTCGCGAAACAATCAAGACAAACAATGTCACGCGACTTGTTCAAAATGCAAAGAAAGGAAAAGAAAAGAAAAGGCCCGCTAAGTCGAAACTTGAAAACAAGAGACTTAGGCAAAAGTTAGGGCATCCCGCTGGACTCCACAATCAAAGATTCACAAGAATCAGTCCAGGAAAAAGTTAGGGATAAGCAAAATAACGCAAAAGCAAAAGATAGATAGGATTACATAAGAAAGATCCTCAAATAAGAACAAAGTCGTGCGACACAGACACGAAAGATAGAGGAGTGACTGACTCTCAATAATAACCTGATTGGTGCTTGAACTAATAGCAGCAATGGTTCCACAATCAACATGAAACTCTTATGAAAGGTGAATGCTTGTGAAAACTAGCTGAACATAGGAATGAAGAACATCACGAAGAGTGGGTGGGCACAAATAAACTTCGAGCCTATATCCTTTGTTTCTATAACCGTGAACCAGGCCACGATACAACCCTTAAAAGTCCTAACTGAAACAGGGTTAATTTGAGAGCGTACTACCACGAGACCGCGTTCCTGACTCCTATGAGTTATGCTAAAAGACATTTGTTAGTATTGCATGTACATACTCTCATTCAAAATAAGGTCGTATCTTAACCAGTGATTCGCTCACGAAAGTTAGCGATCCATTTTCAAAACTTCAAGATTAACATGTGTGTTGCATTAGAATTATCATTCTAAGAATAAACATTTTTTTGCTTGCATACATTTGTTTGGCATCATAAATGGTTCACATGCGGAAAGTCAATCCAGAAGCTTAAGCTTGCCAAGTTGAGAAGTCTAAAACTTCCGAAAGACCGTCACGTCAAGGTGCACTTTTCTAAGAAAGCTTCATTGAGCAAAGACTTTCCTAATTAGTCACAGTAAGAGCTAGCCAATCCGGGGCAGTTAAGTCGAGCAATCTCTTCAAACTTCAGTCAAACTGGGGCAATTACTTTGAGATTTAGATCTCTCTAAGAGCGAAGATCAGTCAGTCAGGCGCAAAGCTATTCAAATACTCATACTGGGGCAGGCCACCCCAATAGTACGAGAGTTCATTCTTTCCCGAAGACAGACGATCAGAAGCATTTACCCGGAGTTTAGAATACCGTGGTCACTTGTCAAGCCAACTATATCGTTCAGCATTTCTGACAGATACAAACTCATTCGCATTGGCAATGGTTACCTCCCCAGCAGGGTTGATTACGCTAGTCCATGCAGTCGTTATGATACCTAAGAGTTTAAAGACGCCAATTCTTTTGTAAAATCCTCTTGAGGTAAAATCCATACGGAAGCAGCTGATCCCCAGCATGGGACAATTTGAAATCTTTCCTCCTCAGCAGGACGTGTCTCGGTGTTGTCATCTCCAACAGGCAAATAGAAGTTGTCCTCACTAAATTCAGAAGTTTTTCCTTCAGATGGTTTCCTTGATCTCGGTTCCTCAACAGATCTAAGGCAATTCCTATTCCCCTAGAAGATTTCAGATAAATCATTCTCCTCCCCAGCAGGTCCATAAGAGTGGATATTCCTCAATAATCAAGGTATCCCCAGGCACGGCCCTCAAATCTAAAAGTCCAATTTATTTTTTGGCAAAGGTGATAATTCGGGACAGATGAATTATTCACGCCCTTCTCCGACAGAGATGTTATCTCCACAGGACTTCTCAGGATCGAATACGCGATCATTGTGTTTCCCACAGAGTTAGCAGGAACTTATTATTTCCGCGTCAGGAATTTCTTTCACATTCACATCTGTTCATTAACAATATTCAAGACATAACATCCCCAGTGTCATGGGGCAACATACCATGCAATTCAACATATGCAAAGTCCAGCCACAGACTGGCCAAAGTCCATCTTTGGGTGGCAGGTTTCAAAGTCCAGCCGCAGACTGGCCAAAGTCCATCTCCGGGTGGCAAATCTCTAAAAAGTCCCCCGCAGTGGGCAAAAGTCCCCCGTAGTGGGAAAAAGTCCCCCGTAGTGGGCAAAAGTCTCCCGTAGTTAGCGAAAGTCCCCCGTAGTGGGCAAAAGTCCCCCGTAGTGGGCAAAAGTCTCCCGTAGTGAGCGAAAGTCCACCCGCAGTGTGGCAAATCCCAAAGGTCTCCTGTAGTGAGCAAAAGTCTCCCGTAGTGAGCAAAAGTCCACCCGCAGTGTGGCAAATCTCTAAAGTCCCCCGCAGTGGGCAAAAGCCTCCCGTAGTGAGCGAAAGTCTCCCGTAGTGAGCAAAAGTCCACCCGCAGTGTGGCAAATCTCTAAAGTCCCCCGCAGTGGGCAAAAGCCTCCCGTAGTGAGCGAAAATCTCCCGTAGTGAGCAAAAGTCCACCCGCAGTGTGGCAAATCTCTAAAGTCCCCCGCAGTGGGCAAAAGCCTCCCGTAGTGAGCGAAAGTCTCCCGTGGTGAGCAAAAGTCCACCCGCAGTGTGGAAAATCTCAAAAGTCTCCCACGGTGAGCAGAAGTCCACCCGCAGTGTGGCAAACCCTTAAAATCCACCCGCAGTGTGGTAAAGTATCTGAAGCCCAACCGCAGATTGGCAAAAGTCCATCCTCAGGGTGGCAAAGTATCTTAAAATTCTACCACAAGTTGATCAAAGTCCACCCACAGCGTGGCAAGTCGTTACTCGTCTAACTTCATCCAACGATACTTCACTAAGGCATTGTTGTCGCCTATCAAAGTCCACCCACAGCGTGGCAATTTCCAAAGTCCACCCGCAGTGTGGCAAAGGTATTTTGAAGTCCAACCGCAGATTGGCGAAAGTCCATCCTCAGGGTGGAATTATATCACAAGTCCACCCACAGCTTGGCAATTTCCAAAGTCCACCCGTAGTGTGGCAATGTATTTTGAAGTCCAACCGCAGATTGGCGAAAGTCCATCCTCAGGGTGGCATCATACCACAAGTCCACCCACAGTGTGGCAAGCCAGTAGCCTTCTGGCATCATTCAAAGGGCATCCCCCGTTTACTTTTCTTCACATCATAATTATATCCAGGTAGAGGACATTCGGTTGAGTTTATTTCCCTGATTCTCTGCCACAGAGTGCAAATTTTCTGGTTGTTTCTGGTATTCAATCCCTGCATACTTCAAATGTCTGAAAGTAACTACTATCATCCATTCACGTCTACAGTGATTGAATAGGGGCAGTTGTAACACCCCAAAATTTTCCCTCTAAACTATTATCTGACTGGATTTATGCTTCTCATTCGTCTACACTTACAATCGTACACTTGCGCCAAATTCCTAAGGTGTGGGACCAAGGAATGCCCGGTGATTTAAGTTTTCTGTAACCAAAGGATCCATTCGAGTATTGCATCCAAGATAAAGTAAGAGATGATTCAATGTCTTATTTCCTGTGCTGGTTTCGCTAATATTCATTAAAGATTGTGATTAGGGCTCTCATGACAATGATATATGGGTATTCGTGATATAAGGAACTCGGTACTTCTTAATGGTTTTTGATATTGAAGTTAAGGATTCATTAAAAATATAGGTTTAGTTTGGATATGAAGGTCGATGTGATTCAGGCATGTTAATGTTTAGTCAGAGGGATTTATCGGAATTCAAGCTATACTTCATACTTTTTTTTTCACATTGGGATTTCTTTTTTCGTGTCACGAATAATTTTTCCCGATCAAGTTATCAAAACCCATTCACTCATTTCTACCAATTCAAAGGCTAACCCATACCATTATTTTTGGAGTTCAATTAATCCTAAACTTTGTTCAATATCCAAGGCCCACGTTTTTATCCAAAAACCAATTCAAAAGAAAAAAAGAGAACATTTTCCACCATTTCTCTAAAAATTCTAAAGCCCATTTTACAGCCCAAATTCACTTTCAATTACCACTTCAAAACCATTAACCAATTTCTAAACCTACCTTTTCTCATCTAAAATTCATTATTACTTCTTAACATCTAATTCCAAATTCATTTTAATTTCATGCTTAAATCCATCTCAAATATTTAAAACATAGTCTACATTTCATTTTCCAAATTAAAACCCAATGCCTACTATAATCCTAAACCTTGTTGCTTCATTATGTATTAACTTTTTATTTTGTTTTGATGTCTTTTAATAAGTATCAGAAAAGAGGCCCATAGCTAAATTCAAATAAAGGGAATATTAGTTCAAAATGCAAACAAAACAAAAAAGCCAGAAAATCCATAGAATAAGAAACTCAGTTTTTTTTAGTCATATAACAAAATAAAACTCAGGAAAAATTAATCACAATAAAACTTCAGGATGAACAAATTCCAAACACCAGAAGAGAATTACAAAAAATTTCAGTTACAAATTCTCTAACTACCCTAACTGAATCAAAACTGCTCCTACTTAATCTAACAGAAAACTGGAAAAAACAGTTAGAGAGGGAACTAATATAAATCAGAATAACAGGAGTGAAAAAGTGGGGTCTGGAGGAATTTTTGGGCGATCTTCAAGTTTCTTTTTCCCTCCTGGATTGTTGACCCTCACCTCAATTCAGCTTCTTCCTCTTATAGGAAGCAGATTCATCTCTATCACCCCATCTTCATCCTGCTTCTCCGATTGAATCCACCATATTCTTTGATTCACTCTCCATCATCAATCCGAATCTCTGTCCTTATCCTCTCCTCGAACCATTTTTCAATCTTTTTCAATCACTCAACATTTCTTCTATCTTTCCTGCAAGATCAAACAAAGACAGTATCAATACACCAAGAATAACAATTGGAAAGAACTCAGAAACAAAGAGAAACCTTCAACAACCTTCAAAACAGAATTCCTCAAGACTCATTGAATCAAACGCCAATCCTTTAATCACCATCTTCAATCACCTATTCATCACCTTCAGAGTATTTCCTCCTTCGGTAGATCGCCACACTCCTCAACAATTTTCAGCCCGGATCCGTCTTCAGATTTATCAACCACAAAACACCTTGCAGCAACCATAACCATGCTCATCGCTACTCGCCCAAACTTGCATCGATCTGCAATTTCATCAACCTGCAGGATACGAAAGGTGTCAAGTATTCATTTCAGAAACGACGACATAAAGCCACAATAACACCCCAGACGTAATGATTCGTCAATACCAAATCAGAAATCCGCGATAACAAAGCTTGTAAGGAACATTGCAACGCTTGAGGCACATAATCGCAGGTAAAAAAGAGAGAAAATAGAGGCGACTCACCGAACTTCCTCGAAGAGCATCATAGCCCCTCTACGGACCTTCGTTGAAGCCACTTATCTTTGCGTCATATTGAACCTCTCGCTGTGCAAAAGATTCAGAACAGTTCTTCAACGGGTACGCGTCCTTGTCTCTCCCGTTTGAACCATCTCGCTCTGTTTAATTGTTCGTTGGATAGAGGTCCTTGTGTATGTGTTCTGAGAAGTTGGGATTCGGAAGTTTGAAGAAGATGTGGGTTAGGATGGTTAAGGATTCATGAGGGGGAAGGAGAACGAAGAGGTGTTTGGGTTAGAGGTTTGCAGATTGACTAGCGGGATTCTCCGCCGCCGCCATTAGGCGTCTGTTCTTGAGAGGAAGAATGGGCGTGAGAGAGAGAAGGGAAGGGTGGCGGCGCTGAGGCAAGAAGAAAGAAGAACTAGGGTTTGTGAGGAGAAAGAGAGGGGTTGCGTTGAGTGAGAGAAAGACAGCATGTTTGAGTTTTTGTTTTGTTTTTTCTTTTAAGATATAGGTTAATATTTAGGTTGATTATGTTTAATTGTCATAAGAGAATAATAAAAACAAATTAAGTGAATTAATGAGTAGTTAAAGCATTAAGCAAAGATTAAGGAGTTTTGATTATTCAATTTTTCAAAATGAAACAGGTTTTTTTTTTCCTGCATGTTGGGCTCGCTACTAACACCCCCATCCTCAAGCCCAATTCATCTTAACCTAATTTCACTTTTTTTCCATGACTTTTAATATTTTTGGCATTTAAATTCATTTCCATCATATTGTGCATATTCATGGTTCATATCATTCACTAACTATTTGTTTTTTTTGTGTGTGCAAGGTAGTTTTCAAGGTTTGGCTTATGGACTCGGATATTATTTTATGCCTCGATTATGTTTTATACTTTGTGTACTTTGTGATGTAATATCTTAGTATTTGTATGCTTGTTTAGTTTTTATAACTAGGTTAGAAAAGATAAAATGAATCGATAGAAAACCAAATCTCAAAAATGAAATAAATAAAACTCGATCCAACGTCGAGTAAGTTTTCAAATAAATAAATAAAGTTGCATGTGACTTTAGGGTTCCTCGATTACCATCGTTCCATTCCATTCAACCAAAAGCAAGCCTTGTATGTTTCACACCATAAGTCGTGCGTCTTAGCACCACGCAATCGACCCACCCGATCCATTGTGTCATCTCATTTACATTTCATTCACGTTTTCTTCCCACCATAACTTAGGAGGACCATATTGTTCATTATTGTCTTTTATATTCTCATTTCTAGTCTTATAGCTCTTAGGTAGATTTAATTTCAAACCTCACTAAACATAGGTTATCTTCGAATTCAAACTAACTTAGGGTAAGTCTAGTTTCCCTTAGAATTTTTCCTTTGGCAACTTGAGTCTCTCTTCTCATCTTAAAATAAAATCAAAAACACTTAATAAAGGAAAAGGTGTACGATGCTCCACGAGCCTTAAGCTATACGGGAAATGATTAGTGGAGGTCTCCTTCACTCTTCTAGGATGCTTTACAAACGTTCCATTGAGGGCGATCTTGGAAAGTATTCGCTCCTGTGTCGTAGTCTTTAGTGTTGTACATTCAATAAATACAATCTCAAAACACTTCTTATAAAAGACAACAAACCAAGAAGTCACGTCTTCTTTTCTCATCTCATACCCTTTGCGGACGAACATGACTTGTCTCGACAGTTCAAACAGCGATACGGTAAACACCCTCGAGTCAGAGCCGGTAACACCTGAGCTAGAACTATGGCAACGTCATCATAAAAACCATAAATGAGTGTAAGCCGTAGTTAGACGAACTACGGCGTCTCTGATCCTCATTTATCCCGATGAGGTACGTAGGCAGTGGGGTAGGGCCCATTCGAGCACAATCTTTCTTTTTCCCTACATTTTCCCCCTTTATTTCCCTTTATTCCCATTTTCCAATTCCATTTCTTTTCTCATTTCCATTTTATTCCAGATAGTCATTCTTTCCTTTGAATAGCATATTATTTCTCACCCTTTGAAAACAGACTTTTAAGCGTGGATCCCGTCGGGTACGGCGGACGGATTGGGGTGCTAATACCTTCTCAATTCGTAACCGACTCCCGTATCCAGATCTTTGGTTCGCAAGGCCTCGTCCTTTTCCTTCTTCCTCAGGTTTGTGCAACATTACCTTTCCCATTCCTTTGGGATAAAAATGTCTGGCTGGCGACTCCACCTTTTTCGCGCCACTTTTGCGTTTGTACTAGGATGAAAATCCCGGGAGCGACACATACACAAGCTGATAAGGTGTTTCCCCAGTAGATGTTCTGATAGAGGTTCGGTACCTATTCAAGGCAAATGGTAGCATTTCATGCCAGTCTTTGTAGGTGACTACCATCTTCTGCACAATCTTTTTGATATTCTTGTTAGTTGCCTCAACAGGTGATAGCACTAAATTTCACCGTATTTCTAACTCCTATTTCGCATGCATTCTTAGTTTTTATTGTTATTTTGTTATGTTATTAATTTTTTTTTCTTTATTTTCAGGTTTTTTATGTAATCGGGGCCTAAATCAAGAAAAGGAGCGAAAAAGGAGTTGAAACGGACGAAAACCAAGAAATTCAGCTTTTTACACTTACGGCATCCACCATGGCTGGCGCCATGGGGTCAGCCATAACGTGGCCACGTCTCAAGATCACTCCACAACTGCCAAAGCCCACGATCCCCGCTTTCTCCACCATTTTATACCTATGGCGGGCGCCACAAGGCAAAAATGTTTCCCTCCACTTTTTAGTGGAGGGGGGCATCCTGGTCTTTTCTCACTTAATGTTTGCCTATAAATAGGACTTTAGAATTTCGTTTTTATCATCCAAACTTAGAGTCTCTTAGGCATATATCAGTTTTAAAGTAGTAATCACTTCACATCGGGGTGTTACTACAATCGAGTGATCGAGTCTGTATACGTCTGTGTGATCGAGTTTTGGAGCACTCTGGGAGGAAGTTAATCCTGCCGCCATTTTAATTCCAGTTCGTATTTTATTTTTCTGTATTCCCTTTATTTTATTTACTTTCCACATCGCTTTACTTTATTTATTTCTCGCACTCGCACTACTTTCGTTTATTTTCAACACTCGCACTACTTTTATTTACTTTCCGCACTCGCACTACTTTTATTTACTTTCCGCACTCGCACTAAATACTTTTATGAAAAATAATAAAAAGAAATTTTACTTTACCATGTCTAACTAAATCCATAAAGGTTAGAATGTAAGGATCGTAATTGAACTGGTAACCCGTACAACTGTTCGTAGAAACACTTAAGGGCTCTTTTAACTTTCAATTTAAGTTTAATTGTTTTTATCTATTTCAAAAACATCCAAAAGCGCTTTGTCTAGTTCATTAGTTGTTTTTAGATTAAAAAGAAAAGGGATTTTAAAATGATTTTCGGACGCGTTAAGAAGTTTAGAGTTTGGTTCGTGAGAACCTCTTTTTGCTAAGAAATCCAGGTTAAACTACTTTTTAACTTAGTTAAGATACTATATTTCTTAAAAATAGGTTTACTACTCTAACGTAGTATGCACCTTTTTATCCGTGACAATAGGAGGGGTTGATTAGAGAGTACAACTCGGTTCTGAATACACAAAAGCGACAATTCATGTCAAATTAGTTCTTTTCATAGTAGAAAACATTGCCCATAAGTAGTTCTATTAACAAGTACCAGATTATCAATTGATTATGTGAATTACATTCGAGCCTGTATTTATTAACTGTTTAAAATTACCATTTTATTTACCATTGCATACTCCTTAAAACCATTATATTCAGTTGCCTTAAATACACACCATAACAACAGGTACGATAGATTGACACTTGGTCTCTGGGATTCAACAATCTTTTATATTACTCTGACATGTTCGTACACTTGGGAAAAACACGCATCAAGTTTTTGGCGTCGTTGTTGGGGACCAATTTCGTCAAATTTCATACCCTGTAGTTATACCGTTTAGACTAAGGTTGTTACCTGCCGGTCAATGCGAAAGACTCGCAGTGCCGGAAGCCTAGTAGACCCTCTAGCTGAACGTGAACGTTACGCTCGTGCACGTTTGTTTTTCCATAGGAATAGGAGAGTTATGGCCAAAGATCAAAACCGAAGACCTCTTAAGGACTTCGCCCAACCATCAAACGAGGAACCTAATTCCAGTATAGTAAACCCTGTTATCCCAGCAAATAATTTTGAACTTAAATCATCCATGCTGCAATTAGTGCAACAGAGACAATTTAAAGGTCTTGCTACCGAGAACCCAAACCAACATTTAAAAAACTTTCTCCAGTTAGCAGACATCCTTAAAACCAATGGAGCTCCTCCTGAGGCAATCCGCTTAAGATTATTTCCTTTTTCCCTCAGAGATAAAGCCTTATCATGGTTAGATTCCATTCCACCCAATTTCATAACAACTTGGGAAGACCTTAGAAAAGTTTTCCTTGCTAGATATTTTCCTCCAAGTAAGACCGCTATTCTTCGAAACCTAATAACCAGATTTACCCAAAACCAAGGAGAATCGTTGTTCGAAGCATAGGAGAGATATAAAGAGCTATTAAGAGCATGCCCACATCATGGCTTAGAGAATTGGCTAATCATTCAAACCTTCTATAGTGGACTTCATTATAACACTAAGATGACCATCGACACTGCCGCTGGTGGCGCACTGATGAACAAACCTTACCCTGAAGCTAGTGCCCTTATCGAAGATATGGCCCAAAACCATCAATCATGGGGATTAGAATGAGCAACAGTGGAAAAGAAGGAAGCCCAAGGAGGAATACATGAGCTAAGCTCTATGGACATTATGCAAGCTAAAATGGACGCATTGGCCCTTAGAGTCGAACATATGTGTACAACCCCGATACTGTAGCTGCAGTTTCGCCGAATTGTGAGATATGTGGGACGCAAGGACACCAATCCGCCGAATGCAATTTATTAAATGAGACCAGCCCTGAGCAAGTGAACTACACCCAAGGGAACCCATTTTCAAACACATACAACCCTGGATGGAGGAATCACCCAAACTTCTCCTATAAAAATAATAACCCTATCCAAAATACCGCACCTCCGAGACAACAAGGTTACCAAGCCCCGAGAACAAATCAACCTATGCAACCTGTACCACAAAATCCGAGCCTTGAGAAAATTATGGAAAATTTTATCACTGCTCAAACACAACAAAACAAAGAGTTCATGAACCAAAACGTCCATGTTAACGAACTAATTACCCAGTTAGGAACCAAGGTTGACCAAATTATTACCCACAATAAGATGCTTGAAACCCAGATCTCTCAGGTAGCTTTAAACCAAGCCCCTCAGACTACACCTGGAGGACAGTTCCCTGGACAACCTCAACAAAACCCGAAAGGGCAAGCAAATGCCATTACTCTACGAAGTGGAACCGCTTATAAGGAACCTTAAAACCCTAGATTAAGTGATCCCGAAACTTCTGAGAGAAATGAAGAAAAGGAACCAGAGGAATCTGAAAACCCGGAAAGTCAAGAAAAGGAGAAAAACCTAAAAACAAAACCTATGTACCTCCACCACCATACAAACCACTAATACCATACCCTCAAAGACTAAAAAAAACCCAAATCGATAATCAGTATCAAAAATTCGTTAAGGTTATAGAAAAACTTCACGTAGAAATACCCTTTACGGAAGCCATCACCCAATTACCTTCTTACGCTAAGTTTCTCAAAGACATACTTACAAATAAACGTAGACTTGAATATCCGAAACCCGTGGAATGTAATTCTATTTCCGAAAATAGGTTAGCAAAGAAAGATAAAGATCTCGGAAATTTTTCAATTCTTTGTATTTTGGGGAATCATGTCATTGAAAAAGCTTTTCTAGACTTAGGAGCTAGTGTGAGCTTAATGCCTTTAGCAGTTTGTGAAGGGTTAAACTTAAGAGAATTACAAACTACTATGATGTCACTTCAATTAGCCGACAGATCCGTTAAATACCCTATAGGCATACTTGAAGATGTCCCTTTTAGGATAGGTCAGCTGTTTATACCTACTGATTTTGTTGTCATGGACATTAAAGAAGATGACGACATACCAATCCTCCTAGGTAGACCGTTCTTATCAACCGCTGAAGCCATAATAGATGTTAAAAAAGGGAAAATAACCTTTGAGGTAGGTGAAGAGAAGATAGAATTTGTACTCTCGAAATTTCTTATGGCACTTGTAATAGGAGATGCTTGTTATGCCTTAGATATCATTGATGAATGCATTAGGGAATTAGAACAAGAAGAAGAAACTGAATCTATAAAATTGCCATCAACCCTTATTTGGGAAGATGACAATTATAAAAAACCCTACATTGATGATAACCTTCATGAATGTTTATCTCTTACCCCAGATCCTATGCCTTTCCCTATGAAACCAACCGTAAAACTTAAGGAACTGCCTAAGAACCTGAGATATGAATTTCTTGATGAAGAAATGGACCGTCCAGTTATAGTCAGTTCTACCTTGGACCAAGAGGAAACAAACCAATTGTTGGATGTTTTACGAAGGTACCCCTCATCCTTAGGATATAAGATCTCAGATGTAAAAGGAATAAGCCCATCTGTATGCATGCATCGAATTTTGCTTGAAGAAGATTCAAAACCCTCCAGAGAACACCAACGAAGAATAAATCCTATGATGAGTTAAATAGTTAAGACTGAAGTTCTTAAGTTACTAGAGGCAGGTATAATATATCAGATCTCGGACAGTAAATGGGTGAGTCATGTGCATGTAGTACCTAAAAAGGGAGGCATCACGGTCGTGCAAAACGAGAAGGGTGAACCTGTAGCAAAAAGAACTAATGGAGGTTGGCGTATGTGCATAGACTATAGGAAATTAAATAAAGCAACTAGGAAGGACCATTTCCCATTACCATTCATAGACCAAATGTTGGAGCGCCTAGCTAGACACTCTTACTTTTGTTAACTAGATGTATATTCAGGATTCTTCCAAATACCTATTCACCCCGAAGATCAAGAAAAAACTACCTTTACATGCCCTGTTGGAACTTTTGCCTACAGAAGAATGCCTTTTGGACTCTGTAATGCCCCTGCCACTTTCCAACGCTGCATGATGTCTATCTTTGCAGACTATTTAGATGGAACCATGGAAGTATTTATGGACGATTTCTCAGTTTGTGGATCTGATTTCAAAAATTGTCTTATCAACCTTGAGAAAATCCTGGAAAGATGTGTAGAGGTAAACCTTGTGCTAAATTGGGAAAAATGTCATTTCATGGTCACCGAAGGGATTGTTTTAGGACATATAGTTTCCGAAAAAGGTATAGAGGTAGACAAAGCTAAAATAGAAGTCATAGAGAATCTAAAACCATCGAAGACTATCAGGGAGATAAGAAGTTTTCTTGGACATGCCGGATTTTACCGTCGTTTTATCAAGGACTTCTCCAAAATAACAAAGCCCTTAACTGGTCTTTTACTGAAAGATGCTGAATTCATCTTTGATGAAAAATGTACTGAAGCATTTAATCTTTTGAAGCAAGCTCTAATTTTAGCACCTATAATGAAACCCCCTGATTGGTCAGAATCGTTTGAGATAATGTGTGACACTAGTGACTATGTTGTTGGAGCCGTTCTAGGTCAGAGAAAAGATAAAAAGTTACACGTAATTTATTATGCCAGTAGAACCCTAGACGCTGCACAGCTCAACTACGCAACAACCGAAAAAGAGATCCTAGCTGTAGTTTTCGCCATAGACAAATTTAGATCTTATCTAGTAGGAGCCAAAATTATAGTTTACACCGACCATGCTGCCATTCGTAACTTGCTAAGTAAAAAGGATGCCAAACCTAGGTTACTTCGATGGATTCTATTACTGCAAGAGTTTGATTTAGATATCCGTGATAAGAAAGGCGCAGATAATGTAGTAGCTGATCATCTTTCTAGGCTAGAATACCTGAAACCTGACTCAGTACCCATAAATGACGATTTTGCCTATGATAGACTGATAGCCCAACTAGAAACTATTGAAGATAATAACCCAGACCCACATGAGCATTCTCATAAATCTTTAGCTATAAGTAATGTACCTTGGTATGCAAACTTTGTTAATTACCTAGCCGCTGACATCATACCCCTCGATCTAAATTACCACCGGAAGAAGAAGTTCTACAGTTATGTGAGAAACTTCTATTGGGACGAACCATTTCTTTTCAAGAGAGGTAAAAATGGCATTTTCCACCGTTGCGTTCCAGAAGAAGAGGTACATAATATAATTGAGCATTGTCACTCTGCACCCTATGGTGGACATGCAAGCACATCTAAGACCTACGCCAAGATTCTTCAAGCTGGCCTATTCTGGCCTACCATGTGGCGTGATGTCCATGCTTTCATTATAAAATGTGACAGATGCCAATGTACAGGAAATATTTCAAGCCATAATGAAATGCCTCTAAGAAATATCCAAGAAGTAGAACTCTTCGAAGTATGGGGTATAGACTTTATGGGACCGTTCCCACCATCTTTAGGAAATCAGTATATCTTAGTAGCTGTTGACTACGTGTCTAAATGGATTGAAGCTATCGCCACACCCACGAATGACACCAGAGTAGTCATCAAATTGTTTAAAAACTATATATTTCCCAGGTTTAGAACCCCCTGTTTAGTCATAAGTGATGGAGGATCACACTTCATATCGAGAATATTTGATAAACTTTTAAGCAAATATGGAGTTAAGCATAAAGTAGCAACACCATACCACCCACAGACTAATGGACATGTGGAAGTATATAATAGGGAGATCAAACAAATTCTTGAGAAGACTGTCTCTATATCTAGAAACGATTGGTCGCAAAAACTTCAAGAAGCGTTATGGGCCAATAGAACCGCTTTCAAAACCCCTATAGGAACAACCCCTTATCAACTGGTCTATGGAAAATCATGTCACTTACCTTTTGAGTTGGAGCATAAGGCCTATTGGGCCATCAAAACTTTGAATTTGGATTACCTAACTGCTGGTGAAAAACGTATCCTTGATATCCACAAATTAGAAGAGCTCAGACAATTTGCCTACGAAAATGCCATCATATACAAAGAAAGAACAAAAGCTTGGCATGACAAAAGAATCATAAGAAAATATTTCAAAATAGGCGATCATGTTCTCCTGTTCGATTCTAGGTTGCGACTTTTTCAAGGGAAGCTTCATTCGAGATGGACTGGCCCTTTCGAAGTATCTAAGATTCTTAGATCTGGTGCTATTGAAATCAAGAACCAAACATGTAAACCGTTCATCGTCAATGGACAGAGGCTGAAGCCCTACGAAGGAGGTGACATCCCAACAACATACTCCTGCCATACTTTGAGTGATCCACAAAATCCTTTGAATGATGTGTAAAATCCGGTCGTCGAGCTAATGACGTTAAACAAGCGCTGCATGGGAGGCAACCCATGGTTTTCTTATCTTACTTACTTTTTATTTATTTTTACTTTATTTTAATTTGTTTACTTTATTATTATGTCAGGACTAACAATTGAATGTTTTATGTGATTTCAGGACCCTTGTTTGCTAACCTTGTGCAGAATGCAGAACCCCGATGACATGCACGTGGCCTTTAGAGACGACACACAGAGAGAGCGTTACTATGTCCACATGAGACGCCCTATGGCACCTACCAGGTACCCAGACCAAGATTGCATGGATGCCTTGGGGATAGAGCCAAGCGTCAGATTCTTATGCCACCAACTCCAGTGGGACCAGTTCGACGATATGAACAACACTTACAGGAACTTGACTCTAGAGTTCCTCAGCTCGTTTGATTATGATCCTTGGGCTGGACCCGATGGACATGTTGTTTTCAGGTTGTTCGGGACTGATTACTCCTTCTCTCACAAAGAGTTTGGTGATTTACTCGGTTTTCAGACTACTCCTGATGCTATTCCAGAGACACCGATGGGGTATTTTATGAGCAGAGAAGTGGAAAAGTTTTGGAGTAACATCTCAGGTGGAGGGAGCCAAGATCCTCCCACTCAGTTTTCTCAGGTAAACCACAATCCTGCGTTAAGGTACTTCCAGATGATTCTAGCACACTCTTTCCTTGGTTTTCCATATACAAAGACTCTGCTGAGTGAAGAGAAGATTTTCCTACTATTTTGTGCGACTCAGTCACGCCCAGTTGCCTGTGGCAACTTTCTGTTGAAGGGCCTTACCAGTGTCGCCAGGTCATCTGTAGGCATTATACATGTCGGTGGGATTGTTACACAGACCGCTACTGCATTGAGTCTGTCTCGCAAATTATTGCACCTCAGGACCTTCTGCTGCTACACCACCTTGGATGTTGACTTTTGTCTTGACAAAGGATTGATGAGGATGGCCTCTTTTGAGCCCAACACGTTTAGATTACTAATCGACGGTGAAGTGATACATTACTTTACATTACCAGACCCGCTGATGACTAGTGTCCACGACCCTGCTAATTGGAGTTATGCTTTAGAGGGTTATGGAGAGACTGTCCAAGAGCCAAAATCACCTCCCGTCGCTGAGTACACTCCTACACCTCTTTCTCCCCGAATCACTGTTATGTCTAACAATATGTCTTTGCAGCCGCCTGATCTACATACCCAGATTTATGAGCTCCATAAGGAGACTGCCCTGCTCAAGTAGGAAGTAGCGGACTTGGCATTATAGATCGAGGTATTTGATCTCACTCATGCCTCAGAGGCCGATGCTCTATATCAAGAGATTGAAGAGCTTCGGAGGGAGATAGCTGAGATTCGTGGATCGAACCAGGAAGAGAGGCCTACCACATGATTATTTTACACTGACATTATTACTCTAGTATTTAATTTTTTTTCATGCTTTATTTTATTTCTCGCATCTCCAGACATATTTTATATAATCGCATATATTACATTTTCCATGTACTTTGATTTTTATCTTATATATTATTTCATGCACTAATCTCATTTTTCTTTTTTCTTTCATTTTATTTTATGTCAAATAATGAAAAAAAAGGGACAAAAATATTTTCATTTTTGTCTTCATAAAAAAATATGCAAGCTTTGTACATTAGAAGAAGAAAGAAAACGCTATCTGGACCCCCGAAGACAAAAAGGTACGCGAAGCCCACATGGATTTTTCCCAACAACTGGCGGACAACATGAGTTATATGGAACAATCGCGACTGAGGTCGGATTAAGCTTACGGGATCGTATGCCGTACCTTGACTGCGATCTCATCCAAGCAAGCCCGTCTGAGAGAAGTCGACCATCGTCACTGCCAGCTTAGGGAAGACACTCAAGGCTCCATGCTTGGAAATATTTGGCAGGTCAGAGAGGCTCAAGCAGCCTTAGAAGCCAGTTAGACCAGAGAGACTAGCGCCACAATAGATCTTGTCGTCCCAGACCTTCACAGCAGGACGACGAGGGCACCAGTGCTCCTCCGCAGTAGTTTTCCAGGTTACTCTCCTTATCTTATTTCAAAACATTGGGGACAATGTTCGATTTAAGTGTGGGAGGGGATTTTATTGCTTTCTGTCATTTCCCTTCTTATTTATTTATTTGCTTTCTGTTATTTTCCTTTTCAGTTAGTTATTTAGTTTAAGTTTTCTTAGGTAAATGCATGAGTCTGACGAGTCACCAGTATAGTGTATCTTTAGTACATCCTCATTTTTCCCATTTCCTTAGCATTACCAATTTTTTTTAAAAAAGAAAACAATGTTGTTTCACATGTGTTTTGGGCTTTGAGACATGTTTGGATTAGGATGTAGTGACTTAGGTCAACTTTTTGAAACATCAGTATCATTTTAGCACCATAGACCTCTAGAATATAGGAATCACTCCTAAACCCCGCACACCATGGCCTTTATTATCATTCAAAAAATTGTCCTAAGTAGTTTATTCTAGCAGTCAACTCCGGCCTAAGCATGCTCTACGTATGGGGCCGATGAACATAAGTGAATGATCCAGTGCTAATAAAAAAAAGAAAAAGGCAAACTCTGGGATAGGTGACCCTCACAAAGTCATTTAAACCGAAAAAATAGAAGAAAAAAAATTTTGCCACAAAAAGAAAAAAATTGCTGTCACCTATTGTTAGTTGGTTCAGAGGTATCTGGCACTAAACTTGGTAGGGCGGATTACGATCCGATCCCCCGCAGCTACATTTAGGTCAAATAAAACGCGTTTACACATGCATATGTGCCAAAAACCTTATGTTTTGGATCAGAATCACTAACCGGTCACTCTACTATGAAGCATGTACAGATAACGGGCTTAATGTGATTGCGCCTGAATGAAAAGGACCCAAAAAGAGATGAGAAGATAGGCCTAGGTATTGTAGGATGACATGGGGTGGTTAATATAGGATTGACGTTTGTGTCTGTGTTATTATGGTACCCTTGGTTCTCTTAGTTAGTACCTGTCACTGCATCCTGACTTGAACTTAGAAGCCCTCTTAGCCCAAATCACGTGTTGACACCAGTTTTCTTCATTTTTGAGCTTTAAAGGTTTGCTTGAGGACAAGCAAAGGTCTAAGTGTGGGAGGATTTGATAACACTAAATTTCACTGTATTTTTGACTCCGATTCCGCATGCATTCTTAGTTTTTATTGTTATTTTGTTATGTTATTACTTTGTTTTTCTTTATTTTCAGGTTTTTTATGTAATCGGGGCCTAAATCAAGAAAAGCAGCGAAAAAGGAGTTGAAATAGACGAAAACCAAGAAATTCAGCTTTTTACACTTAAGGCGTCCAGCATGGCTGACGCCATGGGGTCAGCCATGACGTGGCCACGTCTCAAGATCACTCCACAACAGCCAAAGCCCAAGATCCCCACTTTCTCCACCATTTTGTACCTATGGCAGACGCCACAAGGCAAAAATGTTTCCCTCCACTTTTTAGTGGAGGGGGGCATCCTAGTCTTTTCTCACTTAATGTTTGCCTATAAATAGGACTTTAGAATTTCGTTTTTATCATCCAAAATTAGAATCTCTTAAGCATATATCAGTTTTAAAGTAGTAATCATTTCACATCGGGGTGTTACTACAATCGAGTGATCGAGTCTGTATACGTCTGTGTGATCGAGTTTTGGAGCACTCTGGGAGGAAGTTAATCTTGCCGCCATTTTAATTCCAGTTCATATTTTATTTTTCCGCATTCGCTTTATTTTATTTACTTTCCGCATCGCTTTAATTTATTTATTTCTCGCACTCACACTACTTTCATTTATTTTCCGCACTCGCACTACTTTTATTTACTTTCCGCACTCTCACTACTTTTATTTACTTTCCGCACTCGCACTAAATACTTTTATGAAAAATAATAAAAAGAACATTTACTTTACCATGTCTAACTAAATCCATAAAGGTTAGAATGTAAGGATCGTAATTGAACCGGTAACCCGTACAACTGTTCGTAGAAACACTTAAGGGCTATTTTAACTTTCAATTTAAGTTTAATTGTTTTTAACTATTTCAAAAACAGCCAAAAGCGCTTTGTCAAGTTCATTAGGAGTTTTTAGATTAAAAAGAAAAGGGATTTTAAAACGATTTTCTGACGCGTTAAGAAGTTTAGAGTCTGGTTCGTGAGAACCTCATTTTGCTAAGAAATCCAGGTTAAAGTACTTTTTAACTTAGTTAAGATACTATATTTCTTAAAAATAGGTTTACTATTCTAACGCAGTACGCACCTTTTTATCCGTGACAATAGGAGGGGTTGATTAGAGAGTACAACTCGGTTCTGAATACACAAAAGCGACAATTCATGTCAAATTAGTTCTTTTCATAGTAGAAAACATTGCCCATAAGTAGTTCTATTAACAAGTACCAGATTATCAATTGATTATGTGAATTACATTCGAGCCTGTCTTTATTAACTGTTTAAAATTACCATTTTATTTACCATTGCACACTCCTTAAAACCATTATATTCAGTTGCCTTAAATACACACCATAACAACAGGTACGATAGATTGACACATGATCTCTGGGATTCGACAATCTTTTATATTACTCTGGGATTCATCTTGTTGTTCAAATTGGAACCATTATCAGTAATGATTCGCTCAGGAACTCCATATCGATAGATGATATCCCTTTTCATAAATCGAGCTACCACTTGCTTGGTGACATTCGCATACAAAGTTGCTTCAACCCATTTGGTGAAGTAATCAATGGCTACCAGAATGAATCTGTGACCATTTGAAGCAGTTGGTTCAATCTTTCCAATCATATCAATGCCCCACATGGCGAAGGGCCAAGGTGAAGACATTACATTCAAAGGATTCGGAGGCACATGCACTTTATCTGCGTAAATCTGGCATTTGTGGTATTTTCTGGCATAAGCACAACAATTTGCATCCATTGTGATCCAGTAGTAACCCGATCTTAACAACTTCTTTGCCATTGCATGTCCTCCGACATGGGTACCGATTGAACTTTCATGTACTTCATGCATCAATAGGTCTACTTCCTTCTTGTCAACACATCTGAGCAAGACCATGTCGAAGTTTCGCTTGTACAAAGAACCATCAGTATTGAGGAAGAAGCTACCGGCTAGCCTTCTTAATGTCTTCTTATCATTTGACGATGCCCCAAGTGGGTATTTCTGAGTCTCCAAGAAGCATTTGATGTCATGATACCAAGGCTTGTTGTCAGTGACAGTGTCCACAGAGAATACATACGTCGGTCGGTCTAGTCTGGACACCAAAATCCGAGGTACATAATTAGCAGCCTGTACTTTGATCATGGATGAAATAGTAGCCAAAGCGTCTGCAAACTGATTCTCATCTCGAGGGATGTATTCAAGCTTAACTATTGTGAAGAAGGTCAACAATATCCTCGTATAGTCACGGTAGGGAATCAGATGCTCCTGATGAGTGTACCACTTGCCGTTGGTCTGGTTGATTACCAAAGCTGAATCTCCGAATACATTTAAGGTTTTGATCCTGAGGTCTATGGCCTCCTCAAGAGCCATGATACAAGCTTCATATTCTACTTCGTTGTTAGTGCAGGAAAATGTGAGTTTTGCTGAGAAAGTCATGTGGACTTCCTTGGGTGTAATAAGCACTGCACCAACTCCACGACCGTTGCAATTAACTGCCCCGTCAAACATCATAGTCCATGCTTCTTCTGGGTCAGGCCCTTCAGTGTGAATAGGCTCTTCACAATATTTTTATTTTAAGAACATGATGTCTTCATCTGGGAAATCAAATCTCATAGGCTGGTAATCATCAATGGGTTGCTCAGCCAGATAGTCAGACAATTCACTTCCCTTGATGGCTTTTTGAGAGGTGTACTGAATGTCATACTCTGTTAGAATCATTTTCCACCTGGAAACCCTTCCGGTAAGTGTTGGCTTCTCAAATATGTACTTGACTGGATCCATATTTGAGATCAATAAGGTAGTATGAATCAACATATATTGTCTTAGTCGGCGAGCAGCCCACGCTAAAGCACAACAAGTTTTCTCGAGCAGTGAATAGCGTTGTTCACAGTCGATAAACGTTTTGCTTAGGTAGTATATTGCATACTCTTTTCGACCAGACTCGTCATGCTGGCCCAACACACACCCCATTGACTCTTCTAATCCTGTCAGATACATGATTAGAGGTCTTCCTTCAATTGGAGGCATGAGAATCGGAGGTTCTTGCAGATATTCTTTGATTTTGTTAAAAGCTTTCTAACAATCATCGTTCCACTTGACTGTCTGTTCCTTTCTTAATAGCTTGAACAAGGGTTCGCAGGTTGCAGTGAGATGAGATATGAACCTTGAGATGTATTTCAATCTACCTAAGAACCCTCAAACTTCTTTCTCAGTCTTAGGTGCATGCATTTCCTGAATTTCTTTGACTTTATCGGGATTAACCTCAATTCCTTTTTTGCTTACAATAAAACCCAACAGCTTACCAGAACGTACCCCGAACGTGCACTTGTTGGGGTTCAACCTTAATTGATAGTTTCTCAGACGCTTGAACAGTTTCAGTAGATTCACCAGATGTTCTTCTTCTGTAAGGGACTTGGCAATCGTATCATCCACATATCACTCGATTTCCTTATGGATCATATTGTGGAATAATGTTACCATAGCCCATTGATATGTTGCACCAGCGTTCTTCAAACCAAACGGTGTTACCTTGTAGCAGAACGTGCCTCAAGGTGTGATGAAGGTTGTCTTCTCCATATCTTCTGGTGACATCTTAATCTGATTGTATCCAGAAAATCCGTCCATAAAGGAAAATACCGAGAACTGAGTTGTGTTATCCACCAACACATCAATGTGAGGTAATGGGAAATCATCTTTCGGGCTAGCTCTGTTCAGATCCCGGTAATCCACACATATATGCACCTTCCCATCCTTCTTAGGTACGGGTACAATGATAGCGACCCACGGTGGGTAACTAGTTACAGCGAGAAAACCGGCGTCCCACTGCTTTTGTACTTCTTCTTTGATTTTCATGGCCATGTTTGGGCAAGTACATGTAAACACCCCAAATTTTCCCTCACTAAGTTCACACCATGGCTTGTGATCTTTCATATTTGCATTAGTTTAAACATACCATCTCATATTGCATTTTTGTTTCATCTGCATAGTTCAAGTTCATCTGCATCTAGGGTTTGTGATATGAGCAATCCAAGGATCCATCTGATCCACTCCAAAGGTCTCCAAGCATTCCAAGAGGGTCCATGTGTATTCAATCATCATATTATGTCTTTCAAAGTTCAAGGAAGTCAAGAAATCACAAGAATTGGCAAAGCATGGAAGCAGAGCTAGGGTTTCACTACACAGATGACATGAAATTAGGGTTTTGGTTTCAGAGGCCATAACTCAAAATTTTTTGGTCATTCTTGTTTATAATGGTCTCAATATGTTATAATGATCATTTGTACCAAGTTTGATGAAGAAATTCATTGTGGAAGTCATCTGTTCACTGGGTAACTTCTTGAGCAAGTTAGAGCAAAATCAGGGCATCTAAGGCCCCATCCAGGGAACCAAAGTGGATTTTTTCATCAAATTGAAGTTATATGATCTTTATTTGATCATTGAAGTGCTTGGAAGTTCACAAAATTGAAGAAAAGTGAGCTAAACCAAAAGTTGCCAAAAATGGAAATGACTTGTAATGTAAACTTTCCATTTTGGGAATGTTTTTCAACCTCCTCTTCTCAACCAAAAATTCTTCAAATGAAAAATTGTTGATCATGAAAGTTGTAGATTGGATTATTCCCTTTTCAAAAAGTACAAGAACAAGTTCTAATTCATCATGGAACTCAAGTTATGGCTTGTCAAAGTTGACAAAAATCACATAATTTTCAAGAATGCACCAAAGAGGGATTTTTGCAAAACCACTTGCCAAGCTATTTTGTGACTTCAAACACACTTCTAAGCATCATACAAACATTGTGCATTGTCTAAAACTCAAAATTTCCCAAATAATCTTAAGTTTTCATGCCTTGCCCATGAATAAATCCAAAAGGGGCCAAAACTTCATAAAATTGCAAAAGGGCACATAACTTCTCACAAGCTTGCTGAATTGCCTCAAAACCAATTCTATGGACCTCCTTGATCTCAGCTGCACCAAGATAAGCCAAAAGGCCAGCTGCAAGAATGCACATACCTCAAGTACAAGTCATGTTGACATTTTGGCAACTTGCCCATACCAATCACCACAGTCCACCACCCACTCTCTGGCCTATCAAGACTTTACAAGCATGCTTCAAGGATTCATTTTCATAAGACACACAAGCCAAGAGCTCCAAGAACTCAGCATACACAAAATCACTCCAACTTACAAAAGCTTTCGAATTTCATAACTCAGCCACTCAAACTCCAAACAAATTTCACCAATCAATTCAGCTTCATCAAAGGAACATTTCCCAACCATTAAAACAGCCAAAAAAAAACCACAAACAAAACACGATTCTGGTGCAGCAAGGCTTCATCCTCTCAAACCAGCTCATTTCAGCTTGTTCTAGGCATTGCAACATCACTAGGAGGATCATTGGAAACTTTTTGCATCAAAGAGGAGGCTTGAAAGCTCAAAACCAGGAAGCTTCACCTCGGGTAACATGATGAACATTTTTTCCAGAACCCTATTTTCTTGTTAAAATATTGTTCTATATGTTGCCCTGGTAATGTGGATGTGTTTATTTTCGAAAATGAGCAAGAAACAAGCATGAACTGAACCTCTGAAACTTTGACCTAATTTTTGTTCTTCTTAGATTCTCTTCATTCAAGCATGATTAAGTGTTTTTCTTGTTGGATTTGAATTTGTTTATAGTTAAGGATCATTTCTGGAGCTTGTGGTGAGTTTTTGTGGGGTTTTGAGAGATTCAGGGAGGGGGTCTGGCCGGAGAAGATGACCGGAGGTCTTCTCCGGCCACCTGAGTTTAATTAGGGCATAATCAGTGTAATTAGGGTTAGTTTAAATTATGGTCGTAGGATTTGATCTGCCCGTGTGTTTGGATGGTTGTGATGTTGTCATTAAACCCTAATTAGCTTATTTAATTTAATTAATTAAATTTAACTGAGTTTGAATATCAACCATTAGATTGCGCGCCAAGTCAAACCAAATCTCCCCAGGTTCAATCCAGACCCTTAGATCAACATACTTTCCCTTTATTCATATTTTTATTCATTTTTTCTCATTTGTTTTGCATATTTTATTTAAAATAGCTAGAAAATTCTAAAAAAATATTTTCTTCTGCATTTTGCATCCAAATAATTTTCTTCACCCAAAAATATTTTTATTTTTATTTTTGCCTTAAAAAATCATTTTTAAAATATTTAAATGTTTATTTTAATTAATTAATGGAAATTAATTAATTAAAATATCATTTAGGTTTCTAATAAACCCAAAAAACTTCACATTGCATCTTAGGACATTTAGAAACATTGTTAAACCATTCATACAATTTTTTTTGGTTTTGAACAATCTTTGACAATTTTCTTGAATTTAGGGTTCATAAAATTCCCATTTTTGAACCCTAACTTCAAGAATTCTTTTCTGCCTAACCATGAATGGTATGACATTGATTCGTTTTGCATTGTTCTTCATTTGATATGCAGTATCTAGCATATTTTTGTCACAAATTTATCTTGCATTTTTTATTTGATTTGTATTTTTTCCCTTAAGGTACCTTAAAACCCTAGATAACTTAGAAAAATCACAACTTTCTTTAGGTTAAGAGTTAGGTCTTCTCCTTTGGGGTGTGATATCATATGGGGTTAGGGTTCCTTTGAGCTCATTTTCAATTTTTAATCTTATGATTTGCTTCTGTTTTTGACTTTTGCATCTCATGTTGCATTAAAACCATAATTTCTCATGTTCATTTGCATACATCTTGCATAAGCATTCATTCATGAACTTGCCATGACATTTTATGCATTCACATGACATATAAGACATCCTAGGACACATTAGAATCATGTTTGATCATTTCTTCATCCATTTTCCATGTTATGCATTCATTTCATTCCATGAACTTTCATATGTTTTCATGCCTCCTATATGCTTCATTTGCATTCTCATCTCTTGTATGATCATCCATTTCACTTGACATGCCTTTGCATCATCTATTAGCATCATTCACATTATGTTTATTATTCTGGTTTTGTTTTGCATCTTTGCATTTGCTTCATTTCCATTCCATTTCTTTCCTTATGCTAACCATTTCAGGTGGTAAGTACTTTGAGAAGTGAATTTGCCTTCACTTCTCATTTCTCTTCTCATCTCTTTTATGCATCCTTGCTGCATTTTGTCTTTGCTTTAGAGTGAGCTTGCTCATTCATGTTCTTCCTCCACTTTATTTCTTCAAGTAACTTATCTTCTTAAGTGAAGTAAGTTAACTTGTTTCTTTTGCTTCTCCTCCTTTCATCTGCTTCTTCCTTGGTGGCTATTCTTGAAGATCTCTTGCAAGCCTCACAAACCTTAGGAACACCCAAGCATGATAATAATTAGGGTTTATTAGTCTCCCTTTAGTTTTACCTTTGTGTCTTCTTTTGTGTCTCTCTCCTCATCTCATAATCAGAGACTAAACCTTTAAGGTTTTAAGGCTTTGTGATTAAGGTTATGCATGCATCCTTCTCTTATGATGGAGTGTATAACTTTAATCCTAAGTGTTAAACCCTTAATGTGTTCAAATATCTTAATCAATCCAACTTAATAATCACTAAGACAAATAGCTTGTAACTTGGGCCTTGCATTAGGGTTCTAATTCTTCCTTAATTGGTTAAGAAGGACTAACCCTAGTGTTAATGGACAAGTCCCCCTCAAGCTATCTTAAAAACCATAAAATTTACTTCTTAATCTCATCATTAATTAAAATATACTTTAATAAAGGCTTGTTTTGTCATGAGGTTAATCCCTAATCATGGATTAAGTTGAGGTATCTTCCTCAGCTTAAATGTGCTCATCTATTATCCTTCTATTAGGATGGTGTTATGGGCCCATTAAATCCTTGATTATGGCTTAAATAATCACAAGTAGGTTAATGATCTTAATCCTACATCATCATGGTAATTAAGTTTGAGGTGCTTACTTCATACTTTAGGTATTCTCATTATCCCTAATCAGAGGGAGGATATGATGAGTTTACTAATTTTTGATTTAGGCTTAAGCTCATTAACTTATGACAAAACACAAAAAACAATAAAAGACTGAAAACACAAAAAAAAACAATAATCGTCTCCTCCGGGATTCTTTTCTCATCATCTTCACTCATAAACGAGAACTCGCTTCTTCCGTCTAATGCAAGACAGTTAGCACCTGAGCCAGACAGGCCATACACTTGAGCATAGACAAGCAGGAAGTTCACAGTCAATTTATCTTTCAGTCTCTTTGAGTCGAACTACGGTGTTCTGACTTCCTCATTGCACGAGAGGATACGTAGGCATAACTTAACTGTTATCGAACAAAAGTCTCGGTCTCTTCCCCCCTCTTCCAGCCTTCCTTTTTAAGCCTCATTCCTGAGCAATTCAGTTCACTTTATTGCACTGACACATGTACATTCTTTTACAGTGTTTGCACACAGATAGCACATACACTACCCTTTTTAACACAACCTTGGAAGCGTGGATCCCGTCGAGTAGGACAGGCTATCTGGGTGCTAATACCTTCCCAGGTTGTAACCAACCCCCTTTCTCAGTTTCTCTGGTTCGCAACCGTCTTATCTATATCTTCCTAGATTTATGCAGCATTACCTTTCCTTCGAGATAAAAATGCCTAGCTGGCGACTCTTTTCATTTCATTTCATTTCTCATTTCGCCGACCGTTCGCGCTTGTACCCGGATGCAAATCTTTGGGAGCGACAGTACGGTACAACTTTTATTTAACTGGTGGACAATCCTCTTTTAATGGCAGTCTGTGCATGACAATGTTTGTATCCAGACCAGGCGTATCTTAATAGGACCAAGCAAAGACGTCGACATACTCTCGAAGCAGACTGATGAGTTGTTCTTTCACTGGAGCTTGCAGACTGTCGCTCCCACCAAATGAAGTCGGGTCAAATGGGGTACAGATGCGAACGGTCGGCGAAAGGAGGGTGCGAGAACACACAGGAGTGAACTCACAGGGAATGAAAAGAGTCGCCAGCTAGGAATGTTTATCCCGGAGGAAAGGCAATGCTGCATAGACCTAGAAAGATATGGATAAGACGGTTGCGAACCAGAGAGACTGAGAAAGGGGGTTGGTTACAACCTGGGAAGGTATTAGCACCCAGATTGTCCGTCGTACTCGACGGGATCCACGCTTAGAAGATTTGTGTTCTAAAGGGGTAGTGTCAGTGCAATTTGTGTATAAAAGAGCTGGAAAAGATGTACAGGTGTCAGTGTAAAAGAAATGTGAAGTGTATGAATGATGTGTCAGTGTAAGAAAAGGAATAAGATGCTCAGGATCATGAGGCTTAAAGAGTGATGCTGGAAGAGGGGGAATATACAGAGACTTTTGTTCGATAACTGTTAAGTTATGCCTACATATCCTCTCGTGCAATGAGGAAGTCAGAACACCGTAGTTCGACCCAAAGAGACTGAAAGATAAATTGACTTGTGAACTGCTTGCTTGCCTATGCTCAAGTGTATGACCTGTCTGGCTCAGGTGCAAACTGTCTTGCATTAGACGAAAGAAGCGAGTTCTCGTTTATGAGTGAGTGGGATGAGAAAAGAATCCCGAAGGAGACGATTATTGTTTGTTTTTGAGTTTTCAATCTTTTATTGTTTTTGGATTTTGTCATAAGTTGATAAGCTTAAGCCTAAACCAGTGGATTTAGTAAACTCATCACATCTTCCCTCTGATTAGGGGTAATGAGAATGCCTTAAGTGTGAAGTCAGCTTCTCACACTTAATCACCATGGTGTAAGATTAAGGTTATTAACCTACTTGTGATTAGTTAGATGTTTTTGTTGTTTTTGTTTAGTGTTAAGTAATGAGACTAAGCCATAATCAGGGATTAAACAGACTCATTACACCATCCTAATAGAAGGATAATAGATGAGAATGTTTAAGCTGAGGAAGACTCCTCAACTTTATCCATGATTAGGGATTAACCTCATGACAAAATAAAGCCTTTATTAAGTGGATTTTAGTTAATGATAAGTGAAGAAGTGATTTTTATGGTTTGTAAGACAACTTGAGGGGGACTTGTCCATTAACACTAGGGTTAGTCCTTCTTAACCAATTAAGGAAGAATTAGAACCCTAATGCAAGGCCCAAGTTACAAGCTTGGTGTCTTGATGATTATTATGAATTGATTAGAGGCTTTAAACACATTAAGGGTTTAACACTTAGGATTAAAGTTATACACTCCATCCTAATAGAAGGATGCAGGCATAAGCCTAATCACAAAGCCTTAAAGCCTTTAGGGTTTAGTCCTTGATTATGAGGTGAGAAGAGAAGACTCAATGAGACACAAAAGTAAAATCTAAAGGGGGGACTAATCAAAACCCTAATTATTGTCATGCTTGGTTGTTCCTAAGGTTTGTGAGGTTAACAAGAGAAATCTTTAGAGGAACCACCAGGAAGCAGATGAAAGGAGCAAAGAGAAGCAAAGTAACTTGCTTCATTTAAGAAGACAAGTCACTTGAGGAAGGAAGGTAAGAAGAAGAAGAAAGAGCAAGCTCAATCTCAAACACAAGATAAAATGCAGCAATGATGCATAAGAGAGATGAAAAGAAATTGTGAAAAGTGAAGGCAAATTCACTTCTCAAAGTAACTTACCACCTGAAAAGTTAGTGAAAAGAATGCAATGCAATGCAAAATGAGATGAAATAACATGATGCAAACCAAAACCAGAAGCATAAGTATGATGTTAATGATGCTATGAGATGATGCAAACATGAAACAAAGCATGGGGATGATCATACAAACATATAAATGCAAATGAAGCATGCTTGGAACCATGAATATACATGAAAAGTTATGGAATGCAAGTGACATACAAAATGGCAAATGAAAGGTGCAATGATCAAACATGCTTCTAATATGTCTTAAGATGTCTAATGAATCAAATGGATGCACAAAATGTCATGGCAAGTCATGGTATGCAAGCAAATGCAAGATGAATGCAAAAGGAAGCCCAAATTAGGGTTTATGATCAATGCACAAAACAAAAATCAAAACCAGAAGCAAACCTCAAGATAAAAAATTGAAAATGCATTCAAAGGAACCCTAAACCTATACAAACTCACTGCCCAAAGGAGGGATGCTAACTCTTAACCTAATTAGGGTTATGAATTTCTCAAGATTTCTAGGATTTTAAGGTACCTTGTCAAGAAAAATGTCAAACAAATTGAAAATTCAAGATCAGATCATGCCAATTTAATCCTATAAACTACATGCTATACAAGATGCAATGCAAAAAGAATCAAAGTCCAACTCTTAAAGACTAGGCAGAAATGAATTTTCAAAGTTAGAATCAAAATAATGCCTTAAAAAGAAATAAATTCCATGAAAAAATGTTAAAAGATATTAAGATCAAAAAAGAAATTTGGTTTGAGGGTTGGACAATGTTTCTAAATGATTTTTAAATACCTAAAAGTATTTTTAATTAATTAATTCTCATTAATTAATTAAAAATAAACTTTTAAATGATTTAAAAATAATTTTTAATGCAAAAAATAAAAATAAAAATGTTTTTGGTTTCTGAAAATTAATAAAAGGTTGTATAAAAAATTTCAGAATTTTTGAAAATGTTTTACTATTTTTAATAAATTGAACAAAACAAATGAAATAAAAAGAAAATAAAACTGAATTTAAATGAAAGTCAGCGCATCTAGTGGTCAGCATTTAAACTTGGAATGGAGGGAAAGACTGCGCGCGTGATCCTATGGCTGAGATTCAAACTGACTAAAATGGATTAATTAATTTAATTAAGTGAGATTAGGGCTAAGTGGAAGATCTGGACCATTGAACACGCGCGGGAATTCACTAAGTCAGCAACATCTACGCTCCACATTCAAACTACATTAATTACACAGATTAAACCCTAATCACTTTCAGGTGGCCGGAGAAGACTTCCGGTCGTCTTCTCCGGCAAGACCCTCACCTGAAAGTTGCTAACTTTCTCCCCAGGCCATGAAAATGGACTCTAATCACCCAGAAATCATCCCCATGCAACATTAAATCAAAACCCCCAAACGAAAATCATTTTTCATTCATCAATCATATGAATCGAAGCAAAACATGTTTAGGTCAGAAAAGTTTCAGAACACGATTACATGCTTATTTCTCAATCATTTCAAAAAGTAAAAACATCAAAGTGATCAGCAAAGCATGAGGAACAATTTAGAAACTTAAAAACTCATTTCTGGAAAAAAAGTTCTTGATATACCTGAGCTTTGAGCTTTCTCAGTTTGCAACTTTCTGACCCTCTTTCTTTGTGCAAACCACTCCTCTTAGGCCCCTGATGAAGTCTTGATACTTGGAACAAGTTTATGGTGGCTGGTTTGGAAGATTACAGAAGTTCTGTTGAAGGGGGGGTGGTGATCGTGTTTTTTATTCAGGGAGTTTCAGGCTATGGTGATGGGTGGTTTTTGATCAGTGAAGTGTGCTGAGTTTGTTTGTGAAGTTTGTTTGTGTGTTTGCAGCTTGTGGAGAGTGTTTCGAAAGCTTTTGCAAAATGGGGTGAAAATGAGAGAGCTGTGTTCTTGGTGCTTTCAGGCTTGTGTTGTAGTTGCTTTGGCTTGCTTTTTGCTTGTATAAACAATTGGGATTGGTCAGAAGATGTGATGTGTGCTTTTTTGATTGGTATGGGTCTTTTTGCCAAAATGTCAAAGTTGGTGTAAGAGAAGTATGGGCTACTTTCTAGCCAAGGACAAAGGGTGTGTCCTGCGCAGCATGATGAAGGGAGATGCCTAGGGTGGCTCAGCAGGCTAGCCAGCAAGTGGATGATAAACTATGATGAGTTTTGCAACTTGCCTTGCTTGTGATCTTTATGAAATATCTTGATCCATAGGCCACAAAAGTGAGAAGTTTCTTGGCCCATTCTAGTTTTTAGGTTTTGTGTGATCATGTTGTGAAGTTTAGAAGTCCATTTGATGACTAAATTTGCCTTGAGAAGTGAATTTGCAACTTTGCCTCTTTGGTGAAAAACTTCAAATTTTGTGATTTTTGCCAACTTTGACAAGCCATAACTTTTGATCCAAAATGAATTAGGTCATGATCTTGTACTTTTTGAAAAGGGAATGATCCATTCTATAACTTTCATGACCAAAGTTTTTCCATTTGAAGCTTTTTTGAATCAAAAAGTAAGGGTTGAAAAAGTTGCCTAAAATGACAATTTCATTAAAAGTCAAACTTGCCCAAAAAGTCAACTTTGCAAAAGACTTGAACTTCTTCAATTTTGTGAACTTCCAACATCTTCTATGATCAAATAAAGATCATATACAATCAAAATGATGAAGAACAACCTTTGGTTGGGTCATTGAGGGCCTCAGATGCCCTGATTTTGCACTGACTTGCTTGAAAAGTCAACTCTTGATCAGATGACTTCCCCATGGAATTTCTTCATGAAAATTGATATGCATACTCCCTATACCATATAGAGACCAATAGAAACAAGAATGACCAAAAAATTTGGAGTTATGGCCTCTGAAACCAAAACCCTAATTTCAGGTCATTTGTGCAGTTAAACCTGGCTCTGCTTCCACACCATTTCCAGTCCTTGTGATTCTTTGCCATTCTTGACTTTGAGAGGATATAATATGATGCTTGAACACACATGGAACCCTTTGAAGTGATTGATGACCCTTGGAGTGGCTCAAGAGGCTCTTGGATTGTTCAGATCACAACCCCTAGATGCAGATGACTTAGAACCAATGCAATGAATCAAAAATGTGGTATGAGATGCTATGATTGAGTTTATGCATATGAAATGATCACAAGCCATGGTGTGAAATGGGTGAGGGAAAATTTGGGGTGTTTACAGCTGCCCCTATTCAAACATGAGTTAGTTGTGCAGGATGTAAGCAACGGCTTAACAGGCAAACAAGATAACTTGTGGTTGAATACCAAAGACAGTCCAAAATTTGCACTCACATAAATGAAGAAGAAAAGGGATATAGATTGTAAAAGAAAGTAAAGTATATTGTAAAGTGTGGGCGACGGAGGACGACCGTCGAGCAGAGGACGACTGCTGGGGGAAAGAGCAATGACGGGGACGGCCGACATGCTAGGGATAAAAGGGGTTATGATGGGGACGACCATCAAGTAAAGCTGTAAAATTCTCTGGGGGTTAACGAAACATGACGAGGACAGCCATCAAGTTCATAAAGTAATATAAACAACGATGGGGACAACCATCGGGCTAAACTGATGAAGGACGATCATCAGGAAAAAGGAAAAGGGACCACGACGGGGACGACCATCGGGTTAAGGAATAAATGAAATAAACAGATGATGAGGTACGGTCATCAAAGGTGAAGGACGATCACCTAGCAGGGGACGGCTGCTCTGTAGGGGTTAAGATGAGGGACGGTCATCGAAGGTGGAGGACGACCACCTGGCAGGGTACGGCTGCCGAAAATATCGCGACATAGGACGATTGCCGGATAAAAAGGTCAACGATGGGGACGGCCATCGGGCGAGCATAATGAAGGACGATCATCAAGAGGTGGAGGACGACCACCTAGCAGGGGACGGCTGCTCTCAAGGTTTATCATGACATAGGACGAATGTCAGATAACCAAAGTCAACAATGGGGACAGCCATTAGATAAAATGATGGAGGACGACCATCAAAAAGGTGAAGGATGATCACCTAGCAGGGGACGGCTGCTAAATATCACGACATAGGACGAATGTCGGATAGATAATCAACGATGGGGACGGCCATCAGATGAGCATGATGAAGGACGATCATCAAGAGGTGGAGGACGACCACCTAGTAGGGTACGACTGCTCTCAAAGCTTATCATGACATAGGACGAATGTCAGATAAAAAAGAAAATTGCTTTGTTGGCGATCTATTGGGGAATAGTAAACACGGACGAGTGTTTACATCCAAGAAATAAAAGGTATAAGTGTTTAGATGTTTGTGTATAGATTAAAGATGAGGACGAGCATCCTTAAGGCCACGATATGGACGAGTATCGAGTAGAAACAAATACTGACACGTGTTCAAAGATGATGATACGGACGAGTATCAACTGGTTAACAGGGAACACGGACGAGTGTTGAATCTGAGGGGACTCTTCTGGGGAATAGTAGACACAGACGAGTGTCTATATTCAAGAAGACAAAGGTGTTTGACACAGTGTATGGATTAAAGATGCGGACGAGGATCCTTAAGACTATTATACAGACGAGTATCAAGTAGAAACAAACGCTTGACACATGTTCTGAGATGTTGATACAGACGAGTACCAACTGGTTAACAAAGAACACGGACGAGTGTTGGATCTGTAGGGATATAAATGGTGTATACAAGATACGGACGAGTATCTGTATAAGTGTGAGTGGTGTATAGATGAGTGTTTAATCTGCTGGAGAGAGTGACACAGACGAGTGTCAAGAAAAGTGTAGTATACACAAGTATCCGATATACAAAGTGTTTATGTTGCTGTGCTGGGGAAAATGACATGGACGGATGTCAAGGAATTGTATGTATGAGTATCTGTGAGTGCAAAGGGGATGCTTTGGCCTTTTGTTGGGGATATGACACGGACGGGTGCCACAAGGAGTATATACTGATGTTTGTGAATGTAAGGCAACTGCTTTAGCTTTAGCTCTCCGCTGGGGAATTTGGGGGGAGTTTTCTGTATGTTGCTGATGGATTGTCATTATTCACAAGTGCTTGATTCAAAAACATGGCTTATAATTATGCAATATGTTTGATTTCTGCCGTAATGCTCCGTATTAGACGGAATGCTACGCTTTGTGGGTGAATATGATGCAAATGCCATGATTGTGCAAAGATACCAATCCGGGATTTAGGTCCCGTTGCTGTGAAGATCTCTGGCCGATCTGCTCGAAATGGACATCCCAGCTGGGGACGAGATCATTGGTAGATCTGATGAGATGTACTTTCTTGGGGGAATAGGTCACTGATAGACCCATCCTGATAATGAGGGACCCAGCTGGGGTTTGTAGAAGCTTTCTTCACTCTGTTGTGATTCCTTCATGCGTTGCTCTTCTGGATAGAGGCCGAAGCTCTGTGGGGAGATGGTTCCCTGACTTTTGTACTTAGCTGAGGAGGAAGAATGGTTGGCACCTCAGTTGGGGAGAAACAATAAGTGGTAACTCAGCTGGGGAGAAAGCACTTCGGGTGCTAAGACTGAGTGTTGACTTGTCAGCTTGCTGGGATGAAGCTTACATGCCCCATGTTGCGCTTCGGATACCTGCAATCCTGCAAAGATAGAGAAATGCACAAGTAATCCCGAGGTATCCCTTACCGGATTCCGTTATAGGAGTTAGACATTCCCGGGAATAAGTATATTTCCTGCAAGCACGTGGTTTTTTTTAGAAGAAAAGCATCTGTATTCGTGCAATCAGTTTTTCTTAAGACATCAGACATTCTTTGCAAATAAAAATGTATAAGACGAAACATGACTGAAATCTGATTTTATTAATTCATGTGCCCTGAATTGGCAAGATACAGTCAAAGAAACAAATCCCCTAAAATGAGGAGATCGTTATAAATTGAGAAACAAAAAGGTGTTGGCAATGTTGTCGACGCTCCAAGAAGCTTCCCTTTTTCTATGACTCGTATGACATTTGACGTTCTTCTCGTTTTGCTTTCTGAAGAAGGCTGATTCTGAAAGAAGCTTGATCCTTTCGAAGCTTACCAAGTTGTAAGTGATACAGACAAATTCAGAATGCAGTTGTTCGCTTATCCCCTTATTTTGCATGGATCGCCCTTTCGGGTTTTCAATCCATCGGGATACCCATTTTTGCCTGAGTTGTCCAATGCAGCTTTTCAACTCAGCGGGTGTACATTTTTTTGTTTATTTTCCCTTATTTTTGCCCGAGTCTTTTATTCTGTTTTTGACTCGCCGGGATGCCCTATTTTTGCCTGGACTTACATTCTGTTTTTATGTCCAGCGGGTCATTTTTATGCGAAGTATTTTTTAACTGCATCTGAATTCACAGGGGACGGGAAATATTCACCATCCATAGTACTGAGCATCAGTGCTCCACCTGAGAAAACTTTCTTTACTACGAATGGCCCTTCATAGTTCGGAGTCCACTTGCCCCTGTGGTCTTTATGAGGAGGGAGGATTCTTTTCAGCACAAGATCTCCTACTTGGTACTCTCGGTGCCTGACTTTTTGATCGAAGGCTCTCTTCATTCTTTTCTGATACAACTGCCCATGACAGATTGCAGCCAATCTTTTCTCTTCAATCAGGCTCAGTTGCTCGTATCGGGACCGGACCCATTCGGCTTCGTTCAGCTTAACATCCATCAATACCCGTAGGGAGGGTAATTCAACTTCAACAGGTAGGACTGCTTCCATACCATACACAAGCTGATACGGTGTTGCCCCAGTGGATGTTCTGATTGACGTGCGGTACCCATGCAAGGCAAACGGTAGCAATTCATGCCAGTCTTTGTAGGTGATTACCATTTTCTGCACAATCTTCTTGATATTCTTATTAGCTGCCTCAACCGCGCCGTTCATCTTTGGCCTGTAAGGAGAAGAATTGTGGTGTTGGATCGTGAAGTCCCGGCACAGCTCTGCCATCATTTTGTTGTTCAAGTTGGAACCATTGTCAGTAATGATTCGCTCGGGAACTCCGTATCGACAAATGATATCTCTCTTCAGAAATCTGGCTACCACTTGCCTTGTGACATTTGCATAGGAAGCTGCTTCAACCCACTTGGTGAAATAGTCAATGGCAACCAGGATGAATCTGTGGCCATTCGAAGCAGTCGGTTCAATCTTGCCAATCATGTCAATGCCCCACATAGCAAAGGGCCAGGGTGAAGACATCGCATTTAAAGGATTGGGAGGCACATGCACCTTATCCGCATAAATCTGGCATTTATGGCATTTTCTGGCGTATGCACAACAGTCGGCATCCATTGTGATCCAATAATAACCTGATCTTAGCAACTTTTTAGCCATGGCATGCCCTCCCGCATGGGTTCCAAAGGATCCTTCGTGCACTTCATGCATTAGCAAATCTGCTTCTGTCCTGTCGACGCATCTGAGGAGTACCATATCAAAGTTTCTCTTGTACAGGGAACCATCAGTGTTCAGGAAGAAACTACCAGCAAGCCTTCTCAAACTCTTCTTATCATTGGAAGATGCCCCAGGTGGGTATGTCTGATCCTCCAAGAAGCATTTAATGTCATGGAACCAAGGCTTATCATCTTTGACAACATCTGCTGCGAACACATATGCTGGTCTGTCAAGTCTGGACACTGAGATTTGAGGTACAAAGTTGGTAGCTTGCACTTTGATCATGGATGAAATGGTAGCCAGAGCATCTGAAAACTGATTCTCGTCTCGAGGGATATACTCAAGCTTGACCGTTGTAAAGAAAGTCAATAACCTCCTTGTATAATCCCTGTAAGGTATCAGATGATCCTGGTGGGTGTACCATTTGCCGTTGGTCTGATTAACCACCAGAGCTGAATCTCCGAATACAGTCAAAGTCTTGATCCCGAGGTCAATGGCTTCCTCAAGACCCATAATGCAAGCTTCGTATTCAGCTTCGTTGTTAGTGCAGTTGAAAGTGAGTTTTGCCGAGAAAGGCATATGAACTCCTTTAGGTGTAATGAGTACTGCACCAACACCACGACCATTCATATTAACAGCCCCATCAAACATCATAGTCCATTCTTCTTCCAGGTCAGGCCCTTCAGTATGAACAGGATCTTCATGATCTTTTGCTTTTATGAACATGATGTCTTCATCAGGGAAGTCAAATCTCATAGGCTGGTAATCATCAATAGGTTGCTCAGCAATATATTCAGACAATACACTGCCCTTGATAGCTTTCTGAGATGTGTATTGGATGTCATATTCCGTGAGGATCATTTGCCATCTTGCAACCCGTCCGGTAAGTGCTGGCTTCTCAAATATGTACTTAACTGGGTCCATTTTGGAGATCAATAAAGTAGTGTGGGTCAACATATACTGTCTCAGTCGGCGAGCAGCCCACGCTAAAGCACAGCAAGTTTTCTCGAGCAGTGAATAACGTTGTTCACACTCGGTAAACTTTTTGCTTAGGTAGTATATTGCATACTCTTTTCGACCAGACTCGTCATGCTGGCCCAACACACACCCCATCGACTCTTCTAAAACTGTCAAATACATGATTAGAGGTCTTCCTTCAACTGGAGGCATAAGGATTGGAGGTTCTTGCAAGTACTTCTTGATTTTGTCAAAAGCCCTCTGGCAGTCTTCGTTCCACCTGACCGTTTGTTCTTTTCTCAACAATTTGAACAAAGGTTCACAGGTTGCTGTAAGGTGAGATATGAACCGTGAAATGTAGTTCAATCGTCCTAAGAACCCTCGAACTTCTTTTTCAAACTTCGGTGCAGGCATTTCTTGAATGGCTTTGACTTTATCAGGGTCAACTTCAATCCCTTTCTCGCTCACAATAAAACCTAGCAGCTTACCAGATCGCACCCCGAATGTGCACTTGTTGGGGTTCAACTTCAGTTGGTACTTCCTCAGACGCTTGAATAGCTTTAGCAGATTTACCAGGTGGTCTTCTTCAGTGAGGGACTTGGCAATCATGTCATCCACATAACATTCGATTTCTTTATGGATCATATCGTGGAATAATGTCACCATAGCCCGTTGATATGTTGCACCAGCGTTCTTCAATCCGAACGGCATCACCTTGTAACAGAATGTGCCCCAGGGTGTGATGAAGGTTGTCTTCTCCATGTCTTCAGGTGACATCTTGATCTGATTATATCCTGAAAATCCGTCCATGAAGGAGAATACCGAGAACTGAGCCGTATTATCAACCAATACATCAATGTGAGGTAATGGGAAATCATCTTTCGGGCTGGCTCTGTTCAGATCCCGGTAGTCAACACACATCCTTACTTTGCCGTCTTTCTTAGGCACAGGCACAATATTAGCAACCCACGGTGGATAGCTAGTTACAGCAAGGAACCTGGCGTCCCACTGCTTTTGCACCTCTTCTTTGATCTTCATTGCCATGTCGGGGCGAGTGCGGCGCAATTTCTGTTTAACCGGCGGGCAATCTTCTCTTAAAGGCAGCTTGTGCATAACAATGTCGGTGTCCAACCCTGGCATATCTTGATAAGACCAAGCAAACACATCCACATATTCTTGAAGTAGGTCAATCAGTTGTCTCTTCACTGAGTCTTGTAGGCAGGCCCCGATTTTAACTTCTTTCACGTCTTCATCTGTACCAAGATTAATCGTTTCGACCTCCTCCTGATGAGGAGTGATAACCTTTTCCTCTTGTCTCAACAACCTGGCTAGCTCTTCAGGAAGCTCGTAATCTTCTTCAACCCCTTCATCAGCTTGATTGATTGGATTGTCAAAGTCATACGAAGTCATAGCCGTGCTGTTGTCGGTGCAGTCTGGAAGGCACTCTCTGCAAGGGTTCAGTTTGTTCATTTTAGTGATTGATTTTAATCTAGTTTAGAAAAGTGAAATAAAGTTAACATTTTGAAAACACTGCCATTTATTTTTGTACAAAAAGAAAAATGGAAAAACAGTGAGCGGAAAAGGAAAAGACTCATTTGCAAAAGATGTCTGATATTTCATTGATTAATCTTGTTGCACAAAAATTACAGATGGCCCGATTACAAAATGAGTCTTGTCATCTTGGGCAAGATGCAAGACTTGATGCATGCTTAAAATACACAGGAAATAATAATTACTCTGCAGGAGTAACTCTTATAATTTCCTAGGAAGACCAGTTTGAGATACTGCTCCCCGGGATCTTTGGACGGATCCAACTCTCCAGGTTGCGGTCGCTTTCATCCTCGTCTTCCAAATTGTTGACAGCATCAGGGGTGAGCATCCCCCCAATAACAAAGTTGGGCTCCTTAGCAGCCTCTACTTGATCTTGTTGAGTTGGTTTGTAACCCAACCCAAATCTATCCTCCTTCTTCTCTACAGGCAGCAACTTGCCCCAGCCTTGGACAGTCCCTTCTTCAACAACCTTCCGGGCTTGTTGATAAGATGTCATTGAGGTTCCGGGTACAGCAGATGTTTCATTTATGTTCAAGGCCTCAAACCCTTGACTCATCGTTTCATGGATCTCCCCATCCATCTCAATGTATTTGTATGTAGCCAGATGGCTAACAAAAATATCTTCCTCTCCACAAATAGTAACGACTTGGCCCTCCCACTCGAATTTTAACTTCTGGTGAAGGGTAGATGTAACTGCGCCAGCGGCATGAATCCATGGTATACCCAACAAACAGCTGTAGGCAGGCTGAATGTCCATCACGTAGAAGGTCGTTTTGAAAGTTTGTGGGCCAATCGTTATAGGCAACTCAATTTCCCCCAGAACTGATCTCTTAGAACCGTCAAAGGCTCTTACTACCAAGTTACTGGGACGCAATGCCGATCCTTCATACTCTAGCTTCACAAGGGCTTGTTTAGGTAAGACATTTAGGGATGACCCTGTGTCTACCAGTACATGGGAAAGAACTGCACCCTTACACTCCAAGGTAATGTACAAAGCCTTGTTATGATTGCGACCTTCCGTAGTCAAATCAGTGTTAGTAAATCCTTGTCCATTACTAGCATTAACATTTCCAACCACGGCTTCCAACTGATTGACGGTAATCTCTTCTGGCACATAAGTTGCGTGCAAGACTTTTAGTAGTGCGTTCCGGTGAGCCTCGGAGCACATTAATAATGATAAAATGGAGATCTTGGAAGGCGTCTGGTGAAGCTGGTCCACTATTTTGTAATCACTTTTCTTGATGATTCTCATGAATTCATCAACCTCTTGATCAAAAGGGGTTTTCAAAGCTTCTTTAATAATTTGTTCTTCTTGCACCGCGCTCTTCCCTTTCGCCTTAGCAGCAGCTTCTGCCTCGGCACTGGGTCTTTGAATTTGCGGGGCAAAGAGACGTCCACTTCGAGTGAAGCCTCCGCCTCCTCCCACATTTTCTATTTGTGGTGAAGAAGTTGATGATTCGAGAGTGATTTTCTGTCCTTCGCAGTATAGATCAGAGCCGTAATGCCAAGGGATGGCATTACTGCTTTCATAAGGCACTGGCCCAGGCACTGTGATAGTGACTGGACTGATAGCAGCTGCAGAAGGGACCGTGATAGTCTGTGGATCATAGTATATTGTAACCGGTGCTCTGATAGGAGTGGCATTTTGTGAGTTGTAGGAAGAATCTTTTTCAGGATCATAATAAATTGTAACTGTTGAGACGCTTTCATTGTTTGCTGTTGATGTTGTAGGAGACACTGTTGAATGGATGGGTGTTGCTGTTGTAGGAGGTTCTGAATGAAGGGGTGTTGAGGTTGTAGAAGGGATGTTTGTTGATATCTGGTCCGTTGAAGTAACAGATGAAGCATTTGTTGATGAAACTGAAAAGTTGTTTGGAACAATGGTTGTTGCAGTTGTAGAAGACTCGGGAACTGTTGTTAAGGAGATCGCTGGATTGGTAGGTATTGATGTTGTGATTTGAAGCAAGCCACTCTGGATGAGACCATCTATGCCATCTCTCAAGTTATCACAACCATTCACTGAAATGTTGCAATAAGCACACCCTAGCTCACATCCCGGGAATATTTGACATTCAAGGAGTTGTGCTTTAATTTCTACCAAGGGTGTCCGAATCTGACCCACACTGGTTATCAAGTAAGACGGCTTGTCTTCTTCAATAGCATTGATTCTGGGGCCACCATGGTTTGGCATAGGGTTCTTGTTAACATTTGGTGGTGGTGCAAAGTTTAGAGCCTTAGAATCTACCAAGTCCTGTACCTTCATGTGCAAAGCTCTGCACTTCTCTGTACTATGACCAGGTGCATTCGAATGAAAAGCACATCTGGCGCTGCCTTCATAATTTCTGGGCAGACTGGCAGGATCTGGAGGTGCCAATGTCCTTAGCTCAACCAGGTTGAGTTTCAGGAGTTGTGGCAGTAATGTGGCATAAGGCATAGGGATCGGATCGATCACCCTATTGGCCTGAGACGGTCTCTGTTGAAATGGTCTTTGTTGATTGTTGTTGTTGGTGTTGTTGTAGTTTCTCTGAGGAGGATACTGAGTTTGTTGCTGATAATTTTGTTGTTGTGGTTGATAAGCTGGTTGTGGATGAATTGGAGCGGGAATGGTGACTGCTGCCATAGACCTATGAACATATTGGGGTCTGCCCCTGCTGGCATGGATAGCATTGGTCTCACCAGTTCTTCTTGGGCCCACAAAAGGCTTCCTTGTGTTGTTGGATGAGCTGGCACCGTTGTCAGAAATTTTGCCCAACTTTAATAGGCTCTCAATTCTTTCTCCATCTATAACGACATCCGCAAAGCTGGTAGAAGAAAAGGCAGCTAGCCTATCAATGTATGTCCCTTGGAGGGTGTTCATAAACATATCTGCCATCTCCCTCTCTGACATAGGTGGCTGGACAGCAGCAGCCAGCTGTCTCCACCTCTGGGCGTACTCCCGGAAGCTTTCTCTGGATGATTGTGACATTCCCATCAGGAGGGTCCTGTTGGGAGCCATATCCAGGTTATACTGGTATTGTCTAATAAAGGCCTCCGCCAAGTCCTTCCAACACCTGACGGTTGCTCTGGTCAAATGAGAGTACCATTCCCTTGAAGCTCCTGTTAAGCTATCCTCAAAATAAAACATCCATGGCTTTTCATCCATGGTGTATGCCTTCAGAAAGGATTGCAAGTGGGTCCGTGGGCAGGAAGTCCCGTTGTACTTCTCAAAGCACGGTGGTTTAAATTTGTGGGGAATCCTGACCCCGTCCACTAAGCCCATGTCCATAACATCAAAACCCAAGGAGTTTTGAGACTCCAAGGACCTTAATTTTTCAGCAATTTCATCCAGCCTTCTGTCATAGGCCTCATCCCCAGCTCCCATCACTGTGAAATGATCTTCCTGGGGGTCTTCTTGCAGCACTCTGCCTGTAGTAGCATTCCCTTGTACATTAGCAGGGATGTTGATCTCTGGATGAAGGTGGGGTCCAAATACAGGTGGGTTGATATGAGGCTGCAAGATGGGGATCTTCCTGAGTCTGCCTCTCTACCAAGGCTCTTAATCTCTCTTGGCTCTATGCCAATCCATTCATCACCTCCATAAATTGTGTCATCTGATTCCTCATTTCCAATCTCTCATTGGCCATTTGGTTCCTGACCCCTGTAAGGTCCTGTTGTACCTGGTCCATCTGTATACCCGGAAGGTTGTTGCGGGTGGGATATCTGTGTGGACGGTTGAGTGGGAACACCCGACGTCGAGCAATAGTTCCTGAGATCACAACAGAGTTAGTAACAAAAACAAAACAAACCTACAAAACAAACAAAGGTTAGCATGCAATGCAGTATGCTTATTTGTTTCCAAGGTATCCGGCTTGGCACTTGGTTTTGACCTTTCCAGACCCCTGAGGAAGATGCTTTTGATGTTGCTTGAAGAACTCAGATAAAACAAACCAACACATATATTACAAAAAGTAAATGATACATAGTTTGTTTCTTACAAATCATGCCCTCTGAGGGGTCAAAAATACAACATAAAAAATAAAAGTACATGAAATGAAAGCAACAACAAGCAAAAGTCAGACACCAAGACCAAACTCATCCTCCTGAACTTCCTTGAGAAGTGCTTCAGTCACAGGATCAGCTGGACGCTCTGTGAGATTCCTGATAAGGAGATTCCTGGTAGTAACAGCTGCAGTTAGCTTCTTGTGTTGACTCTGGTCCTTTGACCTCTTCACACCAGCTCTAATCTTCAACTCTGAGATCTCTCTCTGGGCTGCTAGCAGGGCTTCCTGTTGCTCCTTTGCACTAGCCTCCAACTGCTCAATCTTGTCCTGAGTCCTTTTATCTTCCAGAGTACGAGCTTCGGTGATCCTGACCAACCTAGCTTGACTCTCTTTCAGATACAAATCAGTCCTGGCCTTCTGGAACTGAGCCTCCTTGCAGGCATTCTTCAAAATCTGCTCTCCAGCCCTGGACTTCTTGATATAGTCCTCTGACTTTTCAATCCTAGCCAGATGCTCCACCTTTAGCTTTTCTAACCTCTCAATGTCCAACCGACCATCACTCCTCTCCTAGAGGGTCTTCAATAGAGCCTGAGTCAGCTTCTCATTTCTCTCTTTTAGTTTCTCAAACTCCTCTAAACTGACAGTGATAGGAGGTGGTGCTGAGGATGGTCCAGGTATATCTTCCATGGTGAAGGGCATCCCAAAAAATTGAGCCCTGGCATGGGACCACTCATAGTACTGTGCTGAGGCCACATTGTTGCATCTTCCCAGAATGGTTACCCCTTTAGTCTGGACATTGTCCCAAGCCCAGGATGCTTGCCTGACAATAGCCAGATTAGGCTTAATCTCACAGTAAAGGGTCTCAGCCAAGTCTTGTGCCTTAGGAGTGTGGACCAATGCATATCCCAGTTGTCTTTTGAATAGCAGAGGGTTATAGTTGATGCAACCCTTTACTCCTATCAGGGGTACATTGGGGAACTGCCCACAACTAGTAATGATGTCCCTGCCTTTTGTGCTTTGAGTGCACCACCTGATATCAGCTGAAGTTAAAGCAGTGAGCCTTCTAGCCCAGTTCCTCTGCTGGTGAGGGTTCAAGAATGCATCAGTCTTGGGCAAGTGTCTGAGCAACCAGGTATGGAAAAGGGGAGCACAGCACCTCACCAATATTCCTCTCTGCTTTTCATTCCTTTGGTGGACAGAGTAGTAGAAATCTCCCAGTAAGGTGGGCACTGGGTTCCTCAGGATAAAAAGATGGATTGCATTCTTGCTAACAAACTTAGGCTCATCTGCAAATAAAATGACCCCATATATGCTAAGGGCCAATAAAGCACAGACTGCCTTCCACTCTCCCAAGGAGGCCTTCAGGATGGCCTGAGAAGTCAAGAAATCCAAATGTAGACCAGAGATTCCAGCCTTGGTAGTCATATTCTGCCCAATCAGAACTGGTTCCAGATGTAATGCCTTTGCTATCTCTTCATTACTGGGAAAAGCCATCTCAGGGTTGAAGGGGACTCCACCCCTGATAGGTACACCAACCAATGATGAATACTCCTCTAATAAAGGCCCCAACTGAAAATCCTGAAAGGTAAAGCACCTCAGAGGGGGGTCATAGAACTGCAGGCAAGTATGAATCAAGCTCCTCTGTGAAGGGTCCAAATCCATAACCACATCAAGTATGCCTCCATAGTGTTCTCTGAATAGTGGTATATGGTCTGGAGTAATCAGGGTCTGAATCTTCCTGATGTTAGCCAACTCAGGCTCAAAGAAATGGTAGGAGATATTACTCTTCTTAGGTGCCATGTTGCTGAAGAAAAGTTGAGGCAGATGCTGATGATGGAGAAAAATGCTGAAGATGGGCTACTGACAGCCTGAGACTGGTGATGCAGGTAGCTGACAGCTGAAGTAGATACTGATGAGGATAGGTCTATGATGATGATGGGGTCAAAACCAAGCCAAAATAAAGTATGGATACCCTGAAAAACAAATAAGCAAATGTTAAAATGATGCAATGACGATGTATGGAAATGATATGCAAGGGTTTGTGACTGAGCTGGATCTGATCAAGTGCTCTGATATAAGTCCATGTATATTCAAGAAATCCAGATGGAGGTTCATAAGTCCAGTAACCAAGGTGGGGGACTCAAATAAAGAGTCACATGTCCAAGGTTAAAAATCACAAGAACTGTTCCAACATGGAGTACTCTTAATCAAAACAAAGTAACAGGGTATGCTGAGGTCAAGGGTACCTGCAAACCTGTAAACAGCCCAACCCCCTCATAGGTAGTGTTCTAAAACAAGGATCCTCAGACTTGGATCAGTTATGAGAAGTGTAAACACTTCTAACCCGGAGGTACAGTGTTTACAATAACCATAAAATATCCTCCTCTAATTCACCTCAGTTTTTGAAGGTCAGTACTAAAGGTCATCCAGACTTAGCAGGCTTCCCAGATAGCCCTAGCACTACAGGAAATCTGCAGCACAAAGTTCTCAAGAAGAAACCCATATCTGAACCGTGTTTCACATTCCCGCACCAGACCGAAATGGAATGGGAAAGAACATGAACCACTCTAGCCTAGGTGTCACTCAGGTCCCAGGTATAGGACCTCAACTCTCAATAGAACCCCACCCACCAAAGCAACAAACCAGATCCAGCCAGACAGTATGACAGTATGATATATGTATAAAGCTATAAAGAAAGCAGTAAAACAACTGTACATAAAGCAAAAAATAAATAAATACACAAACACAAATAGCACATAACACCCCCAGCAAACACAAATCAAACAAGCGCTAGGAGGAACCCACAAAAAGAACCAGAAGCCCTGGTTACAGTATAAGGGTCCCCAGCAGAGTCGCCAAGCTGTCGCTCCCACCAAATGAAGTCGGGTCAAATGGGGTACAGATGCGAACGGTCGGCAAAAGGAGGGTGCGAGAACACACAGGAGTGAACTCACAGGGAATGAAAAGAGTCGCCATCTAGGCATTTTTATCCCGGAGGAAAGGCAATGCTGCATAGACCTAGAAAGATATGGATAAGACGGTTGCGAACCAGAGAGACTGAGAAAGGGGGTTGGTTACAACCTGGGAAGGTATTAGCACCCAGATTGTCCGTCGTACTCGACGGGATCCATGCTTAGAAGATTTGTGTTCTAAAGGGGTAGTGTCAGTGCAATTTGTGAATAAAAGAGCTGGAAAAGATGTACAGGTGTCAGTGTAAAAGAAATGTGAAGTGTATGAATGATGTGTCAGTGTAAGAAAAGGAATAAGATGCTCAGGATCATGAGGCTTAAAGAGTGATGCTGGAAGAGGGGGAATATACAGAGACTTTTGTTCGATAACTGTTAAGTTATGCCTACGTATCCTCTCGTGCAATGAGGAAGTCAGAACACCGTAGTTCGACCCAAAGAGACTGAAAGATAAATTGACTTGTGAACTGCTTGCTTGCCTATGCTCAAGTGTATGACCTGTCTGGCTCAGGTGCAAACTGTCTTGCATTAGACGAAAGAAGCGAGTTCTCGTTTATGAGTGAGTGGGATGAGAAAAGAATCTCGAAGGAGACGATTATTGTTTGTTTTTGAGTTTTCAATCTTTTATTGTTTTTGGATTTTGTCATAAGTTGATAAGCTTAAGCCTAAACCAGTGGATTTAGTAAACTCATCACATCTTCCCTCTGATTAGGGGTAATGAGAATGCCTTAAGTGTGAAGTCAGCTTCTCACACTTAATCACCATGGTGTAAGATTAAGGTTATTAACCTACTTGTGATTAGTTAGATGTTTTTGTTGTTTTTGTTTAGTGTTAAGTAATGAGACTAAGCCATAATTAGGGATTAAACAGACTCATTACACCATCCTAATAGAAGGATAATAGATGAGAATGTTTAAGCTGAGGAAGACTCCTCAACTTAATCCATGATTAGGGATTAACCTCATGACAAAACAAAGCCTTTATTAAGTGGATTTTAGTTAATGATAAGATGAAGAAGTGATTTTTATGGTTTGTAAGACAACTTGAGGGGGACTTGTCCATTAACACTAGGGTTAGTCCTTCTTAACCAATTAAGGAAGAATTAGAACCCTAATGCAAGGCCCAAGTTACAAGCTTGGTGTCTTGATGATTATTATGAATTGATTAGAGGCTTTAAACACATTAAGGGTTTAACACTTAGGATTAAAGTTATACACTCCATCCTAATAGAAGGATGCAGGCATAAGCCTAATCACAAAGCCTTAAAGCCTTTAGGGTTTAGTCCTTGATTATGAGGTGAGAAGAGAAGACTCAATGAGACACAAAAGTAAAATCTAAAGGGGGGACTAATCAAAACCCTAATTATTGTCATGCTTGGTTGTTCCTAAGGTTTGTGAGGTTAATAAGAGAAATCTTTAGAGGAACCACCAGGAAGTAGATGAAAGGAGCAAAGAGAAGCAAAGTAACTTGCTTCATTTAAGAAGACAAGTCACTTGAGGAAGGAAAGTAAGAAGAAGAAGAAAGAGCAAGCTCAATCTCAAACACAAGATAAAATGCAGCAATGATGCATAAGAGAGATGAAAAGAAATTGTGAAAAGTGAAGGCAAATTCACTTCTCAAAGTAACTTACCACCTGAAAAGTTAGTGAAAAGAATGCAATGCAATGCAAAATGAGATGAAATGACATGATGCAAACCAAAACCAGAAGCATAAGTATGATGTTAATGATGCTATGAGATGATGCAAACATGAAACAAAGCATGGGGATGATCATACAAACATATGGATGCAAATGAAGCATGCTTGGAACCATGAATATACATGAAAAGTTATGGAATGCAAGTGACATACAAAATGGCAAATGAAAGATGCAATGATCAAACATGCTTCTAATATGTCTTAAGATGTCTAATGAATCAAATGGATGCACAAAATGTCATGGCAAGTCATGGTATGCAAGCAAATGCAAGATGAATGCAAAAGGAAGCCCAAATTAGGGTTTATGATCAATGCACAAAACAAAAATCAAAACCAGAAGCAAACCTCAAGATAAAAAATTGAAAATGCATTCAAAGGAACCCTAAACCTATACAAACTCACTGCCCAAAGGAGGGATGCTAACTCTTAACCTAATTAGGGTTATGAATTTCTCAAGATTTCTAGGGTTTTAAGGTACCTTGTCAAGAAAAATGTCAAACAAATTGAAAATTCAAGATCAGATCATGCCAATTTAATCCTATAAACTACATGCTATGCAAGATGCAATGCAAAAAGAATCAAAGTCCAACTCTTAAAGACTAGGCAGAAATGAATTTTCAAAGTTAGAATCAAAATAATGCCTTAAAAAGAAATTAATTCCATGAAAAAATGTCAAAAGATATCAAGATCAAAAAAGAAATTTGGTTTGAGGGTTGGACAATGTTTCTAAATGATTTTAAAGGTTTCATGAATTTTTTGGTGATTTTTAAATACCTAAAAGTATTTTTAATTAATTAATATTCATTAATTAATTAAAACTAAACTTTTAAATGATTTAAAAATAATTTTTAATGCAAAAAATAAAAATAAAAATGTTTTTGGTTTCTGAAAATTAGTAAAAGGTTGTATAAAAAATTTCAGAATTTTTGAAAATGTTTTACTATTTTTAATAAATTGAACAAAACAAATGAAATAAAAAGAAAATAAAACTGAATTTAAATGAAAGTCAGCGCATCCAGTGGTCAGCATTTAAACTTGGAATGGAGGAAAAGACTGCGCGCGTGATCCTATGGCTGAGATTCAAACTGACTAAAATGGATTAATTAATTTAATTAAGTGAGATTAGGGCTAAGTGGAAGATCTGGACCATTGAACACGCGTGGGAATTCACTAAGTCAGCAACATCTACGCTCCACATTCAAACTACATTAATTACACAGATTAAACCCTAATCACTTTCAGGTGGCCGGAGAAGACTTCCGGTCGTCTTCTCCGGCAAGACCCTCACCTGAAAGTTGCTAACTTTCTCCCCAGGCCATGAAAATGGACTCTAATCACCCAGAAATCATCCCCATGCAACATTAAATCAAAACCCCCAAACGAAAATCATTTTTCATTCATCAATCATATGAATCGAAGCAAAACATGTTTAGGTCAGAAAAGTTTCAGAACACGATTACATGCTTATTTCTCAATCATTTCAAAAAGTAAAAACATCAAAGTGATCAGCAAAGCATGAGGAACAATTTAGAAACTTAAAAACTCATTTCTGGAAAAAAAGTTCTTGATATACCTGAGCTTTGAGCTTTCTCAGTTTGCAACTTTCTGACCCTCTTTCTTTGTGCAAACCACTCCTCTTAGGCCCCTGATGAAGTCTTGATACTTGGAACAAGTTTATGGTGGCTGGTTTGGAAGATTACAGAAGTTCTGTTGAAGGGGCGGGGGTGATCGTGTTTTTGATTCAGGGAGTTTCAGGCTATGGTGATGGGTGGTTTTTGATCAGTGAAGTGTGCTGAGTTTGTTTGTGAAGTTTGTTTGTGTGTTTGCAGCTTGTGGAGAGTGTTTCGAAAGCTTTTGCAAAATGGGGTGAAAATGAGAGAGCTGTGTTCTTGGTGCTTTCAGGCTTGTGTTGTAGTTGCTTTGGCTTGCTTTTTGCTTGTATAAACAATTGGGATTGGTCAGAAGATGTGATGTGTGCTTTTTTGATATGTATGGGTCTTTTTGCCAAAATGTCAAAGTTGGTGTAAGAGAAGTATGGGCTACTTTCTAGCCAAGGACAAAGGGTGTGTCCTGCGCAGCATGATGAAGGGAGATGCCTAGGGTGGCTCAGCAGGCTAGCCAGCAAGTGGATGATAAACTATGATGAGTTTTGCAACTTGCCTTGTTTGTGATCTTTATGAAATATCTTGATCCATAGGCCACAAAAGTGAGAAGTTTCTTGGCCCATTCTGGTTTTTAGGTTTTGTGTGATCATGTTGTGAAGTTTAGAAGTCCATTTGATTACTAAATTTGCCTTGAGAAGTGAATTTGCAACTTTGCCTCTTTGGTGAAAAACTTCAAATTTTGTGATTTTTGCCAACTTTGACAAGCCATAACTTTTGATCCAAAATGAATTAGGTCATGTTCTTGTACTTTTTGAAAAGGGAATGATCCATTCTATAACTTTAATGACCAAAGTTTTTCCATTTGAAGCTTTTTTGAATCAAAAAATAAGGGTTGAAAAAGTTGCCTAAAATGACAATTTCATTAAAAGTCAAACTTGCCCAAAAAGTCAACTTTGCAAAAGACTTGAACTTCTTCAATTTTGTGAACTTCCAACATCTTCTATGATCAAATAAAGATCATATACAATCAAAATGATGAAGAACAACCTTTGGTTGGGTCATTGAGGGCCTCAGATGCCCTGATTTTGCACTGACTTGCTTGAAAAGTCAACTCTTGATCAGATGACTTCCCCATGGAATTTCTTCATGAAAATTGATATGCATACTCCATATACCATATAGAGACCAATAGAAACAAGAATGACCAAAAAATTTGGAGTTATGGCCTCTGAAACCAAAACCCTAATTTCAGGTCATCTGTGTAGTTAAACCTGGCTCTGCTTCCACACCATTTCCAGTCCTTGTGATTCTTTGCCATTCTTGACTTTGAGAGGATATAATATGATGCTTGAACACACATGGACCCCTTTGAAGTGATTGATGACCCTTGGAGTGGCTCAAGAGGCTCTTGGATTGTTCAGATCACAAACCCTAGATGCAGATGACTTAGAACCAATGCAATGAATCAAAAATGTGGTATGAGATGCTATGATTGAGTTTATGCATATGAAATGATCACAAGCCATGGTGTGAAATGGGTGAGGGCAAATTTGGGGTGTTTACACAGACTAGCCCCAATCTTCACCTCTTTTATATCTTCCTAGGTACCAAGATTGACAATCCCAACCTCCTCCTGATGAGGAGTGTCGCTCCCCGGATTTCCATCCTGATACAAATGCGAAAGTGGAGCGGAAAGAGGTAGAGTCGCCAGCCAGGCATTTTTATCCCGAAGGAACGGGAATGGTAATGCTGCACAAACCAGAAGAAGAGAAAAGAAGGACATGGGTCCTGCGAACCAAATAAACTGAATTCGGGAGTCGGTTACGACCTGGGAATGTATTAGCACCCAAAATCGTCCGCCGTACCCGACGGGATCCACGCTTGTAAAGAAAATTCTTCAAAGGGTGAAGGAATGAAGGCTGTTGCGAAGAAAAGGAACTGAACTGGATAAAAGAAAAGAAAAGGGAACTGAAAAAGAAATGAAAAGAAAAAATGTATGGAAAATAAAGAAATTGCTCGAATGGGCCCTACCCCGCTGCCTACGTACTTCATCTGGACACGAGGATCAGAGACGTCGTAGTTCCCCTAACTAGGGGTGGAAAAGATTGCTTGTGTCTTAAGGCTTGAACTGCCTATGCCAATGCTCAGGTGTTGCAGGCTCGAATGACGAGTGTGTTACCGTCTTGCAAAATGACAAGAAAAAGCAAGTTCGTGGACGGAGCGAAGGAGATGAGAAAAGAATTCCCGAAGGAAACACGCTTATTGTTTGATTGTGTTTTTTATGAGTCTTTTATTTGTGTGGCACAAGAGAATGAACTCAAGTTCTTTTCTATGGAATTGTACTTGCTACTACATTCCAAGACGGAATAATAGAACAAGCACACCAAGTAAGGAGAATTTATCCAAGACTTGTTTTCAAGGGCAAGGGCCTAAATTCATTGGCTTGTTGAATTTATTAAGTATCTTAGTGATTAAAAATGAAGATGTATTTTTTAGGGTTTTTCTTGATGAAGATGACTTCATGATCCGACTTGTGCATCATGCTAGACAAATGCATTATTCCAAGATGGAATGAATACCTATGCCCCATGGAATAAGGCTATTACACAAGAAGTCACTTCTTTCTTTATTATTGTTTTTTAGGTTTTGTTTTGAGATGAGAAGAGAAAGAACCAAAGGAGCAAAAAAAGGAAAAAGTCTAAAATGGGGAAAGACTAAACCTAAAGTTGTCATGCAAAAGTGGTCCTAAGGTTAGTGAGGTTTCAACTATCCTAAGAGAAAAGAAGAACCAAAGAGGAGCAAGAAGAAAAGGAGGAAAGAGCTAGCAAGCAACTTACTCCTCTAAAGGAGATAAGTTGCTCCTAAAGGGGGAGGAAAAAAATTTGCCTCACAAGATGGCATAAGGCACATCAAGAACACAAAGAGAAAGCAACTAAAAAAGGAAAGATGAAGAGTTGAAATATGGATGAACATCCACACTTCTCTTACCATAAGCCCTTGCAAGTGTTAGCAAAATCCAGGATATGTTCATCAATATAATCATGGAAATGGCATGCTCAAAGCTCATATCAACAAAGATCATACAACATGTCAAATTGAACACACAAGCATTTACGTGTCGAGAACATGGAAGCATACATCAACCAGCAAGCAAATCACCCTAAACAATCATATTCAATGATCATATAATGATCCATGGCATTTCAAACTAGTAAGGGGATCAAACAAGCCCAAAACAGATCAAAAATGGCATTCTGCTTCAGTGTTAACCGGTTAACCAAAGCATTAACTGGTTAACCAGTTCAAACCTGCAGAAAACAACACAGAAAAAGGATGCGTTAACCGTTTAACCAAAGCGTTAACCGGTTAACACTGTCAAAACAACAACAATTCCTGCAGAAAATCAGCTCAAAACCAGCTTATCCAAATAATCACACACCAGACCAGCAATCAATTATGCATGAAATAAATGGATCAATTCACATTAATTAGCATCATCAAGCTCATGAACATTAACACATAGATCCGGCTACAAATCAACCAATCAATTCAAGCAACACAAGAAAATACGCAAGCACATGGTGGATCTAAAGCACAAGCATGCAAATAAGCTAAAACAGAGCTAGATCTGAAATTAACCAACCTACAAAGTTGAGGTATTCTTTGGTAGTTGTTTATTGAGCCGAAAATGAGAGATCTCGCGGAAAACTTTGAAGATCTGGTGCTAAGCTTCACACTCCATGCAAAATAAATGCAAGCAAAAGGTCTTGATGCAGAATTTTGGATCCAAAAGCACTTCTAATTCCCAAACCAGATCTAAATCACCAATTAAACCAGCAAAATGATGCAAAGGAGCTATGGATGGAGGTCTAGTTCCAAGATCTACACACCTTAAGGAAAGGTTATGTGATCTTCAAATAGGAACTCTTAGTGAATTTGGAAAATGTGGGAGAGAAAATGATAGAAAAGTGAGAGAGAAGAGTGATAATTCAGAATGAGAAGTGATTAGGATTTAGCAATGGAATTAGGCTTGGATAAAAGATCTAGATCCTTCTCCACAATTCAAATGAATAAAAAATCAGAAAATTGGAAATTTTGAGCCAAAGCACATGCTGAATTTGCTGCTGGAATTCAAAATTTGCAGCCGTTAACCGGTTAACCAAAGCGTTAACCGGTTAACGCCATTGAATTTTGAATTTTCCCTCCTTTTGGTGGGAAACCTCAAGGATAACCCGGCGCCAACCGTTCTGACCTGATTTTGATCCCCAGTCCCTTTTTAGGCTTTGACCATGATATTAAACTTGTAACATGCCCTGTGAGCTTTGAATTGCCCTGATAATTTATCATATGCCTTATGCTTGAACATGCAAGTGCTACACTTCATCTTTCTATGCAAAAATGTTGAGGGCATGACATGCTGATGATGATTATGATATGATGATGATGCTAAACAGGAGAGGGAAAATTTGGGGTATTACAGCTGCCCTTATTCAAGCAACTGTTAATCTGAAGAGGACGATAGCACAGGCTATCGACCGTTCAAGATAAACTGTGGTTGAATACCAAGAAGACCGAAAATTTGCACTCTGCTGGAGAATGAAAGCAATGGGAAATAAACTCAACCAAATGACGCTTTGGCGACTGAAGCGAGGACAAAGCAGACAAGCTCCTTCCAACCTGAATTGTTACTTCAGATAGAAAAACTTAGACAAATGAGTCTCCTTCGAACAAACCTGTTACGCTAGGTGCTGGACATACGAGCCCTCTTCAAACAAACCTGTTACGCCAGGGACTGGAGATACGAGCCCTTATACATTTTGCAATATGATCTGAGACAGACGAACCTCCTTCGGATAAACCTGTTACGCCAGAACCGGTGATGCACTTAAGTTTGTGGGATAGACATGCATAATCAGGATAGACGCACCCTCTTCATATGTTATCCGTAGACATATGGTCTAAGACAGACGAGCCTTCCTTGAGCCAACCTGTTATGCCAGGTGCAACATTAGGATTTGACGAACCCTCTTCACAAATCCTACGTAGATGAGCGGTGCTTGAGACAGATGAACCTCCTTCGGATAACCTGTTACGCCAGAACCGGTAACCATTTTGACATTTAATCCCATCGTCAGGACTTCAAACCTCTTCAATACAGACGAGTATCGGATGATCATCAAAAGAACACAAACGAATGCCATAAGTCAATGATATAACCGAATATCAGACGATGATCTAAGAAACGCAGACGAGCGCTTCTGGCGATGATTTAGATGAAAACCAACCACTGATACAGACGAATACCAGAAATCCAACACAGACGAGCACTTGGAGTAGCAATACAGACAAGTGGGAAGGATGATACATACGAGTATCCAACAACGCAATAGTGCATACGAGCATCAAACAAATTTTCAAACACGGACGGTTGTTGAGAATTGAGGACGAGCATTAAATAGATGTCACACACAGATGAGTGCTGAGGAATGCAGATGAGCAACAAACAGATATCAAACACAAACGAGTGTTAAGGGGATGCAGACGTGCATCAATATCTACCACCCACAGGCGACTGTTGGGGAAAGCATACGAACAACGAATACCCAGTAAGAACCATAACTCTGCCGGGGAGAATTGAACGAAGAATATTTCACAAACGAGCGAGTGTTGGGAAAGTAGACGAACATCTAGCAGATACCAAACATCAAACACAGACGAATGCTAGGGGGATGCAGACGAGCAACTATCAAACATCAAACACAGACGAGTGCCATAGAGCATGCAGATGAACACAAAACTGACACCCAACACAGACGCATGCCGGGAAATGCATACGAGCCTCAAACGAATTGCCCTGGTTGGCAACAATAATCCCGACTCTGCAGGGGAACCTGGTCAAGAGGCTTTGACGATGCCTAACTCTGACTGGGGAGATGAATGACGGTTTGTATCATCACATGGCCAAAATAGGTTGGCAACTTCTCTAGGGAATACTCCAATGATGGGAGTGAATCTCGATCATGAAATCTGCGGAGGATAACCATCCTCAGACTCGGTTGAGGAAAAGGTTTGGTCAAGACTCCGACTGGGGAGAGAATTTTGAAAATTCTGACTCGGTGGGGAAACAGGCATTCGGTTGCTCGCTGGGGATAGCCCATTCTGACACAAAGACTCCGATTGGGGACAAACCTTCTTCGATCGGGTTTTGAAGTTCTGCTGGGGATACCACCCTACTCTGACTCAGCTGGGGAAGGTTCCATATGAACTCTACTGGGATAACCACGTTTTTCTCGCGAAGAATAACCACCACTTGGGGATGACACCTCTTTGATTAGGTTTGAAAATCTTCTAGGGATTCCCCTTGCTCTAGCTCAGCTGGGGAGCACTCTCCACTTGGGGAAATACAACATCTCCCTACAAAACCTGCAACAACAGTATACACACAGGTGCCCCGGGGATTTGCATGCTATGATCTGTTCATCCATTGTCACCCGACACCCAAAGATAATTTTAACTGTTTCCCTGCAATGTCAATTTTTTTCCAGAAAAATCAACATGTTTCATATGCAATGCTCTTTTTTTTTGCCAAAAATCCAGGACATTTTTGCAAACAAAACACAACACAACATGGCTTTATGACTGAATATTCATTCATTGAATGGCCTCTGAATAGGCAAAGCTTTACATCAGGAAGCAACTAACTGGAAAGAGGTGGCTACCATAAAATTGAGAAAAGAAACTATCCTAATGGCAATGTACACGACATTCCAATGAGTTTCCTTTTTGCTAGGACCAACATATCTTCAAGAATTTCTATTCTTGCCTTTGCTTTTTTTGAAGAAGATGAGGGGACTGATTCCTATCCTTCTGATATTGTCAGACTGCATGAAACGGTGATTTGGTTCAGATTACCTGGATCACAATTGTTCGCTTATTCCCTTGTTTTGCGTGGATCGCCCTTTCGGGTTTTCAATCCACCGGGATACCTTTTTTTGCCTGAGCTATCCGATGTGGCTTTTCAACTCAGCGGGTGTACGTTTTTTCCCTTTATTTTCCCTAACTTTTGCCCGAGCTTTTTATTCTGTTTTTAGCTCGCCGGGATGCCCTTTTCTTGCCTGGAATTTAATTCTGTTTTTGTGTCCAGCGGGTCTTTTTATGTGAAGTATTTTTTAACTGCGTCCGAGTTAATAGGAGACTAGAAATCTTCTCCATCCATAGTAGTGAGCATCAGCGCCCCACCTGAGAAAACATTCTTTACTATGAATGGGCCTTCGTAGTTTGGGGTCCACTTGCCCCTATGATTTGAACCTGGAGGAATGATCCTCTTGAGTACAAGCTCGCCTACTTGGTACTCTCGAGTACGTACTCGTTGGTTGAATGCTTGCTTCATTCTCCTCTGATAAAGCTGACCATGACAGATAGCCACTAATCTCTTTTCCTCAATTAGGCACAACTGATTGTATCAGGCACGTACCTACTCAGCCTCATCGAGCTTCACATCCATCATCACATGCAATGAAGGAATTTCTACCTCAACAGGCAAGACTGCCTCCATGCCATACACCAATGAGAAAGGAGTTTCCCCAGTTGACGTCCTGACTGACGTTCGGTACCCATGTAGTGCGAATGGTAACATCTCGTGCCAATCTTTGTAAGTGACAACCATCTTCTGCATAATCTTCTTAATATTCTTGTTAGCTTCTTCTACCGCACCATTCATCTTTGGTTGGTAAGGAGAAGAATTGTGATGTTGAATCTTGAAATCCCAACACAGTTCTGACATCATCTTATTGTTTAGATTGGAACCATTATCAGTAATGATTCGCTCGGGCACTCCGTATCTATGTCACTCCCGCCTGATGACACAGGGCCAAGTGGGGTACAGACGCGAACGGTCGGTGAAAGAGGAGAACACAAGGGGGAACTGAAAAGAGTCGCCAGCTAGGCATTTTTATCCCAAAGGAAAGGTAATGCTGCATAAACCTAGAAAGATATGGATAAGATGGTCGTGAACCAGAGAAACTGAGAAAGGGGGTTAGTTACAACCTGGGAAGGTATTAGCACCCAGATTGTCAGTCGTACTCGACGGGATCCACGCTTGAAAGATTATGTTTAAAGGGGTAGGTGTCTGTGCTATCTGTGTGCAAAAGCTGGAAAAGAATATACAAGTGTCAGTGAAAGAAAATGAAGTGAGGTGCTCAGGATTGAGGCTTAAAGGATAATTCTGGAAGAGGGGGAAGGAGACAGAGGCTTTTGTTCGATAACTGTTAAGTTATGCCTACGTATCCTCTCGTGCAATGAGGAAGTCAGAACACCGTAGTTCGACTCAAATATACTGAAAGATAAATTGACTTGTGAACTGCTTACTTGTCTATGCTCAAGCATATGACCTGTCTGGCTCAGGTGCAAACTGTCTTGCATTAGATGGAAGAAGCGAGTTCTCGTTTATGAATGAGTGTGATGAGAAAAGAATCCCGAAGGAGACGATTATTGTTTGTTTTTGTGTTTTTTTATTGCTTTTGGAGTTTGTCATAAGGAAATGAGCTTAAGCCTAAACCAAGGGTTAGTAAACTCACCACATCCTCCCTCTGATTAGGGGTAATGAGAATACCTTAAGTATGAAGTAAACACCTCACACTTAATCACCACGATGTAGGATTAAGATCATTAACCTACTTGTATTTATTTAGATGTTTTTGTTGTTTTTGTTTGGTGTTAAATAATGAGTTTAAGCCATAATCAAGGATTTAATGGACCCATTACACCATCCTAATAGAAGGATAATAAATGAGAACATTTAAGCTGAGGAAGGCTCCTCAACTTAATCCATGATTAGGGATTAACCTCATGATAAAACAAACCTTTATTAAAGTGAATTTTAGTTAATGGTAAGATTAAGAAGTGGGTTTTATGATTTGTAAGACAACTTGAGGGGGACTTGTCCATTAACACTAGGGTTAGTCCTTCTTAACCAATTAAGGAAGAATTAGAACCCTAATGCAAGGCCCAAGTTACAAGCTTGATGTCCTAGTGATTATTAGGTGAATTGATTAAAGGGTTTAAACACATTAAGGGTTTAACACTTATGATTAAAGTGATACACTCCATCCTAATAGAAGGATATAGGCATAACCTTAATCACAAAGCCTTAAAACCTTTAAGGTTTAGTCCTTGATTAAGTGATGAGAAGAGAAGACACAAAGATAACACAAAGGTAAAACTAATGGGGGGACTAATCAAACCCTAATTGTGATCATGCTTGGATGTTCCTAGGGTTTATGAAGCTTGCAAGAAATCTTCAAGAAGAGCTACCAAGGAAGAAGCAGAATGGAAGGAAAAGAAGCAGCAAGAAGCAAGACAACTTACTTCACTAGAGAAGATAAGTTGCTTGAAGAAAGAAAGAGGAGGAGGAGCATGAATGAGCAAGCTCACTCTGATTCACAAGTAAAAATGCAGCAATGGATGCATAAGGAGATGAGAAGAGGTTATGAGAAGTGAAGGAAAATTCACTTCTCAAACACTTACCACCTGAAAAGCTAGCAGAAGAAAATGAAATGAAATGAAAATGAGATGAAATGCAAAGATGAAAGCCAAAGTCAGAAGCCTAATCATGATGCAAATGATGCTATAATATGGTATGAAAGCATGTCAAGAGATGAGGATGATCAAACAAGTAATGAAATGCAAATGAGATATGAAAGTAAGCATGAAAGTTCATGAAAACTTATGAAATGCAATGAAAGCAAAAGCATGGCAAATGGATGATGCAATGATCAAACATGATTCCAATATGTCCTAAGATGTCTTACATGTCATGTGGATGCACAAAATGTCATGGCAAGTTCATGTATGCAAGCATAAGGAGAATGAATGCAAATGAAGGCAAAAATTAGGGTTTATGTACAAGATGCAATGCAAAATTCAAAATCAGAAGAAAATGGCAAGATAAAAAATTGAAAATGGGATCAAAGGTACCCTAAACCCATACAATTTCACTGCCAAAAGGGGAAGGTCAGAAGCTAAACCCTAAAGGACTTATGATTTTCCTAAGTTTTCTAGGGTTTTAAGGGTGATCCTAAAGGGAAAATGCCAAACAAATGGAAAATGAAAGATAAAAATGAAACAAAAATGTTTTTGGATGCTTGAAATTATGCTTAACATAATTCAAAAAGAACCATTCACAAACTCAACTTGGATCAAAAGTTATGAATTTTTGAAGTTAGGGTTAAAAATATTTAAATTAAAGAACCCTAATTCAAATGGAAATTATCAAAGTATGATCAAAACCAAAAAGAAATTTGTCTTGTGAGTTTGTAAATGTTTGTAAATGTTTTAAAATGCTCTCTGAATTTTTTTGGGATTTTTAAATACTTAAATGTATTTTTAATTAATTAATTCTCATTAACTAATTAAAAATAATCATTTAAATAATTTAAAAATATTTTTTAATGCAAAAAATAAAAATAAAAATATTTTCAGAATGAGAAAAATATTTAAAGTCATGATGCAAAAAATAAAAATTTTTGAAAGTGTTTTACTATTTTTAAAAATTCGTAGAAGTTAAATAAGAAAAAAATGAAATAAAAACTAATTAAATGGAAAGTATGCAGATCTAAGGGATGGGATTTGAATCTGGAAAGGGAGGGAAAGACCACACGCGCATCTGGACGGCTCACATTCAAACTTCACTAATTACGCAATTAAACCCTAATCTGAACCCTAATGACTCTCAGGTGAACGGAACAGTGTTCCGGTCATCTTCTCCGGCCAACCTCTCATTCAATCTCTCTCAAAACGCCACAAAAACTCATCAAACTCTCCAGAATCATTCCTTGAACATCATTAAACACAAACTACACAACAAAACTCATTTATTTTTCGTAAATCATGAGAATCGAATCAAAACACATTTTATGGGCAAAGTTTCAGAGCAACATAAAATCCTTACAACTCCACCATTTTCAAAAAGAAAAGCATCAACATGATCCGTGCAACATGAGGAACAAATTTATAACCTAAAATCAAGTTTCTGGAAAATTTGTTCTTGAGGTTACCTGAACTGAAGCTTTCGAAAATGGCACTGTCTGGCTGCTTCTCTGCTTTAAAACCCCTCCAATGATCTCCCTCAAGAGTTTGCAATGCTTGGTTGGAGTTTATATGGCCTCTATGTGAAATTGGCTGAAGCTCAGGCCAAGGGAGGTGAAAATCGTATTTTTGATATGGGGTGTTTAAAGGCAAAATGAAGGGTGGGAAATGATCAGTGATGAATGTGGAATTGAATGGTGGAAAAAGTTTGGAGATTTGTTGGCTGAGCTATGAGTTTCGAAAGCTTTTGCAAGTTGGAGTGATTTTGTGTATGCTGAGCAATCTGAAGTGTTAGGCTGCAATGTTGTGTGTTATGGATTGTGTTTGATCCTCATAACAAGTAGTGATAGGCCAAAGAGTGGGACGTGGCTGCAGCTGATTGGTATGGGCTTCTTGCCAAAAAGTCAAAAGTTTAGTACTTGAGGTATGGGCAAGTGGCAGGCTGGGATTTGGGCATGTCCTGGTTCAGCTGAGATCAAGGAATGTTTGTGAATCAGATTTGATGAGCTGTGGCAAGTGAATGAGAAGTTTTGTACCATTTTGCAAATTCATGAAGTTTTGGCCCCTTTTGGATTTCTTCATGGGCAAGGCATGAAACTTTGAAATTCTTGGGCTAATTCTGAATTAAGGTCATGTATGATGTTTGTGTAATGGTTAGAAGTCAATTAGAGATCACAAATTGCCTTGGTATGAGTTTTTGCAAGTTTCCCTCTTTGGTACATAAGTGAAATTTTGTGATTTTTCCCAACTTTGCAATGCCATAACTTGAGTTCTATGATGAATTAGATCAAGTTCTTGTACTTTTTGAAAAGGGAATGATCCAATCTATAACTTTCATGGCCAATAATTTTTCATTTGAAGCATTTTTGAATCAAAAAGAGGAGGTTGAAAAACTTTCCCAAAATGGCAAGTTTGCATTATAAGTCACTTTCCCAAAATGGCAACTTTGCAAATGGCTTGAAATTATTCAATTTTGTGAACTTATAACTTCTTATAAGATCAAATAAAGATAAAATACACCCAAAATGATGGAGAATACCCTTTGGTTGGGTGATTGGGGGCCTCAGATGCCCTGATTTTGCACTGACTTGTTCAAGAAGTCATCTATTGATCAGATGCCTTCCCTCTTGAATTTCTTCATGAAAATTGGTATGCAAGATCCTCATATCATATAGAGACCAATAGAAACAAGAATGACCAAAAAATTTGGAGTTATGGCCTCTGAAACTAAAACCCTAATTTTAGGTCATCTGTGCAGTTAAGCTTGGCTCTGCTTCCATGCCTTTCTCATTTCTTGTGATTCCTTGACTTCCTTGATCTTGGGAGGATATAATATGATGATTAAATATACATGGACCCTCTTGAGATGATCGAAGACCTTTGGGGTGGCTCAGATAGCTTAGGGATGACTCAGATCACAAACCCTAGATGCAGATGACTTTGAACCAATGCAGTGAAGCAAAAATGCAATATGAGATGATATGATTGAACTTACGCAAATGAAAAGATCATAAGCCATGGTGAAATGAGTGAGGGAAAATTTGGGGTGTTTACAACTTCCCCTATTCAAACATGAGTTAGCTGTGTAGGATGTAAGTGCCTGGCTTAACAGACAAACAGGATAACTTGTGGTTGAATACCAAAGACAGTCCAAAATTTGCACTCACTGGGGAGAAGAAGAAAAGGGATATAGATTGTAAAAGGAAGTAAAGTATGATTATAAGGTGCGGGCGACGGAGGACGACCGTCGAGAAGGGGACGACTGCTGTGGATAAAGCAATGACGGGGATAACCGACATGCTGGGGAAATGAAGAAAATATGATGGGGACGACCATCAAATACAATAACAAGATTTTCTGGGGATTAAAGGTAAAGTCCATGATGGGGACGACCATCGGGTTCAGAGCATAATAAATGATGAGGTACGGTCAACAAAGGTGAAGGACGATCACCTAGCAGGGGACGACTGCTTTGTTGGGGATAAGATGAGGAACGATCATCTAAGGTGAAGGACAATCACCTGACAAGGTATGGTTGCCGAAGGTACCACGATATATGACGAATTCCGGGTAGAAAAGGTCAACGATGGGGACAGCCATCGAATAAGCATGATGAAGGACGGTCATCAAGAGGTGAAGGACGATCACCTAGCAGGGTACAGCTGCTCTCGGGGTTTATCGTGACATAGGACGAATGTCAGATAACAAAATCAATGATGGGGACGGCCATCAGATAAAAATGATGAAGGACTATCATCAAGAGGTGAAGGACGATCACCTAGCAGGGTACGGCTGCTAAAATATCACGACATAGGACGAATGTCGGATATGAAAGGGTTCCAATAATGGAAACTCCGCTGGGGATGATGAAGGACGATCATCAAAAGGTGAAGGACGATCACCTGGCAGGGTACGGCTGCCGGAAGTATCATGACATAGGACGAATGTCAGATAGAAAGGAAATAATTTATTGGGATTTGCTGGGGATTCTTCTGGGAAAGGGTAGACACAGACGAGTGTCTAAATTCAAGAAAAGGGTATAAGTGTTTGGCATTGTGTATAGATTAAAGATGCGGACGAGCATCCTTAAGACTATGATACGGACGAGTATCGATAGAAACAAACGCTGACGCCTGTTCAGAGATGATGGTACGGACGAGTACCAACTGGTTAACAAAGAACACGGACGAGTGTTGAATCAGAGGAGAGATACGTGGGGTATACAAGATACGAACGAGTATCTGTGTGAGTAAAAGTAAACATGAGTGAGACACAGACGAGTATTCCACTTACTGGGGAGAGTATGATACAGACGAGTACCATAAGAGGAAGTGTGTAAAAAGATATTCTGAAGACCTGTGGGGATAAGATGACACAGACGGGTGTCGGAAGAAGCGTGTTAAAAACAAGTGTTTTGCTTACAATGAGTGTTTAGGCAACCATGCTGGGGAATGGTGACACGGACGAGTGTCCAAAGAGTGTATAGATATCTGTTTGTGGTTTATATCTGCAGGGGAGTGATACGACACGGACATGTATCGGAAAAAGTATATATGTGTATTAGTGAGTGCAAAGGGGACGCTTTGACTTTCTGCTGAGGAAATATGAGATAACATGGCCGAGTGTCGGGACGGGCAGATTATGTATAAGTATCTATTTGTGGAGGATGTTCTGGCGACTTTACTGGGGAAAATGACACGGACGAGTGTCGAGTGAGTATGTATCTGTATTTTTAGAAGTGCAAAGGGATGCTTTGGCGTTCTGCGGGGACTGTGCATTTATATATACATTGCTGATGGAATGTTGGTATTTACAGGTGTTTGATTCAAAACATGGCTTATGATTATGCAATATGTTTGATTTTTGCCGTAATGCTTCGTATTAGACGGAATGCTACGCTCTGGGGGGAAAATATGATGCGAATGTTATGATTGTGCAAAGATATCAATCCGGGATTCGGATCCCGTTGTTGTGAAGATCTCTGGCTGATCTGCTTTGAAAGAAAGTCCCAGCTGGGGAAAAGATCATTGATAGATCTGATAAGATGTATGACTGCTTGGGGAAACAGGTCACTGATAGACCTATTTTAATGATGAGGATCCCAGCTGGGGCTGTGGAAGCTTTCGTCACTTTGTTGTGAGATCTTCAGACATTGCTCTTCTGGATAGAGGCTGGAGCTCTACGGGGAGATGATTCCCTTCCCGACACTTGGCTGGGGAGGAATGATCACTGAACGATCTTCCTAGGGATTTCTGTGGGGATCCTGGCAGTTCTGATGGGAAGAAAACATCTCTGGTGCTGTTTGGAAGATGTGCTGAGTAAATGATGATTTGACAGCTTGCTGGGGAGAAGCTTTCATGCCCCATGTTATGCTTTGAACACCTGCAATCCTGTTATGACAAAAACGCACAAGTACCCCGAGGCATCCCTTACTGGATTCCATTATAGGAGTTTAGGCACTCCCAGGAGTAAATATATTTCCTGTAAGCATGTGATTTAGAAAAGGCGCATCTGTATTTACACAACCATTATATTAAGGACATCAGACATTTTGCAAATGAAAATAAAATGTACGAGACGAAATGTGACTGAAATCTGATTTTATTAATTTGTGTGCCCTGAATTGGCAGGTACAGTCAAAGAAACAAATCCCCTAAAATGAGGAGTTTGTTACAAAATTGAGAAACAAAAAGGTGCTGGCAATGTTGACGACACTTTTAGTGAGCTTCCCTTTGATATGACTCGTATGACATTGACGTTCTTCTCACCCTGCTTTTTTGAAGAAGGCTGATTCTGAGCGATGCTCGAACCTTTCGGAGCTTGCCATGTTGTAAGTGATACAAACGAATTCAAAATGCGGTGGTTCGCTTATTCCCTTATTTTGCATGGATTGCCCTTTCGGGTTTTCAGTTCACCGGGATACCCATTTATGCCTGAGCTGTCCAATGTGGCTTTTCAACTCAGCGGGTGTACATTTTTTCTTTATTTATTTTCCCTTATTTTTGCCCGAGTCTTTTATTCTGTTTTTGACTCACCGAGATGCCCTATTTTTTCCTGGACTTACATTCTGTTTTTGTGTCCAGCGGGTCATTTTATGCGAAGTATTTTTTAACTGCATCTGAATTCACAAGGGACAGGAAATCTTCACCATCCATAGTACTGAGCATCAGTGCTCCACCAGAGAAAACTTTCTTTACTACATATGGACCATCGTAATTCGGAGTCCACTTGCCCCTGTGGTCTGTATGAGGAGGAAGGAGTCTTTTCAGCACAAGATCCCCTACTTGGTATTCCCGAAGCCTGACTTTCTGATTGAAGGCTCTCTTCATTCTCTTATGATATAACTGCCCATGACAGATTGCAGCTAATCTCTTTTCTTCGATCATATTCAACTGTTTGTACCGGGATCGGACCCACTCTGCTTCATTCAGTTTAACATCCATCAGTACCCGCAAGGAGGGTAATTCAACTTCAACAGGTAGGACTGCCTCCATACCATAAACAAGCTGATACGGTGTTGCCCCAGTGGATGTTCTGATTGAGGTACGGTACCCATGCAAGGCAAATGGTAGCATTTCATGCCAGTATTTGTAGGTGACCACCATCTTCTGCATAATCTTCTTGATATTCTTGTTAGCTGCCTCCACAACGCCATTCATCTTTGGCCTGTAAGGAGAAGAATTGTGATGTTGGATCTTGAAGTCCCGACATAGTTCTGCCATCATTTTGTTGTTCAAGTTGGAACCATTATCAGTAATGATTCGCTCGGGTACTCGATACCGACAAATGATGTCTCTCTTCAGAAATCGGGCTACCACTTTCCTGGTGACATTGGCATAGGAAGCTGCTTCAACCCACTTGGTAAAATAGTCAATGACTACCAGGATGAATCTGTGGCCATTTGAAGCAGTCGGTTCAATCTTGCCAATCATATCAATGCCCCACATGGCAAAAGGCCAAGGTGAAGACATCACATTCAAAGGATTCGGAGGCACATGCACTTTATCTGCATAAATCTGGCATTTATGACATTTCCTGGCATAAGCACAACAGTCTGCATCCATTGTGATCCAATAATAGCCTGATCTTAACAACTTTTTAGCCATAGCATGCCCTCTAGCATGGGTACCAAAAGATCCTTCGTGCACCTCGTGCATCAGCAAGTCTGCCTCTGCCTTATCAATACATCTGAGAAGTACCATATCAAAGTTTCTCTTGTATAAGGAACCATCAGCATTCAAGAAGAAACTACCAGCTAGCCTTCTTAATGTCTTTTTATCATTGGAAGATGCCCCAGGTGGGTATGTTTGATCCTCCAAGAAGCAACTAATGTCATGGTACCAAGGCTTATCATTGTTAATAAGGTCTGCAAAGAATACGTATTGCTGGTCTGTCAAGTCTGGACACTGAAATTCGAGGCACAAAGTTGGCAGCTTGAACTTTGATCATGGATGAAATGGTAGCAAGAGCATCCGCAAACTGATTCTCATCTCGAGGGATATACTCAAGCTTGACTGTTGTGAAGAAAGTCAATAACCTTCTTGTATAATCCCTGTAAGGTATCAGATGATCTTGGTGGGTGTACCATTTGCCGTTGGTTTGATTAATTACCAGAGCTGAATCTCCGAACACAGTTAAAGTCTTGATCCTGAGGTCAATGGCTTCCTCAAGACCCATAATACAAGCTTCGTATTCAGCTTCGTTGTTAGTGCAGTTAAAGTTGAGTTTTGCCGAGAAAGGCATGTGAACTCCCTTAGGTGTAATGAGTACTGCACCAACACCACGACCATTCATATTAACAGCCACATCAAACATCATAGTCCACTCTTCTTCTGGGTCAGGCCCTTCAGTGTGAATAGGCTCTTCATGATCTTTTGCTTTTATGAACATGATGTCTTCATCAGGGAAGTCAAATCTCATAGGCTGGTAATTATCAATGGGATGCTCGGCAAGATAATCAGACAATACACTGCCTTTGATGGCTTTTTGAGATGTGTACTGAATGTCGTATTCCGTGAGAATCATTTGCCATCTTGCAACCAGTCCGGTAAGTGCTGGCTTCTCAAATATATACTTGACTGGGTCCATCTTTGAGATCAATAAGGTAGTGTGGGTCAACATATACTGCCTTCGTCGGCGAGCAGCCCACGCTAAAGCACAACAAGTTTTCTCGAGCAGTGAATAACGTTGTTCACAGTCGGTAAACTTTTTGCTTAGGTAGTAAATTGCATACTCTTTTCGACCAGACTCGTCATGCTGGCCCAACACACACCCCATTGACTCTTCTAATATTGTCAAGTACATTATTAGAGGTCTTCCTTCAACTGGAGGCATAAGAATTGGAGGCTCTTGTAAATATTCCTTGATTTTGTCAAAAGCCCTTTGGCAATCTTCATTCCACCTGACTGTTTGTTCTTTCCTTAACACCTTGAACAAAGGCTCACAGGTTGTTGTAAGGTGAGATATGAACCGTGAAATATAGTTCAATCTACCCAGGAAACCCCGAACTTCTTTTTCAGTCTTTGTTGCAGGCATTTCTTGAATGGCTTTAACTTTATCAGGGTCAACTTCAATCCCTTTCTCACTTACAATAAATCCCAGCAGCTTACCGGATCGCATCCCGAATGTGCATTTGTTGGGGTTTAACTTCAATTGGTACTTCCTCAGACGCTTGAATAGCTTCAACAGATTCACCAGGTGGTCTTCTTCTGTGAGGGACTTGGCAATCATGTCATCCACATAACATTCAATTTCTTTGTGGATCATGTCGTGGAATAATGTTACCATAGCCTGTTGATAAGTGGCACCAGCATTCTTCAGTCCGAATGGCATCACCTTATAACAGAATGTGCCCCAGGGTGTGATGAAAGTTGTCTTCTCCATGTCTTCAGGTGACATCTTGATTTGATTATACCTGAAAATCCATCCATGAAAGAGAACACCGAGAATTGAGCCGTATTGTCGACCAATACATCAATGTGAGGTAAAGGGAAGTCATATTTCGGGCTGTCTCTGTTCAGGTCCCGGTAATCCACACACATCCTCACTTTTCTATCTTTCTTAGGCACAGGTACGATGTTAGCAACCCACGGCTGGTAACTAGTTACAGCAAGGAAACCGGCGTCCCACTGTTTTTTTACCTCTTTTTTTATCTTCATTGCCATATCTGGACGAGTACGGCGCAACTTCAGTTTTACTGGTGGACAGTCTTCCTTTAAAGGCATCTTGTGCATAACGATGTCGGTGTCCAACCCTAGCATATCCTGATAAGACCAAGCAAAAACATCCACATACTCCCGAAGCATGCCAATAAGTTGCAATTTTACCGAATCTTGCAGACAGGCCCCGATTTTCACTTCTTTCAGGTCTTCTTCTGTACCAAGATTAACTGTCTCGGCCTCCTCCTGATGAGGAGTTATAACCTTGTCCTCTTATCTCAACAACCTGTCTATCTCTTCAGGTAGCTCATAATCTTCTTCAACCCCTTCATCGGCTTGATTAATCGGATTGTCAAAGTCATACGAAGTCATAGCGGTGTTGTTGTCGGTGCAGTCTGGAGGGTACTCTCTGCAAGGGTTTAGATTTGTTCATTTTAGTGATCAATTTTATCTTGCTTAGGAAAAGTGAAAATGAAGTTATTATTTTGAAAAACATTGCCATTTTATTTTTGTACAAAAAATGAAAAATGAAAAACAGTGAGCGGAAAAGAAAAGACTCATTTGCAAAAGATGTCCTGATATTCATTAATTGATCGTTTGCACAAAATACAAGATGGCCCGATTACAAAATGAGCCCTGACATCTTGGGCAAGATGCAGGACTTGATGCATGCTTAAAGACAGGAAATAATAATTACTCTGCAGGAGTAACTCTTATAATTTCCTGGGAAGACTAGTTTGACACATGGTTCCCCGGGATCCTTGAACGTATCCAGCTTTCCAGGTTGCGCTCGTCTTCTGACTCATCTTCCAAACTGTTCACAGCATCCGGGGTGAGCATTCCCCCGCTGACAAACTTGGGCTCCGTTTCAGCCTCTGGTTGATCTTGTCGAGTTGGTCTGTAACCCAACCCGAATCGGTCTTCTTTCTTCTCAACTGGCAGCAACTTGCCCCAGCCTTGAGCAGTACCTTCCTCAACAACCTTCCGGGCTTGTCGAAATGATGTGATGGAGGTCTCGGACACAACAGATGCTTCATTGACATTAAGGGCCTCAAACCCTTGACTCATGGTCTCATGGATCTCCCCATCCATTTCAATGTATTTGAAAGTAGCCAACTGGCTAACGAAAATATCCTCTTCCCCACAAATGGTAATGACCTTGCCCTCCCACTCAAATTTTAACTTCTGGTGAAGGGTTGACGTCACGGCGCCAACGGCGTGTATCCATGGTCTACCCAATAGACAACTGTAGGAAGGTTGTATATCCATCACAAAGAAGGTCGTTTTGAAAACTTGTGGGCCAATCATTATTGGCAACTCTATCTCTCCCATAACTGATCTTTTAGACCCGTCAAAGGCTCTAACTTCCAAGTTTCTTGGGCGTAGTGCCAATCCATCATACTCCAGCTTCACAAGGGCTTTCTTGGGTAGGACATTGAGTGATGAATCTGTGTCCACCAATACGTGATAAAGAAATGTACCCTTACACTCCAGGGTAATGTGCAAAGCCTTGTTGTGATTATGACCTTCCGTTGTCAGATCAGCGTTGGTAAATCCTAGTCCATGACTAGCGTTGACATTTCCAACCACAGCCTCTAACTGATTGACAGTAATCTCCTCCGGCACATAAGCTGCATGCAGGACTTTTAATAGTGCGTTCCGATGAACCTCGGAGCACATTAGCAATGATAATATGGAGATTTTGGAAGGTGTCTGGTGAAGCTGGTCCACCACCTTATAATCACTCTTCTTGATTATCCGCATGAATTCATCAACCTCTTGATCAAAAGGAGTCTTCAAAGTTTCTTCACGTTCTTCCCTTTTGCCTTAGCAACAGCTTCTGCTTCGGCAATGGGTCTTGGTATTTGCGAGGCAAAGAAACGTCCGCTTCTAGTGAAGCCTCCGCCTCCCCCCATATTGTCTACTTGAGGTGAAGAAGTTGATGACTCTAAAGTGATTTTCTGCCCCTCGCAGTATAGATCTGAGCCATAATGCCAAGGGATGGCATTATTGCTTTCGTAAGGAACTGGCCCAGGCACTGTGATAGTGACCAGACTGATAGCAGCTGCAGAGGGGACCACAATGGTGTGTGGATCATAATATATAGTAACTGGAGCTCTGACAGGAGTAGAATTTTGTTGTGAGTTGTTGGAAGGAATATTTGCAGGATCGTAGTATATCGTAACCGTTGAGACGCTTTCATTAACTGTTGCTGATGTTGTAGACAAAGTTGATTGGATGGGTGTTGAAGTTGTAGCAGGAACTGTGACTGAATGTGTATCCGTTGAAGTGATTGATTGGATATTTTTTGGAGTTGTAGCAGAATCTGTTGGAACAATGGTTGCTGACGTTGTAGGAGTATCTGTGATTATTGATGAAGGAATTGTTGGAGTTGTAGTTGTTGTTGTCGTAATCTGAAGAATGCCATCTCTAATGAGGCCATCTATGCCGTTTCTCAGTCTCTCACATCCATTAACGACAATGTTGCAATATCCACAGCCCACCTCACACCCAGGGAACACTTGGCATGCTAACAGCTGAGCTTTGATTTCAACCAAGGGTGTTCGGATTTGTGCAACACTGTTAATTAATGTGGATGGTTTGCCCTCCTCAATAGCATTGATCCTAGGACCGTTGTGATTAGGCATGGTATTTCTTGTAACGTTCGGAGGAGGTGCAAAATTGAGAGCTTTTGAGTCCACCAGATCCTGGACTTTCATCTGTAGGGCCCTGCACTTTTCAGTATTATGCCCCGGTGCGTTTGAGTGGAATGCACACCTGGAATTTGCATCATAGTTCTTTGGCATATTGAGAGGATCCGGAGGTGCCAACGTCCTTAACTCAACTAGGTTGAGCTTTAGGAGTTGTGGCAAGAGTGCAGCATACGGCATTGGGATTGGGTCAATTACCCTGTTTGCTTGTGATGGACTCTGTTGGAAGGGACGCTGCTGTTGGTTTCTATTGCGGTTGTTGTACAACCTTTGTTGCGGATAATGAACTTGTTGTTGATACTGTGGTTTTTATTGTTGAGGATATGATGATTGTTGTGGAATTGGAGCTGGGATAGTAACAACTGCCACTAACCGGTGAGCATATTGAGGCCTACCCCTGCTTGCATGAATGAAATTTGTTTCACCTGCCCTTCGGGGTCCCGCAAAAGGTTTTCTGGGATTGCTGGAGGAACTTGCACCACTGTCGGAGATTTTGCCCATCTTTAACAGACTTTCAATCCTCTCACTAGCTATAACCACATCAGCAAAACTGGTAGAGGAGAAAGCAGCCAATCTATCAATATAAGTCCCTTGCAATGTGTTCATGAACATGTCAGCCATTTCCCTTTCTGACATGGGTGGTTGGACAGCAGCAGCAAGCTGTCTCCACCTTTGAGCATAATCCCGAAAGCTATCTCTAGAAGACTGAGACATGCCCATTAGAAGAGTTCTATTGGGAGCCATGTCCAGGTTATACTGATATTGATGGATGAAAGCCTCGGCAAAATCCTTCCAACATCTTATGGTGGCCCTAGACAAATTCGAATACCATTCTCTCGAAGCTCCAGTCAGACTGTCCTCAAAGTAGAACACCCATAACTTTTCATCCATGGTATAGGCTTTGAGTCTTCCCAAGAAAGACTGCAGATGAGTGCGAGGACAGGAGGTACCATTGTACTTTTCAAAGCATGGGGGTTTGAATTTGTGGGGAATTCTCACCCCATCCACTAATCCCATATCCATCACATCGAAGCCCAAAGAATTCTGGGATTCCAAAGATCTTAACTTTTCAGCAATCTCGTCCAATCTTCTGTCATATACCTCATCTCCTGCCCCAATAACAGTAAACTGTTCTCCCTGGGGATCCTCCTGCATGATTTGGCCCCCAACAGTATTACCTTGACCATTCCTCGGGATGTTAATTTCTGGATTCACATGAGGTCCATACTCCTGTGGGTCAATATGAGGCTGACCCCGTTCATTGTTGCTAGTTCCTCCTGTTCCAAGATGAGGTTCCTCAGGAGTTTGTCTTTCCACCAGCTCTCTTAACCTTTCTTGACTATGGGCCAAGCCAGTCATTATTGCCATAAACTGAGACATCTGATTTCTCATCTCTACTCTCTCATTGTCCATCTGATTTCTGACTTCAGTCAAATCCTGCTGTACTTGTTCCATTTGAATGCTGGGAAGGTTGTTACGAGTCGGGTACCGGTGCGTGCGGTTGACAGGGAACACTCGACGACGAGCAATGTTTCTTGAGATCACAACAAAGTTAGAAATAAAAATAATATCAAAACCTACAAAACGAAAACAAAGTTAGTATGCAATGCAGTATGCTTATTTGTTTTCCAAGGTATCCGGTTTGGTTCTTGGTTTTGACCTTTCCAGACCTCGAGGAAGATGCTTGATGTTGTTGAGAGAAAAGCACAAATGGAAACAAACTAAAATATAATACAAATGGTGAACAATACATAGTTTGTTTTACAATACATGTCCATGTAGGGTCAAAATACAATAAAAGGAAAAGTACATCAAATGGAAACAAACATCAAGCAAAGAATCAGACATCCAGTCCAAACTCATCTTCTCTGACCTCCTTCAGGAGTGCCTCAGTCACTAGACCAGCTGGGTGCTCTGTAATGGTCCTAATGAGGAGGTTCCTGGTAGCAATGGAAGTAGTCAGCTTCTTATGCCTGTCCTGGTCTTTTGATCTCTTCAATCCTGCTCTGAGCTTCAACTCTGATATCTCTTTCTGAGCTGCCAACAAAGCTTCATGATGCTTCTTCTCATTGGCCTCCAACTGATCAATCTTGGCTTGAGTCTTCTGGTCTTCTTGTGTACGGGCTTCAGTGATCCTGACCCACCTAGCCTGACTCTCTTGCAGATAGTGCTCAGCCCTAGCTTTCTGAATCTTGGCCTCCTTGCAGGCATTCTTCAATATTTGTTCCCCAGCCCTTGCTTTCTTTATGTAGTCTTCTGTCTTTTCAATTTTGGCAAGGTGCTCAACCCTAAGCTTCTCCAATCTCTCAATGTCCAGACGAACATCACTCCTTTCCCAAAGGGTCTTCTTCAAGGCCTGGGATATCTTCTCATTCCTTTCTTTCAACTTTTCAAATTCCTCCAGGCTAACTGTTGCTGCAGGCTGTACTGTGGATGTCCCAGGTATGTCTTCCAAGGTAAAAGGCATTCTGGTAATCTGAGCACTAGTGTGGGACCAGTCTATATACTGAGCTGAAGCAACATTATTACATCTTCCAAGAATAGCTACCCCTTTTGTCTGGATTTTTTCCCAAGCCCAGGATGCTTGTCTGACAACAGCTGAGTTAGGTTGCATTTCACAATATAGGGTCTCAGCTAAATCCTGTCCTCTGGGAGAGTGAACCAAGGCATAACCCAGTTGTCTCTTAAATAGTAAAGGATTGTAGTTGATGCAACCCTTCACTCCTATCAGAGGCACATTTGGGTATTGTCCACAGCTGGTGATAATGTCCTTGCCCTTGGTGCTCTGGGTGCACCATCTGATATCATCTAAAGTTAAGGCAATGAGCCTCTTGGACCAATTCTTCTGCTGGTGGGGATTCAAGAAAGTATCTGATTTAGGCAGGTGTCTGAGCAGCCAAGAATAAAACAAAGGAGCACAACATCTTACCAACTTCCCCCTTTGTTTCTCATTCCTCTGATGAATGGAGTAGTAAAAATCTCCTAGCAATGTGGGTACTGGGTTCTTCAGAAGAAACAGATGGATGGCATTTTTGCTGACAAATTTGGGCTCATCTGCAAACAATATAGCCCCATATATGCTGAGGGCTAACAGTGCACAGACTGCCCTCCACTCTCCCAATGAAGCCTTCAGGATGGCCTGAGAAATCAAGAAGTCCAGATGCAAACCAGGAATCCCAGCCTTTGTTGTCATATTTTGCTCAATAAGGGCAGGCTCCAAGTACAGTGCCCTTGCTATCTCTTCATTTATGGGAGAAGTCATTTCTGGGTTGAAAGGGATTCCACCTCTGATAGGTACTCCAATCAATGAAGAAAACTCTTCTAGTAGAGGTCCTAGCTGAAAGTCTGGAAAGGTGAAACATCTCAAAGGAGGGTCATAAAACTGCAAGTAGGTGTGGATCATGCTCCTCTGAGAAGGATCAGGGTCCATAACCATATCCAGGATACCTCCATAGTGCTCTCTAAACAGTGGGATGTAGTCAGGGATGATGAGTGCCTGGACCTGCCTGATACCAGTCAACACAGGCTCAAAAAAGTGGTAGGATATGTTGCTCTTCCTGGGAGTAGTCATGAGTGCTGCTGAAGAAGCTGAAGATAAGTGCTGATGAAGATCACAGACTGAGATGCTGAAGGTGGACCACTGGTGAACTGATGCTGGTGAGGATGGAGATAACTGAAGCAGACAACTGATGAAGACAGCTGAAGCAGAGGCCTATGCAGAAGAAGGGGTCAAAACCAAAACCAAGATATAATGAGGTGGATACCCTGAAAAGCAAATAAATAAATGTTAAATGATGCAATGATGATATATGCAAATGATATGAAAGGGTTTGCGATCAAGCTGGATCTGATTATCTGTCTTGATATAAGGCCTATGTATGTTCAAAAGTCCAGATGAAGGTTCAGAAATCCAGTAACCAGGGTGGGGGACTCAAATAAAGAGTCACATGTCCAGGGTTAATCACAAGAACTGTCCAAAGTGGAGTACTCTTAAACAATACAGTAACAGGGTATGATGTGGCCAAGGGTTCCTGCAAACTTGTAAACAGCCCAACCCCCTCACAGGTAATGTTCTAGAACAAGGATCCTCAGACTTGGATCAGTTATGAGAAGTGTAAACACTTTTAACCCGGAGGTACAATGTTTACAATAACCATGAAAGATCCTCCTCTAATTCACCTCAACTTCTGAAGGTCATAATAAAGGTCATCCAGACTTAACAGGCTTCCCAGATAGCCCTAGTACTACAGGAAATCTGTAGCACATAGTTCTCAAGAAGAAACCCACATCTGAACCGTGTTTCATATTCCCGCACCAGACCGAAATGTGGGAAAGAACATGAACCACTCTAGCCTAGGTGTCACTCAGGTCCCAGGTATAGGACCTTAAACTCTCAATGGAACCCCACACACCAAAGAAAACCAGATCCAGCAATGATAGTATGAAATATGCAAAACTATAAAGAAAGCAATAAATAAAGCTCTACATAAAGCAATAAATAAAGAAAAATAAATAGACACACATAGCACATAACACCCCAGTAAACACAAATCAAAAAAGAGCTAGGAGGATCCCACAAAAAGAACTAGAAGCCCTGGTTGCAGTATTAGGTTCCCCAGCAGAGTCGCCAAGCTGTCGCTCCCGCCTGATGACATGGGGCCAAGAGGGGTACAGACGCGAACGGTCGGCGAAAGAGGAGAACACAAGGGGGAACTGAAAAGAGTCGCCAGCTAGGCATTTTTATCCCGAAGGAAAGGTAATGTTACATAAACCTAGAAAGATATGGATAAGACGGCCGCGAACCAGAGAAACTGAGAAAGGGGTTGGTTACAACCTAGGAATGTATTAGCACCCAGATTGTCCGTCGTACTCGACGGGATCCATGCTTGAAAGATTATGTTTAAAGGGGTAGGTGTCTGTGCTATCTGTGTGCAAAAGCTGGAAAAGAATATACAAGTTTCAGTGAAAGAAAATGAAGTGAGGTGCTCAGGATTGAGGCTTAAAGGATAATTCTGGAAGAGGGGGAAGGAGACAGAGACTTTTGTTCGATAACTATTAAGTTATGCCTACATATCCTCTCGTGCAATGAGGAAGTCAGAACACCGTAGTTTGACTCAAAGAGACTGAAAGATAAATTGACTTGTGAACTTCTTACTTGTCTATGCTCAAGCATATGACCTGTCTGGCTCAGGTGCAAACTATCTTGCATTAGACGGAAGAAGCGAGTTCTCGTTTATGAATGAGTGTGATGAGCGGTGCTTGAGACAGATGAACCTCCTTCGGATAACCTGTTATGCCAGAACCGGTAACCATTTTGACGTTTAATCCCACCTTCAGGACTTCAAACCTCTTCAATACAGACGAGTATCGGATGATCATCAAAAGAACACAGACGAGTGCCATAAGTCAATGATATAACCGAATATCAGACGATGATCTAAGAAACGCAGACGAGCGCTTCTGGCGATGATTTAGATGAAAACCAACCACTGATACAGACGAATACCAAAAATCCAACACAGACGAGCACTTGGAGTAGCAATACAGACGAGTGGGAAGGATGATACAGACGAGTATCCAACAACGCAATAGTGCATACGAGTATCAAACAAATTTTTAAACACGGACGGTTGTTGAGAATTGCAGACGAGCATTAAATAGATGTCACACACAGACGAGTGCTGAGGAATGCAGATGAGCAACAAACAGATATCAATCACAAACGAGTGTTAAGGGGATGCAGGCGTGCATCAACATCTACCACCCACAGGCGACTGCAGGGGAAAGCATACGAGCAACGAATGCCCAGTAAGAAGCACAACTCTGCCGGGGAGAATTGAACGAAGAATATTTCACAAACGAGCGAGTGTTGGGAAAGTAGAAGAACATCTAGCAGATACCAAACATTAAACACGGACGAATGCTAGGGGGATGCAGACGAGCAACTATCAAACATCAAACACAGACGAGTGCCATGGAGCATGCAGATGAACACAAAACGGACACCCAACACAGACGCATGCCGGGAAATGCATACGAGCCTCAAACGAATTGCCCTGGTTGGCAACAATAATCTCGACTCTGCAGGGGAACCTGGTCAAGAGGCTTTGACGATGCCTAACTCTGACTGGGGAGATGAATGACGGTTTGTATCATCACATGGCCAAAATAGGTTGGAAACTTCTCTGGGGAATAATCCAATGACGGGAGTGAATCTCGATCATGAACTCTGCGGAGGATAACCATCCTCAGACTCGGTTGAGGAAAAGGTATGGTCAAGACTCCGGCTGGGGAGAGAATTTTGAAAATTCTGACTCGGTAGGGAAATAGGCATTCGGTTGCTCGCTGGGGATAGCCCATTCTGACACAAAGACTCCGATTGGGGACAAACCTTCTTCGATCGGGTTTTGAAGTTCTGCTGGGGATACCACCCTACTCTGACGCAGCTGGGGAAGGTTCCATATGAACTCTACTGGGATAACCACGTTTTTCTCGTGAAGAACAACCACCACTTGGGGATGACACCTCTTTGATTAGGTTTGAAAATATGCTAGGGATTCCCCTTGCTCTAGCTTAGCTGGGGAGCACTCTCCACTTGGGGAAATACAACATCGCCCTGCAAAACCTGCAACAACAGTATACATACAGGTGCCCCGGGGATTTGCATGCTATGATCTGTTCATCCATTGTCACCCGACACCCAAAGATAATTTTAACTGTTTCCCTGCAATGTCAATTTTTTTCCAGAAAAATCAACATGTTTCATATGCAATGCTCTTTTTTTTTTTCCAAAAATCCAGGACATTTTTGCAAACAAAACACAACACAACATGGCTTTATGACTGAATATCCATTCACTGAATGGCCTCTGAATAGACAAAGCTTTACATCATGAAGCAACTACCTGGAAAGAGGTGGCTACCATAAAATTGAGAAAAGAAACTATCCTAATGGCAATGTACACGACATTCCAATGAGTTTCCTTCTTGCTAGGACCAACATGTCTTCAAGACTTTCTGTTTTGGCCTTTTCTTTTTTTGAAGAAGATGAGGGGACTGATTCTTATCCTTCTGATATTGTCAGACTGCATGAAACAGTGATTTGGTTCAGATTACCCGGATCGCAATTGTTCTCTTATTCCCTTGTTTTGCGTGGATCGCCCTTTCGGGTTTTCAATCCACCGGGATACCTTTTTTTCCTGAGCTGTCCGATGTGGCTTTTCAACTCAGCGGGTGTACGTTTTTTCCCTTTATTTTCCCTAACTTTTGCCCGAGCTTTTTATTCTGTTTTTAGCTCGCCGGGATGCCCTTTTCTTTCCTGGACTTTAATTCTGTTTTTGTGTCCAGCGGGTCTTTTTATGTGAAGTATTTTTTAACTGCGTCCGAGTTAATAGGAGACTGGAAATCTTCTCCATCCATAGTAGTGAGCATCAGCGCCCCACCTGAGAAAACTTTCTTTACTATGAATGGGCCTTCGTAGTTTGGGGTCCACTTGCCCCTATGATCTGAACCTGGAGGAATGATCCTCTTGAGTACAAGCTCGCCTACTTGGTACTCTCGACTACGTACTCGTTGGTCGAATGCTTGCTTCATTCTCCTCTGATAAAGCTGACCATGACAGATAGCCACTAATCTCTTTTCCTCAATTAGGCACAACTGATTGTATCGGGCACGTACCTACTCAGCCTCATCGAGCTTCACATCCATCATCACATGCAATGAAGGAATTTCTACCTCAACAGGCAAGACTGCCTCCATGCCATACACCAATGAGAAAGGAGTTGCCCCAGTTGACGTCCTGACTGACGTTCGGTACCCATGTAGTGCGAATGGTAACATCTCGTGCCAATCTTTGTAAGTGACAACCATCTTCTGCACAATCTTCTTAATATTCTTGTTAACTTCTTCTACCGCACCATTCATCTTTGGTCGGTAAGGAGATAAATTGTGATGTTGAATCTTGAAATCCCAACACAGTTCTGACATCATCTTATTGTTTAGATTGGAACCATTATCAGTAATGATTCGCTCGGGCACTCCGTATCTGTGTCGCTCCCGCCTGATGACACAGGGCCAAGAGGGGTACAGACGCGAACGGTAGGCGAAATAGGAGAACACTAGGGGGAACTGAAAAGAGCCGCCAGCTAGGCATTTTTATCCTGAAGGAAAGGTAATGCTGCATAAACCTAAAAAGATGAATTAGATCAAGTTCTTGTACTTTTTGAAAAGGGAATGATCCAATCTACAACTTTCATGACCAATAATTTTTCATTTGAAGCATTTTTGAATCAAAAAGAGGAGGTTGAAAAACTTTCCCAAAATGGCAAGTTTGCATTATAAGTCACTTTCCCAAAATGGCAACTTTGCAAATGGCTTGAAATTCTTCAATTTTGTGAACTTCTAACTTCTTCAAAGATCAAATAAAGATCAAATACACCCAAAATGATGGAGAAGACCCTTTGGTTGGGTGATTGGGGGCCTCAGATGCCCTGATTTTGCACTGACTTGTTCAAGAAGTCATCTATTGATCAGATGTCTTCCCTCTTGAATTTCTTCATGAAAATTGGTATGCATGATATTCATATCATATAGAGACCAATAGAAACAAGAATGACCAAAAAATTCGGAGTTATAGCCTCTGAAACCAAAACCCTAATTTTAGGTCATCTGTGCAGTTAAGCTTGGCTCTACTTCCATGCCTTTCTCAGTTCTTGTGATTCCTTGACTTCCTTGATCTTGGGAGGATATAATATGATGATTGATCATACATGGACCCTCTTGAGATGATCGAAGACCTTTGGGGTGGCTCAGATAGCTTAGGGATGGCTCAGATCACAAACCCTAGATGCAGATGACTTTGAACCAATGCAGTGAAGCAAAAATGCAATATGAGATGATATGATTGAACTTATGCAAATGAAAAGATCATAAGCCATGGTGAAATGATTGAGGGAAAATTTGGGGTGTTTACAATCTGCAAATGATGTCTCTTTTCAGAAATCTGGCTACCACCTGGCGAGTGACATTAGCATATGATGCTGCTTCAACCCACTTTGTGAAATAATCAATCGCAACCAAGATGAAACAATGACCATTTGAAGAAGTAGGCTCTATCTTTCCGATCATGTCAATGCCCCACATAGAAAAGGGCCAAGGAGATGACATGATGTTGAGCGGGCTTGGAGGAACATGCACCTTGTCTGCATAAATCTGGCACTTGTGGCACTTATGGGCGTACGAACAACAGTCTTCATCCATTGTTAGCCAATAGTACCCTGATCTCAACAACTTCTTAGCCATAGCATGTCCTCCTGCATGAGTACCGAAAGATCCCTCGTGGACTTCTTGCATTGCCAGGTCTGCTTCGTGTCTTTCCACGCATCTGAGCAAAACCAAGTCAAAGTTCCTCTTATACAAAACCCCATCTGTATTCAAGAAGAAGCTAGCAGCAAGTCGTCTCTAGGTCTTCTTGTCATTGGATGATGCCCCAGCTGGGTATTCTTGTTTTTCTAGGAAAAGCTTGATATCAAAATACCAAGGTTTCTCATCAGACACCGCGTCTACAAAGAAAGCATAAGTTGGTGCGTCAAGCCTGGAAATGTCAATCCTGGGCACATAGTTCTAACACAAGACTTTGATGGACGAAGAAAGAGTAGCCAATGCATCGGCAAATTGATTTTCATCTCGTGGTATATACTGCAGCTTAACTGTTGTGAAGAATTTCAACAATCTTCTGGCATAATCCCTATAAGGAATTAAGTGTTCTTGATGTGTATACCACTTGCCGGTAATTTGGTTGATGACGAGGGCTGAATCTCTAAATATGTAGAGAGTCTTAATCCGAAGATTAATAGCCTCCTTTATTCCCATTATGCACGCCTCGTATTCCGCTTCATTGTTGGTGCAGCCAAAAGTAATTTTGGCAGCGAAGGGAAAATGAACACCTTCGGGAGTGATAAGAACAACACCAACTCCACGTCCGTTGATATTGACTTCCCCATCAAACATCAACTTCCATTTGGATTCAGGGTCTGGCCCCTCCTCCGGAAGTGGTTCCTCGCAATCTCTTGCTTTGAGGTACACGATGTCCTCATCGGGGAAATCAAACTTCATCAGCTGATAGTCGTCTTCAAGTTGTTGTTGTGCAAGATAATCCGACAATACATTTCCTTTGATGGCTTTCTGGGAAGTATATTGTATGTCATACTCTGTTAAGATCATTTGCCACCTTGCAACCCTTCTAGTTAATGCTGGTTTCTCGAAAATATACTTGACAGGGTCCATTTTTGAAATTAGCAATGTGGTATGGGTCAACCTGTACTGTCTCAGTCGGCGAGCAGCCCATACCAAAGCACAACAAGTTTTCTCGAGCAGTGAGTAACGGGATTCACAGTCGGTAAACGTTTTGCTAAGGTAGTAAATAACATGCTCTTTTCGACCAGACTCGTCATGTTGGCCTAGAACACACCCCATCGACCCTTCTAACACAGTCAAGTACATGATAAGTGGTCGTCCTGGAACTGGAGGCATTAGAATCGGAGGCTCCTGCAAATATTCTTTTATCTTTTCAAAGGCTCTTTGGCAGTCCTCATTCCACCTGACCGTTTTCTCTTTTCTTAACAATTTGAATATTGGCTCGCATGTGGCAGTTAGATGAGATATAAACTGCGAAATGTAATTCAACCTCCCTAAAAACCCACACACTTCTTTTTCTGTTTTCGGTGCAGGCATGTCTTGTATTGCTTTTACTTTTGCAGGATCTACCTCGATCCCCCTTTGACTAACAATGAAACCCAGCAATTTACCAAAACGCACTCCGAACGAGCACTTGTTTGGATTCAACCTTAGTTTGTACTTTATCAATCTATCAAACAACTTTTTGATATTGACCAAATACCCTTCTTCGTCCCGAGACTTGGCAATCATGTCATCTACATAGCATTCAATTTCTTTATGTATCATATCGTGGAACAAAGTTACCATAGACCGTTGATACGTTGCCCATGCATTCTTCAATCCAAAGGGCATAACTTTGTAACAGAATGTACCCCATGGGGTAATGAACGTCGTTTTCTCCATGTCTTCTAGTGCCATCTTGATCTGATTGTATCCGGAGAAGCCATCCATGAAAGAAAATACCGAAAACTAAGCGGTGTTATCTACCAGCACATCAATGCGAGGTAATGGAAAGTCATATTTTGGACTCGCTCTGTTTAGATCTTGATAATCGACGCACATCCGGACCTTGCCATCTTTCTTTGGTACAGGCACAATGTTAGCTACCCAAGGTGGGTAACTAGTCACATCAAGGAACCCGACATCCCACTGCTTCTGAACTTCCTCCTTGATCTTCATAGCCATATCAGGGCTAGTACTTCTCAATGTTTGCTTCACGGGAGGACAATCTTCCTTTAGTGGCAGCTTGTGCACAACGATGTCAGTATCCAACCCTGGCATATCCTGATACGACCAGGCGAAGATATCCATATACTCACGTAGCATACCAATCAATTGTCTCTTTACCTCGGCCTGCAGACTGGCCCCATTCTTTATCTCTTTCCTTAGATCCTCAGACCCGATGTTGACGATCTTTATTTCTTCCTGATGAGGCTGAATGACCCTTTCCTCTTGTTTCAACAACTTGACCAATTCTTCCGGGAGTTCACAGTCTTCCTCAACCCCTTCATCAGCTTGGTAGATAGGATTGTCGAAGTCATGCATAGTCATAGTAGGAACGTTATTACGAGAATCCAGATGATCAACACTGCACAAATGATGTGCTTATTTCAGAATCTGTTCGTTCAAAGGAGACGCAAACACACAAAAACACTAGAAAGAAAAACATTGCCATTTTATTTGTTTTTTTGTGAAAAATTTTAAAACGAAAGAAAGAGAACACAATTTACTTGAAAAATGTCCTTTATTTCATGGAAAAAGTAAATGCATTAAAAACATGGTGGCCCTACAAATGGATCCGTACACCTCGGGCAGAGGGCATGATTTGACATGCAGTATGATAAAAATGGAAACAAAGAAAATTACTTTGATTGCCAAGTAACTTGAACAAAATCTTCATCAGACTAGTTCCGGAGCTCCTCCCCAGGTACGCATGGTTGAATCCAGTTATCCAAGTCGCAGTCACTATCCCCATCTGCATCTGTTGCACAAACATTGTTGTGGTTGAGCATTCCAGCGCTTGTGAATGCCATGGGCTTACTGTCCTGAGACCAACTGGACTGACTAGGTTGATATCCGAGACCGAACTTGTCATCCTTCTTTTCCACTTCTAACAGCTTGCCCTAGCCTTGGGCATTTCCGGATTGAACTACCTCCTTAGCTTGCTTGTAGGAGTAGATAGGAGTCCCTTCCTTCTCGTGGCTGAGAACTGCAGCAGCCAGAGACAATGTACTAGCATTGACCGTCTCAAAAGCTTGGAAAAGTGTCTCATGGATATCCCTGTCCATTTCCACATACTTGAAGGTTGACAGATGGTTTACGAAAATATCCTCTTCTCCGCATACAATAACAACTTGGCCGTCTACCATATACTTCAACTTCTGATGCAACATGGATGTTACTGCGCCAGCAGCATGAATCCAAGGACGTCCCAACAATCAGCTATAAGCGGGTTGAATATCTATAACATAGAATGTGCTCTTGAATACCTGAGACCCAATCTTTACCGGTAGCTCCACCTCCCCAAACACAGATCTTCGGGGCCCATCAAAGGCTTTCACAATCAAACCACTGGGTCGCAAAACAATGCCATCAACATTCAGCTTCATAAGAGCCTTCTTAGGGAGCACATTGAGAGAAGAGCCTGTATCTACCAATACATGTGATAGAACAACACCCTTACACTCCATGGTGATATGTAAGGCTTTTTTGTGATTACGTCCCTCAGAAGTAAGGTCTCTATCTATGAATCCCAACCCATGTATGGCGTTTACGCTGTCTATCACAGCCTCCAACTGGTTGACTGTTATCTCATGTGGTACATATGCCATTTGCAAAACTTTTAACAAAGCTTCTCGGTGAGCTTGAGAACACATCAGCAATGACAGAATAGATATCTTGGACGAGGTCTGATTCAACTGTTCCACCACCTTATAATCGCTTTTCTTAATTATTCTCATGAACTCCTCGACTTCCTTTTCAAAAGTTCTCTGACTAGAAGCAGGAGTCATCACCTCTTCAGTTGCTATCTGCTTACCCTTAGCCTTTGCAGCAGCTTCAGCTTCGGGACCACCCCTAAGAACTTGAGGAGCAAAGAGACGTCCACTCCGAGTAAACCCCCCAACTCCTCCGACATTCACAATAGTCGGGTCAATTGTTACTGCTTTGCTCTCCACCTTTTGGCCTTCTACGTACACGTCTGAGCCATAGTGCCAAGGGATGGCTTTGTCATTAGCATAGGCAACTGGTCTTGGAACAGTGATAGTTACTGGACTCACTTCTGGAACATAGATGGTCATCGATTCTCTCTGAGCAGGAACTTCAGCAGGATCAAAGTAAATTGTCACTGTAGATACACGATCACCTATGTGGTCAACTCTGTCGAACTGTAGGGACCCCTCATCAATCAAACACTGCAGCCCAACCTTCAAATCCCCACAACCATTAACAGAATTCCTGCAACCCTTGCAGTCAAAATCACAACCTAGGAACACTTGCCCTTTCAACAATATGTCTTTCACGACTAACAAGGAAGTCTTCACTTTACTCACATCCGAGATCAGGTTCAACATCTCGCCATCATCGATAGCGTTTTTTCTGGCCCCTCCATGATTTGGAATGGGGTTTGATGTAACATTTGGAGGCGGTGCAAAATTAATTGCCTTTGAATCAATCAAGTCCTGGACCTTATGTTGTAATTCCCTGTACTTCTCCATTGAGTGCCTGGGAGCTCCTGAATGAAATGTGCATCTTGCACTAGCATCATACCCCACTTGAAGTTCTCCAGGTGGCGGTGGTGCTAATGTCCTCAACTGCACCAAGTTCAAATCTAACAATCTCTGGAGTAGAGCTGTGTACGTCATCGGGATATCCTCAGGCACCCTGTTAGCTGGACGAGCTTGTCTCTGTTGATAAGGCATTTGCTGATAATTATTGCGTTGCGGCTGTTGTTATTGTTGTTGTTGTTGTACAGGACCTGTGGGGATGGTGACAGCTGCCACCTGCTCGTAGGATCCTTTGTATCCGCAGCCCTTACCTCAACCGTACACATCATTAGTTTCTCCCACCTTTCTTCTTGGAGGTCCACTGAAAGCCTTTCTCACACCACTTGAGCTACCTACACTATTTTCTTGGATCTTCCCCATTTTCAGCAGATTCTCAACCCTTTCTCCAGCTATCACGATGTCATTAAACTTTGTTGCTGAACATGACATTAGTCTCTCAATAAACACCCCCTGCAGCGTTTCCATAAACATGTCTTCCATTTCATTCTCCAACAAGGGAGGTTGCACTCGAGCAGTAAGCTGACGCCACCTCTGGGCATACACTTTGAACCCTTCTTTAGCGCTCTGAGACATTGTCTGCAACTTGGTACGATTCGGAGCCATATCCAAATTATACTGATACTGCTTTACAAACGCCTCAGCCAAATCCTTCCAGCTTCGGATATTAACCCTGCTAAGCTTCATGTACCATTCCAAGGAAGCCCCTACAAGACTATCTTGGAAGTAATACATCCACAGCTTCTCATCATCTGTATGCGCAGCAATCCTTCCCACAAACAATAGAAGATGCGTTTTCGGGCAAGCTGTGCCGTTGTACTTATCAAATGTAGGGACCTTGAATTTGTAGGGAATCCTCACCCCTGGCACCAAGCCCAAATCAGTGATGTCAAACCCTAGAGAACTCTGAGATTGAATGGCACGAATCTGCTCAGCCATTTCTTCAAACCTCCTATTCATTTCAAACCCTTGGCCTTCTGCCTTATCCAGCAAAGTGAATTGCTCGTCTTGCCCATCCATCTGCAGATTATTCACTCCATCATTAATAATAGTGACCCCTGGTTGCACCACAGGGATTTCAACATGACGGGCGCCAGCCCCATTGCGATTGCCTCCATCTACTGTCCCATTGTTCCTGGCCTGATTGTTTTCTACCATCTCGTGCAAATGCTCTTGAGTTTGACCCATCCCAGCCATGAGGGTCATGAAGTTGTCCATTCTCGTCCTTAAGTCAGCTAGATCTACTTGCATCTGCTCCATTTCTCTTTCTCTGTTCACCTTTGTAGGGTATCTGTGCACCGTTGACTGTCTCTGAACCTTCTTGGGAGCTATAGTGCCTACAAGTGACATGGACGTTAGAACACTAGAGACATACCTGCGAAATAACAAACACATTATATGCATACAATGTAACTATTCATGTTTCCACGTCCAGGTATTAATATGCCCCAGTTCTGGTATTTTGACAGAAAATACTCCAAAAGACTCTTTTTTTTGGAAACTAACTTTTCAAACTCTTTTGAGGAGTATTCAGACCCTGATGGCTTAGGATAACCAACTTTTCTCATTCAGAAATGGTAATTGGAAAGTATCATTGCATAGTAGGAACAAATTACCAACAATCAGAGTCATAGACATAAACAACATTCCCCAAAGGGTTACAATTCAATACAAAAGACAAAAAGATAAATCAAGACTCCTACAACAAGCCTGTAGGTAGTCTGAACGCAAATAACAATAAACTAACACCCTAGGCTGAAGGAAGATCCAGGCTCCTCTCCTGCAGACACCACCTCTGTCCGGATCTTCTTGACGCCTGATATCAGCTTAAGATCTGCAATCTCCTTCATTGCTTCCTTCAAGGCTAGTTGGCTCTGTTCCAATTGTTAAGTCTTTTCCCTTCGTATTTTGTGAACTTGTTAGACCTCTTCTTTCTTGAATTCCATCTGCGCCTCAAATAATTCTTCTTTTTCTTTGTACTTCTTCTGCTCCTATTCTCTTTGGCCCTGTAACCAAGTAATGGATTGACGAGCTTCTTTGAGAGTCTTCACAATCTTCTTATGCTCCACTTCTCTCTTTGACTCGGTTAAACCCAATCTCTGAAAATGAGCTTCTCTCCCAGCAAACTCCTTTTCCTTAGCTTCTAAGGTATCCTGCATCTTCTGTAGCTTTTCTTCTGCTTCTTGCTTAGCATGGTTGGCACGGTGATACAAACTAGCCATTTCAGAATTCTCTACCCGAACCTCGTGCAACTGAGCTTCCAACTTCTTGTAATCTTCATGAGAAACAATGGTTTGTACCGATACCTCTTTTGGATATAGTGGAGCCTCAACCGAAAATGGAAGGAAGAAGGTATCAACCCTCCCTTGTATCCAGGCAGCAAAAGAAGGATAAGTCTTAGGGTCTACCTGTCCGAATTCTTTATTACCCTCTCTAACCTTTGTTTCCCAAGCTTGAGACACTTGAATGACCGACTGCTCATTATCTTCAGCCGGAAAATACAGAGTCTTAGCTATTTCTTCATCTGATAGAGGATCTTTCAGTGGATAACCAAATTGCTTTCTGAATAGCACAGGGTTATGACTTATCACTCCTTTTCTACCTAACAATGGCATATAGGGAAACTCGCCACACCTTGTAATAAACTCTTTCCCTACCAAGTTTCTGCTACATCCCCAGGCAATGTCGTCGGATGTTAACCCCATCAATCTTCTAGCCCACTTCCATTCTTTCTTAAGATCTTTGAACGGTCCTGACTTTGGAAGCTTCTTAGCGAACCACTCGGCGAACACTGGAGCACAACAATTCACGTACCCTTTTCTCTTCTCATTTCTGTGATGGATACCGAAGTAAAAGTCTCCCAACGTCGTAGGCACCGGGTTTCCTTTAATGAACAGGGTGATGGCCTCCAAACTTACCCATCCTTTCTCTCATGGGAAAAGACTTATTCCATAGACCATTAATGCTAATAGCGCACTGAACTCTAACCACTTCGCTCCCAAAGCAAACACATGGGTTTCTGTGATAAGAAAATCCAGAGTAAATCCCTTCCCTTTACTGGCTTCTAGATCCATCTTCACCCTAAACATACTCAAATGACAGGCACCTGCAATGTCCTTGTACGGGGGACACTTCTCCACAGCATAATAGGGAACACCATTCTTGATAAGAATCTTCAGGATGTCAGAAATCTCTTCCATAGTGGGAGCCAAGACGTAGTCAGCAAACACGAAAATTCTCAAGTGAGGGTCATAAAATTGCAACAAAGAATGAAGACTATCTCTCTGATCAACAGTAGGTTTGTTCATGTAACCCAAAATCTTCCCATACCGGCTTCTGAAATTGTCTAAAACCTTGTCACTCATCAAGCCCATCAGTTTCTGAATCTCCTCAATTTCTGGTTGCGGGAAAGTGTAATGAACATTCCTTTTTCTGGGTATCTCCTGGGCTTCTGTCATCTCGAGAAACAATGAATATCAGAACTGGGTACTGAGATGAAGGATAACCTGTAATGGAAACATAAACAGTTAATACAAGTATGATGCGATGCAAATGCAATGCAGGCATATGATCAACAACCGGGACTGTCTGGATACGGAACACTGGACCCATGTGACCAAGAACCAAGATCCTCTTAATAAAGCCTCATGAACAAGAACTCAGTCTTAAATAATCCCCAAATCAAATATCCAAATCCATGTGGCCATATCAAATCATATAATTGTACTGTCAATGAGGTATGATGAGGTAAAGGATTCCTGCAAACCTGTAAACCCCTCCCAAACGCACATGTGTGCTCCGGTTCAAACATCACGGAATCTCAAAGCCGAATAGCAATAATACGTTCACCATTTCCGAGAAATGTCTCATGACCAAATCAGGGAATCGGTTTGGCATTATGTACTACTCAGGGAGGCCTCAACATGAGTCCGGGAAAACAAGCATCCTTTATAAGTTCCCAGCTTCAAGCGTTGGAATCGAGAAACAATAGTACATTCATCCCGAAGGGTACAATACTATCGTCATACGACCAGATTCTTTGACTGAGTTCCTATAAAAGAACCAGGCCATCCTATGTAAGTTCCCAGTGGGCCCTCGGGTGCGAATGGGTTTGCCACAAAATGTGGTATGCCACTGTCACCACTGAAGAGGGATGTTTCCACAAAGGTCCTCAATGACCGGTCCCCAGATGCACATAACTATCGAGGTTGTGTATCACCCCAGAAAGATTATGGCATCAATACATTTCCAAGACGGTCGCAAATCTGGGTGTGGAACTCACTACTACCAACATAGCAAGATGCCATGAAGCCAAAGTGACTGTCCACTCTAAGTCCTAGGGTGCACTCGAGCCCTGGTTACGAGCTCATATCTCAGTAATAGTTCCCAAACCCACAGAAAAAAGGAAACCAGCATAGCCAGACAGTCCAGTATAATATGATGCATGAAAATAAATACTGAAAGCAATAAATAAAGCTGTAAATAAAATTGTAAATAAACAACAGTAAAATAAACATGCAACATCAAACAATCAACGCCCAACGGAACAGAAACACGCAAGCGCTAGGAGAGACTCTCGAGGGAACCAGAGATAACTCTGGTTAGGAGGTCCCCAGTAGAGTCGCCAGTTGTCGCTCCCCAGATTTCCATCCTGGTACAAACGCGAAAGTGGCGCGGAATGAGGTAGAGTCGCCAGCCATGCATTTTTATCCTGAAGGAATGGGAATGGTAATGCTGCACAAACCAGAAGAAGAGAAATGAAGGACACGGGTCCTGCGAACCAAAGAAACTAAATTCGGGAGTCGTTTCCGACCTGAGAAGGTATTAGCACCCCAAATCGTCCTCCGTACCCGACGGGATCCACGCTTGCAAAGAAAATGCTTCAAAGGCTGAAGGAATGAAGGCTGCTGCGAAGAAAAGGAACTGAACTGGATAAAAGAAAAGGGAACTAAAAAGAAATGAAAAGAAAAAATGTAGGGAAAATAAAGATTGTGCTCAAACGGGCCCTACACCGTTGCATACGTACCTCATCTGGACATGAGGATCAGAGACGCCGTAGTTCCCCTAACTAGGGGTGGAAAAGATTGCTTGTGTATTAAGGCTTGAACTACCTATGCCAATGCTCAGGTATTGCAGGCTCGAACGAAGAGTGTGTTACCGTCTTGCAAAATGACAAGAAGAAGCAAGTTCACGGACGGAGCGAAGGAGATGAAAAAATAATTCCCGAAGGAAAGACGCTTATTGTTTGTTTGTGTTTTTTATGAGTCTTTTATTTGTGTGGCACAAGAGAATGAACTCAAGCTCTTTTATATGGAATGTGTACTTGCTACTACATTCCAAGATGGAATAATAGAACAAGAACACCAAGTAAGGAGAATTTATCCAAGACTTGTTTCCAAGGGCAAGGGCCTAAATTCATTGGCTTGTTGAATTTATTAAGTATCTTAGTGATTAAAAATGAAGAAGTATTTTTTAGGGTTTTTCTTGATGAAGATGACTTCATGATCTGACTTGTGCATCATGCTAGACAAATGCATTATTCCAAGATGGAATGAATACCTATGTCCCATGGAATAAGGCTATTACACAAGAAGTCACTTATTTCTTTATTAATGTTTTTTAGGTTTTGTTTTGAGATGAGAAGAGAAAGAACCAAAGGAGCAAAAAAGGCAAAAGTCTAAAATGGGGAAAAACTAAATCTAAAGTTGTCATGAAAAAGTGGTCCTAAGGTTAATGAGGTTTCAACTATCTTAAGAGAAAAGAAGAACCAAAGAGGAGCAAGAAGAATAGGAGGAAAGAGCTAGCAAGCAACTTACTCCTCTAAAGGAGATAAGTTGCTCCTAAAGGGGGAGGAAAAAAATTTGCCTCACAAGATGGCATAAGGCACATCAAAAACACAAAGAGAAAGCAACTAAAAAAGGAAAGATGAAGAGTTGAAATGTGGATGAACATCCACACTTCTCTTACCATAAGCCCCTGCAAGTGTTAGCAAAATCCAGCATATGTTCATCAATATAATCATGGAAATGGCATGCTCAAAGCTCATATCAACAAAGATCATACAACATGTCAAATTGCGCACACAAGCATTTAAGTGTCGAGAACATGGAAGCATGCATGAAACAGCAAGCAAATCACCCTAAACAATCATATTCAATGATCATATAATGATCCATGACATTTAAAACAAGTAAAGGGATCAAACAAACCCAAAACAACTCAAAAATGGCATTCGGCTTCAGTGTTAACCGGTTAACCAAAGCGTTAACCGGTTAACCAGTTCAAACCTACAGAAAATAGCACAGAAAAAGGATGCGTTAATCAGTTAACCAAAGCGTTAACCGGTTAACACTGTCGAAACAACAACAATTCCTGCAAAAAATCAGCTCAAAACCAGCTTATCCAAATAATCACACACCAGACTAGCAATCAATTATGCATGAAATAAATGGATCAATTCACATTAATTAGCATCATCAAGCTCATGAACATTAACACATAGATCCGGCTACAAATCAACCAATCAATTGAAGCAACACAAGCAAATACGCAAGCACATGGTGGATCTAAAGCACAAGCATGCAAATAAGCTAAAACAGAGCTATATCTGAAATTAACCAACCTACAAAGCTGAGGTATGCTTTGGTAGTTGTTGATTGAGCCTGAAATGAGAGATCTCGCAGAAACTTTGAAGATCCGGTGCTAAGCTTCACACTCCATGCAAAATAAATGCAAGCAAAAGGTCTTGATGCAGAATTTTGGATCCAAAAGCACTTCTAATTCCCAAACCAGATCTGAATCACCAATTAAACCAGCAAAATGATGCAAAGGAGCTATGGATGGAGGTCTAGTTCCAAGATCTACACACCTTAAAAGGCAAGGTTATGTGATCTTGAAAGAGGAACTCTTAGTGAATTTGGAAAATGTGGGAGAGAAAATGAGAGAAAAGTGAGAGAGAAGAGTGAAAATTCAGAATGAGAAGTGAAAAAAAATGAGAGAGCTCCCCTTGGTTTGGAGCGAAAAGGATTAAATATGGTTTAGGTTTGGAGCCCAAAAATTAGGCTTGGGATCCAAAAAATATGGTTTGGTAAAGTGATTAGGATTTAGCAATGGAATTAGGCTTGGATAAATGATCTAGATCCTTCTCCACAATTCAAATGAATAAAAAATCAGAAATTTGGAAATTTGGAGCCAAAGCACATGTTGAATTTCCTGCTGGAATTCAAAATTCGCAGCCATTAACCGGTTAACCAAAGCGTTAACCGGTTAACGCCAGTGAATTTTGAATTTTCCCTCCTTTTGGTGGGAAACCTCAAGGATAACCCGGCGCCAACCGTTCTGACCTGATTTTGATCCCCAGTCCCTTTTTAGGATTTGACCATGATATCAAACTTGTAACATGCCCTGTGAGCTTTGAATTGCCCTGATAATTGATCATATGCCTTATGCTTGAACATGCAAGTGCTATGCTTCATCTTTCTATGCAAAAATGTTGAGGACATGACATGCTGATGATGATTATGATATGATGACGATGCTAAACTGGAGAGGACAAATTTGGGGTATTACAAGGAGCAATCACTTTTTCCTCTTATCTCAACAACCTGGCCAACTCTTCAGGCAAATCATAGTCTTCATCAACCCCTTCATCTGCTTGATTAATCGGATTGTCGAAGTCATACGAGGTCATAACAATGTCGTTGTTGGTGCAATCTGGAGGACTATCTCTGCAAGGGTTAAGATTTGTTCATTTTAGTGATTGATTTTATCTTATTTAGAAAAAGGTGAATTAAGTTTATTAAAAACATTGCCATTTATTATTTTGTTCGAAAATAATCAAAATGAAAAAACAGTTAGCGAAAAAAGATTGTTTGCAAAAGATGTCCATTGTTCATTAATTTCAATTGCACAAAATACATATATGGCCCTATTATAAAATGAGTCCTGACACCTTGGGCAAGATGCAGGACTTGATGCATGCTTAAACAGGAAATAATAATTACTATGAAGCAGTAATCCTTATAATTTCCTGGGAAGACCAGTTGAGGACTTGTTGGCCCGGGACTCTTGGAAGAATCCAGCTTTCCAGGTTGAAGTCGCTCTCAGCCTCGTATTCCACATTGTTGATTGCATCTGGGGTCAGTATACCCCCACTGATAAACTTGGGAGCTTCAACTGCCTCCTCTTGGACCTATCGGGATGGTCTGTAACCCAAACCGAACTTGTCTTCCTTGATCTGATCTTGCAGCAGCTTGCCCCAGCCTTGGGCATTCCCATCTTCAACAACCTTGTGAGCTTGTTTGTAAGAAGAGATTGAAGTACCAGATACTTCAGCTGTTGCTTCATTGACATTGAGGTCCTCGAAACCCTAACTCGTTGTTTAATGGATCTCTCCATCCATCTCAATGTACTTGTAAGTAGCTAGATGACTGACGAAGATGTCCTCTTCTCCACATATAGTGATAACTTGGCCCTCCCACTCGCATTTTAACTTCTGGTGAAGGGTCAATGTTACGGCGCCAGTGGCATGAATCCATGGTCGACCCAACAAACAGTTGTAGGCAGGCTGAATGTCCATCACATAGAAGGTAGTTTTGAAAATCTGTGGGCCAATTACCACAGGCAACTCAATTTCTCCAAGAACCGATCATTTAGAACCATCGAAGGCTCTGACAACTAGGTTGCTTGGACGGAGTGTAAGACCATCATATTCCATCTTGACCAAGGCTTTCTTTGGAAGGACATTGAGAGATGACCCAGTGTCAACCAAAACATGAGAAAGTACAACACCTTTACACTCTAAGGTGATATGTAAAGCCTTATTATGGTTACGGCCCTCCGTTGTTAGATCAGCATCAGTGAACCCTAGTCCATGACTAGTATTGACATTTGAAACCACCGTCTCTAGCTGATTAACTGTAATCTCTTCAGGCACGTATCTTGCATGCAAGACTTTGAGTAGTGCATTCCGGTGAGCTTTGGAACACATGAGCAGAGATAATATAGAGATTTTGGAGGGTGTCTGGTGAAGCTGATCCACAACCCTATAGTCACTCTTCTTGATAATTCTCATGAACTCGTCCATATCCTGATCAAAAGATGTCTTTTGAGTTTCCTTGGAAACAGGTTCTTCAGGAACCATATTCTTGCCTTTAGCTTTAGCAGCAACTTCTGCTTCAGCATCAACTCTTGGGAACTGTGAGGCAAAGAGACGTCCGCTTCGAGTGAAGCCTCCGCCTCCCCCGACATTATCAATATGTGGTGTAGAAGTTGAAGAGTCAAGAGTGACTTTCTTTCTATTGCAATAAAGATCTGAGCCGTAATGCCAAGGCACGACACTGCTGCTATCATATGGAACTGGTCCAGTTTGTGGATCATAATAGATTGTTGCGGAAAAAGGAGTTGTAACAGTTTGTGGATCATAATCTGTAGCATAGAGTTCTCAAGAAAAAGCCCATGTCTGAACCATGTTTCATATTCCCACACCAGACCGAAATGGAATGGGAAAGAATATGAAGCCACTATAATCCTATGTCTGTCACTCAGGCCTTTGTGTTGGACCTTTCTCACTGAGTACCCCTCCCACCAAGGCAAACCAACAAATCCAGCACAGATATGATATGACAATAATATGAAATGCATAAAACAATAAATGAAAGCGATAAATAAAAATGTACAGAAAGCAATAAATAAAGCAGTAAACAAAAATCACACATAGCACATAACACCCCCATAAACACATATCAAACAAGCACTAGGAGAAACCCACAAAAAGAACCAGAAGCCCTGGTTGCAAAGTTATCCCCAACAAAGTCGCCAAGTTGTCGCTCCTGAAAAGACTTTACGTCCCCGATGCAGACGCGAACAGTCGGCGATGTTGGAGGTTGAGGTTGAATAGAGTCGCCAGCTAGGCATTTTTATCATGAAGGAAATGTAATATTGCATAAACCTGGCAGGGTATGGATAAGACGGTTATGAACCAAAGAAACTGAGAAAGGGGGTTGGTTATGACATGGGAAGGTATTAGCACCCAGATCGTCCGTCGTACTTGACGGGATCCACACTTACTTGATTGTGTTTAAAAGGGGTAGTGTATGTGTTGATTTTGTATAAAAGCTAGGGAGAAAATGTACAGTGTGTCAATGCAAAAAGAGAGGGTGAATGCTCAAGAATGAGGCTTAGAAAGCTGAAAGAGGTGGGAGACAAAGAGACTTTTGTTCGATAACTGTTAAGTTATGCCTACGTATCCTCTCGTACAATGAGGAAGTCAGAAAACTGTAGTTCGACTCAAAGAGACAGGATGATTTTGACTGTGAACTGTGTGCTTGTCTATGCTCAAGTGTGTGACTCGTTTGGCTCGAGTGCTAACTATCTTGCATTAGAAGGAAGAAGCAAGTTCTTGTTTGTAGAATGAGTGTGATGAGAAAAGAATCCCGGAGGAGACGATTATTGTTTGTTTTTGTGTTTTCAGTCTTTTTACTTTTTTTGGTTTTTGCGTAAGATAATGATCTTAAGCCTAAATCAAGGGTTGTAAATTCATGATATCCTCCCTGATTAGGGATAATGAACCTACTTAAGTGTGAGATAAGCATCTCAACTTAATTACCATGATGATATAGGATTAAGATCATTAACCTATTTGTGATTATTAAGATGTTTTTGGGTTTTTGTTTAGTGTTAAGTAATGAGTTTAATCTCTAATCAGGGATTAATGAACTCGTTACACCATCCTAAGAGAAGGATGATAGATGAGAACACTTAAGCTGAGAAAGACTCCTCAACGTAATCCATGGTTAGGGATTAAATTCATTATATAAAAAGCCTTTATTAAGTGGATTTTAATTAAAGGGTGAGATTAAGAAGTGAGTTTTAAGTTTGTAAGACAACTTGAGGGGGACTTATCCATTGAACATTAGGGTTAGTCCCTCTTAACCATAAGGAAGAGATAGAACCCTAATGCAAGGCCCAAGTTACAAGCTTTATGTCTTGATATCTATTAGGTGTTTTGATTAAGAGGTGTAAACAAATTAAAGGTTTAACACTAATGATTAAAGTTATACACTCCATCCTAAGATAAGGATGCAGGCATAACCCTAATTTAAAGTCCTAAAGCCTTAAGTGTTTAGCCTCTGATTATGAGATGAGAAGAGAGACTTAAGGAGACTTAAAGGTAAAATACTAGGGGAGACTATATACAACCCTAAAGATTATCATTCGTGGATATCCTATGGTTTGTGAGGCTTAAAGAAAGATCTTCAGGAGGCCACCATGGAAGAAGAAGCTGATGAAAAGAGAAGGAGAGAAAGAGTAAGTTACTTACTTCCCGAAGAAGATAAGTAACATAAAAGAAAGAAAGTAAGAAAGAGGGAGCATAAGTGAAGCAATTTTACTTCAAATACAAACAAAATATGCAAATGAAGAGATGAGAAAAGGTGGGATGTGAAGGCAAATCCACATCTCAAACAACTTACCATAAGCCCCTGAAATGTTAGTGTGAATGCATAAGATGTAAAACAAAAGGAAATGAGATGAATAAGGATGCAAAGGCCAAAACTAGAAGTGCATATGCAAGGAAAATGTGTTATGAGATGATTCAAAGTCATACATAATGCTTATGAATGTTCATACAAGGATGAGATGCAATGGAAGCATGTTTAGAAGCATGAAAACACATGGATGCTCATGAAATTTAATGAATGCAAAACATAGAAAATGAATGAATATATGATCAAGTAATGTTCAAGCATGTCTTAAGATGTCTAAGATGTCATACAAATTCTTGAAATGTCATGGCAAGTTCATATGATTGAGATATGCAAAGATGAATGCAAATGAACATGAGAAATTAGGGTTTTATGAATGTATAAGATGCATATGACCAAAACAGAAGCATACATCATGATAAAAATTTGAAATTAAACTCAAACAAACCCTAATCATACACAAGATCACTAACCAAAGGAGAAAGTCAGAAGCTAATCCTAGGAAAAGTTATGAAATTTCTAAGTTAACTAGGGTTTTTGGGTACTTCTAAAGGGAAAATGCAAATCAAATTGAAAATGGAATACAAAAAATATGAGATAAATAACCTATAAACCATATGCAATATGTGAAACAATGCAAAAAGAATCAAGTTCAAACTCATCATGGTTAGGCAGAAATGAATTTTTCAAGTTAGGGTTAAAAAGGTGAAATTTAAGAACCCTAATTCAAAGATATTTAGGAAAATGTGATCAAACCTAAAAAGAAATTTGTATGGTGAGTTTCAAAATGTTTCTAAATGTATGAGAATGCTTCATGAATTTTTTGGTGAGTTTTGGAAACCTAAATGTATTTTTAATTAATTAAAATCAATTAATTAATTAAATAAAACATTTAAATGTTTTAAAAATACTTTTTTAATGAAAAAATTAAAATAAAAAAATGTTTTTGGGTTAAGAAAAATATTTGAAATGAAAATGCAAAGTTTGAGATTTTTTGAATTGTTTTTTCTATTTTAAAATAAATGTGGGAAGAAAATGCAAGAAAATGAAATAAAAATTAAATAAATGAGAAGTATGCCAATCTGATGGTTGAGATATGAATGGGGCTTGACTGCGCGCGCTATCCAAGGGTCCAGATAAAATCTGGAAAATTATTTAATTAAACCTAATTAATCTAATTAATTAATTAATAATTAGGGTATTAATGAACTGATCCTGTCCATTCGTACGCGCTGGCAAAACAAATCCAAGGGCCATTATTTAAACTGAGTTGATTAACCCTAATCCTAACCCTAAACACTTTCAGGTGACCGGAGCAAGCTCCAGTCATCTTCTCCAGCAACACCAAATCCCTAAGTCTCTCTACAAGTTACCCCAGGCCCCTAAAATCTCAAGAATCAACCCCCAAACAGCTTTAAACAAGAATCAAGCCACAAAATTCATTTATATTACATCAATCAAGGGAATCAAACAAAGATATTTTTCACGGGCAAAGTTTCAGAAGATCAATACATTCTTAATACTCAACCATTTTCAAAACCAAACACATCATGATGATCAGAGGAGCATGTAGATTGATATTGTAACCTAAAAAACAACTTCTGGAAAATTTGTTCTTGATGATTACCTGAGTTGAAGCTTTTCAGTTTGGAGCTTTCTAACCCCCTCCTTTGTGCAAAACCACTCCACTTGATCCCTTGATGCTTCTGGAGAGCTTAGAACAAGATTTGAATGGCTAGTTTGTGGTGTTTCGTTCTGGTGTGGCAGAAATCGTATTTCTGTTTGGGAGTGTTTCAGGCCATTTTGATGGTTGGTTTGTGATCCTTATGATGTGTGGAGATGATTGGTGGAAGAAGATTTGAGGTTTTATGCTTGTGTGATGAGATTCAAAGAGATGAATGTTTTGAGGATTTTTGTGCAATATGAATATGGTGAGGTTTCAGGCTCCAAGATTATGTGAAATAAGGTCCATGATGCTTGCATAAGGCAATGTGATTGGTCAGAAAGTTGGTAGTGGCATAGTTTGATTGGTATGGGCCAAGTTGAAAAAAGTCAAAAGTTATGGTACCATAAGCATGGCACGAGTCAGAGCTGGCTTGGGGGCTTGTCCTGCCTCAGCTTGCATCAAGGATGGCCCTATGATTGGATTTGAGGATCTGGATGCCATGATACAAGAATTATCACATGTTTTGCAAATTTCCCTCTTTGAAGTTTCTTGGATCACAAGTCATGAAAACCTTAGGTCCAATGCCCAATTCTGATCAAGGCAAGTTGTGTGATGTTGTAATGATGTTTAGAAGTCAATTAGAGGTCATGAAAGTGCTTAGAACTTGAATTTGCAAAAATCCCTCTTTGGCATGAACTTGAAAATTATAGGATTTTCCCAACTTTTAAAGATCATATCTTGAGTTCTAGGATGAATCAAGAGGAGTTCTTGTACTTTTTGAAAATGGGAAGATCCAATCTACAACTTTCATGTTTAAGGATTTTTCATTTGAAGCATTTTTGATCAAGAAAGAAGAAGCTGAAAATCTTTCCCAAAATGGAAAGTTTCCATTACAAGTCATGACCAAAAATAGCAAGTTTGCAAATGGCTTGAAATTCTTCAATCTTGTGAACTTCTAACCACTTCTAATATCAAATAAAGATCATAGAACCTCAAATTGATGAAAATGACCCTTTGGTTCCATTGATGGGGACCTCAGATGCCCTGATTCTGACTTTTCTTGCACAACAAGTTACCAGTTGATCAAATGACTTCTACAATGAATTTCTTCATAAAATTTGGTACAAATGCTCCTTATAACATATTGAGACTATTAGAAACAAGAATGACCAAAAAAATTGAGGTTAAGGTCCTCAAACCCAAAACCCTAATTTTAGGTCATCTGTGCAGGAAATCTTCAGTCTGCCTCCATACCTTTGCCATGCTTTGTGATATCTTAACTTTTATGAACTTTGGGGAGTATATCATGATCATCGAACACACATGGATCCTCTTGGAAAGCTTCAAGGCCTTTGAGATGGCTCAAATCACTTCTTGGATTGCTCAGATCACAAACCCTAGATGTAGATGAAATGAACTATGAAGTTGAGATGTAATGCTTATGCAATGCAATATGAAAAGATCACAAGCCATGGTGTGAGAAAAAAAGTGAGGGCAAATTTGGGGTGTTTACACCTTTGTACTGGTTCGTCCAATGCATGGACTGACCAAAAGTGAAAAACCAACTTTGTACCGATTCATCCACTCTATGGACTTACTTTTGTACTGGTTCGTCCAATGCATTGATTGACCAGAAGTGGAAAACCAGCTTTGTACCAGTTTGTCCACTCTATGGACTTACCTTTGTACTGGTTCGTCCAATGCATGGACTTACCCTTTTAAAACAATTTTTTTTCGTTTTCTATTTATTTAAATAATTTTTTAATATATTAATTAATATAAATTAGTTAAATTGATTATTTGATAAAAAAATATTTTAAAATATTTTAAAACATATTTAAGTAATATTTTAATGTTATTAAATATTTTAATAAATTTTGGGTCGTCCAGTCAATGGACTAACATAATATTATTTTTGACGAAAATGCCATACTTTTAAAAATGTGTATCAGTTCGTCCAGTCAATGGACTACCAGTATATTATTTTAATAATTTTTTTATATATAAATAAGGTTGTGAATTGAGTAGTTATTCCACAACAATTACCATCAACATCCTCAACTCACTCTAAAATTATGTCTGCATTGGGTTCATCATCAGCAGCAGCAACATCAACATCAACGGAAGAACCGCTTCCAAAATTTCCACTCATGAAGAAAAATGCTCTGGTTATATTTTTACCAACAAAGCCTCCGATGAAGATGCTACTCTGGAACACGCAGACTTTTGAACATTTGCATAGGGAACTGAACCACTGGCTAAAAGGAGAAATTGGTCATACATAAAAGATCAGGAAAACTGAGAAGCGAGTTGTAGAGTCAGGCGTGATGAAGTAGAGAAAAGTGTTAAATGATGCGGGTGTACTTTCGATGATTTTAGGTCCAGATGATACTGTCTTGATGGTTGTAATATCTTAGATCTAATGATGCACTGTGGTGTTTTAACTGTGTATGTTGTTAGTTTTTTTGGCTGTTAGTTGATCTTATGATGTTGTTAGTTTTTGTTTGGTTGTTGTCGTTATGATGTTGTTGAAATGCAAGTTGGTTGTTAGTTTTTGTTAATTTTTTTGTCTGTTTGTTGATATGATGATGTTGTTAATTTTTTTAATTGAAATGAAAGTTGAATTAGTAAGACATAATATTACATTGTTACAATACTGATGATAACACTATCGCCGATTAGACGAGCCTGCTACATTTGGACATTTGCTACGTATATGACCAACTCCGTGACAAATCCCACACAATTTCTTTTCATTTTCAGTTTCATCCATTTCAGTTCTAATTCGGGTATTATTTGGGTGTGCTTTCTTTTTTCTTTGCATAGTTTCGTCATGGCAAAGAGTAAATCCTCTATATTGTTGCCAATTTTCCTGATGTGGGAGTGCATGAAAAATTTCCTTGTAGACTTTAAAACATTTAGAATGGTGAAGACTTCTGGTATGTGAATTGTGTGGTCTTGTCATATACTAACACATGTTGCGATAGCATGGGATCAAGGCAAATGAAACTCTTGAAATTTTCCACAATCACAATCTCTCGTCTTAAGATCAACTTTGTAAGTATCTAATGGCCGACCTGTGTGTTGGTTAAGTCTTTCGGCCACCATGAAATAGAAGTGCTCTCGGTCGAAATGCATAACAGTATGACTGGAGGCTTTACTGACTTCCTCAACCATTGCCTTCTTGCAGCTCTTCGTGAATTTTTCACCTGATGCCAACAACTTTGTCCACTCATGACCTCGTTTGGAAAACGTCGCCCCAAGCGAAATTATGTGGACCTAACCAAGGAAGTGATATGAAGGTTACAAGTCTTCTTAAGAACATAGTTCATTTCCTCAGCAAGATTAGTTGTCATGTGTCCCCAGCGTTGTCCCCCGTCAAACGCCATTGCCCATTTCTCCCGAGGAATGTTGTCTATCCACCTAACAGCCTGTATATTTTCACTTCGAATTTCACCTCGATAGTAATTAAATGTTTCCTCCGTCAATGCATATCTTGTAATTCAATATGTTAAGATGAATATACCAATATCTTAAACTATATTTGGTAATTATAAATTTAGACTCTTACCCATGTTGAAATTTTTTTTCGTAGTTCCTTGTCTCTAATCTCACGACTGAAGTTTTGTGCGATGTGTCTGATGCAGTATACATGTGAAGACGGAGGATGTTGCCAACCATTTTATGGATCATCATATGAATTTTTAATTGATACATGCCTGTCAGATATTAGACATAAATTTGCCTACGGTGTTATGTTCTTTCTCAAATTCCTCAGGAAGAAACTCCATCCATCCCTTGTCTCGCCTTCAACTAATGCAAAAGTTATAGGGAAAATGTTACCATTCCAATCCTGTGCAACAACCATTAAATATTGTACCTTTATACTTGGCATACAACTATGTTCTATTTACCTGCACAATCGGCTTGCAATAGGTGAATCCACGGATACACGGTTGAAACACCCAAAACAGCCAATGTAATTTACTCCCGTCACCCAATTGGGTCTTGTTTTTTGTAAAAATAGGCAATGGTTGTAATTCTATTACGGTACTGGGAAGATAGGTTCTCATTACCAACAACCATTGTGGAAGTTCATTGTACGACGTCTCCCAGTTCCTATACATTGATTTTATGGCCTTTGTCTTTGCAATCCACGCTTTCCTGTAGGATATTATATACCCATATTTTTCAATAATATGGGCGACGATCACCTTTATTTTGATTGAAGTGTCATTGTTAACAAGATCTCTAATGCTTTGACTAACTAGATCTGAAGAGATTTTTCCATGGTCTTGTGTCATAGCAGGCTCCATACAAGTATGGGGTCCATGAAGCTTACCGATCATCCAATTTAAGTTCTTACACAAAGAAGCTCTGCACTTGAATTTGCACTCTGAGTTCTTACACTTGATAATATACCTTCCAGGATCAAATTTGTAGACATCATAGTCAACATTATTGGTTATATGCCAATGTTGGATGGCCGCAACACATGCCTCCTTAGTTTCAAACACCATTCCAACCTCCAAATTGTTCCCCACAGTGGTTGGATTTTGGGCTTCAAAAATTGAGATAGGTTGAACCTCCAAACAAATATTTGTCATGTGAACAGGCGGATTGTAAAAATTCATTTGTTGCACGTTTGTTGGCTGGGTAGCATTTACCATGACATCCGCATTCTCATTATCACCATTGTCTCCAAACAGATCTTTGTGAAATTCCTCATCGAGTTCATCTTCACTATATTCCCCAACCACTTCATTTGGTATGAAAGGTTCATTGTTTTGGATTGGTTCATCTTCAATGAGTTGACTCATTCCATACCGGTGTGATTGTGATTCTTGAGTTGGAAATACTTTGACATCAACGAGACATACATATAGCTCAATTGTGTCTACTTAAGGAAATGTATTGTGACATTGAAAGATCACGTTGACTCCATCATTGTCTTCAATTTGCTTCATTACATAAAATACACTACCATCGTCTCCATGAAATAATTGCAGCCGATAAATGATTTCTAGTAAAGAACATTGCAATTTTTTTTCTATATTAACCGGTTCGTCCACTTTTTGGACTTACCCCTAGGTCAATTCGTCCACTTTATGGACTTACTCCTAGAAAGTTCGTCCACTTTATGGACTTACCTATGCAGCATGAGAGAGGTTCACACATTTGGAGGGTGCATTCCTATTTTGTGCAGAGTGAGGTTCACCCATGTGAAGGGTGCACTCCTATTGGTGCAGGGTAAGGCCATATCACATTGCATGCATGAGAGTGTGAGGTCTTATCGTGTCATATTTCTTTGCATGCATGAGACCTTAAGATTCTTGCCTACGAGTCTAATTAATTGCATGCATGGAAGAAAATGGCTATAAATATGAGACATTAATTTTTTTAAAACTCACGCAATCCATCTTCTATATCATCTTTCTATTCTATATCTTTTATAAACTTAGTATTTAGAGAAAACTATGGCATATTTATTATGGCTAGGAGAAGAACACCGGGGAACCCCAAGTAACATTGTGCAGTTCGTATGTTTTTAATCCGTTAGATTTTAATATTCATGACAATTTTTTTTACGTTGGTTGTTAATACATTCTTTAATCCGCTAATTTTTAATATTCATGACAATTTGTTTTCAACGAGACGAAGCCAACTCTAGGTTTCAAACTTCATTCGCATTGTTTTTATGCACCTAGTGAGCATATCATGTCGTATTTGGAACTAGTCGGGTTTTCTGAAGTTTCACAAGTACATACAACAAGGATGGATTCAAAACTTGTGGTCGCTCTATTGGAACTGTGGAGACCAGAAACACATACATTTCATCTTCTAATCGGTGAATGTACAGTCACATTGGAAGATGTATGTATGTTGTTTGGTCTTCGTATTGATGGTCCAGCCATTAATGGACCTACTCAATTAGGGGATGATATCTACATGGAACATCTTGGCGTGGAACCTTCTCCTCAACAAAGACATAAGAAGTTTGTTAAAATAACGTGGTTACACAATATTTTAAACTATCTTAAGAGTCTTAATGATCCCACTGAAGCAGAGAACATCCTCCATGCTAAAATTTATATTTTGCTTTTTATTTCGTCATTTTTATTTCCAAACAAGTCACAAAATTTGTTACATTGTTCTTGGATACCTTTGGTAGGGGATTTACAAACATGTAGCACCTATAGTTGGGGTTCTGCTTGTTTGGCTACCCTTTATAGAAATATGTGCAGGGTGGAAAACAAAGATGCAGTGAGTATTAGAGGATGCGTACTCCTTCTGAACATTTGGGCGTATTGGCATATGCCCATGATAGCTCCTAATAGCAACCAAATGCCAACTTACCCGTACACCCTCAGGTAAATTTCTTTTATAATAGCACTATTTTAAATGCATATACTTATAATTTAACAAGTTTCAATATTTTGAAAATGCAAGGTTTACACAAAGAGGTATGGAGTGCCCCAATACTCCCCGATTCTATATATGTGGATATCGAGATGCGTTTGATCACATGACTCCGGAAGATGTAAGTCATGGAACCTATAATATAACTACTTTATGTCATACATGATTATTTGCACTCTAATTTTTTTTCGTGTACCAGTTTAAATGGAGGCCGTACCTGATTTATCCAGATATTGTTCGTGATGATATGCATGTATGGAGTGCGACAACATCAATAATATGTTTTCATATTGTTGAGATACATAAATCAGACCGGGTAAAATTGATGTTTGAATTTCCTCAGGAAATTCCATCTCAACCAAGATGTCTGAGAGAACATCATGCAATAGAAATGCAATCCACATGGCGTGTTCACTAGATAACTCTAAACCATGAAGAGAATGAGGAGTGGAATAACAGAAGGCATTTGGTTTTGAATGGGAACGTTTAAAACGACAACAATTGATGCATAACCAAGAATATATTAATTGGTTTTAAAATATTCCATTAATATTTCCCTCACAACCATAATATTTAGCCGACCCCCGTCAATTTTCCTCATATACTACAAACTTCCCCCCACAACCACAACAAACAAACACATTCCCCCAACAAACATTTCATCACACCCGAACAACAGAGCAACCAACTCCTCACCAATCAATCCATCAAACAAACTACTGCCACCAATAATTTCAAGATTAAACCCCATAACGACCACCCTTCTAGTACTCTCCAATCTCTCAACCTAACTTTGAGTTTCATACTCTCAGTCTCAAAAACATACAACCAATTCATCCTCATCTCAACCTAACTATGGTTTTTCCTCCTACCAATCTCAACAACAAATATTCTACCCATCACCTAGTCAAACTAACTTCAATCATTCCTTGTTCTCTCAAGATGTTTATCATCCATCAATGGAACCGCCTTAGTCATACACATAAGCGTCATAAGCACTACCCAACTTTGATCTAACCGGAGAAAATCTTGTATCACTTCCAGACTTCAATATTAACGACCTAAATGACTGTTTGGTGGAGGGTACATCAAATCAAGGTCAATCAAACCAACGTCCACCGAATCAAGATGAAGATGTGTCACCCGATGTTACTCCTCCTCCTCCATCAAAAAGAACGGGCAGAGGTGAACGCCAAAAATTTCCAACCAGGTGTTATACTGGCTCATGTCTTCTTCCACCACCACCGTCACGAAAACAAAATTAATGTATTATTATTTTGAATTATATTTGTATTATTAATAAATTAGTGTATTATGTTATTTTTTATTATTAATTAAAATGTTTAATTTTATTAAAATATTAATTACATAATTTTTAAAATTAGTTTAATTATATAAATATTAATTAAAATTTTTAATTTTATTAAAATATATTATTTTATTAAAATATTAATTAAATAAATTTGTGTTGTATTATTAAAAAAACACACATACATAGTAAGTCCAAGTGGTGTACGAACCAATGGGAAAAATGTCAAAACAAATTACCTTGGCAAGGTTTGTCCATGGGGTGGACGAACCCCTATACCTTTGACAAGGTTTATACATGGGGTGGATGAACCCCTATACTTTGTGTGGCATTTCAATGTTTTTTTTTCTTCTTCAAATGGTGGCAGTTTGGTATATAATTTTGGATTGTGTGGAAGTACAATAAATTTTTCTATTTTTGTATGAATTCTTTCTTCTTTTGTTGGATCCAACTAAGTACGGAGTTGTAGAGTTCTTTCTAGGAACTTATGCAACCATAGGGTAGTGTTCTGAACCACGTCATAACTGCTCATTTGAGAGTCAACACATATAACTTGTATTTCTCATCTCCACGGGTGTGGTAGTATATAAGGATGGTATCTACGTGTTCAATTTTCTCGTTTGGATATCTCGTTCTATCGTAGCTATCCAATTTCAGAGGTTTCTCGAGAGACTTTATGATCATATTGTCTATGAAGTGCCTAGAGAGTGGGTTCCTATTTCAGTTAGAAACTTGAACTTCGATGTTGCGTTTGTTCCCTCTTCAGGAATGGTGTGATGGCAATTGATAAGGACGACGAGTTTCTGGTGGAGTGTGATTGTCGCGTCTTCCTCCTAAATCATATGGAAGAGATGTGTGTTTTCGATTTCGGATACAATATGATGATGTTAAAGCCGCTCTGGATGGAAAGAAGGTGTCGCCAAGGTTCAGTTTTAGCCTGATTCTCTAGTTGTTCCGTGAAGCCCTTCAAGTATGGAATGGTCTCTAAGAGAAGTCTATTGTAGATTCTATTCAATTCAACGTAGTTTTTCAACCAATAAATGTGATTTTGGTTATTGTATTAGTGTTCGCAAGTGATTTTAGCGAACAATCACAAGTTTAAAAGTCTTTAAGATTAACTCGAAAAATCTCGGGATCGATTTTGTGTGAAAATTGTTAATGTGGTGTAGGTGTAAGATGTAACTATGAATGTCTTGTTGTAGACAATACTTAAATAGACTTTAAAGACAATACAATTTAATTTAAAGTAAAAGGAACTTGAAATAAGCAACATTAAATGAAACGCAGTAAATGACAAGAAAGAAAAGATGTTTCAATTAAGGAAACATAAAAGTACAAAGAAATGAGGGACACCTATTCACATAATTTCTCACAAACTATTTTGTTCTTTGGCTTGGATACTTAATTCTATAGAGATTGTATGTGAAAACTTGCAAGCCTTTATTAAAACACATGATTTTGCTATAAATACTAACTAGGAATAACTGTCTTCAACACTTTAACTCTACAGAAATTGACACGTCATTTGAATACATGCAACTCCTGACTCCACATCTTGTCACATTGTTAAGGCTTTAAAACAGCTGAAACCATTATCCAACGTTCTCTAACTTCTTAGATGCTAGTAATTGCTTGCTCGTCGAAGGAAGTCATTAAGCACAAAAATCCTTCCTCTTTGGTTTCCTCAGTCTTCCAAGTATTCAAAGATTGTCGGAGAATCCTCCATCAACATGGTGTCAAGTAGTCACTTGAGTCTATTCCTAAGACTCCTTCAACTAATTTCTCAATATAACTCCTTGAGATTTTCCCAAACCTAACATCTCAGAATGACGGTCGAGAACATCTTGTCTATCACTTGTTACACTTATTATTGAACTTCTAGTAGAATGGAAGAGAGATGGTGTTTTTTGAACTCTTTGACATCGTTCACCCCGTACACATCACACCAATAAAAAATTCATAGTAATTAATTATTACTGTGGCCATATGACCACTTTACAAAAAACTTCACATCACAAATATGAGTGTAAATTCATGATGATTACCTCATATTTCCTAGGAGCTTTTAAATGACAATGAAATCATTAAAAAATTCTCTAAATTCCATTCCATCTTTTCCCATGGCTTTTATAACGCCATTTGTCGACTCAAACAACACATGGATGAAATCATTTGGAGGGAAAAACTAAACTATTATTATTCTTTACTATTTAACTTGTTCACTCAAACACTTTTCACTTTACTTCCATCCTTCTACAACTTAAACACAGAAAGAAAGATACCTTTGTTTCTTCTTCCTTAAGCTCTTTACTAAAAACCCATTCATTTCAATGGTGCTTCCAAATAAACATCATCCATGTTTTGCTGCAGATATCGAGCTTCCTCTCAAACTCCTAGGGTTTGCTCCCCAGAAAGCTCTAGTGAATTGTCTACCTCCACCTTGAATGCTTTGACAATTACTGACAAACAAGAGAAACCATTCGAGGCCTTCAAGAGAATCGTTGAGAACCAATATGTATTTTTTAACTGGTATCCCAACTCACTTATGTAATAGCACTTACTCCTCACCCATAAAGGACAAGAATGCATTCAAAAAGGCAAGTAAGGGCAATAAAAAACATCACACCCCTTAACACTCGTCATAAGTAAATATGATGTGAGGATCTCCACCTGCACAATATCCTTAGATCGTCTGCAGTTAAGGAGGATATGATGGGTTCCTAACAAGGGAATGAAGAGGAATCATGATCCAAAATGAAACAGAAATTAAATTTTTTTCCTTGTGCGATACTTACGAATGGGCATGATCAATGATAGAAACGGTTACATCTGGTGGCAATAAAACCTTTTATGCTAAATTAAATGAGTGATCATGAGCATTGAATGATGAAAAACACCTATACTGAGTCCATAAGAACATACTCCTCCAGTCTCAGTGCTAGCTGCTATTATTGAAGGCTTTGAGTGTGAGAGAAAACGAAAATACGGTTAGGGTTTCACATACCGAATTTTCATCAAATGTGAATGCTTCTGCAGAACAGTTTTATTTATTGAACTACTTGTGTGGCCTGCAAGTGAAAAAGCCTATTTAAGTGCATGCACACCATATCTTATGGTGTACCATATATTACTTAATTGCACGGTACCTTACCACATTCTGTATTATACTTAAGTGCACCATACCTTATGATGTTCTACATTTACTTAAGTGCATTATACCTTATAATGTTCCTTATTTACTCTACCTCTTATCATTCTATCCTTATGCGTGTTACCTGTAACACCCCAATTTCGTGATTTAGTGTTATGACTTGTTGTCGATTGTTTGGTGTTTGTTGGATTATTGTTGTGTTTTTTGATGAGATTAATTGAATTATTTTAATAAATATTAATAGTAAGGGTAATTATATTAGATTATTCCAAATTATTATTTATTAATTAAATAAAAGAATTAGAGGTCTTGAGGGCATATTGGTAATTATGGAAGTTAAGTTGAGGGTATTATGGGGAATGAGTATTAGGGGTATGTGTTATACTGAGTAGTGAAAAGAATTTGAGGTATCGTAACATTTTTGGAGAAAAGGAGAAAAAAGTATGAAGAATAAGGAGAAGAGGCTAGGGCTAGAGAATCTTCAGTGATTTTGAGGGAAGACGATTAGGAAGCGATAATCTAAGTTATGGGAAGTATCGATTTTCAATGTTTTCGATGTATGATTGATATATGTGGGTATTTGGGTAGAAACCTAGGATTTTGATGAATTTTGCTGAATTAATGGTTGTTGTTTGTTGATAATATTGTATGTGTATTAGTTATATGATTTGATGATGAATTTTGTGGTTAAATGTGCAAATAGGATGAGTTTTGGTGTAGATTTCGTGGCAGGTGCGATGCTGCTATCGCAGGGTTTTCTGCCAGAATCTCAGGGCCCGCTTAGCGCGCTCTGGCGAATTTTTACCCCTTATAGGTCGAGAGCAGCATGATGCCAGGGCGCTTAGCGCGACCGGGAGGTTGAAAAATGTTGTTTTAATTGCAGAAAATTAGGGAATAATACGTAGACATGATGTAATGATGTGATAACGAGAAATCGCATTGTATTATTACTATGTTTTTAGTCTGTTTTTATCATACATTAGTCCTTTTAACTCCCGATTATTTCAAGTTTATATGCCACATTGCAGGTACAATATGTCTAGAGCCAAAATTATGGAAAAAGAACAAAGGAACAAAATTTAGCATGAAAAGAAAAGAGAAGAACTCAATTCTGCTAAAACTGCAGAATTTGTTGTTGTCACGGTCGTCACAAGAGTCTTACGACCGTGACGCGCCTTTTAAGGTCTTACGATCGTCACAAAGGTCTTACGACCGTGACGCGCTAAACAATGGAATTCTGCCCGTTACACACATGTCACGATCGTAGGCTTATTTAATTAATTTGAATATAACTGAAGGCGTGCATTGAAGGAAGTCTTTGTTGACTCCGTATTTATCTCCTCCAACTGAACCAAGTAAAGCATGTTTTCCTGGATTTTCTCAACAACTGAAGAACCGAAGCCCACGTTCTTATTCTTCAACTGTAAATTTCTCCTCTATAGATATCAAAGAGTCAGTTGAAGAAAGGACGGAGTTTTTGATTGCAAAATTTGTGCGAAAGCTCTTCCAATTTCTACACCCATTTTTTTACAGTATTTATTTTTTCTCTACTTCAGTTTATTTTCCCTTACCTTAATAACAATTTCCAACATCAGGAAATTGTTATCGCATTTATTTTCTTTTAGCCTCAGAATTTAGTTACTCTATTTTAATTTGGACGCTCCAAGCTTGCCAGATTGTGGAAGAAGGAGCCGAAGAGTTTATTTGTTCAGGTTTTAATTTGCAATTAATATTAAGTTTTATTTATTTATGTTAAGTTCCTGTTGTCATTATATAATGCATGTTTTAATGTCTATTAATTTCATTTTGTGTTTGTCTGTTGTTTTAATTAATATGAGTAGCTAAATTAACTGAGTCGGTATGTAATAAAGCAACCAAACGGATGAATCGAATCTAAGCTAAAAATATTTACGAACTTATATTCTGGCTGTGGCTTTTTATAATTAAAATCAAGCTTTTTGTTACGAGAGTAAGATAAGTAAAATAGGCTAGGTCGAGACCACGAGAGTGTGAGATTTTAACCGGATAGCTAAAGTTAGGCATTCGATTTAAATACAGCGAGAGCGCTTTAAAACGAGTTAGACTTATTAAGTTTTCAAAAATTATTTTCTAAACACTTATGGGCTAGCGAGAGCAGACATAGGGCTTTAGGAGTATGATCTGAGTTAAGACCACGAGAGTGTGAGTCGAGGATTTTTAAACTGGTAATCTCTATAGAATTATTTAAGTGAAACATCTTTATAAGCTTAGACTAGATTGATCCGCATAGGTTAATATTATTACATACCGACCGCCTTATCATTATTTCTTTAATTAATTAAGTTTAATTTCCCGTTTTTAATCCCTAAAACCATAACCGTGACAAATTTCCGCCATAGCTAAACTAGCAAATCTTCTAGCACTAGAGTGATTACAAAGTCCCTGTGGGTTCGACATCTTTTTATTACTATTGCGATAGGCTGTGCACTTGCAGTTTAGATACCGTTAGACACATTAGGTCTTCGTACATCATGATGCTATGGTGTATTTTACTTGTTGAAATGTGTCATCTTGATGTTTTAGAAGCTAGATGATGAATGTTTGATGAGGAATACTCTATGAAAAAAGTTCATTATGTTTAATGATGTATAGATGATATGTTGAGGTGTATGTTGAAGGTTTACGAAGAATTATTCATGAATGTTGATGCAATTGTTGGTTTAACATGTTGATATGATGTTGTTGTTGTGTCTTGCATTCATGGCATGCCTATGTAGATTTGAGGCTTCTAATCCCATTGTGTGGATTCAGAGTGATATTGTTTATGTTGTGCTCCCTTATGGAGGGTAGATGGCCCAGTGTCCATCACATGTTAAAATTGGTACCACATTCATCTTTAAAGTTTACATTTCATTCTTGGTGGCATAGCATGAAGCATTTGTTGACTTGATGTTTTGATGAGTCGTGTAAGGTGTTGGGTGAGATTATGGTGTGTTGTTGTATGATGAATAATTACTTTGCTTATTTTTACTTGCATTGTTTTTATTGATTTGTGATTACTCACCCTGCCTGTTGAAATGTTGCATCTACGTGGGTGACGCGTATATACCTAAGAAGGATAACTTTGGTGCGTGGAGTCGAGTTGAAGTCCTTCGCATTTATTTATTTCTGTTTAGATGTAAGGAATTATGTTCTGCTATTTGTCATGTAACATCGGGTCGGGAACGATTGTGAACCTTAGTGTTCTTTGTTTTTGTTTTATGAGTTAAAGTTGAGTTGAACTAGAATTATGTTAAGACTACTAATATTTGAAGCATGTTGAACTAATCGAGGTTTTAATGATTATGAATGAAGTTTTGAGTTTTCCGCTGCGTAGTTAATGAGTAAATGAATATGCATGATATAACTCGTATTACGGGACATGACATAATTGTATTTGAGGTTGTTTGATCTACATGTGACATCCTTTGTGGTTTTACTCATATTTAATTGATTAATTTTTCGTATATTTGTTGTGGGGTAAAAGGGTGTTACATTAGTGGTATCAGAGCATGTTAGTCTATCCAGTTGAGATGTTTCGTTGTCAGTCCTGTGTCGGTTGTTGCTTATGAGTGTAGTGTTGATGAATTATTCTTCTGATGTTGTTGGTGATATGCAGAATGGTTGCAAATCATGCTCTTGCAGATGCGGTAGATGCACTTGCTAAAGCTACGGCCCATAACAATGTTCCTGATGAGTTTCGTGCTTTGGACAAGTTTAAGGGGAATCTTCTGAGTGATGGTGTAAACTAATGCTCAGAAGGTGCAGTTTAGCATGCACATGCCATTGGAAGAAGTTGAGGACTGATAGGATAATACCCATCAGCGATTGGAAGATGTTGGAACTGTGGTGACTTGGGATGTGTTCAAAGTAGAATTTATGGGAAAGTATTTTCTGGAGGATGCTCGTGGTAAGAAGGAAGTAGAATTCCTTGAGTTTAAGCAAGGAAGTATGACTGTAGTAGAGTATGTTGCAAAGTTTGAGAAGCTGGTGAAGTTTTGTCCTCACTACAACCGTGCGGATGCTGAACTTTCCAAGTGTCTCAAGTTTGAGAATAGGCTGAGACCAAAAATCAAGCATGGAATTGGATGTCAGCAGATTCGTAGGTATACTAAGTTGGTGGATAAGAGTAGGATTTCTGATGAGGATAACCGAGCTCGATCTGCTCAATATAAGAAATTGGGTGAGAAGAAAGATAAGGGCCAATTTCGAGGAAAACCTTATGTGACTTCAACTGATAAGGGAAAATAGAAGGTTTCAGATGGGAAGAAGCCAAGTAGGGGAGCAGGTTCCATTCCTCTCAAGTGCTACAAATATGGAGAAGCGAGTCGCAAGTATGATGTATGTAACAATCAAGTGGTGAGATGCTATAGATGCGACAAGAAAGGTCATCAGGTTGGTGATTTCCCAAATGAAGGACCAACTTGTTTCAACTGTGGTAAAGAGGGACACATCAATACTCACTGTCAGAAATCGAAGAAGACTGCTACGGATGCCCATACCAATGGCAGAGTGTTTGCTTTGAGTGGATCAAAAGTTCCTAAGAAGGATAACTTGATTCGAGGTACATGCTTTATTAATGATGTTAAGTTGATTGCTATTATTGACACTGGTGCTACTCATTTGTTTGTTTCGCTTGAGTGTGCGACTAGGCTGGAATTGAAACTGTCTGATATGAATGGTGGTATGGTGATAGAAACGCCTGCAAATCGTTTTGTCACTACTACTCGTGTGTGTTTAAGTTGTCCTTTGTCTATATTTGGAAAGAGTTTCTTGATGGATTTAATGTGTTTACCCTTGCACCAAATCAATTCTATTTTTGGGATGAACTTGCTAGAGTTCAATTTTGTGCATATCAATTATTATGCTAATACGTAGAGTTTTCGGAATTCGGTAAACATGATGAGTTGATGTTCTTGTTGGCTAGACAGATGGATGAACTTCTAAGAGATTAAGCTCAGATGTTTGCGATGTTTGCATCGTTGTAAGTTGATCAAGAAGTTAGGGGTGTTGAATTACCAGTTGTTAGTGAATTTCCAGTTGTGTTTTCAGACGACATAAGTGATTTGCCTCCAGAACGTGAAGTAGAGTTTACAGTGGATTTAGTACCAGGTACTAGTCTGGTGTCAATGACTCCTTATCGGATGTCAGCGTCCGAATTTCATGAGTTGAAGAAACAACTAGAGGAGTTACTTGAGAATAAGTTTGTTTGACCAAGTGTTTATCTGTGGGGTGCTTCGGTGTTGTTAGTGAAGAAGAAAGATGGCAGTATGAGATTGTGTGTCAATTATCGACAATTTAATAAGGTGACTATTAAGAATAAGTATCCACTTCTAAGGATCGACGATTTGATGGATTAGCAAGACTGACTTGAGGTCTGATTATCATTTGATTTGAGTTAAGCCTGATGATATTCCAAAGATAACTTTCAGGACGAGATAAGATCAATAATAATATATTGTGATGTTGTTTGGTGTATCCAATGCACCTGGTGTGTTTATGGAGTACATGAATCGTATTTTTCATGAGTATCTTGATGAGTTTGTCATGATTTTCATTTATGATATATTGATATATGTTGCTCCCCTGAAAAGACACCAAGGTCCCAAGTTACAGACGCGAACGGTCGGCGAAAAGAGAAAATGAAAATGGATTGAATAGAGTCGCCAGCTAGGCATTTGTATCCCGAAGGAAAGGTAATGCTGCATAAACCTGGAAAGAGATGGATAAGACGGTTGCGAACCAGAGAAACTGAGAAAGGGGGTTGGTTACAACCTGGGAAGGTGCTACCACCCAGATTGTCCTTCATACTCGAAGGGATCCATGCTTACAAGATTGTGTTTAAAGGGGCAGTGTATGTGATATCTCTGTGCAAAAGCTAAATAATGAATGTACAAGTGTCAGTGCAAAAGGGTGAATTGCTCAGGAACTGAGGCTTTGAAAAGAATGATGGAAGAGGGGGAAGACACAGAGATTTTTGTTCGATAACTGTTAAGTTATGCCTACGTATCCTCTCGTGCAATGAGGAAGTTAGAACACCGTAGTTCGACTCAAAGAGACTTGGTGTTTTGGTGGGAATTGCTTGCTTGTCTATGCTCAAGTGTATGACTCGTTTGGCTCGAGTGCTAACTGTCTTGCATTAGACGGAAGAAGCAAGTTCTCGTTTATGAATGAGTGTGATGAGAAAAGAATCACGGAGGAGACGATTATATTTTGTTTTTTTGTTTTCAGTTTTGTTATTGTTTGGTGTTTTTCATAAGTTAATGAGCTTAAGCCTAAGTCAAGGTTGTAAACTCATTATATCCTTCCTGATTAGGGATAATGAATCTACATAAGTATGAGATAAACATCTCAACTTAATTACTATGATGATGTAGGATTAAGATCATTAACCTACTTGTGATTAATTAGATGTTTTTGGGTTTTTTTTAGTGTTAAGTAATGAGTTTAATCTCTAATAATAGATTAGTGAACTCATTACACCATCCTAATAGAAGGATAATAGATGAGCACACTTAAGCCGAGGAAGATACCTCAACTTAATCCATGGTTAGGGATTAAATTCATTAGATGACAAACCTTTATTAAGTGGATTTTAATTAAGGAATAAAATTAAGAAGTGGATTTTATGGTTTGTAAGACAACTTGAGGAGGACTTGTCCATTAAACACTAGGGTTAGTCCCTCTTAACCATAAGGAATAGATAGAACCCTAATGAAAGGCCCAAGTTACAAGTTAAAGTCTTGATGATTATTAATGTGATTTGATTAAGAGTTTTAAGCAGATTAAAGTTTTAACACTTAGGATTAAAGTTATACACTCCATCCTAAGAGAAGGATGCGGGCATAACCCTAAATCCAATGTCCTAAAACTTTAAGAGTTTAGTCTCTGATTATTGAGATGAGAAGAGAGACTCAAGGAGACTCAAAGGTAAAAAGCTAGGGGGGACTATATACAACCCTAAACATTATCATGCTTGAATATCCTATGGTTTGTTAGGCTTAAGAGAAAGGATCTTCAAGGCCACAAATGGAAGAAGCAGATGAAAAGAGAAGGAGAAAGAAGAACAAATTACTTATTTCCTAAAGAAGATAAGTAACTTGAAAGAAAGAAAGTGAGAGAGATGGAACATAAGTGAACAAGTTCACTTCAAAGACATGTAAAAATGCATATGAATGAGATAAGAAGAGGTGGGAAGTGAAGGCAAATCCACTTCCCAAATAACTTACCCAAAAGTTCCTTAAATGTTAGTATGAATGCATAAGACATAAAGTATAAAGAAATGAATTGAAATGAGGTGCAAAGACCAAATTCAGAAGTGATTATGCAATTCAAACGGCATAATAAATTATGCAATGTCATACAATGTGAATATGCATGTTCATACAAAGATGAGATGCAAAGGAAGCATGCTTAGGAGCTTGAAAACACATGGATTTTTATGAAATGTAATGAATTCAAAACATAGCAAATGAATGAATAAATGATCAAGCAATGCTCTAACATGTCCTAAGATGTCTAAGATGTCATATGAATGCTTGAAATGTCATGGAAAATTCACATGATGATGATATGCAAAGGTGAATGCAAATGAACATGAGAAATTAGGGTTATATGGATATGTGAGATGAAAATGAACAAAACAGAAGCATACAACATGATAAAAATTTGAAACCAAGCTCAAACAAACCCTGATCCCATATTAGGTCACACCCCAAAGAAGAAGCTCAGAAGCTAATCCCATTGAAAGTTATGATTTTCCTAAGTTTGTTAGGGTTTTTGGGTGTTTCAAAAGGAAAAATGCAAATCAATTTGAAAATGCATGAGTAAAATAACCTAGAAACTATATGCATTATGTGAAACAATGCAAAAAGAATCATGTTCAAACTCTTCTTGGTTAGGCAGAAATGATTTTTCAAAGTTAGGGTTAAAAAAAATGATTTTAATGAACCCTAATTCAAAGAAAATTGTGAAATTATGATCAAACCTAAAAAGAAATTTTTATGAAGAGTTTGAAAATGTTTCTAAATGTATTGGAATGATTAAACCTAATGACTAAATCTAAGTCGTTCACGCGTTAAACTAATCAGGAACTAAAGGTCCAAAATCAATCTGGGCAACTAAACCCTAATTAGGGCTAAACATATTCAGGTGACCGGAGCTAAGCTCCGGTCATCTTCTCCGGCAGGCCAAAACCCTATCTCCCTCCCCAGGCCATAAAAACATGCCAAAATCTCCAGAATCAATCCTTTAACATCAAACAACAAGAATCCACAAACAAAAACAATTTATTTTGCCTCTAAAGAGAGAATCGAAGCCAAACAGAAAACTGACAAAATTTTCAGAATTTGAATACATCCTATATACTTGACCATTTTCAGTGATTCAAAGTGCATAATGATCAGAGAAACATGCTTTATCACATTGTAACTTAAAATCAAAGCTCTGAGAAAAAAGTTCTTGAGCTATACCTGAGCTGAAGTTGAGCAAATATGGATCCCTAGAGCCTGCTTCTTGTGCTAGACACCTCCTTTGATCATCCTGATGCTATTGAGAAGCTTTGAAAGTGTTTAAATGGTCTCCTTTTGAAGGTTCAGTTCTGAGAGGTGGAAAATCATGTTTGAGTTTTAGGGACTTTCAGGGAAAAGTGAAGGGTGGTTTGTGCTCCCTATGATGTGTGGAGATGATTGGTGGAAAAAGATTTGAGGTTTGAAGCTTGTACTGAGAGTTTCGAAGAGATGAAATTTTGGCTAATTTTGTGAATGCTGACTTGTGGGATGTTCTCAGCTTGTGTGTGTTGTGAAATGAACTCCCTAGGGTTTGCATAAGAGGTTGTGATTGGTCAGAGAGTGGGTGGTGGCTCAGTTTGATTGGTATGGGAGGAAATGCAAAAATGTCAACTTATGTGTACTTGAGGTATGGGCTTGTGCAGCAAGGATTTCTGAGCATAGATTTCCTCAGAATGGTTCATGGGGAGCCCTTAGATCATTAGAATGCAGCTGGAAGGCTTGTATGGAGAGATGGCAAACTTTATGCAACTTTCCCTCTTTGATGTTTCTTGTGAATCAAGGCATGAAAATGCCAAATTCTTGGGCCAATTCTGATGTTTAGAAGTTGCTTTGACATATTATGATGCATAGAATTTGATTAGAGGTCATTAGAATGCTTGGCAAGTGAAATTGCAAAATTCCCTCTTTGAAAATGAACAAGAAAATTATGTGATTTTTTCCAACTTTGAAAGGCCATATCTTAAGTCCTAGGATGAATCAAGACATGTTCTTGTAATTTTTGAAAAGGGAAAGACCTAATCTATAACTTTCATGCCTAAGAATTTTTCATTTGAAGCATTTTTGGTCATGAAAGAGGAGGTTGAAAATCTTTCCCAAAATGGAAAGTTTGCATTTCAAGTCATTTCCAAAAATGGCAAGTTTGCAATTGGCTCAAAATTCTTCAATCTTGTGAATTTCCAACCACTTATAAGATCAAATAAAGATCATTGAACTTCAATTTGATGAAAATGACCCTTTGGTTCCATTGTTGGGGGCCTCGATTGCCCTGATTTTGACTTAACTTGCTTAAGAAGTTACCCATTGATCAGATGACTTTCACAATGAATTTCTTCATCAAACTTGGTATACATGATCCTTATAACATATTAAGAACGTTATAAACAAGAATGACCAAAAAATTTGGAGTTAAGGCCTCTGAAACCAAAACCCTAATTTTGGTCATCTGTGACGGAAAACCCTAGTTTTGCTTCCATGCCTTTGCCAATTCTTGTGCTCCCTTGACTTTCATGAACTTTGGGAAGCATAATATGATTATATAACACACATGGACCCTTTTGGAAAGCTTCAAGACCTTTGGGATGACTCAGATGGATTCTTGGATTGCTCAGATCACAAACCCTAGATGCAGATGAAATTGAACTATGCAGTGAAGCAATCATGCAATATGAGATGTAATGCTCATGTTAAAACAAAAAATGAAATATCACAAGCCATGGTGTGAGAATAAGTGTGGGAAAATCTGGGGTGTTTACAGCTGCCCCTATTCAAGCATGAGTTAGTTGTGCAGGATGTAAGCGTCTGGCTTAACAGACTAACAAGATAACTTGTGGTTGAATACCAAAGACAGTCCGAAATTTGCACTTGTTGGGGAGAAGAAGAAAAGGGATATAAATTGTAAAAGGTAGTATAGTATGATTATCAAATGAAGGAGATGGAGGATGAACATCGATCAGAGGACGACTGCTGGGGATAAAGTGGTGAGCAAAGCAATGACGGGGATGGCCGACAAGTTGGGGAAATAAAGAGATCATGATGGGGACGACCATCGGGTAAAGAAATAAGATTCTCTAGGGGTTAAAGAAAAGAGAAAAACACTGACATGGACGGCCATCAGGTTAAAGGGTAAATAAACCTTGACATGGACGGCCATTGGGTAAAAGAATAAATGAAATAATGATGAGGGACGGTTATCAAAAGGTGAAGGACGAACACCTAGCAGGGGCAGCTGCTGAAAATATCACGACATATGACGAATGCTAGAAAGAAAAGGTCAATGATGGGTACGGCCATCGGATAAGCATGATGAAGGACGATCATCAAGAGGTGAAGGACGATCACCTAGCAGGGTACGACTGCTCTCGGGGTTTATCACGACATAGGACGAATATCGGATAATAAGATCAACGATGGGGACGACCATCGGATAAATGATGAGGGACGATCATCAAGAGGTGAATGACGATCACCTAGCAGGGTACGGCTGCTCTCTGGGTTTATCACAACATAGGACGAATGTTGGATAACAAGAACAACGATGTGGATGACCATCGGATAAATGATGAGGGACGATCATCAAAAGGTGAACGACGATCACCTAGCAGGGTGCGACTGCTAACAATATCACGACATAGTACGAATGCCGGATAGAAGGTTCCAACAATGGGGATTCCACTGGGGAGAAAGGATGAGGGACGGTCATCCAAAGGTGAAGGACGATCACCTGGCAGGGGACGACTGCCGAAGATATCACGACATAGGATGAATGTCGGATAGAAGAAAGTTGTTTTGCTGACGGCTTACTGGGGAACGGTAAACACGGACGAGTGCTTATGCTTTTCAAAATTAAAAGATATAAGTGTTTGAAGGTGTGTATAGATTAAAGATGCGGACGAGCATCCTTAGGATCATGATACGGACGAGTATCGGTAGAAACAAACGCTGACACATGTTCAAAGATGATGATACGGACGAGTATCAACCGGTTAAGCAAGGAACACGGACGAGTGTCGAATCTGCTGAGGAGTGATATATACAAGATATGTAAGAGTATCAAAAGACTTTTGTATAAGTATGTATAAGTGTTGATCTGTTGGTGAGGTATGTGCAAGACACAGACAAGTGTTTGACTTGTTGGGGAAGCATGACACGGACGAGTGTCAAAAGGAATACGTACAAGTTATGAACAAATATTTGTACTTGAGAGTGCAAAGAGGATGCTTTGGCTTTTATCTGAATGGGATATGAGTTTCGTATATTGCTGATGAAATATTGATGGTATTTTGCAGGTGAGTGGCTCAAACCTGGCTTGTGATCTTGCAAATGTTTGATTTTTGCCGTAATGCTCTGTATTAGACAGAATGCTACACTTATTTTTGTGAATATGATGCGAATGCTATTATTATGCAAATGAGAAACTCGATACGAGACTCGGATCCTGCGGGGATAAAGATCTTTGGCTGATCTGTTGGGAGAATAACCCGGATGGGGGAAGAGATCACTGATGGATCTGTCCGGCGGGGGAACTCTGCTTGGGGAAATAAATCATTGGTAGATCTATCTGGAGGGAGAACTCCTTAGTGGGGATAAAGAAGTTCTTATAACTCAGCTGGGGATGTGCTTCAGGTACTGCTCTACTGGGGAGCCAACTCTGTGGGGAATCAGTTCCACCAACTCTGCTGAGGATGAGAGAGATCTGGCATCTCTGGTGGGGAATATAAGGTTCTTTGATCACTTCGCTGTGAAATAGGCTGTCAGGCACTGCCCGGGAGATCTTGCTTGGGGAGAGTGTCAGACCCTAATTTTTGACCCTAAGATTTTTCGCATCTCATCTGCATTTCGCCTACAAACAAGATCACGCACTGTTCGTTTATCCTTTTTCAGGTGCAGGTCTATGCCTTGCAGAGGATTACCATGTTTAATTTCTGTTATCTGTTTATATTTTACTAAATTCTAACCAAAATACCAAAAATATGTTGCAGTTTGTTTCTTCTTCTCTCTGTGTTGCAGGATTTCAAAGACAGGGCAGTGATTTTCAAGTCTAATGCGTCCGTTCAGTCACAATTCGATTCAGATGGACGTTTGACCTAATCTTGGTCAAACTATCAAAATATTGTTTCAATTGCACGTTGTGTGTGCCAGTGAATTTTCCTCAGACTGTGCGTATTCAAAGTTCAAGACTGTGTTATGTGCGAAGTCATCAGTTTTGTGCGAAGTTTGGTTCGAATCTTTAGTGTTCATCAGTTCATCAAGGGTTCACATGTGGATTTATTTTCCTTAGTGTGAATTCAAATAATCAAGACAGACTTCAGGGATTGTGGTTGGAGTGGCATGTTTGTTCAGTGGTTCGGTGATGGTTGTGTTCATGTTAATTAGTGGCTTGGGAAAGATCAAGATTTGGCTCGGGGTCATTTCATAAAAATCAGTCCATATCCATTTCTTAAATAATTTTCTCCCTAAACCAATTCCATTCTTTATATATCCATTTTTTTATTATATTCATCCATTCCAAAAGTCGATTATATCCGATTAAACCACTTAATTTCTCAATACCTATAATCCATTTATTTTTTCCCTTTTTATTCAAAACCCATCCAATCTCTAAATATCACAATCCAAATTCCATTTACTTTTTTTTTCTCTATCCATCTTAAGTTCACCTAAAAGCCATCATATTTTTTTATACCAATACCTTGAAAAAAGTGATTCACATAATTTTCTTAATGATCATTAGTATTTTTAATAAAGTTTGCAAAAAGAAATAAAGAAAAAATGATAAGCCCATTTATATTTTTTTTATTTTTATCACCCCATTTTATAACTTGAAAAATAGAAAAGAGGCCCATTGGCCCATTTCCTTCAAAGCCAGTATCCCTAGCCAAAACTTTTCACAGCAAGCAGTTTTTTTTTACATCACCATCAGTTAATCTCAGCCAACATGCCAACTTACCCAAGCCGCAACATCACAATAACCATCAGCTTGCAAGTTCCCAGCCCCACGTATTCATCCCACTTAAAGCCTCACGTGAACTTCAGCTTTTTAGCTAGCTAGCCGCATACTACCCACGCCGCTTACAAGACCTTTCCGCATAGCCATCTACTTCACAAACTCACACAGCAGCGTCACACAGCTTAGCCTTTCCCGCATACAACAGCAACAAGCTGTATCGCCCAGCAAGTACAACAAGAGCATCATTATTCACAAGTCATTCACAGCTGCGGCTTCAACATATCAAACACAAGACGACACACTTTCATCCAACCTTCAAAACGCACATGAGAATAACATTAAACGCCCATCAACACCACGCAACACTCTTGCACCTCACTTATCAAAACGCAACCAAAAAATCAATTAAAACGCAAGAAAAATTTCGCAGCAACTCACACAATTTTTTTCGTGAGCTTGAAACACATAAATTCACAACAAAACGGAAAGCCCCATTCAATCCAACCCCTCTATAAATTCAGCACCCTTCTTCATTTGAAATTAAGCTTCAATAGCCCTACCAAAATTTTGCCGAAATCCATCTCATCTTCAAATATTCCCATCCCAATTTCAAACCCTATTTTCAATTCAACTTTTAATTATCTCAAATAATCATTAATCTTCTTCAAACAACAACAACACAAACTGTATTCGGAAGAAGAAGAGGAGAAGCATAGTTGATTTTGCGAGACGGTTGGTGTGGAAGTCGTCGGATTCTTTTCTTCCAAAGGTGAATGGTGTACCGTGTTGTAGTTCTACCAAAGAAGAAGAAGAAGAATGGAAAAATTATTGGCGGATGATTTGAATCGGATGGGAGATGAGTATTTGAGGCCGTTCAATTTCGAAAAAACAAAGAAGGTGAGGAGGTGACCTATGGCCCTGTTTCGCCGCACAGAGAAGAAGAAGACGTTGGTCTTCAATTTTCTTTTGTTTTTTTTTTCTTTTTTTATTAAAATTGTTTATTATGTTTGAAGGATTTGCGTGTTGGGCCTTAGGTGATTGGATTCGGTTGCTTTCCACCCATAACCCGCAGCTTCTCCCTCCCCCTTTGTTTAATACTTTCTTTTGTTATTTTGTTTAATTGTTGTTAAAAGATTTTAATTGATAAGTATTTTAATAATATTCCTAGAATATTATTAAAATAACTTTTTAAGAAAAAGATTTAAAGAAGAAATTTATAAAGATTTTTTTTTATTTGTTCTTTTATTTGGATGGATTTTATTATTTAGATCCATTTTTTCTTCATTTTTTTTTTGGTCGATGAAATTCTCCGATTCGTAGATTGTTGGTTTTCGATGAGGTTTAACCTTCATTATTTCAAATCTATGGATGAATGATCATTTGGATCATTCTCCATACTTTGAGATCGTGATAGGTTGCCTTCGATAAATTCAACGAAAATCTCGATTAAGATTAGACCGTTCTTTTTCTTTTAGTGCGACATGTTTTCGGAGAATGATTCATTATATCATTTCTCTAACATGTATTAGCACAAATATTTTCCACTTTAATTAGTGGTGGCCGGCCTCATTTGTAGGGTAATTACTCCGTAAATTACTCGGCGATTGCTTAACATAGACCTAAATTTGTCCCGAATTCGGATTAAGATCCATTTGGATCCGGTTGCCTCGATTTTGGTTCTTTTTTTGTGGTTGTGCTTGATTAAGTTCATCACACCACTTATATGTAAATATTATTATACTATTAATATACTAAAATTTTAATTCAATCTCTCGCACCTTATCCTCTTTATTTCAATTTCTCGCTCCTTATCTCTCTTATTATGCTTATTATACTATATCATTCATCATATTGCTTATTGTTTATATTGTTATGCTTGTGATTTTTCCTTTGTCCAGTTGGACATGAAAACACTAATAATGGATTAAACATTTAAAAAGACTTGTGACTTTAATCTTGGACTATGGTTACTATCCTTAGCATTGGACTTGGAGTTGGACTTAGATTTTAGGATCTCTCCCTTTGCTCAAGTTGTTATGGATTGAAGATTTTGGTCCCGATTAAGTTCATTTGTTCATGAAGATGGAAATCCAATTATGCTTGAAGAATGCTTGCCATATGGTTTGATCGTTCTTCCTTTAGCTTTTATTTTAAAGTTTTAGGATAGTCCCTTCATCTCTTCCCATCTTCTTCAATTTTCAAATCTTCCTTGCTATTTCTAAAATCTTCTTTGTTTTTCAAACTCCAAACACTTTCGCAATCAAACCTTGACTTAGGTCAAGCGATTTTACCTTTTCATTTCATTTCTTAATAAATGCTAAACCACATAAGCATATCGAAACATCCTTCTCAAAAACTTTAAAAAAATGTTCAAACCTCATTCAATTGTTTTTGTGCCCTCGTGCACGTTTCCTTTTAACCATTTTTTATGTTTAGATATGATTCATTCTTTCTAGCGGAATTATTCGCTAAAGAATGACGACTTATCTTTACATTTTAAAATCAATCAAACTTATTTGCCTTTTCACAATTTGTACCACGAACTACGGGGTTTTGATCTCGCATTGCACTTTGTGGGTACGTAGGCATGAGACGTTCGTCTCTTCAAACACCAAAATCTTAAAAAACATTCTTCTTCTCATCTCTTCAATCTTTTTTTAAGCAAACCATTTCAAACCAAAAATGCAGTAAATATTTCAAAGGGCTCCCGTGGAGTACCACGGACAAGTCAGGTGCGAAAAACCTTCCCGATTTGTAACATATCCCCTTACCCGTTCTATGTTTGTTTCTTTTAGCTTTTGCTTTTAGATTCCTTAAGTTTTTATTCGTTCTTTTACCTTTTTCCTGTTGGAAATAAATAAAAGCGCGGTGGCGACTCTGTGTACATTGAGTTAAGTTAATCAATAGCTTACACTCATGATTTTACCGCTACAGAAAAGTGGCGACTCTGCTGGGGAGTCAATCTCTAAGTGGATTCGGCCTACTTTGATTTGTTTACTGCTTTAGTTTGGATTTGTTTTTTACTTGGTTGTTTTGTTTCGGTTTTGGTGAACCTCTGTGAGATAGATCCTAACCCGGATCTGAGTGGAACTTATGATAGGACGGCGATATTCGAAGCGATACGCGATGGAGTAGTCCAAAGCAATATCAATTTAATAATCTCCACTCGGTTAGGCTCTCTTGGATTATCAATGTCATGACGAGTAATCGTACGTGACATTATTTTCCAACCTTGAGCTGATCATACTGAGGACCGTAGAACCCTTAACCAATCCAAGCCAATTTAGGAACGTAGTCCGGAAACTGTCTGGGTGTAAACCTAAGGTGGTTGTCACGCGATACTACACTCGGACGAGGTCTGTTTTAAGAATGTTATCGGTTGGGGAGTAATCCAACGTACCGATGATATTCTAAAAAGGGCTGTCAACTCCGGGAACCTCTGTTATCACCCTTTTGGTTTTTTGCAGGTACAATGAAGACAAACCTTAGTACTTACCTGTGTGGGTTGTTGGTTCTTATCCTTTGACTCCATGCTCGTGATCCGAACCTTTGAACCTGTGTGCTTTGCGTGATCTTGTTTGTGGTTGTTGCATCTACATACTCATCATGATCATCATCACAACCATTTTTCAAGGAAAATAATTCCGATTATTGCAAATATTGGAAAGTAAATATTCTTTTTTGTCAAGATTTTTCATGACCGTATTCTCGATGTTGACCATGTTTGCAATAATCGAGTTATTTTTTCTGAAAATGGAAGTGAACATTGCATATCATTGCATCCTCGCATATTCTTGCGTTCATCCGAGTTGTGTGGGAACTCATCCCGGTTGTTTCTTTCCTCAATTGTCTGTTGATCCGTCAAGCTGACTCCTCATCACAGATACGGTACTAGAGCTGCTAACAGATTGAGAGCTATTAGATTGAGAATGGAACACCAAGAACAACATAACATGGAGGTTCGAATGGAGATTGATGAGTTGAAGGCCGGTATGATTAGGCTCACTGAAATGATGCAAGTTCTGATTGCTCGAGGTGAACCACCTCAAAGGACTGTTATCACTGAAGTTTTTACTGCTGTTGTTGATCCTCCTGTTGTTCAGCAACCGATTTCTACTTGGCCAGAATATGGGTTACCTCCGGATTATGTGCCAGTTTCTGCAACTGCTCAAGTGGGTGGCCCATCTGTTGTGCCAGTTTTTTCAGCTCCGACTTTTGTTGAACCTCAACCTGTTGTGCACACTACTGCTCAGACTACTTATAAGAATTCTCCTTTCTTGTACCAGGTTGCTAGTCCACAAGCTGAAAGTCAGGGTGAACCTGGATATATGGATGAAGTTAGAGAGCAATGTTTGACTCTTGATAATAGGGTAAGAGGTCTAGAAGGAAAAGATGTCTTTGGTTCTACTGCGACAGACATGTGTTTGGTTTCCGACTTGGTTCTTCCTGATAAATTCAAAGTTCCTGTATTTGAGAAGTACAATGGTCATACTTTTCCAAAGATTCATCTGTTGATGTATTGTCGCAAAATGGCTGCACATGCCAAAGATGACAAATTGCTTATTCATTGTTTTCAAGATAGTTTGAGTGGTGCTTCTATGAAGTGGTATGTTGGACTTGAGAAGAGTCACATTCGAAGCTGGAAAGATTTATCTGATGCTTTTGTAAGGCAGTATAAGTACAATCTGGACATGGCGCCTAACCGTCGTCAACTTCAAAATATGTCACAGAAAGAGAAAGAATCGTTCAAAGAGTACGCTCAGTGTTGGAGAGAGCTAGTTTCTCAAGTGGAGCCACCTTTGCCCGAGAAGGAATTAACTGGTTTGTTCATGGACACTCTTCAACCGTTCTTTTGGAGAAAATGGTAGGAAGTGTTTCATCTGGTTTTTCTGATCTAGTCACTATTGGAGAAAGACTAGAGGAAGGTATCAAGAAGGGTAAGATTACCAATTCTGAAGCTCCCAATGCTGCAAGAAAGTCTTTTGCGAATCCTCACAAGAGAAGAGAGGGTGATGCTTATGCTGTTTCAACTGAGAGGAGGCCTTATCGCCCGCAACAACGATATGTTCAACCATATGTAGCTGCAGTTGCTCCTGTTGTCAAAGCTCAACCTGCTCAAACTCAAATTCAAGGTCAAGCTCAACCAGCTCAAGCTCAAGTTCAAATTCGAGCTCAAGCTCAGGCTCCTCATCCTGCTGCTGGACAAAATCAGTATCGCAATAGGCCAAACTTTGATCCTATCCCGATGCCTTACACTGAGTTGTTCCCTTCTTTGATTAAAAGTGGTTTAATTACTACTAGGCCTCCGCCTCCTGTTCCAAATCCTCTTCCAGTTGGTTATAGATCGGATCTTCGTTGTGAATTTCATCAAGGTGGAACTGGTCATGACCTGGAACATTGCTTTGCACTGAAGGCTAAAGTGCAAGAACTTATCAGGAACAACATCCTTTACTTTAATGACATTAATCCCAATGTTATCAACAATCCTTTGCCGAAGCTTGGGAAGTGAATCTTCTAGAAGACTTCAATAGTTAATCTTTCTTCAAGGCCAGAATCTCAGACGGGACAGCTCATCCTTGTTGTTGATGGATCACTAAGCCATTGTTTCTTTATGTTTGCCATTTTCTTCAATTGTATTGAATTGTTGGCTTTTAAACTCTGTTTGTACTTTCATGTTGGTTTTAATGAAATGAGCATTGCTTTGTTTTGATTCAATTTCATTTGCTATTTGCATCTTTATGCTTTACATTTCAAGTTCATTTATCTTTTCTCAAAAGTTTTTTACAATGATTGGAGGGAGGATGATGAAAACGAGATACCCATAACTGTTGTTGGTATGCTTTCAATTGAGACTTGGTTGATGATATACATGCATTATTTCAAATCCCAAACACCGGAGAAATAAGGAAGTTAATCCTTTGTCAACCCCTTTGAACCTTGAAATTGGAGTTTCTTTCTATTCGAAAAAACCCGCAATTTTAACCTGGGAATGGGTAGTTCTCAATTAATTCGAATGTGCATTCAAGTACAAGAAAATCATTCAAGACACCTTTCAATACAGGTGGCAATCTCAAGCTTTCCTTCACACATATCAAAGAGGTGTTGAAGATGTTTCTCATTTCAAAAGCCAATGATGGTTCATCGTAATCATTAAGCCATGCAGTCATTATCTTTCAAAAAAAAATGATATTGAAAAAAATTATTGAAAAATCAAAGCCCGCTAAGTCAAAACCTATGAAGGAGACTTAGGCAACAAACTAGGGCATCCCGCTGACCGTAAGTTCAAATGATACAGTTCAGGAAAAAGTTAGGGATAATAGAAGAAAGATTTGTCAAGAGGTCATCGAAATCCTCAACAAAAATAAGTTAAGTTGACCAAGGTCCTCACTAGAAATAATCAAAGAGGAAAGATGTAACCGTTATCTCAAAGTCCTTTGGCTTATGAACCATTTTCATCTGTGCAATCCCAAATGCTTGGAACTTGAATGCATAGGCTGAATTAATCGAATGTAAGACTGGAGTTCATCACGAAGTTGGGTTGGGTACAAATAAACTTTGAGCCTATACCCTTTGTTTCATAAACTGTGAACCAGACCACGTTACAACCTTCAAAAGTCCTAATTGAATTTAGGTTTCTTTTGAAAAGCATACTACAACAAGGTTGCGTAAACTGACTCCCAAGTTCTTTACCAATCATTTGTTTCTTACTGTTGCTTTATCTTTCATGTTGTCTCAACCGCCGTGTTTTGACAATGTTTTCGTTTACTTTACATCAATAAATTTCATTCCAAAAATGATTCTTGATTTCAAACTTTTCATTGAACTTTGCATTAAAATTACCAGGTTTGTACAAACACTTTTTATTTGCAAATAAACTTTCCTCATCAAGGAATTTTCAAACAGTTAAGAAACTTGTTCGGTGATATTATCAGGGGCAAGTTCTTCTCAGGACCTATGGTTCAAGTTTTTTGCTCAATGCAAGTTATTCTCAGATATGGTTAATCGGAAGATTCTCTGCAAGATTCATTTTGGGTTTATTTTCTCAACATTCATGTCAAAGAACTGAAGCCATGATCAGTTTATTCTTCTCAGCAGTTACTTCAAAGATCTGATTATTTTCTCCAGCAGTAGTCAATAACTGAATCCATTATCAGTTTACCTTCATCAGTCATTGAACTTGGGGCAACTTTCTTCAAGAATCCTCAAGCAGCTTTGCATGACTTTTCTCGAAAGATTTTCAACTTGATACAGTTTACTGGTGTGGCAGAGATTTATTCAGCAGTAGCATCTCTAATATTCGAGCAGAATGGTAGTGATCTCCGTGTTGAGGAATCAGTCTCCCATCTTTTCACTCCTCTAAGAGTATAAACTGGTTGTCAGCATTTTCTCTCATATTGTCTCCTTGGGTGTGTTATTCCCCAGTTTTGTTTATGTTTGCATATTTGGGGTGTTTTAGTCCTCATTATGCATTTTCTCGGGTGTGTTATTCCCCAGTTTTGTCTACCTTTGCATATTTGAGTGTTTTAGTCCTCATTATGCGTATTCTTGGGTGGTTTAGTCCCCATTTTCATAAATGTCTGCATACTGAGTGTTTTAGTCCTCATATGCAATTCTCGAGGTCTTATTGTTTCTAACTTCTTACTTTTTGGTTAAAGTCCAACTTACTTGGCATTTGTCTGTCTCTCCAGAATTTTTTCTTCACCTACTTGTGGTGTCTTCTCAGATATTACAACCTTTTATCCGATTGCCATTCTCGGATGTCCATAGCGAAATCACCATTGATTTGATGTGCTGGCCTGGACCTTTTTCCATCTCATTCAGTTCTGTTCCTGAATGTTGTGTTTCATATTTTATTCAATTACTATTCTTGGATGCTATGAACACTTTCCTTCCGATTGCCATTCTCGGATGTCTGTAGTGAAGTCATCATTGATTTGATGTACTGTCCCGGACTTTTTTCCCATTTTCATTCAGTGCTATTCCTGAATGTTGTGCTTCACATTTTATCTGATTGCCATTCTCAGATGTTGTGATTACTTCCCTTCCGATTGCCATTCTCGGATTTTCATGTTGGAGTCATCTTTGAGTTGATGTGCTTTCCCGACCTTTTCCCATTTCATTCAGTTCTGTTCCTGAATGTTGTGATTCATAGTTTTATCTGATTTCTATTCTCAGATGTTGTGATTACCTTTTATCCGATCGCCATTCTCGGATATCCCTATTAAAGTCAGTAATGTCATCCTCGGATGCTTCTGGTGTACTTTTTCGGGATTTTTCTTACTTCATTCAGTGCCATTCCTGGATGTTGTGATCCTTTTTGTCCGATTTCCATTCTTGGACATTTTCGTCTCAGCTGAGCCATGTGTTTATCCTCTAGCATGTTGTTTTTCCCTGTCGGAGTTTCATGCTCCTTATCCCCAGCGCTTATTCTTTTTTTATGTGTCGTCTTGTCACTCACGGACTTCTCTGTATTTCATTTGGTTCCAGATACATTTCATATCATCTCATAAATTTTCTCATAATATTTCATATGCTTTCACATATTTTCTCTGCATTCCATATACATCTCATATCATTTCATATTTTTCTCATCACATTTCATGTGCTTTCATAACATTTTTTCATTTGCTTCATATCATTTCCATATCATCTTGTTCGTTTCATTTCATTTCATTCCATTTTTTGGCATCTTAGGATCAAAAATTGGGTTTTTTGATATTTAAGTATCTTCCATCTTGTCGAAACGAAGATTTCAATCTTCATTATCTCTGGATTGAAGAAAATTAAATAGGGGCATCTGTCAGACCCTAATTTTTGACCCTAAGATTTTTCGCATCTCATCTGCATTTCGCCTACAAATAAGATCACGCACTGTTCGTTTATCCTTTTTCAGGTGCAAGTTTATGCCTTGCAGAGGATTACCATGTTTAATTTCTGTTATCTGTTTATATTTTACTAACTTCTAACCAAAATACCAAAAATATGTTGCAGTTTGTTTCTTCTTCTCTCTGTGTTGCAGGATTTCAAAGACAGGGCAGTGATTTTCAAGTCAAATGCGTTCGTTCAGTCACAATTCGATTCAGATGGACGTTTGACCTAATCTTGGTCAAACTATCAAAAGATTGTTTCAATTGCAAGTTGTGTGTGTCAGTGAATTTTCCTCAGACTGTGCGAATTCAAAGTTCAAGACTGTGTTATGTGCGAAGTCATCCGTTTTGTGCGAAGTTTGGTTCGAATATTTAGTGTTCATCAGTTCATCAAGGGTTCACATGTGGATTTATTTTCCTTAGTGTGAATTCGAATAATCAAGACAGACTTCAGGGATTGTGGTTGGAGTGGCATGTTTGTTCAGTGGTTCGGTGATGGTTGTGTTCATGTTAATTAGTGGCTTGGGAAAGATCAAGATTTGGCTCGGGGTCATTTCATAAAAATCAGTCCATATCCATTTCTTAAATAATTTTCTCCCTAAACCAATTCTATTCTTTATATATCCATTTTTTTTATTATATTCATCCATTCCAAAAGTCGATTATATCCAATTAAACCACTTAATTTCTCAATACCGTATAATCCATTTATTTTTTCCCTTTTTATTCAAAACCCATCCAATCTCTAAATATCACAATCCAAATTCCATTTACTTTTTTTTTCTCTATCCATCTTATGTTCACCTAAAAGCCCATAATATTTTTTTATACCAATACCTTGAAAAAAGTCATTCACATAATTTTCTTAATGATCATTAGTATTTTTAATAAAGTTTGCAAAAAGAAAAAAAGAAAAAATGATAAGCCCATTTATATTTTTTTTATTTTTATCACCCCTTTTTATAACTTGAAAAATAGAAAAGAGGCCCATTGGCCCATTTCCTTCAAAGCCAGTATCCCTAGCCAAAACTTTTCACAGCAAGCAGTTTTTTTTACATCACCATCAGTTAATCTCAGTCAACATGCCAACTTACCCAAGCCGCAACATCACAATAACCATCAGCTTGCAAGTTCCCAGCCCCACGTATTCATCCCACTTGAATCCTCACGTGAACTTCAGATTTTTAGCTAGCTAGCCGCATACTACCCACGCTGCTTACAAGCCCTTTCCGCATAGCCATCTACTTCACAAACTCACACAGCAGCGTCACACAGCTTAGCCTTTCCCGCATACAACAGCAACAAGCCGTATCGCCCAGCAAGTACAACAAGAGCATCATTCTTCACAAGTCATTCACAGCCACGGCTTCAACATATCAAACGCAAGACGGCACACTTTCATCCAACCTTCATAACGCACATGAGAATAACATTAAACGCCCAGCAACACCACGCAGCACTCTTGCACCTCACTTATCAAAACGCAACCAAAAAATCAATTAAAACGCAAGAAAAATTTTGCAGCAACTCACACACTTTTTTTCGGAGCTTGAAACACATAAATTCGTAACAAAACGGCAAGCCCCATTCAATCCAACCCCTCTATAAATTCAGCACCCTTCTTCATTTGAAATTAAGCTTCAATAGCCCTACCAAAATTCTGCCGAAATCCATCTCATCTTCAAATCTTCCCATCCCAATTTCAAACCCTATTTTCAATTCAACTTTTAATTATCTCAAATAATCAGTAATCTTCTTCAAACAACAACAACACAAACTGTATTCGGAAGAAGAAGAGGATAAGCATAGTTGATTTTGCGAGACGGTTGGTGTGGAAGTCGTCAGATTCTTTTCTTCCAAAGGTGAATGGTGTACCGTGTTGTAGTTCTACCAAAGAAGAAGAAGAAGAATGGAACAATGATTGGCGGATGATTTGAATCGGAGGGGAGATGAGTATTTGAGGCCGTTCAATTTCGAAAAAACAAAGAAGGTGAGGAGGTGACCTATGGCCCTGTTTCGCTGCACAGAGAAGAAGAAGACGTTGTTCTTCAATTTTCTTTTGGTTTTTTTTCTTTTTTTTATTAAAATTGTTTATTATGTTTGAAGGATTTGTGTGTTGGGCCTTAGGTGATTGGATTCGGTTGCTATCCACCCATAACCCGCAGCTTCTCCCTCCCCCTTTGTTTAATTCTTTCTTTTGTTTTTTTGTTTAATTGTTGTTAAAAGATTTTAATTGATAAGTATTTTAATAATATTCCTAGAATATTATTAAAATAACTTTTTAAGAAAAAGATTTAAAGAAGAAATTTATAAAGATTTTTTTTATTTGTTCTTTTATTTGGATGGATTTTATTATTTAGATCCATTTTTTCTTCATTTTTTTTGTTTTGGTCGATGAAAATCTCCGATTCGTAGATTGTTGGTTTTCGATGAGGTTTAACCTTCATTATTTCAAATTTATGGATGAATGATCATTTGGATCATTCTCCATACTTTGAGATCGTGATAGGTTGCCTTCGATAAATTCAACGAAAATCTCGATTAAGATTAGACCGTTCTTTTTCTTTTAGTGCGACATGTTTTCGGAGAATGATTCATTATATCATTTCTCTAACATGTATTAGCACAAATATTTTCCACTTTAATTAGTGGTGGCCGGCCTCATTTGTAGGGTAATTACTCCGTAAATTACTCGGCGATTGCTTAACATAGACCTAAATTTGTCCCGAATTCGGATTAAGATCCATTTGGATCCGGTTGCCTCGATTTTGGTTCTTTTTTTGTGGTTGTGCTTGATTAAGTTCATCATACCACTTATATGTAAATATTATTATACTATTAATATACTAACATTTTAATTCAATCTCTCGCACCTTATCCTTTTTATTTCAATTTCTCGCTCCTTATCTCTCTTATTATGCTTATTATACTATATCATTCATCATATTGCTTATTGTTTATATTGTTATGCTTGTGATTTTTCCTTTGTCCATTTGGACACGAAAACACTAATAATGGATTAAACATTTAAAAAGACTTGTGACTTTAATCTCGGACTATGGTTACTATCCTTAGCATTGGACTTGGAGTTGGACTTAGATTTTTGGATCTCTCCCTTTGCTCAAGTTGTTATGGATTGAAGATTTTGGTCCCGATTAAGTTCATTTGTTCATGAAGATGGAAATCCCATTATGCTTGAAGAATGCTTGCCATATGGTTTGATCGTTCTTCCTTTAGCTTTTATTTTCAAGTTTTAGGATAGTCCCTTCATCTCTTCCCATCTTCTTCAATTTTCAAATCTTCCTTCCTATTTCTAAAATCTTCTTTGTTTTTCAAACTCCAAACACTTTCGCAATCAAACCTTGACTTAGGTCAAGTGATTTTACCTTTTCATTTCATTTCTTAATAAATGCTAAACCACATAAGCATATCGAAACATCCTTCTCAAAAACTTTAAAAAATGTTCAAACCTCATTCAATTGTTTTTGTGCCCTCGTGCACGTTTCCTTTTAACCATTTTTTATGTTTAGATATGATTCATTCTTTCTAGCGGAATTATTCGCTAAAGAATGACGACTTATCTTTACATTTTAAAATCAATCCAACTCATTTGCCTTTTCACAATTTGTACCACGAACTACGGGGTTTTGATCTCGCATTGCACTTTGTGGGTACGTAGGCATGAGACATTCGTCTTTTCATACACCAAAATCTTAAAAAACATTCTTCTTCTCATCTCTTCAATCTTTTTTTAAGCAAACCATTTCAAACCAAAAATGCAGTAAATATTTCAAAGGGCTCCCGTGGAGTACCACAGACAAGTCGGGTGCGTAAAACCTTCCCGATTTGTAACCTATCCCCTTACCCGTTCTCTCTTTGTTTCTTTTAGCTTTTGCTTTTAGATTCCTTAGGTTTTTATTCGTTCTTTTACCTTTTTCCTGTTGGAAATAAATAAAAGCGCGGTGGCGACTATGTGTACATTGAGTTAAGTTAATCAATAGCTTACACTCATGATTTTACCGCTACAGAGAGATAACTTCTGGAAGTAGTATGCTGGGGATTCACTGCTTGACATGCCCCATGTTGCGAAAGATTGTCTGTCTTGAGTACCTGCAACCTCTTAAGACAAAGGAAAACGCACAAGTGTCCTGAGGTATCCTTAAACGGATTCCGTCATAGGAGTTAGATTTACCTTAAAGTAATATATTACCTGCAAGCATTTATTTAAATGGCTCATATGTTTCATACAAGTGTTATATCATGAACATTAGACATTTCGCAAACGAAACAAAAATGTACAAACAAAGTGTGACTGAATATTCTGATTTTATTAATTTGTGCGCCAAGAATTGGAAAGTATAGTCAAAGAAGTGAATCCCTTGGAATGAGGAGATTGCTGTAAAATTGAGAAAATAAAAGTGTTGGCAATGTTGAAGATGACGCTCCAGTAAGCTTCCTTCGCTATGACCTGTATGACCTTGGCGTTCTTCTTATCTTGCTTTTGAAGAAAGTTGATTCTGACCGATGCTTTGTCCTTTTGAAGCTTGCCATGTTGTTAGTGATACAGACGAATTCAGAATGCAGTTGTTCGCTTTTCCCTGATTTTGCGTGGATCGCCCTTTCGGGTTTTCAATCCATCGGGATACTCATTTTTGCATGAGCTGTCCGATGCGGCTTTTCAACTCAGAAGGTGTACATTTTTTATTCTTTCCCTTATTTTTGCCCAAGTCTTTTATTCTATTTTTGACTCGCCGGGATGCCCTACTTTTTCCTGGACTCACATTCTGTGTTTATGTCCAGCGGGTCATTTTATGCGAAGTATTTTTTAACTGCATCTGAATTCACAGGAGACGGGAAGTCTTCACCATCCATGGTTGCGAGCATCAGTGCCCCACCCGAGAAGACTTTAGTTTTCACGTAGGGACCTTCATAGTTTGGTGTCCACTTGCCTCTGTGGTCTGTATGAGGAGGAAGGATTCTCTTCAGAACAAGCTCTCCCACTTGGTATTCCCGATATCTGACTTTTTGATCGAAGGCTTTCTTCATTTGCTTCTGGTATAACTGCCCATGATAGATGGCAGCTAGCCTTTTATCTTCTATCAGGTTCAGTTGATTGTACTGAGACCGGACCCATTCTGCTTCATCCAGCTTCACATCCATCATTACCCGTAAGGAGGGCAACTCAACTTCAACAGGTAGGACCGCTTCCATACCGTACACAAGCTAATAAGGTGTTGCCCTAGTGGACGTTCTGATTGAGGTTCAATACCCATGCAAAGAAAAGGGTAGCATCTCGTGCCAATCTTTATAAGTAACCACCATCTTCTGCACAATCTTCTTGATGTTTTTGCTGGCTGCCTCGATAGCGCCATTCATCTTTGGCCTGTAAGGAGAAGAGTTGTGATGTTGGATTTTGAAGTCTTGGCACAGTTCTGCCATCATTTTTTTGTTCAAATTGGAACCATTATCAGTAATGATTTGCTCAGGAACTCCATATCGACAGATGATATCCCTTTTCAGAAATCTGGCTACCACTTGTCTGGTGACGTTGGCATACAAAGCTGCTTCAACCCATTTGGTGAAGTAATCAATGGCTACCAAGATGAACCGGTGACCATTTGAAGCTGTCGGTTCGATATTTCCAATCATCTCAATGCCCCACATGACAAAGGGCCAAGGTGAAGACATCACATTCAAAGGATTTGGAGGCACATGCACTTTATCTGCGTAGATCTGGCACTTGGGTAATTTTCTGGCATAGGCACAACAGTCTGCATCCATTGTGATCCAGTAATAACCTAATCTTAATAATTTCTTTTCCATTGCATGCCCTCTGGCATGGTTACCGAAAGAACCTTCATACACCTCGTGCATCAGCAGGTCTGCTTCTTTCTTGTCAACACACCTGAGCAGAACCATGTCAAAGTTTCGCTTGTATAATGAACCATCAACATTGAGGAAGATACTACCGACCATCCTTCTTAATGTCTTCTTATCATTAGATGATGCTCCAGGTGGGTATGTTTGATCCTCCAAGAAGCATTTGATGTCGTAGAACCAAGGCTTGTCATCACTAGCAGTTTCCACAGAGAAAACATATGTCGGTTGGTCCTGTCTGGATACCAAAATCCGAGGCACATAATTGGCAGCTTGAACTTTGATCATGGAGGAAATGGTAACTAAAGCGTCTGCAAACTGATTCTCATCTCGAGGGATGTATTTGAGTTTGACCGTTGTGAAGAAGGTCAATAATCTCCTCGTATAATCACGGTATGGAATCAGATACTCCTGATGAGTGTACCATTTTCCATTGGTCTGATTGATTAACAAAGCTGAATCTCCGAATACATTCAACGTTTTGATCATGAGGTCAATGGCTTCCTCAAGTCCCATGATACATGCTTCGTATTCAGCTTCGTTGTTAGTGCAGGCAAAGGTGAGTTTTACCGAGAAAGGCATATGAACTCCTTTAGGTGTAATGAGAACTGCATCAACTCCACGACCATTCATATTGACAGCCCCATCAAACATCATAGTCCATTCTTCTTTGGGATCAGGCCCTTCATTGTGAACTGGCTCTTCACGATCTTTTGCTTTTAAGTACATGATGTCTTCATCAGGGAAGTCAAATCTCATGGGCTGGTAATCATCAATGGGTTACTCATCCAAATAGTCAGATAGTACACTGCCCTTGATGGCTTTTTGAGATGTGTACTGAATGCCATACTCTGTTAGAATCATTTGCCATCTTGCAACCCTTCCGGTAAGTGTTGGCTTCTCAAATATGTACTTGACAGGGTCCATTTTTGAGATCAACAATTTAGTGTGAGCCAACATGTACTGTCTTAGTCGGCGAGCATCCCACGCTAAAGCACATCAAGTTTTCTCAAGCAGTGAATAACGTTGTTCACAGTCGGTAAACTTTTTGCTTAGGTAGTATATTGCATACTCTTTTCGACCAGACTCGTCATGCTGGCCCAACACCCACCCCATTGACCCTTCTAATACTGTCAGGTACATTATCATAAGTCTTCCTTCAATTGGAGGCATGAGAATTGGAGGTTCTTGTAGGTACTCCTTGATCTTGTCAAAAGCCTTCTGACAATCTTCATTCCACCTGACTGTTTGTTCCTTTCTTAATAGTTTGAACAAGGGTTCACAGGTTGCAGTGAGGTGAGATATGAATCTTGATATGTAGTTCAATCTACCTAAGAACCCTAAAACTTCTTTTTCAGTATTAGGTGCAGGCATCTCCTGAATGGCTTTCACTTTGTCGGGATCAACCTCAATTCCCTTTTCACTTACAATAAATCCCAGCAACTTACCATAACATACCCCGAATGTGCATTTGTTGGGGTTCAACTTCAGCTGATATTTCCTCAGACGCTTGAACAACTTCAATAGATTTACCAGATGATCTTCTTCAGTGAGGGACATGGCAATCATATCATCCACGTAGCATTCAATTTCTTTGTGGATCATATCGTGGAATAATGTTACCATAGCTCGTTGATAAGTTGCATCGACATTCTTCAGTCCAAATGGCATTACCTTGTAACAAAACATGCCCCAAGGTGTGATGAAGGTGGTTTTCTCCATGTCTTCGGGTGACATCTTAATCTGATTGTATCCAGAAAATTCGTCCATGAAGGAAAATATCGAGAACTGAGCTGTGTTGTCTACCAATACATCAATGTGAGGTAATGGGAAATCATCCTTCGGACTAGCTTTGTTCAGGTCCCGGTAATCCACACACATACGCACCTTGCCATCCTTCTTAGGCACAGATATAAGGTTAGCGACCCACGACAGGTAACTAGTCACAGCGAGAAAACCGGCGTCCCACTGTTTTTATACTTCTTCCTTAATCTTCATGGCCATATCTGGGCGAGTACAACGCAACTTCTGTTTAACTGGAGGGAAATCTTCTTTCAAGGGTAGCCTGTGCATGACAATATTCGTATATAGACCTGGCATGTCTTGATAGGACCAAGCAAAGATGTCGACGTATTCCCGAAGCATGCTGATAAGTTGTTATTTTATTAGAGCTTGCAGACTGGCCCCAATCTTCACTTCTTTCAAATCTTCCTCGGTATCAAGATTAACAGTTTCAACTTCCTCTTGATGAGGAGTAATCACTTTCTCTTCTTGCCTCAACAACCTGGCTTTCTCTTCAGGCAACTCATAGTCTTCCTCAACCCCTTCATCTGCTTGATTAATTGGATTGTCGAAGTCATATAAGGCCATAACAGTGCTGTTGTCGGTGCAATCTGGAGGATAATCTCTGTAAGGGTTGAGATTTGTTCTTTTTAGTGATCAATTTTAATCTTGTTCAGAAAAAATGAAGTTATTTATTTAGAAAACATTGCCATTTTATTGTTTTGTGCGAAAAATAACAAAAATGAAAAGACAGTGAGCAAAAGAGAAAATTGTTTGCAAAAGATGTCCATTGTTCATTGATATCCCATTTGCACAAAATACAAATATGGCCCTATTACAAAATGAGTCCTGACACCTTGGGCAAGATGCAGGACTTGATGCATGCTAAAAAAAGCAGGAAATAATAATTACTCTGCATGAGTAACTCTTATAATTTCCTGGGAAGACCAGTTAAGGACTTGTTGGCCCGGGTTCCTTGGACGAATCCAGCTCTCCAAGTTGAGGTCGCTTTCAGCCTCGTCTTCCACGTTATTGACAACACCTGGGGTTAGCATCCCCCCACTTATGAACTTGGGCTCCTTAGCAGCCTCAGCTTGATCTTGTCGGGATGGTTTGTAACCCAAAACGAATCTGTCCTCCTTCTTCTCCATCGGTAGCAGCTTTCCCCAGCCTTGGGCGTTCCCATCTTCAACAACCTTCTGAGCTTGTTGGTAGGAGACAATTGAAGTACCCATCCTATCCTCCTGGGATGCAGCAAATACTTCAGTTGTCGCCTCATTGACGTTCAGTGCTTCGAAACCTTGGCTCACGGTCTCGTGGATTTCACCATCCATCTCAATGTATTTGTAGGTGGCCAGATGGCTAACAAATATATCCTCTTCACCACAGATTGTGATAATTTGCCCTTCCCACTCGTATTTTAATTTCTGGTGAAGGGTCGACGTAACTGCGCCAACGGCATGAATCCATGGTCGACCCAACAAATAGTTGTATGCCGGCTGAATGTCCATCACGTAGAAAGTAGTTTGAAAGACCTAGGGGACAATTATCACAAGAAGCTCCACCTCTCCAAGAACAGACCTCTTGGAACCATCAAAAGCTCTAACCACCAGGTTGCTTAGTCGGAGAGCTATACCATCATATTCAAGCTTGACAAGGACTTTCTTTTAAAAGACATTGAGTGAAGACCCAATGTCAACTAGAACATGTGAAAGCACAACCCCTTTACACTCCAGAGTGAAGTGCAAAGCTTTGTTATGATGACGACCTTCCGTAGTCAAATCAGCATTGGTGAAGCCTAGCCCATGGATAGTATTAACATTGGAAACCACTGTCTCTAGCTGATTCACCGTGATCTCTTCAGGCACGTATGCCGCGTGCATGACTTTAAGTAATGCATCCCGATGAGCTTCGGAACACAATAGCAGGGATAAGATGGAGATCTTGGAAGGAGTCTGGTGAAACTGGTCCACAACTTTGTAGTCGCTTCTCTTGATTATTTTCATAAATTCATCCACATCTTGATCAAAGAATGTTTTATGGGTTTCTTTCAAAACTGGTTCTTCTGTCACCACATTTTTACCTTTAGCTTTGGCAGCAGCCTCTGCCTCGGTATTAACTCTTGGAACTTGTGACGCGAAGAGACGTCCGCTTCTAGTGAAGCCTCCATCTCCCCCGACATTATCGACCTATGGTGTATGAGTTGAAGAATCAAGAAGGACTTTCTCCCCGTTGCAGTAAAGGTCTGAACCATAGTGGATGGTACATCATTATCTTTTTCATACGGAATGGGTCCAGGTACCGTGATGGTGACTGGACTGACTGTAGCGAAGGTAGGAACTGTTATTGTATGTGGATTGTAATAAATGGTGACAGGACTTCTGACTGATGGTGGTGGTGAGGGACTGAAGCTGGGTTGTTGAGATTGTTGCTGAAAACTATTGGAATTAGGGACCATTGTTGGGTCGTAATATATGGTGATTGTGGAGACATCGTTGTTAATGGTTGCTGTAGTTGTAGAAGTGGATGCAGTTGAACTAGTATTTGTTGAAGTGGTGGAAGAAATGATTGTTGATTTTGTAGACGAGTCTGTTGGAACAATTGTCTCTGAAGTTGTAGGAGGAGTACTTATTGTTGTTGTAAGAGGAATTGTTGATGTTGTAGAAACCGTTGATGTTATCTGCAGGATACCTTCTCTGATAAGGCCATTGATGCCACTTCTTAAGCTTGCACACCCATTTACGGAAACTTTGCAAGATTCACAGCAGGCCTCACAACCTGGGAACACCTGGCATTTTAAAAGCTGAGCTTTAACCTCTGCTAGAGGTGTTTGAATGCTTGCAGTATCTTCAATTAAATTCATGGGTTGATCCTCCTCAATTGCATTTATCCTTGGCCCACCATGGCTGGGCATAGGATTCTTCGTGACATTAAGAGGTGGTGCAAAATGTAAAGCCTTTGAATCAACCAGATCCTGGACCTTCATGTGCAAAGCTCTGCACTTTTCTGTGGTGTGACCAGGTGCATTAGAATGGAAGGCACATTTGGCATTGACGTCGTAATTTCTTGGAAGGTTATGAGGATCTGGTGGAGCCAGAATCCTTAATTCAACAAGATTAAGCTTCAAAAGTTGTGGTAAAAAAGTGGCATAGGGCATTGGTATAGGATCAATTACCCTGTTGACTTGAGATGGCCTTTGATGGAAAGGGCGTTAGTGTTGGTTGTTGTTGTTGTTATACGACCTTTGTTGAGGAAAATGTTGTTGAGGGAACTGTTGTAGTTGCGGAGTGTATTGTTGTTGAGGAGGTGGAGTAGGAATTGTGACAGCAGCAATTGATCTTGGCATATACTGGGGCCTTCCTCTGCCCATGTGTACTGAGTTTGTTTCACCGGACCTGCGAGGCCCTACAAAGGGTTTCCATATGCTGTTTGAGCTAGCGCCGTTATCAGAAATCTTTCCCATTTTTAATAAACTCTCAATCATTTCTCCAACTATGACCATATCTGTAAAGCTAGTGGAAGAGAAAGCAGACAACCTATCAATGTATGTCCCCTGGAGGGTGTTCATAAAAATGTCTGTCATTTCTCTTTCCGACATTGGAGGTTGAACGACAGCAGCTAGTTGCCTCCATCTCTGAGCATACTCTGAAGCTTTCCCTAGAGGACTGTGACATACCCATTAGAAGAGTTCTGTTAGGAGCCGTGTCTAGATTGTATTGGTATTGGCGTATGAAATCCTTGGCCAAATATTTCCAATTTCTGATTGTTGCCCTAGTCAGATGAGAGTACCACTCACGGGATGCCCCTGTCAAGCTATCCTCAAAATAAACATCCATAGCTTTTCATCCATAGTGTAAGCCTCAACCTCCTTAGAAAGGATTGAAGATGGGTGCGAGGGCAATATGTCCCGTTATATCTTTCAAAGCAGGGAGGTTTGAATTTGTGAGGAATTCTTACTCCCTCCACTAGCCCTATATCCATAAAATCAAATCCTAGGGAGTTTTGGGACTCCAGGGATCTTAACTTTTCTGCTATCTCGTCCCGGCGACGATCATAGACTTCATCTCCTGCTCCAACTACAGTGAATTGTTCCTCCCGAGGGTCCTCTTGCAAGGCACGCCCTCCAGTATTACCCTGGGTATTCCTGATAGCATTAATGTCAGGGTTAAGATGAGGTCCAAACTCCAGGGGATCAGTACGAGGTTGTACATGATCATTGTTGCTGGTACCCCCTGTACCTGGGTAGTTTTCTTCAGGATTTTGCCGCTCGACCAACTCTCTTAATCTTTCCTGGCTTTGGGTCAACCCAGTCATTACTGCCATAAACTGGTTCATCTGAGCCCTCATTTCAGTTCTTTCATTAGCCATCTGGGTTCTCACATCAGTCAGATCTTGTTGAACCTGGTCCATCTGTAAGCTCGGAAGGTTGTTTCTTGTCGGATACCGGTGAATTCTGTTGATGGGGAAGACTCTCCCACGAGCAATGTTTCCTGAAACCACAACAAAGTGAGAAACAAAAAAAACAAATACCTACAAAACAAAGAAATGAGGTTAGTATGCAATGCAGGATGTCTATTTGTCTTCCAAGGGTATCCGGTTTAGTTCTTTGGTTTTGACCTTCCAGACCTCGAGGAATGATGATGTTGAAGAGAAATGAAGCCCGCAGAATAACATACAAACCATATATTACAAAATGTAAAGATACATAGTTTATGATTACAACAAGTCCCCATGATGGGTCAAAATACAACAAAATCAGCAAAAGTACAAACAAAATGAAGTACAAATACAAAGAAATCAATCATCCAGCCCATAATCATCCTCTCTGACTTCCCTCAGGAGAGCATCAATCACTAGGCCAACTGGATGCTCTGTGATGGTCCTGATAAGAAGGTTCCTGATGGAAATAGCATTTGTCAACTTCTTGTACTTGTCTTGGTCTTTTGATCTCTTCAACCCCGCCCGGAGTTTTAATTCAGAGATTTACTTTTGTGAAGCTAATAAGGCTTCTTGATTCCTCTTCTCATTAGTTTCTAGCTGCTCTAACTTATCCTGTGTCTTCTGATCTTCCTGTGAATGAGCTTCAGTGATTCTTATCCATCTAGCCTGACTTTCTTCCAAGTAGTGCTCATCTCTGGCCTTCTGCACCTTGGCTTCCTTGCGAGCATTCTTCAACACTAACTCCCCTGCTCTAGCCCTTCTGATGTATTCATTTGTCTTCTCAAACTTGGTCATATGCTCGATCTGGAGCTTCTCTAACCTCTCATTGTCCAGACGACTATCATTCCTCTCCCAGAGGGTCTAATTCAAAGCTTCAGAAAGCTGGGTATTCCTCTCTTTCAACTTCTCAAATTCTTCTAGGCTGACTGTAGCTATAGGCTCCATTGCTGATGGTTCAGGCACATCCTCCAGGGTGAAAGGCATGCGGGTGATCTGTCCTCTAATGCGAGACCAATCAATGTATTGTGCTGAAGCTATGTTGTTGCACTTGCCAAGAATGGTAGTCCCTTTTGTCTGAATGTTGTCCCAAGCCCAGGCTGTTTGTCGGGCAATGGCATGATTATGCTGAATGTCACAGTAAAAGGGTTTCTGATAAGTCCTGCTCTCTTAGTGGATGTACCAAGGCATACCTTAACTTCCTTTTGAATAGAAAAGGATTGTAGTTGATGCAACTCTTTACTCCAATCAGAGGTACATTGGGGTACTGCCCACAGCTGGTGATTATATCTCTGCCCTTGGTGCTCTGAGTGCACCATCTGATGTCTTCTGAGGTAAGGGAAATCATTCTTTTAGCCCAGTTTCTTGACTGATGAGGATTCAAGAAAGCTTCTGTCTTTGGCAAGTGCCTCAATAACCAACAATAGAAGAGAGGTGCACAACAGCTGACTAATCTTCCCCTCTACTTCTCATTCCTTTGATGCACTGAGTAGTAAAAATCCCCTAGCAAGGTGGGAACTGGATTCTTCAGCAAGAAGAGATGGATAGAATTCTTGCTTACAAACATAGGTTCGTCTGGAAACAAGATGATACCATATATGCTAAGGGCCGGGAGAGCACAAACAGTTTCCCACTTCCCAACTGCAGCATGACTTGTAGCCTTGGTGATCAAGAAGTCCAAATGGAGGCCTGGGATTCCAGCCTTGGTAGTCATATGCTGATCAATGATGGTGACTTCCAAATGCAGAGCCTTAGATATGTCTTCATTCCTAGGAGCAGTCATATCAGGGTTGAAAGGGATTCCCCTCCTGATGGGTACACCCAACAACATGGAAAACTCCTCTAACAAAGGGCCCAACTGAAAGTCTGGAAAGGTGAAACATCTGAGAGGAGGGTCATAGAACTGGAGGCAAGTGTGGATCATGCTCCTCTGTGATGCATCCAAGTCTATGATCATGTCCATGATACCACCATCGTGTTCCCTGAATAAAGGGACATGATCAGGAGTGATGAGTGTTTGGATCTGCCTGATGCCTGCTAGAGAGGGCTCAAAGAAATGATAAGTGATGTTTCTCTTCCTGGATGGGTCCATGTTGACAATGGAAGCTGAAGGAAACAACTGAGGAGAACTGCTGAGGAAGATCTCTGATGAAGATAACTGATGAAGGTGCTGAAGAGAATCTCTGATGAAGATGGCTGAGGAATATATCTGATGAAGATGTCTGAGCAGAAGAACAGTCAAAACCAAACCAAATAAGATGTGGATACCCTGTAAAACAAATAGACAAATATTAAAATGATGAAAAATGATTTATGCAGAATGATATGCAAGGGTTTGTGATCAAGTGTTGGGTCTGTTATCTGCCTTGATGAGGTCCATGTGTGTTCAGAAATCCAGATGAAGGCTTAGAGAACCAGTAACCAGGTGGGGGACTCAAATAAAGAGTCACAAGTCCAGGGTTTCACAAGAATAGTCCAAAATGATGTAACCTTAACAATATTAGTAATACGGTATGATGAGGCCAAGGGTTCCTGCAAACCTGTAAACATCCCAATCCCCTCACATGTATTATTCTAGAACAAGGATCCTCAGACTTAGATCAGTTATGAAAAGTGTAAACACTTCTAACCCGGAGGTACAATGTTTACAATAATCATAAATGATCCTCCTCTAATTCACCTCAGATACTGAAGGTCATAAAAAGATCATCCAGACTTAGCAGGCTTCCCAGATAGCCCTATTACTACAGGAAATCTGTAGCACAGAGTTCTTAAGAAGAAACCCATGTCTGAACTGTGTTTCATATTCCTGCACCAGACCGAAATGGAATGGGAAAGAATATGAAGCCACTCTATCCTATATGTCACTCAGGTTCCTGGCATGGAACCTTACTCACTGAGTATCCCTCCCACCAAGACAAACAGAAGATCCAGCACATGATATGATGATAATAGTATGAAATGCATAATAAACAGTAAATGAAAGCAATAAATAAAGTTGTACAGAAAACAATAAATAAAGCAATAAACAACAAGCAAAAGTAGCACATAACACCCCCATAAACACAAATCAAACAAGCGCTAGGAGAAACCCACAAAAAGGAACCAGAAGCCCTGGTTGCAAGATAGGTTCCCCAGCAGAGTCGCCAAGCTGTTGCTCCCCTGAAAAGACACCAAGGTCCCAAGGTGCAGACGCGAACGGTCGGCGAAAAGAGAAAATGAAAATGGATTGAATAGAGTCGCCAGCTAGGCATTTTTATCCCGAAGGAAAGGTAATTCCGCATAAACTTGGAAAGAGATGGATAAGACGGTTGTGAACCAGAGAAACTGAGAAAGGGGGTTGGTTACAACCTGGGAAGGTGCTAGCACCCATATTGTCCTTCGTACTCGACAGGATCCATGCTTAAAAGATTGTGTTTAAAGGGTTAATGTATGTGCTATCTGTGTGCAAAAGCTAAAAAATGAATGTACATGTGTCAGTGCAAAAGGGTGAATTGCTCAGGAACTGAGGCTTTGAAAAGAATGCTGGAAGAAGGGGAAGACATAGAGACTTTTGTTCGATAACTGTTAAGTTATGCCTATGTATCCTCTCGTGCAATGAGGAAGTCAGAACACCGTAGTTCGACTCAAAAAGACTTGGTGTTTTGGTGTGAATTGCTTGCTTGTTTATGCTCAAGTTTATGACTCGTCTGGCTCGAGTGCTAACTGTCTTGCATTAGACGGAAGAAGCAAGTTCTCGTTTATGAATGAGTGTGATGGGAAAAGAATCCCGGAGGAGACGATTATTGTTTGTTTTTTTGTTTTCAGTTTTGTTATTGTTTGGTGTTTTTCATAAGTTAATGAGCTTAAGCCTAAGTCAAGGGTTGTAAACTCATTATATCCTCCCTGATTAGGGATAATGAGCCTACTTAAGTATGAGATAAGCATCTCAACTTAATTACCATGATGATGTAGGATTAAGATCATTAACCTACTTGTGATTAATTAGATTTTTTTGGGTTTTTGTTTAGTGTTAAGTAATGAGTTTAATCTCTAATCATAGATTAGTGAACTAATTACACCATCCTAATAGAAGGATAATAGATGAGCACACTTAAGCCGAGGAAGATACCTCAACTTAATCCAAGGTTAGGGATTAAATTCATTAGATAACAAGCCTTTATTAAGTTGATTTTAATTAAGGGATGAAATTAAGAAGTGGATTTTATGGTTTGTAAGACAACTTGAGGAGGACTTGTCCATTAAACACTAGGGTTAGTCCCTCTTAACCATAAGGAAGAAATAGAACCCTAATGTAAGGCCCAAGTTACAAGTTAAAGTCTTGATGATTATTAATGTGATTTTATTAAGAGGTTTAAACGAATTAAAGGTTTAACACTTAGGATTAAATTTATACACCCCATCCTAAGAGAAGGATGAAGGCATATCCCTAATTCCAAAGTCCTAAAACTTTAAGAGTTTAGTCTCTGATTATTGAGATGAGAAGAGAGACTCAAGGAGACTCAAAGGTAAAAAGCTAGGGGGACTATATACAACCCTAAAAGTTATCATGCTTGGATATCCTATGGTTTTTTAGGCTTAAGAGAAAGGATCTTCAAGGCCACCAATGGAAGAAGCAGATGAAAAGAGAAGGAGAAAGAATAACAAATTACTTACTTCCTGAAGAAGATAAGTAATTTGAAAGAAAGAAAGTGAGAGGGATGGAACATAAATGAACAAGTTCACTTCAAAGACATGTAAAAATTCATATGAATGAGATAAGAAGAGGTGGGAACTGAAGGCAAATCCACTTCCCAAATAACTTACCCAAAAGTTCCTGAAATGTTAGTATGAATGCATAAGACATAAAGTATAAAGAAATGAATTGAAATGAGGTGAAAATACCAAATTTAGAAGTGATTACGCAATGCAAATGGTATATGAGATGATTCAATGTCATACAATGTGCACATGCATGTTCATACAAAGATGAGATGCAAAGGAAGCATGCTTAGGAGCTTGAAAACACATGGATGTTTAAGAAATGTAATGAATGCAAAACATAGCAAATGAACGAAGAAATGATCAAGCAATGCTCTAACATGTCCTAAGATGTCTAAGATGTCATATGAATGCTTGAAATGTCATGGCAAGTTCACATGATGATGATATGCAAAGGTGAATGCAAATGAACATGAGAAATTAGGGTTACATGGATATGTGAGATGCAAATGAACAAAACAAAAGCATACAACATGATGAAAATTTGAAACCAAACTCAAACAAACCCTAATCCTATATTAGGTCACACCCCAAAGAAGAAGCTCAGAAGCTAATCCTATTGAAAGTTATGATTTTCCTAAGTTTGCTAGGGTTTTTGGGTGATTCAAAAGGTAAAATGCAAATCAATTAGAAAATTCATGAGGAAAATAACCTAGAAACTACATGCAATATGTGAAACAATTCAAAGAGAATCAAGTTCAAACTCTTCTTGGTTAGGCAGAAATGATTTTTCAAAGTTAGGGTTAAAAAATATGATTTTAATAAACCCTAATTCAAAGAAAATTGTGAAATTATGATCAAACCTAAAAAGAAATTTGTATGAAGAGTTTGAAAATGTTTCTAAATGTATTGGAATGGTTCATGATTTTTTTGGTGATTTTTAGAAACCTAAATGCATTTTTAATTAATTAAAATACTTTAATTAATTAAAATACTTTAATTAATTAAAAATAACATTTAAATATTTTAAAAATACTTTTTATATGCAAAAAAAAAAATCATTTTCAGGTTGAGAAAAATATTTAAAACCAGAATGCAAAGTTTCATATTTTTTGAAAGTGTTTTGGTATTTTTAATAAATTACATAAAAGAAATTAATTAAAATGAAAATAAAATGAATTAAAATGAGAAGTAATCAGATCCTGTGGTCCAGATTCAAACCTAAGGGGATGGGGTTGACTGCGCGCGTTTATCAATGGTCCAGATCAAGCCTGACTAATTAAATGTGTTTTATTTAATTAAACAGAAATTAAACCTAATGACTAAATCTAAGTCGTTCACGCGTTAAACTAATCAGGATCTAAAGGTCCAAAATCAATCTGGGCAACTAAACCCTAATTAGGGCTAAACATTTTCAGGTGACCGGAGCTAAGCTCTGGTCATCTTCTCCGGCAGCCCAAAACCCTATCTCCCTCCCCAGGCCATAAAAATATGCCAAAATCTACAGAATCAATCCACTAACATCAAACAACAAGAATCCACAAACAAAAACAATTTACTTTGCCTCAAAAGAGAGAATCGAAGCTAAACGGAAAACTGACAATATTTTCAGAAGTTGAATACATCCTATATACTTGACCATTTTCAGTGATTCAAAGTGCATAATGATTAGAGAAACATGCTTTATCACATTGTAACTTAAAATCAAAGCTCTAAGAAAACATTTCTTGAGCTATACCTGAGTTGGAGTTGAGCAAATGTGGATCCCCAGAGCCTGCTTCTTGTGCTAGACACCTCCTTTGATCACCCTGATGCTATTGAGAAGCTTTTCAAGTGTTTAAATGGTATTCTTTTAAAGGTTCAGTTCTGAGAGGTGGAAAATCGTGTTTGAGTTTTAGGGACTTTCAGGGCAAAGTGAAGGGTGGTTTGTGCTCCCTATGATGTGTGGAGATGATTGGTGGAAAAATATTTGAGGTTTGAAGCTTGTACTGAGAGTTTCGAAGAGATGAAAGTTTTGGATAATTTTGTGAACGCTGACTTGTGGGGTGTTCTCAGCTTGTGTGTGTTGTGAAATGAACTCCCTAGGGTTTGCATAAGAGGTTGTGATTGGTCAGAGAGTGGGTGGTGGCTCAGTTTGATTGGTATGGGAGGAAATGCAAAAATGTCAACTTATGTGTACTTGAGGTATGGGCTTGTGCATCAAGGATTTCTGAGCATAGATTGCCTCAGTATGGTTCATGGGGAACTGGATTTCCCTTAGATAATTAGAATGCAGCTGGAAGGCTTGGATGGAGAGATGGCAAGCTTTATGCAACTTTCCCTCTTTGATGTTTCTTGTGAATCAAGCCATGAAAATGAAAAATTCTTGGGCCAATTTTGATGTTTAGAAGTTGCTTTGACATAGTATGATGCATAGAAGTTGATTAGAGGTCATTAGAATGCTTGTCAAGTGAAATTGCAAAATTCCCTCTTTGATATGAACATGAAAATTATGTGATTTTTGCCAACTTTGAAAGGCCATATCTTGAGTCCTAGGATGAATCAAGACATGTTCTTTTACTTTTTGAAAAGGGAAATACCTAATCTACAACTTCCATGCCTAAGAATTTTTCATTTGAAGCATTTTTGGTCATGAAAGAGGAGGTTGAAAATCTTTCCCAAAATGGAAAGTTTGCATTTCAAGTCATTTCCAAAAATGGCAATTTTGAAATTGGCTTAAAATTATTCAATCTTGTGAACTTCCAACCACTTCTAAGATCAAATAAAGATCATTAAACATAAATTTGATGAAAATGACCCTTTGGTTCCATTGTTGGGGGCCTCAGATGCCTGATTTTGACTTAACTTGCTCAAGAAGTTACCCATTGATCAGATGACTTCCACAATGAATTTCTTCATCAAACTTGGTACAGATGATCCTTATAACATATTAAGAACATTAGAAACAAGAATGAACAAAAAATTTTGAGTTAAGGCCTCTGAAACCAAAACCCTAATTTTGGTCATCTGTGTAGGAAAACCCTAGCTCTGCTTCCATGCCTTTGCCAATTCTTGTGATCCCTTGACTTTCATGAACTTTGGGAAGAATAATATGATTATAGAACACACATGGACCCTTTTGGAAAGCTTCAAGACCTTTGGGATGGCTCAGATGGATTCTTGGATTGCTCAGATCACAACCCTAGATGCAGATGAAATTGAACTATGCAGTGAAGCAAACATGCAATATGAGATGCAATGCTCATGTTAAAACAAAAAATGAAAGATCACAAGCCATGGTGTGAGAATAAGTTAGGGAAAATTTGGGGTGTTTATAATATACTATAAGTCGAAAGAAGAACATGCTGAACATCTTAGGATTGTTTTGTAGATTTTTAGGGAGAAGAACTTATATGTGAAATTGTCGAAGTGTGAATTTTGGTTGAAGGAGGTAAGCTTCCTTGGTCATGTAATTTCAAATGGTGGATCCTTTTAATATAGATGGTGTGTTGAATTGAGAGGCTCTGAAGTCAGCTACAGAAATCTGAAGTTTTCTAGGTTTGACAGGTTATTACCAGAAGTTTATTGAAGGTTTTTCTAAGTTGGCGTTGCCTTTGACTCAGTTAACTCGAAAGAGTCAAGATTATGTTTGGGATGTTGCATGTGAAAAGAGCTTTGTGGAATTAAAGAAGAAGTTAATGACTTCTCTAGTGTTGATTTTACCTAATCTGAATGAGTCTTTTGTGGTGTATAGTGATGCGTCAAAAATAGGACTTGGAGGAGTGTTAATGCAGACTGGTCAAGTAGTTGCTTATGCTTCTAGATAACTAAGAGTTCATGAAAGGAATTACCATGCACATGATTTAGAGTTGGCAACAGTGGTGTTTGTGTTAAAGATTTGGAGACATTATCTCTTTGGTTCGAAATTTTAGGTGTTCAGTGATCCTAAGAGTTTGAAATATATGTTCAATCAGAAGGAGATGAATATGAGGCAGGGAAGGTGTTTAAAATTGTTGAAATTTTTTTATTTTGATTTGAGTTACCATCTTGGTAAGTTGAATGTGGTTGCAGATGCTCTGAGTAGGAAAAGATTGCATATGTCGATGCTTATGGTGAAAGAACTCGAGATGATTGAACAGTTCAGAGACATGAGTTTATTGTGTGAGACTATGTCCGATAGTGTGAAGTTGGGAATGTTCAAATTGACCAGTGATATTGTGGAACGGATCTGAGTAGGACAACAATCTGATTTAAAGTTGGTTGATCAGTTGACTTTGATTAACCAAGGTAACGGAGGTGAATTCCGAATTGATGATCTTGAAGATGTATCAAGATTTCCAGAAATTGTTTTGGTGGTCGGGTATTGTAACACCCTAAAATTGGCCCTCTAATTTATTACCTTGACTGGCTTATGGTTCACATTCATCTGCATTCTCCATTAGGTCATAACATTGTGATCTTACATTTCATTGAGCATCTAGGACATGGGATCAAAGCATTCTCTTATGGTGATTTATCTGGATATATTACACTCAAGATTGAGACGAAGGGTGAGCTCGCAACAACATGAGTATCTCTATTAAAGTGCATCCAACTACAAGGCTTTCCTTTTCCAGGGCGCATCAAGGTTTTTTCCTTATTCAGTTATAGACGATAATCGTCAGGATCCAAGTCACCTTTCAAGTAAGGTTGTGTGCAGTGTAATCCAGTTCATAGTTCAGATCATTGGTTTTTTTTTTACCTCAAGGTGTTCTTGTTCAATAAGAAAGTTGTGGTTTATTAGTGTCCATGTTCAAAAATTTATGCCTCAGCGGTTTCGTTATGCCAAGGCTCTAATTCATTTGAAGATCCAAATTGCTTCATTTTTTTATGATTAATTCAAGGTTTTTGGAATTTGGTTTTAGTGCGATTTTTGGATTCAGTTCAAGATTCATTCACGATTAGCCTTATTTCTCAAGGATTAATCCAATTCGGTTGCAAATTAGATTTTGTTGGTTTGATCCAATTACTTCCGTCCAAAAGTCAAGGAATTGCATCATGGGCTATTTTAGAGATTATTTGGATTGAGACATCATTTGAATACCAAATAATTCCATTTAATTTCTCAGTCCATCACCCTTATATAACAAGACAAATTCAAGATGTATGTATACTTGAGTTTATTTTTCAAGGCTTATTCAAGGTTTTATTTCATTTGAGAACAAAAAGGGGGAAAATTAAGTTTCGATCAAAGTCAAGGTTCATTTAGGATTGAAAATTGGTTCAATGTTAAATGTGTGGGGGTGGATATAATGTTTTATGGTCCATTACTACAAATCCCTTGCCATATTTTTGCAAATAAATTGAAAAGAAAATAAAGAGAAGAAAAAAGGAAGAATAAAATAACAGAATATTTATTCAGAGAAAAAACTCCAAGGAAAAAAAAGCTCTCAAAGAATCATAACTGAATTTCATAACAAATCTCCAAGTTCCTATGCATTTTCATCCTCAATCATCATTGTAGAATCATAAAATTTATAAAGAACGAGATTACACAAAAAAGGAATAACAAAAATCGGATTACAGAGGATTTCTTCACCAACTGTTATAGAAAATCAGGAGAAAAAAACTCAAATCAATTACAACCAGATTCAGTTACAAATAAAAGGATATAACAGGAACAGATTGGAAGGGGGATTCTCTAACTGATAAACAGAAAAAACTCAGAGTCAGTGCAATTATCAAAAACTCAGTGAAACTTCAATCTCCCGAGAACACTCGCTCATCATCGATATTCAATTTCATTCTCTCATCGTCTTTTAGAATCTTCAATAAAACTTCACTAGAACTTGACCAGTCTCCAACATTCATGATCCTCATCAAGAATCCGCCGAAAACCTCATAACATAATTTCCTTCTCTCTTAACACTTCAACGCCAATCTTCAGCAACTTCTCAACAGAAAACTCACCCGAAAAACTCTAAGAGCATAACACAAAAATTCAAAAACGAATCACAATTACCAAAACCTTGATCGATCTTCAACCTCTCTAATTACCTACCTTATAACATTCTATCTCTAATCTTTAGCCAGCTTCATCAACCAAACTTCAACACGCCTAACAATTATATCAAAAACGAGTTCAAAAAATCAGATAATAGAAAAAAGTCAGTTTCAAATCATCATAACTAATTTCAACAAGCTCTAACAAACCATAACCAACTTATAACAGAATTTACCTGAGAATTGACCAAACCGACCTTATTATGCATCATCTATAAATCAGATTCATCACTCTTCTTAGCTTCTCTTCACCGTTTTTTCAGATTCTTCTTGCCCATTCTTCATTTCTTGAACCAAATTTTATCACCCTAATCGGTAATTCTAGATTCATCAATCCCTCTGCAAACTCCATATCTCTTATCAATCTTCATCTTCTCTAAGACTCCAAAATTCTTCAATACTCATCATCATCCAAAGCCACCTGCAATCTATAATTCAATTAACAACCTGCAACTTCAATACCACATAATACAACAACAATTCAGAAGTTGAGGTAGAAAACAAAAACGTTTCAACAGCACAACGATCCGCAAGAAATCGCAATTCAAGATTTCACGTCACAAAACCAAATTCAATAATAATTTAGAATCGCAAGCGAAGAACAGGAGAAGGATACGTGAAATTGAATCATACCTGAAGGTGATTGTGTATTGCTCGAAGGCTTTATTGGAATCATAGTCGACATTGCAGCGGCCTTGCAACAGAAGCGCCATCTTCGACACGATCAACTCACAAGGTACGATTTCGTATTCTTCTTGTACGAATTGGCTGCATGACTGGCTGTTTCTTTGAGTTCATTTGATTTTGTGAGATCGCGATTTCGAATAAGGTTAGGGATGAGTTTCTCGCTCTAGAATTGGAAATGTAGTTTTCGGATTTGTATTAGAGATGTTGAATAGGTTAGGGATTGATGATGGAATTTCTCGACGGAGTAGGTTAGCGTCTCCGAAGAAAGTTCCCAGCGGTGGATAGGTTATGTTTGTAGGTGAGGATCCAAGACGGAGAGTGAAAGATGTTGGTAAGTTGTTGAGATTGTAGAAAATAATAAGAGTCATAAAATCTTCTTAAAAACAATTCCACCACCCAAATCCTTGGAGATAAAGTTTGTGCATTTCGGTCCATTCCGACGGTGACAAGTGTCACCGTGGTAGGACCTTATCACCCCAATCCTGTGCGTGCTAGCCCACCGCACTTAGGTCGCTACCTCACTTCATAAACCATTGGATGAGATTACTATCACAATACCCTTGATCAACGGTCCACACCTAGTCAAAGATTTTGACTGCATTCCACCATAAACCCTCATTCTTCATGTGCGTTTTGGGCCTTGAGATTAATTGCTTTCCTCGCCCCCTCTAAGCCCATTCCTACGTTTTTCAACTAGAGATTTACTAGGCTTACACCCCTTTACTTGTTTCCTTCTTATTTTTAATTTCTGTTTTCTTATAGTTTTCATTTTAATTCAGAACAAATAGAAAAACTCCTAATAAAATTCTACAAAAATTACAGATACATCCTAACTCATTTTAGAATTTTTGTATGTTTTTACTTTCTGATTTAAGTGATTTTTCAATTTTATTCTGATTTTTCATTTAATTTCTTTTTCATTAAATTCCCCACATTAACACTTCAGTTTGTCCAATTTATTTCTTCTACCTCAAGAAGCATTTTTGCACCATTATTTTTTCCCTTTTTAAAAGACTCAAAAAGGAATCTAAAAATATTTTTGTTATACTTTTGAACTCATTTTGTCCATCATTTTGGAAGCCTTGTTTGTGAAAATTTGCTAGTAATCCTTAGGTAATTTTGAGTGATCATTTGGTAGGATTAAATTGTGAATTTTTAGGATATATTTTAACATAATATTAGCTTCTGGTTGATGACTTTAGGGAATTAATTTCACATTTTTTCCATTACCATTGCTATTCTTTTTAGTGTCTTGATTTTATTCAAACTTTTCCATATAATTTCACCTGGAACTTTAGGGTTTTGTTATCTCATTAGGACATAGTTTGTAAATGTTTGATCTTAGAACCTTAGAGTGTTTTAATAGGGTCTAGTTACTGACTTTAGGAGCTTGTTACCATTTGGAATCCTTTAGTTTCAAGTTTTAACCTTAGGGGAGCTTTAGTACCTTTACTTAGCTAGTTTGAGCTTTACTTGGATTTTTGCCATGCTTTATGTGTTCAAATGTGCATTACGAAACTAATCTTTGTTTTTTAGAGAGGTTGAGGTAATATTGGTTTATATAACTCCTTCCTCATCTCTTTGTACTTTCTAATTGTATTTGCCTAAGGATTTTGTGCTTTGCTTGTATAGGCTTTCCCCTTCTAGAAAAACAACTTAACTTCTTTAGGAAGTAAGTTAAGTTCTAAGTTCTCTTTTCTTATTTTCCTTTTCTTCATTAGGGATAGAAAATCACACTAACCTAGGTTCATCCATGCATGACAACACTTAGGACCACTAGTCTCCCTTTTGACTTTTACCTTTGGTTCTCTTTGCTTTCTTTCTCATCTCAAAGACAACCTAAAAAACACTTTAGTAAAGATTGAAGTAGTCTTAGATACAGAGACTTATTCCATGGAGCACTTGTATTCATCCCATCTTGGCGATAGTACAAGTCTATCTCTTATGATGTAAAAGTCTAATCATGAGGCTATTTTCAGAAACAAAAACAATCAAAACACTTCTCTAAAAGACAGTTAACAAACAACACACGTCTTTTAATGCAGGAATTCTCTTCTCACCTAATTCATTCTCAAAACGAATTTGCGAAGACTTGTCTCATTTGCAAGACAGTAAATGCACTCGTCCTAGACGAGCCTGCAACACCTGAGCATATGCATGGGCAGTTCAGTCATAAAAAACACAAATAAGTTCCCGCCTTAGTTAGGCGAACTACGTTGACTCTGATCCTCATTTTCCCAATGAGGTACGTAGGCAGTGGGGTAGGGCCCGTTTGAGCACATTCTTTATTTTCCCTACATTTCCCTCCTTTCTTTTTCGCTCTCTTTCCAGTCCCCTTTCTCATTTCAGTTCCAGTTCCAGTAGCAGTTTTTATTCAACAACAGTTTTATTCCTTACCCTTTGAAACAAACTAACAAGCATGGATCCCATTGGGTACGGCGGACGGTCTGGGGTGCTAATACCTTCTCAGGTCGTAACCGACTCGCGAACCCAAATCTTTGGTTCGCAGGACCTTGTCCCTTCCTTTTCTCTTCGGTTTGTGCAACATTACCTTTCCCATTCATTCGGGATAAAAATGTCTGGCTGCCGACTGTACCTTTTCCGCGCCACTTTCGCGTTTGTACTAGGATGAAAATCCCGGGAGCGACAGGTATGAAAAGAGATATTGTTAAATTTGTGTATTCGTGTTTGATTTGTCAAAAGTCGATGGTAGAACATCAGAAACCGTATGGAATGATACAACCGTTGAATATTCCAGATAGGAAATGAGATAGTATTTCCATGGATTTTGCGTCTGGTTTACCTAAGACTGCGAAGGGAAATGATTCTATTTAGGTGATTATGGATAGATTGACTAAGTCGGCTCATTTCTTACTGATGAAGATTTATGTAATAAACCTCAAAAGTGGGTTTACAATTTTATGTAATTATAAAAGTAAATAAGTTGTAAATAAACCCCAAAAGTAAATACGTTTTAATTAAATATTGTATTAACCCATAATTATTAATACTTCAATTAAGTAATTTTAACCCTTAAATGATTTCTTAATCATTTTATCCCTAATGGTTTATTAAGCTCTAATACACATTAACCCTTAATTCCTAATTATTAAATCCATCCATAAAAATAACATCTTAGCTAATCAAACTAAACCCTAATTATTTTAATTAATCCAAACCCTACTCCTAAATCAATATTAAAAATTAGTGTTTTAATTAATTGTTTAAAAGTGAGAAAAAGTGAGTAATATAAAAAGTATGATTATTGAATTCCCTAAATTAATTAATACTCAATTAATATTTATCCAACTAATTGAAATTCTAATCCTATTCCTAATCCTAACACTAACCTTAGTAAAATGGTCCTAAAGACAATCTTAATCAACCTTAATTAACCAACATTAAATATATAACTTTTTTTTTATTATAAAACTCAATGAAATAAGAATTATAAAACAGTAATGGCATGAAACGCCATTTAATAGTCGGGAGGACTTATTTGATCAACCCACATCTTTTTAAATTTTTTTCTAACCAACACTTTATTGACAAGTGGCCCTGGATTACTAAATTAAATTTTAAAAAATAGCACAATTGATGTATTTATATTGAAAAATATTTATTAGTAAAAAAAATCTTAAAATAAGAAATGCAAGAATAAATTTCAATCAATCATTATCACCAATATCTCATGATCCCTATTAAATATGAGATTAAATTTAAAATCAATTTAAAATTCACCTTTAAAATAGTGATATGTGTGCATTCTTGCATTTCTTATTCAAATTCTTTCTTACTAAATAGCATTACTCATTTAGATTTTTTCAACTTCCTCTGCTACCAACGTTTTACTCCCCCATCTTTCGTACCCTTTCTTACTCTTTCACTCTTTCCTTCAATTTTTTTCTTCTAAATACTCAAACTCTCTTTTCCCACAATAAAGAAATAACCAAATTGAAAACGAGATTAAGGTATTCCGGCGAATATACCGGCGACGGCGTCAAGGTTCGTGGTGAGCAACCAGAGGCATGCATGATGGTATGTTTGTCGTGTGGTGGTCGGTATGGAAATGGGAAGGGTGCGTCTCGTGGTTATGTGTATGGTGTAACAGGGTGTGTTTTGAATCTGCAGTTTTCGGTTCGTTTCTGGCGTCGTGGATTCGAGGTGGAGGTAGTCGCAGTTTAACGGCGGTTCCGTGGTTCTCTTCTTCTTTGATTCAATTTTATTTTTGTGTTTTTGTTTACAAAATTGGTTTGAATTTTATTTTGACAGTTCTTTTGATTCTTTTCGATTTGTATTGAGTTTGTTGTAAACATGCCTTAAAACCTTTGTTGATGAAGAAAAGGAAAACATATTTTGGAGAATGCATTTACCGCGAAAATCAGAAGTTTTAGAAAGTCAGACGAAAAGCCGAAAAAATCGGTCAGATGAGTAGTGTATGTACGGATGAATAGTGATGTTTTTACGGATGAATAGTGACGTCTGTATGGTGAATAGTTATTTCCGGTTTTCGGGCTTTTCGACAGTTTCTCGTTTGACATGTTTCGGGCTATTATGGTTTTGGGCTTTGTTTGTTGGGTATTTGCTACTATAAATAAGTATCTTTTATATGTTTAGTGTGTGACAATATATGGTAGAACATCAGAAACCGTATGGAATGATACAACCGTTGAATATTCCAGACTGGAAATGAGATAGTATTTCCATGGATTTTGCGTCTGGTTTACCAAAGACTACGAAGGGAAATAATTCTATTTAGGTGATTGTGTATAGATTAACTAAGTCGGCTCATTTCTTAATGATGAAGATTTATGTAATAAACCTCAAAAATGGGTTTACAATTTTATGTAATTATAAAAGTAAATAAGTTGTAAATAAACCCCAAAAGTAAATAAGTTTTAATTAAATATTGTATTAACCCATAATTATTAATACTTCAATTAAGTAATTTTAACCCTTAAATGATTTCTTAATCATTTTATCCCTAATGGTTTATTAAGCTCTAATACACATTAACCCTTAAATCCTAATTATTAAATCCATCCATAAAAATAACATCTTAGCTAATTAAACTAAACCCTGATTATTTTAATTAATCCAAACCCTACTCCTAAATCAATATTAAAAATTAGTGTTTTAATTAATTGTTTAAAAGTGAGAAAAAGTGAGTAATAAAAAAAGTATGATTATTGAATTCCCTAAATTAATTAATCCTCAATTAATATTTATCCAACTAATTGAAATTCTAATTATATTCCTAATCCTAACACTAGCCTTAGTAAAATGGTCCTAAAGACAATCTTAATCAACCTTAATTAACCAACATTAAATATATAGACATTTTTTTTAATTTTTTTTTTTATTATAAAACTCAATGAAATTAGAATTATAAAACAGTAATAGCATGAAACACCATTTAATAGTCGGGAGGACTTATTTGATCAACCCGCATCTTTTTAAATTTTTTTCTAACCAACACTTTATTGACAAGTGGCCCTGGATTACTAAATTAAATTTTAAAAAATAGCACAATTGATGTATTTATATTGAAAAATATTTATTAGTAAAAAAAATCTAAAAATAAGAAATGCAAGAATAAATTTCAATCATTCATTATCACCACTATCTCATGTTTCCTATTAAATATGAGATTAAATTTAAAATCAATTTAAAATTCATCTTTAAAATAGTGATATGTGTGCATTCTTGCATTTCTTATTCAAATTCTTTCTTACTAAATAGCATTACTCATTTAGATTTTTTCAACTTCCTCTGCTACCAACGTTCTTCTCCCCCATCTTTCGTACCCTTTCTTACTCTTTCACTCTGTAGATGTCTAGAATTGGCAGAATTTTTGACCAACAAGAAATATTGAATTCAGTTCAGAATGTCCTATCAGATGTTGGGACATTATCAAACAGAGTATAAGAACTTATTTCAGGATGTCACACCAGATGTTGGTACATTGTGTAAATGACTTAAGTTCAGTTTTTCAGGATGTCCCAACAGATGTTGAGACATCTCAAACCTGCTACCAGAATTAATTAATGACTTACTGATCTGAGATATTTAAGGAGAGTTATCTGGAATTAATTATGGATGGATAAAAACAGAACAAGGAGCATCTGTAGGGAGTTTTATTATGAGGATTCAGATTAATCAGAAGAACTAAATCACCTAGAATCTAGGAAGTAACAAACCCTAATTCAAGGTGGAAGCTGCATGCTTTTAGGACTGGATTAACCTACAGAAAGCCCAAATTACAAACACCTATTTAATCAACAGAAACTCACAGAATTGAGTACGAATTTCAGAAGACAAAATAGGGTGTTGTGTCTTTAATAGCAGGTTGTTTTTAATTGTACCACTTTATGAGCTTTTAAGCAAAAGTGCATCTGTGACTTGATTGAAATTGTGAAGTAAGATCAAGCTGTATTGTTTGAAGAATGTCTTCAATTTTATTAAACTTGTAAACTTGATCACTGTGTGATTGAGGGGGAGTGAGTTGGTACTCATATCTAAGTTGTGTCTTAGGTAGAAATTGCATTGGGTAGATATTAAGTGAAAGATTAAACTGGGTTGTTTAAGTCTAGAATTAATATTACTTATAGTGGATTTCCTCCTGGCTTGGTAGCCTCCAGATGTAAGTGTGGTTATACACTGAACTGGGTTAACAAACTTCTGTGTTGTTTAATTTTCTTGCACTTTAAGTTTTGGTTAAATCTGTCAAGTGTTGGGACATCTCATAGGACATCTCATACCTGATCACAGAATTTCAATTGGCATCAGAGCAGGCACCCTGCCTGTTTATACTGGGTGAGATCTAGGGAATACAAATTCTGGAAACATGGACAGAGATATAGGATCAGTAAATAGACCACCTATACTGGATGGTTCTAATTATGACTACTGGAAGCCAAGAATGATTGCATTCTTAAGATCACTTGACAACAGGGCCTGGAGAGCAGTCAACACTGGATGGGAACATCCTGTTCAAGACACCAAAGATGGATCAAAAGTGTTGAAACCTGAAGATGAATGGAGTAAGGAGGAAGAAGATTCAGCACTAGGGAACTCTAAGGCCTTAAATGCTTTATTCAATGGCATTGATAGAAACATCTTTAGACTTGTGCATCACTGTGAGCTGGCCAAAGATGTTTGGGACACTCTCAAAACAACTCATGAAGGAACATCAAAGGTAAAAATGTCAAGACTTCAACTTCTCACCACCAAGTTTGAAAACTTGAGAATGAAGGAAGATGAGTCAATTCATGAATTCTACATGAACATCTTAGATATAGCCAATACTTCTGGAGCCTTGGGAGAAAAGATGACTGATGAAAAGCTTGTAAGAAAGATTCTCAGATCTTTGCCAAAAAGATTTGACATGAAAGTCACAGCAATAGAAGAAGCTCAGGACATTTGCACAATGAAAGTTGAAGAGCTCATTGGTTCCCTTCAAACATTTGAGATGGGAATGAATGACACAAATGTAAAGAAGAACAAAAGCATAGCCTTGGTGACAAATACTGATGAAGAAGAAGATGATAAATCAGAAACTGGTGAAAGCTTATCAGACAACATTGCTATGCTTGGAAGACAATTCAAAAAGATTCTCAGAGGAATGGAAGGAAAATCCAAACCCAGTGGAAGATACACAAACTCTTCTGAGAACAAAAGATCTTATGATGCTAACAGAAGATCAAATTATGATGAAAAGACCAGTCAAGAAAAAGGAATTAAATGCCATGGATGTGAAGGATATGGACACATCAGGAATGAATGTCCTACCTACTTAAAAAGGCAAAAGAAAGGTCTCTCTGTAACCTGGTCTGATGAAGACTCAGGAGGTGATTCAGAAGAAGAATCAGCTAAGCATATCACTGCTCTAGCTGGATTATGTGAATCTGAAAGTGAATCCAGTGATGGGGAGCTTACTTTTGAAGAACTTGAGCAAGCATACAAAGATCTATACAAAAGAAGCACTGAAATATGCAGTGAGGTTATAAAGCTAAAGAAGCAGAATGAGGTACTAGAAGTTGAAAAAGCAAGTGATCAAGAAATCATTGACACCTTGAAAAGTGAAGTAAGTCTTCTCAACTCCAAATTGGAACACATGTCCAAATCTGTTAGAATGTTGAATAGCAGCTCAAATACACTGGATGTTATTCTCAACAACAATAAGCATTCAGGGGATAAAAGTGGACTGGGATTTAACAGAGTACATAAAGATGAAGCTAGCTCTAGCAAAACTACTTCAAAATCTATACAGTCAAACAAGATGTCCCAACAGATGCTTCAACATCAGGAAAAGAACACAAAGTCAAACATAATGTTCCAACAGATGTCTCAACATTCTGAAAAGAACAAAATGAAGAAGAAGTATCAAAGATGGAGATGTCATCATTGTGGAAGATTTGGACATATCAAACCTCATTGTTATAAGCTGCATGGATATCCAAATCAGATGTATCAGCAACCTTCTAAGCAGAAAATAGAAGTTACCAAGAAAGTGCTGCATAAACATCAAAGAAATCAGCAACCTCCTAAGCAGAAGACAAAGGTCATCAAGAAGGTATGGAGACCAAAAGCTAGCATTCAGGCTGATCAAAGCTACATACCCAAGAACAAGATCAACAATCAATCTTGGAGATCTACTGATGAACAACACACAGGGCAGAGGCATCAAAAGAAATCTCAACTAAAATGGTCAAAGAAAAGTGCTGCATATATAGCACATACATCACTAAGAGTATCAGCTAAAGAAGACTGGTACTTTGACAGTGGATGTTCAAGACACATGACTGGATTGAAGAATCTGCTAGTAAACTTAAAGTCTCATTCATCCAGGTATGTAACCTTTGGAGATGGAGCTAAAGGAGAAATCAAGGGAGTTGGGACCTTGGACTGTCAAGATGTTCCAAGACTAGATGATGTGCTGCTAGTTAAAGGTTTAACTGCTAACCTGATCAGCATAAGTCAATTATGTGATCAAGGGTACAATGTAAACTTTACCAAAACTGAATGCATAGTGACTAATGTCGTACCCTAAATTTGTCCTACCTTTTATTTATCTTTATAGGTTCAATGTCACGAGGGTAAGTTGGAGATAGTTAACATATCTGGTCTCATAATCCAAGTCATTTCAAATTTCATTTATGTGTGTCCATATTCTTGTTATCCAAACACATCATTTGTTCAAGATTCGTTATGGTGTTGTTTTCCGAGAGTCAGAATGGTACAAAAAAAAGGTCTCATATGGATTATTCAAGTTCAAGCATGATAAATGTTGGCATTGTTTTGTTCAAAGATGAAAGGTACCAATTTGCAAATCCAAAGCCCATATTCACAGTGATAAACAAGATTGGTTTAAGTTTCTCAAGAATTCACTCCAAATTTGTTTTCAACAAATAATTCAAGGGAGATTTGAAATTGTTTTTGATTCAAGGATTTATTTCAAGCATGGCATGTTTCAAGTGTTACAAGTGGACTCATTTCTAATTAATCTTTGATACCAAGTTAAGTTACCAATCTCAAATACACATTTTGTTAAGTCTTGAAAATACATGTGAGAGACCTGTTCTTATCATTTTCAAGGGTAGGCAGTGTGTCTCAAATTGAGAAATTCAATGTTGTTCCATTAATGAGATTGTTACTCTTGCTACTAAAGTACCAAAGTTTAGGCTTCAAATTAGAAGGCCCGAATATTCACAAAGAGATAAAAGAGGCCTTCGGTTGAATTGTGAAATTTTACAAGTCTTGGTTATAATTTTTTATCGATGCTAAAAGAATTACAAACAGAGTATGCACAATGATACTACAAGGTTGCTACAGGTCTTAAAGTTACATAATGCTAAGTTTCTACAAAAAGCAAGGCAGGCATTTGTTTCATGTTTTATTTTAAACCATGCAAATCAGATTCATATTGCAAGTTTTGAGTGATGTTCAATTACAAGTTCAAACTTCCCATGTTTAGATCCAGGGTACCATTTCTTTCGTGCCACTGACTCTTCATCATTAACACTTCACCCAAGCTTCTAAAAAACTCCGTCGGCTTCAAATTGCGGTTAATCGCCGTGGATTATGTCCTGTTATGCCTTCATCTCCAACTTACCAGATAAGGTGATCATGTCAAAAGAGAGCACCATGAGTTTATACTTCACACAGGAATTTAAAAGGAGAATAAATCAGCTGCAAAGAGTGATCGACATTGTTTTAGATTCCATGAAGTGCAATAATGAGGAATTGAAAATACTGATATAATATTATGTGAAAGTTTGACAGAAAGGGATTTTAGTGTTAAAGCTACCTAAATTCAAGTTCTGAGCCTGTTAACCATCATGTGTCCATCATCGATACGCTAAGGGCCGTTTCCTTCCAATCCCAGCTCCAGTAAGGCACCAATAAGCTCCGAAGGTATGAATCTTATGCCAAATTCAGTGGCGCATATGTATGGCCGGCATTTTCTTCACCTTCCATGACGTCTTCAACCATTAATTTCAGCAAGGATCACAAAAGGAAATAGAAAAAAAGCTTGCTGTGTTTAGATTCTTATTTCCTCACAAGCGAAAGTATAACTATCAAATACAGCAACAAATAACAACAAGAGCACCAAATTACGATCTAAAATGCGAGACATTCAACAAATAACATCAATTGTTACCGCATGTTAGACCTGCTATGCAAACTTCACATTCAAAAATTAGTATGTTTCAGATTAAAAAGAAGATCAGTACAAGCATATAGAGTGATACTACTCCAAGGTTATTCTACAACACAAGATCAAGTCTCAAAGTCAGAATGAATAAATAGTTTGCAGTAAACATCAGTGGTGATAAAATTTAATTACCAATCCTCCACCATCAGTTAGTTCATGTCCTCCCACATCTGTGCAACATTCTTCTCAGCATCAGCAGCCACCGCGGCAGCAATGGCCTCAGCAAGATCAACAACTCTCAGTGTAGCCTCAAATGAGCTCCCTCATCAACTGTGTACCCTCCATACTAGCCAAGTCAGCTTCAAACCGCAGCAAGTCATGAGACTTCCATGTTCCAATGTTGTCTTGCGAAAAACAAAAGAAGAAAATAGCGAATTATCAACGTGCAAAGAAGTCATGAGGCTTCATTACTCCAAGCTTCCTCATGTTGCTAATCACCACTGCAATTACAAGAATCACAAGACATATCAAAATTCATGGGCTAATGTCAAAATACAAATTTCAAAGAAAGCAAAATCAGAAAATGTTCATACCAAAAAAACAACTGATTCAAGATTTTCATCAAGCAGCAAACATCAAGCAGTTTTCAATTTTCTCATTCCCATGCCAAAGAAGTCACAAGAGTTAGCATCACACATCTTTTGCTTCACGTCACCGAGATCTTTACCAAACATATCCAATGTCCATGTCGTATGTCAATTTCAAGCTTGCCAAGGCATCGATTATGCAGCCATTTGCAAGGAAACTTATTAGTGTAAGCAAAAGAAAACAGGGGAAAGATCAAAAGCATAAACGCAGGTTTTCGCGGCAGTACACAAGAAAGTAGTGATGCAGTGAATAGATTTGATCAATGCAGGGTAACGTGAACAGAAAGAGGATTAAGACAAAATCACAATTCTAAATTTGTAGCAGAGTACTTCTCTTCATACGATCGTCATGTCAAAGAATTCCTCATCACTTCAAGCTTCATTTTCAAGCCTATCCCCCATGAATCTTCATTTCTCCAAGATCCTCGACAACTCCATGAACAGGGTGGCTTGAATCCTTCTTATTTGAGTCATTTCTTGCTGCCAATATTATAATAAGTGTTGCATCCAAGTACAGTGGTTTCTCTTTGTGCCTAGACTCGAGTTCCATACATCCTGCCAAACTTTATCATATCAAGAGTGTTGCAGGGCAATGCGTTCTTCAATCAAAGTTTCCTTCTTTGCATCAAGTACCTGCATAGGCCTATAAATATGAAAATGATTAAATGTTATCATATCTCACTCAATATGCGAAAATGCAAGAGCAAGCATAGAAAAAACATGGAAATTGAAAAGGAATTAAGGATTCAATAGCAAGCATCAATATCTATTCCAAGCAATATTCAAGGCTCACCTCAAGTCTATTTTGTGCTCTCTCAACATGGTGCTGCCAGTAGGAAGATAGTCTATGGTTAAGAGGTCGATGGTTCCACCGGGTCGCAAGCAGTTGTAGAAGACTTCATAAGTGACCGAGATAGCATACAACTAGCCGCGCAAAAACCTGTCATACCAGATGCATTTAATCAGATTGGTGCAACAAAATAGTAAAAGCAAACAGAACAAATTTCAAGTTTTTACTGCAGTGAAATAAGGGCAGTAAAAAAGTCAGTTTTTGCAGTGAAATTCAACAAAGTTATCAGTGGTACCACATGTGTTCTAGAAGCATTTTTAATCCACTACAGACAAGCAAGTTTGTGACTCACCAATAATCAGGTCCCCACACAATCCTTACAAAATCAGTTTTCATTCCACTACCTCTAACGGATTCCTCCAGCTCGCAATTCTTCAGATGATTCCTCAAATACCCTCCTCAAGATCCTATATAATGACCCCATTTCATTAGCAAGGGAGAGAAGAAAAATCTGTGCAAAACAATCTTTTCCCAAAAACAAAAAAACCCTAAATTTGAATAACTCACCAAAATTTGATTGCTATTCATACGCCCAACCTCCATAAACAAGCGGCGAAAGAGGAAACGCGTAAGAGTAGAATTCGGAGGGAGCTCCGTGTTCGGATCGAAATCGTGAACGAGATTGGGCCCTGAGAATCGTGGGTCATCACCACCGTCGGAATCATTCGCAGAAGCCAAATCGCGTGAACCACCGTGATCTTCTTGCCATCACCAAGAGAGACCGTCGTCAAAGATGTTCGGAGTTGCATCGCTTTGAGGAAATCGATACCTGAGATTCATCTTCGTTGATTCAAGTGTATAGCTTTTTTTTCTCTTCTTTAAATTTGTTTTTTTGCTGCGTGTGCGTATTTTCCATTCTTTTGACCGTGAAAAAGCTTGGTTTGTGATCTCTATTTGACTTCGTATTTGTTTCAAAAAACCCTCATTGATGTTGAATATGGGCCTCCGACCCGCTTTTACCACAAAGTTGGAGCACCCTTTGGGTTTCAGTTCATGCTGACTTTATTTATTTTAATTATGAATCTGGTTGTTTACTGTTGGGTGTATGGGCCATCTGGCTTTGCTAAATATACACTTAAATCAGTCCAATACCCTTCTTCCCCTTATTTGATTTATTTTTGTATTTTAATTTTCTTTCATTTTTTTTTATATTAAGTTTACTGATCTCTATTTATTCTATTTATTATTAGGGTTATGATTTAGCAAATTTTTTATTATTGTTTACATTTCATTATGGGCCAATGAAATAATTATGACTTTTGATATTCGATTCTAAAATCGGCGTTATCAAAGTTGTTATGAGGCCATTTTCAATTTTATTATTCATTATTATTTAATCGATTATTCTATTTATTCGGTTAATGATAAAATGTGATATTCGATTATTAATCGACGTTATCCATTAAATTGAGACCGATTCCATTATTTTCTCATTGTTTTATATTCATTTTTTGGGCCTATGATAAAAATATGATTTATCGACATTCCATTACGCGACGTTGTCTAAATCAATTTGAGGCCGACTTTTTCTTCCTTTATTATTTTATCGATTCATTGGTTTATTTAAATTTATTACTTGGTCTATGATATTATTATCCGATTTGTGACATTCCACTTTGCGACGTTGTCCAAATTGATATGAGACCATTTTCTATCATTTCTTATTAGTTTCTAATTAATTTTAGATCCATTATTATTTACCGACTTTATTATTATTCGGCCAATGATAAATGGTGATATTCGCTTTCTAATAAATCAATGTTATCCCCTAATTTGAGGTCACACCTTTATTTTTCTTATTATTTCTCATTATCTCAATTTATTTTATTTCGGCCGATGAATAAATATTTAAATATTCGATTTCAAATAAATCGACGTTATTTAAATTAAATATGAGGCCAAACTATTATTTTATAATTATTTCGACTTTATTTTATTTTTATGGTCGATGATATAACAAACGACTTAAATATTCGATTTCAATAAATCGACGTGTTTAAATCAATATGAGACCAATAGTATTTTTTTTATCGCATTTCTTTCATTTAAATAATTATTTGATTATAAAGTAACGCTCGACTTCTCATAGAATGATTCTAAATTTGAATCGATTCTAAGATAGTTAAAGAGCAACATTTTGTCGCTTTTGGTTTAATTCGAGCTCCAACGGCTCCACCTTAGCTTAGTATTATGAATCGTTCTTGTGTAACCATTTAATCCTTAACCTCCATTTTGCACTCACCCTTCGCGATCGCTTTATGCCTCGTAATCGACTTACCAAAATGTTTCTTTAAATCCAAACCCTTGATCCAACGTCAAGTGGTCTTAGGTATTAAAACACTTTAATAATATGAGAAAAATTGTACACCACGAGCCTTAAGTGGTAGAAAGGAGGATTACGAGCTCTCGTTATTCGCTCCGATTATTCCGTCGCAAGACACTTGGCTTGTTGGTTCGGAATAAACTATGCATAGTCTTTAGTGCAATTCGACTCCTAAAGAAAGATAAATAAAATTTGAATCCTTTTCCTCCTTTAGCAAGTAATTCATTAGGCATAGACATACTTTCGCGCGTGACAACTTAGAAGGTTCCCATCGAGTACGATGGATGTAGGGGGTGCTAATACCTTCCCCCTGCATAACCGACTTCCGAACCCCGACAATGGTTACGATGACCTTGTCTTTATCCTTTTTTCCCAGGTTTTATCTATATTTTCCTTTTCCCTCTTTGGGAATAAATCAAAATTAGGTGGCGACTCTCAAGTCGGCCCAGCCGCGACCGCATTCGCGAGGATCGTATTTTTCGAGGTACGACAGCTGGCGACTCTGCTGGGGACTGGTTCACCCCTATGCGAGTCAAGCCTAATCTAGGTTGCTTCACGCTTGTTTGTATGTTTGCCTTTATGACTTACTTGTTTATGTTTTACCGCTTTCTTTATCGCTTTCCATATTATACCTTGTGGTTCTTGGATCGATATTTCTGAAACTTGAGTGAAAGGCTCTATACCCGGGCTTTCGAGTGCGAACATAAGTTAGCGAGGTTGTGTAGTATGGGCTCCTGAGAGAACCACTCTCATGGGTTGTCGATACGAAAACCTCACTTGGAGTAGATTCTAATGAGAACAATGACGACTGTCAAGCTTTTGACGTGTGTGCTCAGTTATTTTCATTAGGGTCGTCGACTCTGAGGACCTTTAGAACCTTTTGGTTAAAACATCGGTTGATGGTTGCGTAGTATTGGGGCACCAGGGTTCGCCCTCGCGTGGCTCGATACGAAAACCTCACTTGGAATAGACTTACTCAATGGAGTTGATTGACTGTCAAGAATATATAAAATTGACACGTGCATCAAACAATTGAGGAAGGTCCATAACTCTGAGACTTTGTTTTAAACCTCGTGTCGATGATCACGTAGTATGGACTCCCGAGAAAATTTGCTCTCGTGGGTGTCGATACGAAGATCTCACCCAAAATAGATTCGTGTGGCGGAGTCAATCAACCGTCATGCTTATGGAGCGTGTGATGAACAACCATATGAATTGATAACTTTGGGGTCCCTAAAACCTTAGAGTCTACCCAGTGAGTTCCTGATCAGAGTATCCTCCATCTGTACCTTGGACTTATGATACCATGACTTTTTTATGTTTAACATCTTTTCATATTTTATTTGCATATCATTGCATTCATATTTGCATTCATTCTGCATTCATAGTCGCTCATGTTCATTCGTTCTCGTCTTCAGAGTTGTTGAGTACCCGTCAAGCTGATTCCTCCACGCAGATACAGAACTAGGGCCCACGAAAGAAGAAGGATGGCTGAGCAAGAAGAACACAACAAACGAGTCAGGGAAGACATTGATGACCTAAAGAGCAGTGTGAGCAAGATTATGGATATGCTCCAAATCTTGGCTACTAAGGACACTCCAGCTCAGAAGACTGTCACCTCTGAAGACAGTAGTTTTGTCATTAACGCAGAGTCTTCAAGACCCACTAGCACATGGCCAGAATTTGGATTTCCACCGGGTTATACTCCGCCATTTGTGACTACTCAGATGACTGGTACATCCACTTTTTTCGAACCTGGAGTGTTCGCTGACTCTCAACCTAATGTGCATACTGTTGCCCAAACTGCTTATGTGAATTCTCCCTTCGTGCCTAATCCACCATCTTCGATACAAGGAGAGGCTGGAAATTTTGAGGATGTTAGGGAACAATGTATGACTTTGGAAAAAAGGATAAGAGCTGTCGAAGGATTTGATGTCTTCAACGCTGCTGCATCAGACATGTGCTTGGTTTCGAATTTGGTTATGCCAAACAAGTTCAAAATTCCAATATTTGAAAAATACAAGGGAGACACTTGCCCAAAGAGCCACATGATCATGTACTGCCGCAAAATGGCCGCTCATGCTGACAAAGACAAACTGCTCATCCATTGCTTCCAAGATAGTTTGAGTGGAGCATCTTTGAAATGGTATATGGGACTCGAGAAAAGCCGTATCCAATGCTGGAAGGATTTGCTTGATGCATTCCTAAAACAATACAAATACAATCTGGACATGGCACCTGACCGCCGTCAGCTTCAAAACATGTCTCAGAAAGAAAAGGAATCATTCAAGGAGTATGCTCAGCGCTGGAGAGAGCTAGCTGCTCAGGTTGAGCCTCCCTTGGCTGAGAAAGAGATGACTGGTCTGTTCATGGACTCTCTTCAGCCTCTTTACTGGGAAAGGATGATAGGTAGCGTATCATCTAGTTTTGCTGACCTAGTCACTATTGGAGACGACTAGAGGAAGGAATCAGAAAAGGCAAATTTGGAAGTGCTGAAGCTTCTAATGCTGCAAGAAAGTCCTCTGGGAACTTTCAAAAGAAGAAAGAGGGTGATACTCATGCTGTCAACACTGAAAGAAGACCCTACTACAGACAACAACAGTATGGTGAAGCCCAAGTAGCCGCAGTTTCTCCTATGGTTAATGCTCCACCAGCTCGAGCTCCCCCACAAAGGAATGTTGGTCAGAATCAGACTCGCAATCCTAGGCCCAGGGCTCCTATTGATCCTATTCCCATGAAGTATGCTGAGGTTTTCCCTGAACTGTTCAAAAAATGTCTTGTTACTACTAGACCTCTCAATCCTCCAAATCCTCTTCCACCTGGATTTAGGACCGATCTTCATTGCCCATTCCATGAAGGAGCTGCAGGTCATGATATTGAGAACTGTTATGCTTTCCAAGCTCGAGTTCAAGACTTGGTCAGGGGAGACTTACTCACCTTTACACCGAGAAAGGTTCCCAGGGTTGAAATAGATCCCATGCCAAAACAAAGTGGCTGAAGATTTGATCGAAGAATCACAAGTTATTACCTAAAGCCAGTGGATCAGACGGGAAAGCTCATCCTTGCTACTGATTAGACACTAGGCCTTGTTTCTCTTCAATTTTCATTTCCTTGTTTGTATTATGCATACTTGTTTAAAGACTTTGTTTATTCTCTAATGTTAGTGTTAATGAAATGAGCATCGCATGTTTTGAATCAATTCATTCACCTTCATATTTGTGCGTTATTTATGCTTTTCATTTTCAAAAATTCCAAAAATACATATATGTACCATTGTTTCTCTTATTCATCTATTGCATAAGCAATGATTGGAGGGAGGATGACGAAAAATTATCCAAATTGTTGAATGGTATGCTTTCAAAATAAAACCTTGCTGATGATATACAGGCATTGTTTCAACTCCCAAACACTGGAGAAATAAGGAAGTTAATCCCTTGTCAACCCTTTTGAGCCTTGAAGTTGGAGTTTCTTTCTACACGAAAAAATCCATAATCTTAACCCGGGGCAGGGTAGTTCTCAATTAATTCAAATATGCATTCAATTTCAGGAGGATCATTCCTTACACCTTTTAATAAGGCTTTCAAGCCCAAGTTTTCCTTCGCACAATTGTCGAGGAAGTTAATGGCAGTCATTGTCCAAATCAAAAAATGAAAAAGCCGCTAAGTCAATACCTAAAAGGCGACATAGGCAAAGCATCCCGCTGGACTGAAAATGTCAAAGATACAGTCCAGGCAAAAGTTAGGGATAATAAGAATTTCAAATCATGGGAGGTCACCAAAATTCCTCAACAAATACAAAGAAGAGTTGACCCAAAGTCCTCATAAAACAAACCAATAAAGTGTTGTGAAGAAGCAATGACTGCTATCCAATCAACCTTTGTTTTTTGAACCATCCTCATTGACGCAACCTCAAATAACTTGAATGCATAAGTTGAATTATTTGAGTATAGGACTGGAGATCATCACGGAGAATGGGTTGGGTAAAATTAAATTTTGAGCCTTATATCCTTTGTTTCATAAACCGTGAACCAAGCCGCGTTACAACCCTTTAAAGACCTAATTGAAGCTCGGTTTGTTTTGAAAGCATATCGCCGCAAGGTTGCGTAAGCTGACTCCCCAGGAGATTTGCCAATCATTTGCTTTGGTATCATACCTTTTGCATTATTTTTCAATTTGCATTATCTTTCACTTTGCACTTTGCATGACTTAATAAACAGTGCATTCTTTGCCAGTATTTCATTTTCTTTACACCAATATCATTCCAATAATGATTTTTGATTTCAAAATTTGTGCTTGAGCATTGCATTAAAATTAATATTTTTTGAATGAATATTTTATTCGCAAGTAAGCACTCCTCATCATGGAATTCTAAATCGTTGAGAAACTTGGCCCATGATCCTATCAGGGGCACTTTACAGCCAAAGATCTTGTTATTCAGAAAGAATCTTCTTTCTAGACTCACACTGAGGCAAGCATTTCAAGTGACCAGTCAAACAGTCATTCAGCATGGGGCAGTCTACGTTAAGCAATCCCCCAAGCAAAGCTTATCACTCCTTCCTAAAAAGATCAGCATCTTGATACTTCGTACAAGAATGGTTGAAGTTGTGTTCAAGACATCTTTCAAAGGTTATAGTTGGCAAAAGTTCACTGTGTTGTGGAATCAGCTACTTCAGCCACACCTCTCCAAAAGAGTCTTATCCCGTGGTCTTAGCATTTGCATCGCAAGCATTGACCATTTACATCATACAATTTCATATCAAGCATAGCTCTAAGTTTACTTGGTGCTCATATGCATTTCCCGAGGTCTTGTCATCTTACCTTGTGGTCAGAGTCCAATTTTGTTTGGCACCCTTAAAGTCCAATTTCCATTGGCAATCACCAAAAGTCAAAGTCCAACCCACTTGGCACCTGTCAAGGCAATCATGTCTGTCACTCTGTCTTCCATCCAATGTTATTCTTGGATCCAGATTTCTCTCTCCGGTTGTTCCCATTGAGAAATTCATTTTTCTTCAGATTTCTCTCTCCGGTTGTTCCCATTGAGAAAGTCTTATTTCTTTTAACTTTCTCACTCTGGTTGTTCCCATTGAGAAATTCTTATTTCTTTTAACTTTCTCACTCTGGTTAATCCCATTGAGAAGTTCTTATTTCCTTCTATTTTCTCACTCCGGTTGTTCCCATTGAGAAATTCCTATATTTCTTTTAGTTTCTCTCACCGGTTGTTCCCATTGAGAAATCCTTATTTCCTTCTATTTTCTCTCTCCGGTTGTTCCCATTGAGAAAGTCTTATTTCTTTTAACTTTCTCAATCTGGTTGTTCCCATTGAGAAATTCTTATTTCTTTTAACTTTCTCACTCTGGTTAATCCCATTGAGAAGTTCTTATTTCCTTCTATTTTCTCACTCCGGTTGTTCCCATTGAGAAATTCCTATATTTCTTTTAGTTTCTCTCTCCGTTTGTTCCCATTGAGAAGTTCTTATCTCCTTTAATTTTCTCACTCCGGTTGTTCCCATTGAGAAATTCCTATATTTATTTTAGTTTCTCTCTCCGGTTGTTCCCATTGAGAAATCCTTATTTCCTTCTAGTTTCTCTCTCTGGTTGTTCCCATTGAGAAATTCTTATTTCCTTCAACTGTCTCAATCCGATTTTTTTCCATTGAGAAGCTATTTGTTTCCTTCGAAGTTCTCACTCCGGTTAATCCCTTTGAGAAATTTCAAAGTGCGTTCTTCTAACAACCGTATTAAGGGTTTTATCCCAATCTCTCTCTCTGGTTCATCCCATTGAGAAATTCGGAGAGAATCTCTTTTTCAAGTTGAAAAGTTTGATGTTTCCCGTGGCATACCTTCATAATTTGGTCTCATTCCACATCTGGTGTTTTTCTAGAGGTTTCGGACGTTGATTTCCAAATTTGGTGCTTATGCATCCATGGTTTTCCTGGATGTCTTTAATATCTTTCTCAGGATTGATTCTTCTCATCTCAGGTGTTCCTAATTATTCCCAGTCGGATTGCCAGGAATATCCTGTTTTACCAGCTAATTTTTCTTATCTGTCAGTCTTTTCTTTTCATTTAATCATTTCATCATCCCCACAGACTTTATGTCATCATATTTCATATCACATTCAAACTGCATTTAATCCCTGGAAATTGCATCCCTCCATGCATCTCATATTTTTAACATCGCATTGCATTTTTGCATTGGACAAATTTTGGGTCTTCTTATATCTAATTGACTTTCACTTTAGAATCGAATGCCTTGCAGCAGTTCCCTTCAAGTTTAAGACAATTAGATAGGGGCATCTGTCGTACCCTAAATTTGTCCTACCTTTTATTTATCTTTATAGGTTCAATGTCACGAGGGTAAGTTGGAGATAGTTAACATATCTGGTCTCATAATCCAAGTCATTTCAAATTTCATTTATGTGTGTCCATATTCTTGTTATCCAAACACATCATTTGTTCAAGATTCGTTATGGTGTTGTTTTCCGAGAGTCAGAATGGTACAAAAAAAAGGTCTCATATGGATTATTCAAGTTCAAGCATGATAAATGTTGGCATTGTTTTGTTCAAAGATGAAAGGTACCAATTTGCAAATCCAAAGCCCATATTCACAGTGATAAACAAGATTGGTTTAAGTTTCTCAAGAATCCACTCCAAATTTGTTTTCAACAAATAATTCAAGGGAGATTTGAAATTGTTTTTGATTCAAGGATTTATTTCAAGCATGGCATGTTTCAAGTGTTACAAGTGGACTCATTTCTAATTAATCTTTGATACCAAGTTAAGTTACCAATCTCAAATACACATTTTGTTAAGTCTTGAAAATACATGTGAGAGACCTGTTCTTATCATTTTCAAGGGTAGGCAGTGTGTCTCAAATTGAGAAATTCAATGTTGTTCCATTAATGAGATTGTTACTCTTGCTACTAAAGTACCAAAGTTTAGGCTTCAAATTAGAAGGCCCGGATATTCACAAAGAGATAAAAGAGGCCTTCGGTTGAATTGTGAAATTTTACAAGTCTTGGTTATAATTTTTTATCGATGCTAAAAGAATTACAAACAGAGTATGCACAATGATACTACAAGGTTGCTACAGGTCTTAAAGTTACATAATGCTAAGTTTCTACAAAAAGCAAGGAAGGCATTTGTTTCATGTTTTATTTTAAACCATGCAAATCAGATTCATATTGCAAGTTTTGAGTGATGTTCAATTACAAGTTCAAACTTCCCATGTTTAGATCCAGGGTACCATTTCTTTCGTGCCACTGACTCTTCATCATTAACACTTCACCCAAGCTTCTAAAAAACTCCGTCGGCTTCAAATTGCGGTTAATCGCCGTGGATTATGTCCTGTTATGCCTTCATCTCCAACTTACCAGATAAGGTGATCATGTCAAAAGAGAGCACCATGAGTTTATACTTCACACAGGAATTTAAAAGGAGAATAAATCAGCCGCTAAGAGTGATCGACATTGTTTTAGATTCCATGAAGTGCAATAATGAGGAATTGAAAATACTGATATAATATTATGTGAAAGTTTGACAGAAAGGGATTTTAGTGTTAAAGCTACCTAAATTCAAGTTCTGAGCATGTTAACCATCATGTGTCCATCATCGATACGCTAAGGGCCGTTTCCTTCCAATCCCAGCTCCAGTAAGGCACCAATAAGCTCCGAAGGTATGAATCTTCTGCCAAATTCAGTGGCGCATATGTATGGCCGGCATTTTCTTCACCTGCCATGACGTCTTCAACCATTAATTTCAGCAAGGATCACAAAAGGAAATAGAAAAAAAGCTTGTTGTGTTTAGATTCTTATTTCCTCACAAGCGAAAGTATAACTATCAAATACAACAACAAATAACAACAAGAGCACCAAATTACGATCTAAAATGCGAGACATTCAACAAATAACATCAACTGTTACCGCATGTTAGACCTGCTATGCAAACTTCACATTCAAAAATTAGTATGTTTCAGATTAAAAAGAAGATCAGTACAAGCATATAGAGTGATACTACTCCAAGGTTATTCTACAACACAAGATTAAGTCTCAAAGTCAGAATGAATAAATAGTTTGCAGTAAACATCAGTGGTGATAAAATTTAATTACCAAGCCTCCACCATCAGTTAGTTCATGTCCTTCCACATCTGTGCAACATTCTTCTCAGCATCAGCAGCCGCCGCGGTAGCAATGGCCTCAGCAAGATCAACAACTCTCAGTGCAGCCTCAAATGAGCCCCCTCATCAACTGTGTACCCTCCATACTAGCCAAGTCAGCTTCAAACCGCAGCAAGTCATGAGACTTCCATGTTCCAATGTTGTCTTGCGAAAAACAAAAGAAGAAAATAGCGAATTATCAACGTGCAGAGAAGTCATGAGCCTTCATTACTCCAAGCTTCCTCATGTTGCTAATCACCACTGCAATTACAAGAATCACAAGACATATCAAAATTCATGGGCTAATGTCAAAATACAAATTTCAAAGAAAGCAAAATCAGAAAATGTTCATACCAAAAAAACAACTGATTCAAGATTTTCATCAAGCAGCAAACAACAAGCAGTTTTCAATTTTCTCATTCCCATGCCAAAGAAGTCACAAGAGTTAGCATCACACATCTTTTGCTTCACGTCACCGAGATCTTTACCAAACATATCCAATGTCCATGTCATATGTCAATTTCAAGCTTGCCAAGGCATCGATTATGCAGCCATTTGCAAGGAAACTTATTAGTGTAAGCAAAAGAAAACAGGGGAAAGATCATAAGCATAAACGCAGGTTTTCGCGGCAGTACACAAGAAAGTAGTAATGCAGTGAATAGATTTGATCAATGCAGGGTAACATGAACAGAAAGAGGATTAAGACAAAATCACAATTCTAAATTTGTAGCAGAGTACTTCTCTTCATACGATCGTCATGTCAAAGAATTCCTCATCACTTCAAGCTTCATTTTCAAGCCTATCCCCCATGAATCTTCGTTTCTCCAAGATCCTCGACAACTCCATGAACAGGGTGGCTTGAATCCTTCTTATTTGAGTCATTTCTTGCTGCCAATATTATAATAAGTGTTGCATCCAAGTACAGTGGTTTCTCTTTGTGCCTAGACTCGAGTTCCATACATCCTGCCAAACTTTATCATATCAAGAGTGTTGCAGGGCAATGCGTTCTTCAATCAAAGTTTCCTTCTTTGCATCAAGTACCTGCATAGGCCTATAAATATGAAAATGATTAAATGTTATCATATCTCACTCAATATGCGAAAATGCAAGAGCAAGCATAGAAAAAACATGGAAATTGAAAAGGAATTAAGGATTCAATAGCAAGCATCAATATCTATTCCAAGCAATATTCAAGGCTCACCTCAAGTCTATTTTGTGCTCTCTCAACATGGTGCTGCCAGTAGGAAGATAGTCTATGGTTAAGAGGTCGATGGTTCCACCGGGTCGCAAGCAGTTGTAGAAGACTTCATAAGTGACCGTGATAGCATACAACTAGCCGCGCAAAAACCTGTCATACCAGATGCATTTAATCAGATTGGTGCAACTAAATAGTAAAAGCAAACAGAACAAATTTCAAGTTTTTACTGCAGTGAAATAAGGGCAGTAAAAAAGTCAGTTTTTGCAGTGAAATTCAACAAAGTTATCAGTGGTACCACATGTGTTCTAGAAGCATTTTTAATCCACTACAGACAAGCAAGTTTGTGACTCACCAATAATCAGGTCCCCACACAATCCTTACAAAATCAGTTTTCATTCTACTACCTCTAACGGATTCCTCCAGCTCGCAATTCTTCAGATGATTCCTCAAATACCCTCCTCAAGATCCTATATAATGACCCCATTTCATTAGCAAGGGAGAGAAGAAAAATCTGTGCAAAAAAATCTTTTCCCAAAAACAAAAAAACCCTAAATTTGAATAACTCACCAAAATTTGATTGCTATTCATACGCCCAACCTCCATAAACAAGCGGCGAAAGAGGAAACGCGTAAGAGTAGAATTCGGAGGGAGCGCCGTGTTCGGATCGAAATCGTGAACGAGATTGGGCCCTGAGAATCGTGGGTCATCACCACCGTCGGAATCATTCGCAGAAGCCAAATCGCGTGAACCACCGTGATCTTCTTGCCATCACCAAGAGAGACCGTCGTCAAAGATGTTCGGAGTTGCATCGCTTTGAGGAAATCGATACCTGAGATTCATCTTCGTTGATTCAAGTGTATAGCTTTTTTTTCTCTTCTTTAAATTTGTTTTTTTGCTGCGTGTGCGTATTTTCCATTCTTTTGACCGTGAAAAAGCTTGGTTTGTGATCTCTATTTGACTTCGTATTTGTTTCAAAAAACCCTCATTGATGTTGAATATGGGCCTCCGACCCGCTTTTACCACAAAGTTGGAGCACCCTTTGGGTTTCAGTTCATGTTGACTTTATTTATTTTAATTATGAATCTGGTTGTTTACTGTTGGGTGTATGGGCCATCTGGCTTTGCTAAATATACACTTAAATCAGTCCAATACCCTTCTTCCCCTTATTTGATTTATTTTTGTATTTCAATTTTCTTTCATTTTTTTTTTATATTAAGTTTACTGATCTCTATTTATTCTATTTATTATTAGGATTATGATTTAGCAAATTTTTTATTATTGTTTACATTTCATTATGGGCCAATGAAATAATTATGACTTTTGATATTCGATTCTAAAATCGGCGTTATCAAAGTTGTTATGAGGCCATTTTCAATTTTATTATTCATTATTATTTAATCGATTATTCGATTTATTCGGTTAATGATAAAATGTGATATTCGATTATTAATCGACGTTATCCATTAAATTGAGACCGATTCCATTATTTTCTCATTGTTTTATATTCATTTTTTGGGCCTATGATAAAAATATGATTTATCGACATTCCATTACGCGACGTTGTCTAAATCAATTTGAGGCCGACTTTTTCTTCCTTTATTATTTTATCGATTCATTGGTTTATTTAAATTTATTACTTGGTCTATGATATTATTATCCGATTTGTGACATTCCACTTTGCGACGTTGTCCAAATTGATATGAGACCATTTTCTATCATTTCTTATTAGTTTCTAATTAATTTTAGATCCATTATTATTTACCGAATTTATTATTATTCGGCCAATGATAAATGGTGATATTCGCTTTCTAATAAATCAATGTTATCCCCTAATTTGAGGCCACACCTTTATTTTTCTTATTATTTCTCATTATCTCAATTTATTTTATTTCGGCCGATGAATAAATATTTAAATATTCGATTTCAAATAAATCGACGTTATTTAAATTAAATATGAGGCCAAACTATTATTTTATAATTATTTCGACTTTATTTTATTTTTATGGTCGATGATATAACAAACGACTTAAATATTCGATTTCAATAAATCGACGTGTTTAAATCAATATGAGACCAATAGTATTTTTTTTATCGCATTTCTTTCATTTAAATAATTATTTGATTATAAAGTAACGCTCGACTTCTCATAGAATGATTCTAAATTTGAATCGATTCTAAGATAGTTAAAGAGCAACATTTTGTCGCTTTTGGTTTAATTCGAGCTCCAACGGCTCCACCTTAGCTTAGTATTATGAATCGTTCTTGTGTAACCATTTAATCCTTAACCTCCATTTTGCACTCACCCTTCGCGATCGCTTTATGCCTCGTAATCGACTTACCAAAATGTTTCTTTAAATCCAAACCCTTGATCCAACGTCAAGTGGTCTTAGGTATTAAAACACTTTAATAATATGAGAAAAATTGTACGCCACGAGCCTTAAGTGGTAGAAAGGAGGATTACGAGCTCTCGTTATTCGCTCCGATTATTCCGTCGCAAGACACTTGGCTTGTTGGTTCGGAATAAACTATCCATAGTCTTTAGTGCAATTCGACTCCTAAAGAAAGATAAATAAAATTTGAATCCTTTTCCTCCTTTAGCAAGTAATTCATTAGGCATAGACATACTTTCGCGTGTGACAACTTAGAAGGTTCCCATCGAGTACGATGGATGTAGGGGGTGCTAATACCTTCCCCCTGCATAACCGACTTCCGAACCCCGACAATGGTTACGATGACCTTGTCTTTATCCTTTTTTCCCGGGTTTTATCTATATTTTCCTTTTCCCTCTTTGGGAATAAATCAAAATTAGGTGGCGACTCTCAAGTCGGCCCAGCCGCGACCGCATTCGCGAGGATCGTATTTTTCGAGGTACGACAGCTAACAAAGAACAAGAGGTTGTCATGAAAGGAGCCAGATCTAAAGACAACTGTTACATGTGGGAATCTCAAGACTTCAGTCTTACTTCAACTTGCTCCTTATCTAAAGAAGAAGAAGTGAAACTATGGCACCAAAGACTAGGTCATCTTCATTTCAGAGGCATAAAGAAGATAATATATATGGATGCTGTAAGAGGTATTCCTAAACTGAAGATTGATGATGGCAAAATATGTGGTGAATGTCAAATAGGCAAGCAAACCAAGATGTCCCATCCAAAGCTCCAACATCTGACAACTTCCAAAGTTTTGGAACTTTTGCATATGGATCTTATGGGACCCATGCAGGTTGAAAGCCTTGGTGGAAAGAGGTATGCCTATGTGGTGGTTGATGACTTTTAAAGGTATACATGGATAAATTTTATCAAGGAAAAGTCTGATGTATTTGATGTATTCAAAGACCTATGCCAAAGAATACAAAGGGAAAAAGCCAGCTGTGTGATCAGAATAAGAAGTGATCATGGAAAAGAATTTGAGAACCAAAAGTTCTTAGATTTCTTCTCTTCAGAAGGAATCAATCATGAATATTCTTCACCAATCACTCCTCAACAGAATGGGATTGTTGAGAGGAAGAATAGAACTATTCAAGAATCAGCAAGAGCTATGATCCATGCTAAAAAGTTACCTTTGTACTTCTGGGCTGAAGCTATGAACACAGCTTGTTACATCCACAACAGAGTTACTCTAAGAAAAGGAACTTTGTCCACAATCTATGAAGTCTGGAAGGGCAGAAAACCCACAGTTAAGTACTTCCATGTGTTTGGAAGTAACTGTTATATTCTGGCAGATAGGGAGCAAAGGAGAAAAATGGATTCTAAAAGTGATGAAGGGATTTTTCTTGGATACTCTATAAACAGCAGAGCATATAGAGTATTTAATTCTAGAACCAAGGTTATCATGGAGTCTATAAATGTGATAATTGATGATGCTCCTACAGATGTCCCAGAAGATGTTGGAACATCTGCTGATATCAAGATTGAAGCTGAAGAAAAGAGTGATCATTATAACTTCACTCAAACTGATGCAAGGACAGAACAATCCAGCAAACCTCCCTCCATCAGAATACAGAAGGATCATCCCAAAGATTTGATAATTGGTGATCCCAACAGAGGTGTGAGCACTAGATCAAGAGAAGTGATTTCAGGTTCCTGTTTTGTTTCTAAAATAGAACCTAAAAACATCAAGGAAGCTCTTACTGATGAATACTGGATTTGTGCTATGCAAGAGGAATTAGGTCAATTCACAAGGAATGAAGTGTGGAATCTTGTTCCTAGACCTGATGACATAAATATGATTGGAACAAAATGGGTGTATAAGAACAAGTCAAATGAACAAGGAGTTGTTACAAAGAACAAAGCTAGACTTGTAGCTCAAGGATACACACAAATTGAAGGAGTAGACTTTGATGAAACCTTTGCACCAGTAGCAAGGCTTGAATCAATCAGACTACTTTTGGGAATTGCTTGTATCTTAAAGTTCAAGCTATTTCAAATGGATGTGAAAAGTGCCTTTTTAAATGGTTATCTTAATGAAGAGGTATATGTAGAACAGCCTAAAGGATTTGTTGATCCAAGCTGTCCAAATCATGTATACAAAATAAAGAAGGCTCTTTATGGTCTGAAGCAAGCTCCAAGGGCATGGTATGAAAGACTGACTACTTTTCTTATCAAGCAAGGGTACAGGAAAGGTGGAATTGACAAAACCTTGTTTGTTAAAGATGAAGAAGGAAATGTCATGATTGCTCAAATATATGTAGATGACATTGTCTTTGGTGGGATGTCTGATAGGATGGTCAAACATTTTGTCAACCAAATGGAATCTGAATTTGAAATGAGCCTAGTAGGAGAACTAACCTACTTTCTTGGACTGAAAATAAAACAAATGGAGGACTCCATGTTCATTTCTCAAAGCAAGTATGCTAAGAACATAGTCAAGAAATTTGGAATGGACAGTGCTACTCATAAGAGAACTCCTGCCCCTACACATTTAAAGCTGACTAAAGATGAAAAGGGTGAGAATGTAGATCAAAGCATGTACAGAAGTATGATTGGAAGCTTGTTATATCTGACTGCTAGCAGACCAGACATAGCATTTGCAGTGGGTGTATGTGCAAGATATCAAGCTGATCCAAAAGTCAGTCATCTTAATCAAGTCAAGAGAATTCTGAAATATGTTAATGGTACTTGTGACTATGGCATAATGTACTTTCATGGATGTAAACCAATTCTCACTGGCTTCTGTGATGCTGATTGGGCTGGAAGTGCTGATGACAGGAAAAGCACCTCAGGAGGATGCTTCTTTCTAGGAAACAATTTGATTTCTTGGTTCAGTAAGAAACAAAATTGTGTATCCTTATCTACAGCTGAAGCTGAATATATAGCAGCTGGAAGCAGTTGTTCTCAGTTGGTTTGGATGAAGCAAATGCTCACTGAGTACAATGTCCCACAAGATGTCATGACATTGTACTGTGACAACTTAAGTGCAATTAACATATCAAAGAATCCTATCCAACATAGCAGGACCAAGCATATTGATATCAGACATCATTTCATCAGAGATCTTGTAGAAGAAAAAGTGATTTCATTGGAACATGTAGCTACAAATCTGCAGTTGGCTGATATCTTTATCAAAGCATTGGATGCTACACAATTTGAGAACTTAAGGGGCAAATTGGGAATCTGTTTATGTGAGATTTAGCAGTTAATGAGATGTGCCAACATGTCATATGACATTGTGTGGCATAAGTACCAGATGGCAACACCAGTCTGGTCAAGAACCTTGGGTATTCCATTCCTAATCATTTTCAATGTAACGGCTACTTATATAATAACAGCTTGCATTCAGCTATCCATATTCTCATCATACTATCAAAAGCGAATTGCATTATCTAGCTGTTCTTCAGAAATCATCAACCCTAAAACTCTTCATCCATCTTCTTTGAAAATGTCTCAAAACCCTAACACTCCTGAAGAAATTCTCAACAAAGAAGATGTGGTTCATGCAACCCCCATTTCTATGGTACCCATAAAGTAAACCCCATTGGACGAAATCAGAGGAAGTGTTCCTCATGCTAAAAAGCCAAGAACTCCAAAAAGAGCAAAAGATCAAGTCTGCAGCAAATCCAAAGGCATTCCTTCTCCAGCAAACATGCCTCCAAAATCTTCTGAATATGTGGATGCTTCCATAAAGGAGTTAGTAAACAAGATTCTTTTTGAACAAAGAGTGGTTAGTGGCATATCTATCCCTCTGAACACCATGCCAGCTCCACAAGAAGATCAACAAACTCAAGCTTCAAAGGACACTCCTGCTCAACAGGATGTCCCAATAGATGTTGAAACATCTGAGGATGAACAAAAGGCCTCATCTGATGCTGCTGTAGAAGAATCTGAGGACCAGAAAAAGGCCTCAAATGAAAGTGATAAAGAAGAATCTGAGGATCAGACCAAAGCCTCAACTGAAGAGCATATCTCTGCTGATCAACCAGCTGAAGAAGAGACTGCTCAATCTCCTCCTGTGTTGAATCTAGAGTAGGATTCTGATACAGAGATCATTGCCTCTATAAGACCTAGCATAGCCAAAAGGCTCAGGACTAGGAAAGAAAAGATGCAAGCAGGACATGCAATTCCTGAGAAGAAGCAAGCTACCCCAAAGAAAGACAAAGCTAAAGCTGTCTTTGGTCCTACCAAACAATGGAGCAAGGTGCAAACACAGAAGAGGAAAGCTGTCACTCCTCCAGACTCAGATGTTGAAGCAGATGTCCCAACATCTCCTCCAAAGAAGAAAACAGCACCCTCTAGGGCATCAACTGCTGTTCCAGAAGCTCCCTTGGACAACATCTCATTTCATCATGTTTCAAGTGTAAACAGATGGAAGTTTGTGTACCAAAGAAGGGTAGTGTCGCTCCCACCAAATGAAGCCGGGTCAAATGGGGTACAGACGCGAACGGTCGGCGAAGGGGGGGTGCGAGGACACACAGGAGTGAACTCACAAGGAATGAAAAGAGTCGCCAGCTGGGCATTTTTATCCCGGAGGAAAGGCAATGCTGCATAGACCTAGAAAGATATGGATAAGACGGTTGCGAACCAGAGAGACTGAGAAAGGGGGTTGGTTACAACCTGGGAAGGTATTAGAACCCAGATTGTCCGCCGTACTCGACGGGATCCACGCTTAAAAGATTTGTGTTTAAAGGGGTAGTGTCAGTGCAATTTGTGTGTAAATGGGCTGGAAAACAAAATGTACAGGTGTCAGTGTAAAGGAAGTGTGAAGTGTATAAATGATGTGTCAGTGTAGGAACAAGAATGAAATGCTCAAGAATATGAGGCTAAAAGAATAAAGCTGGAAAGAGGGGGAATATACAGAGACTTTTGTTCGATAACTGTTAAGTTATTCCTACGTATCCTCTCGTGCAATGAGGAAGTCAGAACACCGTAGTTCGACCCAAAGAGACTGAAAGATGAATTGACTTGTGAACTGCTTACTAGTCTATGCTCAAGTGTATGACCTATCTGGCTCAGGTGCAAACTGTCTTGCATTAGACGGAAGAAGCAAGTTCTCGTTTATGAATGAATGAGATGAGAAAAGAATCCCGAAGGAGACGATTATTGTTTGTTTTTGAGTTTTCAGTCTTTTATTGCTTTTGAAAGTTTGTCATAGGTTAATGAGCTTAAGCCTAAACTAATGGATTTAGTAAACTCATCACATCTTCCCTCTGATTAGGGGTAATGAGAATACCTTAAGTGTGAAGTCAGCTTCTCACACTTAATTACCTTTGGTGTAGGATTAAGATCATTAACCTACTTGTGATTATTTAGATGTTTTTGTTGTTTTTGTTTAGTGTTAAGTAACGAGATTAAGCCATAATCAGGGATTAAACAGACTCATTACACCATCCTAATAGAAGGATAATAGATGAGAATGTTTAAGCTGAGGAAAGCTCCTCAACTTAATCCATGATTAGGGATTAAACTCATGACAAAACAAAGCCTTTATCAAGTGGATTTTAGCTAATGATAAGATGATGGAGTGATTTTTAGGGTTTGTAAGACAACTTGAGGGGGACTTGTCCATTAACATTAGGGTTAGTCCTTCTTAACCAATTAAGGAAGAATTAGAACCCTAATGCAAGGCCTAAGTTACAAGCTTGATGTCTTGATGATTATTAGATGAATTGATTAAAGGATTTAAACAAATTAAGGGTTTAACACTTAGGATTAAAGTTATACACTCCATCCTAATAGAAGGATGCAGGCATAAGCTTAATCACAAAGCCTTAAAGCCTTTAGGGTTTAGTCCTTGATTATGAGATGAGAAGAGAAGACTCAAAGAGACACAAAGGTAAAACTAAGTGGGGAGACTAATCAAAACCCTAATCATTGTCATGCTTGGTTGTTCCTAAGGTTTGTGAGGTTAACAAGAAAAATCTTCAATGGAACCACCAGGAAGCAGATGAAAGGATCAGGAGAAGCAAAGTAACTTGCTTCATTTAAGAAGACAAGTCACTTGAAGAAAGAAAGGGAGAAGAAGAAGAATGAGCAAGCTCAATCTCAAACACATAATAAAATGCAGCTAGGATGCATGAAAGAGATGAAAAGAAATTGTGAGAAGTGAAGGCAAATTCACTTCTCAAAGCAACTTACCACCTGAAAAGTTAGTGAAGGAAATGCAATGCAATGCAAAATGAGATGAAATGGCATGATACAACCAAAACCAGAAGCATATATGAGATGGTAATGATGCTATGAGATGATGCAAACATGAATCAAGACATGGGGATGATCACATGAACAAATGGATGCAAATGGAGCAAGTTTAGAACCATGAACACACATGAAAAGTTATGAGATGCAAATGACATACAACATGGCAAATACATGATGCAATGATCAAACATGCTTCCAACATATCTTAAGATGTCTAATGAATCAAATGAATGCATAAAATGTCATGGCAAGTCATGTTATGCAAGCAAGTGCAAGATGTATGCAAAAGGAAGCCCAAATTAGGGTTTATGTTCAATGCATCAAACAAAAACCAAAATCATAAGCAAACATCAAGATAAAAAATTGAAAATGCACTCAAAGGAACCCTAAACCTACACAAACTCACTGCCCAAAGGAGAGGTTCCAACTCTTAACCTAATTAGGGTTATGAATTTCCTAAGATTTCTAGGGTTTTAGGGTACCTTAACAGGAAAAATGCCAAACAAATTGAAAATGAAAGATCAAATCATGCCAATTTAATCTCACAAACTACATGCTAAACAAAATGCAATGCAAAAAGAATCAAAGTCCAACTCTCAATGGTTAGGCAGAAATAATTTTTTGAAGTTTGGATCAAAATAATGCCTTGAAATGATTTTAATTCCATGGAAAATTCTCAAAAGACATCAAGATCAAAAAAGAAATTTGGTTTGAGGGTTGGACAATGTTTCTAAATGATTATGAAGGTTTCATGAATTTTTTTGGTGATTTTTAAATACCTAAAAGTATTTTTAATTAATTAATTCTCATTAATTAATTAAAAATAAACTTTTAAATGATTTAAAAATATTTTTTAATGCAAAAAATAAAAATAAAAATGTTTTTGGTTTCTGAAAATTAATAAAAGTGTGTATAAAAAATTTCAGAATTTTTGAATAATTTTTGCTATTTTAAAATAAATGAACAAAAGAAATGAATAAAAATAAGAATAAAAATGAATTAAAAGAAAAGTATGCGCATCCAATGGCCTGAATTTAAACTGGGGAAGGAGGGAAAGACTGCGCGCCAGATCCAAGGGGTGAGATTCAAACTGAGTTAAATCCTATTTTAATTAATTAAACTGGATTAATTATGATAATGACGTGGATTAGGGCTAAGTGAATGGATCTGGGCCATTGAGCACGCGCGGGAGTGGACTAAGTCAGCTCATCCAACACTCACAATTCAAACTGGCATTAATTACAGGGATTAGCCCTAATTATTTTCAGGTGGCCGGAGAAGACCTCTGGTCGTCTTCTCCGGTGGGACTCCCACCTGAAAATCCCTAAAACCCTCAAAACTTCATGAAAACGAAAACTAACTATCCAGAAATCATCCCCATGCCAAGCTAAATCAAAACCCCCATTCAAACATCATTTATTCTTCATCAATCAAACGAATCGAAGCCAAACATTTTTAGGTCAGAAAAGTTTCAGAACAAGATTAAATACTCATTTCTCAACCATTTTCAAAACTAAGAACATCAGAGTGATCAGCAAAACATGAGGAACAACTTAGAAACTTAAAAATTCATTTATGGAAAAAAAGTTCTTGATATACCTGAGCTTTGAGCTTTCTCAGTTTGTAACTTTCTGACCCTCTCTCTTCGTGCAAACTACTCCTCTTGGTCCCCTGATGAAGTCCTGATGCTTAGAAGAAGTTTGTAGTGGCTGGTTTGAAAAATGGCAGAGGTTCTGCTCAAGGTGAGGTGAGAATCGTATTTGTGATTCTGGGAGTTTAAGGCAATGGTGATGGGTGCTTTGTGATCTGGAAGGTGTGTTGAGTTGATCTGTGAAGTTAGTTTGTGTGTTTGTGACTTGTGTGATGAGTTTCGAAGGCTCTTGCACAAGGGGTGGAAAAATGAGAATGCTGAGTTATGGAGTGTTTCAGGCTTGTGTTCTTGTTGCTTTGGCTTGCTTTTTGCTTGTATAAACTATTGGGATTGGTCAGAAGATGTGATGTGTGCTTTATTGATTGGTATGGGTCCTTTTGCCAAAATGTCAAAGTTGTGTAAGAGAGGTATGGGCTACTTTCTAGCCAAGTACAAGGAGTGTGTTCTGCGCAGCATGATGAGGGGAAAGGCCTAGGATGGTTCAGCAAGCTAGCAAGCAAGTGGATGATAAACTATGATGAGTTTTGCAACTTGCCTTACTTTTGATTTTTGTGAAATATCTTGATCCATAGGCCACAAAAGTGAGAAGTTTCTTGGCCCATTCTGATTTTTAGGTCTTTCATGATCATGTTGTGAAGTTTAGAAATGCATTTGATGACTTAATTTGCCTTGAGAAGTGAATTTGCAACTTTGCCTCTTTGGTGCATAACTTGAAATTTAGTGATTTTTGCCAACTTTGACAAGCCATAACTTTTGATCCAAAATGAATTAGGTCATGTTCTTGTACTTTTTGAAAAGGGAATGATTCATTCTACAACTTTCATGACCAAAGTTTTTCCATTTGAAGCTTTTTTGAATCAAAAAGTAAGGGTTGAAAAAGTTGCCTAAAATGACAATTTCATTAAAAGTCAAACTTGCCCAAAAAGTCAACTTTGCAAAAGACTTGAAATTCTTCAATTTTGTGAACTTCCAACTTATTCTATGATCAAATAAAGATCATATACAACAAAGATGATGAAGAACACCCCTTGGTTGGGTCATTGAGGGCCTCAGATGCCCTGATTTTGCACTGACTTGCTTGAAAAGTCAACACTTGATCAGATGACTTCCCCATGGAATTTCTTCATGAAAATTGATATGCATACTCCCTATACCATATAGAGACCAATAGAAACAAGAGTGACCAAAAAATTTGAAGTTATGGCCTCTGAAACCAAAACCCTAATTCTAGGTCATCTATGCAGTTAAACCTGGCTCTGCTTCCATGCCATTCTCAGTTCTTGTGATTCTTTGACATTCTTGACTTTGAGAGGATATAATGTGATATTTGAACACACATGGACCCCTTTGAAGTGATTGATGACCTTTGGAGTGGCTCAAGAAGCTCTTGGATGGCTCAGATCACAAACCCTAGATGCAGATGACTTTGAACCAATGCAGTGAATCAAAAATGTGATATGAGATGGTATGATTGAGTTTATGCTTATGAAAATGATCACAAGCCATAGTGTGAATGGGTGAGGGCAAATTTGGGGTGTTTACAGCTGCCCCTATTCAAACATGAGTTAGTTGTGCAAGATGTAAGCAACGGCTTAACAGGCAAACAAGATAACTTGTGGTTGAATACCAAAGACAGTCCAAAATTTGCACTCACAGAATGAAGAAGAAAAGGGATATAGATTGTAAAAGAAAATAAAGTGTATTGTAAAGTGTGGGCGACGGAGGACGACCGTCGAGCAGAGGACGACTGCTGGGTAAAGAGCAATGACGGGGACGGCCGACATGCTGGGAAAAGTGCGGAAAATGAAGCAATGACGGGGACGACCGACATGCTGGGGACAAAAGGGGTTATGATGGGGACGGCCATCATGTAAAGTTAGGATTCTCTGGGTATCTAATGAAAAATGAAGGGGACGGCCATCAAGTTCATAAAGTAAAGTAACCAACGATGGGGACGGCCATCAGGCTAAACTGATGAAGGACGATCATCAGGAAAAGGAAAAGGGACCACGACGGGGACGGCCATCCGGTTAAAGAATAAATTAAATAAATAGATGATGAGGTACGATCATCAAAGGTGAAGGACGATCACCTAGCAGGGGACGGCTGCTCTGTTGGGGATAAGATGAGGGACGGTCATCTAAGGTGAAGGACGATCACCGGGCAGGGTACGGCTGCCGAAAATATCGCGACATAGGACGAATGCCGGATAAAAGGTCAACGATGGGGACGGCCATCGGACGAGCATGATGAAGGACGATCATCAAGAGGTGGAGGACGACCACCTAGCAGGAGACGGCTGCTCTCAAGGTTTGTCATGACATAGGACGAATGTCAGATAACCAAAATCAACAATGGGGACGACCATTGGATAAAATGATGAAAGACGATCATCAAAAGGTGGAGGACGACCACCTAGCAGGGGACGGCTGCTAAATATCACGACATAGGAGGAATGACGGATATAAGATCAACGATGGGGACGGCCTTCGGATGAGCATGATGAAGGACGATCATCAAGAGGTGGAGGACGACCACCTAGCAGGGGACGGCTGCTCTCAGGGTTTATCATGACATAGGACGAATGTCAGATAGAAAAAGAATTTCTTTTCAGGCGATTTACTGGGGAATAGTAAACACGGACGAGTGTTTACATCCAAGAAACAAAAGGTATAAGTGTTTAGATGTTTGTGTATAGATTAAAGATGCGGACGAGCATCCCTAAGACTACGATACGGACGAGTATCGGGTAGAAACAAATACCGACACGTGTTCAGAGATGATGATACGGACGAGTATCAACTGGTTAACAGAGAACACGGACGAGTGTTGAATCTGAAGGGACCCTTCTGGGGATAGTAAACACAGGCGAGTATCTATATTCAGGAAGACAAGAGTGTTTGACACGGTGTATGGATTAAAGATGCGGACGAGCATCCTTAAGACTATGATACAAACGAGTATCAAGTAGAAACAAACGCTTGACACATGTTCTGAGATGATGGTACGGACGAGTACCAACTGGTTAACAAAGAACAAGGACTAGTGCTGAATCTGCGGGGATATAAGTGATATATACAAGATACGGACGAGTATCTTTATGAGTAGTAAGTATGATTGATGTATAGGTGGGTGTTTAATCTGCTGGAGAGAGTGACACGGACGAGTGTCAAGAAAAGTATAGTATAAACAAGTATAAAGTGCTTAGGTTACTGTGCTGGGGAAGATGACACGGACGGATGTCAAGGATTTGTATATATAAGCATCTTGGGAGTGCAAAGGGGATGTCTTTGGCTTTCTGCTGGGGATATAACACGGACAGGTGCCACAAGGAGTATATACTGGTGTTTGTGAATGTAAGGCAACTGCTTTAGCTTTAGTTCTCCGCTGGGGATTCTGGGGGAAGCATTTTGTATCTTGCCGATGGGTTGTCATTATTCACAAGTGTCCGATTCAGAGCATGGCTTATGATTATGCAATATGTTGGATTTTTGCCGTAATGCTCCGTATTAGACGGAATGCTACGCTTTGTGGGTGAACATGATGTGAATGCCATGACTATGCGAGGATACCGATCCAGGATTCGGATCCCGATGCTGCGAAGATCTCTGGCCAATCTGGTTTGAGATGGACATCCCAGCTGGGGATGAGACCATTGGTAGATCTGATGAGATGGTATCTGTTTGGGGGGAATAGGTCGCTGATAGACCCATCCTGATAATGAGGGACCCAGCTGGGGTTTGTAGAAACTTTCGTCACTCTGTTGTGATTCCTTCATGCGTTGCTCTTCTGGATAGAGGTTGAAACTCTGTGGGGAAGTGGTTCCCTGGCTTTTGTGCTTGGCTGAGGAGGAAGAATGGTTGGCACCTCAGCTGGGGAGAAATAGCAAGTGGAAAACTCAGCTGGGGAGAAAACACTTTGGGTGCTAAGACTGAGTGTTGATTTGTCATCTTGCTGGGGTGAAGCTTATATGCCCCATGTTGCGTTTTGGATACCTGCAATCCTGCAAAGATAGGGAAACGCACAAGTGATCCCGAGGTATCCTTTACTGGATTCCGTCATAGGAGTTTAGACACTTCTGAGAGTAAGTATATTTCCTGCAAGCATGTGACTTTTATTATTATTTTTTGAAGATAAGCATCTGTATTCAGGCAATCAGTTTTTCTTAAGACATCAGACATTTTTGCAAATAAAAATGTACAAGACGAAACATGACTGAAAATCTGCTTTTTATTAATTCGTGTGCCCTGAATTGGCAAGATACAGTCAAAGAAACATATCCCCTAAAATGAGGAGATTGTTACAAATTGTGAAACCAAAAAGGCTGGCAATGTTGTTGACGCTCCAAGAAGCTTCCCTTTTGCTATGACTCGTATGACATTTGACGTTCTTCTCGTCTTGTTTTCTGAAGAAGGCTGATTCTGAAAGAAGCTTGATCCTTTCGAAGCTTACCAAGTTGTAGGTGATACATACAAATTCAGAATGCAGTTGTTCGCTTATCCCCTTATTTTGCATGGATCGCCCTTTCGGGTTTTCAATCCATCGGGATACCCATTTTTGCCTGAGTCGTCCAATGCGGCTTTTCAACTCAGCGGGTGTACATTTTTGTTTATTTTCCCTTATTTTTTCCCGAGTCTTTTATTCTGTTTTTGACTCGCCGGGATGCCCTATTTTTGCCTGGACTTACATTCTGTTTTTGTGTCCAGCGGGTCATTTTTATGCGAAGTATTTTTTAACTGCATCTGAATTCACAGGGGACGGGAAGTCTTCACCATCCATAGTGCTGAGCATCAGTGCTCCACCAGAGAAAACTTTCTTTACTACGAATGGTCCTTCATAATTCGGAGTCCACTTGCCCCTGTGGTCTGTATGAGGAGGGAGGATTCTTTTCAGCACAAGATCTCCTACTTGGTACTCTCGGTGCCTGACTTTCTGATCGAAGGCTTTCTTCATTCTTTTCTGATACAACTGCCCATGACAGATTGCGGCCAATCTTTTCTCTTCAATCAGACTCAGTTGTTCGTATCGGGACCAGACCCATTCGGCTTCGTTCAGCCTAACATCCATCAATACCCGTAGGGAGGGTAATTCAACTTCAACAGGTAGGACTGCTTCCATACCATACACAAGCTGATACGGTGTTGCCCCAGTGGATGTTCTGATTGACGTGCGGTACCCATGCAAGGCAAATGGTAGCATCTCATGCCAGTCTTTGTAGGTGACTACCATCTTCTGCACAATCTTCTTGATATTCTTATTAGCTGCCTCGACAGCGCCATTCATCTTTGGCCTGTAAGGAGAAGAATTATGGTGTTGGATCTTGAAGTCCCGGCACAGTTCTGCCATCATTTTGTTGTTCAAGTTGGAACCATTATCAGTAATGATTCGCTCGGGAACTCCGTATCGACAGATGATGTCTCTCTTCAGAAATCGAGCTACCACTTGTCTTGTAACATTTGCATAGGAAGCTGCTTCGACCCACTTGGTGAAATAGTCAATGGCAACCAGGATGAATCTGTGGCCGTTCGAAGCAGTTGGCTCAATCTTGCCAATCATGTCAATGCCCCACATAGAAAAGGGCCAAGGTGAAGACATCACATTTAAAGGATTGGGAGGCACATGCACCTTATCCGCATAAATCTGGCATTTATGGAATTCTCTGGCGTATGCACAACAGTCGGCATCCATTGTGATCCAATAATAACCTGATCTTAGCAACTTTTTAGCCATGGCGTGCCCTCCCGCATGGGTACCAAAGGATCCTTCGTGCACCTCGTGCATTAACAAGTCTGCTTCTGATCTATCAACGCATCTGAGGAGTACCATATCAAAGTTTCTCTTGTACAGGGAACCATCAGTGTTCAGGAATAAACTACCAGCAAGCCTTCTCAATGTCCTCTTATCATTGGAAGATGCCCCAGGTGGGTATGTTTGATCCTCCAAGAAGCACTTAATGTCATGGAACCAAAGCTTATCATCCTTGACAACATCTGCTGCGAACACATATGCTGGTCTGTCAAGTCTGGATACTGAAATCTGAGGTACAAAGTTGGCAGTCTGAACTTTGATCATGGATGAAATGGTAGCCAGGGCATCTGCAAACTGATTCTCGTCCCGAGGGATATACTCAAGCTTGACTTTTGTAAAGAAAGTCAATAACCTCCTTGTATAATCCCTGTAAGGTATGAGATGATCCTGGTGTGTGTACCATTTGCCGTTGGTCTGATTAACTACCAAAGCTGAATCTCCGAATACGGTCAATGTCTTGATCCTGAGGTCAATGGCTTCCTCAAGACCCATAATGCAAGCTTCGTATTCAGCTTCGTTGTTAGTGCAGTTAAAGGTGAGTTTTGCCGAGAAAGGCATGTGAACTCCTTTAGGTGTAATGAGTATTGCACCAACACCACGACCATTCATATTAACAGCCCCATCAAACATCATAGTCCATTCTTCTTCCGGGTCAGGCCCTTCAGTGTGAATAGGCTCTTCATGATCTTTTGCTTTTATGAACATGATGTCTTCATCAGGGAAGTCAAATCTCATAGGCTGGTAATCATCAATGGGTTGCTCAGCAAGATATTCAGACAATACACTGCCCTTGATGGCTTTCTGAGATGTGTATTGGATATCATATTCTGTGAGGATCATTTGCCATCTTGCAACCCGTCCGGTAAGTGCTGGCTTCTCGAATATGTACTTGACCAGATCCATCTTTGAGAACAACAAAGTGGTGTGGGTCAACATATACTGTCTCAGTCGGCGAGCAGCCCACGCTAAAGCACAGCAAGTTTTCTCGAGCAGTGAATAACGTTGTTCACAGTCGGTAAACTTTTTGCTTAGGTAGTATATTGCATACTCTTTTCGACTAGACTCGTCATGCTGGCCCAACACACACCCCATCGACTCTTCTAATACTGTCAAGTACATGATTAGAGGTCTTCCTTCAACTGGATGCATAAGGATTGGAGGTTCTTGCAAGTATTCCTTGATTTTGTCAAAAGCCCTCTGGCAGTCTTCGTTCCACCTGACCGTTTGTTCTTTTCTCAACAGTTTGAACAAAGGTTCACAAGTTGCTGTAAGGTGAGATATGAACCGTGAAATGTAGTTCAATCGACCTAAGAACCCTCGAACTTCTTTTTCTGACTTTGGTGCAGGCATTTCTTGAATAGCTTTGACTTTATCAGGGTCAACTTCAATCCCTTTCTCGCTCACAATAAAACCCAGCAGCTTACCAGATCGCACCCCGAATGTGCACTTGTTGGGGTTCAACTTCAGTTGGTACTTCCTCAGACGTTTGAAAAGCTTCAGCAGATTTACCAGGTGATCTTCTTCAGTGAGGGACTTGTCAATCATGTCATCCACATAACATTCGATTTCTTTATGGATCATATCGTGGAACAATGTCACCATAGCCCGTTGATATGTTGCACCAGCATTCTTCAGTCCAAATGGCATTACCTTGTAACAGAACGTGCCCCAGGGTGTGATGAAGGTTGTCTTCTCCATGTCTTCAGGTGACATTTTGATCTGATTGTATCCTGAAAATCCGTCCATGAAGGAGAATACCGAGAACTGAGCCGTATTATCCACCAATACATCAATGTGAGGTAATGGGAAATCATCCTTCGGGCTGGCTCTGTTCAGGTCCCGGTAGTCAACACACATTCTCACTTTTCCGTCTTTCTTAGGCACAGGTACTATGTTAGCAATCCACGGCGGATAGCTAGTCACAGCAAGGAACCCGGCGTCCCACTGCTTTTGTACCTCTTCTTTGATTTTCATTGCCATGTCTGGGCGAGTCCGGCGCAGTTTCTGTTTAACCAGCGGGCATTCTTCTTTCAAAGGCAGCTTGTGCACAACAATCTCGGTGTCCAACCCTGACATATCTTGGTAAGACCAAGCAAACACATCCACATATTCTTGAAGCAGGTCAACCAGTTGTCTCTTCACTGAGTCTTGTAGGCAGGCCCCGATTTTAATTTCTTTCACGTCTTCGTCTGTACCAAGATTGATCGTTTCGACCTCCTCCTGATGAGGGGTGATAACCCTCTCCTCTTGTCTCAACAATCTGGCTAGCTCTTCAGGAAGCTCGTAATCTTCTTCAACCCCTTCATCAGCTTGATTGATTGGATTGTCAAAGTCATACGAAGTCATAGCTGTGCTGTTGTCGGTGCAGTCTGGAAGGCACTCTCTGCAAGGGTTCAGTTTGTTCATTTTAGTGATTGATTTTAATCTTGTTAGAAAAGTGAAATAAAGTTGACATTTTGAAAACATTGCCATTTATTTTTTGTACAAAAAGAAAAATGGAAAAACAGTGAGCGGAAAAGAAAAAGAGACTCATTTGCAAAAGATGTCTGATATTTCGTTGATTAATCTTGTTGCACAAAAATTACAGATGGCCCGATTACAAAATGAGTCTTGACATCTTGGGCAAGATGCAAGACTTGATGCATGCTATAAAAATACAGGAAATAATAATTACTCTGTAGGAGTAACTCTTATAATTTCCTGGGAAGACCAGTTTGAGATACTGCTCCCCGGGATCTTTGGACGTATCCAACTCTCCAGGTTGCGGTCGCTTTCATCCTCGTCTTCCAAATTGTTGACAGCATCAGGGGTGAGCATCCCCCCACTAACAAAGTTGGGCTTCTTAGAAGCCTCTGCTTGATCTTGTTGAGTTGGTTTGTAACCCAACCTAAATCTATCCTCTTTCTTCTCCACAGGTAACAGCTTGCCCCAGCCTTGGGCAGTCCCTTCTTCAACAACCTTCCGGGCTTGTTGATAAGATGTCATTGAGGTTCCAGGTACAACAGATGTTTCATTTATGTTCAAGGCCTCGAACCCTTGACTCATTGTTTCATGGATCTCCCCATCCATCTCAATGTATTTGTATGTAGCCAGATGGCTAACAAAAATATCTTCCTCTCCACAAATAGTAACGACTTGGCCCTCCCACTCGAATTTTAACTTCTGGTGAAGGGTAGACGTAACTGCGCCAGTGGCATGAATCCATGGTCTACCCAACAAACAGCTGTAGGCAGGCTGAATGTCCATCACGTAGAAGGTCGTTTTGAAAGTTTGTGGGCCAATCGTTATAGGAAACTCAATTTCTCCCAGAACTGATCTCTTAGAACCGTCAAAGGCTCTTACTACCAAGTTACTGGGACGTAATGCCAATCCTTCATACTCCAGCTTCACAAGGGCTTTTTTAGGTAAGACATTGAGGGATGATCCTGTGTCTACCAACACATGGGAAAGAACTGCACCCTTACACTCCATGGTAATGTGCAAAGCCTTGTTATGATTGCGGCCTTCCGTAGTCAAATCAGTGTTGGTAAATCCTAGTCCATTACTAGCATTAACGTTCCCAACCACAACTTCCAACTGATTGATTGTGATCTCTCTTGGCACATAAGCTGCGTGCAAGACTTTTAGTAGTGCGTTCCGATGGGCCTCGGAGCACATTAGCAGTGATAAAATGGAGATCTTGGAAGGTGTCTGGTGAAGCTGGTCCACTATCTTGTAATCGCTTTTCTTGATGATTCTCATGAATTCATCAACTTCTTGATCGAAAGGTGTTTTCAAAGCTTCCTTAACAATTTGCTCTTCTTGCACCATACTCTTCCCTTTTGCCTTGGCGGAAGCTTCTGCTTCAGCAGTGGGTCTTTGAATTTGCGGGGCAAAGAGACGTCCGCTTCGAGTGAAGCCTCCGCCTCCTCCCACATTGTCTATTTGTGGTGAAGAAGTTGATGATTCGAGAGTGATTTTCTTTCCTTCGCAGTAGAGATCGGAGCCGTAATGCCAAGGGATGGCATTACTGCTTTCATAAGGTACTGGCCCAGGCACTGTGATAGTGACTGGACTGATAGCAGCTGCAGAAGGGGCCATGATAGTATGTGGATCATAGTATATTGTAACCGGTGCTCTGATAGGAGTGGCATTTTGTGAGTTGTAGGCCGAATCATTTTCAGGATCATAATAAATCGTAACTGTTGAGACGCTTTCATTGTTTGTTGTTGATGTTGTAGGAGACACTGTTGAATGGATGGGTGTTGTTGTTGTAGGAGATACTGTTGAATGGATGGGTGTTGTTGTTGTAGGAGGGATGTTTGCTGATATTTGGAACAATGGTTGTTGCAGTTGTAGAAGACTCGGGAACTGTTGTTAAGGAGATTGCTGGATTGGTAGGTATTGATGTTGTGATTTGAAGCAGGCCACTCTGGATGAGACCGTCTATGCCATCTCTCAAGTTATCACAACCATTCACTGAAATGTTGCAATAAGCACACCCTAGCTCGCATCCAGGGAATATTTGACATTCAAGGAGTTATGCTTTAATCTCTACCAAGGGTGTCCGAATCTGACCCACACTGGTTATCAAGTAAGACGGCTTGTCTTCTTCAATAGCATTGATTCTGGGGCCACCATGGTTTGGCATAGGGTTCTTGTTAACATTTGGTGGTGGTGCAAAGTTTAGAGCCTTAGAATCTACCAAGTCCTGTACCTTCATGTGCAAAGCTCTGCACTTCTTTGTACTATGGCCAGGTGCATTCGAATGAAAAGCACATCTGGCGCTGGCGTCATAATTTTTGGGTAAACTGGCAGGATCTGGAGGTGCCAATGTCCTTAGCTCAACCAGGTTGAGTTTTAGGAGTTGTGGCAATAATGTGGCATAAGGCATAGGGATCGGATCGATCACCCTATTGGCCTGAGACGGTCTCTGTTGAAATGGTCTTTGTTGATAGTTGTTGGTGTTGTTGTAGTTTCTCTGAGGAGGATACTGAGTTTGTTGCTGATAATTTTGTTGCTGTGGTTGATAAGCTGGTTGTGGATGAATTGGAGCGGGAATGGTGACTGCTGCCACAGACCTATGAACATATTGGGGTCTGCCTCTGCTGGCATGGATAGCATTGGTCTCACCAGTTCTTCTTGGGCCCACAAAAGGCTTCCTTGTGTTGCTGGATGAGCTGGCACCGTTGTCAGAAATTTTGCCCATTTTTAATAGGCTCTCAATTCTTTCTCCAGCTATAACGACATCTGCAAAGCTGGTAGAAGAAAAGGCAGCTAGCCTATCAATGTATGTCCCTTGGAGGGTGTTCATAAACATATCAGCCATTTCCCTTTCTGACATGGGTGGCTGGACAGCAGCAGCTACTTGTCTCCACCTCTGGGCGTACTCCCGGAAGCTTTCCCTGGACGACTGTGACATTCCCATCAGGAGGGTCCTGTTGGGTGCCATATCCAAATTATACTGGTATTGTCTAATAAAGGCCTCCGCCAATTCCTTCCAACACCTGATGGTTGCTCTAGTCAAATGAGAGTACCATTCCCTTGAAGCTCCTGTTAAGCTATCCTCAAAATAAAACATCCATAGCTTTTCATCCATGGTATATGCCTTCAGCCTCCCCAGAAAGGATTGTAAGTGGGTCCGTGGGCAGGAAGTCCCGTTGTACTTCTCAAAGCACGGTGGTTTAAATTTGTGGGGAATCCTGACCCCGTCCACTAAGCCCATGTCCATAACATCAAAACCCAAAGAGTTTTGAGACTCCAAGGATCTTAATTTTTCAGCAATTTCATCCAGCCTTCTGTCATAGGCCTCATCCCCAGCTCCCATCACTGTGAACTGATCTTCCTGGGGGTCTTCTTGCAGCACTCTGCCTGTGGTAGCATTCCCTTGTACATTAGCAGGGACGTTAATCTCTGGATGAAGGTGGGGTCCAAATACAGGTGTGTTGATATGAGGCTGCACCCTCTCGTTGTTGCTTGTCCCACCAGTCCCTAGATGGGGATCTTTCTGAGTCTGTCTCTCTACCAAGGCTCTTAATCTCTCTTGGCTCTGTGCCAATCCATTCATCACCTCCATAAATTGTGTCATCTGATTCCTCATTTCCAATCTCTCATTGGCCATTTGGTTCCTGACCTCTATAAGGTCATGTTGTACCTGGTCCATCTGTATACCCGGAAGGTTGTTACGGGTTGGATATCTGTGTGGACGGTTGAGTGGGAACACCCGACGTCGAGCAATAGTTCCTGAGATCACAACAGAGTTAGTAACAAAAACAAAACAAACCTACAAAACAAACAAAGGTTAGCATGCAATGCAGTATGCTTATTTGTTTCCAAGGTATCCGGCTTGGCACTCGGTTTTGACCCTTCCAGACCCTTGAGGAAGATGCTTGTGATGTTGCTTGAAAGAAACTCCAATACATATATTACAAAAGAGTAAATGATACATAATTTGTTTCTTACAAATCATGCCCTCTGAGGGGTCAAAAATACAACATAAAAAGTAAAAGTACATGAAATGAAAGCAACAACAAGCAAAAGTCAGACACTAAGACCAAACTCATCCTCCTGAACTTCCTTGAGAAGTGCTTCAGTCACAGGATCAGCTGGACGCTCTGTGAGATTCCTGATAAGGAGATTCCTGGTAGTAACAGCTGCAGTTAGCTTCTTGTGTTGACTCTGGTCCTTTGACCTCTTCACACCAGCTCTAATCTTCAATTCTGAGATCTCTCTTTGGGCTGCTAGCAGGGCTTCCTGTTGCTCTTTTGCACTAGCCTCCAATTGCTCAATCTTGTCCTGAGTCCTCTTATCTTCCAGAGTACGAGCTTCGGTGATCCTGACCCACCTGGCTTGACTCTCTTTCAGATACAAATCAGTCCTGGCCTTCTGGAGCTGAGCCTCCTTGCAGGCATTCTTCAAGATCTGCTCTCCAGCCCTGGACTTCTTAATGTTGTCCTCTGACTTTTCAATCCTAGCCAGATGCTCCACCTTTAGCTTTTCTAACCTCTCAATGTCCAGCCGACCATCACTCCTCTCCCAGAGGGTCTTCTGTAGAGCCTGAGTCAGCTTCTCATTTCTCTCTTTCAAATTCTCAAACTCCTCTATGCTGACAGTGGCAGGAGGTGCTGTGGATGGCCCTGGTGCATCCTCAATGGTGAAGGGCATCCCAGAAATTTGAGCCCTGGCATGGGACCACTCATAGTACTGTGCTGAGGCCACATTGTTGCATCTTCCCAGAATGGTTACCCCTTTAGTCTGGACATTGTCCCAAGCCCAGGATGCTTGCCTGACAATGGCCAGATTAGGCTTAATCTCACAGTAAAGAGTCTCAGCCAAGTCTTGTGCCTTAGGAGTATGAACCAATGCATATCCCAATTGTCTTTTGAATAGCAGAGGGTTATAGTTGATGCAACCCTTTACTCCTATCAGGGGTACATTGGGGAACTGCCCACAACTAGTAATGATGTCCCTGCCTTTTGTGCTTTGAGTGCACCACCTGATATCAGCTGAGGTCAAAGCAGTGAGTCTTCGAGCCCAATTCCTCTGCTGGTGAGGATTCAAAAATGCATCAGTCTTAGGAAAATGCCTGAGCAACCAGGTATGGAAAAGGCGAGCACAGCACCTCACCAATCTTCCTCTCTGCTTTTCATTCCTTTGGTGGACAGAGTAGTAGAAATCTCCCAGTAAGGTGGGCACTGGGTTCCTCAGGATAAAAAGATGGATTGCATTCTTGCTAATGAACTTAGGCTCATCTGCAAATAATATGATCCCATATATGCTAAGGGCCAATAAAGCACAGACTGCCTTCCATTCTCCTGAGGAGGCCCTCAGGGTGGCCTGGGAAGTCAAGAAATCCAAATGTAGACCAGAGATTCCAGCTTTGGTAGTCATGTTCTGCCCAATCAGACAAGGTTCCAGATACAATTCCTTTGCCACTTCTTCATTACTTGGAAAATCCATCTCAGGGTTGAAGGGGACTCCACCCCTGATAGGTACACCAACCAATGATGAATACTCCTCTAATAAAGGTCCCAACTGAAAATCCTGAAAAGTGAAACACCTCAGAGGGGGATCATAGAACTGTAGGCAAGTATGAATCAGGCTCCTCTGTGAAGGGTCCAAATCCATAACCACATCAAGTATGCCTCCATAGTGTTCTCTGAATAGTGGTATATGGTCTTGAGTAATCAGGGTCTGAATCTTCCTGATGTTAGCCAACTCAGGCTCAAAGAAATGGTAGGAGATATTACTCTTCTTAGATGCCATGTTGCTAAAGAAAAGTTGAGGAAGATGCTGATGATGGGGAATAACACTGAAGATGGGCCACTGACAGGCAGAGACTGGAGGTGCAGGTGACTGAAGTAGGCAGCTGAAGTAGATACTGATGAAGATAGGTTTATGCTGATGATGGGGTCAAAACCAAGCCAAAATAAAGTATGGATACCCTGAAAAACAAATAAGCAAATGTTAAAATGATGCAATGATGATGTATGCAAATGATATGCAAGGGTTTGTGACTGAGCTGGATCTGATCAAGTGCTCTGATATAGGTCCATGTATGTTCAAGAAATCTAGATGGAGGTTCATAAGTCCGGTAACCAAGGTGGGGGACTCAAATAAAGAGTCACATGTCCAGGGTTAAAATCACAAGAACTGTTACAAAATGGAGTACTCTTAATCAAAACAAAGTAACAGGGTATGCTGAGGTCAAGGGTACCTGCAAACCTGTAAACAGCCCAACCCCCTCACAGGTAGTGTTCTAAAACAAGGATCCTCAGACTTGGATCAGTTATGAGAAGTGTAAACACTTCTAACCCGGAGGTACAGTGTTTACAATAACCATAAAAGATCCTCCTCTAATTCACCTCAGTTTCTGAAGGTCAATACTGAAGGTCATCCAGACTTAGCAGGCTTCCCAGATAGCCCTAGCACTACAGGAAATCTGTAGCATAGAGTTCTCAAGAAGAAACCCATATCTGAACCGTGTTTCATATTCCCGCACCAGACCGAAATGGAATGGGAAAGAACATGAGCCACTCTAGCCTAGGTGTCACTCAGGTCCCAGGTGTAGGACCTCAACTCTCAATAGAACACCCAACCACCAAAGCAACAAAACAGATCCAGCCAGCACAGTATGACAGTATGATATATGTAAAGCTATAAAGAAAGCAATAAAACAACTGTACATAAAGCAAAAATAAATACAAATACAAGCACAAATAGCACATAACACCCCAGTAAACACAAATCAATCAAGCGCTAGGAGGAACCCACAAAAAGAACCAGAAGCCCTGGTTACAGTATAAGGTTCCCCAGCAGAGTCGCCAAGCTGTCGCTCCCACCAAATGAAGTCGGGTCAAATGGGGTACAGACGCGAACGGTCGGCGAAGGGGGGGTGCAAGGACACACAGGAGTGAACTCACAGGGAATGAAAAGAGTCGCCAGCTGGGCATTTTTATCCCGGAGGAAAGGCAATGCTGCATAGACCTAGAAAGATATGGATAAGACGGTTGCGAACCAGAGAGACTGAGAAAGGGGGTTGGTTACAACCTGGGAAGGTATTAGCACCCAGATTGTCCTCCGTACTCGACGAGATCCACGCTTAAAAGATTTGTGTTTAAAGGGGTAGTGTCAGTGCAATTTGTGTGTAAAAGGGCTGGAAAACAAAATGTACAGGTGTCAGTGTAAAGGAAGTGTGAAGTGTATAAATGATGTCTCAGTGTAGGAACAAGAATGAAATGCTCAAGAATATGAGGCTAAAAGAATAAAGCTGGAAAGAGGGGGAATATACAGAGACTTTTGTTCGATAACTGTTAAGTTATGCCTACGTATCCTCTCGTGCAATGAGGAAGTCAGAACACCGTAGTTCGACCCAAAGAGACTGAAAGATGAATTGACTTGTGAACTACTTACTAGTCTATGCTCAAGTGTATGACCTGTCTGGCTCAGGTGCAAACTGTCTTGCATTAGACGGAAGAAGCAAGTTCTCGTTTATGAATGAATGAGATGAGAAAAGAATCCCGAAGGAGACGATTATTGTTTGTTTTTGAGTTTTCAGTCTTTTATTGCTTTTGAAAGTTTGTCATAGGTTAATGAGCTTAAGCCTAAACCAATGGATTTAGTAAACTCATCACATCTTCCCTCTGATTAGGGGTAATGAGAATACCTTAAGTGTGAAGTTAGCTTCTCACACTTAATTACCTTTGATGTAGGATTAAGATCATTAACCTACTTGTGATTATTTAGATGTTTTTGTTGTTTTCGTTTAGTGTTGAGTAACGAGATTAAGCCATAATCAGGGATTAAACAGACTCATTACACCATCCTAATAGAAGGATAATAGATGAGAATGTTTAAGCTGAGGAAAGCTCCTCAACTTAATCCATGATTAGGGATTAAACTCATGACAAAACAAAGCCTTTATCAAGTGGATTTTAGCTAATGATAAGATGATGGAGTGATTTTTAGGGTTTGTAAGACAACTTGAGGGGGACTTGTCCATTAACATTAGGGTTAGTCCTTCTTAACCAATTAAGGAAGAATTAGAACCCTAATGCAAGGCCCAAGTTACAAGCTTGATGTCTTGATGATTATTAGATGAATTGATTAAAGGATTTAAACAAATTAAGGGTTTAACACTTAGGATTAAAGTTATACACTCCATCCTAATAGAAGGATGCAAGCATAAGCTTAATCACAAAGCCTTAAAGCCTTTAGGGTTTAGTCCTTGATTATGAGATGAGAAGAGAAGACTCAAAGAGACACAAAGGTAAAACTAAGTGGGGAGACTAATCAAAACCCTAATCATTGTCATGCTTGGTTGTTCCTAAGGTTTGTGAGGTTAACAAGAAAAATCTTCAATGGAACCACCAGGAAGCAGATGAAAGGATCAGGAGAAGCAAAGTAACTTGATTCATTTAAGAAGACAAGTCACTTGAAGAAAGAAAGGGAGAAGAAGAAGAATGAGCAAGCTCAATCTCAAACACATAATAAAATGTAGCTAGGATGCATGAAAGAGATGAAAAGAAATTGTGAGAAGTGAAGGCAAATTCACTTCTCAAAGCAACTTACCACCTGAAAAGTTAGTGAAGGAAATGCAATGCAATGCAAAATGAGATGAAATGGCATGATACAACCAAAACCAGAAGCATATATGAGATGGTAATGATGCTATGAGATGATGCAAACATGAATCAAGACATGGGGATGATCACATGAACAAATGGATGAAAATGGAGCAAGTTTAGAACCATGAACACACATGAAAAGTTATGAGATGCAAATGACATACAACATGGCAAATACATGATGCAATGATCAAACATGCTTCCAACATATCTTAAGATGTCTAATGAATCAAATTAATGAATAAAATGTCATGGCAAGTCATGTTATGCAAGCAAGTGCAAGATGTATGCAAAAGGAAGCCCAAATTAGGGTTTATGTTCAATGCATCAAACAAAAACCAAAATCAGAAGCAAACATCAAGATAAAAAATTGAAAATGCACTCAAAGGAACCCTAAACCTACACAAACTCACTGCCCAAAGGAGAGGTTCCAACTCTTAACCTAATTAGGGTTATGAATTTCCTAAGATTTCTAGGGTTTTAGGGTACCTTAACAGGAAAAATGCCAAACAAATTGAAAATGAAAGATCAAATCATGCCAATTTAATCTCACAAACTACATGCTAAACAAAATGCAATGCAAAAAGAATCAAAGTCCAATTCTCAATGGTTAGGCAGAAATGATTTTTTGAAGTTTGGATCAAAATAATGCCTTGAAATGATTTTAATTCCATGGAAAATTCTCAAAAGACATCAAGATCAAAAAGGAAATTTGGTTTGAGGGTTGGACAATGTTTCTAAATGATTATGAAGGTTTCATGAATTTTTTTGGTGATTTTTAAATACCTAAAAGTATTTTTAATTAATTAATTCTCATTAATTAATTAAAAATAAAATTTTAAATGATTTAAAAATATTTTTTAATGCAAAAAATAAAAATAAAAATGTTTTTGGTTTCGGAAAATTAATAAAAGTGTGTATAAAAATTTTCAGAATTTTTGAATAATTTTTGCTATTTTAAAATAAATGAACAAAAGAAATAAATAAAAATAAGAATAAAAATGAATTAAAAGAAAAGTATGCACATCCAATGGCCTGAATTTAAACTGGGGAAGGAGGGAAAGACTGCGCGCCAGATCCAAGGAGTGAGATTCAAACTGAGTTAAATCCTATTTTAATTAATTAAACTGGATTAATTATGATAATGACGTGGATTAGGGCTAAGTGAATGGATCTGGGCCATTGAGCACGCGCGGGAGTGGACTAAGTCAGCTCATCCAACGCTCACAATTCAAACTGGCATTAATTATAGGGACTAGCCCTAATTATTTTCAGGTGGCCGGAGAAGACCTCTGGTCGTCTTCTCCGGTGGGACTCCCACCTGAAAATCCCTAAAACCCTCAAAACTTCATGAAAACGAAAACTAACTATCCAGAAATCATCCCCATGCCAAGCTAAATCAAAACCCCCATTCAAACATCATTTATTCTTCATCAATCAAACGAATCGAAGCCAAACATTTTTAGGTCAGAAAAGTTTCAGAACAAGATTAAATACTCATTTCTCAACCATTTTCAAAACTAAGAACATCAGAGTGATCAGCAAAACATGAGGAACAACTTAGAAACTTAAAAATTCATTTCTAGAAAAAAAGTTCTTGATATCCCTGAGCTTTGAGCTTTCTCAGTTTGTAACTTTCTGATCCTCTCTTTTCGTGCATACTACTCCTCTTGGTCCCCTGATGAAGTCCTGATGCTTAGAAGAAGTTTGTAGTGGCTGGTTTGAAAAATGGCAAAGGTTCTGCTCAAGGTGAGGTGAGAATCGTATTTGTGATTCTGGGAGTTTAAGGCAATGGTGATGGGTGCTTTGTGATCAGGAAGGTGTGTTGAGTTGATCTGTGAAGTTAGTTTGTGTGTTTGTGACTTGTGTGATGAGTTTCGAAGGCTCTTGCACAAGGGGTGGAAAAATGAGAATGCTGAGTTATGGAGTGTTTCAGGCTTGTGTTCTTGTTGCTTTGGCTTGCTTTTTGCTTGTATAAACTATTGGGATTGTTCAGAAGATGTGATGTGTGCTTTATTGATTGGTATGGGTCCTTTTGCCAAAATGTCAAAGTTGTGTAAGAGAGGTATGGGCTACTTTCTAGCCAAGTACAAGGAGTGTGTTCTGCGCAGCATGATGAGGGGAAAGGCCTAGGATGGTTCATCAAGCTAGCAAGCAAGTGGATGATAAACTATGATGAGTTTTGCAACTTGCCTTACTTTTGATTTTTGTGAAATATCTTGATCCATAGGCCACAAAAGTGAGAAGTTTCTTGGCCCATTCTGATTTTTAGGTCTTTCATGATCATGTTGTGAAGTTTAGAAATGCATTTGATGACTTAATTTGCCTTGAGAAGTGAATTTGCAACTTTGCCTCTTTGGTGCATAACTTGAAATTTAGTGATTTTTGCCAACTTTGACAAGCCATAACTTTTGATCCAAAATGAATTAGGTCATGTTCTTGTAATTTTTGAAAAGGGAATGATTCATTCTACAACTTTCATGACCAAAGTTTTTCCATTTGACGCTTTTTTGAATCAAAAAGTAAGGGTTGAAAAAGTTGCCTAAAATGACAATTTCATTAAAAGTCAAACTTGCCCAAAAAGTCAACTTTGCAAAAGACTTGAAATTCTTCAATTTTGTGAACTTCCAACTTCTTCTATGATCAAATAAAGATCATATACAACAAAGATGATGAAGAACACCCCTTGGTTGGGTCATTGAGGGCCTCAGATGCCCTGATTTTGCACTGACTTGCTTGAAAAGTCAACTCTTGATCAGATGACTTCCCCATGGAATTTCTTCATGAAAATTGATATGCATACTCCCTATACCATATAGAGACCAATAGAAACAAGAGTGACCAAAAAATTTGAAGTTATGGCCTCTGAAACCAAAACCCTAATTCTAGGTCATCTGTGCAGTTAAACCTGGCTCTGCTTCCATGCCATTCTCAGTTCTTGTGATTCTTTGACATTCTTGACTTTGAGAGGATATAATGTGATATTTGAACACACATGGACCCCTTTGAAGTGATTGATGACCTTTGGAGTGGCTCAAGAAGCTCTTGGATGGCTCAGATCACAAACCCTAGATGCAGATGACTTTGAACCAATGCAGTGAATCAAAAATGTGATATGAGATGGTATGATTGAGTTTATGCTTATGAAAATGATCACAAGCCATAGTGTGAATGGGTGAGGGCAAATTTGGGGTGTTTACAGGTAGCACTTGAAAGAGAGCTGAGCAGTAATGCACTTGAGTGCACTGAATTAATTGACCTCATATCTGCTGCTGGCCTCTTCAAAACAATCTCCAATCTCTCTCCCTGCTATGAGCTACTTGTCAAAGAATTCATAGTCAATCTTCAGGAAGATTGTGCCAATGGTAAGTCTGCTGAATTTAGAAAAGTTTTTGTTAGAGGCAGGTGTGTAGAGTTCTCTCCTCAGATCATCAACCAATTCCTTGGAAGAGAATCTGATGGTCCAAATGAACTAGGGAAGACTGATAACCAGGTCTGCAAGGTTATCACTGCAAACCAGGTCAAGGCTTGGCCAGTTAAAGGAAAGCTCTCAGTGAGCATGCTGACAAGAAAATATGCCATGCTGAACAGGATTGGTACAACAAACTGGGTGCCTACCAATCACACATCTTCAATATCCACTGGCTTGGGCAGGTTTATTTATGCTATGGGTCAGACTAAGCTGGATTATGGTGCCTACATCTTTGATCAGACCTTGAAGCATGCTAGCTCATCTGCAACAAAGCTGCCAATAGCTTTCCCTTCCTTGCTGTGTGGTATAGTGCTAAGTCAGTACCCTGGGATCCTTACTGAGAAGGACACAGTCTGCAAAAGAGAAAGCCCTCTGGCCTTTCACTACAAACTGTTCCTAAGTCATCATGCAGCAGATGTTGAAGCACCCTCTGGGACATCTGCAGGTCCCTCAACTGCCAAGACTCCAATCTCCAAGGCTGCATTGATTGCTGAACTGAAGAGCACTTGCAAAGAACTTGAAGCAAGGAAGCAGAATCTTGAGGAAATCATCCAAAGGCTGGAGAGTGAAGGTGATCAGAAAGCTGCTTCTGATGAAGAAACTGAGGATGATGAAGAAATTGAATGTGAGGAGTCTGAGTGATTAACTGTATGTGAGGACAAATGTAATGACAGCTGCATTGTAATTTAGATTTAGTCTCTTTGGCCCCAAAATTTGTGTCTAACAAGGGGGAGAACAACAACAACAACAACAATGTATGATGCTGTTTAGATATGAATGAAAAACTTCTGTTTGTTTCTGAACTGAATAAGTGTGTTTTAATATATATTTCTGTTGCAACAAGACTGGATACATGTATGTTTGAGGGGGAGTAATCTCAAATATGATTCAACAGAAAAGTAATGTTATACTCTGATAAAAGAACTTCTGCTGCACTCTGATAACCAGAAAAGATGTTAGCCAAAAATTAGCCAAAGGGGGAGTTTGTAGATGTCTAGAATTGGCAGAATTTTTGACCAACAAGAAATATTGAATTCAGTTCAGAATGTCCTATCAGATGTTGGGACATTATCAAACAGAGTATAAGAACTTATTTCAGGATGTCACACCAGATGTTGGGACATTGTGTAAATGACTTAATTTCAGTTTTTCAGGATGTCCCAACAGATGTTGAGACATCTCAAACCTGCTACCAGAATTAATTAATGACTAACTGATCTGAGATATTTAAGGAGAGTTATCTGGAATTAATTATGGATGGATAAAAACAGAACAAGGCGCATCTGTAGGGAGTTTTATTATGAGGATTTAGATTAATTAGAAGAACTAAATCACCTAGAATCTAGGAAGTAACAAACCCTAATTCAAGGTGGAAGCTGCATGCTTTTAGGACTGGATTAACCTACAGAAAGCCCAAATTACAAACACCTATTTAATCAACAGAAACTCACAGAATTGAGTACGAATTTCAGAAGACAAAATAGGGTGTTGTGTCTTTAATAGCAGGTTGTTTTTAATTGTACCACTTTATGAGCTTTTAAGCAAAAGTGCATTTGTGACTTGATTGAAACTGTGAAGTAAGATCAAGCTGTATTGTTTGAAGAATGTCTTCAATTTTATTAAACTTGTAAACTTGATCACTGTGTGATTGAGGGGGAGTGAGTTGGTACTCATATCTAAGTTGTGTCTTAGGTAGAAATTGCATTGGGTAGATATTAAGTGAAAGATTAAACTGGGTTGTTTAAGTCTAGAATTAATATTACTTATAGTGGATTTCCTCCTGGCTTGGTAGCCTCCAGATGTAAGTGTGGTTATACACTGAACTGGGTTAACAAACTTCTGTGTTGTTTAATTTTCTTGCACTTTAAGTTTTGGTTAAATCTGTCAAGTGTAGGGACATCTCATAGGACATCTCATACCTGATCACAGAATTTCACACTCCTTCCTTCAATTTTTTTCTTCTAAGTACTCAAACTCTCTTTTCCCACAATAAAGAAATAACCAAATTGAAAACGAGATTAAGGTATTCCGGAGAATATACCGGCGACGGCGTCAAGGTTCGTGGTGAGCAACCAGAGGCATGCATGATGGTATGTTTGTCGTGTGGTGGTCGGTATGGAAATGGGAAGGGTGCGTCTCGTGGTTATGTATGTGGTGTAACAGGGTGTTTGTTTTGAATCTGCAGTTTTCGGTTCGTTTCTGGCGTCGTGGATTCGAGGTGGAGGTAGTCGCAGTTTAACGGCGGTTCCGTGGTTCTCTTCTTCTTTGATTCAATTTTATTTTTGTGTTTTTGTTTACAAAATTGGTTTGAATTTTATTTTGACAGTTCTTTTGATTCTTTTCGATTTGTATTGAGTTTGTTGTAAACATGCCTTAAAACCTTTGTTGATGAAGAAAAGGAAAACATATTTTGGAGAATGCATTTACCGCGAAAATCAGAAGTTTTAGAAAGTCAGACGAAAAGCCGAAAAAATCGGTCAGATGAGTAGTGTATGTACGGATGAATAGTGATGTTTTTACGGATGAATAGTGACGTCTGTATGGTGAATAGTTATTTCCGGTTTTCGGGCTTTTCGACAGTTTCTCGTTTGACATGTTTCGGGCTATTATGGTTTTGGGCTTTGTTTGTTGGGTATTTGCTACTATAAATAAGTATCTTTTATATGTTTAGTGTGTGACAATATATGGTAGAACATCAGAAACCGTATGGAATGATACAACCGTTGAATATTCCAGACTGGAAATGAGATAGTATTTCCATGGATTTTGCGTCTGGTTTACCAAAGACTACGAAGGGAAATAATTCTATTTAGGTGATTGTGGATAGATTGACTAAGTCGGCTCATTTCTTAATGATGAAGATTTATGTAATAAACCTCAAAAATGGGTTTACAATTTTATGTAATTATAAAAGTAAATAAGTTGTAAATAAACCCCAAAAGTAAATAAGTTTTAATTAAATATTGTATTAACCCATAATTATTAATACTTCAATTAAGTAATTTTAACCCTTAAATGATTTCTTAATCATTTTATCCCTAATGGTTTATTAAGCTCTAATACACATTAACCCTTAAATCCTAATTATTAAATCCATCCATAAAAATAACATCTTAGCTAATTAAACTAAACCTTGATTATTTTAATTAATCCAAACCCTACTCCTAAATCAATATTAAAAATTAGTGTTTTAATTAATTGTTTAAAAGTGAGAAAAAGTGAGTAATAAAAAAAGTATGATTATTGAATTCCCTAAATTAATTAATCCTCAATTAATATTTATCCAACTAATTGAAATTCTAATTCTATTCCTAATCCTAACACTAGCCTTAGTAAAATGGTCCTAAAGACAATCTTAATCAACCTTAATTAACCAACATTAAATATATAGAATTTTTTTATTATTATAAAACTAAATGAAATTAGAATTATAAAACAGTAATGGCATGAAATGCAATTTAATAGTTGGGAGGACTTATTTGATTAACCCGCATCTTTTTAAATTTTTTTCTAACCAACACTTTATTGACAAGTGGCCATGGATTACTAAATTAAATTTTAAGAAATAGCACAATTGATGTATTTATATTGAAAAATAGTTATTAGTAAAAAAAATCTAAAAATAAGAAATGTAAGAATAAATTTCAATCATTCATTATCACCACTATCTCATGATCCCTATTAAATATGAGATTAAATTTAAAATCAATTTAAAATTCACCTTTAAAATAGTGATATGTGTGCATTCTTGCATTTCTTATTCAAATTCTTTCTTACTAAATAGCATTACTCATTTAGATTTTTTCAACTTCCTCTGCTACCAACGTTCTTCTCCCCCATCTTTCGTACCCTTTCTTACTCTTTCACTCCTTCCTTCAATTTTTTTCTTCTAAATACTCAAATTCTCTTTTCCCACAATAAAGAAATAACCAAATCGAAAACGAGATTAAGGTATTTCGGCGAACATACCGGAGACGTCGTCAAGGTTCGTGGTGAGCAACCAGAGGCATACATGATGGTATGTTTGTCGTGTGGTGGTCGGTATGGAGATGGGAAGGGTGCGTCTCGTGGATATGTGTGTGGTGTAACAGGGTGTTTGTTTTGAATCTGCAGTTTTTGGTTCGTTTCTGGCGTCGTGGATTCGAGGTGGAGGTAGTCGCGGTTTAACGGCGGTTCCGTGGTACTCTTCTTCTTTGATTCAATTTTATTTTTGTGTTTTTGTTTACAAAATTGGTTTGAATTTTATTTTGACAGTTCTTTTGATTCTTTTCGCTTTGTATTGAGTTTGTTGTAAACATGCCTTAAAACCTTTGTTGATGAAGAAAAGGAAAACATATTTTGGAGAATGCATTTACCGCGAAAATCAGAAATTTTAGAAAGTCAGACGAAAAGCCGAAAAAATCGGTCAGATGAGTAGTGTATGTACGGATGAATAGTGATGTTTTTACGGATGAATAGTGACGTCTGTATGGTGAATAGTTATTTCCGGTTTTCGGGCTTTTCGATAGTTTCTCGTTTGACATGTTTCGGGCTATTATGGTTTTGGGCTTTGTTTGTTGGGTATTTGCTACTATAAATAAGTATCTTTTATATGTTTAGTGTGTGACAATATATGGTAGAACATCAGAAACCATATGGAATGATACAACCGTTGAATATTCCAGACTGGAAATGAGATAGTATTTCCATGGATTTTGCGTCTGGTTTACCAAAGACTACGAAGGGAAATAATTCTATTTAGGTTATTGTGGATAGATTGACTAAGTCGGCTCATTTCTTAATGATGAAGATTTATGTAATAAACCTCAAAAATGGGTTTACAATTTTATGTAATTATAAAAGTAAATAAGTTGTAAATAAACCCCAAAAGTAAATAAGTTTTAATTAAATATTGTATTAACCCATAATTATTAATACTTCAATTAAGTAATTTTAACCCTTAAATGATTTCTTAATCATTTTATCCCTAATGGTTTATTAAGCTCTAATACACATTAACCCTTAAATCCTAATTATTAAATACATCCATAAAAATAACATCTTAGCTAATTAAACTAAACCCTGATTATTTTAATTAATCCAAACCCTACTCCTAAATCAATATTTAAAATTAGTGTTTTAATTAATTGTTTAAAAGTGAGTAATAAAAAAAGTATGATTATTGAATTCCCTAAATTAATTAATCCTCAATTAATATTTATCCAACTAATTGAAATTCTAATTCTATTCATAATCCTAACACTAGCCTTAGTAAAATGGTCCTAAAGACAATCTTAATCAACCTTAATTAACCAACATTAAATATATAGACTTTTTTTATTATTATAAAACTAAATGAAATTAGAATTATAAAACAGTAATGGCATGAAATGCCATTTAATAGTCGGGAGGACTTATTTGATCAACCCGCATCTTTTTAAATTTTTTTCTAACCAACACTTTATTGACAAGTGGCCATGGATTACTAAATTAAATTTTAAGAAATAGCACAATTGATGTATTTATATTGAAAAATAGTTATTAGTAAAAAAAATCTAAAAATAAGAAATGTAAGAATAAATTTCAATCATTCATTATCACCACTATCTCATGATCCCTGTTAAATATGAGATTAAATTTAAAATCAATTTAAAATTCACCTTTAAAATAGTGATATGTGTGCATTCTTGCATTTCTTATTCAAATTCTTTCTTACTAAATAGCATTACTCATTTAGATTTTTTCAACTTCCTCTACTACCAACGTTCTTCTCCCCCATCTTTCGTACCCTTTCTTACTCTTTCACTCTTTCCTTCAATTTTTTTCTTCTAAATACTCAAACTCTCCTTTCCCACAATAAAGAAATAACCAAATCGAAAACGAGATTAAGGTATTTCGGTGAACATACCGGCGACGGCGTCAAGGTTCGTGGTGAGCAACCAGAGGCATACATGATGGTATGTTTGTCGTGTGGTGGTCGATATGGAGATGGGAAGGGTGCATCTCGTGGTTATGTGTGTGGTGTAGCAGGGTGTTTGTTTTGAATCTGTAGTTTTCGGTTCGTTTCTGGCGTCGTGGATTCGAGGTGGAGGTAGTCGCGGTTTCACGGCGGTTCCGTGGTTCTCTTCTTCTTTGATTCAATTTTAATTTTGTGTTTTTGTTTACAAAATTGGTTTGAATTGTATTTTGACAGTTCTTTTGATTCGTTTCGATTTGTATTGATTTTGTTGTAAACATGCCTTAAAACCTTTGTTGATGAAGAAAAGGAAAACATATTTTGGAGATTGCATTTACCGCGAAAATCAGAAGTTTTAGAAAGTCAGACGAAAAGCCGAAAAAATCGGTCAGATGAGTAGTGTATGTACGGATGAATAGTGATGTTTATACGGATGAATAGTGACGTCTGTATGGTGAATAGTGATTTTTGGTTTTCGGGCTTTTCGACTATTTCTCGTTTGACATGTTTCGGGCTATTGTGGTTTTGGGATTTGTTTGTTGGGTATTTGCTACTATAAATATGTTTGGTGTGTGACAATCAATGGTAGAACATCAGAAACCGTATGGAATGATACAACCGTTGAATATTCCAGACTGGAAATGAGATAGTATTTCCATGGATTTTGCATCTGGTTTACCGAAGACTTCGAAGGAAAATGATTCTATTTAGGTGATTGTGGATAGATTGACTAAGTCGACTAATTTCTTACTGATGAAGATTTATGTAATAAACCTCAAAAATGGGTTTACAATTTTATGTAATTATAAAAGTAAATAAGTTGTAAATAAACCCCAAAAGTAAATAAGTTTTAATTAAATATTGTATTAACCCATAATTATTAATACTTCAATTAAGTAATTTTAACCCTTAAATGATTTCTTAATCATTTTATCCCTAATGGTTTATTAAGCTCTAATACACATTAACCCTTAAATCCTAATTATTAAATCCATCCATAAAAATAACATCTTAGCTAATTAAACTAAACCCTGATTATTTTAATTAATCCAAACCCTACTCCTAAATCAATATTAAAAATTAGTGTTTTAATTAATTGTTTAAAAGTGAGAAAAAGTGAGTAATAAAAAAAGTATGATTATTGAATTCCCTAAATTAATTAATCCTCAATTAATATTTATCCAACTAATTGAAATTCTAATTCTATTCCTAATCCTAACACTAGCCTTTGTAAAATGGTTCTAAAGACAATCTTAATCAACCTTAATTAACCAACATTAAATATATAGACTTTTTTTATTATTATAAAACTAAATGAAATTAGAATTATAAAACAGTAATGGCATGAAATGCAATTTAATAGTTCGGAGGACTTATTTGATCAACCCGCATCTTTTTAAATTTTTTTCTAACCAACACTTTATTGACAAGTGGCCATGGATTACTAAATTAAATTTTAAGAAATAGCACAATTGATGTATTTATATTGAAAAATAGTTATTAGTAAAAAAAATCTAAAAATAAGAAATGTAAGAATAAATTTCAATCATTCATTATCACCACTATCTCATGATCCCTATTAAATATGAGATTATATTTAAAATCAAATTAAAATTCACCTTTAAAATAGTGATATTTGTGCATTCTTGCATTTCTTATTCAAATTCTCTTACTAAATAGCATTACTCATTTAGATTTTTTCAACTTCCTCTACTACCAACGTTCTTCTCCCCCATCTTTCGTACCCTTTCTTACTCTTTCACTCTTTCCTTCAATTTTTTTCTTCTAAATACTCAAACTCTCCTTTCCCACAATAAAGAAATAACCAAATCGAAAACGAGATTAAGGTATTTCGGTGAACATACCGGCGACGGCGTCAATGTTCGTGGTGAGCAACCAGAGGCATACATGATGGTATGTTTGTCGTGTGGTGGTCGATATGGAGATGGGAAGGGTGCATCTCGTGGTTATGTGTGTGGTGTAGCAGGGTGTTTGTTTTGAATCTGTAGTTTTCGGTTCGTTTCTGGCGTCGTGGATTCGAGGTGGAGGTAGTCGCGGTTTCACGGCGGTTCCGTGGTTCTCTTCTTCTTTGATTCAATTTTAATTTTGTGTTTTTGTTTACAAAATTGGTTTGAATTGTATTTTGACAGTTCTTTTGATTCGTTTCGATTTGTATTGATTTTGTTGTAAACATGCCTTAAAACCTTTGTTGATGAAGAAAAGGAAAACATATTTTGGAGATTGCATTTACTGCGAAAATCAGAAATTTAGAAAGTCAGACGAAAAGCCGAAAAAATCGGTCAGATGAGTAGTGTATGTATGGATGAATAGTGATGTTTATACGGATGAATAGTGACGTCTGTATGGTGAATAGTGATTTTTGGTTTTCGGGCTTTTCGACTGTTTCTCGTTTGACATGTTTCGGGCTATTGTGGTTTTGGGATTTGTTTGTTGGGTATTTGCTACTATAAATATGTATCTTTTATATATTTGGTGTGTGACAATCGATGGTAGAACATCAGAAACCGTATGGAATGATACAACCGTTGAATATTCCAGACTGGAAATGAGATAGTATTTCCATGGATTTTGCATCTGGTTTACCGAAGACTTCGAAGGGAAATGATTCTATTTAGGTATTTTGTGGATAGATTGACTAAGTCGACTCATTTCTTACTGATGAAGATTTATGTAATAAACCTCAAAAATGGGTTTACAATTTTATGTAATTATAAAAGTAAATAAGTTGTAAATAAACCCCAAAAGTAAATAAGTTTTAATTAAATATTGTATTAACCCATAATTATTAATACTTCAATTAAGTAATTTTAACCCTTAAATGATTTCTTAATCATTTTATCCCTAATGGTTTATTAAGCTCTAATACACATTAACCCTTAAATCCTAATTATTAAATTCATCCATAAAAATAACATCTTAGCTAATTAAACTAAACCCTGATTATTTTAATTAATCCAAACCCTACTCCTAAATCAATATTAAAAATTAGTGTTTTAATTAATTGTTTAAAAGTGAGAAAAAGTGAGTAATAAAAAAAGTATGATTATTGAATTCCCTAAATTAATTAATCCTCAATTAATATTTATCCAACTAATTGAAATTCTAATTCTATTCCTAATCCTAACACTAGCCTTAGTAAAATGGTCCTAAAGACAATCTTAATCAACCTTAATTAACCAACATTAAAAATATAGACTTTTTTTATTATTATAAAACTAAATGAAATTAGAATTATAAAACAGTAATGGCATGCAATGCAATTTAATAGTCGGGAGGACTTATTTGATCAACCCGCATCTTTTTAAATTTTTTTCTAACCAACACTTTATTGACAAGTGGCCATGGATTACTAAATTAAATTTTAAGAAATAGCACAATTGATGTATTTATATTGAAAAATAGTTATTAGTAAAAAAAATCTAAAAATAAGAAATGTAAGAATAAATTTCAATCATTCATTATACCACTATCTCATGATCCCTATTAAATATGAGATTAAATTTAAAATCAATTTAAAATTCACCTTTAAAATAGTGATATGTGTGCATTCTTTCATTTCTTATTCAAATTCTTTCTTACTAAATAGCATTACTCATTTAGATTTTTTCAACTTCCTCTGCTACCAACGTTCTTCTCCCCCATCTTTCGTACCCTTTCTTACTCTTTCACTCCTTCCTTCAATTTTTTTCTTCTAAATACTCAAATTCTCTTTTCCCACAATAAAGAAATAACCAAATCGAAAACGAGATTAAGGTATTTCGGCGAACATACCGGCGACGTCGTCAAGGTTCGTGGTGAGCAACCAGAGGCATACATGATGCTATGTTTGTCGTGTGGTGGTCGGTATGGAGATAGGAAGGGTGCGTCTCGTGGATATGTGTGTGGTGTAACAGGGTGTTTGTTTTGAATCTGCAGTTTTCGGTTCGTTTCTGGCGTCGTGGATTCGAGGTGGAGGTAGTCGCGGTATAACGGCGGTTCCGTGGTTCTCTTCTTCTTTGATTCAATTTTATTTTTGTGTTTTTGTTTACAAAATTGGTTTGAATTGTATTTTGACAGTTCTTTTGATTCTTTTCGATTTGTATTGAGTTTGTTGTAAACATGCCTTAAAACCTTTGTTGATGAAGAAAAGGAAAACATATTTTGGAGATTGCATTTACCGCGAAAATCAGAAGTTTTAGAAAGTCAGACGAAAAGCCGAAAAAATCGGTCAGATGAGTAGTGTATGTACGGATGAATAGTGATGTTTATACGGATGAATAGTGACGTCTGTATGATGAATAGTGATTTTTGGTTTTCGGGCTTTTCGACTGTTTCTCGTTTGACATGTTTCGGGCTATTGTGGTTTTGGGATTTGTTTGTTGGGTATTTGCTACTATAAATATGTATCTTTTATATGTTTGGTATGTGACAATCGATGGTAGAACATCAGAAACCGTATGGAATGATACAACCGTTGAATATTCCAGACTGGAAATGAGATAGTATTTCCATGGATTTTGCATCTGGTTTACCGAAGACTTCGAAGGGAAATGATTCTATTTAGGTGATTGTGGATAGATTGACTAAGTCGACTCATTACTTACTGATGAAGATTTATGTAATAAACCTCAAAAATGGGTTTACAATTTTATGTAATTATAAAAGTAAATAAGTCGTAAATAAACCCCAAAAGTAAATAAGTTTTAATTAAATATTGTATTAACCCATAATTATTAATACTTCAATTAAGTAATTTTAACCCTTAAATGATTTCTTAATCATTTTATCCCTAATGGTTTATTAAGCTCTAATACACATTAACCCTTAAATCCTAATTATTAAATCCATCCATAAAAATAACATCTTAGCTAATTAAACTAAACCCTGATTATTTTAATTAATCCAAACCTTAATCCTAAATCAATATTAAAAATTAGTGTTTTAATTAATTGTTTAAAAGTGAGAAAAAGAGAGTAATAAAAAAAAGTATGATTATTGAATTCCCTAAATTAATTAATCCTCAATTAATATTTATCCAACTAATTGAAATTCTAATTCTATTCCTAATCCTAACACTAGCCTTAGTAAAATGGTCCTAAAGACAATCTTAATCAACCTTAATTAACCAACATTAATTATATAGACTTTTTTTATTATTATAAAACTAAATGAAATTAGAATTATAAAACAGTAATGGCATGAAATGCCATTTAATAGTCGGGAGGACATATTTGATCAACATGCATCTTTTTAAATTCTTTTCTAACCAACACTTTATTGACAAGTGGCCATGGATTACTAAATTAAATTTTAAGAAATAGCACAATTGATGTATTTATATTGAAAAATAGTTATTAGTAAAAAAATCTAAAAATAAGAAATGTAAGAATAAATTTCAATCATTCATTATCACCACTATCTCATGATCCCTATTAAATATGAGATTAAATTTAAAATCAATTTAAAATTCACCTTTAAAATAGTGATATGTGTGAATTCTTGCATTTCTTATTCAAATTCTTTCTTACTAAATAGCATTACTCATTTAGATTTTTTCAACTTCCTCTGCTACCAACGTTCTTCTCCCCCATCTTTCGTACCCTTTCTTACTCTTTCACTCCTTCCTTCAATTTTTTTCTTCTAAATACTCAAACTCTCTTTTCCCACAATAAAGAAATAATCAAATCGAAAACGAGATTAAGGTATTTCGGCGAACATACCGGCGATGGCGTCAAGGTTCGTGGTGAGCAACCAGAGGCATACATGATGGTATGTTTGTCGTGTGGTGGTCGGTATGGAGATGGGAAGGGTGCATCTCGTGGTTATGTGTGTGGTGTAGCAGGGTGTTTGTTTTGAATCTGTAGTTTTCAGTTCGTTTCTGGCGTAGTGGATTCGAGGTGGAGGTAGTCGCGGTTTCACGACGGTTTCGTGGTTCTCTTCTTCTTTGATTCAATTTTATTTTTGTGTTTTTGTTTACAAAATTGGTTTGAATTGTATTTTGACAGTTCTTTTGATTCTTTTCGATTTGTATTGAGTTTGTTGTAAACATGCCTTAAAACCTTTGTTGATGAAGAAAAGGAAACCATATTTTGGAAATTGCATTTACCGCGAAAATCAAAAGTTTTAGAAAGTCAGACGAAAAGCCGAAAAAATCGGTCAGATGAGTAGTGTATGTACGGTTGAATAGTGTTGTTTATACGGATGAATAGTGACGTCTGTATGGTGAATAGTGATTTTTGGTTTTCGGGCTTTTCGACTATTTCTCGTTAGACATGTTTCGGGCTATTGTGGTTTTGGGATTTGTTTGTTGGGTATTTGCTACTATAAATATGTATCTTTTATATGTTTGGTGTGTGACAATCGATGGTAGAACATCAGAAACCGTATGGAATGATACAACCGTTGAATATTCCAGACTGGAAATGAGATAGTATTTCCATGGATTTTGCGTCTGGTTTACCGAAGACTTCGAAGGGAAATGATTCTATTTAGGTGATTGTGGATAGATTGACTAAGTCGACTCATTTCTTACTGATGAAGATTTATGTAATAAACCTCAAAAATGGGTTTACAATTTTATGTAATTATAAAAGTAAATAAGTCGTAAATAAACCCCAAAAGTAAATAAGTTTTAATTAAATATTGTATTAACCCATAATTATTAATACTTCAATTAAGTAATTTTAACCCTTAAATGATTTCTTAATCATTTTATCCCTAATGGTTTATTAAGCTCTAATACACATTAACCCTTAAATCCTAATTATTAAATCCATCCATAAAAATAACATCTTAGCTAATTAAACTAAACCCTGATTATTTTAATTAATCCAAACCCTACTCCTAAATCAATATTAAAAATTAGTGTTTTAATTAATTGTTTAAAAGTGAGAAAAAGTGAGTACTAAAAAAAGTATGATTATTGAATTCCCTAAATTAATTAATCCTCAATTAATATTTATCCAACTAATTGAAATTCTAATTCTATTCCTAATCCTAACACTAGCCTTAGTAAAATGGTCCTAAAGACAATCTTAATCAACCTTAATTAACCAACATTTAAATATAGAGACTTTTTTTATTATTATAAAACTAAATGAAATTAGAATTATAAAACAGTAATGGCATGAAATGCCATTTTATAGTCGGGAGGACTTATTTGATCAACCTGCATCTTTTTAAATTCTTTTCTAACCAACACTTTATTGACAAGTGGCCATGGATTACTAAATTAAATTTTAAGAAATAGCACAATTGATGTATTTATATTGAAAAATAGTTATTAGTAAAAAAATCTAAAAATAAGAAATGTAAGAATAAATTTCAATCATTCATTATCACCACTATCTCATGATCCCTATTAAATATGAGATTAAATTTAAAATCAATTTAAAATTCACCTTTAAAATAGTGATATGTGTGAATTCTTGCATTTCTTATTCAAATTCTTTCTTACTAAATAGCATTACTCATTTAGATTTTTTCAACTTCCTCTGCTACCAACGTTCTTCTCCCCCATCTTTCGTACCCTTTCTTACTCTTTCACTTCTTCCTTCAATTTTTTTCTTCTAAATACTCAAACTCTCTTTTCCCACAATAAAGAAATAACCAAATCGAAAACGAGATTAAGGTATTTCGGCGAACATACCGGCGATGGCGTCAAGGTTCGTGGTGAGCAACCAGAGGCATACATGATGGTATGTTTGTCGTGTGGTGGTCGGTATGGAGATGGGAAGGGTGCATCTCGTGGTTATGTGTGTGGTGTAGCAGGGTGTTTGTTTTGAATCTGTAGTTTTCAGTTCGTTTCTGGCGTAGTGGATTCGAGGTGGAGGTAGTCGCGGTTTCACGACGGTTCCGTGGTTCTCTTCTTCTTTGATTCAATTTTATTTTTGTGTTTTTGTTTACAAAATTGGTTTGAATTGTATTTTGACAGTTCTTTTGATTCTTTTCGATTTGTATTGAGTTTGTTGTAAACATGCCTTAAAACCTTTGTTGATGAAGAAAAGGAAACCATATTTTGGAGATTGCATTTACCGCGAAAATCAAAAGTTTTAGAAAGTCAGACGAAAAGCCGAAAAAATCGGTCAGATGAGTAGTGTATGTACGGTTGAATAGTGTTGTTTATACGGATGAATAGTGACGTCTGTATGGTGTAAACACCCCAAATTTGCCCTCACCCATTCACACCATGGCTTGTGATCATTTTCATATACATAAGCACAATCATATCACCTCATATCTCACTTTTGATTCACTGCATAGTTTCTAAGGCATCTGCACCTAGGGTTTGTGATCTGAGCAATCTCAGGGCATCTTGAGCCACTCCAAAGGCCACCAATCACTTCAAAGAGGTCCCTGAGTGTTCTTACATCATATTCCATCTCCTCAAAGTCAAAAATGCAAAGGAATCACAAGAACTAGGGTTTGAGTGGATGCAGAGCCAGGTTAAACTGCACAGTTGACTGAAAATTAGGGTTTTGGTTTCAGAGGCCATAACCCCAAATTTTTTGGTCATTCTTGTTTCCATTGGTCTCTATATGGTATAGGGAGTATGCATATCAATTTTCATGAAGAAATTCCATGGGGAAGCCATCTGATCAAGGGTTGACTTTTCAGACAAGTCAGTGTAAAATCAGGGCATCTGGGGCCCCCAATGACCCAACCAATGGGTGATCTTCATCATTTTGAGTGTATATGATCTTTATTTGGTCATGGAAGAAGGTTGAAGTTCATAAAAATCAAGAATTTAGAGTTTTGCAAATGTTGACTTTTTTTGGGCATAGTTGACTTTTCAAGAATGCATCATTGTAGGTCATTTTTCAAGCCTTGATTTTTGATCCAAAAATGCTTCAAATGGAAAAACTTTGGTCATGAAAGTTGTAGATCTCATCTTTCCCTTTTCAAAAAGTACAAGAACATGATCAAACTCTTCTTGGATCAAAAGTTATGGTGTGACAAAGTTGGCTAAAATCATTGATTTTCAAGGCATGCCTCAAATGGAAATTTTGCAAAATCATGGACCAAGGCCAATTGCAACCTCTAATTCATTCCAAACCAATATGCAAACATTCTCTAAGTCATAAAATTCAGATTTGAACCAAGGATGCCCATGGTTATGGTTCATGTAACAAGACTTTTCACATGTGAACCAAAAAGGCAACAACTTGCAAAACACTCATGACACTTCTACCACTTGATGCATTGGCTGCTGAACCAAGCTAGCTTCACACACTCACCATGCTGCGCCAGCCCTAGCCTTTGTACCAAGCTAGTATCAAGCCCATGCCTCTCTTACAAGAAATTTGACTTTTGGCAAAAGCAAACATCCCAATCACCACAGGCCATGTCACATCCTCTGGCCACTTGCATTTGTTTATTGTATCCTTTGGCAAGCCATAACACTAGGCAGGCAAGGCTGAAACAACACACAACAACACATTCACAAAAACACACCAAACTGCATAAGCCTTCGAATCTCTCTGCTCAGCCAAGAAACACTAAAACCATTTTCACCATTCAACTTACCATGCATCATTAAGTAGAAACCAGCAAGAACACAAGCCTGAATCAACCAGAACACCCCATAGCCATTTCTCACCTCAAGCTGCAGTTCCATTCGAATCTCCCCCCTAGCTCACAAACATCCAAACAAACCTTGCAAAGCTTCTCCATACATCATTTGGACCATAAACCACCATTCACAATGGCCTGAAACTACCAGAATCATCATAGCCATTTCTGACTGAGGTGAAGCAGAAACTGTCGAAGCTCATCAACCAGCCTACATAAATTGTTCTAAGGCATTCAAACATCATCAAGAGGTCCTAAGGAGTGGATTGCACAAGGAGAGGTGGCCAGAAAGTCCTCAGGTTGAAAGCTCCAAATCTCAGGTAGCTTGAAATTTATTTTTCCAGAAATTGTTTTTCTTGTTACAAACTTGTTCCTTATGATTCACTGAGCATCCTGGTGTTTTTAGTTTTTGATTTGGTTCTGGAATGAGAGTTTAATTTCTCTCTGAAGCTTGCGTGCCCTAGTTTTTATTTCTTTCGATTCAGCTTATTTAGGAAGAAGAAATTTGTTTTAGGAGAGGGGTTTGATTCGTGAGAGGTTGGAGAACATTTCCCAATCCTTAGATTTTGTTTTTGTTACGATTTGAGGGAGTTTGAAGTTTTTCAGGGGAGTTGCTGGCCGGAGAAGACGACCGGAAGTCTTCTCCGGCCACCTGAGAGTGATTATGCCCTAATTACGTGATTAAATGCCATTTGAATTTGGACCTTTGGATGCGTTGAAAAAGTTGACTTCGCGCGCGTGTGAACGGCTAGGATGCAGTCATTAAACCCTAATCAGCATCATTTATTTAATTAATTAAGATTAATCCTGTTTGAATCTGGGCCATCAGATGGCGCGCGCAGTCAATGTTTTCAAACTCAGGCTCCATCCTGGCCCTCCATCCTGATTACTTCCTATTTTATTTAATTTTTATTCATTTTCTTTTCCTTTTACTTGCATATTTATTTTAAAATAGTAAAAAATTCCTAAAAATTATGAAACTTTTTCCTTAGAGTTTTATTAATTTTTATGACACAAAAATATTTTTATTTTTATTTTTAGCATTAAAAAAGTATTTTTAAATATTTAAAAGTTTCTTTTTAATTATTTAATGAAAATTAATTAATTAAAAATACTTTTAGGTATTTAAAAATTACAAAAAAATTCATGAAATGTTCTAAGACATTTAGAAACATTGTCCAACCTTCAAACCAAATTTCTTTTTTGATCTTGATGCATTTTAAGAATTTTTCATTGAATTAAATCATTTTTTATGCATTAATTTGATCCTAAGTTCAAAAATTCATTTCTGCCTATCTAAGAAGGTTTGGACATTGATTCTTCTTGCATTGTTTTATGTTTAGCATGTAGTTTCTAGGATAAAATGGTCTTGATTTGATTCCTCATTTTCCATTTGTTTGGCATTTCTTTTGTTAAGAACCCTAAAAAACCCTAATAACTTAAAAAAATCATATCTTGAGATTGGTTAGGAGTTGAGACTTCCCCTTTGGACCTTGGTTTAGTATAGGTTTAGGGTTTCTTAGGATGGCATTTTCCATTTTTTATCTTAGGGTTTGCTTCTGTTTTTGGGTTTTGTTTGATGTTTGATTCATGAACCCTAATTTGGGCTTTCATTTGCATCCTTCTTGCATTCTCTTGCATAACATGACTTGTCTTTGCATTTTATGCATGCTTGTGTTTCATTTGACATCTTAAGACATGTATAAAGCATCTTTGATCATTGCATCTCATATTTGCCATGTCATTTGCCTTGTATGTTTCATAACTTTTCATGTTCATCCATGCTTCTAAATTTGCATCATTTGCACCCATGATCTTGTATGAACATCTCCATGTCTTGCCTCATGTTTGCAGCACCTCATAACATCATAATCATCATCAACATGCTTCTGGTTTTGCTTAGCATCATGCCATTTCATCCCATCTTGCATTGCATTGCATTTCTTTCTAACATTTCAGGTGGTAAGTGACTTTGAGAAGTGAATTTGCCTTCACTTCTCATAACTTTTCTTCTCATCTCCCTTGCATCCATTGCTGCATTTCTATATGTGTTTGAGTTTGAGATTGCTCATTCTTTCTCCTCCCACTTTCTTTCTTCAAGTGACTTGACTTCTTGAATGAAGCAAGTTGCTTTGCTTCTCTTGATCTTGTTCATCTGCTTCCTGGTGGCTCCTTTGAAGATCTTCATTTGCAAACCTCACAAACCTTAGGAACAACCATGTATGACAATGATTAGGGTCTTGATTAGTCTCCCCTCATAGTTTTACCTTTGTGTCTCTTTGAGTCCTCCCTTCTCACCTCATAATCAGGGACTAAACCCTAAAGGCTTTAAGGCTTTGTGATTAAGCTTATGCCTGCATCCTTCTCTTAGGATGGAGTGTATAACTTTAATCCTAAGTGTTAAACCCTTAATGTGTTTGACTCCTTTAATCAATCCATCTAATAATCACCAAGACATCACACTTGTAACTTGGGCCTTGCATTAGGGTTCTAATTCTCCCTTAATTGGTTAAGAAGGACTAACCCTAGTGTTAATGGACAAGTCCCCCTCAAGTTGTCTTACAAATCATAAAATTCACTTCATCATCATATCATTAAGTAAAATCCACTTAATCAAAGGCTTGTTTTGTCATGAGTTTAATCCCTAATCATGGATTAAGTTGAGGAGCTTTCCTCAGCTTAAACATTCTCATCTATTATCCTTCTATTAGGATGGTGTAATGAGTCTGTTTAATCCTTGATTATGGCTTAACCTCATTACTCAACACTAAACAAAAATACCAAAAACATCTAAATAATCAACAAGTAGGTTAATGATCTTAATCCTACACCAAAGGTGATTAAGTGTGAGAATCTGACTTCACACTTAAGGTATTCTCATTACCCCTAATCAGAGGGAAGATGTGGTGAGTTTACTAAATCCATTGGTTTAGGCTTAAGCTCATTAACTTATGACAAACTTCAAAAAGCAATAAAAGATTGAAAACTCAAAAACAAACAATAATCGTCTCCTCCGGGATTCTTTTCTCATCTCATTCACTCACAAACGAGAACTTGCTTCTTCCGTCTAATGCAAGACAGTTTGCACCTGAGCCAGACAGATCATACACTTGAGCATTGACAAGCGAGCAGTTCACAGTCAATTCATCCTTTCAGTCTCTTTGGGTCGAACTACGGTGTTCTGACTTCCTCATTGCACGAGAGGATACGTAGGCATAACTTAACAGTTATCGAACAAAAGTCTCTGTATATTCCCCCTCTTTCAGCATCATTCTCTTAGCCTCATGATCATGAGCATACTCTCATCCTTACACTGACACATCATTTATACACTTCACACTTCTTTTACACTGACACCTGTACATTCCTTTCCAGCTATTTTATACACAAATTGCACTGACACTACCCCTTTAAAACACAAATCTTTTAAGCGTGGATCCCGTCGAGTACGGCGGACAATCTGGGTGCTAATACCTTCCCAGGTTGTAACCAACCCCCTTTCTCAGTCTCTCTGGTTCGCAAACCGTCTTATCCATCTCTTTCTAGGCTTATGCAGCATTGCCTTTCCTCCGGGATAAAAATTCCTAGCTGGCGACTCTTTTCTTCTCCAGTGAGTTCACGGCTGTGTGTTCTCATTGTCCCTCTCGCCGACCGTTCGCGTCTGTACCTTCATCTGATCCATTTTCATTTGTCGGGAGCGACAGCTTGGCGACTCTGCTGGGGAACCTTATATTGCAACCAGGGCTTCTGGTTCTTTTTGTGGGTTCCTCCTAGCGCTTGATTGATTTGTGTTTACTGGGTTGTTATGTGCTTATTTGTGCTTGTATTTATTTTGCTTTATGTACAGTTTGCTTCCTGCTTTCTTTATTGCTTTTGTATATATCATACTGTCATGCTGCTGGCTGGATCTGGTTTTGCTTTGGTGGGTGGGGTTCTATTGAGAGTTAAGGTCCTATACCTGGGACCTGAGTGACACCTAGGCTAGAGTGAATCATATTCTTTCCCATTCCATTTCGGTCTGGTGCGGGAATATGAAACACGGTTCAGATATGGGTTTCTTCTTGAGAACTCTGTGTTGCAGATTTCCTGCAATGCTAGGGCTATCTGGGAAGCCTGCTAAGTCTGGATGACCTTTAGTTTTGACCTTCAGAAACTGAGGTGAATTAGAGGAGGAATTGTTATGGTTATTGTAAACACTGTGCCTCCGGGTTAGAAGTGTTTACACTTCTCATAACTGATCCAAGTCTGAGGATCCTTGTTTTAGAACACCACCTGTGAGGGGGTTGGGCTGTTTACAGGTTTGCAGGTACCTTGACCTCAGAATACCCGGTTACTTTGATTTGTTAAGAATACTCCGTGTTGGACAGTTCTTGTGATTCTAAACCCTGGACATGTGGCTCTTTATTTGAGTCCCCCACCCTGGTTACTGGATTTATAGACCTCCAACTGGAATTCTCGAACACACTTGGATCTATATCAGGGCATTTTGATCAGATCCAGCTCAGTCACAGACCCTTGCATATCATTTGCATACATAATCATTGCATCATATTGACATTTGCTTATTTGTTTCAGGGTATCCATTTTCATCTGGTTTTGGTTTTGACCCCATCTTCAGTTTTGACTTGTCTTCATCAGCTATCTGCTTCAGTTATCACCAGCACCAGCCAATCAGTGGCCCTCTTCTTCAGCATCAGCATCAGTACCTATCTCTACTCAGTCTCAGCATCATGGCTCCAAAGAAAAGCAACATCACCTATCACTTCTTCCAGCCAGACTTATCAGACATCAGGAGGATCCAAACCCTGATCACTCCAGATCACATACCCTTGTTCAGAGAGAGTTATGGAGATATACTGGACATGGTTATGGATCTGGACCCTTCACAGAGGAGCCTCATCCACACCTGCATTCAGTTTTATGATCCTCCACTGAGATGTTTTACTTTTCAAGACTTTCAGTTAGGCCCCTTATTGGAAGAGTACTCCTCATTAGTTGGTATGCCTATCAGGAGAGAAATTCCTTTCAACCCTGAGATGGTCTTTCCTGCTAATGGAGAAGTAGCAAAAGCTTTGCATCTGGAACCTGTTTTGGTTGAGCAGCATATGACCTCTAAAGCTGGGATCCCTGGTTTTCATCTGGACTTCTTAATTTCTCAAGCTACCTTGAAGGCTTCTCTAGGAGAATGGAAAGCTGTTTGTGCCCTGCTGGCCTTGTGCATATATGGAATTGTGTTGTTTGCAGATGAGCCTCGATTCATTAGCAAAAATGCAATCCATCTGTTCATCCTGAAGAACCCAGTGACAACTTTATTGGGGGATCTTTATTATTCAGTGCATCAGAGGAATGAAAGGCAGAGGGGGAGGTTAGTGAGGTTTTGTGCTCCATTGTTTCACACTTGGCTTCTCAGGCATCTACCCAGGACAGATGCATTCCTAAACCCTCATCAGCAGAGCAACTGGGCTAAGAGACTCACTGTTCTAACTTCAGCAGATATCAGATGGTGCACTCAAAGCACCAAAGGCAGGGATATCATCACCAGCTGTGGACATTTTCCTAATGTGCCTTTGATAGGAGTTAAGGGCAGTATTAATTACAATCCTCTGCTATTCAGAAGGCAACTGGGCTATGCACTGGTCCATACTCCTAGGGCGCAGGACTTGGTGGAGACTCTCTATTGTGAGAACAAGATTAGTTTGGCTGTTGTTAGACAGGCTGCCTGGGCCTGGGATAATATTCAAACCAAGGGAGTCACCATTCTGGGGAAGTGTAATAATGTGGCATCAGCACAATATTATGAATGGTCCCGTGCCAGGGCCCAATTCTCTGGAATGCCCTTTACCATAGAAGACATGCCTGAGTCATCTTCAGCACCACCCCCTGCCACCATCAGTTTGGAGGAGTTTGAGAGCTTGAAGGAAAGAAATGAGAAGCTAATCCAAGCCTTGCAGAAGACCCTCCGGGAGAGGAGTGAAGGTATGAGGGAAATTGAGAGATTGGAGAAGTTGAGAGTAGAGCATCTGACTAAGATTGAGAAGTCTGGGGATTATATCAACAAGTCTAAGGCTGGAGAGCAAATTCTGAAGAATGCTTGCAAAGAAGCCCAGTTCCAGAGAGCAAGGACAGACTTGTACTTGAAGGAGAGTCAAGCCCGGTGGGTCAGGATCACCGAGGCCCGTACCCTGGAAGACAAGAGAGTTCAAGACAAGATGGAGCAACTGGAAGCTAGTGCAAAAGAACAGCAAGAAGCCCTGGCAGCAGCCCAGAGGGAAATATCAGAATTGAAGGTCAAAGCAGGGGTGAAAAGGTCCAAGGAACAAAATCAGCACAAGAAGCTAACAGCAGCTGTTACGACCCGGAATCTCCTCATCAGGAATCTCACGGAGCGTCCGGTTGATCCTGTGACCGAAGCACTTCTCAAGGAAGTTCGTGAGGATGAGTTTGGTCTTGGTGTTTGACCATTTGTTTGTTGTTGCTTTCTTTCCGTGTACTTTTATTTTTGTACTGTATTTTGACCCCTTAGTGGGCTTGCGTTGTAAAACGAACAAATTGTATTATTTCACCTTATGTAATATATTCATGTTAGTTTACTTCGAAAGCAACTTCAACAGCAGCATCTTCAAGGGTCTGGAAGGGTCAAAACTGAAGGCCAAACCGGATACCTTGAGAGCAAATAAGCATAACTGCATTGCATACTAACCCTTTTGTTTGTTTTGTAGGTTTTTGTTTTGTTGTTACTAACCTCTGTTGTGAATCTCAGGAATTATTGCTCGCCGCCGGGTATTTCCCCTCAACAGGCCACACAGGTACCCAACTAGAAACAACCTTCCGGGAATTCAGATGGATCAGATGCAGCAGGACCTTACGGAGGTCAGGAACCAGATGGCCAACGAAAGGTTGGAGATGAGAACGCAGATAACACAGTTCATGGAAGTAATGAACAACTTAGCTCAAAGCCAGGAGAGGCTCAGAGCTTTGGTAGAAGGGAGGAATCAAGAGGAACCCCATGTGGGAACTGCTGGCACAAGTAACAACGAGAGGGTCCAACCTCATGTCAATCCCCCAGTTTTTGGACCCCATCTCCATCCAGAGGCCAACATCCCTGTCAATATACAAGGGACTGCCACAGCAGGGAGGGTACTACAGGAAGACCCTCAAGAGGACCAGTTCACAGTAATGGGTGCTGGAGAAGAGGCTTATGATAGACGGTTGGATGAAATAGCTGAGAAGTTGAGGTCCTTAGAATCTCAAAACTCTTTGGGCTTCGACGTTATGGACATGGGTTTGGTAGACGGGGTCAGGATCCCCCATAAGTTCAAGCCTCCTTGTTTCGAAAAGTATAATGGGACTTCATGCCCCCGGACTCATCTACAATCATTTCTGGGAAGGCTGAAGGCCTATACAATGGATGAGAAATTGTGGATGTTCTATTTTGAAGATAGCTTGACTGGAGCTTCGAGGGAGTGGTATTCCCATCTGACAAGAGAAACAATTAGATGCTGGAAGGACCTGGCAGAGGCCTTCATCAGACAGTATCAGTATAATCTAGACATGGCACCCAACAGGACTCTCCTGATGGGAATGTCACAGTCTTCGAGGGAGAGTTTCCGAGAATATGCCCAAAGGTGGAGGCAACTGGCTGCTGCTGTTCAACCACCTATGTCCGAACGGGAAATGGCAGATATGTTCATGAACACCCTTCAGGGAACATATATTGACAGGTTGGCTGCTTTCTCTTCTACTAGCTTTGCAGATGTTGTCATAGCTGGGGAGAGAATTGAAAGCTTGTTGAAAATGGGAAAGATCTCAGACAATGGTGCAAGCTCGTCCAGTAGTACAAGAAAGCCTTTTGCAGGCCCGAGAAGAACTGGCGAGACCAATGCCATCCATTCAAACAGGGGTAGGCCCCAATATGCTCAGAGGTCCATAGCAGCAGTCACCATCCCTGCTCCAGCTCATCCTCAACCTGTCTATCAACCTCCTCAGCAAAGCTATCAACAACAACCTCAGTACCATCAGCAAAATCAGTATCCTCCAAGGAATTACAACAACAGCAATACCAACAACAACAGTCAACAGAGGCCATTTCAGCAGAGGCCATCTCAAGCTAACAGAGTGATCGATCCGATCCCAATGCCATATGCTACTTTGCTGCCACAACTTCTGAAACTCAACCTGGTTGAGCTAAGAACGTTGGCACCTCCGGATCCCAACAGTCTACCAAGGAATTATGACTCCAATGCTAGGTGTGCCTTTCATTCAAACGCACCTGGCCACAGCACAGAAAAATGCAGGGCTCTGCATATGAAGGTACAAGACCTGGTAGACTCAAAGGCTCTGAATTTCGCACCACCACCCAATGTCAATAAAAACCCGATGCCAAACCATGGTGGTCCCCGGATTAACGCTATTGAAGAAGACCAGCCGTCTTATTTAATAACCAGTGTGGGACAGATCAGGACACCATTGGTAGAAATCAAAGCTCAGCTCTTGGAATGTCAAATGTTCCCAGGGTGTGAGTTAGGCTGTGCTTACTGCAATATCTCGGTAAATGGGTGCGATAATTTGCGGAATGGCATAGATGGCCTTATTCGGAGTGGCCAACTTCAGATCACCACATCATTTCCAACAAATCCAGCAATGTCATCAACAGCGGTTTCAGAACCTCCTACAACTGCAGCAACCATTGTTCCTGACAATTCTTCGGTTTCATCAACAAGCACTTCATCCATCATCTCAACCGATCAGTTCACAACAAATTTTTCTGCTACAACGTCAGCTTCACTCCATTTTGAACCTCCTACAACAACAACATCATTTCTTCCGACAATATCTCCTACAACACCAGCAACAAATCATGAAGATGTCTCTACTGTCACAATATTCTATGATCCGGAAAACAACTCTGCCTACCATTCAGAAGGTGCTGCTCCCACCAGAGCACCAGTTACAATCTTTTATGATCCGCAAACGATTACAGTCCCTTCAACAGCAGCAATCAGTCCAGTCACTGTCACGGTGCCTGGACCAGTACCATATGAGAGCAACAGGGCCATCCCTTGGCACTATGGCTCTGACGTGTACTGCGAAGGAAAAAGAATCACTCTTGAAACATCAACACCTGCACCACAAGTAGATAATGTGGGGGGAGGCGGAGGCTTCACCCGAAGCGGACGTCTCTTCGCTCCACCAATTCAAAGACCTACTGCCGAAGCAGAAGCTGCTGCCAAGGCAAAGGGAAAGAGCCCGGTGCAGGAAGATCAAGCTGCCAAAGAAACCCTGAAAACACCGTTAGATCAAGAAGTTGATGAGTTTATGAGAATCATCAAAAAGAGTGATTACAAAATTGTGGATCAACTTCACCAGACGCCATCCAAAATCTCTATCCTCTCACTGCTTATGTGCTCCGAAGCCCATCGGAATGCACTACTCAAGGTCTTGCACGCAGCTTACGTGCCTGAAGAGATTACTGTCAACCAGTTGGAAACCGTGGTTGGAAATGTTACTGCTAGCAATGGGCTAGGGTTCACCAATACTGACTTGACAGCGGACGGCCGCAACCACAACAAAGCCTTGCACATAACCATGGAATGCAAAGGAGCTGTCCTTTCTCATGTGCTGGTAGACACAGGGTCGTCCCTGAATGTCTTACCAAAGAAGGCTCTGGTGAAGTTAGAATATGATGGTTTGGCATTGAGACCCAGCAACCTGGTGGTAAGAGCCTTTGATGGTTCTAAGAGATCGGTTCTGGGAGAGATTGAGCTACCTGTGACAATTGGCCCACAGACCTTTAAAACTATCTTTTATGTGATGGACATTCAGCCCGCCTACAGCTGTTTGTTGGGTAGACCCTGGATTCACGCCGCCGGAGCAATAACGTCTACCCTTCACCAAAAGTTAAAATTTGAGTGGGAAGGCCAAGTTGTCACAATCTGTGGAGAGGAGGACATTTTTGTCAGCCACCTGGCAACCTATAAGTACATTGAAATGGATGGGGAGATCCATGAAACAATGAGCCAGGGGTTTGAAGCTTTGAATGTGAATGAGGCATCTGCCGTATCTGGTACTCCGATGTCATCATACCAACAAGCCCGGAAGGTTGTTGAGGAAGGAACTGCCCAAGGCTGGGGCAAACTGCTATCGGTGGAGAAAAAAGAAGACAAGTTTGGGTTGGGTTACAGACCAACTCAACATCAAGCGAAGGCGGCTAAAGAGCCTGGTTTTGTCAGTGGAGGGATGCTTACCCCCGATGCTATCAACTGTCTGGAAGACGAGCTGGAAGAGGAGCGCAATCTGGAGAATTGGATTCGTCCAAAGATCCCGGGGAGCAGTGTCTCGAACTGGTCTTCCCAGGAAATTATAAGAGTTACTCGATCAGAGTAATTATTATTTCCTGTATTTTTATAAGCATGCATCAAAGTCTTGCATCTTGCCCAAGATGACAAGACTCATTTTGTAATCGGGCCATCTGTACTTTTTGTGCAAACAAGATCAATTAATGAAATATCAGACATCTTTTTGCAAACGAGTCTTTTTTCTTTTCGTTCACTGTTTTTCCATTTTTTTCTTTTTGTACAAAAAAATAAATGGCAGTGTTTTCAAAATGACAACTTCATTTCACTTTTCTAAATAAAGATTAAAATCAGATCACTAAAACGAACAACTTAACCCTTGCAGAGAATGCCTTCCTGACAGCACCGACAACAGCACGGCTATGACATCGTATGACTTTGACAATCCGATCAATCAAGCTGATGAAGGGGTTGAAGAAGAATATGAGCTTCCTGAAGAGCTAGCCAGGTTGTTAAGACAAGAGGAAAAGGTTATTACCCCTCACCAGGAGGAGGTTGAAGTGATTAATCTTGGTACGGAGGAAGACGTGAAAGAGGTTAAAATCGGGGCCTGCCTGCAAGACTCAGTGAAGAAGCAACTGGTTGATCTACTTCAAGAGTATGTGGATGTGTTTGCTTGGTCGTATCAAGACATGCCAGGGTTGGATACCGACATTGTGGTGCACAAGCTGCCTTTGAGAGAAGAATGCCCACCGGTCAAACAGAAACTGCGCCGAACTCGTCCAGACATGGCAATGAAAATCAAGGAGGAGGTACAAAAGCAATGGGACGCCGGGTTCCTTGCAGTAACTAGCTACCCGCCGTGGGTTACTAATATAGTGCCTGTGCCTAAGAAGGACGGCAAAGTAAGAATGTGTGTTGATTACCGGGATCTGAACAGAGCCAGCCCGAAAGATGATTTTCCATTACCTCACATTGACGTATTGGTAGATAATACGGCTCAGTTCTCGGTATTCTCCTTCATGGACGGATTTTCAGGATACAACCAGATCAAAATGTCACCTGAAGACATGGAGAAGACAACATTCATCACACCCTGGGGCACGTTCTGCTACAAAGTAATGCCATTTGGGCTCAAGAATGTCGGTGCAACGTATCAACGGGCTATGGTAACATTATTCCACGATATGATCCATAAAGAAATAGAGTGTTATGTGGATGATATGATTGCCAAGTCCCTTACTGAAGAAGATCATCTGGTGAATCTGCTCAAGTTGTTCAAGCGTCTGAGAAAGTATCAACTGAAGTTGAACCCCAACAAATGCACATTCGGGGTGCGATCCGGTAAGCTGCTGGGTTTTATTGTAAGCGAGAAAGGGATTGAAGTTGACCCTGATAAAGTCAAAGCTATTCAAGAGATGCCTGCACCGAAAACTGAGAAAGAAGTTAGAGGGTTCTTAGGTCGATTGAACTACATTTCAAGGTTCATATCTCACCTCACAGCAACCTGCGAACCCTTGTTCAAGCTGCTAAGGAAAGAGCAAACGGTCAGGTGGAACGAAGATTGCCAGAAGGCTTTTGACAAGATCAAGGAGTACTTACAAGAACCTCCAATCCTCATGCCGCCAGTTGAAGGAAGACCTCTGATCATGTACTTGACAGTATTAGAAGAGTCAATGGGGTGTGTGCTGGGCCAGCATGACGAGTCTGGTCGAAAAGAGTATGCAATATACTACCTAAGCAAAAAGTTTACCGACTGTGAACAACGTTATTCACTGCTCGAGAAAACTTGTTGTGCTTTAGCGTGGGCTGCTCGCCGACTAAGACAATATATGTTGACCCACACTACTTTATTGATCTCGAAGATGGACCCAGTCAAGTACATATTTGAGAAGCCAGCGCTTACCGGACGGGTTGCAAGATGGCAAATGATCCTTACAGAGTATGACATCCAATACACATCTCAGAAAGCCATCAAAGGCAGTGTATTGTCTGAATATCTTGCTGAGCAACCCATCGATGATTACCAACCTATGAGGTTTGACTTCCCTGATGAGGACATCATGTTCATAAAAGCAAAAGATCATGAAGAGCCTATTCACACTGAAGGGCCTGACCCAGAAGAAGAATGGACTATGATGTTTGATGGGGCTGTTAACATGAATGGTCGTGGTGTTGGTGCAGTACTCATTACACCCAAAGGAGTTCACATGCCTTTCTCGGCAAAACTCACTTTCAACTGCACTAACAACGAAGCTGAATACGAAGCTTGCATTATGGGTCTTGAGGAAGCCATTGACCTCAGGATCAAGACGTTGACCGTATTCGGAGATTCAGCTCTGGTAATCAATCAGACCAATGGGAAATGGTATACACACCAGGATCATCTGATACCTTACAGGGATTATACAAGAAGGTTATTGACTTTCTTCACAACAGTCAAACTTGAGTATATCCCTCGGGATGAGAATCAGTTTGCAGATGCCTTGGCTACCATTTCGTCCATGATCAAAGTTCAAGCTGCTAACTTTGTACCTTGGATTTCAGTGTCCAGACTTGACAGACCAGCGTATGTGTTCGCGGCAGATGTTGTTAAAGACGATAAGCCTTGGTTCCACGACATTAAATGCTTCTTGGAGGATCAGACATACCCGCCTGGGGCATCTTCCAATGATAAGAAGACCTTGAGAAGGCTTGCTGGAAGTTTCTTTCTGAACACTGATGGTTCCCTGTACAAAAGAAACTTTGATATGGTACTCCTCAGATGCGTTGATAGAACAGAAGCAGACTTGTTGATGCATGAAGTGCATGAAGGCTCTTTTGGTACCCATGCTGGGGGACATGCAATGGCTAAAAAGTTGTTAAGATCAGGCTATTATTGGATCACAATGGATGCAGACTGTTGTGCCTATGCCAGGAAATGCCACAAGTGCCAGATCTATGCAGACAAAGTGCATGTGCCTCCCAATCCTTTGAACATAATGTCTTCACCATGGCCCTTTGCTATGTGGGGCATTGATATGATTGGCAAGATCGAGCCGACTGCTTCAAATGGTCACAGATTCATCTTGGTCGCCATTGACTATTTCACCAAATGGGTTGAAGCAGCCTCGTATGCAAATGTTACAAGGCAAGTGGTAGCCCGATTTCTGAAAAGAGATATCATCTGTCGATACGGAGTTCCCGAGCGAATCATTACTGATAATGGTTCCAATCTAAACAACAAAATGATGGCAGAACTGTGCCAGGACTTCAAGATCCAACATCACAATTCTTCTCCTTACAGACCAAAGATGAATGGTGTTGTTGAGGCGGCAAATAAGAATATCAAGAAGATTGTGCAGAAGATGGTAGTCACCTACAAAGACTGGCATGAAATGCTACCGTTTGCCTTGCATGGGTACCGCACGTCAATCAGAACATCCACTGGGGCAACACCGTACCAGCTTGTGTATGGTATGGAAGCAGTCCTACCAGTTGAAGTTGAATTACCCTCTCTACGGGTATTGATGGATGTTAAACTGAGTGAAGCAGAATGGGTTCGGGCCCGATACGAACAACTGAGTCTAATTGAAGAGAAAAGATTGGCTGCAATCTGTCATGGGCAGTTGTATCAGAAAAGAATGAAGAAAGCCTTCGATCAGAAAGTCAGGCACCGAGGGTACCAAGTAGGAGATCTTGTGCTGAAAAGAATCCTCCCTCCTCATACAGACCACAGGGGCAAATGGACTCCAAACTATGAAGGACCATTCGTGGTAAAGAAAGTTTTCTCTGGTGGAGCGCTGATGCTCAGCACCATGGATGGTGAAGATTTTCCGTCCCCTGTGAATTCAGATGCAGTTAAAAAATACTTCGCATAAAATGACCCGCTGGACATAAAAACAGAATGTAAGTCCAGGCAAAAATAGGGCATCCCGGCGAGTCAAAAACAGAATAAAAGACTCGGGCAAAAATAAGGGAAATAAATGAAAAATGTACACCCGCTGAGTTGAAAAGCCGCATTGGACAGCTCAGGCAAAAATGGGTATCCCGATGGATTGAAAACCCGAAAGGGCGATCCATGCAAAATAAGGGAATAAGCGAACAACTGCACTCTGAGTTCGTCTGTATCACTTACAACCTGGAAAGCTTCGACGGAATCAAGCTTCAATCAGAATCAACTTTCTTCAGAAAGCAAGACGAGAAGAACGTCATTGTCATACGAGTCATAGCAGGAGAGGAAGCTCCTTAAAGCATCGTCAACACCGCCAGCATTTTGTTTCTCAATTTATAACAATCTCCTTATTTTAGGAGACTTGTTTCTTTGACTGTATCTTGCCAATTCAGGGCACATGAATTAATAAAGTCAGATTTTTCAGTCATGTTTCGTTTTGTATATTTTTATTTGCGAAGGATGTCTGGTGTCTCTAAAAAATCAATTGCATAAGTACAGATGTTTTTCTCCCGAAAATAATAATAATAAAACACATGCTTGCAGGGAATATACTTACTCGTGAGAATGCTTGACTCCTATGACGGAATCCAGTAAAGGATACCTCGGGACCTTTTGTGCGTCTCCTTATCTTTGCAGGATTGCAGGTATCCAGAGCGCAACCTGGGGCATGCAAGTTACGTCTCAGCAAGCTGGCGAATCATTATCAACTCGGTCTATCTTCCACATGGCACTGGAAGGTGCCCATTTCCCCAGCGAAGTTGCCAAATCAACATGCACCCAATCTCAGCATCTGAAATGCTCTATCCCCAGCTGAGTTGCCTCTCATAATTCCCCAGCCAAGTTGCCGTGTCATCCTCAGCTGAATACAGAAGTCAGGGAACCATCTCCCCACAGAGTTCCAGCCTCTATCCAGAAGAGCAACGCATGAAGAGATCACAACAGAGTGAAGAAAGCTTCTACAAACCCCAGCTGGGTCCCGTATTATAAGGATATGTCAACCAGTGACCTATATCCCCAAGCAAATATCATCTTATTAGATCTACCAATGATCTCATCCCCGGTTGAGAGGTCCATTTCAAACAGACCAACCAGAGATCTTCACGGCAACGGGATCCGAATCCCGGTTTGATATTTTTGCATAATCATAGCATTCGCATCATACTATCCCCTCAGAGCGTAGCATTCCGTCTAATACGGAGCATTACGGCAAAAATCAAACGCATAGCATAATCATAAGCCATGTTCTGAATTAACGCTTGTGAATAATAACCGTTCATCGTCATTGTACAGAAATCCTCACCAGAGTCCCAGCAAAAACAGTTGCCTCATATTCACAAATACCACCATGTACACCCTTTGATACCCGTCCGTATCATCACTCCCCAGTAAAATCGCTGGGACACTCTTTATAACAAGATTACCTGTGTTACAGATACTTCATGACACCCGTCCGTGTCATATTACCAGCAGAAAGCCAAAGACATCCTCTTTGCATCCTCACATGTACTTGTATATGCACTCTCCTGACACCCGTTCGTGTCATATCCCCAGCAGTCATCTATACTTTGTATAGCAGATACTTGTTCATATTACACTTTTCTCTCTTGGCACCCGTCCGTGTCATTCTCCCCAGCAGTTAAAACACTCATCTGTATATACTCACTACTCATTGGTACACTTATACAGATACTCGTCCGTATCTTGTATACACCATCACTCATATCCCCACAGATTCGACAGTAGTCCTTGTTCTTTGTTAACCAGTTGGTACTCGTCCGTACCATCATCTCAGAGCATTGCGTCTAGTGTTTATTTCCACATGATACTCGTCCGTGTCATAGTCTTAAGGATGCTCGTCCGCATCTTTAATCCATACACCGTGTCAAACACTTATGTCTTCTTGAATATAGATACTCGTCTGTGTCTATTATTCCCCCAGAAGAATTCTTTCAGATTCAACACTCGTCCGTGTTCTTTGTTAACCAGTTGATACTCGTCCGTATCATCATCTCTGAACATATGCCAGTTTGTTTCTACATGATATTCGTCCGTATCATAGTCTTAAGGATGCTCGTCCTCATCTTTAATCTATACACAATACCAAACACTTATACTTTCCTTTCTTGGTTGTGAACACTCGTCCGTGTTCACTATATCCCCAGTAGATCGCCAACAAAGCCTTTTTTCCTTTATCTAACACTCGTCCTGTGTTATGATACCCCGAGAGCAGCCGTCCCCTGCTGAGTGGTCGTCCTCCACTTCTTGATGGTCGTCCTCCATCGTGCTCATCCGATGGCCGTCCCCATCGTGGTTTTTAGCAGCCGTCCCCTGCTAGGTGGTCGTCCTCCACCTTTCGATGATCGTCCTTCATCATTTTATCCAATGGCCGTCCCCATTGTTGATGTTGGTTATCTGGCATTCGTCCTATGTCATGATAAACCTTGAGAGCAGCCGTACCCTGCTGAGTGGTCGTCCTCCACTTCTTGATGGTCGTCCTCCATCATGCTCGACCGATGGCCGTCCCCATCGTTGACCTTTTCTATCCGATGGCCGTCCCCATCGTTGATATTTTCGGCAGCCGTACCCTGCCAAGTGGTCGTCCTCCACCTTTGATGGCCGTCCCCATCATACTTCTTTTATCCCCAACAGAGCAGCCGTCCCCTGCTAGGTGATCGTCCTTCACTTTTGATGGCCGTACCCCATCATCTGTTTATTTCATTTATTCTTTAACCCGATGGCCGTCCCCGTCGTGGTCCCTTTTCCTTTTAGCCCGATGGCCGTCCCCATCATTGGTTACTTTACCTTTATGAACTTGATGGCCGTCCCCGTCATGTTTCATTAATTTCCAGAGAATTTTACAGCTTTATCTTGATGGCCGTCCCCATCACGATTTTATTTTCCCCAGCTAGTCGGCCGTCCCCGTCTTGGCTTTACCTTTTATCCCCAGCATGTCGGTCGTCCCCGTCATTGTTCTTTACCCAGCAGTCGTCCTCTGCTCGACGGTCGTCCTCCGTCTCCCACTTTACAATATACTTTGTTTTCTTTTACAATCTATATCCCTTTTTCTTCTTCATTCTGTGAGTGCAAATTTTGGACTGTCTTTGGTATTCAACCACAAGTTATCTTGTTTGCCTGTTAAGCCGTTGCTTACATCCTGCACAACTAACTCATGTTTGAATAGGGGCAGCTGTAAACACCCCAAATTTGCCCTCACCCATTCACACCATGGCTTGTGATCATTTTCATATACATAAGCACAATCATATCACCTCATATCTCACTTTTGATTCACTGCATAGTTTCTAAGGCATCTGCACCTAGGGTTTGTGATCTGAGCAATCTCAGGGCATCTTGAGCCACTCCAAAGGCCACCAATCACTTCAAAGAGGTCCCTGAGTGTTCTTACATCATATTCCATCTCCTCAAAGTCAAAAATGCAAAGGAATCACAAGAACTAGGGTTTGAGTGGATGCAGAGCCAGGTTAAACTGCACAGTTGACTGAAAATTAGGGTTTTGGTTTCAGAGGCCATAACCCCAAATTTTTTGGTCATTCTTGTTTCCATTGGTCTCTATATGGTATAGGGAGTATGCATATCAATTTTCATGAAGAAATTCCATGGGGAAGCCATCTGATCAAGGGTTGACTTTTCAGACAAGTCAGTGTAAAATCAGGGCATCTGGGGCCCCCAATGACCCAACCAATGGGTGATCTTCATCATTTTGAGTGTATATGATCTTTATTTGGTCATGGAAGAAGGTTGAAGTTCATAAAAATCAAGAATTTAGAGTTTTGCAAATGTTGACTTTTTTTGGGCATAGTTGACTTTTCAAGAATGCATCATTGTAGGTCATTTTTCAAGCCTTGATTTTTGATCCAAAAATGCTTCAAATGGAAAAACTTTGGTCATGAAAGTTGTAGATCTCATCTTTCCCTTTTCAAAAAGTACAAGAACATGATCAAACTCTTCTTGGATCAAAAGTTATGGTGTGACAAAGTTGGCTAAAATCATTGATTTTCAAGGCATGCCTCAAATGGAAATTTTGCAAAATCATGGACCAAGGCCAATTGCAACCTCTAATTCATTCCAAACCAATATGCAAACATTCTCTAAGTCATAAAATTCAGATTTGAACCAAGGATGCCCATGGTTATGGTTCATGTAACAAGACTTTTCACATGTGAACCAAAAAGGCAACAACTTGCAAAACACTCATGACACTTCTACCACTTGATGCATTGGCTGCTGAACCAAGCTAGCTTCACACACTCACCATGCTGCGCCAGCCCTAGCCTTTGTACCAAGCTAGTATCAAGCCCATGCCTCTCTTACAAGAAATTTGACTTTTGGCAAAAGCAAACATCCCAATCACCACAGGCCATGTCACATCCTCTGGCCACTTGCATTTGTTTATTGTATCCTTTGGCAAGCCATAACACTAGGCAGGCAAGGCTGAAACAACACACAACAACACATTCACAAAAACACACCAAACTGCATAAGCCTTCGAATCTCTCTGCTCAGCCAAGAAACACTAAAACCATTTTCACCATTCAACTTACCATGCATCATTAAGTAGAAACCAGCAAGAACACAAGCCTGAATCAACCAGAACACCCCATAGCCATTTCTCACCTCAAGCTGCAGTTCCATTCGAATCTCCCCCCTAGCTCACAAACATCCAAACAAACCTTGCAAAGCTTCTCCATACATCATCTGGACCATAAACCACCATTCACAATGGCCTGAAACTACCAGAATCATCATAGCCATTTCTGACTGAGGTGAAGCAGAAACTGTCGAAGCTCATCAACCAGCCTACATAAATTGTTCTAAGGCATTCAAACATCATCAAGAGGTCCTAAGGAGTGGATTGCACAAGGAGAGGTGGCCAGAAAGTCCTCAGGTTGAAAGCTCCAAATCTCAGGTAGCTTGAAATTTATTTTTCCAGAAATTGTTTTTCTTGTTACAAACTTGTTCCTTATGATTCACTGAGCATCCTGGTGTTTTTAGTTTTTGATTTGGTTCTGGAATGAGAGTTTAATTTCTCTCTGAAGCTTGCGTGCCCTAGTTTTTATTTCTTTCGATTCAGCTTATTTAGGAAGAAGAAATTTGTTTTAGGAGAGGGGTTTGATTCGTGAGAGGTTGGAGAACATTTCCCAATCCTTAGATTTTGTTTTTGTTACGATTTGAGGGAGTTTGAAGTTTTTCAGGGGAGTTGCTGGCCGGAGAAGACGACCGGAAGTCTTCTCCGGCCACCTGAGAGTGATTATGCCCTAATTACGTGATTAAATGCCATTTGAATTTGGACCTTTGGATGCGTTGAAAAAGTTGACTTCGCGCGCGTGTGAACGGCTAGGATGCAGTCATTAAACCCTAATCAGCATCATTTATTTAATTAATTAAGATTAATCCTGTTTGAATCTGGGCCATCAGATGGCGCGCGCAGTCAATGTTTTCAAACTCAGGCTCCATCCTGGCCCTCCATCCTGATTACTTCCTATTTTATTTAATTTTTATTCATTTTCTTTTCCTTTTACTTGCATATTTATTTTAAAATAGTAAAAAATTCCTAAAAATTATGAAACTTTTTCCTTAGAGTTTTATTAATTTTTATGACACAAAAATATTTTTATTTTTATTTTTAGCATTAAAAAAGTATTTTTAAATATTTAAAAGTTTCTTTTTAATTATTTAATGAAAATTAATTAATTAAAAATACTTTTAGGTATTTAAAAATTACAAAAAAATTCATGAAATGTTCTAAGACATTTAGAAACATTGTCCAACCTTCAAACCAAATTTCTTTTTTGATCTTGATGCATTTTAAGAATTTTTCATTGAATTAAATCATTTTTTATGCATTAATTTGATCCTAAGTTCAAAAATTCATTTCTGCCTATCTAAGAAGGTTTGGACATTGATTCTTCTTGCATTGTTTTATGTTTAGCATGTAGTTTCTAGGATAAAATGGTCTTGATTTGATTCCTCATTTTCCATTTGTTTGGCATTTCTTTTGTTAAGAACCCTAAAAAACCCTAATAACTTAAAAAAATCATATCTTGAGATTGGTTAGGAGTTGAGACTTCCCCTTTGGACCTTGGTTTAGTATAGGTTTAGGGTTTCTTAGGATGGCATTTTCCATTTTTTATCTTAGGGTTTGCTTCTGTTTTTGGGTTTTGTTTGATGTTTGATTCATGAACCCTAATTTGGGCTTTCATTTGCATCCTTCTTGCATTCTCTTGCATAACATGACTTGTCTTTGCATTTTATGCATGCTTGTGTTTCATTTGACATCTTAAGACATGTATAAAGCATCTTTGATCATTGCATCTCATATCTGCCATGTCATTTGCCTTGTATGTTTCATAACTTTTCATGTTCATCCATGCTTCTAAATTTGCATCATTTGCACCCATGATCTTGTATGAACATCTCCATGTCTTGCCTCATGTTTGCAGCACCTCATAACATCATAATCATCATCAACATGCTTCTGGTTTTGCTTAGCATCATGCCATTTCATCTCATCTTGCATTGCATTGCATTTCTTTCTAACATTTCAGGTGGTAAGTGACTTTGAGAAGTGAATTTGCCTTCACTTCTCATAACTTTTCTTCTCATCTCCCTTGCATCCATTGCTGCATTTCTATATGTGTTTGAGTTTGAGCTTGCTCATTATTTCTCCTCCCACTTTCTTTCTTCAAGTGACTTGACTTCTTGAATGAAGCAAGTTGCTTTGCTTCTCTTGATCTTGTTCATCTGCTTCCTGGTGGCTCCTTTGAAGATCTTCATTTGCAAACCTCACAAACCTTAGGAACAACCATGTATGACAATGATTAGGGTCTTGATTAGTCTCCCCTCATAGTTTTACCTTTGTGTCTCTTTGAGTCCTCCCTTCTCACCTCATAATCAGGGACTAAACCCTAAAGGCTTTAAGGCTTTGTGATTAAGCTTATGCCTGCATCCTTCTCTTAGGATGGAGTGTATAACTTTAATCCTAAGTGTTAAACCCTTAATGTGTTTGACTCCTTTAATCAATCCATCTAATAATCACCAAGACATCACACTTGTAACTTGGGCCTTGCATTAGGGTTCTAATTCTCCCTTAATTGGTTAAGAAGGACTAACCCTAGTGTTAATGGACAAGTCCCCCTCAAGTTGTCTTACAAATCATAAAATTCACTTCATCATCATATCATTAAGTAAAATCCACTTAATCAAAGGCTTGTTTTGTCATGAGTTTAATCCCTAATCATGGATTAAGTTGAGGAGCTTTCCTCAGCTTAAACATTCTCATCTATTATCCTTCTATTAGGATGGTGTAATGAGTCTGTTTAATCCTTGATTATGGCTTAACCTCATTACTCAACACTAAACAAAAATACCAAAAACATCTAAATAATCAACAAGTAGGTTAATGATCTTAATCCTACACCAAAGGTGATTAAGTGTGAGAATCTGACTTCACACTTAAGGTATTCTCATTACCCCTAATCAGAGGGAAGATGTGGTGAGTTTACTAAATCCATTGGTTTAGGCTTAAGCTCATTAACTTATGACAAACTTCAAAAAGCAATAAAAGACTGAAAACTCAAAAACAAACAATAATCGTCTCCTCCGGGATTCTTTTCTCATCTCATTCACTCACAAACGAGAACTTGCTTCTTCCGTCTAATGCAAGACAGTTTGCACCTGAGCCAGACAGATCATACACTTGAGCATTGACAAGCGAGCAGTTCATAGTCAATTCATCCTTTCAGTCTCTTTGGGTCGAACTACGGTGTTCTGACTTCCTCATTGCACGAGAGGATACGTAGGCATAACTTAACAGTTATCGAACAAAAGTCTCTGTATATTCCCCTTCTTTCAGCATCATTCTCTTAGCCTCATGATCATGAGCATACTCTCATCCTTACACTGACACATCATTTATACACTTCACACTTCTTTTACACTGACACCTGTACATTCCTTTCCAGCTATTTTATACACAAATTGCACTGACACTACCCCTTTAAAACACAAATCTTTTAAGCGTGGATCCCGTCGAGTACGGCGGACAATCTGGGTGCTAATACCTTCCCAGGTTGTAACCAACCCCCTTTCTCAGTCTCTCTGGTTCGCAAACCGTCTTATCCATCTCTTTCTAGGCTTATGCAGCATTGCCTTTCCTCCGGGATAAAAATGCCTAGCTGGCGACTCTTTTCTTCTCCAGTGAGTTCACGGCTGTGTGTTCTCATTGTCCCTCTCGCCGACCGTTCGCGTCTGTACCTTCATCTGATCCATTTTCATTTGTCGGGAGCGACATATGGTGAATAGTGATTTTTGGTTTTCGGGCTTTTCGACTATTTCTCGTTTGACATGTTTCGGGCTATTGTGGTTTTGGGATTTGTTTGTTGGGTATTTGCTACTATAAATATGTATCTTTTATATGTTTGGTGTGTGACAATCGTTGAATATTCCAGACTGGAAATGAGATAGTATTTCCATGGATATTGCGTCTGGTTTACCGAAGACTTCGAAGGGAAATGATTCTATTTAGGTGATTGTGGATAGATTGACTAAGTCGACTCATTTCTTACTGATGAAGATTTATGTAATAAACCTCAAAAATGGGTTTACAATTTTATGTAATTATAAAAGTAAATAAGTCGTAAATAAACCCCAAAAGTAAATAAGTTTTAATTAAATATTGTATTAACCCATAATTATTAATACTTCAATTAAGTAATTTTAACCCTTAAATGATTTCTTAATCATTTTATCCCTAATGGTTTATTAAGCTCTAATACACATTAACCCTTAAATCCTAATTATTAAATCCATCCATAAAAATAACATCTTAGCTAATTAAACTAAACCCTGATTATTTTAATTAATCCAAACCCTACTCCTAAATCAATATTAAAAATTAGTGTTTTAATTAATTGTTTAAAAGTGAGAAAAAGTGAGTAATAAAAAAAGTATGATTATTGAATTCCCTAAATTAATTAATCCTCAATTAATATTTATCCAACTAATTGAAATTCTAATTCTATTCCTAATCCTAACACTAGCCTTAGTAAAATAGTCCTAAAGACAATCTTAATCAACCTTAATTAACCAACATTTAAATATATAGACTTTTTTTATTATTATAAAACTAAATGAAATTAGAATTATAAAACAGTAATGGCATGAAATGCCATTTTATAGTCGGGAGGACTTATTTGATCAACCCGCATCTTTTTAAATTTTTTCTAACCAACACATTATTGATAAGTGGCCATGGATTACTAAATTAAATTTTAAGAAATAGCACAATTGATGTATTTATATTGAAAAATAGTTATTAGTAAAAAAAATCTAAAAATAAGAAATGTAAGAATAAATTTCAATCATTCATTATCACCACTATCTCATGATCCCTATTAAATATGAGATTAAATTTAAAATCAATTTAAAATTCACCTTTAAAATAGTGATATGTGTGCATTCTTGCATTTCTTATTCAAATTCTTTCTTACTAAATAGCATTACTCATTTAGATTTTTTCAACTTCCTCTGCTACCAACGTTCTTCTTCCCCATCTTTTGTACCCTTTCTTACTCTTTCATTAATTCCTTCAATTTTTTTCTTCTAAATACTCAAACTCTCTTTTCCCACAATAAAGAAATAACCAAATCGAAAACGAGATTAAGGTATTTCGGCGAACATACCGGCGATGGCGTCAAGGTTCGTGGTGAGCAACCAGAGGCATACATGATGGTATGTTTGTCGTGTGGTGGTCGGTATGGAGATGGGAAGGGTGCATCTCGTGGTTATGTGTGTGGTGTAGCAGGGTGTTTGTTTTGAATCTGTAGTTTTCGGTTCGTTTCTGGCGTCGTGGATTCGAGGTGGAGGTAGTCGCGGTTCCGTGGTTCTTTTCTTCTTTGATTCAATATTATTTTTGTGTTTTTGTTTACAAAATTGGTTTGAATTGTATTTTGACAGTTCTTTTGATTCTTTTCGATTTGTATTGAGTTTGTTGTAAACATGCCTTAAAACCTTTGTTGATGAAGAAAAGGAAAACATATTTTGGAGATTGCATTTACCGCGAAAATCAGAAGTTTTAGAAAGTCAGACGAAAAGCCGAAAAAATCGGTCAGATGAGTAGTGTATGTACGGATGAATAGTGATGTTTATACAGATGAATAGTGACGTCTGTATGGTGAATAGTGATTTTTGGTTTTCGGGTTTTTCGACTGTTTCTCGTTTGACATGTTTCGGGCTATTGTGGTTTTGGGATTTGTTTGTTGGGTATTTGCTACTATAAATATGTATCTTTTATATGTTTGGTGTGTGACAATCAATGGTAGAACATCAGAAACCATATGGAATGATACAACCGTTGAATATTCCAGACTGGAAATGAGATAGTATTTCCATGGATTTTGCGTCTGGTTTACCGAAGACTTCGAAGGGAAATGATTCTATTTAGGTGATTGTGGATAGATTGACTAAGTCGACTCATTTCTTACTGATGAAGATTTATGTAATAAACCTCAAAAATGGGTTTACAATTTTATGTAATTATAAAAGTAAATAAGTTGTAAATAAACCCCAAAAGTAAATAAGTTTTAATTAAATATTGTATTAACCCATAATTATTAATACTTCAATTAAGTAATTTTAACCCTTAAATGATTTCTTAATCATTTTATCCCTAATGGTTTATTAAGCTCTAATACACATTAACCCTTAAATCCTAATTATTAAATCCATCCATAAAAATAACATCTTAGCTAATTAAACTAAACCCTGATTATTTTAATTAATCCAAACCCTACTCCAAAAGCAATATTAAAAATTAGTGTTTTAATTAATTGTTTAAAAGTGAGAAAAAGTGAGTAATAAAAAAAGTATGATTATTGAATTCCCTAAGTTAATTAATCCTCAATTAATATTTTTCCAACTAATTGAAATTCTAATCCTATTCCTAATCCTAACACTAGCCTTAGTAAAATGGTCCTAAAGACAATCTTAATCAACCTTAATTAACAGACATTAAATATATAGACTTTTTTTTTATTATTATAACACTAAATGGAATTAGAATTATAAAACAGTAATGGCATGAAACGCCATTTAATAGTCTGGAGGACTTATTTGATCAACCCGCATCTTTTTAAATTTTTTTCTAACCAACACTTTATTGACAAGTGGCCCTGGATTACTAAATTAAATTTTTTAGAAATAGCACAATTGATGTATTTATATTGAAAAATATTTATTAGTAAAAAAAAATCTAAAAATAAGAAATACAAGAATAAATTTCAATCATTCATTCTCACCACTATCTCATGATCCCTATTAAATATGAGATTAAATTTAAAATCAATTTAAAATTCACCTTTAAAATAGTGATATGTGTGCATTCTTGCATTTCTTATTCAAATTCTTTCTTACTAAATAGCATTACTCACTTAGATTTTTTCAACTTCCTCTGCTACCAACGTTCTTCTCCCCCATCTTTCGTACCCTTTCTTACTCTTTCATTCCTTCCTTCAATTTTTTTCTTCTAAATACTCAAACTCTCTTTTCCCACAATAAAGAAATAACCAAATCGAAAACGAGATTAAGGTATTTCGGCGAACATACCGGCGACGGCGTCAAGGTTCGTGGTGAGCAACCAAAGGTATACATAATGGTATGTTTGTCGTGTGGTGGTCGGTATGGAGATGGGAAGGGTGCATCTCGTGGTTATGTGTGTGGTGTAACAGGGTGTTTATTTGAATCTGCAGTTTTCGGTTCATTTCTGGCGTCGTGGATTCGAGGTGGAGGTAGTCGCAGTTTCACGGTGGTTTCGTGGTTCTCTTCTTCTTTGATTCAATTTTATTTTTGTGTTTTTGTTTAAAAAATTGGTTTGAATAGTATTTTGACAGTTCTTTTGATTCTTTTCGATTTGTATTGAGTTTGTTGTAAACATGCCTTAAAACCTTTATTGATGAAGAAAAGGAAAACATATTTTGGAGATTGCATTTACCGCGAAAATCAAAAGTTTTAGAAAGTCAGACGAAAAGCCGAAAAAATTTGTCAGATGAGTAGTATATGTACGGATGAATAGTGATGTTTATACGGATGAATAGTGACGTCTGTATGGTGAATAGTGTTTTTCGGTTTTCGGGCTTTTCGACTATTTCTCGTTTGACATGTTTCGGGCTATTGTGGTTTTGGGATTTGTTTGTTGGGTATTTGCTACGATAAATATGTATCTTTTATATGTTTGGTGTGTGACAATCGATGGTAGAACATCAGAAACCGTATGGAATGATACAACCGTTGAATATTCCAGACTGGAAATGAGATAGTATTTCCATGGATTTTGCGTCTGGTTTACCGAAGACTGCGAAGGGAAATGATTCTATTTAGGTGATTGTGGATAGATTGACTAAGTCGGCTCATTTCTTACTGAGTAAGATTTATGTAATAAACCTCAAAAATGGGTTTACAATTTTATGTAATTATAAAAGTAAATAAGTTGTAAATAAACCCCAAAAGTAAATAAATTTTAATTAAATATTGTATTAACCCATAATTATTAATACTTCAATTAAGTAATTTTAACCCTTAAATGATTTCTTAATCATTTTATCCCTAATGGTTTATTAAGCTCTAATACACATTAACCCTTAAATCCTAATTATTAAATCCATCCATAAAATTAACATCTTAGCTAATTAAATTAAACCCTAATTATTTTAATTAATCCAAACCCTACTCCTAAATCATTATTAAAAATTAGTGTTTTAATTAATTGTTTAAAAGTGAGAAAATGTGAGTAATAAAAAAAGTATGATTATTGAATTCCCTAAATTAATTAATCCTCAATTAATATTTTTCCAACTAATTGAAATTCTAATCCTATTCCTAATCCTAACACTAGCCTTAGTAAAATGGTCCTAAAGACAATCTTAATCAACCTTAATTAACCAACATTAAATATATAGACTTTTTTTTATTATGATAAAACTAAATGAAATTAGAATTATAAAACAGTAATGGCATGAAACGCCATTTAATAGTCGGGAGGACTTATTTGATCAACCCGCATCTTTTTAAATTTTTTTCTAACCAACACTTTATTGACAAGTGGCCCTGGATTACTAAATTAAATTTTAAGAAATAGCACAATTGATGTATTTTATATTGAAAAATATTTATTAGTAAAACAAATCTAAAATTAAGAAATGCAAGAATAAATTTCAATCATTCATTATCACCACTATCTCATGATCCCTATTAAATATGAGATTAAATTTAAAATCAATTTAAAATTCACCTTTAAAATAGTGATATGTGTGCATTCTTGCATTTCTTATTCAAATTCTTTCTTACTAAATAGCATTACTCATTTAGATTTTTTCAACTTCCTCTGCTACCAACGTTCTTCTCCCCCATCTTTCGTACCCTTTCTTACTCTTTCACTCCTTCCTTCAATTTTCTTCTTCTAAATACTCAAACTTTCTTTTCCCACAATAAAGAAATAACCAAATCGAAAACGGGATTAAGGTATTCCGACGAACATACCGGCGACGGCGTCAAGGTTCGTGGTGAGCAACCAGAGGCATGCATGATGGTATATTTGTCGTGTGGTGGTCGGTATGGAGATGGGAAGGGTGCGTCTCGTGGTTATGTGTGTGGTGTAACAGGGTGTTTGTTTTGAATCTATAGTTTTCGGTTCCTTTCTGGCGTCGTGGATTCGAGGTGGAGGTAGTCGGGGTTTCACGACAGTTCCGTGGTTCTCTTCTTCTTTGATTCAATTTTATTTTTGTGTTTTTGTTTACAAAATTGGTTTGAATTGTATTTTCACAGTTCTTTTGATTCTTTTCGATTTGTATTGAGTTTGTTGTAAACATGTCTTAAAACCTTTGTTGATGAAGAAAAGGAAAACATATTTTGGAGATTGCATTTACCGCGAAAATCAGAAGTTTTAGAAAGTCAGACGAAAAGCCGAAAAAATCGGTCAGATGAGTAGTGTATGTACGGATGAATAGTGATGTTTATACGAATGAATAGTGACGTCTGTATGGTGAATAGTGATATACGGTTTTCGGGCTTTTCGACAGTTTCTCGTTTGACATGTTTCGGGCTATTGTGGTTTTGGGATTTGTTTGTTGGGTATTTGCTACTATAAATATGTATCTTTTATATGTTTGGTGTGTGACAATCAATGGTAGAACATCAGAAACCGTATGGAATGATACAACCGTTGAATATTCCAGACTGGAAATGAGATAGTATTTCCATGGATTTTGCGTCTGGTTTACCGAAGACTTCGAAGGGAAATGATTCTATTTAGGTGATTGTGGATAGATTGACTAAGTCGACTCATTTCTTACTGATGAAGATTTATGTAATAAACCTCAAAAATGGGTTTACAATTTTATGTAATTATAAAAGTAAATAAGTTGTAAATAAACCCCAAAAGTAAATAAGTTTTAATTAAATATTGTATTAACCCATAATTATTAATACTTCAATTAAGTAATTTTAACCCTTAAATGATTTCTTAATCATTTTATCCCTAATGGTTTATTAAGCTCTAATACACATTAACCCTTAAATCCTAATTATTAAATCCATCAATAAAAATAACATCTTAGCTAATTAAACTAAACCCTGATTATTTTAATTAATCCAAACCCTACTCCTAAAGCAATATTAAAAATTAGTGTTTTAATTAATTGTTTAAAAGTGAGAAAAAGTGAGTAATAAAAAAAGTATGATTATTGAATTCCCTAAGTTAATTAATCCTCAATTAATATTTTTCCAACTAATTGAAATTCTAATCCTATTCCTAATCCTAACACTAGCCTTAGTAAAATGGTCCTAAAGACAATCTTAATCAACCTTAATTAACAGACATTAAATATATAGACTTTTTTTTTATTATTATAACACTAAATGGAATTAGAATTATAAAACAGTAATGGCATGAAACGCCATTTAATAGTCTGGAGGACTTATTTGATCAACCCACATCTTTTTAAATTTTTTTCTAACCAACACTTTATTGACAAGTGGCCCTGGATTACTAAATTAAATTTTTTAGAAATAGCACAATTGATGTATTTATATTGAAAAATATTTATTAGTAAAAAAAAATCTAAAAATAAGAAATACAAGAATAAATTTCAATCATTCATTCTCACCACTATCTCATGATCCCTATTAAATATGAGATTAAATTTAAAATCAATTTAAAATTCACCTTTAAAATAGTGATATGTGTGCATTCTTGCATTTCTTATTCAAATTCTTTCTTACTAAATAGCATTACTCACTTAGATTTTTTCAACTTCCTCTGCTACCAACGTTCTTCTCCCCCATCTTTCGTACCCTTTCTTACTCTTTCATTCCTTCCTTCAATTTTTTTCTTCTAAATACTCAAACTCTCTTTTCCCACAATAAAGAAATAACCAAATCGAAAACGAGATTAAGGTATTTCGGCGAACATACCGGCGACGGCGTCAAGGTTCGTGGTGAGCAACCAAAGGTATACATGATGGTATGTTTGTCGTGTGGTGGTCGGTATGGAGATGGGAATGGTGCATCTCGTGGTTATGTGTGTGGTGTAACAGGGTGTTTATTTGAATCTGCAGTTTTCGGTTCATTTCTGGCGTCGTGGATTCGAGGTGGAGGTAGTCGCAGTTTCACGGTGGTTTCGTGGTTCTATTCTTCTTTGATTCAATTTTATTTTTGTGTTTTTGTTTACAAAATTGGTTTGAATAGTATTTTGACAGTTCTTTTGATTCTTTTCGATTTGTATTGAGTTTGTTGTAAACATGCCTTAAAACCTTTATTGATGAAGAAAAGGAAAACATATTTTGGAGATTGCATTTACCGCGAAAATCAAAAGTTTTAGAAAGTCAGACGAAAAGCCGATAAAATTTGTCAGATGAGTAGTATATGTACGGATGAATAGTGATGTTTATACGGATGAATAGTGACGTCTGTATGGTGAATAGTGTTTTTCGGTTTTCGGGCTTTTCGACTATTTCTCGTTTGACATGTTTCGGGCTATTGTGGTTTTGGGATTTGTTTGTTGGGTATTTGCTACGATAAATATGTATCTTTTATATGTTTGGTGTGTGACAATCGATGGTAGAACATCAGAAACCGTATGGAATGATACAACCGTTGAATATTCCAGACTGGAAATGAGATAGTATTTCCATGGATTTTGCGTCTGGTTTACCGAAGACTGCGAAGGGAAATGATTCTATTTAGGTGATTGTGGATAGATTGACTAAGTCGGCTCATTTCTTACTGAGTAAGATTTATGTAATAAACCTCAAAAATGGGTTTACAATTTTATGTAATTATAAAAGTAAATAAGTTGTAAATAAACCCCAAAAGTAAATAAATTTTAATTAAATATTGTATTAACCCATAATTATTAATACTTCAATTAAGTAATTTTAACCCTTAAATGATTTCTTAATCATTTTATCCCTAATGGTTTATTAAGCTCTAATACACATTAACCCTTAAATCCTAATTATTAAATCCATCCATAAAATTAACATCTTAGCTAATTAAATTAAACCCTAATTATTTTAATTAATCCAAACCCTACTCCTAAATCATTATTAAAAATTAGTGTTTTAATTAATTGTTTAAAAGTGAGAAAATGTGAGTAATAAAAAAAGTATGATTATTGAATTCCCTAAATTAATTAATCCTCAATTAATATTTTTCCAACTAATTGAAATTCTAATCCTATTCCTAATCCTAACACTAGCCTTAGTAAAATGGTCCTAAAGACAATCTTAATCAACCTTAATTAACCAACATTAAATATATAGACTTTTTTTTATTATGATAAAACTAAATGAAATTAGAATTATAAAACAGTAATGGCATGAAACGCCATTTAATAGTCGGGAGGACTTATTTGATCAACCCGCATCTTTTTAAATTTTTTTCTAACCAACACTTTATTGACAAGTGGCCCTGGATTACTAAATTAAATTTTAAGAAATAGCACAATTGATGTATTTTATATTGAAAAATATTTATTAGTAAAACAAATCTAAAATTAAGAAATGCAAGAATAAATTTCAATCATTCATTATCACCACTATCTCATGATCCCTATTAAATATGAGATTAAATTTAAAATCAATTTAAAATTCACCTTTAAAATAGTGATATGTGTGCATTCTTGCATTTCTTATTCAAATTCTTTCTTACTAAATAGCATTACTCATTTAGATTTTTTCAACTTCCTCTGTTACCAACGTTCTTCTCCCCCATCTTTCGTACCCTTTCTTACTCTTTCACTCCTTCCTTCAATTTTTTTCTTCTAAATACTCAAACTTTCTTTTCCCACAATAAAGAAATAACCAAATCGAAAACGGGATTAAGGTATTCCGGCGAACATACCGGCGACGGCGTCAAGGTTCGTGGTGAGCAACCAGAGGCATGCATGATGGTATATTTGTCGTGTGGTGGTCGGTATGGAGATGGGAAGGGTGCGTCTCGTGGTTATGTGTGTGGTGTAACAGGGTGTTTGTTTTGAATCTATAGTTTTCGGTTCCTTTCTGGCGTCGTGGATTCGAGGTGGAGGTAGTCGGGGTTTCACGACAGTTCCGTGGTTCTCTTCTTCTTTGATTCAATTTTATTTTTGTGTTTTTGTTTACAAAATTGGTTTGAATTGTATTTTGACAGTTCTTTTGATTCTTTTCGATTTGTATTGAGTTTGTTGTAAACATGTCTTAAAACCTTTGTTGATGAAGAAAAGGAAAACATATTTTGGAGATTGCATTTACCGCGAAAATCAGAAGTTTTAGAAAGTCAGACGAAAAGCCGAAAAATCGGTCAGATGAGTAGTGTATGTACGGATGAATAGTGATGTTTATACGAATGAATAGTGACGTCTGTATGGTGAATAGTGATATACGGTTTTCGGGCTTTTCGACAGTTTCTCGTTTGACATGTTTCGGGCTATTGTGGTTTTGGGATTTGTTTGTTGGGTATTTGCTACTATAAATATGTATCTTTTATATGTTTGGTGTGTGACAATCGATGGTAGAACATCAGAAACCATATGGAATAATACAACCGTTGAATATTCCAGACTGGAAATGAGATAGTATTTCCATGGATTTTGCGTCTGGTTTACGGAAGACTACGAAGGGAAATGATTCTATTTAGGTGATTGTGGATAGATTGACTAAGTCGGCTCATTTCTTAATGATGAAGATTTATGTAATAAACCTCAAAAATGGGTTTACAATTTTATGTAATTATAAAAGTAAATAAGTTGTAAATAAACCCCAAAAGTAAATAAGTTTTAATTAAATATTGTATTAACCCATAATTATTGATACTTCAATTAAGTAATATTAACCCTTAAATGATTTCTTAATCATTTTATCCCTAATGGTTTATTAAGCTCTAATACACATTAACCCTTAAATCCTAATTATTAAATCCATCCATAAAAATAACATTTTAGCTAATTAAACTAAACCCTAATTATTTTAATTAATCCAAACCCTACTCCTAAATCAATATTAAAAATTAGTGTTTTAATTAATTGTTTAAAAGTGAGAAAAAGTGAGTAATAAAAAAAAGTATGATTATTGAATTCCCTAAATTAATTAATCCTCAATTGATATTTATCCACTAATTGAAATTCTAATTCTATTCCTAATCCTAACACTAGCCTTAGTAAAATGGTCCTAAAGACAATCTTAATCAACCTTAATTAACCAACATAAAATATATAGACTTTTTTTTATTATTATAAAACTAAATGAAATTAGAATTATAAAACAGTAATGGCATGAAACGCCATTTAATAGTCGGGAGGACTTATTTGATCAACCCGCATCTTTTTAAATTTTTTTCTAACCAACACTTTATTGACAAGTGGCCCTGGATTACTAAATTAAATTTTAAGAAATGGCACAATTGATGTATTTATATTGAAAAATATTTATTAGTAAAAAAAATCTAAAAATAAGAAATCTAAGAATAAATTTCAATCATTCATTATCACCACTATCTCATGATCCCTTTAAATATGAGATTAAATTTAAAATCAATTTAAAATTCACCTTTAAAATAGTGATATGTGTGCATTCTTGCATTTCTTATTCAAATTCTTTCTTACTAAATAGCATTACTCATTTATATTTTTTCAACTTCCTCTGCTACCAACGTTCTTCTCCCCCATCTTTCATACCCTTTCTTAATCTCTCACTCCTTCCTTCAATTTTTTTCTTCTAAATACTCAAACTCTCTTTTTCCACAATAAAGAAATAACCAAATCGAAAACGAGATTAAGGTATTCCGGCGAACATACCGGCGACGGCGTCATGGTTCGTGGTGAGCAACCAGAGGCATGCATGATGGTATGTTTTTCGTGTGGTGGTCGGTATGGAGATGGGAAGGGTGCATCTCGTGGTTATGTGTGTGGTGTAACATGGTGTTTGTTTTGAATCTGCAGTTTTCGGTTCGTTTCTGGCGTCGTGGATTCGAGGTGGAGGTAGTCGCGGTTTCACGGCGGTTCCGTGGTTCTCTTCTTCTTTGATTCAATTTTATTTTTGTGTTTTTGTTTACAAAATTGGTTTGAATTGTATTTTGACAGTTCTTTATTGTTGTGGAGGAGTTAACCGAAGTATGTTAATAACTAAATAATAAGTAGTAATAAAATAGCATATAAATTAGTTTAATTAATCAATTTAGTCGGGACTTTGTAAAAAAGTGTGTGGCATAACTTGTTGTACTTGTGTTGTGTTGTTTGTTGTAAGTTGAAAAGTTACATGTGGTTGTTGTATGTTGCAATGCCTTATAAATGGAAAAATTATGAGTTGTAGGCCTTTGGCCAAAGATGCATGTTGTTGTGTTGTGATGTTATTATATTTTTTGTTGGTTGATAATCATGTTGAGTCGTATAGCATGTCATTATTAAAGTTGGAGCTGTTTGCTGGGTAAGTTTGCCTGGATTGGAAAAACAAAGTTGAAGGCTTATGCCTTGTGTTGAAGCCTCTAGTAATTGGCAATATTATAAGTTGGGAGTTTTGCTCCGATGGTACCACGTGCATCACATTTACCTAAGTTGCATATTAAGTCGTATATTATGTTGTTGTGTTGTATTTTAGGTTGATTATGAGTTGTCTGTTAAGTTGTGAAGTGGTGATTTATGTAATCTAATTTAATATGTTATTTATCACATGCTTGATTATATTTTTAGATATCTCTTCCCTTATGTTTGAATGTTGCCCTCTGTTGGTAACATGCAGGTAATCCATAGTAGGACGGAGTACCTTAGTAGATTCGAGTCGGTGTTGTCGCTCTGATACGTAGCACTCAGAGGGATAGCACTTGTTTTATGTTGATGTTGAATTTTGTTATAGCTGCTGAATTTTAAGTTACATAATTAAAGAATTTTTATTTTCTTAAGTTGCTTTGATTTCGAATGCAATTTAAGTTGTTTTTGATGAATCTGATGCGTAGTAACAAAGTATTTGTTTTAAAGACTTATCAAGTGTTGAATGATGTTTTAAAGTTGAAAGGTATCATCTCAATTTAATTTGTTGAAGTTTTATACTCTGTTTTCATTAATAATTATCGGGTAGAATTAGGGTGTTACGTTAGTGGTATCAGAGTAGGTCGGTCCGCTCGGCCAAGTTATCGAGTCTTAGTTGTTTAACAATCGAGTATTGTTAGCTAGTACTAACTTTTGTTGTATTATAATGATTAAGTTGAGATGGATGGAATGAACGATGATATGATGGCTGCTACTATGCAAGCAATGGCTCAGGTTGTGCATAATTTGCCGAAGGATGGTGAGGATGTTGGATCTCGTAGTTTGGCGACATTCTAGAGGGAGAATCATCCTACCTTCAAGGGTAAGTATGATCCTGATGCAGCGTTGTCTTGGTTGAAAGATATTGAGAGAATCTTTCGTGTGATGGATTGCACTACAATGCAGAAGGTTCGTTATGGGCCTCATATGCTGAAAGTCGAGGCTGGTGACTGGTGGCTAGAGACTCGTCAGAGATTGGATGTTGTAGGTGAGGAGATCACTTGGTTTGTGTTCCATAGGGAATTTATGAAGAAGTATTACCCGAAGGATGTTCGTGGAAAGAAGGAGATTGAATTTATCGAGCTGAAGCAAGGTAACATGTCAGTTACTGATTATGCTGCGAATTTTGTTGAATTGGCTAAGTTTTACCCGTACTACAATGAGGCGAATGCTGAATTTTCGAAGTGCATCAAATTTGAAAATAGGTTGCGTCCTGAGATTAAGAAAGCAGTTGGATATCAGAAGATTCATGTCTTCGCTGATTTGATTGATAGCTGCAGGATTTATGAACAGGATAACAATTCTCATTACAAGATCATTAATGAGAGGAAAGGCAAGCACCAATAGAGTCGTGGAAAGCTTTATGATGCTTCAGCTGGGAAAGGTAAATAGAAAGTGGCTGATAGCAAGAGAACTAGTGGGGGAGATGCTCCTGCTTGTATTTTCTGTTTCAAATGTGGGAAACCTGGTCACAAGAGTAATGTGTGTACTTCTGAGACAAAGAGGTGTTTTCGTTGTGATAATACTGGACATGCAATATCTGAATGCAAGCATAAAGAGATGATTTTCTTCGACTGTGGTGAAGAGGGACACATTGGTAGTCAGTGTGAGAAACCAAAGAAGACGCATACTTGAAAGGTATTTGCGTTGGTTGGGACTCAGACAACTAATGAGGACAGACTCTTTTGAGGTACATGTTTCATTAATAGTACTCCTTTAATTACTACTATTAATATTGGTGCTACTGATTACTTTATTGCTGCTGATTGTGTTAAAAGATTGGGTCTTAAGTTGTCTGTTATGAACAGAGAATTGGTCTTCGATATTCTGGCTAAGGGATTAGTGACTACTTCTCTTGTGTGTTTAAGGTGTTCATTGTCTATTTTCGATAGAAATTTGCTATTGATTTGGTGTGTTTTCCGTTAACTGGAATGGATGTGATTTTAGGGATGAACTGGTTAGAGTATAACTATGTTATTATCAATTGTTATAGTAAGATCGATTTGATATCGGGCTATCATCAGATTAAGGTGAAAGATGAGGATATTCAGAAGACAGCGTTCATAACACATTATGAACATTACGAGTATTCGGTGATGCCTTTCGGTGTTACTAATACGCGGGGATTATTTACGGAATACATGAACCCTATCTTTCATACTTATTTGGATCATTTTTTGTGGTGATTATTGATGATATATTGATTTACATAAAGAACACTTGAAGCTAGTATTGCAAGTTTTGAAAGAGAAGAAGTTGTATATGAAGTTATCTAAGTATGAGTTTTGGTTGAAGGAAGTTATTTTTCTTGGACATGTCATTTCAGGTAGTGGCATTGCTATAGATCCATCTAAAGTTGATGTTGTGTTACAGTGGGAAAATCCAAAGTCGGTTACTGAGATTAGAAGCTTCTTGGGTCTAGCTGGTTATTATAGAAGGTTTATCGAGGGTTTTACTAAGTTGGAACTCCCGTTGACTAAGTTAACTTGTAAGAGTAAGGCTTTTGTGTTGGACGTTCAATGCGAACAAAGTTTTACTGAATTGAAGAAGAGGTTGATGTTGGCTACAGTTTTGACATTACCGAATGCAGGAGAACTGTTTGTGGTGTATTGTGATGCTTCGATGATGGGTTTAGGAGGTGTACTTATGTAGAATAACAAGGTGGTCGCTTATGCATCGAGGCGGTTGAGAATTCATGAAAAGAGTTATCCCACACATGATTTAGAACTTGTTGTAGTTGTTTTTGTGTTGAAGATTTGGAGGCATTATCTTTATGGTTCTAGATTGGAAGTGTTTAGTGACCATAAGAGTTTAAAGTATTTGTTTAATTATAAAGAGTTGATTATGAGGCAACAAAGTTGGTTGGAATTATTAAAGGATTATGGTTTTGGGTTGAACTATCATCCAGGTAAAGCTAATGTTCTAGCTGATGCTTTAAGTCACAAAATGTTGCATATGTTGGCAATGATGGTTAAAGAGTTGGAACTAATTGAACAGTTCATGGATATGAGTTTACTTTTTGAAGTGACACCGAAGAGTTTTATGTTGGGGATGTTGAAGATTAACAATGATTTTTTAGACAGTATCAGAGAGGCTCAAAAGTTAGATGTGAAGCTGGGAGATTTGATGGTAAGAATCGATTAGTTTGAAAATAGTGATTTCAAGTTGGATGTGCAAGGTGTGTTAAGATTCTGTGACCGAATTTGTATTCCGGATGATGCAGAGATAAAGAAATTGATTCTTGAGGAAAGTCATAGAAGTAAGTTGAGTATTCATCCAGGAAGCTACAAAGATGTATCTAGATTTGAAGAATTTGTTTTGGTGGCCTGGGATGAAGAATGATGTGGTGCATTTTATGTATGCATGTTTAACTTATCAGAAGTCGATAGTTGAACATCAGAAGCCTGCAGGGTTGATGCAACTGTTAGAAGTTCCAGAATGGAAATGGGATAACATTTCAATGAACTTTGTGACAGGATTTCCTGATACTTCAAGAGGACATGATTAAATTTGGGTGATTGTTGATAGGCTTATGAAGTCGGCTCATTTTATTCCTCTTAACATCAGGTTCCTAGTATCTAATTTGGCAGAGATTTATACTCGCGTGATTGTTAAGTTGCATGGTGTGCCTTTGTGTATTGTCTCGGATAGAGATCTGAGGTTTACTTATGATTCTTGGAAGAGTTTGAAAGAGTCGTTGGGCTCTAAGTTGAGGTTGAGTTCAACTTATCATCCTCAGACAAATGGTCAGACCGAGAGAACTATTCAGTCACTAGAGGATTTGTTGAGAGCGTCTGTTCTTGAGCAAAGAGGTTTGTGGGAAACTTATCTTTCGTTGATCGAATTCACTTATAATAATATTTATCATTCTAGTATTGGAATGGCAACTTTTGAAGCGTTGTATGGTCGGAGATGTATAACTCCTTTATGTTGGCATGAATCTGGAGAAAGTGTAGGGCTTGGACCCGAGATTGTTTGAGAGACTACTGAGAAAGTGAAGTTGATTCGAGAGAAGATGAAAACTTCTTAAAGTCGGAAAAAGATTTATTATGACAAGTGAATGAAGGATTTGGAATTCCAAGTTGGTGATCACGTGGTTTTGAGAGTTACGCCTATAACCAGTATTAGGCGAGGGTTAAAGTCTAAGAAGCTCACTCTTCCTTTAATTGGTCTGTATCAGATTTTAAATAGTGTTGGAAAGGTTTCTTATAGGGTGGCTTTACCGCTTAATCTTTCGAATTTGCATGATGTGTTCCATGTGTTGCAACTTCGGAAGTACATTCCAGATCCATCTCATGTGATTAGTATGTATGATGTGCAAGTACGGATAATCTTACTATTAAGATGATGCATGTACAAATTGCGGATCATGAAATGAAGACTCTAAGAGGCAAAGAGATTGTGTTGGTGAAATTAGTCTGGTTGGGAGTATCCGGAGAAAGTATGACGTGGGAGTTGGAAAGCAAGAAGCGGGAATCTTATCCCGAGTTGTTTGAACAAGGTAAGATTTTCGAGGACGAAAATGTTCTAAGTGGGAGAGAGTTGTAACACCCGGATTATTTAATAATTTATTTGATTAAATATTGTCTATGTTTGGTGTTGTTTTGCGTCGAGTTGCTAAGTTGATTTGAGTTAAGTTGATTTAAGTTGTATTGTTGCTATTTGGACTAAGTTGAATTAATTAAGTTGTGGGTTATTAGTATAGTTGCGCTAGTTTGATAAATGTGCTTGTTGGTAATTAGAAGTAGTAATTGTGGGGGTTGTGTGGTTTAAGCCCAATAGAATAAGTTAATTAGAAAATATAGAATAAAGGAGTTATTAGTAAAAGGAAGAAAAACAAGAAGTTGCGAGAAGGTGGTTACGTGAAGTGCTTAGGAGAAGGAAAAGTTAGGGTTTTCGATCAAGTGTTAGAGTCGCCTTCAATCCAAAGGTAAGGGTGGGGTTCTAACCTTATAAATGGGATTATATGATGAATTGGTATGGGATTTGGTACATTATTGTTGCTGTCAATTGTTGTTTTGTATGGATTAATAAGTTGTTTGATGAATAAGTTATTTTGATAAATAAGCTGCTCTTAGATGGTTAAGAAAATCATGGTTGTATTGTGGTGTTGTTGAATAGTGTGTCGATTGATTGGTAAAATAGCCGGAAAAAGAATTGAACTGAGAAGAGTTATAAAGACGAAGAGGATAGAAACAAAGAGAAGAACGCATGATTGGAAGTGGGACGTTTGTCCCCTCTTCCTGACATCCGTCAAGGAATTGTGACGTCTGTCACATCCCTAGGACGACCATCACAAAGTCTGACGAGGGTCACCCATTTGTGACGATGGTCACATAGGTCTGGGAAATAAATGGTTGTTTCGTTTCTGTGTTATACTGGGTCCGTGTCTGCAATATTGGTTTGTCATAAATCACTTCCAGTAGCATAATTACATTGGAGAATATTAATTGAAGTATCCTAGGTCCTATTGATCAATTAACAAAGAGATAATAAGTGATATAGAATTGAATTAGTAGAAGAAAACTAGATAACAATTGAATAGGATCAATAGCAGGTTGGTATGTTGGTTGTTGTGGAGGAGTTAACCGAAGCATGTTAATAACTTAATAATAAGTAGTAATAATAGAGCATAAAAATTAGTTTAATTAATCAGTTTAGTCAGGACTTTGTAAACAAGAGTGTGGCATAATGTGTTGTACTTGTGTTGTGTTGCTTGTTGTAAGTTGAAAAGTTACTGGTGGTTGTTGTATGTTACAATGCCTTATAAATGGCAAAATTCTGAGTTGTAGGCCTTTGGCCAAAGTTGGATGTTGTTGTGTCGTTATGTCATTGATAACACTAAATTTCACCGTACTTCTGACTCCGATTTCGCATGCATTCTTAGCTTTTATTGTTATTTTGTTATGTTATTACTTTATTTTTCTTTGTTTTCAGGTTTTCTATGTAATCGGGGCCTAAATCGAGAAAAGGAGCGAAAAAGGAGTGGAAACGGACGGAAACCAAGAAATTCAGCTTTTTACACTTACGGCATCCACCATGGCGGGCGCCATGGGGTCTACCATGATGTGGCCACGTCTCAAGACCACTCCACAACTGCCAAGACCCATGATCCCCACTCTCTCATTCCACACTAGTCTCATGGCGGGCTTCACAAGGCAAAACCTTTTCCCTCCACTTTTTAGTGGAGGGGGCATCCTGGTCTTTTCCTACTTTTTGTTTTCCTATAAATAGGGCCTTAGATTTACGTTTTCAATCATCCAAACATAGAATCTCTTAGGCATATATCAGTTTTAAAGCAGTTATCATTCCACATCGGGGTGTTACTGCAATCGAGTGATCGAGTCTGTATATGTCTGTGTGATCGAGTTTTGGAGCACTCTGGGAGGAAGTTAATCCTGCCGCCATTTTAATTCCAGTTTGTATATTACTTTTCCGTGTTGCTTTACTTTTATTTATTTCTCGCACTGCTTTACTTTATTTATTTCCCGCACTCGCTTTACTTTATTTATTTCTCGCACTCGCTTTACTTTCGTTTATTTCTCGCGCTCACACTACTTTTATTTACTTTCCGCACTCGCACTACTTTCATTTACTTCCCGCACTCGCACTACTTTCATTTACTTCCTGCACTCGCACTACTTTTATTTACTTTACGCACTCGCACTAATTACTTTTATGAAAAATTATAAAAAGAACTTTTACTTTACCATGTCTAACTAAATCTATAAAGGTTAGAATGTAATGATCGTAATTGAACCAGTAATCCGTACGATTGTTCGTGGAAACACTTAAGGGATATTTTATCTTTCAATTCAATTTTAATTGTTTTTAACTATTTCAAAAACAGCCAAAAGCGCTTTGTCTAGTTCATTAGGAGTTTTTAGATTAAAAAGAAAAGAGATTTTAAAACGATTTTCGGACGCGTTATGAAGTTTAGATTCTGGTTCATGAGAACCTCTTTTTTCTAAGAAATCCTGGTTAAAATACTTTTCAACTCAGTTAAGATACTATATTTCTTAAAACTAGGTTTACTACTCTAACGGAGTACGCATCTTTTTATTCGTGACAATATGAGGGGTTGATTAGAGAGTAAAAATCGGTTCTGAATACGCGAAAGCGACAGTTCCTGTTAAATTAGTTCTTTTCAAAGGAGAAAACATTGCCCATAAGTAGTTCTATTAACAAGTACTGGATTATCTATTGATTACGTGAATTACATTCGAGCCTGTCTTTATTAATTGTTTAAAATTATTATTTTATTTACCATTGCACACTCCTTAAAACCCTTATATTCAGTTGCCTTAGATACACACCATAACAACAGGTACGATAGATTGACACTTGGTCTCTGTGGATTCGACAATCTTTTATATTACTCTGACGTGTTCGTACACTTGCGAAAAACACGCATCAAGTTTTTGGCGCCGTTGCCGGGGACCAATTTCGTCAAATTTCATACCCTGTAGTTATACTGTTTAGACTAAGGTTGTTACCCACCGGTCAATGTGAAAGACTCGCAGTGCAGGAAGCTTAGTAGACCATCTAGCTGAACCTGAACGTTACGCTCGCGCACATTTGTTTTTCCATAGGAATAGGAGAGCTATGGCCGAAGATCAAAACCGAAGACCTCTTAAGGACTTCGCCCAACCATCAAACGAGGAACCTAGTTCCAGTATAGTAAACCCCGCTATCCCAGCCAATAATTTTGAACTTAAACCATCCCTGCTGCAATTAGTGCAACAGAGACAATTCACAGGTCTTGCTACTGATAACCCAAACCAACATTTAAAAAAATTCAGTTAGCAGACACCTTTAAAACCAATGGAGCTCCTCCTGAGGCAATACGCTTAAGATTATTTCCCTTTCCCCTCAGAGATAAAGCTCTATCATGGTTAGATTCCCTTCCACCCAATTCCATAACAACTTGGGAAGACCTTAGAAAAGTATTCCTTGCCAGATATTTTCCCCCAAGTAAGACCACTCTTCTTCGAAACCTAATAACCAGATTTACCTGTAAACACCCCAAATTTTCCCTCACTCATTTCACCATGGCTTGTGATCCTTTTCATTTGCATTAGTCTAATCATATCATCTCATATTACTTTTTTGCTTCACTGCATTAGTTCAAGTTCATATGCATCTAGGGTTTGTGATCTGAGCAATCCATGGGCTATCTGAGCCACTCCAAAGGTCTTCAATCATCTCAAGAGGATCCATGTATGTTCAAGCATAATATTATATCCTCCCAAGATCAAGGAAGTCAGAAAATCACAAAAACTGAGGAAGCATGGAAGCAGAGCCAAGCTTAACTGCACAGATGACTTAAAATTAGGGTTTTGGTTTCAGAGGCCATAACTCCAAATTTTTTGGTCATTCTTGTTTCTATTGGTCTCTATATGATATTAGGATCATGCATACCAATTTTCATGAAGAAATTCAATGGGGAAGGCATCTGATCATTGGATGACTTCTTGAACAAGTCAGTGCAAAATCAGGGCATTTGAGGGCCCCTATCATCCAACCAAAGGGTCTTCTCCATCATTTTGGGTGTATATGATCTTCATTTGATCTTAGAAGAAGTTATAAGTTCACAAAATTGAGGAATTTCAAGCCATTTGCAAAGTTGCCATTTTGGGAAAGTGACTTATAATGCAAACTTGCCATTTTGGGAAAGTTTTTCAACCTCCTCTTTTTGACTCAAAAATGCTTCAAATGAAAAATTCTTGGTCATGAAAGTTGTAGATTGGATCATTCCCTTTCCAAAAAGTACAAAAACTTGATCTAATTCATCATAGAACTCAAGTTATAGCCTTGCAAAGTTGGGAAAAATCACAAAAATTCACATATGTACCAAAGAGGAAACTTGCAAAAACTCATGTCAAACCAATTTGTGACCTCAAATTGACTTCTAACCATTACACAAACATCATACATGACCTATAATTCAGAATTTCCCAAGGAAATCTCAAGTTTCATGCCTTGATCATCAAGTATTTCAAAAAGGGCCAAAACCTTCACAAATTGCAAAACCACCCACAAACTTCATTCCACTTGATATCTTGCCTCAATCTGAATTCCATGGACCTCCCTAAAGCCAGCTGCGCAGGACACCCCCTTGTCCTTGGCCTGCCATGAGCCCATACCTCCAAGGACAACTTTGTTGACTTTATGCAAAATGAGCCATACCAATCACACTTCTCCACAACAACTCTCTTCCCAATCAGAACATGTTATGTGGACCTCAAGCAAGCCATTTCATACAACAACACAACCTGAATCCTCCCATAACTCAGCATTCACCAAAATCCCCTCTTATGCATTTCTCTTCGAAACACACAACTCAGCCATAAAAACTCCAAACTTTTTCCACCATTCAACTCCACATTCATCACTGATCATTTCCCACCCTTCATTTATCCTTTAAACACCCCATATAAAAAATACGATTTTCACCATCCTTGGCCTGAGCTTCAGCAAACTTCACATAGAGGCCATATAAACTCCAGCCAAGCATTGCAAACTCTTGGGAAGATCATTGGAGGTGATTGGAAGCAAGGAGATAGCCAGAAAGCTCTTGGGTTGAAAGCTTCGTTTCAGGTAGCCATGGAATTTATTTTTCCAGAACTCTTGTTTTAAGTTTCTAAATGCTTAAGCTTGTTTCCCTGAACACACTGAACCTTTTATTTTTGAAAATGATGAAGAATTGAGCATGTATGGCTTGTCTGAAATTTCTGCCATTTTTATACTTTGCTTCGAATCTTGCTGGTGAGTGAATATAAATAAGGTTTGAGGTTAGGGATGAGCTTAGGGAGGTGAAAGGAAGCAATCTGGAGCTTTAGAGCTCTATAAATGACCTAGGGAGCGTTTTAGAAAAATCTCAGGGGAGGTGTGGCCAGAGAAGATGACCGGAGGTCATTTCCGGCCACCTAAAAGTAATTAAGGCTAATTAGGGTTGGGGCTTCGTATTTGAATCTGGGCCCTTGGATTGATTCTCCTGCGCGTGTTTGAAGGGCCTGGATCACGTGATTAGTAATTAATTAGGATTAATTAATTAATTAAATAGGATTTACTCAGTTTGAATTCCAGCCATTAGATCACGCGCCAAGTCTTTCCCTCCACCCCAGATTTGAATCATGTCCCTTGGATGCGCTGACTTTCCCATTAAATTCATTTTAATTCACATTTTTCTTATTTGTTTTGCATATTTATTTTAAAATAGCTAGAGACTTTCAAAATATTTTATTTTTTGCATCATGACTTTAAATATTTTTCTCATTGTGAAAATAATTTTTATTTTATTTTTTGCATAAAATTTGTATTTTTAAAATATTTAAATGTTTATTTTAATTAATTAATGGAAATTATGTAATTAAAATACCATTTAAGTTTCTAAAAATCACCAAAAAAATCACATTGTATCTTGACACATTTAGAGACATTATCAAACCATTCATACAAATTTCTTTTTGGTTCTTGATCCATTTTGACATTTTCTTTGGATTTAGGGTTCTTAAAAATCAATATTTTTGACCCTAACTTAGAAAAATCTTTTCTGCCTAACCATGAAGGGTTTGATAATGATTCTTTTTGCATTGCATCCCACATATCATATAGTTTCTAGGATAAAATTGGCATGAATTTATCTTTCATTTCCAATTTGTTTTGCATTTTTCCTTGTGAGGTACCTTAAAACCCTAGCAAACTTAGAAAAATCATAAGTCCTTTAGGGTTTAGCTTATGACCTTACCCTTTGGGTAGTGAACTTGTGTAGGTTTAGGGTACCTTTGATCCCATTTTCAATTTTTTATCTCATGTTTTGCTTCTGATTTTGAATTTTGCATTGCATCTTGTACATAGACCCTAATCTTTGCCTTCATTTGCATCCATCCTTCATAAGCTTGCAAACATAAACTTGCCATGACATTTTGTGCATCCACATGACATATAAGACATCTTAGGACACATTAGACTCATGTTTGATCATTTCATCATCCATTTTCCATGCTTTTGCTTTCATTTGATGTCATATGCATTCATGAACTTTCATGCCTCCTTTCATGTCTCATTTGCATCTTCATTACTTGTATGATCATCCATATCTCATGATATCCATTTGTATCATCTCATAGCACCATTTGCATCATGTATATGCTTCTGACTTTGGCTTTCATCTTTGCATTTCATCTCATTTGCATTTCATTTCATTTCCTTCTGCTAACTTTTCAGGTGGTAAGTGTTTGAGAAGTGAATTTGCCTTCACTTCTCATAATCTCTTCTCATCTCTTTTATGGATCCTTGCTGCATTTTGTCTTTGTCTTAGAGTGAGCTTGCTCATTCATACTCCTTCTTCACCTTCTTTCTTCAAGCAACTTATCTTCTTAAGTGAAGTAAGTTGACTTGCTTCTTCTGCTTCTCTTCCTTCCATCTTTGCTTCTTCCTTGGTGGCTTTCCTTGAAGATCTCTTGCAAGCCTCATAAACCCTAGGAATACCCAAGCATGATAACAATTAGGGTTTGATCAGTCCCCCCATTAGTTTTACCTTTGTGTCATCTTTGAGTTTTCTCTTCTCACCTCCTAATCAGGGACTAAACCCTTAAGGTTTTAAGACTTTGTGGTTAAGATTATGCCTGCATCCTTCTATTAGGATGGAGTGCATAACTTTAATCCTAAGTGTTAAACCCTTAATGTGTTTAGATCCTTTAATCAATTCACTTAATAATCACTAAGACATCAAGCTTGTAACTTGGGCCTTGCATTAGGGTTCTAATTCTTCCTTAACTGGTTAAGAAGGACTAACCCTAGTGTTAATGGACAAGTCCCCCTCAAGTTGTCTTACAAATCATAAAATCCATTTCTTAATCTTACCATTAACTAAAATCCATTTAATAAAGGCTTTGTTTTGTCATGAGGTTAATCCCTAATCATGGATTAAGTTGAGGAGCCTTCCTCAGCTTAAATGTTCTCATCTATTATCCTTCTATTAGGATGGTGTAATGAGTCCATTAAATCCTTGATTATGGCTTAAACTCATTACTTAACACCGAAACAATAACTCCAAAAACATCTAAATAAATACAAGTAGGTAAATAATCTTAATCCCACATCATGGTGATTAAGTGTGAGGTGTTTACTTCATACTTAAGGTATTCTCATTACCCCTAATCAGAGGGGGGATGTGATGAGTTTACTAACCCTTGGTTTAGGCTTAAGCTCATTTTCTTATGACAAACTCCAAAAAGCAATAACAAAACTGAAAACACAAAAAAAAACAATAATCGTCTCCTCTGGGATTCTTTTCTCATCAAACTCACTCATAAACGAGAACTTGCTTCTTCCGTCTAATGCAAGACAGTTAGCACCTGAGCCAGACAGGTCATACACTTGAGCATAGACAAGTAAGCAATTCACAAGTCAATTTATCTTTTAGTCTCTTTGAGTCGAAATACGGTGTTCCGACTTCCTCATTGCACGAGAGGATACGTAGGCATAACTTAACAGTTATCGAACAAAAGTCTCTGTATATCCCCCCCTCTTCCAGCATTATTCTTTTAAGCCTCATAGTCTTGAGCTTTGAATTCTTTTCTTACACTGACACTCTTTCATTTCACTTCACACTTCTTTTGCACTGACACTTGTATATTCTTTTTCCAGCTTTTGCAAACAGATAGCACTGACACTACCCCTTTAAACAAAAACTTTCAAGCGTGGACCCCGTCGAGTACGGCAGACAATCTGGGTGCTAATACCTTCTCAGGTTGTAACCAACCCCCTTTCTCAGTTTCTCTGGTTCGCAGCCGTCTTATCCATCTTTTCTTAGGTTTATGCAGCATTACCTTTCCTTCGGGATAAAAATGCCTAGTTGGCGACTCTTTTCAGTTCACCCTTGTGTTCTCTCTCTTTCGCCGACCGTTCGCGTCTGTACCCCTCTTGGCAAGGTGTCATTTGGTGGGAGCGACAGCTTGGCGACTCTGCTGGGGACCCTTATACTGCAACCAGGGCTTCTGGTTCTTTTTGTGGGTTCCTCCTAGCGCTTGTTTGATTTGTGTTTACTGGGGTGTTATGTGCTATGTGTGTTTATTTATTTTGCTTTATTTATTGCTTTATGTAGAGCTTTATTTATTGCTTTCTTTACAGTCTTATGCATATTTCATATTGTCATTGTCACTATGCTGGATCTGGTTTTTTGTTTTGATGGGTGGGGTCCCATTGAGAGACTAAGGTCCTATACCTATGTACTGCAGATTTCCTGTAGTACTAGGGCTATCTGGGAAGCTTGCTAAGTCTGGATGACCTTTAGTATGACCTTCAGAAGCTGAGGTGAATTATAGGAAGGTCATTTATGGTTATTGTAAACACTGTACCTCCGGGTTAGAAGTGTTTACACTTCTCATAACTGATCCAAGTTTGAGGATCCTTGTTCTAGAACATTACCTGTGAGGGGGTTGGGCTGTTTACAGGTTTGCAGGAACCCTTGGCCACATCATACCCTGTTACTGTATTGTTTAAGAATACTTCACTTTGGACAGTTCTTGTGATTAACCCCGGACATGTGACTCTTTATTTGAGTCCCCCACCCTGGTTACTGGATTTCTGAGCCTTCATCTGGACTTTTGAACATACATGTGCCTTATATCAAGACAGATAATCAGACCCAACTTGATCACAAACCCTTGCATATCATTTGCATATATCATCATTGCATCATTTGACATTTGTTTACTTGCTTTTCAGGGTATCCATTTCATTGTATCTTGGTTTTGGTTTTGACCCCTTCTTCTGCATAGACCTCTGCTTCAGCTGTCTTCGCCAGTTATCTACTTCAGTTATCTCCATCCTCACCAGCACCAGTTTGTCAGTGGTCCACCTTCAGCATCTTAGTCTGTGATCTTCATCAACACTTATTTTTTCAGCTTCTTCAGCATTCATGGCTACTCCCAGGAAGAGCAACATATCCTACCACTTTTTGAGCCTGTGTTGACTGGTATCAGGCAGGTCCAGTCACTTATCACACCTGACCACATCCCACTGTTTAGAGAGCACTATGGAGGTATCCTGGACATGGTTATGGACCTTGACCCTTCTCAGAGGAGCATGATCCATACATGCTTGCAGTTTTATGACCTTCCTTTGAGATGTTTCACCTTTCCAGACTTTCATCTAGGGCCTCTACTGGAAGCGTTTTCTTCATTGATTGGAGTACCTATCAGATGCGGGATCCCTTTCAAACCAGAGATGACTGCTCCCAGAAATGAATAGATAGCAAGGGCACTGTACTTGGAGCCTGCCCTGATTGAGAAGAGTATGACAACAAAAGCTGGGATTCCTGGTTTGCATTTGGATTTCTTGATTTCTCAGGACATCCTGAAGGTTTCATTGGGAGAGTGGAGGGCAGTCTGTGCACTGTTGGCCCTCAGCATATATGGGGTTATATTGTTTGTAGATGAGCCCAAATTTGTCAGCAAGAATGCCATCCATCTGTTTCTCCTGAAGAACCCAGTACCCACACTGCTAGGAGATTTTTACTACTCCATTCATCAGAGGAATGAGAAACAGAGGGGGAAGTTGCCTAAGTTAGATACTTTCTTGAATCCCCACCAGCAGAAGAATTGGGCCAAGAGGTTCATTGCCTTGACTTCAGATGATATCAGATGGTGCACCCAAAGCACCAAGGGCAAGGACATTATCACCAGCTGTGGACAATAGCCAAACGTGCCTCTGATAGGAGTGAAGGGTTGCATCAACACAATCCTTTACTGTTTAAGAGACAACTGGGTTATGCCTTAGTCCACCCTCCCAAAGGACAGGATTTAGCTGAGACCCTATATTGTGAAGTGCAACCTAATTCAGCTGTTGTCAGACAAGCATCCTGGGCTTGGGATAACATCCAGACAAAAGGGGTAGCTATTCTTGGAAGATGTAATAATTTTGCTTCAGCTCAGTATATAGACTGGTCCCGTACTAGAGCTCAGATTACCAGGATGCCTTTCACCTTGGAAGACATGCCTGGACCATCCACAGTAGAGTCTGTAGCAACAGTTAGCCTGGAGGAATTTGAAAAGTTGAAAGAAAGGAATGAGCAGCTATCCCAGGCTTTGAAGAAGACTCTTTGGGAAAGAAGTGATGGTCGCCTGGACATTGAGAGATTGGAAAAGCTCAGGGTTGAGCATCTTGCCAAAATTGAAAAGACATAAGACTACATAAGGAAAGCAAGGGCTGGGGAACAGATATTGAAGAATGCCTATAAAGAGGCCAAGATTCAGAAAGCTAGGGCTGAGCACTATCTGCAAGAGAGTCAGGTTAGGTGGGTCAGGATCACCGAAGCCCGTACACAAGAAGACCAGAAGACTCAAGCCAAGATTGAACAGCTAGAGGCCAATGAGAAGAAACAGCGGGAAGCTCTGTTGGCTGCACAGAAAGAGATATCAGAGTTGAAGCTCAGAGCAGGATTGAAGAGATCAAAAGACCAGGACAGGCACAAGAAGCTGACTACTACCATTGCTACCAGGAACCTCCTCATTAGGACCATTACAGAGCACCCAGCTGGTCCAGTAACTGAAGCACTCCTGAAGGAGGTCAGAGAGGATGAGTTTGGACTGGATGTCTGATTCTTTTCTTGTTGTTTGTTTCCATTTGATGTGCTTTTCTCTTTTGTTGTATTTTGACCCTCCATGGGCATGTATTGTAAAACAGACTATGTATTGTTCATCATGTGTAATATATTATAGTTTGTTTTCATTTGGGTTTTTCTCTCAACAATATCGAGCATCTTCCTCGAGGTATGGAAAGGTCAAAACCAAGAACCAAACCGGATACCTTGGAAAACAAATAAGCATACTGCATTGCATACTAACTTTTGTTTTATTTTGTAGGTTTTGTTATTATTGTTTCTAACTTTGTTATGATTTCAGGAAACATTGCTCGTCGCCGAGTGTTCCCTGTCAACCGCACGCACTGGTACCCGACTTGTAACAATCTTCCCGTCATTCAAATGGAACAAGTACAGCAGGATCTGACTGAGGTCAGAAATCAGATGGCCAATGAGAGATTAGAGATGAGAAATCAGATGTCTCAGTTTATGGCCGTGATGACTGGCTTAGCCCAGAGTCAAGAAAGGTTAAGAGAGCTAGTGGAAAGACAAACTCCTGAGGAACCTCATCTTGAAACAGGAGGAACTAGCAACAATGAACGGGGCCAGCCTCGTATTGACCCACCAGAGTATGGACCTCATATGAATCCAGAAGTTAACATCCCAAGAAATGGTCAAGGTAATGCTACTGGGGGCCAAATCCTGCAGGAGGATCCCCAGGGAGAACAGTTTACTGTCATTGGGGCTGGAGATGAGGTATATGACAGAAGATTGGACGAAATTGCTGAAAAGTTAAGATCTTTGGAATCTCATAATTCTTTGGGCTTCGATGTGATGGATATGGGACTAGTGGATGGGGTGAGAATTCCCCAAAAATTTAAACCCCCATGCTTTGAAAAGTACAATGGTACCTCCTGTCCTCGCACTCACCTGCAGTCTTTCTTGGGAAGGCTCAAAGCTTATACCATGGATGAAAAGTTATGGATGTTCTACTTTGAGGACAGTCTGACTGGAGCTTCGAGAGAATGGTATTCACATTTGTCTAGGGCCACCATAAGATGTTGGAAGGATTTGGCCGAGGCTTTCGTCCGTCAATATCAGTATAACCTGGACATGGCTCCCAATAGAACCCTTCTAATGGGCATGTCTCAGTCTTCTAGAGAGAGCTTCCAGGATTATGCTCAAAGATGGAGACAGCTTGCTGCTGCTGTCCAACCACCCATGTCAGAAAGTGAAATGGATGACATGTTCATGAACACCTTGCAAGGGACTTATATTGATAGACTGGCTGCTTTCTCCTCTACCAGTTTTGCAGATGTGGTCATAGCTGGTGAGAGGATTGAAAGTCTCTTGAAGATGGGCAAAATCTCCGACAGTGGTGCAAGTTCCTCCAGCAATCCCAGGAAACCTTTTGCGGGGCCCCGAAGGGCAGGTGAAACAAATTCTATTCATACAAGCAGAGGCAGGCCTCAATATGCTCACCGGTTAGTAGCAGTTGTTACCATCCCAGCTCCAATTCCACAACAATCATCATATCCTCAACAACAACAACCCCAGTATCAACAACAAGCTCATTATCCGCAACAAAGGTCGTACAACAACAACAATAGCAGCCAACAGCAACGTCCTTTCCAACAGAGGCCATCACAAGCAAACAGGGTAATTGACCCAATCCCAATGCCGTATGCTGCACTCTTGCCACAACTCCTAAAGCTCAACCTAGTTGAGTTAAGGACGTTGGCACCTCCGGATCCTCTCAATATGCCAAAGAACTATGATGCAAATGCCAGGTGTGCATTCCACTCAAACCCACCGGGGCATAATACTGAAAAGTGCAGGGCCCTACAGATGAAAGTCCAGGATCTGGTGGACTCAAAAGCTCTCAATTTTGCACCTCCCCCGAACGTTACAAGAAATCCAATGCCTAGTCACAACGGGCCTAGGATCAATGCTATTGAGGAGGGAAAACCATCCACATTAATTAACAATGTTGCACAAATCCGAACACCCTTAGTTGAAATCAAAGCTCAGCTGTTAGAATGCCAAGTGTTCCCCAGATGTGAGGTCGGTTGTGGATATTGCAACATTGTCGTTAATGGATGTGAGAGACTGAGAAACGGCATAGATGGCCTCATTAGAGATGGCATTCTTCAGATTACGATGACAGCAACTACAACTCCGACAATTCCTTCATCAACAATCACATATACTCCTACAACGTCAGCAACCATTGTTCCAACAGATTCTGCTACTACTCCAACAAATATTCAATCAATCACTTCAACGGATACAGATTCAGTCACAGTTCCTGCTACAACTTCAACACCCGTCCAGCCAACTGTACCATCTACAACATCAGCAACGGTTAATGAAAGCGTCTCAACGGTTACGATATACTATGATCCCGCAAATGTTCCTTCCAGCAACTCACAACAAAATGCTACTCCTGTCAGAGCTCCGGTTACCATATATTATGATCCACACACCATTATGGTCCCCTCTACAGTTGCTATCAGTCCGGTCACTATCACAGTGCCTGGGCCAGTTCCTTATGAAAGCAATAATGCCATCCCTTGGCATTATGGCTCCGATCTATACTGCGAGGGGCAGAAAATCACTTTAGAGTCATCAACTTCTTCACCTCAGATAGACAATGTGGGGGGAGGAGGAGGCTTCACTAGAAGTGGACGTCTCTTTGCCTCGCAAATACCAAGGCCTATTGCTGAAGCAGAAGCTGCTGCTAGGGCAAAAGGGAAGAACGTGGTGCAAGAAGAACCAGTTGCTAAAGAAACTTTGAAGACTCCTTTTGATCAAGAGGTTGATGAATTCATGCGGATAATCAAAAAGAGTGATTATAAGGTGGTGGACTACCTTCACCAAACACCTTCCAAAATCTCCATATTATCATTGCTAATGTGATTCGAGGCTCATCGGAACGCACTATTAAAGGTCATGCATGCAGCTTATGTGCCGGAGGAGATTACTGTCAATCAGTTAGAGGCTGTGGTTGGAAATGTCAACGTTAGTCATGGACTAGGATTTACCAACGCTGATCTGACAACGGAGGGTCACAATCACAACAAGGCTTTGCACATTACCTTGGAGTGTAAGGGTGCAGTTCTTTCTCACGTATTGGTGGACACAGGGTCATCACTCAATGTCCTACCCAAGAAAGCCCTTGTGAAGCTGGATTATGATGGATTGGCACTACGCCCAAGCAACTTGGTAGTGAGAGCCTTTGACGATTCTAAAAGATCAGTTATGGGAGAGATAGAGTTGCCAATAATGATTGGCCCACAGGTTTTCAAAACGACCTTCTTTGTGATGGATATACAGCCTACCTACAACTGTCTATTGGGTAGACCATGGATACACGCCGCTGGCACGGTGACGTCAACCCTTCACCAGAAATTAAAATTTGAGTGGGAGGGCCAGGTCATTACCATTTGTGGGGAAGATGATATCTTCGTTAGCCAGCTGGCTACTTTCAAATACATTGAAATGGATGGGGAGATCCAAGAGACCATGAGTCAAGGGTTTGAGGCCCTTAATATCAATGAAGCATCTGCTGCGTCTGGGACCTCCATCACATCATATCAACAGGCCCGGAAGGTTGTTGAAGAGGGTACCGCCCAAGGCTGGGGCAAGCTGCTGCCAGTTGAGAAGAAAGAAGACCGATTCGGGTTGGGTTACAGACCAACTCAACAAGATCAACCAGAGGCTGCAACGGAGCCCAATTTTGTCAGTGGGGGATGCTCACCCCAGATGATGTGAACAGTTTTGAAGATGAGTCAGAAGACGAGCGCAACTTGGAAAGCTGGATACGTCCAAGGATCCCGGGGAACCATGTCTCAAACTGGTCTTCCCAGGAAATTATAAGAGTTACTCCTGCAGAGTAGTTATTATTTCCTTTCTTTAAGCATGCATCAAGTCCTGCATCTTGCCCAAGATGTCAGGGCTCATTTTGTAATCGGGCCATCTTGTATTTTGTGCAAACGATCAATTAATGAATATTAAGACATCTTTTGCAAATGAGTCTTTTCTTTTCCGCTCATTGTTTTTCATTTTTCATTTTTTGTACAAAAATAAAATGGAAATGTTTTTCAAAATAATAACTTCATTTTCACTTTTTCTAAAGCCAGATAAAACTGATCACTAAAATGAACAAATCTAAACCCTTACAGAGAGTGCCCTCCAGGCTGCACCGACAACAACACCGCTATGGTTTCGTATGACTTTGACAATCCGATTAATCAAGCTGATGAAGGGGTTGAAGAAGATTATGAGCTACCTGAAGAACTAGACAGACTGTTAAGGCAAGAGGAGAAGGTTATTACTCCTCATCAGGAGGAAGTTGAGACGGTTAATCTTGGTACAGAAGAAGACCTGAAAGAAGTGAAAATCGGGGCATGCCTACAAGATTCAGTAAAAGAGAAACTTATTGACATGCTTCGGGAGTATGTGGATGTTTTTGCTTGGTCTTATCAGGATATGCGAGGGTTGAACACCGACATTGTTATGCACAAACTGCCTCTGAAAGAGGACTGTCCGCCAGTAAAACAGAAACTGCGCCGTACTCGCCCAGATATGGCCATGAAGATAAAAGAAGAGGTACAGAAACAGTGGGACGCCGGTTTCCTAGCTGTAACTAGTTACCCACCGTGGGTTGCTAACATTGTACCCGTGCCTAAGAAGGATGGCAAGGTGAGGATGTGTGTGGATGACCGGGATTTGAATAGAGCCAGCCCGAAAGATGACTTCCCATTACCTCACATTGATGTATTGGTCGACAACACGGCTCAGTTCTCGGTGTTCTCCTTCATGGATAGATTTTCAGGATATAATCAGATCAAGATGTCACCTGAAGACATGGAGAAGACAACTTTCATCACACCCTGTCGCTCCCACCAAATGACACAGGGCCAAGAGGGGTACAGACGCGAACGGTCGGCAAAAGAGAAAGAAATGAATAGAGTCGCCAGTTAGGCATTTTTATTCCGAAGGAAAGGTAATGCTGCATAAACCTAGAAAGATATGGATATGACGGTCGCGAACCAGAGAAACTGAGAAAGGGGATTGGTTACAACCTGGGAAGGTATTAGCACCCAGATTGTCCGCCGTACTCGACGGGATCCATGCTTGAAAGTTTGTGCTTAAAGGGGTAGTGTAAGTGCTATTTTGTGTGCAACAGATGGAAAAGAATGCAAGTGTCAGTGTAAAAGAAATGAAGTGTATAATAGAAGTGCCAGTGTAAGAACAAGAATGAAATGCTCAAGATAATGAGGCTTAAAGAATAATACTGAAAGAGGGGGAATAAACAGAGACTTTTGTTCGATAACTGTTAAGTTATGCCTACGTATCCTCTCGTGCAATGAGGAAGTCAGAACACCGTAGTTCGACTCAAAGAGACTAAAAGATAAATTGACTTGTGAACTGCTTACTTGTCTATGCTCAAGTGTATGACCTGTCTGGCTCAGGTGCGAACTGTCTTGCATTAGACGGAAGAAGCGAGTTCTCGTTTGTGAATGAATGAGATGAGAAAAGAATCCCGGAGGAGACGATTATTGTTTGTTTTTTATGTTTTCAATCTTTTATTGCTTTTGAAAGTTTGTCATAAGTTAATGAGCTTAAGCCTAAACCAAGGGGTTAGTAAACTCATCACATCTTCCCTCTGATTAGGGGTAATGAGAATACCTTAAGTATGAGGTAAACACCTCACACTTAATCACCATGATGTAGGATTAAGATCATTAACCTACTTGCTTTTATTTAGATGTTTTTGTTGTTTTTGTTTAGTGTTAAGTAATGATTTTAAGCCATAATCAGGGATTTAATGGACCCATTACACCATCCTAATAGAAGGATAATAGATGAGAACATTTAAGCTGAAGAAGGCTCCTCAACTTAATCCATGATTAGGGATTAATCTCATGACAAAACAAATCCTTTGTTAAGTAGATTTTAGTAAATGATATGGTTAAGAAGTGAATTTGATGGTTTGTAAGACAACTTGAGGGAGACTTGTCCATTAACACTAGGGTTAGTCCTTCTTAACCAGTTAAGGAAGAATTAGAACCCTAATGCAAGGCCCAAGTTACAAGCTTGATGTCTTAGTGATTATTAGGGTGGATTGATTTAAAGGATTTAAACACATTAAGGGTTTAACACTTAGGATTAAAGTTATACACTCCATCCTAATATAAGGATACAAGCATAAGCTTAATCAGAAAGCCTTAAAACCTTTAGGGTTTAGTCCTTGATTATGAGGTGAGAAGAGAAGACTCAAAGAAAACTCAAAGGAAAGAGTCTAAGGGGGACTAAACAATCCTAAAATGTTATCATGCTTGGAAGTCCTAGGGTTTGTGAGGCTTAAGAGGAGAAATCTTCAAGGAAGCCACCAAGGAGAAGCAAGATAGAAATGGGATGAGATGAGAAGAGAAAAAGAGGGAAGAGAGTCACAAGTGAGCAAGCTCACTCCAAGACAAGTAAAAATGCAGCAAGGGTGTAAAATGATGAGGCGAGATTGTGAGAAGTGAAGGCAAATTCACTTCTCAAAGCAACTTACCACCTGAAAAGTTAACAAAAGAAATGAAATGCAATGAGAATGAGATGAAATGCAATGATGCAAACCAAAGTCAGAAGCATGAACATGATGTAAATGATGCTAATAGATGATGCAAACACATGACAAGAGATGAGAATGATCATGCAAGCATAAGGATCCAAATGAGGCATGCTTTGAACCATAAAGATTCATGAATGTTTATGAAATGAAATGAACATATAACATGGCAAAGGGATGATGCAATGATCAATCATGATTCTAATATGTCCTAAGATGTCTTATGGATCATGTGGATGCACAAAATGTCATGGCAAGTTATTGAATGCAAGCATATGAGAGATGGATGCAAAGGTAGGCACAAATTAGGGTTTACATACAACATGCAATGCAAAAATTCAAAACCAGAAGCAAATGACAAGATAAAAAATTGAAAATGGGATCAAAGGTACCCTAACCCCACACAAGTTCACTTCCCAAAGGAGGGGACCTAACTCTTAACCTAGTGAAAGTTGTGAATTTTCTAAGTTAACTAGGGTTTCAAAGTACCTCACAATGAAAAATGCAAAAAAAATTAAAAATGGGAGATAAATTCAAACCAATTTTAACCTATAAACTTCATGCTATGAAGGATGCAATGCAAGAAGAACCATCATCAAACTCTTAATGATTAGGCAGAATGAAATTTTCCAAGTTTGAACAAAAATATTGCCTTAAAATGAATTTAATTCCAATGAAAAAGGTCAAAATAGTTCAAGAACCAAAAAGAAATTTGTTTTGAGAGTTTTATAATGTTTCTAAATGTTTTAAAATGCAATGTGAAATTTTTTGTGATTTTTAAATACCTAAATGCATTTTTAATTAATTAATTTCCATTAACTAATTAAAAATAAACATTTAAATGATTTAAAAATTATTTTTAATGCAAAAAATAAAAATAAAAATATTTTTGGGTTTTGAAAATTAGTGAAATGTTTGACAAAAAATTTCAGAATTTTTAAATATGTTTTACTATTTTTAAAAATTCGTGTAAATAAATGCAATGAAAATAAAATTAAATAAAATGGGAAGTATGCAAAATGGAAGGACCGGATTGAATCTGGGCTAGGAGGTGTTGACTTGGCGCCACATCCAATGACCCAATTTCAAACCTGGCTGATTTTATTTAATAATTAATTAATCCTAGGTTAGGCTAATTAATTGCTGATTAGGGTTTAAGTGGACCATCTGGACCATCCAAGTGCGCGCGGGAATCATGATCCTAGGGCTAATATTCAAACTTGCTAATTAAACACAATTAGGGCAAATGACTTTCAGATGACCGGAACAGTGGTTCCGGTCATCTTCTCCGGCGAGCACAAACCCTAGATTCTTCTACAGGTTACCAAACACCAAATTTCTCTCACCAAAATGATCCCCACATCCTTCTAAACCTAAACCCTCATCTCAAATTCATTTATTTTCTCTCACAAGCCTGAATCGAAGAAAAACATAAAACACGGGAAAATGTTCAGAGATGTCATACATGCTGGTTTCTTCACCATTTTCAAAAATAGATACATATTCATGATCAGGAGAACATATAGCATCATAAAAGAACTCAAAAATTAACTTCTGGGAAAAATGTTCTTCATGTTACCTGAGATGAAGCCTCTCTGATTTTGAGCTTTCTGAACTTTTCCTTTGTGCAAACCTGCTTCCCTGAACCTCCTGATGATGGAATGAAGTTTAGAAAGCTTTGAAAGTGGCTGGTTATGGCTGTTTTGTTCTGGTGTAGCAGAAATGAAGGTCTTTATGTGTGATGTTTCAAGCTATTTCAGGGGGTGGTTTTTGTTCTAAGGATGATTTGTGACTTGTTGGTGAAAGAAAAAGTGAAGTTTGATGGCTGTGTGAAGAGATTCGAAGAGGAGGAGTTTTGCACAGATTTTGTGCAAGTTGGATTCTGTCTTGTTTCAATGCCAAATGAGTTGCTATACCACTCCCATAATGTTTGAGTAGGCTGTGGAGCAGGTTAGTAGAGGCTGCTGATCACTATTCCAAGAGTATGGGAGAAATTGCAAAAAGTCAAGGTTTGGTGTACTTTAGGCATGGGCTGTGGCAGAGATGGTTTCTTGGCTTGTACTGCATCAGCTGAGTTCAAGGATGACTCTTGGATCAGTTGTGGTTAGCTGTATGGCTTGGATCATAAGTTTGAAGTGATTTTGCATTTTGGCAACTTGTCAAATTTTGTGGTTTTTGGTCATGAACATGTGATATCCCTTGCTGAATTTTTGGTGTGAGATGTCTCATGAGGTTATGGTAATGTCTTGAGACCAGCTAGAGATCATACAAACCTTTGTGAAATGGCTTATGATTACTTGAAATTTAAAACATGAAAATGGGAAATTTCTTGCGCCAAACTGAATTTTAGGTCATGAATTGTGTTTGTATGATGATTAGACGTCACATTGAAGTCACATTTTGCCTTGGTATGAGGTTTTGCATCTTTCCCTCTTTGGTGCAAAAGTGAAAATTTCATGATTTTTCCCAACTTTACAAAGCCATAACTTTTGATCCAAAATGAATTAGAAAGAGTTCTTGTACTTTTTGAAAAGGGAGTGATCCAATCTACAACTTTCATGACCAAAGTTTTCTCATTTGAAGCATTTTTGAATCAATTTGAGGAGGTTGAAAAACTTTCCTAAAATAGCAAGTTTTCATTACAAGTCACTTTCCCAAAAAGGCAACTTTGCAAATGGCTTGAAATTCTTCAATTTTGTGAACTTCTAACATCTTCTATGATCAAATAAAGACCATACACATTCAAAATGATGGAGAACACCCTTTGGTTGGGTCATTGGGGGCCTCAGATGCCCTGATTTTGTACTGGCTTGCTCAAGAAGTCATCTCTTGATCAGATGCCTTCCCCATTGAATTTCTTCATGAAAATTGATATGCATGATCCTCATAACATATAGAGACCCATAGAAACAAGAATGACCAAAAAATTTGGAGTTATGGCCTTTAAAACCAAAACCCTAATTTTAGGTCATCTGTGCAGTTAAGCTTGGCTCTGCTTCCATGTCTTTCCCAGTTCTTGTGATCCTTTGACTTTCTTGACCTTGTGAGGATATAATATGATGCTTGAATATACATGGACCCCTTTGAAGTGATTGATGACCTTTGGAGTGGCTCAAATGGCTCAGGGATGGCTCAGATCACAAACCCTAGATGCTTAGAACCAATGCAGTGAAGCAAAAATGCAATGTGAGATGCTATGGTTGAACTTATGCACATGAAAAGATCACAATCCATGGTGTGAATGGGTGAGGTCAAATTTGGGGTGTTTACACACCCTGGGGCACATTCTGTTATAAGGTGATGCCATTCGGACTGAAGAATGCTGGTGCCACTTATCAACGGGCTATGTTAACATTATTCCATGACATGATCCACAAAGAAATTGAATGTTATGTGGATGAAATGATTGCCAAATCCCTCACAGAAGAAGACCACCTGGTGAATCTGTTGAAGCTATTCAAGCGTGTGAGGAAGTACCAATTGAGGTTAAACCCCAACAAATGCATATTCGGGGTACGATCCGGTAAGCTGCTGGGATTTATTGTAAGTGAGAAAGGGATTAAAGTTGACCCTGATAAAGTCAAAGCCATCCAAGAAATTCCTGCACCAAAGACTGAAAAAGAAGTTCGAGGGTTTCTAGGTAGATTGAACTACATTTCACAGTTCATATCTCACCTTACAGCAACTTGTGAGCCTCTGTTCAAATTGCTAAGAAAAGAACAAACAGTCAGGTGGAATGAAGATTGCCAAAAGGCTTTTGACAAAATCAAGGAGTACTTACAAGAGCCTTCAATCCTCATGCCTCCAGTCGAAGGAAGACCTCTAATAATGTACTTGACAGTATTAGAAGAGTCAATGGGATGTGTGCTGGGCCAGCATGACGAGTCTGGTCGAAAAGAGTATGCAATATACTACCTAAGCAAAAAGTTTACCGACTGTGAACAACGTTATTCACTGCTCGAGAAAACTTGTTGTGCTTTAGCGTGGGCTGCTCGCCAACTAAGGCAGTATATGTTGACCCACACCACCTTATTGATCTCAAAGATGGACCCAGTCAAGTATATATTTGAGAAGCCAGCACTTACCGGACGGGTTGCGAAATGGAAAATGATCCTCAAAGAATATGACATTCAGTACACATCCCAAAAAGCTATCAAAGGCAGTGTATTGTCTGATTATCTTACTGAGCAGCCCATTGATGATTACCAGCCTATGAGATTTGACTTCCCTGATGAAGACATTATGTTCATAAAAGCAAAAGATCATGAAGAGCCTATTCACACTGAAGGGCCTGACCCAGAAGAAGAATGGACTATGATGTTTGATGGGGCTGTGAATATGAATGGTCGTGGTGTTGGTGCAGTACTCATTAAACCTAAGGGAGTTCACATGCCTTTCTCGGAAAAACACACCTTTAACTGCACTAACAATGAAGCTGAATACGAAGCTTGTATTATGGGTCTTGAGGAAGCCATTGACCTCAGGATCAAGACTTTAACTGTATTCGGAGATTCAACTCTGGTAATTAATCAAACCAACGGCAAATGGTACACTCACCAGGAGCATCTGGTACCTTACCGGGATTATACAAGGAGGCTACTCACATTCTTTACAACTGTCAAACTGGAGTATATCCCTCGAGATAAAAATCAGTTTGCAGATGCTTTGGCTACCATTTCATCCATGATCAAAGTTCAAGCTGCCAACTTTGTGCCTCGAATTTCAGTATCCAGACTTGACAGACAAGCGTACGTATTCTCAGCAGACATTGCTAAAGATGATAAGCCTTGGTTCCACGACATCAAATGCTTCTTAGAGGATCAAACATACCCACCTGGGGCATCATCCAATGACAAGAAAACATTGAGAAGGCTGGCTGGTAGTTTCTTCCTGAATGCTGATGGTTCCTTGTACAAGAGAAACTTTGATATGGTACTTCTCAGATGTGTTGATAAGACAGAAGCAGACTTGCTGATGCACGAGGTGCACGAAGGATCCTTTGGTACCCATGCTGGAGGGCATGCTATGGCTAAAAAAATTGTTAAGATCAGGCTATTATTGGATCCCAATGGATGCAGACTGTTGTGCTTATGCCAGGAAATGCCATAAATGCCAGATTTATGCATATAAAGTGCATGTGCCTCCGAACCCTCTGAATGTGATGTCTTCACCTTGGTCCTTTGCCATGTGGGGCATTGATATGATTGGCAAGATTGAACCGACTGCTTCAAATGGCCACAGATTCATCCTGGAAGCCATTGACTATTTTACCAAGTGGGTGGAAGCAGCTTCCTATGCAAACGTCACCAGGCAAGTGGTAGCCCGATTCCTGAAGAGATACATCATCTGTCGGTATGGAGTGCCCGAGCGAATCATTACTGATAATGGTTCCAATTTGAACAATAAAATGATGGCAGAACTGTGTCGGGACTTTAAGATCTAACACCACAATTCTTCTCCTTACAGGCCAAAGATGAATGGCGCTGTAGAGGCGGCTAACAAGAATATCAAGAAGATTATAAAGAAGATGGTGGTCACCTACAAAGACTGGCATGAAATGCTACCATTTGCCTTGCATGGGTACCGTACATCAATCAGAACATCCACTAGGGAAACACCGTATCAGCTTGTTTATGGTATGGAGGCAGTCCTACCTGTTGAAGTTGAATTACCCTCCTTACGGGTACTAATGGATGTTAAGCTGAATGAAGCAGAATGGGTCCGATCCCGGTACGAACAGTTGAGTCTGATCGAAGAAAAGAGATTAGCTGCAATCTGTCATGGGCAGTTATATCAGAAGAGAATGAAGAAAGACTTCGATCAGAAAGTCAGGCTTCGAGAATACCAAGTAGGAGATCTTGTGCTGAAAAGACTTCTCCCTCCTCATACAGACCACAGAGGCAAGTGGACTCCGAATTACGATGGTCCATTCATAGTAAAGAAAGTTTTCTCTAGTGGAGCATTGATGCTCAGTACTATGGATGGTGAAGATATCCTGTCCCCTGTGAATTCAGATGCAGTTAAAAAATACTTCGCATAAAATGACCCGCTGGACATAAAAACAGAATGTAAGTCCAGGCAAAAATAGGGCATCCCGGCGAGTCAAAAACAAAATAAAAGACTCGGGCAAAAATAAGGGAAAATAAATAAAAAATGTACACCCGCTGAGTTGAAAAGCCACATTGGACGGCTCAGGCAAAAATGGGTATCCCGGTGGATTGAAAACTTGAAAGGGCGATCCACGCAAAATAAGGGAATAAGCGAACAACTGCATTCTGAATTCTTCTGTATCACTTACAACATGGCAAGCTTCGAAAGGTTCGAGCATCGGTCAGAATCAACCTTCTTCAAAAGGCAGGATGAGAAGAACGTCAATGTCATACGGGTCATAGCAAAAGGGAAGCTCACTGAAGCGTCATCAACATTGCCAGCACCTTTTTGTTTCTCAATTTTGTAACAGTCTCCTCATTTCAGGGGATCTGTTTCTTTGACTGTACTTGCCAATTCAGGGCACGCAAATTAATAAAATCAGATTTTTAGTCACATTTCGTCTCGTACATTTTTCATTTGCAAAAATGTCCGATGTCCTTGAAATATCGATTGCAGAAATACAGATGCGTCTTTTCTAAATTATATGCTTACAGGAAATAGATTTGCTCCCGGGAGTGTCTAAACTCCTATGATGGAATCCAGTAGGGGATACCTCGGGACACTTGTACGTTTCTTTGTCATAATAGGATTGCAGGTATTCAAAGTGCAACATGGGGCATGAGAGCTTCTCCTCAGCAAGCTGTCGAATCATTATTTCCTCAACATGTCTTCCAAACAGTATCAGAAGGGGCTCATTTTCCCAGCTAATTTCATCATCCTCAGTAGGATCCCCACAGAAATCTCTAGGAAGATCGTCCAATGATCATTCCTCCCCAGCCAAGTGTCAGGCAGGGAATCATCTCCCTGTAGAGTTTCAGCCTCTATCCAGAAGAGCAATGTCTGAAGATCTCACAACAAAGTGACGAAAGCTTTCACGGACCCCAGCTGGGCTCCTCATCATTAAGATAGGTCTATCAGTGACCTGTTTCCCCAAGCGGACATACATCTTATCAGATCTACCAATGATCTTTTCCCGCAGCTGGGACATTTCTTTCAAAGCAGATCAGCCAGAGATCTTCACTGCAACGGGATCCGAATCCCGGATCGGTATCTTTGCACAATCATAGCATTCGCATCATGTTTCCCCTCAGAGCGTAGCATTCCGTCTAATACGGAGCATTACGGCAAAAATCAAACATATTACATAATCATAAGTCATGTTCTGAATCAAATACCTGTATACCTACATTCCATCGGCAATATATGTATATACAAAGAACCACAGTAGTAGCAAAAAGCCAAAGCATCCCCTTTGCACTCACTAATACACATATACTTTTTCCGATACTCGTTCGTGTCATATCACTCCCCTACAGATATAAACCACCAACAGATATCTATACACTCGTCCGTGTCACCGTTCCCCAGCATGGTTGCCTAAACACTCATTGTAAGCAAAACACTTGTTTTTAACACACTTCTTCCGACACCCGTCTGTGTCATCTTATCCCCCCAGATCTTCCGAATATCTTTTTACACACTTCCTCTTATGGTACTCGTCTGTATCATACTCTCCCCAGTAAGTTGAACACTCGTCTGTGTCTCACTCATAGTTTTTACTCATACAGATACTCGTCCGTATCTTGTATACGCCACTTATCTTCCTCAGATTCAACACTCGTCTGTGTTCTTTGTTAACCAATTGGTACTCATCTGTACCATCATCTCTGAACATGCGTCAACGTTTGTTTCTACCGATACTCGTCCGTATCATAGTCTTAAGGATGCTCGTCCGCATCTTTAATCTATACACAATGTCAAACACTTATACCTTTCTCTAGAATTTAGACACTCGTCTGTGTCTACCCTTCCCCAGAAGAGTCCCCAGCAAATCCCAATAAATTATTTCGTTCCTATCTGACATTCGTCCTATGTCATGATACTTTCGGCAGCCGTGCCCTGCTAGGTGATCGTCCTTCACCTTTTGATGATCGTCCTTCATTATCCCCAGCGGAGTCTCCATTATTGGAACCCTTCCCTATCCGACATTCGTCCTATGTCATGATATTTTTTTAGCAGCCGTACCCTGCTAGGTGATCGTCCTTCACCTTTTGATGATCGTCCTTCATCATTTTATCTGACGGTCGTCCCCATCGTTGATCTTGTTATCTGACATTCGTCCTATGTCATGATAAACCCGGAAAGCATCCGTACCCTGCTAGGTGATCGTCCTTCACCTCTTGATGATCATCCTTCATCATGATTATCCGATGGTCGTCCCCATCGTCGACTCTTTCTATCGCACATTCGTCATATGTCATGATACTTTCAGCAGCCGTATCCTTCCAGGTGATCGTCCTTCACCTTGGATGACCGTCCCTCATCCTTATCCCCAACAGAGCAGTCGTCCCCTGCTAGGTGATAGTCCTTCACCTTTGATGACCGTCCCTCATCATTTTATTTCTTCAACCTGATGGTTGTCCCCATCATTGCCTTTGCTCTTAATCCAGAGAACCTTGTTACTATTTGTCGCTCCCGAAGATTTGCATCCTGGTACAAGCGCGAACGGTCGGCGAGAGGGACAATGAGAACACACAGGAGTGAACTCACTGGAGATGAATAGAGTCGCCAGCTAGGCATTTTTATCCCGGAGGAAAGGTAATGCTGCATAGACCTAGAAAGATATGGATAAGACGGTTACGAACCAGAGAGACTGAGAAAGGGGGTTGGTTACAACCTGGGAAGGTGTTAGCACCCAGATTGTCCGTCGTACTCGACGGGATCCACGCTTAAAAGATTTGTGTTTTAAAGGGGTAGTGTCAGTGCAATTTGTGTATCAAAGAGATGGAAAAGAATGTACAGGTGTCAGTGTAAAGTGTATAAGTGATGTGAAGTGTATAAGAGAAGTGTCAGTGTAAAAAAGGAAGAGAAAGAGGTGAAATGCTCATGATAATGAGGCTAAGAGAAAGATGCTGGAAAGAGGGGGAATATGCAGAGACTTTTGTTCGATAACTGTTAAGTTATGCCTACGTATCCTCTCGTGCAATGAGGAAGTCAGAACACCGTAGTTCGACCCAAAGAGACTGAAAGGTGAATTGACTTGTGAACTGCTTACTTGCCTATGCTCAAGTGTATGATCTGTCTGGCACAGATGCAAACTGTCTTGCATTAGACGGAAGAAGCAAGTTCTCATTTGTGAATGAAGATGATGAGAAAAGAATCCCGGAGGAGACGATTATTGTTTGTTTTTGTGTTTTCAGTCTTTTATTGTTTTTGGATTTTGTCATAAGATAATGAGCTTAAGTCTAAACCAATGGATTTAGTAAACTCATCACATCTTCCCTCTGTTTAGGGGTAATGAGAATACTTTAAGTGTGAAGTCAGATTCTCACACTTAATCACCTTTGATGTAGGATTAAGATCATTAACCTACTTGTGATTATTTAGATGTTTTTGGTGTTTTTGTTTAGTGTTGAGTAATGAGGTTAAGCCATAATCAGGGATTAAACAGACTCATTACACCATCCTAAAAGAAGGATGATAGATGAGAATGTTTAAGCTGAGGAAAGCTCCTCAACTTAATCCATGATTAGGGATTAAACTCATGACAAAACAAGCCTTTGATTAAGTGAATTTTAATTAATGATATGATGATGAAGTGTTTTTTATGGTTTGTAAGACAACTTGAGGGGGACTTGTCCATTAACACTAGGGTTAGTCCTTCTTAACCAATTAAGGAAGAATCAGAACCCTAATGCAAGGCCCAAGTTACAAGTGTAATGTCTTGATGATTATTAAGTGAATTGATTAAAGGATTTAAACACATTAAGGGTTTAACGCTTAGGATTAAAGTTATACACTCCATCCTAAGAGAAGGATGCAGGCATAAGCTTAATCACAAAGTCTTAAAGCCTTTAGGGTTTAGTCCCTGATTATGAGGTGAGAAGAGAGGACTCAAAGAGAGACACAAAGGTAAAACTATGAGGGGAGACTAATCAAAACCCTAATTCATTATCATGCTTGGATGATCCTAAGGTTTGTGAGGTTTTCAAGAACAATCTTCAGAAGAACCACCAGGAAGCAGATGAACAAGATCAAGAGAAGCAAAGTGGCTTGCTTCATTCAAGAAGTCAAGTCACTTTGAAGAAAGAAGGTGGGAAGAACAAGAATGAGCAAGCTCAATCTCAAACACAAATAGAAATGCAGTAATGGATGCAAGAGAGATGAGAAGAAAAGTTATGAGAAGTGAAGGCAAATTCACTTCTCAAGTTCACTTACCACCTGAAATGTTAGAAAGAAATGCAATGCAATGCTAAATGAAATGAAATGACATGATGCAAAGCAAAACCAGAAGTATGTTGATGATGAAAATGATGCTATGAGGTGCTGCAAACATGAGGCAAGGCATGGAGATGTTCATACAAGATTATGAATGCAAATGATGCAAGTTAAGGAGCATGGATACACATGAAAAGTTATGAATCATACAAGACAAATGACATGGCAAATATGTAATGCAATGGTCAAAGATGCTTTCTATATGTCTTAAGATGTCAAATGGATCACAAGGATGCACAAAATGCAAAGACAAGTCAAGTTATGCAAGAGAATGCAAGAAGGATGCAAGAGAAAGCCCAAATTAGGGTTCATGAAACAAACATCAAACAAAACTCAAAAAACAGAAGCAAACCCTAAGATAAAAAATGGAAAATGCCACACAAAGAAACCCTAATCCTATACTAAACCAAGGTCCAAAGGGGAGGCTCCAACTCTTAACCAATCTCAAGTTATGAATTTTACAAGTTATTAGGGTATTTGGGACTCCTAAACAAAAGAAATGCCAAACAAATTGAAAATGAGGAAACAAATCATGGCCATTTTATCCTAGAAACTACATGCTAAACACAAAACAATGCAAGAAGAATCAATGTCTCAACCTTCTCCAATAGGCAGAAATGAATTTTTAAACTTATGATCAAATTAATGCATAAAAAATGATTTAATTCAATGAAAAATTCTTAAGATGCATCAAGATCAAAAAAGAAATTTGGTTTGAAGGTTGGACAATGTTTCTAAATGTCTTAGAACATTTCATGAATTTTTTTGTAATTTTTAAATACCTAAAAGTATTTTTAATTAATTAATTCCCATTAATCAATTAAAAATAATCTTTTAAATATTTAAAAATACTTTTTTAATGATAAAAAATAAAATAAAAATATTTTTGGGTCTTAAAAATTAATAAAACTTTAAAGAAAAAGTTTCATAATTTTTATGTATTTTTTGCTATTTTAAAATAATTATGCAAGTTAATTGAAATAAAATGAAATAAAAAAACAAATGAAACTGAAAGTAATCAGGATGGATGGATGAGATTGATTCTGAGTTTGAAAACGTTGACTGGCGCGTGAATGAAGGGTCCAGATGACTCCTGAGTTAATTAATTATAATTATCCTAATTAAATGAGATTAGGGCAAATGAGTGAATCTGAGCCTTCCATTCGCGCGGGGAGTCAAACAATTCAACGCAATCAATGGTCCAAATTCAAACTGGAATTAATTACGTGATTAGGGCTTAAACACTCTCAGGTGGCCGGAGAAGACCTCCGGTCGTCTTCTCCGGCCAGCACCTCACCTGAAAACTCCCCAAATCCCTCAAATCGTAACGAAAATGAAAACTAAACACACCAAAATGATCCCCATGACCCCCTGAGCTAAAACCCTAAGTCCAAACAAATTTCTTCTTCCTCAAAACCATGAATCGAACAGAACAAGTTTTAGGGCAAACCAGTTTCAGAGACAAATTAAATGCTTATTTCACCACCATTTCAAAAACCAAAGACATATTCATGACCAGGACAACACAAAGAACAAGTTTGTAACAAGAAAAATGATTTCTGGAAAAATAATTTTCGAGCTACCTGAGATTTGGAGCTTTCAGTTTGAGTACTTTCTAGCCACTTCTTCTTGTGCAATCCACTCCACTTGGTCCACAGAAGATGCTTGAATGCTCAAAAGAAGTTTGTGTTGGCTGGATAATGAGATTCGACAGCTTCTGCTCAAGCTTGATCAGAAATGGCAATGGAGTTTCTGGAGGTTTCAGGCCATTGTGAATGATTGTTTGTGATCCTGAGGATGAATGGAGAAGGTCTGGAGTGTTTGTTTGACTGTTTGTGAGCTAGGATGAGAGTTTCGAATGAAACTGCAAGCTGGTGTGAGAAATGGCAGTGAGATGTTCAGGCTGTTTAAGGCTTGTGTTCTTGGTGGTTTCTACTCAATGATACATGGTGAGTTGAATGGTGAAGATGGCTGAAGTGTTTGTATGCTGGACAGAGAGATTCGAAGGCTTATGCAATGTGAGGTGATTTTGTGAATGTGTGAATATGGATGTTTCAGCCTTGCCTTAAGTGTGTTATGGCCAGCATTGGATCCACATAAACAAAGCCTATTGGTCAGTTGATGTGACTTGGCCTGCTGTGATAGGTGTGGCTACTTTTGCCAAAATGTCAACTTTTGTGTAAGGCAAGTATGGCTTCACTCTAGGCAAGTACAAAGGCTAGGGCTGGCGCAGCATGGTGAGTGTGTGAGGCCAGCTTGATTCAAGGACCAATGCAGCAAGTTGGTGAAGCATGATCATGAGTTTTGCAACTTGGTTACTTTATGGTTCACATGATAAAAATGCCTTGTTACATGAACTAAACACATGTGATCTTGGTTCAAATCTGATTTTTAGGGCTTAGAGAATGTTTATGTGCTGGTTTGATACCAATTAGAAGTTGCAATTTGACTTAGCACATGATTTTGCAATTTTCACACTTGGTGCATATCTTGAAAATAAGTGATTTTTGCCAACTTTGCATTGCCATAACTTTTGATCCAAGAAGAGTTTGATCATGTTCTTGTACTTTTTGAAAAGGGAAAGATGAGATCTACAACTTTCATGACCAAAGTTTTTTCATTTGAAGCATTTTTGGATCAATAATCAAGGCTTGAAAAATGACATAAAATGAAGCATTCTTGAAAAGTCAACTATGCCCAAAAAGTCAACATTTGCAAAAACCCTAAATTCTTGATTTTTATGAACTTCAACCTTCTTCCATGATCAAATAAAGATCATATATACTCAAAATGATGAAGATCAACCATTGGTTGGGTCATTGGGGGCCTCAGATGCCCTGATTTTACACTGACTTGTCTGAAAAGTCAACCCTTGATCAGATGACTTCCCCATGGAATTTCTTCATGAAAATTGATATGCATACTCCCTATACCATATAGAGACCAATAGAAACAAGAATGACCAAAAAACTTGGAGTTATGGCCTCTGAAACCAAAACCCTAATTTTAGTCAACTGTGCAGTTCAACCTGGCTCTGCATCCACTCAAACCCTAGTTCTTGTGATTCTTTTGCATTTTTGACTTTGAGGAGATGGAATATGATATAAGAACACACATGGACCCCTTTGAGTTGATTAGTGGCCTTTGGAATGGCTCAGGATGCTCTTGGATTGCTCAGATCACAAACCCTAGATGCAGATGACTTAGAAACTATCCAGTGAATCAAAAATGAAACATGAGATGATATGATTGTGTTTATGTATATGAAGATGATCACAAGCCATGGTGTGAATGGGTGAGGGCAAATTTGGGGTGTTTACAGCTGCCCCTATTCAAACATGAGTTAGCTGTGCAGGATGTAAGCGACGGCTTATCAGGCAAACAAGATAACTTGTGGTTGAATACCAAAGACAGTCCAAAATTTGCACTCACAGAATGAAGAAGAAAAGGGATATAGATTGTAAAAGAAAAATAAAGTATATTGTAAAGTGGGCGACGGAGGACGACCGTCGAGCAGAGGACGACTGCTGGGTAAAAAACAATGACGGGGACGGCCGACATGCTGGGGGTAAAAAGTAAAGCCAAGACGGGGACGGCCGACTAGCTGGGGAAAGTGATAATATGATGGGGACGGCCATCAAGATAAAGTTATAAAATTCTCTGGGGATTAATGAAACATGACGGGGACGGCCATCAAGTTCATAAAGGTAAAGTAACCAACGATGGGGACGGCCATCGGGCTAAAAAGAAACGGACCACGACGGGGACGGCCATCGGGTTAAAAGGAAAAGGGACCACGACGGGGACGGCCATCGGGTTAAAAGGAAAAGGGACCACGACGGGGACGGCCATCGGGTTAAAGAATGAATGAAATAAACAGATGATGGGGTACGGCCATCAAAGGTGAAGGACGATCACCTAGCAGGGGACGGCTGCTCTGTTGGGGATAAAAGAAATATGATGGGGACGGCCATCAAAGGTGGAGGACGACCACCTGGCAGGGTACGGCTGCCGAAAATATCAACGATGGGGACGGCCATCGGATAGAAAAGGTCAACGATGGGGACGGCCATCGGACGAGCATGATGGAGGACGACCATCAAGAAGTGGAGGACGACCACTCAGCAGGGGACGGCTTCTCTCGAGGTTTGTCATGACATAGGACGAATGCCAGATAACCAAAATCAACAATGGGGACGGCCATTGGATAAAGTGATGAAGGACGATCATCAAGAGGTGGAGGACGACCACCTAGCAGGGGACGGCTGCTAAAATAAACGATGGGGACGGCCATCGGATGAGCATGATGGAGGACGACCATCAAGAAGTGGAGGACGACCACTTAACAGGGTACGGCTGCTCTCAAAGGTATCATAACACAGGACGAGTGTTAGATAAAAAGAAAATTTGTTGGCGATCTACTGGGGATAAAGTAAACACGGACGAGCGTTTACATCCAAGAAACAAAAGGTATAAGTGTTTGGTATTGTGTATAGATTAAAGATGCGGACGAGCATCCTTAAGACTATGATACGGACGAGTATCATGTAGAAACAAACTGACACATGTTCGGAGATGATGATACGGACGAGTATCAACTGGTTGACAAGGAACACGGACGAGTGTTGAATCTGATGGTTCTTCTGGGGAATAGTAGACACAGACGGGTATCTATATCCAAGAAGACCTAAGTGTTTGACACGGTGTATGGATCAAAGATGCGGACGAGCATCCCTAAGACTATGATACGGACGAGTATCATGTAGAAACAAACACTAGACGCAACGTTCTGAGGTGATGGTACGAACGAGTACCAACTGGTTAACAAAGAACAAGGACTACTGTCGAATCTGTGGGGATATAAGTGATGGTGTATACAAGATACGGACGAGTATCTGTATAAGTGTACCATGAGTAGTAAGTATTGTATAATGTATAGGTGAGTGTTTATCTGCTGGGGAGAGTGACACGGACGAGTGTCAAAGAGAGAGAAGTAAAATATTAACAAGTGTATGGGTGATAAAGGTGTAAGCGACTGCGCTGGGGATATGACACGGACGGGTGTCAAGAAAGTGTATATAGGTATATGTGAGTGCAAAGAGGATGTCTTTGGCTTTCTGCTGGGAGTATGACACGGACGGGTGTCAGGAAGTGTCTGTAATACGGGTGATTTGCTTGTAAAGAGTGTTCAAGCGACTTTACTGGGGAGTGATGACACGGACGGGTGTCAGAATGAGTATATACTGGTGTTTGTGGATTGTGAGGCAGCTGCTTTTGCCGGGGACTCTGGTGGGGATTTTTCTGTACATTGATGAACTGTCATTATTCACAAGTGTTAGTTTAAAACATGGCTTGTGATTATGCTATATGTTTGATTTTTGCCGTAATGCTCCGTATTAGACGGAATGCTACACTTTGTGGGTGAATATGATGCGAATGCTATGATTGTGCAAAGACACCGAACCGGGACTCGGATCCCGTTGCTGCGAAGATCTCTGGCTGATTTGCTTGAAATGGACATCCCAGCTGGGGATGAGATCATTGGTAGATCTAATAAGATGATATTTGCTTGGGGATACGGGTCACTGATAGACCTATCCTAATAAATGAGAGACCCAGCTGGGATTTGTAGAAGCTTTCTTCACTCTGTTGTGATCTCTTCATGCGTTGCTCTTCTGGGTAGAGGCTGGAACTCTGTGGGGAGATGATCCCCTGACTTCTGTATTCTGCCGAGGAAGAATGGCAACTCGGCTGGGGAATTGTGAGAGGCAACTCAGCTAGGGAGAGCAACAAGAGGCAACTCAGCTGGGGATAGATCATTTCAGATGCTAAGATTGAGTGCACGTTGATTTGGCAACTTTGCTGGGGAAGTGGACAACTTCAGTGCCACGTGGAAGATAGACCGAGTTGATAATGATTCGCCAACTTGCTGAGATGTAACCTGCATGCCCCAGGTTGCGTTCTGGATACCTGCAATCCTGCAACGATAAGGAAACGTACAAAAGGTCCCGAGGTATCCCTTACTGGGTTCCGTCATAGGAGATAAGTACTTTCGAGAGTAAGTATATTCCCTGTAAGCATGTGTTTTTATTTTTAGAGAAAGGCATCTGTACTTATGCGATTGTATTTTTAGAGATATCAGACAACTCTTTGCAAAACATAAATGTAAAAACGAAACATGACCGAAAATCTGATTTTATTAATTCATATGCCCTGAATTGGCGAGATACAGTCAAAGAAACAAATCCCCTGAAATGAGGAGATTGTTACAAATTGAGAAACAAAAAAAAACTGGCAGTGTTGGCGACGCTTTGAGGAGCTTCCTCTCCTGCTATGACTCGTATGACAATGACGTTCTTCTCGTCTTGCTTTCTGGAGAGAGTTGATTCTGATTGAAGCTTGATCCTTTGAAGCTTACCAAGTTGTATATAATACAGACGAATTCAGAATGCAGTTGTTCGCTTATTCCCTTATTTTGCATGGATCGCCCTTTCGGGTTTTCAATCCATCAGGATACCCATTTTTGCCTGAGCTGTCCAATGCGGCTTTTCAACTCAGCGGGTGTACATTTTTTATTCATTTTCCCTTACTTTTGCCCGAGTCTTTTATTCTGTTTTTGACTCGCCGGGATGCCCTATTTTTGCCTGGACTTACATTCTGTTTTTATGTCCAGCGGGTCATTTTATGCGAAGTATTTTTTAACTGCATCTGAATTCACAGGGGACGGGAAATCTTCACCATCCATGGTGCTGAGCATCAGTGCTCCACCAGAGAAAACTTTCTTTACAACAAACGGTCCTTCATAGTTTGGAGTCCATTTGCCCCTGTAGTCTGTATGAGGAGGGAGGATTCTTTTCAACACAAGATCCCCTACTTGGTACTCTCGACGCCTGACTTTCTGATCGAAGGCTCTCTTCATTCTTTTCTGATATAACTGCCCATGACAGATTGCAGCCAATCTTTTCTCTTCGATCAGACTCAGTTGTTCGAATCGGGACCTAACCCATTCTGCTTCGTTCAGCTTGACATCCATTAGTACCCGCAACGAGGGTAGTTCAACTTCAACAGGTAGGACTGCTTCCATACCATACACAAGTTGATACGGTGTTGCCCCAGTGGACGTTCTGATTGAAGTGCGGTACCCATGCAAGGCAAACGGTAGCATTTCATGCCAGTCTTTGTAGGTGATTACCATCTTCTGCACAATCTTCTTGATATTCTTGTTAGCTGCCTCAACAGCGCCATTCATCTTTGGCCTGTAAGGAGAAGAATTGTGATGTTGGATCTTGAAGTCCCGGCACAGCTCTGCCATCATTTTTTTGTTTAAATTGGAACCATTATCAGTAATGATTCGCTCGGGCACTCCATACCGACAGATGATGTCTCTCTTCAGGAATCGGGCTACCACTTGCCTAGTAACATTTGCATATGAGGCTGCTTCAACCCACTTGGTGAAATAGTCAATGGCGACCAGGATGAATCTGTGACCATTTGAAGCAGTCGGCTCAATCTTGCCAATCATATCAATACCCCACATAGCAAAGGGCCATGGTGAAGACATGATGTTCAAAGGATTGGGAGGCACATGCACCTTGTCTGCGTAGATCTGGCATTTGTGATATTTTCTGGCGTAGGCACAACAGTCTGCATCCATTGTGATCCAGTAATAGCCTGATCTTAGCAATTTCTTAGCCATGGCATGCCCTCTTGCATGGGTACCAAAAGATCCTTCGTGCACTTCATGCATCAACAAATCTGCTTCCGTCTTGTCAACACATCTGAGGAGTACCATGTCAAAGTTCCTTTTGTATAAAGACCCGTCAGTGTTCAGAAAGAAACTACCAGCAAGCCTTCTCAAAGTCTTCTTATCATTGGAAGATGCCCCAGGTGGGTATGTTTGATCCTCCAAGAAGCACTTAATGTCATGGAACCAAGGCTTATCATCTTTGACAACATCTGCTGCAAATACATATGCTGGTCTATCAAGTCTGGACACTGAAATCTGAGGTACAAAGTTAGCCGCTTGAACTTTGATCATGGATGAAATGGTAGCAAGAGCATCCGCAAACTGATTCTCGTCCCGAGGGATATACTCAAGCTTGACTGTTGTGAAGAAAGTCAATAACCTCCTTGTATAATCCCTGTAAGGTATCAGATGATCTTGGTGGGTGTACCATTTCCCGTTGGTTTGATTGACTACCAAAGCTGAATCTCCGAATACGGTCAATGTCTTGATCCTGAGGTCAATGGCTTCCTCAAGACCCATAATGCAAGCTTCGTATTCAGCTTCGTTGTTAGTGCAGTTGAAAGTGAGTTTTGCCGAGAAAGGCATGTGAACTCCTTTTGGTGTAATGAGTACTGCACCAACACCACGGCCATTCATGTTAACAGCCCCATCAAACATCATAGTCCATTCTTCCTCCGGGTCAGGCCCTTCGGTGTGAATAGGCTCCTCGTGATCTTTTGCTTTAATGAACATGATGTCCTCATCAGGGAAGTCAAACCTCATAGGCTGGTAGTCATCAATGGGTTGCTCAGCAAGATATTCAGATAGTACACTGCCCTTGATGGCTTTCTGAGAGGTGTACCGTATGTCGTATTCTGTGAGAATCATCTGCCATCTTGCAACCCGTCCGGTAAGAGCTGGCTTCTCGAAAATGTACTTAACTGGATCCATTTTTGAGATTAATAAGGTGGTGTGGGTCAGCATATACTGTCTCAGTCGGCGAGCAGCCCACGCTAAAGCACAACAAGTTTTCTCAAGCAGCGAATAATGTTGTTCACAGTCGGTAAACTTTTTGCTTAGGTAGTATATTGCATACTCTTTTCGACCAGACTCGTCATGCTGGCCCAGCACACACCCCATTGACTCTTCTAGCACTGTCAAGTACATAATCAGAGGTCTTCCTTCATCTGGCGGCATGAGGATTGGAGGTTCTTGCAGATATTCCTTGATCTTGTCAAAAGCCTTCTGGCAGTCTTCGTTCCACCTGACCGTTTGTTCCTTTCTTAGCAGCTTGAACAAGGGTTCACAGGTTGCTGTAAGGTGAGATATGAACCGTGAAATATAGTTCAATCGACCTAAGAACCCTCGGACTTCCTTTTCTGTCTTCGGTGCAGGCATCTCTTGAATGGCTTTGACTTTATCAGGGTCGACTTCAATCCCTTTCTCGCTTACAATAAAGCCCAGCAGCTTACCGGATCGCACCCCGAATGTGCATTTGTTGGGGTTCAGCTTTAGTTGGTACTTCCTCAGGCGCTTGAACAACTTCAGCAGATTTACCAGGTGATCTTCCTCTGTAAGGGACTTGGCGATCATATCATCCACATAACATTCTATTTCTTTGTGGATCATATCGTGGAATAATGTCACCATAGCCCGTTGGTATGTTGCACCAGCATTCTTCAGTCCGAATGGCATCACTTTGTAACAGAACGTGCCCCAAGGTGTAATGAATGTTGTCTTCTCCATGTCTTCAGGTGACATCTTGATCTGATTATATCCTGAAAATCCATCCATGAAGGAGAATACCGAGAACTAAGCCGTGTTATCCACCAATACATCAATGTGAGGTAATGGGAAGTCATCCTTCGGGCTGGCTCTGTTCAGATCCCGGTAGTCAACACACATTCTTACTTTGCCGTCCTTCTTAGGCACAGGTACTATGTTAGCAACCCACGGCGGATAGCTAGTCACAGCAAGGAACCCGGCGTCCCATTGCTTTTGTACCTCTTCCTTGATTTTCATAGCCATGTCTGGGCGAGTTCGGCGCAACTTCTGTTTAACTGGCGGGCATTCTTCCCTCAGAGGCAGCTTGTGCACAACAATGTCGGTATCCAACCCTGGCATATCTTGATACGACCAAGCAAACACATCAACATACTCCTGAAGCAGATCTACCAGTTGCCTCTTCACTGAGTCTTGCAGGCAGGCCCCGATTTTAACTTCTTTCACGTCTTCGTCAGTACCAAGATTAATCACTTCAATCTCCTCCTGATGAGGAGCAATAACCTTTTCCTCCTGTCTCAACAACCTGGCTAGCTCTTCAGGAAGCTCATATTCTTCATCCACCCCTTCATCAGCTTGATTGATCGGATTGTCAAAGTCATACGATGTCATAGCCGTGCTGTTGTCGGTGCTGTCAGGAAGGCACTCTCTGCAAGGGTTAAGTTTGTTCATTTTAGTGATTGATTTTAATCTTGCTTTAGAAAAAAGTGAAATGAAGTTATCATTTTGAAAACACCGCCATTTATTTTTGTACAAAAAGAAAAATGGAAAAAACAGTGAGCGGAAAAAAAGAAAAAGACTCGTTTGCAAAAAGATGTCTGATATTTCATTAATTTAATCTTGTTTGCACAAAAGTACAGATGGCCCTGGTTACAAAATGAGTCTTGTCATCTTGGGCAAGATGCAAGACTTTGATGCATGCTATAAAAATGCAGGAAATAATAATTACTCTGCATGAGTAACTCTTATAATTTCCTGGGAAGACCAGTTCGAGACACTGCTCCCCGGGATCTTTGGACGAATCCAATCCTCCAGATTGCGCTCCTCTTCCAGCTCGTCTTCCAGACAGTTGATAGCATCGGGGGTAAGCATCCCCCCACTGACAAAACCAGGCTCCGCAGCAGCCTTTGCTTGATGTTGAGTTGGTCTGTAACCCAACCCAAATTTGTCCTTCTTCTCCTCCACAGCCAATACCTTGCCCCAGCCTAGGGCAGTTCCTTCCTCAACAACCTTCCGGGCTTGTTGGTAAGATGACATGGAGATACCTGACACAGCAGATGCTTCATTGACGTTCAAGGCTTCAAAACCTTGGCTCATTGTTTCATGGATCTCTCCATCCATCTCAATGTACTTGTAGGTAGCCAGATGGCTAACGAAAATATCCTCTTCCCCACAGATTGTGACAACCTGACCTTCCCACTCAAATTTTAACTTTTGGTGAAGGGTAGACGTTATTGCGCCGGCGGCGTGAATCCAGGGTCTACCCAACAAACAGCTGTAGGCGGGCTGAATGTCCATCACATAAAAGATAGTTTTAAAAGTCTGTGGGCCAATTGTCACAGGCAGCTCAATCTCTCCCAGAACCGATCTCTTCGAACCATCAAAGGCTCTTACCACCAGGTTGCTGGGTCTCAATGCCAATCCATCATATTCTAACTTCACCAGAGCCTTCTTTGGTAAGACATTCAGGGAAGAACCTGTGTCCACCAGCACATGTGAAAGGACAGCACCTTTGCATTCCATGGTTATATGCAAGGCTTTGTTGTGGTTGCGGCCATCCGCTGTCAAGTCAGAATTGGTAAACCCTAGCCCATTGCTAGCAGTAACATTTCCAACCACGGTTTCCAATTGGTTGACTGTAATCTCCTCAGGCACGTAAGCTGCGTGCAGGACTTTAAGTAATGCATTCCGATGGGCTTCGGAGCACATAAGCAGTGAGAGGATAGAGATTTTGGATGGCGTCTGGTGAAGCTGATCCACAATTTTATAATCACTCTTTTTGATGATTCGCATAAACTCATCAACTTCCTGATCAAATGGAGTTTTCAGGGCTTCTTTGGCAACTTGGTCTTCCTGCACCGGGCCTTTTCCTTTTGCCTTGGCAGCAGCTTCTGCTTCGGCAGTAGGTCTTTGAACTTGTGAAGCAAAGAGACGTCTGCTTCGAGTGAAGCCTCCGCCTCCCCCCACATTATCTACTTGTGGTGCAGGTGTTGATGTTTCCAGAGTGATTCTTTTTCCTTCGCAATACAAGTCAGAGCCATAGTGCCAGGGGATGGCCCTATTGCTTTCATATGGTACTGGTCCAGGCACCGTGACAGTGACCGGACTGATTGCTGCTGCTGAAGGGACTGTTATTGTTTGTGGATCATAAAAGATTGTAACTGGTGCTCTGGCGGGAGCAGCACCTTCTGAATGGTAGGCAGAATTATTTTCAGGATCGTAGAATATGGTGACGGTAGAGACATCTTCATGATTGATTGCTGGTGTTGTAGGAGGTACTGTTGGAAGGACTGTTGTTGTTGCTGACGGAGATTCGAAATGGAATGAAGCTGAAGTTGTAGCAGGAGAAACTGTTGAAAACTGATCATTTGGGAGGACAGATGAAGTACTGGTTGATGTTGCTGGTGAGTTGTCGGGAACAATAGTTGTTGTAGTTGTAGGAGGTTCTGAAATCGTTGTTGATGAAGTTGCCGGATTTGTTGGGAATGATGTAGTGATCTGTAGCAGGCCACTCTGAATAAGGCTGTCAATGCCATTCCTCAGGTCCTCGCACCCATTCCATGAAATATTGCAATAGGGACACCCTAGTTCACATCCCGGAAATATTTGGTTTTCACGGAGTTGAGCTTTGATTTCCACCAATGGTGTCCTGATCTGATCCACACTAGTTATTAAATAAGACGGTTGGTCTTCTTCAATAGCGTTAATTCGAGGACCACCATGGTTTGGCATTGGGTTTTTATTGACATTGGGCGGAGGCGCAAAATTCAGAGCCTTGGAGTCTACTAAGTCTTGTACCTTCATATGCAGAGCCCTGCATTTTTCTGTACTGTGACCAGGTGCGTTTGAATGAAAAGCACACCTAGCATTGGAGTCATAGTTCCTTGGTAGACTGTTGGGGTCCGGAGGTTCCAACGTTCTTAGCTCAACTAGGTTGAGTTTCAGAAGTTGTGGCAGCAAAGCAGCATACGGCATTGGGATCGGGTCGATCACTCGGTTAGCTTGGGATGGCCTTTGTTGGAATGGCCTCTGTTGATTATTGTTGTTGGTGTTGTTGCTGTTGAAGTTTCTTGGAGGGTACTGATTCTGATGATACTGAGGTTGTTGTTGGAAGTTTTGTTGAGGAGGTTGATAGACTGGCTGAGGGTGAGCTGGAGCAGGGATAGTGACTGCTGCTATTGACCTTTGAACATATTGGGGCCTACCCCTGTTGGTGTGGATGGCATTAGTCTCGCCAGTTCTTCTCGGGCCTGCAAAAGACTTTCTTGTACCACTGGACGAACTGGCACCATTATCAGAGATCTTACCCATTTTCAACAGGCTTTCAATTCTCTCCCCAGCTATGACAACATCTGCGAAGCTAGTGGAAGAGAAAGCAGCCAACCTGTCAATATACGTTCCCTGGAGAGTGTTCATAAACATGTCTGCCATTTCTCTCTCAGACATTGGTGGTTGAACGGCAGCAGCCAATTGCCTCCATCTCTGGGCATATTCCCGGAAACTTTCCCTTGACGACTGTGACATTCCCATTAGGAGAGTCCTGTTGGGTGCCATGTCTAAGTTGTATTGATACTGTCGGATGAAGGCCTCTGCCAGGTCCTTCCAGCATCTCACAGTTGCCCTTGTCAAATGGGAATACCATTCCCTCGATGCTCCAGTCAGACTGTCTTCAAAGTAGAACATCCAGAGCTTCTCATCCATTGTATAGGCCTTCAGCCTTCCCAGAAACGATTGCAAATGAGTCCGGGGGCATGAAGTCCCATTATACTTTTCGAAACAAGGAGGTTTGAACTTATGGGGGATCCTGACCCCGTCTACCAAACCCATGTCCATGACGTCGAAGCCCAAAGAATTTTGAGACTCCAGTGATCTCAACTTCTCAGCTATTTCTTCCAATCGTCTATCATAAGTTTCCTCTCCAGCACCCATTACTGTAAATTGGTCCTCCTGAGGATCTTCTTGAAGTACTCTCCCTGCTGTGGCAGTCCCTTGTATATTTGCAGGAATATTAACTTCAGGATGTAGATGTGGGCCAAACACAGGGGGGTTAACATGTGGTTGCACCCTTTCATTGTTACTTGTGCCAGCAGTCCCCACATGGGGCTCCTCTTGATTCCTCCCTTCTACCAAAGCCCTGAGCCTCTCCTGGCTTTGAGCTAAGTTGTTCATCACTTCCATGAATTGTGTTATCTGAGTTCTCATCTCCAACCTTTCGTTGGCCATCTGGTTTCTGACCTCCGTAAGGTCTTGTTGCATCTGGTCCATCTGAATTCCCGGAAGGTTGTTTCTAGTTGGGTACCTGTGTGGCCTGTTGAGAGGAAATACCCGGCGGCGAGCAATAATTCCTGAATATCACAACAGAGGTTAGCAACAACAAAACAAAAACCTACAAAACAAACAAAAGGGTTAGCATGCAATGCAGTTATGCTTATTTGTTCTCAAGGTATCCGGCTTGGCCTTCAGTTTCGACCCTTCCAGACCCTTGAAGATGCTGCTGTTGAAGTTGCTTTTGAAGTAACCCAGATGGAAACCAACACAAATATATTACAAAGGGTGAAATAATACAACTTGTTCATTTTACAACACAAGCCCTCAAAGGGGTCAGAATACATCACAAAAAGCAAAAGTACATGGAAAAGGCACAACAACAAGCAAATGATAAAATTCCAAGGCCAAACTCATCCTCACGAACTTCCTTAAGAAGTGCTTCGGTCACAGGATCAGCCGGACGCTCCGTGAGACCTCTGATGAGAAGGTTTCTCGTTGCAACAGCTGCAGTCAACTTCCTGTTCTGACTTTGGTCCTTAGACCTCTTCACTCCAGCTCTGATTTCTAGCTCTGATATTTCCTTCTGGGCTGCTGCCAGGGCTTTTTCCATCTGTTCCATCTTGTCCTGAACTCTCTTGTCTTCTAGAGTACGGGCCTCAGTGATCCGGACCCACCTGGCCTGACTTTCCTTCAAATACAAGTCTGTCCTTGCTCTCTGGAACTGGGCTTCTTTGCAAGCATTCTTCAGAATTTGCTCACCAGCTTTAGACTTGTTGATATAATCTCCAGACTTCTCAATCTTAGTCAAGTGTTCCACTCTCAACTTCTCCAATCTCTCAATCTCCCTCACACCTTCACTCCTCTCCCGGAGGGTCTTCTGCAAAGCCTGGGTTAACTTCTCATTTCTTTCCTTCAAGCTCTCAAACTCTTCCAAACTGATAGTGGCAGGGGGTGGTGCCGAAGATGACTCAGGCATGTCTTCTATGGTAAAGGGCATTCCAGAGAATTGGGCCCTAGCATGGGACCACTCATAATATTGGACTGATGCCACATTATTGCACTTCCCCAGAATGGTGATTCCCTTGGTTTGAACATGATCCCAGGCCCAGGCAGCCTGCCTAACAACAGCCAAACTAATCTTGTTCTCACAGTAGAGGGTCTCAACCAAGTCTTGTTCCCTAGGAGTATGAACCAGTGCATAGCCTAATTGCCTTCTGAACAGCAGAGGGTTGTAATTGATACTTCCCTTAACTCCTATTAAGGGCACATTGGGAAAGTGCCCACAGCTGGTGATTATATCTCTGCCCTTGGTGCTCTGAGTACACCATCTGATGTCTGCTGAAGTGAGAGTAGTGAGCCTCTTAGCCCAGTTGCTTTGCTGATGAGGATTGAGAAATGCATCTGTCCTGGGTAGATGCCTGAGAAGCCAAGCATGAAATAATGGAGCACAACACCTCACTAGCCTCCCCCTCTGCTTCTCATTCTTCTGATGTACTGAGTAATAGAGATCACCCAGTAAAGCTGGCACTGGGTTCTTCAGGATGAACAAATGGATTGCATTCTTGCTGATGAATCGAGGCTCATCTGCAAACAACACAATTCCATATACACTTAAGGCCAACAAAGCACAAACAGCTTTCCACTCTCCCAAGGAGGCCTTCAGACTAGCTTGAGAAATAAGGAAGTCCAGATGAAATCCAGGGATCCCAGCTTTAGAGGTCATGTGCTGTTCAATCAAAACAGGCTCCAGGTGCAAAGCTTTGGCTATCTCTCCATTGCTGGGAAAGACCATTTCAGGGTTGAATGGGATTTCCTTTTTGATAGGCAAACCAATCAAAGATGAGTATTCTTCTAAAAGAGGCCCCAACTGAAAGTCTTGAAAGGTGAAACATCTCAATGGGGGGTCATAAAACTGAATGCAGGTGTGGATCAAACTCCTCTGAGATGGGTCCAGATCCATGACCAAGTCAAGTATATCCCCATAATGCTCCCTGAATAAAGGTATGTGATCTGGAGTGATCAGGGTTTGGATCCTCCTGATGTCTGATAAGTCTGGTCGGAAGAAATGATAGGTGATGTTGCTTTTCTTTGGAGCCATGATGCTGAGACTGAGTAGAATAAGTGCTGATGAAGATGCTGAGGAGTGGGCCACTGACTGGCTAGTGCAAGTAACTGGAGTATATGGCTGACAAACTGAAGCAAGTGCTGGTGGAGACAGGTCAAAACTGCAGATGGGGTCAAAACCAAAACCAGATGAAGGTGGATACCCTGAATCACAAATAAGCAAATGTTAATATGATGCAATGGGTATGTATGCAAATGAAATGCAAGGGTTCGTGACTGAGCCGGATCCGATTAACTGCCTTGGTATAGATCCATGTGTGTTCAAGAAATCCAGATGGAGGTCTATAAATCCAGTAACCAGGGTGGGGGACTCAAATAAAGAGCCACAAGTCCAGGGTTTTAGAATCACAAGAACTATCCAACATGGAGCATTCTTAACAAAGTCAAAGTAACAGGGTATTCTGAGGTCAAGGTACCTGCAAACCTGTAAACAGCCCAACCCCCTCACAGGTGGTGTTCTAAAACAAGGATCCTCAGACTTGGATCAGTTATGAGAAGTGTAAACACTTCTAACCCGGAGGTACAGTGTTTACAATAACCATAAAAGTTCCTCCTCTAATTCACCTCAGTTTCTGAAGGTCAATACTAAAAGGTCATCCAGACTTAGCAGGCTTCCCAGATAGCCCTAGCATTGCAGGAAATCTGCAACACAGAGTTCTCAAGAAGAAACCCATATCTGAACCGTGTTTCATATTCCCGCACCAGACCGAAATGGAATGGGAAAGAATATGATTCACTCTAGCCTAGGTGTCACTCAGGTCCCAGGTATAGGACCTTAACTCTCAATGAATCACCCACCCACCAAGGCAAACAACAGATCCAGCCAGCAACAATGACAATATGATATATAAATGCAGTAAAGAAAGCAGTAAAGTAACTGTACATAAAGCAATAAACAAAAATAAATACAAGCACAAACAAGCACATAACACCCCAGTAAACACAAATCAAACAAGCGCTAGGAGGAACCCACAAAGAGAACCAGAAGCCCTGGTTGCAATATAAGGTTCCCCAGCAGAGTCGCCAAGCTGTCGCTCCCGAAGATTTGCATCCTGGTACAAGCGCGAACGGTCGGCGAGAGGGACAATGAGAACACACAGGAGTGAACTCACTGGAGATGAATAGAGTCGCCAGCTAGGCATTTTTATCCCGGAGGAAAGGTAATGCTGCATAGACCTAGAAAGATATGGATAAGACGGTTGCGAACCAGAGAGACTGAGAAAGGGGGTTGGTTACAACCTGGGAAGGTGTTAGCACCCAGATTGTCCGTCGTACTCGACGGGATCCACGCTTAAAAGATTTGTGTTTTAAAGGGGTAGTGTCAGTGCAATTTGTGTATCAAAGAGCTGGAAAAGAATGTACAGGTGTCAGTGTAAAGTGTATAAGTGATGTGAAGTGTATAAGAGAAGTGTCAGTGTAAAAAAGGAAGAGAAAGAGGTGAAATGCTCATGATAATGAGGCTAAGAGAAAGATGCTGGAAAGAGGGGGAATATGCAGAGACTTTTGTTCGATAACTGTTAAGTTATGCCTACGTATCCTCTCGTGCAATGAGGAAGTCAGAACACCGTAGTTCGACCCAAAGAGACTGAAAGGTGAATTGACTTGTGAACTGCTTACTTGCCTATGCTCAAGTGTATGATCTGTCTGGCACAGATGCAAACTGTCTTGCATTAGACGGAAGAAGCAAGTTCTCGTTTGTGAATGAAGATGATGAGAAAAGAATCCCGGAGGAGACGATTATTGTTTGTTTTTGTGTTTTCAGTCTTTTATTGTTTTTGGATTTTGTCATAAGATAATGAGCTTAAGTCTAAACCAATGGATTTAGTAAACTCATCACATCTTCCCTCTGTTTAGGGGTAATGAGAATACTTTAAGTGTGAAGTCAGATTCTCACACTTAATCACCTTTGATGTAGGATTAAGATCATTAACCTACTTGTGATTATTTAGATGTTTTTGGTGTTTTTGTTTAGTGTTGAGTAATGAGGTTAAGCCATAATCAGGGATTAAACAGACTCATTACACCATCCTAAAAGAAGGATGATAGATGAGAATGTTTAAGCTGAGGAAAGCTCCTCAACTTAATCCATGATTAGGGATTAAACTCATGACAAAACAAGCCTTTGATTAAGTGAATTTTAATTAATGATATGATGATGAAGTGTTTTTTATGGTTTGTAAGACAACTTGAGGGGGACTTGTCCATTAACACTAGGGTTAGTCCTTCTTAACCAATTAAGGAAGAATCAGAACCCTAATGCAAGGCCCAAGTTACAAGTGTAATGTCTTGATGATTATTAAGTGAATTGATTAAAGGATTTAAACACATTAAGGGTTTAACGCTTAGGATTAAAGTTATACACTCCATCCTAAGAGAAGGATGCAGGCATAAGCTTAATCACAAAGTCTTAAAGCCTTTAGGGTTTAGTCCCTGATTATGAGGTGAGAAGAGAGGACTCAAAGAGAGACACAAAGGTAAAACTATGAGGGGAGACTAATCAAAACCCTAATTCATTATCATGCTTGGATGATCCTAAGGTTTGTGAGGTTTTCAAGAACAATCTTCAGAAGAACCACCAAGAAGCAGATGAACAAGATCAAGAGAAGCAAAGTGGCTTGCTTCATTCAAGAAGTCAAGTCACTTTGAAGAAAGAAGGTGGGAAGAACAAGAATGAGCAAGCTCAATCTCAAACACAAATAGAAATGCAGTAATGGATGCAAGAGAGATGAGAAGAAAAGTTATGAGAAGTGAAGGCAAATTCACTTCTCAAGTTCACTTACCACCTGAAATGTTAGAAAGAAATGCAATGCAATGCTAAATGAAATGAAATGACATGATGCAAAGCAAAACCAGAAGTATGTTGATGATGAAAATGATGCTATGAGGTGCTGCAAACATGAGGCAAGGCATGGAGATGTTCATACAAGATTATGAATGCAAATGATGCAAGTTAAGGAGCATGGATACACATGAAAAGTTATGAATCATACAAGACAAATGACATGGCAAATATGTAATGCAATGGTCAAAGATGCTTTCTATATGTCTTAAGATGTCAAATGGATCACAAGGATGCACAAAATGCAAAGACAAGTCAAGTTATGCAAGAGAATGCAAGAAGGATGCAAGAGAAAGCCCAAATTAGGGTTCATGAAACAAACATCAAACAAAACTCAAAAAACAGAAGCAAACCCTAAGATAAAAAATGGAAAATGCCACACAAAGAAACCCTAATCCTATACTAAACCAATGTCCAAAGGGGAGGCTCCAACTCTTAACCAATCTCAAGTTATGAATTTTACAAGTTATTAGGGTATTTGGGACTCCTAAACAAAAGAAATGCCAAACAAATTGAAAATGAGGAAACAAATCATGGCCATTTTATCCTAGAAACTACATGCTAAACACAAAACAATGCAAGAAGAATCAATGTCTCAACCTTCTCCAATAGGCAGAAATGAATTTTTAAACTTATGATCAAATTAATGCATAAAAAATGATTTAATTCAATGAAAAATTCTTAAGATGCATCAAGATCAAAAAAGAAATTTGGTTTGAAGGTTGGACAATGTTTCTAAATGTCTTAGAACATTTCATGAATTTTTTTGTAATTTTTAAATACCTAAAAGTATTTTTAATTAATTAATTCCCATTAATCAATTAAAAATAATCTTTTAAATATTTAAAAATACTTTTTTAATGATAAAAAATAAAATAAAAATATTTTTGGGTCTTAAAAATTAATAAAACTTTAAAGAAAAAGTTTCATAATTTTTATGTATTTTTTGCTATTTTAAAATAATTATGCAAGTTAATTGAAATAAAATGAAATAAAAAAACAAATGAAACTGAAAGTAATCAGGATGGATGGATGAGATTGATTCTGAGTTTGAAAACGTTGACTGGCGCGTGAATGAAGGGACCAGATGACTCCTGAGTTAATTAATTATAATTATCCTAATTAAATGAGATTAGGGCAAATGAGTGAATCTAAGCCTTCCATTCGCACGGGGAGTCAAACAATTCAACGCAATCAATGGTCCAAATTCAAACTGGAATTAATTACGTGATTAGGGCTTAAACACTCTCAGGTGGCCGGAGAAGACCTCTGGTCGTCTTCTCCGGCCAGCACCTCACCTGAAAACTCCCCAAATCCCTCAAATCGTAACGAAAATGAAAACTAAACACACCAAAATGATCCCCATGACCCCCTGAGCTAAAACCCTAAGTCCAAACAAATTTCTTCTTCCTCAAAACCATGAATCGAACAGAACAAGTTTTAGGGCAAACCAGTTTCAGAGACAAATTAAATGCTTATTTCACCACCATTTCAAAAACCAAAGACATATTCATGACCAGGACAACACAAAGAACAAGTTTGTAACAAGAAAAATGATTTCTGGAAAAATAATTTTCGAGCTACCTGAGATTTGGAGCTTTCAGTTTGAGTACTTTCTAGCCACTTCTTCTTGTGCAATCCACTCCACTTGGTCCACAGAAGATGCTTGAATGCTCAAAAGAAGTTTGTGTTGGCTGGATAATGAGATTCGACAGCTTCTGCTCAAGCTTGATCAGAAATGGCAATGGAGTTTCTGGAGGTTTCAGGCCATTGTGAATGATTGTTTGTGATCCTGAGGATGAATGGAGAAGGTCTGGAGTGTTTGTTTGACTGTTTGTGAGCTAGGATGAGAGTTTCGAATGAAACTGCAAGCTGGTGTGAGAAATGGCAGTGAGATGTTCAGGCTGTTTAAGGCTTGTGTTCTTGGTGGTTTCTACTCAATGATACATGGTGAGTTGAATGGTGAAGATGGCTGAAGTGTTTGTATGCTGGACAGAGAGATTCGAAGGCTTATGCAATGTGAGGTGATTTTGTGAATGTGTGAATATGGATGTTTCAGCCTTGCCTTAAGTGTGTTATGGCCAGCATTGGATCCACATAAACAAAGCCTATTGGTCAGTTGATGTGACTTGGCCTGCTGTGATAGGTGTGGCTACTTTTGCCAAAATGTCAACTTTTGTGTAAGGCAAGTATGGCTTCACTCTAGGCAAGTACAAAGGCTAGGGCTGGCGCAGCATGGTGAGTGTGTGAGGCCAGCTTGATTCAAGGACCAATGCAGCAAGTTGGTGAAGCATGATCATGAGTTTTGCAACTTGGTTACTTTATGGTTCACATGATAAAAATGCCTTGTTACATGAACTAAACACATGTGATCTTGGTTCAAATCTGATTTTTAGGGCTTAGAGAATGTTTATGTGCTGGTTTGATACCAATTAGAAGTTGCAATTTGACTTAGCACATGATTTTGCAATTTTCACACTTGGTGCATATCTTGAAAATAAGTGATTTTTGCCAACTTTGCATTGCCATAACTTTTGATCCAAGAAGAGTTTGATCATGTTCTTGTACTTTTTGAAAAGGGAAAGATGAGATCTACAACTTTCATGACCAAAGTTTTTTCATTTGAAGCATTTTTGGATCAATAATCAAGGCTTGAAAAATGACATAAAATGAAGCATTCTTGAAAAGTCAACTATGCCCAAAAAGTCAACATTTGCAAAAACCCTAAATTCTTGATTTTTATGAACTTCAACCTTCTTCCATGATCAAATAAAGATCATATATACTCAAAATGATGAAGATCAACCATTGGTTGGGTCATTGGGGGCCTCAGATGCCCTGATTTTACACTGACTTGTCTGAAAAGTCAACCCTTGATCAGATGACTTCCCCATGGAATTTCTTCATGAAAATTGATATGCATACTCCCTATACCATATAGAGACCAATAGAAACAAGAATGACCAAAAAACTTGGAGTTATGGCCTCTGAAACCAAAACCCTAATTTTAGTCAACTGTGCAGTTCAACCTGGCTCTGCATCCACTCAAACCCTAGTTCTTGTGATTCTTTTGCATTTTTGACTTTGAGGAGATGGAATATGATATAAGAACACACATGGACCCCTTTGAGTTGATTAGTGGCCTTTGGAATGGCTCAGGATGCTCTTGGATTGCTCAGATCACAAACCCTAGATGCAGATGACTTAGAAACTATCCAGTGAATCAAAAATGAAACATGAGATGATATGATTGTGTTTATGTATATGAAGATGATCACAAGCCATGGTGTGAATGGGTGAGGGCAAATTTGGGGTGTTTACACTATTTGATGGTCGTCCCCATCATAATCTCTTCATTTCCCCAGCATGTCGGCCGTACCCGTCACCGCTTTATCCCCAGTAGTCGTCCTCTACTCGATGGTCGCCCTCCATCGCCCGCATTTTTATAATCATATTTTACTTCCTTTTACAATCTATATCCCTTTTCTTCTTCATCTAGTGAGTGCAAATTTTGGACTGTCTTTGGTATTCAACCACAAGTTATCTTGTTTGCCTGTTAAGCCAGGCGCTTACATCCTACACAGCTAACTCATGTTTGAATAGTGGCAGCTGTAAACACCCCAAATTTGCCCTCACTCATTTCACCATGGCTTGTGATCCTTTTCATTTGCATTAGTCTAATCATATCATCTCATATTACTTTTTTGCTTCACTGCATTAGTTCAAGTTCATCTGCATCTAGGGTTTGTGATCTGAGCAATCCATGGGCTATCTGAGCCACTCCAAAGGTCTTCAATCATCTCAAGAGGATCCATGTATGTTCAAGCATCATATTATATCCTCCCAAGATCAAGGAAGTCAGAAAATCACAAGAACTGAGGAAGCATGGAAGCAGAGCCAAGCTTAACTACACAGATGACTTAAAATTAGGGTTTTGGTTTCAGAGGCCATAACTCCAATTTTTTTGGTCATTCTTGTTTATATTGGTCTCTATATGATATAAGGATCATGTATACCAATTTTCATGAAGAAATTCAATGGGGAAGGCATCTGATCAACGGATGACTTCTTGAACAAGTCAGTGCAAAATCAGGGCATCTGAGGCCCCCTATCATCCAACCAAAGGGTCTTCTCCATCATTTTGGGTGTATATGATCTTCATTTTATCTTAGAAGAAGTTAGAAGTTCACAAAATTGAGGAATTTCAAGCCATTTACAAAGTTGCCATTTTGGGAAAGTGACTTATAATGCAAACTTGCCATTTTGGGAAAGTTTTTCAACCTCCTCTTTTTGACTCAAAAATGCTTCAAATGAAAAATTCTTGGTCATGAAAGTTGTAGATTGGATCATTCCCTTTCCAAAAAGTACAAGAACTTGATCTAATTCATCATAGAACTCATGTTATGGCCTTGCAAAGTTGGGAAAAATCACAAAAATTCACTTATGTACCAAAGAGGGAAACTTGCAAAAACTCATGTCAAACCAATTTGTGACCTCAAAGTGACTTCTAACCATTACACAAACATCATACATGACCTATAATTCAGAATTTCCCAAAGAAATATCAAGTTTCATGCCTTGATCATCAAGTATTTCAAAAAGGGCCAAAACCTTCACAAATTGCAAAACCACCCACAAACTTCATTCCACTTGATATCTTGCCTCAATCTGAATTCCATGGACCTCCCTAAAGCCAGCTGCGCAGGACACCCCCCTTGTCCTTGGCCTGCAATGAGCCCATACCTCCAAGGACAACTTTGTTGACTTTATGCAAAATGAGCCATACCAATCACACTGCTCCACAACAACTCTCTGCCCAATCAGAACATGTTATGTGGACCTCAAGCAAGCCATTTCATACAACAACACAACATGAATCCTCCCATAACTCAGCATTCACCAAAATCCCCTCTTATGCATTTCTCTTCGAAACACACAACTCAGCCATAAAAACTCCAAACTTTTTCCACCATTCAACTCCACATTCATCACTGATCATTTCCCACCCTTCATTTTGCCTTTAAACACCCCATATCAAAAATACGATTTTCACCATCCTTGGCCTGAGCTTCAGCAAACTTCACATAAAGGCCATATAAACTCCAGCCAAGCATTTCAAACTCTTGGGGAAGATCATTGGAGGTGATTGGAAGCAAGGAGATAGCCAGAAAACTCTTGGGTTGAAAGCTTCGTTTCAGGTAGCCATGGAATTTATTTTTCCAGAACTCTTGTTTTAAGTTTCTAAATGCTTAAGCTTGTTTCCCTGAACACACTAAACCTTTTATTTTTGAAAATGATGAAGAATTGAGCATGTATGGCTTGTCTGAAATTTCTGCCATTTTTATACTTTGCTTCGAATCTTGCTGGTGAGTGAATATAAATGAGGTTTGAGGTTAGGGATGAGCTTAGGGAGGTGAAAGGAAGCAATATGGAGCTTTAGAGCTCAAGAAATGACCTAGGGAGCGTTTTAGAAAAATCTCAGGGGAGGTGTGGCCGGAGAAGATGACCGAAGGTCATTTCCGGCCACGTGAAAGTAATTAAGGCTAATTAGGGTTAGGGCTTCGTATTTGAATCTGGGCCCTTGGATTGATTCTCCCGCGCGTGTTTGAAGGGCCTGGATCACGTGATTAGTAATTAATTAGGATTAATTAATTAATTAAATAGGATTTACTCAGTTTGAATTCTAGCCATTAGATCACGCGCCAACTCTTTCCCTCCACCCCAGATTTGAATCCTGTCCCTGCGCTGACTTTCCCATTAAATTCATTTTAATTCACATTTTTCTTATTTGTTTTGCATATTTATTTTAAAATAGCTAGAGACTTTCAAAAAAAATTAATTTTTGCATCATGACTTTAAATATTTTTCTCATTTTGAAAATAATTTTTATTTTATTTTTTTCATAAAATTTGTATTTTTAAAATATTTAAATGTTTATTTTAATTAATTAATGGAAATTAATTAATTAAAATACCATTTAAGTTTCTAAAAATCACCAAAAAAATCACATTGCATCTTGACACATTTAGAGACATTATCAAACAATTCATACAAATTTCTTTTTGGTTCTTGATCCATTTTGACATTTTCTTTGGATTTAGGGTTCTTAAAAATCAATATTTTTGACCCTAACTTAGAAAAATCTTTTCTGCCTAACCATGAAGGGTTTGATAATGATTATTTTTTAATTGTATCCCACATATCATATAGTTTCTAGGATAAAATTGGCATGAATTTATCTTTCATTTTCAATTTGTTTTGCATTTTTCCTTGTGAGGTACCTTAAAACCCTAGCAAACTTAGAAAAATCATAAGTCCTTTAGGGTTTAGCTTCTGACCTTCCCCTTTGGGTAGTGAACTTGTGTAGGTTTAGGGTACCTTTAATCCCATTTTCAATTATTTATCTCATGTTTTGCTTCTGATTTTGAATTTTGCATTGCATCTTGCACATAAACCCTAATCTTTGCCTTCATTTGCATCCATCCTTCATAAGCTTGCAAACATAAACTTGCTATGACATTTTGTGCATCCACATGACATATAAGACATCTTAGGACACATTAGACTCATGTTTGATCATTTAATCATCCATTTTCCATGATTTTTCTTTCATTTGATGTCATATGCATTCATGAACTTTCATGCCTCCTTTCATGTCTCATTTGCATCTTCATTACTTGTATGATCATCCACATCTCATGATATCCATTTGTATCATCTCATAGCACCATTTGCATCATGTATCTGCTTCTGACTTTGGCTTTCATCTTTGCATTTCATCTCATTTGCATTTCATTTTATTTCCTTCTGCTAACTTTTCAGGTGGTAAGTGTTTGAGAAGTGAATTTGCCTTCACTTCTCATAATCTCTTCTCATCTCTTTTATGCATCCTTGCTGCATTTTATCTTTGTCTTAGAGTGAGCTTTCTCATTCATGCTCCTTCTTCACCTTCTTTCTTCAAGCAACTTATCTTCTAAAGTGAAGTAAGTTGACTTGCTTCTTCTGCTTCTCTTCCTTCCATCTTTGCTTCTTCCTTGGTGGCTTTCCTTGAAGATCTCTTGCAAGCATCATAGACCCTAGAAATACCCAAGAATGATAACAATTAGGGTTTGATTAGTCCCCCCATTAGTTTTACCTTTGTGTCATCTTTGAGTCTTCTCTTCTCACCTCCTAATCGGGGACTAAACCCTTAAGGTTTTAAGACTTTGTGATTAAGATTATGCCTGCATCCTTCTATTAGGATGGAGTGCATAACTTTAATCCTAAGTGTTAAACCCTTAATGTGTTTAGATCCTTTAATCAATTCACTTAATAATCACTAAGATATCAAGCTTGTAACTTGGGCCTTGCATTAGGGTTCTAATTCTTCCTTAACTGGTTAAGAAGGACTAACCCTAGTATTAATGGACAAGTCCCCCTCAAGTTGTCTTACAAATCATAAAATCCATTTCTTAATCTCACCATTAACTAAAATCCATTTAATAAAGGCTTTGTTTTGTCATGAGGTTAATCCCTGATCATGGATTAAGTTGAGGAGCCTTCGTCAGCTTAAATGTTCTCATCTATTATCCTTCTATTAGGATGGTGTAATGAGTCCATTAAATCCTTGATTATGGCTTAAACTCATTACTTAACACCGAAACAAAAACTCCAAAAACATCTAAATAAATACAAGTAGGTAAATGATCTTAATCCTACATCATGGTGATTAAGTGTGAGGTGTTTACTTCATACTTAAGGTATTCTCATTACCCCTAATCAAAGGGAGGATGTGATGAGTTTACTAACCCTTGGTTTAGGCTTAAGCTCATTTTCTTATGACAAACTCCATAAAGCAATAACATAACTGAAAACACACAAAAAAAAACAATAATCTTCTCCTCCGGGATTCTTTTCTCATCGCACTCACTCATAAACGAGAACTTGCTTCTTCCGTCTAATGCAAGACAGTTAGCACCTGAGCCAGACAGGTCATACACTTGAGCATAGACAAGTAAGCAGTTCACATGTCAATTTATCTTTCAGTCTCTTTGAGTCGAACTACGGTGTTCTGACTTCCTCATTGCACGAGAGGATACGTAGGCATAACTTAACAGTTATCGAACAAAAGTCTTTGTATATCCCCCCCTCTTCCAGCATTATTCTTTTAAGCGTCTTAGTCTTGAGCTTTGCATTCTTTTCTTACACTGACACTCTTTCATTTCACTTCACACTTCTTTTGCACTGACACTTGTATATTTTTTTCCAGCTTTTGCAAACAGATAGCACTGACACTACCCCTTTAAACACAAACTTTCAAGCATGGATCCCGTCGAGTCTGGCGGACAATCTGGGTGCTAATACCTTCCCAGGTTGTAACCAACCCCCTTTCTCAGTTTCTCTGGTTCGCAACCGTCTTATCCATCTTTTCTTAGGTTTATGCAACATTACCTTTCCTTCGGGATAAAAATGCCTAGCTGGCGACTCTTTTCAGTTCACCCTTGTGTTCTCTCTCTTTCGCCGATCGTTCGCGTCTATACCCCTCTTGGCCAGGTGTAATTTGGTGGGAGCGACATTACCCAACACCAAGGAGAGTCGTTGTTCGAAGCCTAGGAGAGATATAAAGAGCTATTAAGAGCATGCCCACATCATGGCTTAGAGAATTGGCTAATCATTCAAACCTTCTGTAATGGACTTCATTGTAACACTAAGATGACCATCGACGCTGCCGATGGTGGCGCACTGATGAACAAACCTTACCCTGAAGCTAGTGCCCTTCTCGAGGATATGGCCCAAAACCATCAATCATGGGGAGTAGAACGAGCGACAGTGGAAAAGAAGGAAGCCCAAGGAGGAATACATGAGCTAAGCTCTATGGACATGATGCAAGCTAAAATGGACGCATTGGCCCTTAGAGTCGAACATATTTGTACAACCCCGAATACTGTAGCCGCTGTTTCGTCGAATTATGAGATATGTGGGACGCAAGGACACCAATCCGCCGAATGCAATCTATTAAATGAGACCAATCCTGAGCAAGTGAACTACACCCAAGGGAACCCATTTTCAAACACATACAACCCTGGATGGAGGAATCACCCAAACTTCTCCTATAAAAATAATAACCATATCCAAAATATCGCTCCTCCAAGACAACAAGGTTACCAAGCCCCAAGAACAAATCAACATATGCAACCTGTACCACCAAGTCCGAGCCTTGAGAAAATTGTAGAAAATTTTATCACCGCTCAAACACAACAAAACAAAAAGTTCATGAACCAAAACGTCCATGTTAACAAAATAATTACCCAGTTAGGAACCAAGGTTGACCAGATTATTACTCATAATAAGATGCTTGAAACCCAGATCTCTCAGGTAGCATTAAACCAAGCCCCTCAGACTACACCTGGAGGACAGTTCCCTGGACAACCTCAACAAAACCCAAAAGGGTAAGAAAATGCCATTACTCTACAAAGTGGAACCGCATATAAGGAACCTTCTAACCCTAGATTAAGTGAGCCCGAAACTTCTGAGAGAAATGAGGAGAAAGAACCAGAGGAATCTGAAAACCCGGAAAGTCAAGAAAAAGGAGAAGAACCTAAAAATAAAACCTATGTACCACCACTGCCATACAAACCACCAATACTGTACCCTCAAAGATTAAAGAAAACCCAAATCGATAATCAGTATCGAAAATTCGTTAAGGTTATAGAAAAACTTCACATAGAAATCCCCTTTACAGAAGCCATCACCCAAATACCTTCTTACGCTAAGTTTCTCAAAGATATACTTACAAATAAACGTAGACTTGAAGATCCGAAACCCGTGGAATGTAATTCTATTTCTGAAAATAGGTTAGCAAAGAAAGATAAAGATCCTGGAAATTTTTCCATTCCTTGTGTTTTAGGGAATCATGTCATCGAAAAAGCTTTTCTAGACTTAGGAGCTAGTGTAAGCTTAATGCCTTTAGCAGTTTGTGAGAGATTAAACTTAGGAGAATTACAACCTACTAAGATGTCACTTCAATTAGTCGATTGATCCATTAAATACCCTATAGGCATACTTGAAGACGTCCCTGTTAGGATAGGTCAGCTGTTTATACCTACTGATTTTGTTGTCATGGACATTAAAGAAGATGACGACATACCAATCCTCCTAGGTAGACCGTTCTTATCGACTGCTGGAGCCGTAATAGATGTTAAAAAAGGGAAACTAACCTTTGAGGTAGGTGACGAGAAGATAGAATTCATACTTTCAAAATGTCTTATGGCACATGTAATAGGAGATGCTTGTTATGCCTTAGATATCATTGATGAATGCATTAGGGAATTAGAACAAGAAGAAGAAACTGAGTCAATAAAATTGCCATCAACCCTTATTTTGGAAGATGACAATTATAAAAAACCCTACATTGATTATAACCTTCACGAATGTTTATCTCTTACCCAAGATCTTATGCCTTGTCCTATGAAACCAACCGTAAAACTTAAGGAACTGCCTAAAACCTGAGATATGAATTTCTTGATGAAGAAATGAATCGTCCAGTTATAGTCAGTGCTACCTTAGACCAAGAGGAAACAAACCAATTATTAGATGTTTTACGAAGGTACCCCTCAGCCTTAGGATATAAGATCTCAGATCTAAAAGGAATAAACCCTTCCATATGCATGCATCGGATTTTGCTTTAAGAAGATTCAAAACCCTCCAGAGAACACCAACGAAGAATAAATCCTAGGATGAGTAATGTAGTTAAGACTGAAGTTCTTAAGTTACTAGAGGCAGGTATAATATATCAGATCTCGGACAGTAAATGGGTGAGTCTTGTGCATGTAGTACCTAAAAAGGGAGGCATCACAATCGTGCAAAACGAGAAGGGCGAACCTGTAGCAAAAAGAACCGATGGAGGTTGGCATATGTGCATAGACTATAGAAAATTAAATAAAGCAACTAGGAAGGACCATTTTCCATTACCATTCATAGACCAAATGTTGGAGCACCTAGCCAGACACTCTTACTTTTGTTACCTAGATGGATATTCAGGATTCTTCCAAATACCTATTCACCCCGAAGATCAAGAAAAAACTACCTTTACATGCCCAGTTGGAACTTTTTCCTACAAAAGAATGCCTTTTGGACTCTATAATGCCCCTGGCACTTTCCAACGCTGCATGATGTCTATCTTTGCAGACTACTTAAATGGAATCAGGGAATTATTTATGGACGATTTCTCAGTTTGTGGATCTGATTTCAAAAATTGTCTTATCAACCTTGAGAAAATCTTGGGAAGATGTGTGGAGGTAAACCTTGTGTTAAATTGGGAAAAATGTCATTTCATGGTCACCAAAGGGATTGTTTTAGGACATATAGTTTCCGAAAAAGGTATAGAGGTAGACAAAGCTAAAATAGAAGTCATAGAATCTAAAACCGCCAAAGACGACCAGGGAGATAAGAAGTTTTCTTGGACATGCCGGATTTTACCGACATTTTATCAAGGACTTCTCCAAATTAACAAAGCCCTTAACTGGTCTTTTAATGAAAGATGTTGAATTCATCTTCGATGAAAAATGTACTGAAGCATTTAATCTTCTGAAGCAAGCTCTGATTTCAGCACCTATAATGAAACCCCCTGATTGGTCAGAACCGTTTGAGATAATGTGTGACGCTAGTGACTATGCTGTTGGAGCCGTTCTAGGTCAGAGAAAAGATAAAAAGTTACACATAATTTATTATGCCAGTAGAACCCTAGACGCTGCACAGCTCAACTACGCAACAACCGAAAAAGAGCTCCTAGATGCAGTTTTCGCCATAGACAAATTTAGATCTTATCTAGTAGGAGACAAAATTATAGTTTACACTGATCATGCTGCCATTTGTTACTTACTAAGTAAAAAGGATGCCAACCCTAGGTTACTTTGATGGATTCTATTACTACAAGAGTTTGATTTAGATATCCGTGATAAGAAAGGCACAAATAATGTAGTGGCTGATCACCTTTCTAGGCTAGAATACCTGAAACCTGACTCAGTACCCATAAATGACAATTTTGCCTATGATAGACTGATAGCCCAACTAGAAACTATTGAAGATGATAACCCAGACCCACATGAGTATTCTCATAAATCCTTAGCTATAAGTAATACACCTTGGTATTCAGACTTTGTTAATTACCTAGCCGCTGACATCATACACCCTGATCTAAACTACCACCGGAAGAAGAAGTTCTAAAGTGATGTGAGAAACTTCTATTGGGACGAACCATTTCTTTTCAAGAGAGGTAATGATGGAATTTTCTGCCGTTGTGTTCCAGAAGAAGAGGTACATAATATAATTGAGCATTGTCACTCTGCACCCTATGATGGACATGCAAGCACATCTAAGACCTACGCCAAGATTCTTCAAGCTGGCCTATTCTGGCCTACTATGTGGTGTGATGTCCATGCTTTCATTGTCAAGTGTGACAGATGCCAACGCACAGGAAATATTTCAAGACGTAATGAAATGCCTCTGAGAAATATCCAAGAAGTAGAACTCTTCGACGTATGGGGTATAGACTTTATGGGACCGTTCCCACCATCTTTCGGAAATCAGTACATCTTAGTAGCTGTTGAATACGTGTCTAAATGGATTGAAGCTATCGCCGCACCCACGAATGACACCAGAGTAGTCATCAAATTATTCAAAAACTATATATTTCCCAGGTTTGGAACCCCCCGTTTAGTCATAAGTGATGGAGGATCATACTTCATATCGAGAATATTTGATAAACTTTTAAGCAAGTATGGAGTTAAGCATATAGTAGCAAAACCATACCACCCACAGACCAATGGACAAGTGTAAGTATCTAATAGGGAGATCAAATAATTTCTTGAGAAGACTGTCTCTATATCTAGAAAATATTGGTCGCAGAAACTTCAAGAAGCATTATGGGCCTATAGAACCGCTTTCAAAACCCCTATAGGAACAACCCCTTATCAACTGGTGTCGCTCCCGATAAAATGGGACTGGCCCAGATAAAGGTACAGACGCGAACGGTCGGCGAGAGGGACAATGAGAACACACAGCCGTGAACTCACTGGAGATGAATAGAGTCGCCAGCTAGGCATTTTTATCCCGGAGGAAAGGCAATGCTGCATAGACCGAGAAAGATACGGATAAGGCGGTTGCGAACCAGAGAGACTGAGAAAGGGGGTTGGTTACAACCTGGGAAGGTATTAGCACCCAGATTGTCCGTCGTACTCGACGGGATCCACGCTTAAAAGATTTGTGTTTTAAAGGGGTAGTGTCAGTGCAATCTGTGTATAAAATAGCTGGAAAAGAATGTACAGGTGTCAGTGTAAGGAGAGAGTATGCTCATGACCATGAGGCTTAAAGAATGAAGCTGGAAAGAGGGGGGATATACAGAGACTTTTGTTCGATAACCGTTAAGTTATGCCTACGTATCCTCTCGTGCAATGAGGAAGTCAGAACACCGTAGTTCGACCCAAAGAGACTGAAAAGTGAATTGACCTGTGAACTGCTTGCTTGTCAATGCTCAAGTGTATGACCTGTCTGGCTCAGGTGCTAACTGTCTTGCATTAGACGGAAGAAGCGAGTTCTCGTTTGTGAGTGAGGATGATGAGAAAAGAATCCCGGAGGAGACGATTATTGTTTGTTTTTGAGTTTTCAGTCTTTTATTGCTTTTTGAAGTTTGTCATAGGATAATGAGCTTAAGCCTAAACCAATGGGTTAGTAAACTCATCACATCTTCCCTCTGATTAGGGGTAATGAGAGTACCTTAAGTGTGAAGTCAGATTCTCACACTTAATCACCTTTGGTGTAGGATTAAGATCATTAACCTACTTGTGATTATTTAGATGTTTTTGTTGTTTTTTTTGTTTAGTGTTGAGTAATGAGGTTAAGCCACAATCAAGGATTAAACAGACCCATTACACCATCCTAAAAGAAGGATAATAGATGAGAATGTTTAAGCTGAGGAAAACTCCTCAACTTAATCCATGATTAGGGATTAAACCCATGACAAAACAAGCCTTTGATTAAGTGGATTTTATTCAATGATATGATGATGAAATGAATTTTATTGTTTGTAAGACAACTTGAGGGGGACTTGTCCATTAACACTAGGGTTAGTCCTTCTTAACCACTTAAGGAAGAATTAGAACCCTAATGCAAGGCCCAAGTTACAAGTGTGATGTCTTGATACTTATTAAGTGAATTGATTAAGAGATTTAAACACACAAAGGGTTCAAGACTTAGGATTAAAGTTATACACTCCATCCTAAGAGAAGGATGCAGGCATAACCCTAATCACAAAGTTTTAGAGCCTTTGGGGTTTAGTCCCTGGTTATGAGGTGAGAAGAGAGGACTCAAAGAGAGACACAAAGGTAAAACTATGGGGGGACTAATCAAAACCCTAATTCATTGTCATGCTTGGTTGATCCTAAGGTTTGTGAGGTTTCCAAGAACAATCTTCAGAAGGACCACCAGGAAGCAGATGAACAGGATCAAGAGAAGCAAAGTGACTTGCTTCATTCAAGAAGTCAAGTCACTTGAAGAGAGAAAGTGGGAAGAACAAGAATGAGCAAACTCAATCTCAAACACAAATAGAAATGCAGCAATGAATGCAAGAGAGATGAAAAGAAAAGTTATGAGAAGTGAAGGCAAATTCACTTCTCAAGTTTACTTACCACCTGAAATGTTAGAAAGAAATGCAATGCAATGCAAGATGAGATGAAATGATATGATTCAAAGCAAGACCAGAAGCATGTTGATGATGATCATGATGTTATGAGGTGCTGCAAACATGAGGCAAGACAATGGGGATGTTCATACAAGATCATGAATGCAAATGATGCAAACTAAGGAGCATGAACAAGCATGAAATGTGATGAAGCATACAAGACACATGACATGGCAAATATGAGATGCAATGATCAAAGATGCTTTATACATGACTTAAGATGTCAAATGAATCATAAGTATGCACAAAATGCAAAGACAAGTCATGTTATGCAAGAGAGTGCAAGAGGGATGCAAATGAAAGCCCAAATTAGGGTTTATGGATCAAATATCAAACACAAACCAAAAACAGAAGCAAAGCCCTAAAGCAAAAATGGAAAATGGTACCTAAGGAAACCCTAGACCTATAATAAACCACTGCCCAAAGGGGAACTCTCAACTCTCAACCAATCTTGAGTTATGAATTTTCTAAGTTATTAGGGTTTTTTAGGGTTCTTAACAAAACAAATGCCAATCAATTTGAAAATGCAAGAACAAATCATGGCCTCTTTATCCTTGAAAATACATGCTAAACAAAAGACAATGCAAGAAGAATCAATGTCTCAACCTTCACCAACTGGCAGAAATGATTTTTCAAACTTATGATCAAAATAATGCACAAAATATGATTTAATTCAATGAAAAATTCTTAAAATGCATCAAGATCAAAAAAGAAATTTGGTTTGAAGATTGGACAATGTTTCTAAATGTCCTAGAACATTTCATGAATTTTTTTGTAATTTTTAAATACCTAAAAGTATTTTTAATTAATTAATTCCCATTAATCAATTAAAAATAATCTTTTAAATATTTAAAAATACTTTTTTAATGATAAAAAATAAAATAAAAATATTTTTGTGTGATAAAAATTATTAAAACCTTAAAGAAAAAGTTTCATAATTTTTATGATTTTTTAACTATTTTAAATAAATTGTGCAATTTAAATGAAATAAATATGAATAAAAATTAAAAGAAAAGAAAGTCAGAGGGATGGAGGGCCAGGATGCGCCTAGAATTTGAAAGTGTTGACTGGCGCGTGATCTAAGGGTCCAGGTTGACTCTGATTAAATTAGTTTAATTATGAATTAATTAACTAAATGAAAAAGGTTAGGGCTAATCAAACGCATCTGGGCCATCAAAACTGGAGGGAAGTCAGCTGGTCAACGCTCATCTACGGCTCACATTCAAACTAACATTAATGACTGTAATTAGGGCAAATTACTTTCAGGCGGCCGGAGAAGACTTCCGGTCGTCTTCTCCGGCCAGAAGCTCATCTGAAAACCTCAAAATCTCTCAATACGTACCAAAAATGAAAACCAAGAACATGGAAATGATCCTTATCCTCTCACGAATCAAACCCCTAACCTAAAACAAATTTATTCTACCTAAATAAGCTGAATCGAAAGAAAGAAAAACTAGGGTTCGTGAGCTTCAAACACAAATTAAATGCTCAAAACAAAACCATTTCAAAAACTAAAGGTACCAGAATGATCAGTGCATCATGAAGAACAAGTTTGTATCATAAAAAAACATTTCTGGAAAAATTAATTTCGAGCTACCTGAGATTTGGAGCTTTCAGTTTAGGAACTTTCTGGCCACTTCCTTTGATGCAAGCTGCTCTACTTGATCCCCCAAATGTGTTTGAATGCTCAAAATGAGTTTGTGTTGGCTGGAGAAGGAGATTCGAATGGAACTGCTTCAGTTCAGTCAACAGTGGCCATGATGATTTTAGCACTTTCAGGCTGTGAAAAGGAGTTGTTTGTGATCTATGAAGTGTGTTGAGAAAGTTTGTGGTGTTGGTTGGTGTGTTTGTGGCTTGTGGAGAGAGATTCGATAGAATCTGCAGCTTGAGATGAATAATGGCAATGGAGTTTTCAGGCTTGATTTAGGCTTGAGCTTTGGTGGTTTCTTGTCTATGAGATGTGGTGAGTTGAATGATGATGATGGTTGAAGTGTTTGCTTGCTGTGTGAAGGGATTCGAAGCAAGTTGCAAAATGGGAGGTTTTTGTGTAAGTTGTCAATGAGAGAGTTTCAGCCTTGGCTTGTGTTATGTTCAACTTGCAAATTGAAATCATAAACAATTCTGATTGGCTGGCTGATGTGACTTGTGCTTTATGGATTGGTAGATCGCTTTTTGCTCAAAACCACTTTTGTGTAAGATAGGGCATGGCTCCAAATCTAGGCAAGGACAAAGCATGGCTGGCGCAGCAAAAGGTGAGGGAGAGGCTAGCCAAAGTCAGCTTCCAATGCACCAAGTTGTAGGAAGTGATCATGAGTGTTTTGCAAGTTGGTTGGCTTATGTTTCACATGTGATCCTTTGCATAACCAAACATGAAACCAAGGGCAAACTTAGTTCAAATCTGATTTTTGTAACTTAGAGAATGTTTACATGTTGATTTGAGGTGAATTAGAGGCTGCAATGTGTTTTGATCCAAGACTTTGCAAAATTTCCACTTGGTGCATAACTTGAAAATAAGTGATTTTTGGCAACTTTGCATGGTCATAACTTTTGATCCAAGAAGAATTTGATCATGTTCTTGTACTTTTTGAAAAGGGAAAGATGAGATCTACAACTTTCATGACCAAAGTTTTTTCATTTGAAGCCTTTTTGGATCCAAAATCATGGCTTGAAAAATGACCTAAAATGATGCATTCTTGAAAAGTCAACTATGTCCAAAAAGTCAACATTTGCAAAAACCCTAAATTCTTGATTTCTATGAACTTCAACCTTCTTCCATGATCACATAAAGATCATGTACACTCAAAATGATGAAGATCAACCATTGGTTGGGTCATTGGGGGCCTCAGATGCCCTGATTTTGCACTGACTTGTCTGAAAAGTCAACTCTTGATCAGATGACTTCCCCATGGAATTTCTTCATGAAAATTGATATGCATACTACCTATACCATATAGAGATCAATGGAAACAAGAATGACCAAAAAATTTGGAGTTATGTCCCTTGAAACCAAAACCCTAATTTTCAGTCAACTGGGCAGTTCATCCTGGCTCTGCACCCACTCAAACCCTAGTTCTTGTGATTCCTCTGCAATTTTGACTTTGAGGAGATGAAATATGATATAAGAACACCCATGGACCCCTTTGAGTTGATTGGTGGCCTTTGGAGTGGCTCAAGATGCCCTGAGGTTGCTCAGATCACAAACCCTAGGTGCAGATGCCTTAGAAACTATCCAGTGAATTAAAAATGAGATGTGAGATGATATGATTGTGTTTATGCATATGAGATGACCATAAGCCATGGTGTGAATGGGTGAGGGCAAATTTGGGGTGTTTACAGCTGCCCCTATTCAAACATGAGTTAGCTGTGCAGGATGTAAGCGACGGCTTAACAGGCAAACAAGATAACTTGTGGTTGAATACCAAAGACAGTCCAAAATTTGCACTCACAGGACGAAGAAGAAAAGGGATATAGATTGTAAAGGAAGATAAAGTATATTGTAAAGTATGGGCGACGGAGGACGACCGCCTAGCAGAGGACGACTGCTGGGTAAGGAGCAATGACGGGGACGGCCGACATGCTGGGAAGAGTGCTGAAAATAAAGCAATGACGGGGACGGCCGACATGCTGGGGATAAAAGGTAAAGCTAAGACGGGGACGGCCGACTAGCTGGGGAAAATAAAATCATGATGGGGACGGCCATCACGATAAAACTGTAAGAAATTCCGAGGATTAATGAAACATGACGGGGACGGCCATCAAGTTCATAAAGGTAAAGCAAAGATGGGGACGGCCATCGGGCTAAGAGAAAGGGGACCACGACGGGGACAGCCATCGGGTTAAAAAGGAAAAGGGACCACGACGGGGACGGCCATCGGGTTAAAAAGGAAAAGGGACCACGACGGGGACGGCCATCGGGTTAAAGAATGAACTAAACAGATGATGGGGTACGGCCATCAAAGGTGAAGGACGATCACCTAGCAGGGGACGGCTGCTCTGTAGGGTATAAAAGAAATATGATGGGGACGGCCATCAAAGGTGGAGGACGACCACCTGGCAGGGTACGGCTGCCGAAAATATCAACGATGGGGACGGCCATCGGATAGAAAAGGTCAACGATGGGGACGGCCATCGGACGAGCATGATGGAGGACGACCATCAAGAAGTGGAGGACGACCACTCAGCAGGGTACGGCTGCTCTCAGGGTTTCTCATAACACAGGACGAGTGTTAGATAACCAAAATCAACAATGGGGACGGCCATTGGATAAAGTGATGAAGGACGATCATCAAAAGGTGGAGGACGACCACCTAGCAGGGGGCGGCTGCTAAAAACAACGATGGGGACGGCCATCGGATGAGCATGATGGAGGACGACCATCAAGAAGTGGAGGACGACCACTCGGCAGGGTACGGCTGCTCTCAAAGGTATCATAACACAGGACGAGTGTTAGATAAAAAGAAAAAATTTGTTGGTGATCTACTGGGGATAATGTAAACACGGACGAGCGTTTACATCCAAGAAACAAAAGGGTATAAGTGTTTGGTATTGTGTATAGATTAAAGATGCGGACGAGCATCCTTAAGACTATGATACGGACGAGTATCATGTAGAAACAAACTGACACATGTTCAGAGATGATGATACGGACGAGTATCAACTGGTTAACAAGGAACACGGACGAGTGTTGCATCTGAAAGGACTCTTCTGGGGAATAGTAGATACAGGCAATTATCTATGTTCAAGAAGACAAAGGTGTTTGACACAGTGTATGGACTAAAGATGCGGACGAGCATCCTTAAGACTATGATACGGACGAGTACCATGTAGAAACAAACACTAGACGCAATGTTCTGAGATGATGGTACGGACAAGTACCAACTGGTTACTGTCGAATCTGTGGGGATATGAGTGATGATGTGTACAAGATACGGACGAGTATCTGTATAAGCGTACCATGAGTAGTGAGTATTGTATTGTATAGATGAGTATTTACTGTTGGGGAGGGTGACACGGACGAGTGTCAAGAGAGAAAAGTATAATATTAACAAGTGTGTGGGTGATGAAGGTGTACGCGACTGCGCTGGGGATACGACACGGACGGGTGTCAAGAAAGTGTATATGTATAGGTGTATGTGAGTGCAAAGAGGATGTCTTTGGCTTTCTGCTGGTGATTTGACACGGACGGGTGTCAGGATGTGTCTGTAGTACGGGTGATTTGTTTGTAGAGGGTGTTCAGGCGACTTTACTGGGGAAAGATGACACGGACGGGTGCCAAAAGGTGTATATACGGGTGTTTGTGAATATGAGGCAACTGCTTTTGCTGGGACTCTGATGGGGATTCTGGGGGAAAGTAATCTGTATCCTGATGAATGGTTACTAGTCACAAGCGTTCAATTCACAACATGACTTATGATTATGCTATGCATTTGATTTTTTTGCCGTAATGCTCCGTATTAGACGGAATGCTACGCTCTGGGGGGATAGTATGATGCGAATGCTATGATCATGCAAAGAGGCACAAATCCGGGATTCGGATCCCGTTGCTGCGAAGATCTCTGGTCGATCTGCTTGAAACGGACATCCCAGCTGGGTATGAGATCACTGGTGGATCTAATGATGTATCTGCTTGGGGATATATGCCACCGATTGACATATCCCTATAAATGAGAAACCCAGCTGGGGTTTGTAGAAGCTTCCTGTACTCTGTTGTGATTTCTTCGTGCGTTGCTCTTCTGGATAGAGGCTTGAAGCTCTGTGGGGAGATGATTCCCTGATTTCTGCATTCTGCTGAGGAGGAATGGCGACTCGGCCGGGGATTTGTGAGAGGCAACTCAGCTGGGGAGAGCAATGGGGAGCAACTCAGCTGGGGATAGAGCATCTCGGATGCTGAGATTGAGTGTATGCTGATTTGACAGCTCCGCTGGGGAAATGGGCACCTTCTAGTGCCATGTGGAAGATAAACCGAGTTGATAATGATTCGCCTACCTGCTGAGACGTAGCCTGCATGCCCCAGGTTGCGTTCTGGATACCTGCAATCCTGCAAAGATAATGGAACGTACAAAAGGTCCCGAGGTATCCCTTACTGGATTCCGTCATAGGAGCTACGTACTTTCGAGAATAATCACATTCCCTGTAAGCATGTGTTTTTATTTTAGAGAAAGGCATCTGTACTTATGCAATTGTATTTTTAGAGATATCAGACAACTCCTTGCAAAACGTAAATGTAAAAGACGAAACATGACTGAAAATCTGATTTTATTAATTCATGTGCCCTGAATTGGCAAGATACAGTCAAAGAAACAAATCTCCTGAAATGAGGAGATTGTTACAAATTGAGAAACAAAGTGTTGGCGGTGTTGACGACGCTTTGAGGAGCTTCCTCTCCTGCTATGACTCGTATGACAATGACGTTCTTCTCGTCTTGCTTTCTGGAGAGAGTTAATTCTGATTGAAGCTTGATCCTTTGGAAACTTACCAAGTTGTAGGTGATACAGACGAATTCAGAATGCAGTTGTTCGCTTATTCCCTTGTTTTGCATGGATCGCCCTTTCGGGTTTTCAATCCATCGGGATACCCATTTTTGCCTGAGCTGTCCAATGCGGCTTTTCAACTCAGCGGGTGTACATTTTTTTATTCATTTATTTCCCTTATTTTTGCCCGAGTCTTTTATTCTGTTTCTGACTCGCCGGGATGCCCTATTTTTGCCTGGACTTACATTCTGTTTTTATGTCCAGCGGGTCATTTTTATGCGAAGTATTTTTTAACTGCATCTGAATTCACAGGGGACGGGAAATCTTCACCATCCATGGTGCTGAGCATCAGTGCTCCACCAGAGAAAACTTTCTTTACGACGAATGGTCCCTCATAATTAGGAGTCCATTTGCCCCTGTGGTCTGTATGAGGAGGGAGAATTCTTTTCAGCACAAGATCTCCTACTTGGTACTCTCGGTGCCTGACTTTCTGATCGAAGGCCTTCTTCATTCTCTTCTGATATAACTGCCCATGGCAGATTGCAGCCAATCTTTTCTCTTCGATCAGACTCAGTTGTTCGTATCGGGTCCGAACCCATTCTGCTTCACTCAGTTTAACATCCATCAATACCCGTAAGGAGGGTAATTCAACTTCAACAGGCAGGACTGCTTCCATACCATATACAAGCTGATACGGTGTCGCCCCAGTGGATGTTCTGATTGATGTGCGATACCCATGCAAGGCAAATGGTAGCACTTCGTGCCAGTCTTTGTAGGTGATTACCATCTTCTGCACAATCTTCTTGATATTCTTATTTGCTGCCTCTACAGCACCATTCATCTTTGGCCTGTAAGGAGAAGAATTGTGATGTTGGATCTTGAAGTCCCGGCATAATTCTGCCATCATTTTATTGTTTAAATTGGAACCATTATCAGTAATGATTCGCTCGGGCACTCCATACCGACAGATGATATCTCTTTTTAGAAATCGGGCTACCACTTGCCTTGTGACATTTGCATATGAGGCTGCTTCAACCCACTTCGTGAAATAGTCAATGGCGACCAAGATGAATCTGTGGCCATTTGAAGCAGTCGGCTCAATCTTACCAATCATATCAATCCCCCACATAGCAAAGGGCCATGGTGAAGACATGATGTTCAAAGGATTCGGAGGCACATGCACTTTATCTGCGTAGATCTGGCATTTGTGACACTTTCTGGCGTAAGCACAACAGTCTGCATCCATTGTGATCCAGTAATAACCTGATCTTAGCAATTTCTTAGCCATGGCATGCCCTCCTGCATGGGTACCAAAAGATCCTTCGTGCACTTCATGCATCAGCAAATCTGCTTCCGTCTTGTCAACACATCTGAGGAGTATCATGTCAAAGTTCCTCTTGTATAAAGACCCATCAGCATTCAGGAAGAAACTACCAGCAAGCCTTCTCAAAGTCTTCTTATCACCGGAAGATGCCCCAGGTGGGTATGTCTGATCCTCCAAGAAGCACTTAATGTCATGGAACCAAGGCTTATCATCTTTTACAACATCCGCTGCGAATACATATGCTGGTCTGTCAAGTCTAGACACTGAAATCTGAGGTACAAAGTTGGCCGTTTGAACTTTGATCATGGATGAAATGGTAGCAAGAGCATCTGCAAACTGATTCTCGTCTCGCGGGATATACTCAAGCTTGACTGTTGTGAAGAAAGTCAGTAACCTTCTCGTATAATCCCTGTAAGGTATCAGATGATCTTGGTGTGTGTACCATTTTCCGTTGGTCTGATTGATTACCAAAGCCGAATCTCCGAATACGGTCAATGTCTTGATCCTGAGGTCAATAGCTTCCTCAAGACCCATAATGCAAGCTTCGTATTCAGCTTCGTTGTTAGTGCAGTTGAAAGTGAGTTTTGCCGAGAAAGGCATGTGAACTCCTTTAGGTGTAATGAGCACTGCGCCAACACCACGGCCATTCATGTTAACAGCCCCATCAAACATCATGGTCCATTCTTCTTCTGGGTCGGGCCCTTCAGTGTGAATAGGCTCTTCGTGATCTTTTGCTTTAATGAACATGATGTCTTCATCAGGGAAGTCAAACCTCATAGGCTGGTAGTCGTCAATGGGTTGCTCAGCCAGATATTCAGATAGTACACTGCCCTTGATGGCTTTCTGAGAGGTGTACTGTATGTCGTATTCTGTGAGAATCATCTGCCATCTTGCAACCCGTCCGGTAAGAGCTGGCTTCTCGAAAACGTACTTAACTGGATCCATTTTTGAGATTAATAAGGTAGTGTGGATCAACATATACTGCCTTAGTCGGCGAGCAGCCCACGCTAAAGCACAGCAAGTTTTCTCGAGCAGTGAATAACGCTGTTCACAGTCGGTAAACTTTTTGCTTAGGTAGTAAATTGCATACTCTTTTCGACCAGACTCGTCATGCTGGCCCAGCACACACCCCATTGACTATTCTAATACTGTCAAGTACATGATTAGAGGTCTTCCTTCAACTGGAGGCATAAGGATTGGAGGTTCTTGTAAATACTCTTTGATCTTGTCAAAAGCCTTTTGGCAATCTTCGTTCCACCTGACCGTTTGTTCTTTTCTTAGCAGCTTGAACAAGGGTTCACAGGTTGCCGTGAGGTGAGATATGAACCTTGAGATGTAGTTCAGTCGACCTAAGAACCCTCGAACTTCTTTCTCAGTTTTCGGTGCAGGCATTTCTTGAATAGCCTTGACTTTATCAGGGTCAACCTCAATCCCTTTCTCGCTTACAATAAAGCCCAGCAGTTTACCGGATCGCACCCCGAATGTGCATTTGTTGGGGTTCAGCTTCAGTTGATACTTTCTCAGACGCTTGAACAACTTCAGCAGATTCACCAGATGGTCTTCCTCTGTAAGGGACTTGGCGATCATATCGTCCACATAACATTCTATTTCTTTGTGGATCATATCATGGAATAATGTCACCATAGCCCGTTGATATGTGGCACCAGCATTCTTCAGTCCGAATGGCATCACTTTGTAACAGAACGTGCCCCAAGGTGTAATGAATGTTGTCTTCTCCATGTCTTCAGGTGACATCTTGATCTGATTATATCCTGAAAATCCATCCATGAAGGAGAATACCGAGAACTGAGCCGTATTATCCACCAATACGTCAATGTGAGGTAATGGGAAGTCATCTTTCGGGCTGGCTCTGTTCAGATCCCGGTAATCAACACACATTCTTACTTTGCCGTCTTTCTTAGGCACAGGTACTATATTAGCAACCCACGGTGGATAGCTAGTCACAGCAAGGAACCCGGCGTCCCATTGCTTTTGTACCTCTTCCTTAATTTTCATAGCCATGTCTGGGCGAGTTCGGCGCAGCTTCTGTTTCACTGGTGGGCATTCTTCCCTCAAAGGCAGCTTGTGCACAACTATATCGGTGTCCAACCCTGGCATATCTTGATACGACCAAGCAAACACGTCAACATACTCTTGAAGCAGATCTATCAGCTGTCTCTTCACTGAGTCTTGCAGGCAGGCCCCGATTTTAACTTCTTTCACTTCTTCGTCAGTACCAAGATTAATCACTTCAATCTCCTCCTGGTGAGGAGTAATGACCTTTTCCTCTTGTCTCAACAACCTGGCTAGCTCTTCAGGAAGCTCATATTCTTCATCAACCCCTTCTTCAGCTTGATTGATTGGATTGTCAAAGTCATACGATGTCATAGCCGTGCTGTTGTCGGTGCTGTCGGGAAGGCACTCTCTGCAAGGGTTAAGTTTGTTCATTTTAGTGATTGATTTTAATCTTGCTTTAGAAAAAAGTGAAATGAAGTTATCATTTTGAAAACACCGCCATTTATTTTTGTACAAAAAGGAAAAACAGTGAGCAGAAAAGAAAAGACTCGTTTGCAAAAAGATGTCTGATATTTCATTAATTTAATCTTGTTTGCACAAAAGTACAGATGGCCCTGGTTACAAAATGAGTCTTGTCATCTTGGGCAAGATGCAAGACTTGGATGCATGCTATATAAAAATACAGGAAATAATAATTACTCTGCTCGAGTAACACTTATAATTTCCTGGGAAGACCAGTTCGAGACACTGCTCCCCGGGATCTTCGGACGAATCCAATTCTCCAGATTGCGCTCCTCTTCCAGCTCGTCTTCCAGACTGTTGATAGCATCGGGGGTAAGCATCCCCCCACTGACAAAACCAGGCTCTGCAGCAGCTTTTGCTTGATGTTGAGTTGGTCTGTAACCCAACCCAAACTTGTCCTTCTTCTCTTCCACAGCTAAGACCTTGCCCCAGCCTTGGGCCGTTCCTTCTTCAACAACCTTCCGGGCTTGTTGGTAAGATGACATTGGAGTACCAGATATAGCAGATGCTTCATTGACGTTCAAGGCTTCAAAACCTTGGCTCATTGTTTCATAGATCTCCCCATCCATCTCAATGTATTTATAAGTAGCCAGATGGCTAACAAAAATGTCCTCCTCTCCACAAATTGTGACAACTTGGCCTTCCCACTCAAATTTTAACTTTTGGTGAAGGGTAGACGTTATTGCGCCGGCGGCGTGAATCCAGGGTCTACCCAGCAAACAGCTGTAGGCGGGCTGAATGTCCATCACATAAAAGATAGTTTTAAAGGTCTGTGGGCCAATTGTCACGGGCAGCTCAATCTCTCCCAGAACCGATCTCTTAGAACCATCAAAGGCTCTTACTACCAGGTTGCTGGGTCTCAATGCCAGTCCATCATATTCAAGCTTCACCAGAGCCTTCTTTGGTAAGACATTCAGGGATGATCCTGTGTCCACCAGCACATGTGAAAGGACAGCCCCTTTGCATTCCAGGGTTATGTGCAGGGCTTTGTTGTGATTGCGGCCATCCGCTGTCAGGTCAGAATTGGTAAACCCTAGCCCATTGCTAGCAGTAACATTTCCAACAACGGTTTCCAATTGGTTGACAGTAATCTCCTCGGGTACGTAAGCTGCGTGCAGTACTTTCAGTAGTGCATTCCGATGGGCTTCGGAGCACATAAGCAGAGAGAGGATGGAGATTTTGGATGGCGTCTGGTGAAGTTGATCCACAATTTTGTAGTCACTCTTTTTGATGATTCGCATAAACTCATCAACTTCCTGATCGAACGGAGTCTTCAGGGCTTCTTTGGCAACTGGATCTTCCTGCACCGGGCCTTTTCCTTTTGCCTTGGCAGCAGCTTCTGCTTCGGCAGTAGGTCTTTGGACTTGTGAAGCAAAGAGACGTCCGCTTCGGGTGAAGCCTCCGCCTCCGCCCACATTATCAATTTGTGGTGCAGGTGTTGTTGTTGCCAGAGTGATTCTTTTCCCTTCACAGTACACGTCAGAGCCATAGTGCCAAGGGATGGCCCTATTGCTTTCGTATGGTATTGGTCCAGGCACCGTGACGGTGACTGGACTGATTGCTGCTGCTGAAGGGACTGTTATTGTTTGTGGATCATAAAAGATTGTAACTGGTGCTCTGGCAGGAGCAGCACCTTCTGAATGGTAGGCGGAATTATTTTCAGGATCGTAGAATATGGTAACAGTGGAGACATCTTCGTGATTGATTGCTGGTGTTGTAGGTGATTCTGTTGGAAGGACTGTTGTTGTCGCTGATGGAGAGTCGAAATGGACTGAAGCTGAAGTTGTAGCAGGAGAAACTATTGAAAACTGATCATTTGGAAGGACAGGTGAAGTACTTGTTGATGGTGCTGATGAATTACCGGGAACAATAGTTGTTGTAGTTGTAGGAGGGTCTGAAACTGTTGTTGATGAAGTTGCTTGATTTGCCGGAAATGATGTAGTGATCTGCAGTAGGACATTCTGAATAAGGCTGTCAATGCCGTTCCTCAGGTCCTCGCACCCATTCCATGAAATATTGCAGTATGGACATCCTAGTTCACACCCCGGAAATATATTGTTTTCACGGAGTTGAGCTTTGATTTCCACCAATGGTGTCCTGATCTGATCCACACTTGTTATTAAATAAGACGGTTGGTCTTCTTCAATGGCGTTAATTCGGGGACCACCATGGTTTGGCATTGGGTTTTTATTGACATTGGGCGGAGGTGCAAAATTCAGAGCCTTGGAGTCTACCAAGTCTTGTACCTTCATATGCAGAGCCCTGCATTTTTCTGTACTGTGACCAGGTGCGTTGGAATGAAAAGCACACCTTGCATTGGAGTCATAGTTTCTTGGTAGACTGTTGGGATCCGGAGGTGCCAACGTTCTTAGCTCAACTAGGTTGAGTTTCAGAAGTTGTGGCAGCAAAGCAGCGTATGGCATTGGGATCGGATCGATCACTCGGTTAGCTTGGGATGGCCTTTGTTGAAATGGCCTCTGTTGATTGTTGTTGTTGGAGTTGTTGTTGTTGTAGTTTCTTGGAGGATACTGATTCTGCTGATACTGGGGTTGTTGTTGGAAGTTTTGTTGAGGAGGTTGATAGACTGGCTGTGGATGAGCTGGAGCAGGGATAGTAACTGCTGCTATTGACCTCTGAACATATTGAGGCCTACCCCTGTTGGTGTGGATGGCATTGGTCTCGCCAGTTCTTCTCGGGCCTGCAAAAGGCTTTCTTGTACCACTGGACGAGCTTGCGCCGTTGTCTGAGATCTTTCCCATCTTTAACAGGCTTTCAATTCTCTCCCCAGCTATAACAACATCCGCAAAGCTAGTGGAAGAGAAAGCAGCTAACCTGTCAATATAGGTTCCCTGAAGAGTGTTCATAAACATGTCTGCCATTTCTCTTTCAGACATTGGTGGTTGAACGGCAGCAGCCAATTGCCTCCATCTTTGAGCATATTCTCTGAAGCTCTCCCTTGAAGACTGTGACATTCCCATTAGGAGGGTCCTGTTGGGTGCCATATCTAGATTATACTGATACTGTCTGATGAAGGCCTCTGCCAGGTCCTTCCAGCATCTCACAGTTGCCCTTGTCAAATGGGAATACCATTCCCTTGATGCTCCAGTCAAGCTGTCTTCGAAGTAGAACATCCAAAGCTTCTCATCCATCGTATAGGCCTTCAGCCTTCCCAGAAATGATTGCAGATGAGTCCGGGGGCACGAAGTCCCATTATACTTTTCGAAACAAGGAGGCTTGAACTTATGAGGGATCCTGACCCCATCAACCAAACCCATGTCCATGACGTCGAAGCCCAAAGAATTTTGAGATTCTAAAGACCTTAACTTCTCAGCTATTTCATCCAATCTCCTATCATAAGCATCCTCTCCAGCACCCATTACTGTAAATTGGTCTTCCTGAGGGTCTTCTTGAAGTACTCTGGCTGCAGTAGCTGTTCCTTGGATGTTGGCAGGGATATTAATCTCAGGATGTAGATGTGGACCAAACACAGGGGGATTCACATGTGGTTGCACCCTTTCATTGTTACTGGTGCCTGCAGTTCCTACACGAGGCTCCTCTGGATTTTGCCTCTCAACCATAGCCCTCAGTCTCTCCTGGCTCTGAGCCATGTTGTTCATAACCTCCATGAATTGCGTCATCTGCGTTCTCATCTCCAATCTTTCGTTGGCTAGCTGATTTCTGACATCAGCAAGATCTTGTTGAACTTGATCCATCTGAATTCCCGGAAGGTTGTTTCTAGTTGGGTACCTGTGTGGCCTGTTGAGAGGAAATACCCGGCGGCGAGCAATAATTCCTGAACATCACAACAGAGGTTAGCAACAACAAAACAAAAACCTACAAAACAAACAAAGGGGTTAGCATGCAATGCAGTTATGCTTATTTGTTCTCAAGGTATCCGGTTTGGCCTTCAGTTTTGACCCTTCCAGACCCTTGAAGATGATGCTGTTGAAGTTGCTTTTGAAGTGAACCAATAAATATATTACAAAGGTGAAATAATACAAATTGTTCAAATTACAACACAAGCCCTCAAAGGGGTCAAGATACATCACAAAAAGGAAAAAGTACATGGAAAAGGAACAACAACAAGCAAATGATCAAACTCCAAGGCCAAACTCATCCTCACGAACTTCCTTGAGAAGTGCTTCGGTCACAGGATCAGCCGGATGCTCCGTGAGACTTCTGATGAGAAGGTTTCTTGTTGCAACAGCTGCAGTCAATTTCTTGTTCTGACTTTGATCTTTAGACCTCTTCAATCCTGCTTTGATTTTCAGCTCTGATATTTCCTCCTGGGCTGCTGCCAGGGCTTTTTCCATCTGCTCCATCTTATCTTGAACTCTCTTGTCTTCTAGAGTACGGGCCTCAGTGATCCGGACCCACCTGGCCTGACTCTCTTTCAAGTACAAGTCTGTTCTTGCTCTTTGGAACTGGGCTTCCTTACACGCATTCTTCAGAATCTGTTCACCAGCTTTAGACTTGTTGATATAATCTCCAGACTTCTCAATCTTAGTCAAGTGTTCCACTCTCAACTTCTCCAATCTCTCAATCTCCCTCACACCTTCACTCCTCTCTCTGAGGGTCTTCTGCAAGGCTTGAGTTAACTTCTCATTTCTTTCCTTCAAACTCTCAAACTCCTCCAAACTGATAGTGGCAGGGGGTGGTGCTGAAGATGACTCAGGCATGTCTTCTATGGTGAAGGGCATTCCAGAGAATTGGGCCCTAGCATGGGACCACTCATAATATTGGACTGATGCCACATTATTGCACTTCCCCAGAATGGTGATTCCCTTGGTTTGAACATGATCCCAGGCCCAGGCAGCCTGCCTAACAACAGTCAAACTGATCTTGTTCTCACAGTAGAGGGTCTCCACCAAATCTTGTTCCCTAGGAGTATGAACCAGTGCATAGCCCAATTGTCTCCTGAACAGCATAGGGTTGTAGTTGATACTTCCCTTAACTCCTATCAGAGGCACATTGGGAAAGTGCCCACAGCTGGTGATCATATCTCTGCCCTTGGTGCTTTGAGTACACCATCTGATGTCTGCTGAAGTGAGAGTAGTGAGCCTCTTAGCCCAGTTGCTTTGCTGATGAGGGTTTAGAAATGCATCTGTCCTGGGCAGATGCCTGAGGAGCCAAGCATGGAATAATGGAGCACAAATCCTCACTAATCTTCCCCTTTGCTTCTCATTTCTCTGATGTACTGAGTAATAGAGATCACCCAGTAAAGTTGGCACTGGGTTCTTCAGGATGAACAAGTGGATTGCATTCTTGCTGATGAATCGAGGCTCATCTGCAAACAACACAATTCCATATACACTTAAGGCCAATAGAGCACAAACAGCTTTCCACTCCCCCAAGGAGGCCTTCAAACTAGCCTGAGAAATCAGGAAGTCCAGATGAAATCCAGGGATCCCAGCTTTAGAGGTCAAGTGTTGTTCAATCAACAGAGGTTCCAGGTGCAAAGCTTTTGCTATCTCTCCATTGCTGGGAAAGACCATTTCAGGGTTGAAAGGGATTTCTCTCTTGATAGGCAAACCAACCAAATATGAGTATTCTTCCAAAAGAGGACCCAACTGAAAGTCTTGAAAGGTGAAACATCTCAATGGAGGATCATAAAACTGAATGCAGGTGTGGATGAGGCTCCTCTGAGAAGGGTCCAGATCCATAACCATGTCCAGTATATCTCCATAACTCTCCCTGAACAAAGGAATGTGATCTGGAGTGATCAGGGTTTGGATCCTCCTGATGTCTGATAAGTCTGGTTGGAAGAAATGATAGGTGATGTTGCTTTTCTTTGGAGCCATGATGCTGAGAACTGAGTAGGATAAGTGCTGATGAAGATGCTGAGGAGTGGGCCACTGGCTGGCTAGTGCAAGTAACTGAAGTAAGGCTGACAAGCTGAAGCAAGTGCTGGTGGAGATAGGTCAAAGCTGCAGATGGGGTCAAAACCAAAACCAAAGATGAAGGTGGATACCCTGAAACACAAATAAGCAAATGTTAATATGATGCAATGAGTATGTATGCAAATGAAATGCAAGGGTTCGTGACTGAGCTGGATCTGATAAACTGCCTTGGTATAGATCCATGGGTGTTCAAGAATTCCAGATGGAGGTCTATAAATCCAGTAACCAGGGTGGGGGACTCAAATAAAGAGCCACAAGTCCAAGGTTTTAGAATCACAAGAACTATCCAACATGGAGCATTCTTAACAAAGTCAAAGTAACAGGGTATTCTGAGGTCAAGGTACCTGCAAACCTGTAAACAGCCCAACCCCTTCACAGGTAGTGATCTAGAACAAGGATCCTCAGACTTGGATCAGTTATGAGAAGTGTAAACACTTCTAACCCGGAGGTACAGTGTTTACAATAACCATAACAATTCCTCCTCTAATTCACCTCAATTTCTGAAGGTCAATACTAAAAGGTCATCCAGACTTAGCAGGCTTCCCAGATAGCCCTAGCATTGCAGGAAATCTGCAACACAGAGTTCTCAAGAAGAAACCCATATCTGAACCGTGTTTCATATTCCCGCACCAGACCGAAATGGAATGGGAAAGAATATGATTCACTCTAGCCTAGGTGTCACTCAGGTCCCAGGTATAGGACCTTAACTCTCAATGAAATACCCACCCACCAAAGAAAAACCAGATCCAGCCAGCAGCACAGTATGACAGTATGAAAAATATAAAGCTATAAAGAAAGCAATAAATCAACTGTACATAAAGCAATAAACAAAAATAAGTACAAGCACAAACAAGCACATGACACCCCAGTAAACACAAATCAAACAAGCGCTAGGAGGAACCCACAAAAAGAACCAGAAGCCCTGGTTGCAATATAAGGTTCCCCAGCAGAGTCGCCAAGCTGTCGCTCCCGATAAAATGGGACTGGCCCAGATAAAGGTACAGACGCGAACGGTCGGCGAGAGGGACAATGAGAACACACAGCCGTGAACTCACTGGAGATGAATAGAGTCGCCAGCTAGGCATTTTTATCCCGGAGGAAAGGCAATGCTGCATAGACCGAGAAAGATACGGATAAGGCGGTTGCGAACCAGAGAGACTGAGAAAGGGGGTTGGTTACAACCTGGGAAGGTATTAGCACCCAGATTGTCCGTCGTACTCGACGGGATCCACGCTTAAAAGATTTGTGTTTTAAAGGGGTAGTGTCAGTGCAATCTGTGTATAAAATAGCTGGAAAAGAATGTACAGGTGTCAGTGTAAGGAGAGAGTATGCTCATGACCATGAGGCTTAAAGAATGAAGCTGGAAAGAGGGGGGATATACAGAGACTTTTGTTCGATAACCGTTAAGTTATGCCTACGTATCCTCTCGTGCAATGAGGAAGTCAGAACACCGTAGTTCGACCCAAAGAGACTGAAAAGTGAATTGACCTGTGAACTGCTTGCTTGTCAATGCTCAAGTGTATGACCTGTCTGGCTCAGGTGCTAACTGTCTTGCATTAGACGGAAGAAGCGAGTTCTCGTTTGTGAGTGAAGATGATGAGAAAAGAATCCCGGAGGAGACGATTATTGTTTGTTTTTGAGTTTTCAGTCTTTTATTGCTTTTTGAAGTTTGTCATAGGATAATGAGCTTAAGCCTAAACCAATGGGTTAGTAAACTCATCACATCTTCCCTCTGATTAGGGGTAATGAGAGTACCTTAAGTGTGAAGTCAGATTCTCACACTTAATCACCTTTGGTGTAGGATTAAGATCATTAACCTACTTGTGATTATTTAGATGTTTTTGTTGTTTTTTTTGTTTAGTGTTGAGTAATGAGGTTAAGCCACAATCAAGGATTAAACAGACCCATTACACCATCCTAAAAGAAGGATAATAGATGAGAATGTTTAAGCTGAGGAAAACTCCTCAACTTAATCCATGATTAGGGATTAAACCCATGACAAAACAAGCCTTTGATTAAGTGGATTTTATTCAATGATATGATGATGAAATGAATTTTATTGTTTGTAAGACAACTTGAGGGGGACTTGTCCATTAACACTAGGGTTAGTCCTTCTTAACCACTTAAGGAAGAATTAGAACCCTAATGCAAGGCCCAAGTTACAAGTGTGATGTCTTGATACTTATTAAGTGAATTGATTAAGAGATTTAAACACACAAAGGGTTCAAGACTTAGGATTAAAGTTATACACTCCATCCTAAGAGAAGGATGCAGGCATAACCCTAATCACAAAGTTTTAGAGCCTTTGGGGTTTAGTCCCTGGTTATGAGGTGAGAAGAGAGGACTCAAAGAGAGACACAAAGGTAAAACTATGGGGGGACTAATCAAAACCCTAATTCATTGTCATGCTTGGTTGATCCTAAGGTTTGTGAGGTTTCCAAGAACAATCTTCAGAAGGACCACCAGGAAGCAGATGAACAGGATCAAGAGAAGCAAAGTGACTTGCTTCATTCAAGAAGTCAAGTCACTTGAAGAGAGAAAGTGGGAAGAACAAGAATGAGCAAACTCAATCTCAAACACAAATAGAAATGCAGCAATGAATGCAAGAGAGATGAAAAGAAAAGTTATGAGAAGTGAAGGCAAATTCACTTCTCAAGTTTACTTACCACCTGAAATGTTAGAAAGAAATGCAATGCAATGCAAGATGAGATGAAATGATATGATTCAAAGCAAGACCAGAAGCATGTTGATGATGATCATGATGTTATGAGGTGCTGCAAACATGAGGCAAGACAATGGGGATGTTCATACAAGATCATGAATGCAAATGATGCAAACTAAGGAGCATGAACAAGCATGAAATGTGATGAAGCATACAAGACACATGACATGGCAAATATGAGATGCAATGATCAAAGATGCTTTATACATGACTTAAGATGTCAAATGAATCATAAGTATGCACAAAATGCAAAGACAAGTCATGTTATGCAAGAGAGTGCAAGAGGGATGCAAATGAAAGCCCAAATTAGGGTTTATGGATCAAACATCAAACACAAACCAAAAACAGAAGCAAAGCCCTAAAGCAAAAATGGAAAATGGTACCTAAGGAAACCCTAGACCTATAATAAACCACTGCCCAAAGGGGAACTCTCAACTCTCAACCAATCTTGAGTTATGAATTTTCTAAGTTATTAGGGTTTTTTAGGGTTCTTAACAAAACAAATGCCAATCAATTTGAAAATGCAAGAACAAATCATGGCCTCTTTATCCTTGAAAATACATGCTAAACAAAAGACAATGCAAGAAGAATCAATGTCTCAACCTTCACCAACTGGCAGAAATGATTTTTCAAACTTATGATCAAAATAATGCACAAAATATGATTTAATTCAATGAAAAATTCTTAAAATGCATCAAGATCAAAAAAGAAATTTGGTTTGAAGATTGGACAATGTTTCTAAATGTCCTAGAACATTTCATGAATTTTTTTGTAATTTTTAAATACCTAAAAGTATTTTTAATTAATTAATTCCCATTAATCAATTAAAAATAATCTTTTAAATATTTAAAAATACTTTTTTAATGATAAAAAATAAAATAAAAATATTTTTGTGTGATAAAAATTATTAAAACCTTAAAGAAAAAGTTTCATAATTTTTATGATTTTTTAACTATTTTAAATAAATTGTGCAATTTAAATGAAATAAATATGAATAAAAATTAAAAGAAAAGAAAGTCAGAGGGATGGAGGGCCAGGATGCGCCTAGAATTTGAAAGTGTTGACTGGCGCGTGATCTAAGGGTCCAGGTTGACTCTGATTAAATTAGTTTAATTATGAATTAATTAACTAAATGAAAAAGGTTAGGGCTAATCAAACGCATCTGGGCCATCAAAACTGGAGGGAAGTCAGCTGGTCAACGCTCATCTACGACTCACATTCAAACTAACATTAATGACTGTAATTAGGGCAAATTACTTTCAGGCGGCCGGAGAAGACTTCCGGTCGTCTTCTCCGGCCAGAAGCTCATCTGAAAACCTCAAAATCTCTCAATACGTACCAAAAATGAAAACCAAGAACATGGAAATGATCCTTATCCTCTCACGAATCAAACCCCTAACCTAAAACAAATTTATTCTACCTAAATAAGCTGAATCGAAAGAAAGAAAAACTAGGGTTCGTGAGCTTCAAACACAAATTAAATGCTCAAAACAAAACCATTTCAAAAACTAAAGGTACCAGAATGATCAGTGCATCATGAAGAACAAGTTTGTATCATAAAAAAACATTTCTGGAAAAATTAATTTCGAGCTACCTGAGATTTGGAGCTTTCAGTTTAGGAACTTTCTGGCCACTTCCTTTGATGCAAGCTGCTCTACTTGATCCCCCAAATGTGTTTGAATGCTCAAAATGAGTTTGTGTTGGCTGGAGAAGGAGATTCGAATGGAACTGCTTCAGTTCAGTCAACAGTGGCCATGATGATTTTAGCACTTTCAGGCTGTGAAAAGGAGTTGTTTGTGATCTATGAAGTGTGTTGAGAAAGTTTGTGGTGTTGGTTGGTGTGTTTGTGGCTTGTGGAGAGAGATTCAATAGAATCTGCAGCTTGAGATGAATAATGGCAATGGAGTTTTCAGGCTTGATTTAGGCTTGAGCTTTGGTGGTTTCTTGTCTATGAGATGTGGTGAGTTGAATGATGATGATGGTTGAAGTGTTTGCTTGCTGTGTGAAGGGATTCGAAGCAAGTTGCAAAATGGGAGGTTTTTGTGTAAGTTGTCAATGAGAGAGTTTCAGCCTTGGCTTGTGTTATGTTCAACTTGCAAATTGAAATCATAAACAATTCTGATTGGCTGGCTGATGTGACTTGTGCTTTATGGATTGGTAGATCGCTTTTTGCTCAAAACCACTTTTGTGTAAGATAGGGCATGGCTCCAAATCTAGGCAAGGACAAAGCATGGCTGGCGCAGCAAAAGGTGAGGGAGAGGCTAGCCAAAGTCAGCTTCCAATGCACCAAGTTGTAGGAAGTGATCATGAGTGTTTTGCAAGTTGGTTGGCTTATGTTTCACATGTGATCCTTTGCATAACCAAACATGAAACCAAGGGCAAACTTAGTTCAAATCTGATTTTTGTAACTTAGAGAATGTTTACATGTTGATTTGAGGTGAATTAGAGGCTGCAATGTGTTTTGATCCAAGACTTTGCAAAATTTCCACTTGGTGCATAACTTGAAAATAAGTGATTTTTGGCAACTTTGCATGGTCATAACTTTTGATCCAAGAAGAATTTGATCATGTTCTTGTACTTTTTGAAAAGGGAAAGATGAGATATACAACTTTCATGACCAAAGTTTTTTCATTTGAAGCCTTTTTGGATCCAAAATCATGGCTTGAAAAATGACCTAAAATGATGCATTCTTGAAAAGTCAACTATGTCCAAAAAGTCAACATTTGCAAAAACCCTAAATTCTTGATTTCTATGAACTTCAACCTTCTTCCATGATCACATAAAGATCATGTACACTCAAAATGATGAAGATCAACCATTGGTTGGGTCATTGGGGGCCTCAGATGCCCTGATTTTGCACTGACTTGTCTGAAAAGTCAACTCTTGATCAGATGACTTCCCCATGGAATTTCTTCATGAAAATTGATATGCATACTACCTATACCATATAGAGATCAATGGAAACAAGAATGACCAAAAAATTTGGAGTTATGGCCCTTGAAACCAAAACCCTAATTTTCAGTCAACTGGGCAGTTCATCCTGGCTCTGCACCCACTCAAACCCTAGTTCTTGTGATTCCTCTGCAATTTTGACTTTGAGGAGATGAAATATGATATAAGAACACCCATGGACCCCTTTGAGTTGATTGGTGGCCTTTGGAGTGGCTCAAGATGCCCTGAGGTTGCTCAGATCACAAACCCTAGGTGCAGATGCCTTAGAAACTATCCAGTGAATTAAAAATGAGATGTGAGATGATATGATTGTGTTTATGCATATGAGATGACCATAAGCCATGGTGTGAATGGGTGAGGGCAAATTTGGGGTGTTTACAACTGGTCTATGGAAAATCATGTCACTTACCTTTTGAGTTAGAGCATAAGGCCTATTGGGCCATCAAACCTTTGAATTTGGATTACTTGACTGCTGGTGAGAAGCGTATCCTTGATATCCACAAATTAGAAGAGCTCAGACAATCTTCCTACGAAAATTCCATCATATACAAAGAAAGAACAAAAGCTTGGCATGACAAAAGAATCATAAGAAAAGACTTCAAAATAGGCGATCATGTTCTCCTGTTCGATTCTAAGTTACGACTTTTTTCAGGGAAACTCCGTTCGAGATTGACTAGCCCTTTCGAAGTATCCAAGATTCTAAGATCTGGTGCTATCAAAATCAAGAACCAAACATGTAAACCGTTCATCGTCAATGGACAGAGATTGAAGCCCTACGAAGGAGGTGACATCCCAACAACATACACCTGCCATACTCTGAGTGATCCACCGTATCCTTCAAATGATGTATAAAATCCGGTCGTCTAGCTAATGACGTTAAACAAGCGCTGCATGGGAGGCAACCCATGGTTTTCTTATTTACGTACTTTTTATTTATTTTTACTTTATTTTAATTTTTTTACTTTATTATTATGTCAGGACTAACGATTGAATGTTTTATGTGATTTCAGGACTTGTTTGCTAACCTTGTGTAGAATGCAGAACCCCGATGACATGCACGTGGCCTTTAGAGACGATGCACAGAGAGAGCGTTACTATGTCCACATGAGACACCCTATGGCTCCTACCAGGTACCCTGACCAAGACTGCATGGATGCCTTGGGGATAGAGCCAAGCATCAGATTCTTATGTCACCAACTCCAGTGGGACTAGTTTGACGATATGAACAACACTTACTGGAACTTGACTCTAGAGTTCCTCAGCTCGTTTCATTATGATCCTTGGGCTGGACCCGATGGATATGTTGTTTTCATGTTGTTCGGGATTGACTACTCCTTCTCTCACAAAGAGTTTGGTGATTTACTAGGTTTTCAGACTACTCTTGATGCTATTCCAGAGACACCGATGGGGTATTTTATGAGCAGAGAAGTGGAAAAGTTTTGGTCTAACATCTCAGGTGGAGGGAGCTAAGATCCTTCCACTCAGTTTTCTTAGGTAATCCACAACCCTACATTAAGGTACTTCCAGATGATTCTAGCACACTCTTTCCTCGGTTTTCCAGATACAGAGACTCTGCTGAGTGAAGAGGAGATCTTCCTACTGTTTTGTGCGACTCAGTCTCGCCCAGCTGCTTGTGGCAACTTCCTGTTGAAGGGCCTTGCCAGTGTCGCCAGATCATCTGTAGGCATTATACATGTCGGTGGGATTTTTACACAGATAACTACTGCATTGGGTTTGTCTCGCAAATTATTGCACCTCAGGATCTTCTGCTGCTACACCTCTGATAACACTAAAATTCACCGTATTTCTGACTCCGATTTCGCATGCATTCTTAGGTTTTATTGTTATTTTGTTATGTTATTACTTTGTTTTTCTTTATTTTCAGGATTTCTATGTAATCGGGGTCTACATCAAGAAAAGGAGCGAAAAAGGAGTGTAAACGGACGAAAACCAAGAAATTCAGCATTTTACACTTACGGCATCCACCATGGCGGGCGCCATGGGGTCTGTCATGACGTGGCCACGTATCAAGACCACTCCACAACTGCCAAGACCCACAATTCCCACTCTCTCAATCCCTATTAGTCTCATGGCGGGTGCCATAGGCCTGTGGCGGGCGCCACAAGGCAAAAACGGCTTCCCTCCACTTTTTAGTGGAGGGGGCATCCTGGTCATTTCCCATTTAAACTTTGCCTATAAATAGGACTTTAGAATTTCGTTTTCAATCATCCAAACTTAGTATCTCTTAGGCATATATCAGTTTTGAAGTAGTTATCATTCCACATCGGGGTGTTACTGCAATCGAGTGATCGAGTATGTATATGTCTGTGTGATCAAGTTTTGGAGCACTCTGGGAGAAAGTTAATCCTGCCGCCATTTTAATTCCAGTTCGTATTTTATTTTTCCGCATTGCTTTACTTTCATTTATTTTCTGCATTGCTTTACTTTATTTATTTCCCGCACTCGCTTTACTTTATTTATTCTCGCACTCGCATTACTTTAATTTATTTCTCGCACTCACTTTAAATACCTTTATTTCTCGCACTCGCACTACTTTCATTTAATTTCCGCACTCGCACTACTTTTATTTACTTTCTGCACTCGCACTAATTACATTTATGAAAAATTATAAAAAGAACTTTTACTTTACCATGTCTAACTAAATCCATAAAGGTTAGAATGTAAGGATCGTAATTGAACTAGTAATCCGTACAATTGTTCGTGGAAACACTTAAGGGCTATTTTATCTTTCAATTTAAGTAATTTTTTTAACTATTTCAAAACAGCCAAAAGGGCTTTGACTAGTTCATTAGGAGTTTTTAGATTAAAAAGAAAATAGATTTTAAAACGATTTTCGGACGCGTTATGAAGTTTAGAGTCTGGTTCGTGAGAACCTCTTTTTGCTAAGAAATCCAGGTTAAAATACTTTTCAACTTAGTTATGATACTATATTTCTTAAAAATAGGTTTACTACTCTAACGCAGTATGCACCTTTTTATCCATGACAATATGAGGGGTTGATTAGAGAGTACAACTCGGTTCTGAATACGCGAAAGTGACAGTTCCTGTTAAATTAGTTCTTTTCAAAGTAGAAAACATTGCCCATAAGTAGTTCTATTAACAAGTACCGGATTATCAATTGATTATGTGAATTACATTCGAGCCTGTCTTTTATTAATTGTTTAAAATTATTATTTTATTTACCATTGCGCACTCCTTAAAACCCTTATATTCAGTTGCCTTAGATACACACCATAACAACAGGTACGATAGATTGACACTTGGTCTCTGTGGATTCGACAATTTTTTATATTACTCTGACGTGTTCGTACACTTGCGAAAAACACACATCAAGTTTTTGGCGTCGTTGCCGGGGACCAATTTCGTCAAATTTCATACCCTGTAGTTATACCGTTTAGACTAAGGTTGTTACCCACCGGTCAATGCAAAAGACTCGCAGTGCCGGAAGTTTAGTAGACCCTCTAGCTAAACCTGAACGTTACGCTCGCGCACGTTTGTTTTTCCATAGGAATAGGAGAGCTATGGCCGAAGATAAAAATCGAAGACATCTTAAGGACTTTGCCCAACCATCAAACGAGGAACCTAGTTCTAGTATAGTAAACCCCGCTATCCCAGCCAATAATTTTGAACTTAAACCATCCCTGCTGCAATTAGTGCAACAGAGACAATTCGCAGGTCTTGCTACTGAGAACCCAAACCAACATTTAGAAAACTTTCTTCAGTTAGCAGACACCTTTAAAACCAATGGAGTTCCTCCTGAGGCGATACGCTTAAGATTATTTCCCTTTTCCCTCAGAGATAAAGCTCTATCATGGTTAGATTCCCTTCCACCCAATTCTATAACAACTTGGGAAGACCTTAGAAAAGTTTTCCTTGCTAGATATTTTCCCCTAAGTAAGACCGCTCTTCTTCGAAACCTAATAACCAGATTTACCCAACACCAAGGAGAGTCGTTGTTCGAAGCCTGGGAGAGATATCAAGAGCTATTAAGAGCATGCCCACATCATGGCTTAGAGAATTGGCTAATCATTCAAACCATCTATAATGGACTTCATTAAAACACTACGATGACCATCGACGCTGCCGCTGGTGGCGCACTGATGAACAAACCTTACCCTGAAGCTAGTGCCCTTATCGAAGATATGGCCCAAAACCATCAATCATGGGGAGTAGAACAAGCGACAGTGGAAAAGTAGGAAGCCCAAGGAGGAATACATGAGTTAAGCTCTATGGACATGATGCAAGCTAAAATGGACACGTTGGCCCTTAGAGTCGAACATATGTGTACAACCCCAAATACTGTAGCCGCAGTTTCGCCGAATTGTGAGATATGTGGGACGCAAGGACACCAATCCGCCGAATGCAATCTGTTGAATGAGACCAATCCTGAGCAAGTAAACTACACCCAAGGGAACCCATTTTCAAACACATATAACCCTAGATGGAGGAATCAAACAAACTTCTCCTACAAAAATAATAACCCTATCCAAAATACCTAACCTCCGAGACAACAAGGATACTAAGCCCCAAGAACAAATCAACCTATGCAACCTATACCACCAAGTCCGAGCCTTGAGAAAATTGTGGAAAATTTTATCACTGCTCAAACACAACAAAACAAAGAGTTCATGAACCAAAACGTCCATGTTAACGAACTAATTACCCAGTTAGGAACCAAGGTTGATCAAATTATTACTCATAATAAGATGCTTGAAACCCATATCTCTCAGGTAGCTTTAAACCAAGCCCCTCAGACTACACTTGGAGGACAGTTCCCTGGACAACCTCAACAAAACCCAAAAGGGTAAGAAAATGCCATTACTCTACAAAGTGGAACCGCATATAAGGAACCATCTAACCCTAGATTAAGTGAGCCCGAAACTTCTGAGATAAATGAGGAGAAGGAACCAGAGGAATCTGAAAACCCGGAAAGTCAAGAAAAAGGAGAAGAACCTAAAAATAAAACCTATGTACCACCACCGCCATACAAACCACCAATACCGTACCCTCAAAGATTAAAGAAAACCCAAATCGATAATCAGTATCGAAAATTCGTTAAGGTTATAGAAAAACTTCACATAGAAATCCCCTTTACAGAAGCCATCACCCAAATACCTTCTTACGCTAAGTTTCTCAAAGATATACTTACAAATAAACGTAGACTTGAAGATCCGAAACCCGTGGAATGTAATTCTATTTCTGAAAATAGGTTAGCAAAGAAAGATAAAGATCCTGGAAATTTTTCCATTCCTTGTGTTTTAGGGAATCATGTCATCGAAAAAGCTTTTCTAGACTTAGGAGCTAGTGTAAGCTTAATGCCTTTAGCAGTTTGTGAGAGATTAAACTTAGGAGAATTACAACCTACTAAGATGTCACTTCAATTAGTCGATTGATCCATTAAATACCCTATAGGCATACTTGAAGACGTCCCTGTTAGGATAGGTCAGCTGTTTATACCTATTGATTTTGTTGTCATGGACAATAAAGAAGATGACGACATACCAATCCTCCTAGGTAGACCGTTCTTATCGACTGCTGGAGCCATAATAGATGTTAAAAAAGGGAAACTAACCTTTGAGGTAGGTGACGAGAAGATAGAATTTATACTTTCAAAATTTCTTATGGCACCTGTAATAGGAGATGCTTGTTATGCCTTAGATATCATTGATGAATGCATTAGGGAATTAGAACAAGAAGAAGAAACTGAATCTATAAAATTGCCATCAACCCTTATTTTGGAAGATGACAATTATAAAAAAAACCTACATTGATGATAACCTTCACGAATGTTTATCTCTTACACCAGATCCTATGCCTTGCCCTATGAAACCAACCGTAAAACTTAAGGAACTGCCTAAAAACCTGAGATATGAATTTCTTGATGAAGAAATGAACTGTCCAGTTATAGTCAGTGCTAACTTAAACCAAGAAGAAACAAACCAATTATTAGATGTTTTACGAAGGTACCCCTCAGCCTTAGGATATAAGATCTCAGATCTAAAAGGAATAAGCCCATCTGTATGCATGCATCAGATTTTTCTTGAAGAAGATTCAAAACCCTCCAGAGAACACCAATGAAGAATAAATCCTATGATAAGTAATGTAGTTAAGACTGAAGTTCTTAAGTTACTAGAGGCAGGTATAATATATCAGATCTCGGACAGTAAATGGGTGAGTCCTGTGCATGTAGTACCTAAAAAGGTAGGCATCACAGTCTTGCAAAACGAGAAGGGTGAACCTGTAGCAAAAAGAACCGATGGAGTTTGGCGTATGTGCATAGATTATAGAAAATTAAATAAAGCAACTAGGAATGTTTGAGCGCCTAGCCAGACACTCTTAATTTTTTTACCTAGATGGATATTCAGGATTCTTCCAAATACCTATTCACCCTGAAGATCAAGAACAAATTACCTTTACATGCCCTGTTGGAACTTTTGCCTATAGAAGAATGCCTTTTGGACTCTATAATGCTCCTGCCACTTTCCAACGCTGCATGATGTCTATCTTTGCAGGCTATTTAGATGGAATCATGGAAGTATTTATGGACGATTTCTCAATTTGTGGATCTGATTTCAAAAATTGTCTTATCAACCTTGAGAAAATCCTGGAAAAATGTGTGGAGGTAAACCTTGTGCTAAATTGGGAAAAATGTCATTTCATGGTCACCGAAGGGATTGTTTTAGGACATATAGTTTCCGAAAAAGGTATAGAGGTAGATAAAGCTAAAATAGAAGTCATAGAGAATCTAAAACCGCCGAAGACTATCAGGGAGATAAGAAGTTTTCTTGGACATGCCGGATTTTACCGACGTTTTATCAAGGACTTCTCCAAAATAACAAAGCCCTTAACTGGTCTTTTAATGAAAGATGTTGAATTCATCTTCGATGAAAAATGTACTGAAGCATTTAATCTTCTGAAGCAAGCTCTGATTTCAGCACCTATAATGAAACTCCCTGATTGGTTAGAACCATTTGAGATAATGTGTGACGCTAGTGACTATGCTGTAGGAGCCGTTCTAGGTCAGAGAAAAGATAAAAAGTTACACGTAATTTATTATGCTAGTAGAACCCTAGACACTGCACAGCTCAACTACGCAACAACCGAAAAAGAGCTCTTAGCTGTAGTTTTTGCCATAGACAAATTTAGATCTTATCTAGTAGGAGCCAAAATTATAGTTTACACCGACCATGCTGCGATTCGTTACTTACTAAGTAAAAAGGATGCCAAACCTAGGTTACTTCGATGGATTCTATTACTGCAAGAGTTTGATTTAGATATCCGTGATAAGAAAGGCACTGATAATGTAGTAGTTGATCACCTTTCTAGGCTAGAATACGTGAAACCTGACTCAGTACCCATAAATGACGATTTTGCCTATGATAGACTGATAGCCCAACTAGAAACCATTGAAGATGATAACCCAGACCCACATGAGTATTCTCATAAATCCTTAGCTATAATTAATGCACCTTGGAATGCAGACTTTGTTAATTACCTAACCGCTGACATCATACCCCCTAATCTAAACTACCACCGGAAGAAGGAGTTCTACAGTGATGTGAGAAACTTCTATTGGGAAGAACCATTTCTTTTCAAGAGAGGTAAAGATGGCATTTTCCGCCGTTGTGTTCCATAAGAATAGGTACATAATATAATTGAGCATTGTCACTCTGCACCCTATGGTGGACATGCAAGCACATCTAAGACCTACGCCAAGATTCTTCAAGATGGCCTATTCTGGCCTACTATGTGGCGTGATGTCCATGCTTTCATTGTCAAGTGTGACAGATGCTAACGCACAGGAAATATTTCAAGACGTAATGAAATGCCTCTAAGAAATATTCAAGAAGTAGAACTCTTCAACGTATGGGGTATAGACTTTATGGGACCGTTCCCACCATCTTTTGGAAATCAGTACATCTTAGTAGTTGTTGACTATGTGTCTAAATGGATTGAAGCTATCTCCGCACCCACAAACGACACCAGAGTAGTCATAAAATTATTCAAAAACTATATATTTCCCAGGTTTAGAACCCCCCGTTTAGTCATAAGTGATGGAGGATCACATTTCATATCGAGAATATTTGATAAACTTTTAAGCAAGTATGGATTTAAGCATAGAGTAGCAACACCATACCACCCACATACCAATGGACAATTGGAAGTATCTAATAGGGAGATCAAACAAATTCTTGAGAAGACTGTCTCTATATCTAGAAAATTTTGGTCGCAGAAACTTCAAGAAGCATTATGGGCCTATAGAACCGCTGTCAAAACCCCTATAGGAACAACCCCTTATCAATTGGTCTATGGAAAATCATGTCACTTACCTTTTGAGTTGGAGCATAAGGCCTATTGGGCCATCAAAACTTTGAATTTGGATTACTTGACTGCTGGTGAAAAACGTATCCTTGATATCCACAAATTAGAAGAGCTCAGACAATATGCCTACGAAAATGCCATCATATACAAAGAAAGAAAAAAAGCTTGGCCTGACAAAAGAATCATAAGGAAAGACTTCAAAATAGGCAATCTTGTTCTCCTGTTCGATTCTAAGTTACGACTTTTTCCAGGGAAACTCCGTTCGAGATGGACTGGCCCTTTCGAAGTATCTAAGATTCTAAGATCTAGTGCAATTGAAATCAAGAACCAAACATGTAAACCGTTCATCGTCAATGGACAGAGGTTGAAGCCCTACGAAGGAGGTGACATCCCAACAACATACACATGCCATACTCTGAGTGATCCACCATATCCTTCATATGATGTATAAATTTTGGTCGTCGAGCTAACGACGTTAAACAAGCGCTGCATGGGAGGCAACCCATGGTTTTCTTATTTACGTATTTTTTATTTATTTTTACTTTATTTTAATTTGTTTACTTTATTATTATGTCAGGACTAACGATTGAATGTTTTATGTGATTTCATGACTTGTTTGCTAACCTTGTGCAAAATGCAGAACCCCGATGACATGCACGTGGCCTTTAGAGACGACGCACAGAGAGAGCGTTACTATGTCCACATGAGACGCCCTATGGCTCCTACCAGGTACCTAGACCATGATTGCATGGATGCCTTGGGGATAGAGCCAAGCGTCAAATTCTTAAGCCATCAACTCCAGTGGGACCAGTTTGACGATAGGAATAACACTTACAGGAACTTGACTCTAGAGTTCCTCAGCTCGTTTCATTATGATCCTTGGGCTGGACCCAATGGATATGCTATTTTCAGGTTGTTCGGGATTGACTAATCCTTCTCTCACAAAGAGTTTGGTGATTTACTAGGTTTTAAGACTACTCCTGATGCTATTCCAGAGACACCGATGGGGTATTTTATGAGCAGAGAAGTGGAAAAGTTTTGGTCTATCATCTCAGGTGGAGGGAGCCAAGATCCTTCCACTCAGTTTTCTCAGGTAATCCACAACCATGCGTTAAGGTACTTCCAGTTCGTATTTTATTTTTCCGCATTGCTTTACTTTCATTTATTTTCTGCATTGCTTTACTTTATTTATTTCCCGCACTCGCTTTACTTTATTTATTTCTCGCACTCGCATTACTTTCGTTTATTTCTCGCACTCGCTTTAAATACCTTTATTTCTCGCACTCGCACTACTTTCATTTTCTTTTGATTTATTTTGTCTTATTTTTGTCGATTAAAGAAAAAAATATATATAAAGACAAAATATTTTCATATTTGTATTCATAAAAAATTATGCAAGCTTCATGCCTTAGAAGAGAGAAGAAAACGCTATCCGGACCCCCCGAAGACCGAAGGTGCAAGAGGGCCCAAAAGAAGAATCCAAGGCCCAACAGAAATTGGCCTTTCAATGGATTTCTTCTTCGCAATGGAAGACCGGGTGATAGGCAAAGGAAAATTATTCAAAGGCTTCAGAGTCGAGAAATTCTCTCAACTAGGTACGTCGATGATAACTGTCTGTATGCTTTGGGTCTGTATCATAGTGTTTTTCATTTATTATATTTTTTAGGCTTGCATAATATTTTTGTTAACCAGGAACCTACCTATAAGAGGCTGACAGTTGAGTTTTTAAGTTCATTGATATACACTGTCAGTCCTAACACTGCTAGCATAGTCGGTACTGTTAATTTTAGACTGTTTGGAATTGAATACGAATACAGTACCGACGAACTAACAGGCTTGTTAGGAATCCCTCATAGGGAAGGTGCTATATGTGAGGAACCTTTGGATGCGGAATGGTCGGCCGAGGTATTTTCCTTCTGGCAAAGGCTGTCAAGTACTTCAATAAATTCTTTTGAAGGAATACTTGCGTCGACCATCCATAACCCGACCATAAGAGTTTTCAGATATCTTTTGGCATGTACTATTTTTGGCCGGGAGAGTCCAAATAAGGTAAACGCTAAAGAACTCCTATTTTTGCAAGGATGCCTCACTAATACCCATATCAATTCGGTCCCGTTTATGCTTGCACACATGGCTTTAACTACTAATAAAACAAGACCGATTGTTTTTGGAGGACTTGTTACGTCTATTGCTCGGGCTCTTGACCTGAACAATGAGATAGCTACACTTAAACCACTACCTCCTCGCACAATTAATTTAAAATTTCTAAAAGACATGAAATTATGCCGAACGAGGAGAGAAGGTGGTTATGAGTTGATGGTTCCTGGGGTAGCTATCACATTTGTTGCTTTGCCTTGCAGTAGACGTACTGATGTACGTAATGAAAGGAACTGGACCTATGATCTGAATGCTCCACCTGTTTTGGGTCCACTTCCTCCTAATATTCCTGATGGGGAGGCACATGACACTGATGAAGAGTATGATCGGAGAGAGCAGTCTCCCATACCTCACATGTCCCCCCATCGTCCTTCACAGTCACACACCGCACCATCTTCCTCTAACCCTGTTGCAGGTGCTGCTCCTGGATTCCATGTCACTAAGGAGATGTGGCATGATATGACGGCTAGAGAGGAAAAGCGAGACAACCTACTCTCTACTATTTCACAACAACTGACGGACAACATGAGCTTCGTGCAACAATCGCGATTGGTTTCAGATCGTGCTTATAGCAACGTTTGTCGTACCTTAAACGATATCACATCAGAGCAGGCCCGTCAGCAAGAAGTCAACCGCCGGCACTACCAGCTTATGGAGGCCACTCAGGGTTCCATCCTAGGTAACCTTCGAGAGGTCCGGGGCTCCCAGGCTGCCTTATCGGCACGACTTGACCGGAGGGACCAGCAACACATTAGATCCCGTCATTCGAGACCATCACAGCAGGACGGCGAGGGCACCAGTGCTCCTCCGCAGTAGTTTCTCAGGTTACCGTCCTTATCTTATTTCGAAACATTGGGGACAATGTTCAATTTAAGTGTGGGAGGGGATTTTATTGCTTTCTGTCATTTCCCTTTCAGTTATTTCCCTTTTCAGTAAGTTATTTAGTTTAATTTTCTTAGATAATGCATGAGTCTGACGAGTCACCAGTATAGTGTATTTTTAGTACATCCTCATTTTTCCCATTTCCTTAGCCTTACCAAAAAAAAAATTAAAAAGAAAACAATGTTGTTTCACATGTTTTTGGGTTTTGAGACAGGTTTGGATTAGGATGTGGTGACTTAGGTCAACTTTTTGAAACATCAGTACCATTTTAGCACCATAGACCTCTTGAATATAGGAATCACTCCTAAACCCCACATCATGGCCTTTATTATCATTCAAAAAATTGTCCTAAGTAGTTTATTCTAACAGTCAGCTCCGGCCTAAGCATGCTCAACGTAGGGGACCGATGAACATAAGTGAATGATCCAGTGGTAATAAAAAAAAAGAAAAAGGCAAACTCTGGGATAGGTGACCCTCACAAAGTCATTTAAACCGAAAAAAGAGAAAAACAAATTTGCCACAAAAAGAAAAAAAATTGCAGTCACCTATTGTTAGTTGGTTCAGAGGTATTTGGCACTGAACTTGGTAGGGCAGATTACGATCTGATCCCCCGCAGCTACAATTAGGTCAAATAAAACAGGTTTACACATGCTTATGTGCTAGAAACCTTATGTTATGGATCAGAATCACTAACCGGTCACTCTACTATGAAGCATGTACGGATAACAGACTTAATGTGATTGCGCCTGAATGAAAAGGACCCAAAAAGATGAGAAGACGGGCCTAGGTATTGTGGGATGACATGAGGTGGTTAATATAGAATTGAAGTTTGAGTCTGTGTTATTATGGTACCCTTGGTTCACTTAGTTAGTACCTGTTACTGCATCCTGACTTGAACTTAGAAGCCCTTTAGCCCAAATCATGTGTCGACACCATTTTTTTCTTCTTGAGCTTTAATGTTTGCTTGAGGACAAGCAAAGGTCTAAGTGTGGGAGAATTTGATAACACTAAATTTCACCGTATTTCTGACTCCGATTTCGCATGCATTCTTAGCTTTTATTATTATTTTGTTATGTTATTACTTTGTTTTTCTTTGTTTTCAGGTTTTCTGTGTAATTGGGGCCTAAATCGAGAAAAGGAGCGAAAAAGGAGTGGAAACGGACGAAAACCAAGAAATTCAACTTTTTACACTTACGGCATCCACCATGGTGGGCGCCATGGGGTCTTCCATGACGTGGCCACGTCTCAAGACCACTCCACAACTACCAAGACCCACGATCCCCACTCTCTCATTCCCTATTAGTCTCATGGCGGGTGCCATAGGCCTGTGGCGGGCGCCACAAGGAAAAAAAGGCTTCCCTCTACTTTTTAGTGGAGGGGGCATCCTGGTCATTTCCCATTTAAACTTTGCCTATAAATAGGACTTTAGAATTTCGTTTTCAATCATCCAAAATTATTATCTCTTAGGCATATATCAGTTTTAAAGAAGTTATCATTCCACATCGGGGTGTTACTGCAATCGAGTGATCGAGTCTGTATACGTCTGTGTGCTCGAGTTTTGGAGCACTCTGGGAGGAAGTTAATCCTGCCGCCATTTTAATTTCAGTTCGTATTTTACTTTGTCGCATTGCTTTACTTTTATTTATTTATCGCACTGCTTTACTTTATTTATTTCCCGCACTCGCTTTACTTTATTTATTTCTCGCACTCGCTTTACTTTCGTTTATTTCTCGCACTGGAACTGCTTTTATTTACTTTCCGCACTCGCACAACTTTCATTTACTTCCCGCACTCGCACTACTTTTATTTACTTTCCTCACTCGCGCTACTTTCATTTACTTCCCGCACTCGCACTACTTTTATTTACTTTCCGCACTCGCACTAATTACTTTTATGAAAAATGATAAAAAGAACTTTTACTTTACCATGTCTAACTAAATCTATAAAGGTTAGAATGTAAGGATCGTAATTGAACCAGTAATCCGTACGATTGTTCGTGGAAACACTTAAGGGCTATTTTATCTTTCAATTCAAGTTTAATTGTTTTTAACTATTTCAAAAACACCAAAAGTGCTTTGTCTAGTTCATTAGGAGTGTTTAGATTAAAAAGAAAAGAGATTTTAAAACGATTTTCGGACGCGTTATGAAGTTTAGAGTCTGGTTCTTGAGAACCTCTTTTTGCTAAGAAATCCAGGTTAAAATACTTTTCAACTCAGTTAAGATACTATATTTCTTAAAAATAGGTTTACTACTCTAACGCACTACGCACCTTTTTATCCGTGACAATAAGAGGGGTTGATTAGAGAGTACAACTCGGTTCTGAATACGCGGAAGCGACAGTTCCTGTTAAATTAGTTATTTTCAAAGGAGAAAACATTTCCCATAAGTAGTTCTATTAACAAGTACTGGATTATCTATTGATTACGTGAATTACATTCGAGCCTGTTTTTATTAATTGTTTAAAATTAATATTTTATTTACTATTGCACACTCCTTAAAACCCTTATATTCAGTTGCCTTAGATACACACCATAACAACAGGTACGATAGATTGACACTTGGTCTCTGTGGATTCGACAATCTTTTATATTACTCTGACGTGTTCGTACACTTGCGAAAAACACGCATCAGTCGTTATACTTGTTGTTGGTTGATAATCATGTTGAGTCGCATAGCATGTCATTAAAAAGTTGGAGTTGTTTGCTCTGTAAGTTGGCCTAGATTGGCAAAATAAAGTTGAAGGCTTATGCCTTGTGTTGAAGCCTCTATTAATTGACAATATTATAAGTTGGGAGTTTTGTTCCGATCGTACCACATGCATTACATTTATCTAATTTGCATATCAAGTCATATATTATGTTGTTGTGCTATATTTTATGTTGATTCTGAGTTGTCTGTTAAGTTGTAAAGTGGTGATTTACATAATCTAATTTAATATGTTATTTATCATATACTTGATTATATTTTTAGATATCTCACCCCTTATGTTTGAATGTTGCCCTAACGTGCAGGTAATCCAGAGTAGGACGAAGTACCTTAGTAGATTTGCGTCGGTGTTGTCGCTCTGACACGTAGCACTCGGGGGATAACACTTGTTTTGTGTTGATGTTGACTTTTTTTATAGTTGCTGAATTTTAAGTTTTCTAATTAAAGAATTGTTGTTTTCTTAAGTTGCTTTGATGTCGAATGCAATTTAAGTTGTTTTTGATGAATCTGCTGCATAGTAACAAAGTATTTGTTTTAAAGACTTATCAAGTGTTGAATGATGTTATAAAGTTGAAAGGTATCATCTCAATTTAATTTGTTGAAGTTTTATACTCTATTTTCGTTAATTATTATCGGGTAAAATTGGGGTGTTACAATATGACATATCATAAATACATAATCAATAAGTCAATCAACTATCATAAATAAAATAATTCCACATTATTATCAATAATTCAAGAGCTTTATATCGATATAAAGAACGACCAAAACAGACATACAGTTCAAATGTTATGGGTTTTAGAAAATTTTCAAAAATTCAGTACAATGTTAATTGGTTAACCATTTAGTTAATCGATTAACCGGTCATAATGTCATGCAGAACACCATTTTCATTGGGTAATCGGTTAACTGTTTGGTTAATCGATTAACCCTGTTGCAAAAGCTCAAAAACTCTGTTTTCTCATCATAAAACCCATTGGAACTCATTCATAACACAATGGATCATCCAAGCAATCATAGTAGGTTCAACATACATGCAACGCGACTATACTACCAAATTATTCTCGCATTTCAACTGTTAGAAACATGATTTTAGCATAATTAAACATTTATAACATAAACTCTAGAATTCCAACTCTAAAGCAAAAGTTTCTATTTAGAACCCACCTTGGCATAGATGAGGAGTTTGATGAAGATGATGAAGATTGATGAAGAAAAAATGATGAATCCATGCTTTCCTCTTCAAGGTTTTCCTTTCTCTCTTTTCTCTCTTTTCCCCTCTTCTTCTTCTTTTCCTTCTTCTTTTTCTTACCGTCTATTTTTCTTTCTTTTCTTTCCAAATATTTATATATAATATAATACAATCCAATGATATAAAATATTTCCAAATCGATATTCTATCGTCTAACACTAATTGATCAATTATTAGAGTTATCGAAAATACCTCTAATGTACCAATTAATAAAACTTCAGGGTCGAATAATATTAATTAATCAAATCTGAGCTCAACAGTTGCTCTTATTATCTGAACAAATAACTCTCAGAGAACACTAGAACCAAATTGAGTTTACTTAATATTATCCATAGCACTTACTTAAATATGGGGTATTACACTATATGCATGCAGAATAATGTTGGTAACTTAAAACATTGCAGATGATGCATGGATTATTGAGTTTGATAGTTCAAGGCTTACCTCTGCAAGAAGGAATCAAATTATGTAGTGGAGGTGTTACAACTTCAATATGATAATCTGGATAGCTCCCTTATACCTTAAGAAAGGTGTTGATGTGCTTGGAATGGATTACAACCTTCTGGATTGATGAGCTCGAATCCAACTGCAGCTTGCTTGGGATGAACTATGACCTTGATGAATTTGATGTTACAAATGATGTTTAAGTGTTTGGATCACTCATATATAATTTATGTGAGGTGTTTGAATCATTGGTTTGAGTGGAATTGCTCTGGTTTGAGAAATTCGATTTTCACTCTTTGAAAATTGGAACTTTGGTATTAACGAAGGAAAGTGAGAAAACAATTATTAGCGTTGTTTTGATGTGTTTTAATTGATCAGAAATGACTTCTATTTATAGGAGAACAAGTTTGTTTTTGGAGGAATAATGTAGGATGAGGGATCACTCTATTATCCAATGGATTTTGTCATGTTGCACTTTACTTAAATGCCTAGGTACCAAAGTCTTCTAAGCATCTTGACTCAACCAGAATTTGCAGGTTTGAATACTCCTTGTGATGGATTTGATATGAACTTGTTGTGCTTCATTCGTTCCACCTCAATGCATCACATAAATTCCAAATGCCAAAGTTGAAATTCAGGGCTTTTTCAATGATGATTCTTCACATGTTAAGCTAAATTCTTGACTCTTTGGTCCAATTTTGCAGGTTTGGTATGAGTCACTCTATTTTTCATTGAATAAGAGTAGCTTTGATCATTGCACTTGACAAAAAAATCATGTATGGCAAGTGTAGCGGTAAAAGTCGTGAGTGTAAGCTATTGATTAACTTAACTCAATGAAAACAGAGTCGCCACCGCACCTTTATTTTATTCCAAAAGGAAAAGGAAAAAAGAGAGAATAAATCCTAAAATTAATCTAAAATAAAAAGCTAAAAGAAACAAGCAGAGAATGGGTAAGGGGGTTGGTTACAAAATGGGAACGTGTTAGCACCCAAAATATTTGTGGTACTCCACGGGAGCCCTTTGAAATATTTAAGTTTTTTGTTTGAAAAAGGTTTATTAAATGAGAGTATGGGGATGAGAAAAAGAATTGATTTTAATATTTTTATGTTTGACGAGACTTTCATCACATACCTACATACCCATAAAGTGCAATGTAAGATCACAACCCTGTAGTTCATGATAAAAATAGTGAAAATTGGTTGGTTTTGATTGATTTTAAGAAATGAAGACAAGAGAAGTGCACAAAGGCATAAAACAACTTGAATGAGTTTAGTTCTTTTTATTTTTTGAATTGAAGTCAAAATGATTAAGTTCATTAACATTTATTTAAGAAAAGAAGAAGTAAAAGCCACTTAATAAAAAATTAAGGTTTTATTTATTAAAGAGGTGAAAATTTGAAACAAGAATCCCTTGAAAAAGAGAGAAAGTTTTGAAAATTGAAGAAGGGGAGGAGATGAAGAGTCTATCCTAAAAAAATAAAATAAAAGAGACAAAGGAGAAAAGATCTAACAAAACTTGATCATACTTCCAAGCATAAGCACAAGATTTCCATCCTTATAAGAATAAGTTAATCAAGAATTCAATACAAATTATTGATAACTTTCAAAATAAGAAAATGAGCTTTAGTGAATTTTATGGTTTGAGGAGATATGTTGCAAGGGATATTTTGGCTCTCTAAAGCTTGAGAAATGAATGAAAAGAGGCCTCTATTTAAAGAGTTTAGGCTTGGGAATTTGGTGGAATGGATCTTGCTTTGGAAAATAAAAATTAGGCTTGGAATTAAATTTGGAGGGAAATTCATAAAAAATTGGTGATTAGTGAAGGTACATGGTGGGAAATTATCAAAATGATGTAGGGAATTAAAATGATGTAGATCTAGAATATTCCAAGTGAGATCAAGGGCTAGGATGATACTGAATTTAAACAAATTATTCAAATTTTGCCTAGGTTAATTGTTTAACACATTAGTTAATCGATTATCCAAATCAAATTTTGAATATTTGTTTCTTTTGATTGCATTGCTTATTGTTTGGCTCAATTCTTTTGCGCGTCAAAGAAGGCATGAAAATAAACACATGAACCTTGGAATTCCTTATTAATCAATTATAACTTGAGGAATCCTTGATCAAATAAATTTGAATTATTAAAAGAAATTATAACATGAACCTTGGTATTTTTTACCTATTCTTCCCCTGAAAATATTAATAAAAGAAATTAAAATATTTTTTTGGATTTTAATTAAAGGTTAGTAAACATAAACAAATAAAAGGCACACAAAAGAATGATGATCTTGTGTGAGATATAAACATGTAACCAAAAAGATCGAAGAACCAGTGCGTGATCTTGTTTGTATGCAATGATGCAGATGAAAATATGAAAAATCTTAGGGGCAAAATTAGGGTATGATAGATGCCCCTATTTAAGTTTCTTCAATCCAAAGATATGAAGATTGACATCTTTATTTCACCAAGATGGAAGATTTTTAAATATAGAAAACCTAATTTTTGGCCCTAAGAGGCCATAAAATGGAATGGAATGAAATGATATGAAGGCAAAGAAATCTGTGGGGAACAAAAACAACATAAGAGACAGAATAAATGATGGGGATAAGTAACCTCGATTTCTTAATTAGACCTTGTCCAAATGCAACAATGGACCTTGTTTTCTTGAATAATAGGTCATTATGAACATTTTTGGCCAAAAATTCAAACTTTGACTTTAGGTCTCAAATGAATTTTTTACAAAGAAACCCTAATTTCTGATTTTTGATGTATGCATCCCTTGAGGCTACTCTAAACTTGTGAATGTGATTCAAAGTTGTATATGAACTTCTTGAATCATGTCTTGAGGTATTAACTCATGTCCAGATGAAAATTTCACTTTAGAGGCTTTGATCAACAAAAACCCTAATTTGGTGCCTCAGATGATCTTGGGGCTTGAGTGACTTTTAATGTTGTGAAATTGTGCTTAATTCATGATGTTGGGGATATCTTGACCCTTGTGGATGATTAAGAATCTTGATAAGTTGAAGATCATGTCTTTTTTTGATTAGTCATTTGCCTGAATCTCCTATGAGGCTCATAACCCTAATTCATTGTAAGCATCAGACAAGAAACAAACTTGGTATTCTTCGATGATTTAGTGATGTATAAAAAGTGTATGTTGATGATTATAATGAGATGTAAATGATGTGGGATCTTAGGGTAAAAAAATAGGGTATGATAGAAGTGTTACTCATAAAGCCTCAATTTAAAGTGGATCTCTGCTTCAGGTAGGAAAGCTAGGAGGGTGGGCTTAGGAATAACATTGTTGGAAGAAATTGACAAAGGTGAGAAGCCTTCCTCTCTAAACTCTAAAGAGATTGAAGGTTGAAGGTATATAAGGAATAACATATTAAGACACAAACATCGCTTTATTTTATCCTTCTTGATTATTTTTTGATTACTTTATTTACAATTTTTATAGGCAAGTATTGCATCTCTGCCAATTGTAAAGACAAGTTGTTTCGTTGGGTACACTTTTTCCCATAGTGGTTTGCATAAGGCGAGGGTTTTTAATGAGGCACCTCACTTTTATTTTAGATAATCTATATGTTTGGCTACTATTTTCTTTGCATAAAACCTAAAAGCGCAAGATAATATTTCCTATTGAGTAGATCAATCGTGGGATCCCTATGCGAGGTCCTTTCTGCCCATTGAGGCGATCAATCCTTGGATATTTATGTTAGGTCCTTGCCGCCCATTTAGGCGATCATTATACTACATCTATACGCGGGATCCTTGAAGCCCATATATGTGATTAATTGATGGATCTCTATGTGAGGTTCTTGCTCCTAATTAAGGCAATCAATCGCTTGATCATTATGCGAGATCATTGTTGCACATGGAGGTGGTCAATCATTGGATCTCTATGAGAGGTTCTTGCCACCCTTAGAGGTGACCATTCAACTTGATACTTAAGTTGGATCCTTTTCATCCATAGAGGCCATTAATTGTTGGATCTCTATGTGAGGTCATTGCCGCCCATTGGGGAGATCAATCGCCAGATCCCTATATGAGGTCCTTTCCACCCATTGAAGCAATCAAATGCCTGAAAAGGATCCATCAAACTTAATTCTAAATAAGGATAAAGGAAAAATCCTACCTTCTTGCCTCCTCAAAATATTGGACAAAAGTTTCCACCACTTCATCCTTGGGTCGCGAGATCTTTCCCTCTAGGTTTTCCAAGTTGTTGTGATCCCTCTTAAAGGATTGTTTTAGAATACCCTCCTTTTTAAACTAGGCGTGAGCCTCAATGGAAGATTCCTTAGTAAGTGACTTTAAGATTCCCCATTTCTCCCTCAACAATTTTATCACCACCCACCTCGTGGATGTTCTTATTCACATGAATCACCTTAGACTGAAGTCCTCGAATTGTGTGGTAACATTTATCCCTCTGTTATTTCTCCACTTATAGACATATTAAGAGTTGTACTTACATCAAACTTGGTTAAATGCATTTTTGGTCCCCCTAGTTTGTACTTTTTAAACAATTGATCCCCCAATTACAAAACCTGCGATTTTGGTCCCTTAATTTTGATGGCATTTGCATTTTTGTGGTCCTCCTCCATTTTTGTAGATGTGGCATTGATGATTAGGATAAAAAATTGTGTTTAATGACTTGTCATTGATGATTGGGATATTTTAATATTAAATAATATATTTAATTAATTTAATATTTTTAAAGAGTTAATAATTTAAATTGATATTTAAGTAATTAAAATTTTGAAAAGCTTCAGGGTCTAAAGCCCATTTTGTTGCAAGCTATACTTAGCACTCAAAGGCCAAGTTCCTTCCCAACCCACTTATGCATTTTCTAATAGCTGATCAGGGTTTATAAACCCTTCCCTAATACTTACAAAAAATGATGTGGAACTTTGAAAATAATAGTTTTTGAACTTGCCATTTAATCAGGCCAAAGGTGTTTAAAGCACTACTTAAACCATTTAAATTCATGGTGAGATATCATTGTATCAAAGATATCATTTTATCATCATCTTTTTACAATTGATATATACCATGGTAATATTTAGTTTATATCAATTCATTTTTCACCTTCAGTTTGTTTGCCACAGTAGAAAATCATGACTTAAACAATTGACATTAAAAATGATTCCAGAGGTAGATATGGAGATAATGAAGAGTAGATTGCATGAAGTTCATCCTGAACATGGAGTTAACAAAGAGAATATTGCATTAAGTTCATTCATATCATATGTCTTAGGTTAAGTTATGTCCTATAGAATGAATTATTAGATTGTTGTTAGTAGATAGCAGACAAACTTATAATTTGTTATAAACTCTCATTTGCAATGTTGAGCTACCTAATTCCTTCATTTCTTTAACGTATAAATAGAAGCCTTTTATATTTATGTTTACACATTTTTTGCTTTCAGTTCCATGATTTAGAAAATCAAACTTCTACAACCCATTATGTTCCTCATTTTTATTATTTTGAAAACAAACACTTCATGATTTTTCATCCTTCTTTAAATGTATCATGAAAGTAGTAAATAAAACTATAAATAAAAACAGTAAACTAAATACACAATAGCAAACAGATAAACACCCAAAGAATCAAAAACAGATAAGTGCTAGGATTGACTCGCATAATGAACCAGAGAAACTGGTTGGGAGGTCCCCAACAGAGATGCTAGCTATCGCTCCCAAGATTTCCATCCTAGTACAAATGCAATAGTGGCGCGGAAAAAGAGGAAGAGTCTCTGGCCAAACATTTTTATCCCAAGGAAAGGAAAGGTAATGTTGCACAAACCTAGGAGAAAGAAAAGAAGGAGGTCTTGTGAAACAAAGAGAATGGGTTCGCGAGTCGGTTACGAACTGGGAAGGTATTAGCACTCCAGATCGTCTGTCGTACCCGACGGGATCCACGCTTGCTTGTACTGTTTCAAAAGGTAAGAATAATCTGCTGCTGAACTAGAAAGAAAGAAGGTATGGGAATGGGGAAAAATGTAGGGAAAATAAAGAATATGCTCGAATGGGCCCTACACCACTGCCTACGTATCTCATCGGGAATGAGAATCAGAGTCAACGTAGTTCCTCTAACCAGGGAGGAAATATGTTTGATTGTGTTTTTTAGGATTGAATTGTGTATGTCTATGCTCAGGTGTTGCAGACTCACCTTGAACGAGCGTGTTACCGTCTTTCAAAAGATAAGTCGAAGCGAGTTCCTTTGTTAAGAGAAAGGAGATGAGAAAGATTAGGGCTCAAGCACACAATCCCATTGTACTTATTAAGTGTTTTTGAATTTTGAGGTGAAGAAGTGCTTTTTAGTTTATGTTTGTGAAAATGACTTCAAGTTTAGACTTGTACACCATGCTAGACAATTTTACATTACCCCAAGATGGGATAGATGCAAATGCCCCATGGAATAAGTCTGACTTAAAAAATTATCGCAACCTTTATTAATATTTTTGTGTCCAAATGGACAAAAGAAAAAAATCATAAGGAAATATAAACATAAGGAGATGAGAAAGATTAGGGCTCAAGCACACAATCCCATTGTACTTATTAAGTGTTTTTGAATTTTGAGGTGAAGAAGTGCTTTTTAGTTTATGTTTGTGAAAATGACTTCAAGTTTAGACTTGTACACCATGCTAGACAATTTTACATTACCCCAAGATGGGATAGATGCAAATGCCCCATGGAATAAGTCTGACTCAAAAAATTATCGCAACCTTTATTAATATTTTTGTGTCCAAATGGACAAAAGAAAAAAATCATAAGGAAATATAAACATAAACATAAACATGATAATGGATGATAAAGTATAATAAAAGTAAAGGAGATAAGGGAGCAAGAAAGAAATTAAAGACAATAAGGTGCAAGCGGAAAATTAAAATAGTAATATAGTACTAGTAATAATAATATATACATAATAGTGGTATAGTGAACTCAATCATCCACAACCAAAAGAGTAACAAGGCATTTAGTGCCAAAAACTGAAAAGAAAGTTGATTTCGCTTAGTATCTTACACTATAGTGATTAACCAATGCAATTAGACCTAAATTTGATGATGACTTGAAAGAAGATTGGGATACCCAAAGAAACTACACATCAAGCTTCAAAAGTCATGGATCTAATGCAAATGATTAACCAACATTGGGATGACGCAGCCAACACGAGGTTCGATCCACGAAAGTGCTAATATCCAATTGGATTTTTATTCTGAAGTAGGAACATATTTATGTTTATGTTAAGAAATCACCAAGTAATTTATGGATTAACTATCCTACGAATGAGGCCAGCCAAAACCTATTAAGGTTAACCGATTAACTAGTTTAAACTGCAACTGGTTAATCGGTTATCACTGAACCAGAGGCAGAAAATTGGCCAAAATTCAGCATGATCTTCTTTCAAAACAATTTTCAAACACCTTATAATCATGAACTGAATTAGCACGAATTTTAAAGTGAAAAAATCAGTGAAATCCCTGCAACCAAACAAGAATATATGATTCAAAGGATCAACAACAAAGAGTGCCAAAGATCTACACCTTGAATGATGGTGATGAAGGTGTAACTATGGAGGAAGATGAATTACCAACAAACTTCAAATTGATCCACAAGAAAACTTGATCTACTGAAATTGATGAAGAAAAATGAAAAGGATGAAGGTTTAGCTCAAAGTTAATCAAGAATTCAATACAAATTATTGATAACTTTCAAAATAAGAAAATGAGCTTTAGTGAATTTTGTGGTTTGAGGAGATATTTTGCAAGGGATTTTTTGGCTCTCTAAAGCTTAAGAAATGAATGAAAAGAGGCCTCTATTTAAAGAGTTTAGGCTTGGGAATTTGGTGGAATGGAGCTTGCTTTGGAAAATCAAAATTAGGCTTGGAAATCAAATTTGGAGGGAAATTCTTAAAAGAGTGGTGATTAGTGAAGGTACATGGTGGAAAATGATCAAAATGATGTAGGGAATTAAAATGATGTAGATCTAGAATATTCCATGTGAGATCAAGGGCTAGGATGATACTGAATATAAAAATATTATTCAAATTTTTCCTAGGTTAATCGATTGTCCAAGTCAAATTTTGAATTTTTGTTTCTCTTGATTGCATTGCTTATTGTTTGGCTCAATTATTTTGCGCGTCGAAGAAGGAATGGAAATAAACACATGAACCTTGGAATTCCTTGAATAAATCAATTAGAACCTAAGGAATCTTTGATCAGATAAATTTGAATTATTTTCAGATCATCTTCGACTTTGTTCAGATGAAATTCATTCGAGTTGTGAGATTGTTATTTTTGGTATTTTTGACATGTTCTTCCCCTGAAAATATTAATAAAAGAAAATATTTTTTTTTTGGATTTTAATTAAAGGTTAGTAAACATAAACAAATAAAAGGCACACAAAAGCATGGTGATCCCGTGTGAGATATAAACCTGCAACCAAAAAGATTGAAGAACTAGTGCATGATCTTGTTTGTAAGCAATGATGCAGATGAAAATATGAAATATCTTAGGGGGAAATTAGGGTATGATAGATGCCCCTATTTAAGTTTCTTCAATCCAGAGATATGAAGATTGACATCTTTGTTTCGCCAAGATGGAAGAGAATTAAATATAGAAAACCCAATTTTTGGCCCTAAGAGGCCATAGAAGGGAATGGAATGAAATGATATGATATGAAAGCAAAGAAATATGTGGGGAACAAAAACAACATAAGAGACAGAATAAATGTTGGGGATAAGGATAATAAAACTTGGGGGGAGAATAAGGAAAATAAATGTTAGAGTCCTTCCCTTCATTCTTGTTATAAGAAATGAGATCTATCAATTTGAGCATTGGAGCAAAAATTTGGTTGCTTGCTTTGCAAGTTATGGCCTTAGGAAGTTAGGTACGTGAACATGATTTTTCCATAACTTAGAGAAAATTTCCAATTTCTTAAATTTCCACTTTTTATAAGTAACCTCGATTTCTTGATTAAACCTTGTCCATATGCAACAATGGACCCTATTTACTTGAATAATAGGTCATTATGAACATTTTTGGCCAAAAATTCAAACTTTGACTTTAGGTCTCAAATGAATTTTGTACAAAGAAACCCTAATTCCTGATTTTTGATGTATGCATCCCTTGAGGCTACTTTAAACTTATGAATGGGCTTCAAAGGTGTATATGAACTTCTTGAATCATGTCTTGAGGTATTAACTCATGTACAGATGAAAATTTCACTTTAGAGGCTTTGATCTACAAAAACCCTAATTTGGTGCCTCAGATGATCTTGGGGGCTTGAATGACTTGTAATGATGTGAAATTGTGATTGATTCATGATGTTAGGGATCTATTGTCCCTTATAGGTTATTGAGAGTCTTGATAAGTTGAAGATCGTGTCTTTTCTTGATTGATCCTTTGCCTGAATCTCCTATGAGGCTCAAAAGCCTGATTCATTGTAAGCATCAAACAAGAAACAAACTTGGTATTCTCCGATGAGTTAGTGATGTATAAAAAGTGTATGTTGATGATTCTAATGAGATGTAAATAATGTGGGATCTTAGGGTAAAAAATTAAGGTATGATAGAAGTGTTACGCATAAAGCCTCAATTTAAAGAGGATCTCTGCTTCAGGTAGGAAAGCTAGGAGGGAGAGTTTAGGAATAACACTGTTGGAAGAAATTGACAAAGGTGAGAAAGCTTCGTCTCTAAAATATAAAGAGATTGAAGGTTGAAGGTGTATAAGGAATGACATATTAAGGCACAAACATAGATTTCATTTATCCTTCTTTATTATTTTTTTATTACTTTATTTACAATTTTTATAGGCAAGTATTGCATCTCTGCCAAATGTAAAGACAAGTTGTCTCATGGGGTACACTTTTTCCCACAGGGCTTTTGCATAAGGCGAGGGTTTTTAATGAGGCACCTCACTTTCATTTTAGATAATCTATATGTTTGGCTACTGGGAGGTCCTTTCTGCCCATTGAGGCGATCAATCGTTGGATCTCTATGTGAGGTCCTTGCCGCCCATTGAGGCTATCATTCTACTACATCTATATGCGGGATCCTTGAAGCCCATAGATGTGATTAATTAATGGATCTCTATGTGAGGTTCTTGTTGCCAACTAAGGAAATCAATCGCAGGATCATTATGCGATATCATTATTGCACATAGAGGTGGTCAATTATTGGATCTCTAGAGAGATTCTTGCCACCCATATAGGTGACCATTCAACTTGATCCTTAAGTTGGATCCTTGTCATGCATAGAGGCTATTAATTGTTAGATCTCTATGCGAGGTCATTGTCGCCCATTGGGGAGATCAATCGCCATATCCCTATATGAGGTCCTTTCCACCCATTTAGGCAATAAATGCCTGAAAGGGATCCATCGGACTCAATTCTAAATAAGAATAAAGGAAAAATCCTACCTTCTTGCCCCCTCAAAATAATGGACAAAAGTTTCCACCATTTCATTCTTGGGTCGCGAGATCTTTCCCTTTAGGTTTTAGTTGTTGTGATCCCTATTAAAGGATTGTTTTATAATCCTCACCTCTTTAAACTAGGCGAGAGCCTCAATGGAAGGTTCCTTAGTAAGTTCCTTTAAGATGTCCCATTTATCCCTCAACAATTTTATCACCACCCACATTGTGTATGTTCTTATTCACATGAATCACCTTAGACTGAAGTCCTCGAATGGTGTGGTAACATTTATCCCTCTGTTCTTTCTCCACTAATAGGCATCTTAAGAGTTGTTCTTACATCAAATTGGCTTAAATGCATTTTTGGTCCCCCTAGTTTGGACTTTTTAAACTATTGATCCTCCCATTACAAAACCTATGATTTTGGTCCCTTAATTTTGATGGCCTTTGCCTTTTTGTGGTCCCCATCCATTTTTGTATATGTGGCATTGATGATTAGGATAAAAAACTGTGTTTAATGACTTGTCATTGATGACTGGGATATTTTAATATTTAATAATATTTTAAATTAATTTAATATTTTTTAAAGAGTTAATAATTTAAATTGATATTTAAGTAATTAAAATTTTGAAAAGCTTCAGGGCCTAAAGCCCATTTTGTTGCAAGCTATACTTAGCACTCAAAGGTCGAGTTCCATCCCAACCCACTTATGTATTTTCTAATAAATGATCAGGGTTTATAAACCCTTCCCTAATACTTACAAAAAATGATGTGGAACTTTGAAAATAATAGTTTTTGCACTTGCCAATTAATCAGGCCAGAGGCATTTAAAGCACTACTGAAACCATTTAACTTCATGGTGAGATATCATTTTATCGAAGATATAATTTTATCATCATCGTTTTACAATTGATATATACCATGGTAAGATTTAGTTTATATCAATTTATTTTTCACCTTAAGTTTGTTTGCCATAGTAGAAAATCATACTTCAACAATTGAAATTAAAGATGATTCCAGAGGTAGACATGGAGATAATGAAGAGAAGATTGCATGAAGTTCATCCTGAACATGGAGATAACAAAGAGAAGATTGCATGAAGTTCATCCATATCATATGTCTTAGGTTAAGTTATGTCCTATAGAATGAATTATTAGATTGTTCTTAGTAGATAGCGGACAAACATTATAATTTGTTATAAACTCTCATTTGCAATGTGTAGTGTTCTGAACTGGGCATCCGGACTATATTGGGCCACAGCCCATAGGTCGAGTAGAGGCCTGTATGCTCGGGCAGGTATATATCTGGTAGACGGGCAGTGCGCTTAATGGTCGGGCACATATCCTAGATGTCGGGCACGCCTTTAGAACAGGCAAAGAACATGTCAGCCAGTTCATTTTCCACGTTACCCAACTGTCCCCCATTATCTCCTGAAAGATAGGGTCAGTTGAACCAAGGACCAGACCCCTTAACTAGGTCTTCATGTTTCTCACGCGTTCCTTGGCAGTTCTTCCTTGGGCCTAGCTGATCCAGCCCAAGGAAGGACCTTGGCCCAGCGCTGGGGGCTCTCTACAAATACCCTTTTTCACTAAAGGGTCACATATTCTGAATCCATTCTTTTAACTTACCTATTTTCCGTACCTCTATTAACTTTTGCATCGAAGCGCCTTGCAGGTACACCCCCTCCATTCCATCCACTTGTTGTTGCACCCCGTTGCTTGAAGGCCCTCTTGATCAGGTAAGATCAGTGGCGCCGTCTGTGGGAATCTAGCTTCCCCTTCTTCAACAGCAGAAGATCAAAGCTCAACTACTCCATCCTTTCAGCATGGCCGAAGAACAGCCCAACGATCGTAATCGTCCCCTCATCGACTACACGATGGAGGACAATTTGAACTACCATGAATCTGACGCCCTTCTACCCCATCCCCTGAACCCGAGGACAATGGGAACCAACTTCAGATTCAGGACCAGGCGGTCACCACGTTCTAGCCCATCCCCATGCCTGTCGAGGGGGATGCCACCATGATTGCTATGGTGAACACCCTTAATCAGGCCAGCTCCATGCTTTACCAACAACATGAAAGAATCATGGCCCTGGAGGCTGACCGGCAGGAGAGCCGACCTCAGCAGGAAAGAAGGATGCAACAATGTCCAGAAGCGGCGAAGAAGAGGGGACGACGCTCCCCAGAACCCAACAAGAGTAGGTCACGAGCACGCTGTGATACCGGCCGATCAGGGACCTCACCAAGGCACGTCTAGAGCCCTGGTAATAATGAGCTTTCCCCACTGAGGAGCGACAAAGAAGACCTGCATTGCCCCCTCTCGCGGGAGATAATGGAGGCTCCACTCCCCAAGGGCATGGAGAAACCCCGAAATTTGGCCATCTACGACGGGACCACTGACCCCGACGATCACGTCCACAACATTAATGCGATGCTCGACTACCGCAATGACATCACCGGGCACCTAAAATGCAGGTTGTTCTCGACAACTCTCAGAAAATGAGCCATGGCCTGGTACAAAAGCTTAGCCCCAGAATCCATCACATCCTGGAGAGTAATGAGATCCATGTTCACGAGGCATTTTACAGCCTCCCGACACCATCCAAAGACCGAGGCGACCCTCAAAGCCATAGTGCAAAGGAAGAATGAAACACTGCGATCGTATATCGAGCGGTTCAACCAAGAGGCTGTCGAGGTGGACACCACAGAACACATGAAGAAATACCTCCTCGAGAGGGGACTCTTGCCTGGAAGTGAGCTTAGTAGGGCAGTCGGGATAGAACCTCCCCGCACCCTGAATGACCTCCTGCATAAAGCCCGGGCTTACATTAGATATGAAGAAAAACAGGTCGCCCACAACGCTCGAAGTAGCTGTAACGCCAGGGAAACCAACCATACCAAGCGCGAGGACCCGAACATTCCCCGTCGCAATGGGGACAGGCGAAGGGAGGAGAAACCTCGCGAGCCTCGTGAAGGAAGAGGACCCGCGGGCCGATACAGCGAGTACACATTGCTAATAGCTCCCCGCGAGCGCATCCTCGCCGAATGCATCAACTCCGACTTCAAACAGGGCAGGGTGAGGTTCCCTAAACCTTCTGCACCCAAGCCCCACACTGACAAATCCAAGTACTGCAGGTTCCACAGAAGCCATGGGCACGTGACTGAAGACTGTGTCCACTTGAAGGACGCAATAGAAATTTTGATCCAAGAGGGCCATCTCAAACAGTACACCAGGAAGAACGAAGCTTTCAAGCACGAAGAGCAAGAAAAAAAAAGACCCCGCGAGGACACTCCCCCCGACGACTCTTCTTATCAAGTGACCCTATGCATATCACGACCAGAGGACTTCATCTTCCCCGATTCGCCACCAAAAGGGAGGATCACTGCTCTCAGCCCCTAGGAAGACTTCCCAACCGCCCTTGTCATATCGGGGGGAGGGATAAATGGCGAAAGCGCTTCCTTTTTAGTAAAGCGCAAGTTCGATGAGCTCCTGCTGACTGCGCCCGAGAAAAAGGAAACATTAACAAAATACCGAGGCAAATCCAATCCGATATCCTTTTTTCTAGAGGAGCTTCTAGGCGGTTCCCCCAACTCGAGCATCCCGCTGCTGATCAGAGCCAAGATGACTCACTTCGACGTCCGATGCATCCTGGTCGACCAAGGCAGTTCGGTGGACATCATGTACGTCCACCTATTCAAAACCCTGAAGCTGGACAAGACCAACCTATCTCCCTACGTCGGATCCGACCTCCAAGGGTTCAACGGGGCCACGACAAAGTCGTGGGCTTACGTTGAGCTCCTCGTCACCTTCGGAGAGCAAGAGATGGCCAAAGAAATCATGATCCAGTTCCTGGTCATAGAATTCCCCTCCCTTTACAACTGCATCCTCGGTCTCCCGACTCTAGCTGAGTTGACAGCAGTCTCATCCACCGTTCACCTGAAGATGAAATACTACACCAAACTGGGCCGCGTGGTCACAATACACGGCGACATCAAGGCTGCCCGAAGGTGTTATGATGATGTAGTAAAAGGACAGGCCACAATCAACACCAAAAACAACAAGAAGCCCAGGGTCGAAGAGCCTCCCCCCAGGGAATCAACGCCATCGAACTCGATTGCCGCATCGGCGAGGATGAAGATGAAGAGTCGAGACCCGTCGAGGGTCAAGCTCCCACTCACTGATTCCGCCCGATCCCAGACAGAGAGTTCGAGCTCATTTCTCTAGGTGATGACCCTGATAGGGCGGTGAAGATAGGCACAGGCCTGCCCGAGGAAACAAGGAAGCAACTCACAGTTTGCCTCAGGGAGAACGCCGACCTCTTCGCATGGAACGCTCCAGAGATGCCCGGCCTAGATCCTGAAGTCACCTGCCACCAGTTAGCTTTAGACCGGGCGGTTAAGCCCGTAGCACAGTGTAGGCGCAAACAGTCCCCCGAGAAAGCGGAGGCCGCCGAGCGAGCTGTGAAAGACCTCTTAGAGTAAAATTTTATTTCTGAAGCCCAGTACACAACTTGGCTCTCTAATGTAGTCCTCGTTAAGAAAAATAATGGAAAATGGCGTATGTGTGTTGACTATACCGATCTTAATAGGGCTTGCCCCAAAGATGCTTTCCCTCTCCCTAACATAGATAAATTGGTCAACAACTCTGCGGGTTTCAAACCCTTGTCCTTCATGGACGCATATAGTGGATACAATCAAATCCATATGTCGAACGCAGATAAAAGACACACGGCATTCATGACCCCGACGGGCAATTACTATTACAACGTAATGCCCTTCAGGCTAAAGAATGTCGGGGCCACATACCAGTGCATGTTGAACAAAATATTCCGAGGAGAAACCAGAGACATGCTCGAAGTATACATGGACGACATGATCATCAAATCACACGAGGAGACCGATCACACACAACACCTCCGCCAGGTCTTCGAGCGGGCGCGACAATGCAAAATGAGGTTTAACCCTGAAAAGTGCACATTCGGTGTCCGGGCAGGAAAATTCCTCGGCTTCTATCTCACTGAACGGGGAATCGAGGCCAATCCCGACAAATGTCGGGCATTCTCGGAATTCCCAACCCCGAAGTCTAAAAAATGAATTCAATCCCTCAATGGGATGCTCGCCTCACTCTCCCGTTTCATCGCCAAGTATGACTTCGATAATCTAATTTATCAAGCCGAAGAAGAGGGGAAGAAGATTATGAACTTCCTGAAGAATTGGTCAGGTTGTTGAGACAAGAGGAAAGGGTCGTTCAGCCTCACTAGGATACAATTGAGGTTATCAATATTGGTTTTGAGGATGCAAAGAAAGATATTAAGATTGGGGCTAGTCTGCAGGCCGATGTAAAGGAAGATCTAATCAGTATGATGCGTTAATATGTTGACATATTTGCTTGGTCGTATCAAGATATGCCAGGTTTAGATACCAACATTATTGTGCATAAGCTGCCATTGAGAGAGGAATTCCCACCATTCAAGAAGAAGCTTCGTAGGACTCGTCCTGATATGGCCATGAAATCAAAGAGGAAGTTCATAGAAGTGGGATGCGGGGTTTCTTGCTGTGACCAATTATCCACCATGGGTGGGTAATATTATGCCAGTGTCAAAGAAAGACGGCAAAGTTAGAATGTGAATTGATTACTGAGACCTCAACTGAGCAAGTCCAAAAGATGACTTCCCTTAACCTCACATTGATATATTGGTTGATGTAAACACCCCAAATTTGCCCTCACCCATTCACACCATGGATTGTGATCATTTCATATGCATAAACACAATCATAAGATCTCATATCCCATTTTTGACACATTGCATTGGGTCAAAGTCATCTGCATCTAGGGTTTGTGATCTGAGCAATCCAAGAGCTTCTTGAGCCATTCCAAAGGTCACCAATCACTTCAAAGGGGTCCATGTGTGTTCTTATATCATATTACATCCTCTCAAAGTCAAGAATTCCAAAGAATCACAAGAGCTGAGAATGATATGGAAGCAGAGCCAAGTTTGACTGCACAGTTGACCTAAAATTAGGGTTTTGGTTTCAGAGGCCATAACTCCAAATTTTTTGGTCATTCTTGTTTCTATTGGTCTCTATATGGTATAGGGAGTATACATATCAATTTTCATGAAGAAATTCCATGGGGAAGTCATCTGATCAAGGGTTGACTTTTCAGACAAGTCAGTACAAAATTAGGGCATCTGAGGCCCCCAATGACCCAACCAAGGGGTGATCTTCATCATTTTGAGTGTATATGATCTTTATTTGATCATAGAAGAAGTTGGAAGTTCACAAAATTCAAGAATTTGAAGTTTTTGCAAAGTTGACTTTTTTGGGCATGGTTGACTTTTAATGAAATGCCATTTTATGCAACTTTTTTCAACCCTTACTTTTTGATCCAAAAATGCTTCAAATGAAAAAACTTTGGTCATGAAAGTTGTAGATTAGATCTTTCCCTTTTCAAAAAGTACAAGAACATGACCTAATTCATTTTGGATCAAAAGTTATGGTGTGTCAAAGTTGGCAAAAATCACTAAATTTCAAGTTATGCACAAAATGAGAAACTTGCAAATTCATGTACCAAGGCAACTTGTGACTTCTAATTGATGTCAAACCATTACACAAACATCACATGTGACCTAAAAATCAGAATGGGCCAAGGGTTTCTCATTTGTTTGGCCTTTGGAGCAAGATATTTTCATGAAGATTCAAAAGCAAGCAAGTTGCAAAAACCATCATAACACTTCATCCACTTGCTGCCTATGTTGCTGAACCATCCTAGCCTTTCCCTCACCCCATGCTGCGCAGCCCACACCCTTTGTACCTAGCCAAGACATGACCCATGCCTCTCTTACAAGAAGTTGACATATTGGCAAAAGTAGCTACACCTATCACAAAAGGGCATGTCACATCCTCTGACCAATCAGCATTGTTTATACAAACAAATGGCAAGCCAAACAACATAACACAAGGGCCTGAAACCAGCAAGAACACAACATTCTCATTTTTCACTCTCAAAGCAAAAGCCTTCGAAACTCAGAAAGCAAGCCACAAACACTTGAACAAACTTCATAGATCAACTCAACACATCATCCTGATCACAAAGCACCCTTCAAAGCAACCCAGAACTCAAAGAATCAGAAACACGATTCCTTCACCCCACTGAACAGAACTTGCTCAAACTCTCAAACCAGCCAACATAAACTCCTGCTAAGCATTCAGACACCATCAAGGGACCAAGAGGGGTGGATTGCATCAAGAGAAGAGGCCAGAAAGTTGCAAAACTGAAAGCTTCAAAACTCAGGTAGCTCAAGAACTTTTTTTCCAGAAATGAATTTTTAAGTTCTTAATAGCTTCTACATGCCTCCCTGATCATGATTATGTCTTTGGTTTTGAAAATGGTGGAGAAATAAGAGTTTAATCGTGTTCTGAAAGTCTTGCCCTAAATTTTGTTTTGTTTCGATTCATGAGATTGATGAAAGATAAATGAGTTTTAGCTTAGGGTTTTGATTCAGTGAAGTGTGGGAAGGATTTCTGTTTGTTTAGATTTCATTTTAGTTGCGTTTTGAGGATTTTAGGAATTTTCAGGTGGGGTTCCCACCGGAGAAGACGACCGGAGGTCTTCTTCGGCCACCTGAAAATAATTAGGGTTTAATCCCTGTAATTAGTGCAATTTGAATGCTGAGCGTTGGATCCCTTGACTTTGTTGACTTGGCGCGTGATTGAGTGGCCCAGATGCACTCATTAAGCCCTAATCTCAATTAATTAATTCATAAATCAGAATTAGGAAGTTTGAATGTGGACCTTTGATCTGCGCGCGTAGTCAACAGCTCCTTCCCCAGAACCCATCCTGGCCTTCCATTGCGTTTACTTTTCATTTTATTAATTTTATTTCATTTCTTTTATATTTCTTTTGTACAATTTATTAAAAATAGCAAAAATACTTTAAAAAATCTGAAATTTTTTATACAAGTTATTATTTAATTTCAGAACACAAAAATATTTTTATTTTCATTTTTGGCATTAAAAAAGTATTTTTAAATATTTAAAAGTTTCTTTTTAATTAATTAATGAGAATTAATTAATTAAAAATACTTTTAGGTATTTCAAAATCACGAAAAAATTCATGAAACATTTAAAAACATTTAGAAACATTGTCCAACTCTCAAACCAAATTTCTTTTTTGATCTTGATGCATTTTGAGAATTTTTCATGGAATTAAAATCATTTTGATGCATTATTTTGATCCTAACTTCCAAAAATCATTTCTGCCTAACCCTAAAGAGTTGGATTTTGATTCTTTTTGCATTGCGTTGTGTTTAACATGTAGTTTGTGAGATTAAATGGCCATGATTTGATCTTTCATTTTCCATTTGTTTGGTAATTTTCTTGTTTAGGAACCCTAAAACCCTAGAAAACTTAGGAAAATCATAACTTGAATTAGGTTAAGAGTTGGAACCTCTCCTTTGGGCAGTGAGTTAGTATAGGATTAGGGATCCTTTGAGTGCATTTTAAATTTTTTATCTTGATGTTTGCTTCTGATTTTGGTTTTTGTTTGATGCATTGATCATAAACCCTAATTTGGGCTTCCATATGCACTCATCTTGCATTTGCATTCATACCTTGACCTGCCATGACATTTTATACATCCATTTGATTCATTTAACATCTTAAGACATATTGAAAGCATGTTTGACCATTGCATCTTGCATTTGCCATGTTGTATGCCATTTGCATTTCAAAACTTTTCATGTATGTTCATGGTTCTTAACTTGCTCCATTTGCATCCATAAGCTTGTATGATCATCCTCATGTGTTGTTTCATGCTTGTGGCATCTCATAGAATCATTAACATCATGTATGTGCTTCTGGTTTTGTTTCTCATCATGCCATCTCATTCCATTTTGCATTGCATTACATTCCTTTATTAACTTTTCAGGTGGTAAGTAACTTTGAGAAGTGGATTTGCCTTCACTTCTCACATTTTCTTTTCATCTCTTTCTTGCATCCATGCTGCATTTTGACATGTGTTTGAGATTGAGCTTGCTCATTTTTCTTCTTCTTACTTTCTTTCCTCAAGTGACTTGTCTTCTTAAATGAAGCAAGTTACTTTGCTTCTCCTGATCCTTTCATCTGCTTCCTGGTGGTTCCATTGAAGATTGCTTTCTTAAACCTCACAAACCTTAGGAACAACCAAGCATGACAATGATTAGGGTTTTGATTAGTCCCCCCACTTAGATTTCACCTTTGTGTCTCTTTGAGTCTTCTCTTCTCATCTCATAATCAGGGACTAAACCCTAAAGGCTTTAAGGCTTTGTGATTAAGCTTATGCCTGCATCCTTCTATTAGGATGGAGTGTATAAATTTAATCCTAAGTGTTAAACCCTTAATGTGTTTAACTCCTTTAATCAATTTACTTAATAATCATCAAGACATCACACTTGTAACTTGGGCCTTGCATTAGGGTTCTAATTCTTCCTTAATTGGTTAAGAAGGACTAACCCTAGTGTTAATGGACAAGTCCCCCTCAAGTTGTCTTACAAATCATAAAAATCACTTCATCATCATACCATTAAATAAAATCCACTTAATCAAAGGTTTGTTTTGTCATGATTTTAATCCCTAATCATGGATTAAGTTGAGGAGCTTTCCTCAGCTTAAACATTCTCATCTATTATCCTTCTATTAGGATGGTGTAATGAGTCTGTTTAATCCCTGATTATGGCTTAATCTCATTACTTAACACTAAACAAAAACACCAAAAATATCTAAATAATCACAAGTAGGTTAATGATCTTAAATCCTACATCAAGGTGATTAAGTGTGAGAAGCTGACTTCACACTTAAGGTATTCTCATTACCCCTAATCAGAGGGAGGATGTGATGAGTTTACTAAATCCACTGGTTTAGGCTTAAACTCATTAACTTATGACAAACTTTCAAAAGCAATAAAAGACTGAAAATACAAAAACAAACAATAATCGTCTCCTTCGGGATTCTTTTCTCATCTCATTCACTCATAAACGAGAACTTGCTTCTTCCGTCTAATGCAAGACAGTTTGCACCTGAGCCAGACAGGTCATACACTTGGGCATAGACAAGTAAGCAGTTCACAAGTCAATTCACCTTTCAGTCTCTTTGGGTCGAACTACGGTGTTCTGACTTCCTCATTGCACGAGAGGATACGTAGGCATAACTTAACAGTTATCGAACAAAGGTCTCTGTATATTCCCCCTCTTTCCAGCTTCATTCTTTTAAGCCTCATAGTCATGAACATTTCATCTTTGTCCCACACTAACACTGTATATTATACACTTCACTCCACTTCACACTGACACCTGTACATCCTTTTCCAGCTCTTTATACACAAATTGCACTGACACTACCCCTTTTAAAACACAAATCTTTTAAGCGTGGATCCCGTCGAGTACGGCGGACAATCTGGGTGCTAATACCTTCCCAGGTTGTAACCAACCCCCTTTCTCAGTCTCTCTGGTTCGCAACCGTCTTATCCATCTTTTTTCTAGGTTTATGCAGCATTGCCTTTCCTCCGGGATAAAAATGCCTAGCTGGCGACTCTTTTCATCTCCAGTGAGTTCACGGCTGTGTGTTCTCATTGTTCCTCTCGCCGACCGTTCGCGTCCGTACCTTTAGCTGGGCCGGGTCCCACTTATCGGGAGCGACAGCTTGGCGACTCTGCTGGGGAACCTTATACTGCAACCAGGGCTTCTGGTTCTTTTTGTGGGTTCCTCCTAGCGCTTGATTGATTTGTGTGTACGGGGGTGTTATGTGCTTATTTGTGTTTGTAAATTTGTATTTATTCTTGTTTTATGTACAGTTTGCTTTACAACTTTCTTTATAGCTTTGCATTATATCATATTGTCATACTGTGCTGCTGGCTGGATCTGTTTTTTTGTTTTGGTGGGTGGGTGTTCCATTGAGAGTTAAGGTCCTATACCTGGGACCTGAGTGACATCTAGGCTAGAGTGAATCATATTCTTTCCCATTCCATCTCGGTCTGGTGCGGGAATATGAAACACGGTTCAGATATGGGTTTCTTCTTGAGAACTCTGTGTTGCAGATTTCCTGCAATGCTAGGGCTATCTGGGAAGCCTGCTAAGTCTGGATGACCTTTTAGTATTGACCTCCAGAAACTAAGGTGAATTAGAGGAGGAACTTTTATGGTTATTGTAAACACTGTACCTCCGGGTTAGAAGTGTTTACACTTCTCGTAACTGATCCAAGTCTGAGGATCCTTGTTTTAGAACACCACCTGTGAGGGGGTTGGGCTGTTTACAGGTTTGCAGGTACCTTGACCTCAGAATACCCTGTTACTTTGTTTGTTTAAGAATACCTCATATTGGAACAGTTCTTGTGATTCTAAAACCCTGGACATGTGGCTCTTTATTTGAGCCCCCCACCTTGGTTACTGGATTTATAGACCTCCATCTGGTATTCTTGAATATGTCTTGGGCTTATATCAGAGTTTTTTTGATCAGATCCAGCTCAGTCACAAACCCTTGCATATCATTTGCATACATAAACATTGCATCATATTGACATTTGCTTATTTGTGTTTCAGGGTATCCATCTTCATTTGGTTCTGGTTTTGACCCCATCTTCAGCATTGACCCATCTTCATCAGCATTTGCTTCAGCTATCACCTGCACCAGCCAATCAGTAGCCCATTTCTTCAGTATCATCATCAGCACTTGTCTCTACTCATCTTCAGCATCATGGCTCCTAAAAAGAGTAACATCACCTACCACTTCTTCCAACCAGAGCTATCTGACATCAGGAGGATTCAGACCCTGATCACTCCAGATCACATACCATTGTTCAGGGAACACTATGGGGATATACTTGATATGGTTATGGATCTGGACCCTTCACAGAGAAGCCTGATTCACACCTGCATTCAGTTTTATGATCCCCCTTTGAGGTGTTTTACTTTTCAAGAGTTTCAGCTGGGCCCTCTATTAGAAGAATACTCATCATTGGTAGGCATGCCTATCAGGGGTGGAGTCCCTTTCAACCCTGAGATGGTCTTTCCTGGTAACAGAGAAGTAGCAAAGGCTCTGCATCTGGAACCTGTCCTGATTGAGCAGCATATGACTTCCAAAGCTGGAATCCCTGGTTTTCATCTGGACTTCTTGATCTCTCAAGCTGCCCTGAAAGCTTCTCTAGGAGAGTGGAAAGTTGTATGTGCTTTGTTGGCTTTGAGTATATATGGAATTGTGTTGTTTGCAGATGAGCCTCGATTCATTAGCAAGAATGCAATCCATCTTTTCATCTCGCAGAACCCAGTACCCACTTTGTTGGGGGATCTCTACTACTCAGTGCATCAGAGGAATGAAAAGCAGAGGGGGAGGTTAGTAAGGTGTTGTGCTCCGTTATTCCATACTTGGCTTCTCAGGCATCTACCCAGGACAGATGCATTTTTGAACCCTCATCAGCAGAGCAACTGGGCCAAGAGACTCACTGCTCTAACTTCAGCCGATATCAGATGGTGCACTCAAAGCACCAAGGGCAGGGATATCATCACCAGCTGTGGGCATTTTCCCAATGTGCCCCTAATAGGAGTTAAGGGTAGTATCAATTACAACCCTCTGCTGTTTAGAAGACAACTAGGCTATGCACTGGTCCACACTCCTAAGGCACAGGACTTGGTGGAAACTCTTTATTGTGAGAACAAGATTGATCTGGCTACTGTTAGGCAGGCTGCATGGGCTTGGGATCATGTTCAAACCAAGGGAATAACCATTCTGGGAAAGTGCAGCAATGTGGCTTCAGCACAATATTATGAATGGTCCCGTGCCAGGGCTCAATTCTCTGGAATGCCCTTTACTATAGAAGATATGCCTGAGTCATCTTCAGCACCACCCCCTGCCACTGTCAGCCTGGAGGAGTTTGAGAGCTTGAAAGAAAGAAATGAGAAGTTAACTCAAGCTTTGCAGAAGACCCTCCGGGAGAGGAGTGATGGTATGAGGGAGGTTGAGAGATTGGAGAAGTTGAGAGTGGAGCATCTGGTTAAGATTGAGAAGTCTGGGGATTATATCAAAAAGTCTAAAGCTGGAGAACAAATTCTGAAGAATGCTTGCAAAGAAGCCCAGTTCCAGAGAGCAAGGACGGACTTGTATCTGAAGGAGAGTCAGGCTATGTGGGTCAGAATCACCGAAGCTCGTACTCTGGAGGACAAGAGAGTTCAAGACAAGATAGAGCAACTGGAAGCCAGTGCCAAAGAACAGCAGGAAGCCCTGGCAGCAGCCCAGAGGGAGATATCAGAGCTAAAGATCAAAGCTGGAGTGAAGAGGTCAAAGGACCAAAGTCAGCACAAGAAGCTAACAGCAGCTGTTACGACCCGGAATCTCCTCATCAGGAATCTCACGGAGCGTCCGGCTGATCCTGTGACCGAAGCACTTCTCAAGGAAGTTCGTGAGGATGAGTTTGGTCTTGGTGTTTGACCATTTGTTTGTTGTTGCTTTCATTCCATGTATTTTTATTTTCCTGTAATGTATTTTGACCCCTCCGAGGGCTTGTATTTGTAAAACAAACTATGTACCATTTGTCTTTTGTAATATATGTATTAGTTTGTTCCGTCCAAGTTTCACTTCAAAAGCAACATCAACAGCATCTTCAAGGGTCTGGAAGGGTCAAAACTGAATGCCGAGCCGGATGCCTTGAAAACAAATAAGCATACTGCATTGCATGCTAACCCTTTGTTTGTTTTGTAGGTTTTTGTTTTATTGTCACTAACTCTGTTGTGATGTTCAGGAACTATTGCTTGGCGCCGAGTATTTCCCCTCAACCGTCTGCACCGTTATCCAACCCGTAGCAACCTTCCGGGCATCCAAATGGATCAGATGCAGCAGGACCTTACTGAGGTCAGAAACCAGATGACAAATGAAAGGCTAGAAATGAGGAATCAAATGACGCAGTTTATGGAAGTGATGAACAACATGGCTCAGAGCCAGGAAAGATTGAGGGCCATGGTGGAAAGGCAAAATCAAGAAGATCCACATATAGGGACTGCCGGCACCAGCAACAACGAAAGGGTCCAACCTCATGTCAATCCTCCTGTATTTGGACCACATCTCCATCCTGAGGTCAACATCCCTGCAAATGTTCAAGGGACTGCCACTGCAGCCAGGGTACTTCAAGAAGACCCCCAAGAGGACCAGTTTACAGTAATGGGTGCTGGGGAAGAGGCTTATGATAGAAGGCTGGATGAGATAGCTGAGAAATTAAGGTCCTTAGAGTCTCAAAACTCTTTGGGTTTCGACGTCATGGACATGGGCTTGGTAGACGGGGTCAGGATTCCCCATAAGTTTAAGCCTCCTTGTTTTGAAAAATACAACGAGACTTCATGCCCCCGGACTCACTTACAATCATTTCTGGGGAGGCTGAAGGCCTATACTATGGATGAGAAGATCTGGATGTTCTATTTCGAGGATAGCTTAACTGGAGCATCAAGAGAATGGTACTCTCACTTGACAAGGGCAACTATCAGATGCTGGAAGGACCTGGCAGAGGCCTTCATCAGACAGTATCAGTATAACTTAGACATGGCACCCAACAGGACTCTCCTAATGGGAATGTCACAGTCGTCAAGGGAAAGTTTCCGAGAATATGCCCAGAGATGGAGGCAATTGGCTGCTGCTGTTCAGCCACCTATGTCTGAAAGGGAAATGGCAGACATGTTTATGAACACCCTTCAGGGGACTTACATTGACAGGCTGGCTGCTTTCTCTTCTACCAGCTTTGCAGATGTGGTTATAGCCGGGGAGAGAATTGAAAGCCTATTGAAGATGGGTAAGATCTCAGACAATGGTGCAAGCTCATCCAGTAATGCAAGAAAGCCCTTTGCAGGCCCAAGAAGAACTGGCGAGACCAATGCCATCCACACCAACAGGGGCAGGCCCCAATATGTTCACAGATCAGTGGCAGCAGTCACCATTCCTGCTCTAGCTCATCCTCAACCAGTTTATCAACCTCCGCAACAAAACTATCAGCCACAACCTCAGTACCATCAACAGAATCAGTATCCTCCGAGAAATTACAACAACAGCAACACCAACAACAATAACCAGCAAAGGCCTTTCCAACAGAGGCCATCTCAAGCTAATAGGGTAATCGATCTGATCCCTATGCCATATGCTACATTGCTGCCACAACTCCTGAAACTCAACCTAGTTGAGCTAAGGACGTTGGCACCTCCAGATCCCAACAGTCTACCCAGGAATTATGACTCCAACGCCAGATGTGCCTTCCATTCAAATGCACCTGGCCACAGTACAGAAAAGTGCAGAGCTCTGCACATGAAGGTACAAGACCTGGTAGACTCTAAAGCTCTGAATTTCGCACCACCACCCAATGTCAATAAGAAACCGATGCCAAATCACGGTGGTCCCAGAATTAACGCTATTGAAGAAGACAAGCCGTCTTATTTAATAACCAGTGTGGGTCAGATCCGGACACCGTTGGTAGAAATTAAGGCTCAGCTCCTCGAATGTCAAATGTTCCCGGGGTGTGAGTTGGGTTGTGCTTACTGCAATATCTCAGTCAATGGGTGAGATAACCTGAGAAATGGCATAGATGGTCTTATTCAGAGTGGCCAGCTTCAGATCACCACATCATTTCCAACCAATCCAGCAATCTCATCAGCAACAACTCCAGAACCTCCTACAACTGCAACAACCATTGTTCCTGACAATTCTTCGGCTTCATCAACAAGTACCTCATCTATTATCTCAACTGATCAGTTATCAACAAATTTTTCTTCTACAACTCCAGCACCACTCCATTATGAAGCTCCTACAACAACAACATCCATCCTTCCACCAATGTCTCCTGCAACACCAGCAACAGATCATGAAGACGTCTCAACTGTCACAATATTTTATGATCCAGAAAACAACTCTGCCTACAACTCAGAAAGTGCTGCTCCCATCAGAGCACCGGTCATAATTTATTACGATCCACAGACTGTCACAATTCCTTCCGCAACCGCAGTCAGTCCAGTCACTATCACGGTGCCTGGACCAGTACCTTATGAAAGCAGCAATGCCATCCCATGGCATTACGGCTCTGACTTGTACTGCGAAGGACAAAGAATCACTTTTGAATCATCAACCCCTGCACCACAAATTGACAATGTGGGAGGAGGCGGAGGCTTCACTCGAAGCGGACGTCTTTTCGCTCCACAAACTCAGAGACCCATTGCCGAAGCAGAAGCTGCTGCTAAGGCAAAAGGAAAAAGCATGGTGCAGGAAGAGTAGACTGTTAAAGAAGCTTTGAAAACACCCTTTGACCAAGAGGTTGATGAGTTCATGCGAATCATCAAGAAGAGTGATTATAAAATAGTGGATCAGCTTCATCAGACGCCTTCCAAGATCTCTATCCTTTCATTGCTTATGTGCTCCGAAGCCCATCGGAACGCACTACTCAAAGTCTTGCACGCAGCTTACGTGCCTGAAGAGATCACTGTCAATCAGCTGGAAGCTGTAGTTGGAAATGTCAATGCTAGTCACGGACTAGGGTTCACCAATACTGATTTGACAACGGAAGGCCGCAACCATAACAAAGCCTTGCACATAACCATGGAATGTAAAGGTGTTGTCCTTTCTCATGTGCTGGTAGACACGGGGTCATCCCTCAATGTCTTACCTAAAAAGGCCTTGGTGAAGCTAGAATATGATGGGTTGGCATTGAGACCCAGCAACCTGGTGGTGAGAGCCTTTGATGGTTCAAAGAGATCGGTTCTGGGAGAGATTGAGTTACCCATAACGGTTGGCCCGCAGACCTTCAAAACTATCTTCTACGTGATGGATATACAGCCTGCCTACAGCTGTCTATTGGGTAGGCCATGGATTCACGCCGCTGGCGCCGTGACCTCTACCCTTCACCAGAAGTTAAAATATGAGTGGGAGGGTCAAATCGTTACAATATGTGGAGAAGAGGATATTTTTGTCAGCCACCTGGCTACCTATAAGTACATTGAGATGGATGGGGAGATCCATGAAACAATGAGCCAGGGTTTTGAAGCTTTGAATGTCAATGAAACATCTGATGTGCCTGGTACTTCGATATCATCATACCAACAAGCCCGGAAGGTTGTTGAGGGAGGAAACGCCCAAGGCTGGGGCAAATTGCTATCGGTGGAAAAGAAAGAGGACAAATTTGGGTTGGGTTACAAACCAACTCAACAAGATCAAGCAGCGGCTGCGAAAGAGCCCAATTTTGTGAGTGGGGGGATGCTTACCCCTGATGCTATCAACTGTCTGGAAGACGAGCTGGAAGAAGAACGCAACCTGGAAAGATGGATTCGTCCAAAGATCCCGGGGAGCAGTATCTCAAGCTGGTCTTCCCAGGAAATTATAAGAGTTACTCATGCAGAGTAATTATTATTTCCTGTATTTTTATAGCATGCATCAAAGTCTTGCATCTTGCCCAAGATGACAAGACTCATTTTGTAATCGGGCCATCTGTACTTTTTGTGCAAACAAGATTAATCAATGAAATATCAGACATCTTTTTGTAAATGAGTCTTTTTTCCTTTCCGCTCACTGTTTTTCCATTTTTCTTTTTTGTACAAAAAATAAATGGCAGTGTTTTCAAAATGACAACTTTATTTCACTTTTCTAAAACAAGATTAAAATCAAATCACTAAAATGAACAAACTGAACCCTTGCAGAGAGTGCCTTCCAGACAGCACCGACAACAGCACGGCTATGACTTTGACAATCCAATCAATCAAGCTGATGAAGGGGTTGATGAAGAATATGAGCTTCCTGAAGAGCTAACCAGGTTGTTAAGACAAGAGGAAAAAGTTATTACTCCTCACCAGGAGGAGGTTGAAGTGATCAATCTTGGTACAGATGAAGACGTGAAAGAGGTTAAAATCGGGGCCTGCCTGCAAGACTCAGTGAAGAAACAACTGATTGACCTGCTTCAAGAGTATGTGGACGTGTTTGCTTGGTCTTATCAGGATATGCCGGGGTTGGATACCGATATTGTTGTGCACAAGCTGCCTTTGAGAGAGGAATGCCCGCCGGTTAAACAGAAACTACGACGTACTCGTCCAGACATGGCTATGAAGATCAAGGAAGAGGTACAAAAGCAATGGGACGCCGGGTTCCTTGCCGTGACTAGCTATCCCCCGTGGGTTGCTAATATAGTACCTGCGCCTAAGAAGGACGGCAAAGTAAGGATGTGTGTTGACTACCGGGATCTGAATAGAGCCAGCCCGAAAGATGACTTCCCATTACCTCACATTGATGTATTGGTAGATAACACGGCTCAGTTCTCGGTATTCTCCTTCATGGACGGATTTTCAGGATACAATCAGATTAAAATGTCACCTGAAGACATGGAGAAGACAACCTTCATCACACCCTGGGGCACGTTCTGTTACAAGGTGATGCCATTCGGACTGAAGAATGCTGGTGCCACATATCAACGGGCTATGGTAACATTATTCCACGATATGATCCATAAAGAAATAGAATGTTATGTGGATGACATGATTGCCAAGTCCCTTACTGAAGAAGACCACCTGGTAAATCTGCTAAAGCTATTCAAGCGTCTGAGGAAATACCAATTGAAGTTGAACCCCAACAAATGCACATTCGGGGTGCGATCCGGTAAGCTGCTGGGGTTTATTGTAAGCGAGAAAGGGATTGAAGTTGACCCTGATAAAGTCAAAGCCATCCAATAGATGCCTGCACCGAAAACTGAGAAAGAAGTTCGAGGGTTCTTAGGTCGATTGAATTACATCTCACGGTTCATATCTCACCTTACGGCAACCTGTGAACCCTTGTTCAAATTGTTGAGAAAAGAACAGACGGTCAGGTGGAACGAAGACTGCCAGAGGGCTTTTGACAAGATCAAAGAATACTTACAAGAACCTCCAATCCTTATGCCTCCAGTTGAAGGAAGACCTCTAATCATGTACTTGACAGTATTAGAAGAGTCAATGGGGTGTGTGCTGGGCCAGCATGACGAGTCTGCTCGAAAAGAGTATGCAATATACTACCTAAGCAAAAAGTTTACCGACTGTGAACAACGTTATTCACTGCTCGAGAAAACTTGTTGTGCTTTAGCGTGGGCTGCTCGCCGACTAAGGCAGTATATGTTGACTCACACTACTTTGTTAATCTCAAAGATGGACCCAGTTAAGTACATATTTGAGAAGCCAGCTCTTACCGGACGGGTTGCAAGATTGCAAATGATCCTTACAGAATATGACATCCAGTACACCTCTCAGAAAGCCATCAAGGGCAGTGTACTATCTGAATATCTTGCTGAGCAACCCATTGACGACTACCAGCCTATGAGATTCGACTTCCCTGATGAAGACATCATGTTCATAAAAGCAAAAGATCATGAAGAGCCTATTCACACTGAAGGGCCTGACCCGGAAGAAGAATGGACTATGATGTTTGATGGGGCTGTTAACATGAATGGTCGTGGCGTTGGTGCAGTACTCATTACACCTAAAGGAGTTCACATGCCTTTCTCGGCAAAACTCACTTTCAACTGCACTAACAACGAAGCTGAATACGAAGCTTGCATTATGGGTCTTGAGGAAGCCATTGACCTCAGGATCAAGACATTAACCGTATTCGGAGATTCAGCTTTGGTAATCAATCAAACCAACGGCAAATGGTACACCCACCAGGATCATCTGATACCTTACAGGGATTATACAAGGAGGTTGTTGACTTTCTTTACAACAGTCAAACTTGAGTATATCCCTCGGGACGAGAATCAGTTCGCAGATGCTCTTGCTACCATTTCATCCATGATCAAAGTTCAAGCTGCCAACTTTGTACCTCAAATTCCAGTGTCCAGACTTGACAGACCAGCATATGTGTTCGCAGCAGATGTTGTTAAAGATGATAAGCCTTGGTTCCATGACATTAAATGCTTCTTGGAGGATCAAACATACCCACCTGGGGCATCTTCCAATGATAAGAAGACTTTGAGAAGGCTTGCTGGTAGTTTCTTTCTGAACACTGATGGGTCTTTATACAAAAGGAACTTTGATATGGTACTCCTCAGATGTGTTGACAAGACGGAAGCGGAGTTGTTAATGCATGAAGTGCACGAGGGATCTTTTGGTACCCATGCCGGAGGGCATGCCATGGCCAAGAAATTGCTGAGATCAGGCTATTACTGGATCACGATGGATGCAGACTGTTGTGCTTATGCCAGGAAATGCCACAAATGCCAGATTTATGCGGATAAGGTGCATGTGCCTCCCAATCCTTTGAACATAATGTCTTCACCATGGCCCTTTGCTATGTGGGGCATTGATATGATTGGTAAGATCGAGCCAACTGCTTCAAACGGCCACAGATTCATCTTGGTTGCCATTGACTATTTCACCAAGTGGGTTGAAGCAGCCTCATATGCAAACGTCACGAGACAAGTGGTAGCCCGATTTCTGAAGAGAGATATCATCTGTCGATACGGAGTGCCCGAGCGAATCATTACTGACAATGGTTCCAATATAAACAACAAAATGATGGCAGAGCTATGCCGGGACTTCAAGATCCAACATCACAATTCTTCTCCTTACAGGCCAAAGATGAATGGCGCTGTTGAGGCGGCAAATAAGAATATCAAGAAGATTGTGCAGAAGATGGTAGTCACCTACAAAGACTGGCATGAAATGCTACCATTTGCCTTGCATGGGTACCGCACGTCAATCAGGACATCCACTGGGGAAACACCGTATCAGCTTGTGTATGGTATGGAAGCAGTCCTACCTGTCGAAGTTGAATTACCCTCTCTACGAGTACTAATGGATGTTAAGCTGAGCGAAGCAGAATGGGTTCGGGCCCGATACGAACAACTGAGTCTGATTGAAGAAAAGAGGTTGGCTGCAATCTGTCATGGGCAGTTGTATCAGAAAAGAATGAAGAAAGCCTTTGATCAGAAAGTCAGGCACCGAGAGTACCAAGTAGGGGATCTTGTGCTGAAAAGAATCCTCCCTCCTCATACAGACCACAGGGGCAAGTGGACTCCAAACTATGAAGGACCATTTGTGGTAAAGAAAGTTTTCTCGGGTGGAGCACTGATGCTCAGCACTATGGATGGTGAAGATTTCCCGTCCCCTGTGAATTCAGATGCAGTTAAAAAATACTTCGCATAAAAATGACCCGCTGGACACAAAAACAGAATGTAAGTCCAGGCAAAAATAGGGCATCCCGGCGAGTCAAAAACAGAATAAAAGACTCGGGCAAAAATAAGGGAAAATAAATATAAAAAAATGTACACCCGCTGAGTTGAAAAGCCGCATTGGACAGCTCAGGCAAAAATGGGTATCCCGATGGATTGAAAACCCGAAAGGACGATCCAGGCAAAATAAGGGAATAAGCGAACAACTGCGTTCTGAATTCGTCTGTATCATCTACAACTTGGTAAGCTTCGAAAGGGATCAAGCTTCAATCAGAATCAACATTCTTCAAAAAGCAAGATGAGAAGAACGTCAAAAGTCATACGGGTCATAGCGAAGGGGAAGCTCCTTAAAGCGTCATCAACACTGCCAGCATTTTGTTTCTCAATTTGTAACAATCTCCTCATTTCAGGGGATTTGTTTCTTTGACTGTATCTCGCCATTTCAGGGCGTATGAATTAATGAAATCAGATTTTCAGTCATGTCTCGTTTTGTACATTTTATTTGCAAAAAATGTCTGATGTCTTAAAAGAAAAAAACAGATTGCATAAGAATACAAATGCTTATCTTCAAAAGTAAAAACATGCTTGCAGGAAATATACTTACTCTCAGAAGTATCCTAACTCCTATGACGGAATCCAATAAGGGACACCTCGGGATTATCTTGTGCGTTTTTCTATCTTTTTCAGGATTGCAGGTATCCGTAACGCAACTTGGGGCATGAAAGCTTTATCCCAGCAAGCTGGTAAATCAACACCCAATCTTAGCACCCGAAGTGCTCTCTCCCCAGCTGAGTTGCCTCCCATGACTTCCCCCAGACGAGATTGCCACTTATTACTTATCCCCATCAGAATGGGTAGGTATCAAAAGGCACCTATATCCCCGGCTGAGTCAGGGATCCTCTTCAATAGAATCCTTAGGGAGGTCTTTCAGTGATTCCTCCCTTTCTCCCCAGCCGAGTTGCTTTTTATCCTTAGCCGAAATACACAAGGTCAGGGGACCATCTCCCCACAGAGTTCCAGCCTCTATCCAGAAGAGCAACGCACGAAGGAATCACAACAGAGTGAAGAAAGCTTCTACAAACCCCAGCTGGGTCTCTCATTTATTGGAATAGGTCTCTCAGTGACCCGAATCCCCAAGCAGATACATCTCATCAGATCTACCAATGATCTCATCCCCAGCTGGGATGTCTACTTCAACAGATCGATCAGAGATCTTCGCGGCAACGGGACCCGGATCCCGGTTTGGTACCTTTGCACAATCATAGCATTTGCATCATATTCACCCACAAAGCGTAGCGTTCCGTCTAGTACGGAGCATTACGGCAAAAATACAACACATAGCATAATCATAAGCCATGTTTTTGAATCAGCACTTGTGACTAGTAACCATTCATCAGAATGCAGAATATTTTCCCCAGAGTCCCCACCAGAGCCCCAGCAAAAGCAGCTGCCTCACAAATCCAAACACCAGTATATACACTTTCTTGACACCCATCCGCATCATCATTCCCCAGTAAAGTCGCCTGAACCCTCTTTGCAAATAACATCACCCATAATACAGATACTTCCTGACACCCGTTCGTGTCAAATCACCAGCGGAAAGCCAAGGACATCCTCTTTGCACTCACATGTACTTGTATATACAATTCCTTGACACCCGTCCGTGTCATATCCCCAGCACAGTCATCTACACTTCTACAACCCATATACTTGTTCATATTACACTCTTCTCCTTTTGACACTCGTCCGTGTCGCTCTCCCCAGCAGTTAACTACTCATACTACTCAGATACTCGTCCGTATCTTGTATATACCATTCATATCCCCGCAGATTCAACACTCGTCCGTGTTCTCTGTTAACCAGTTGATACTCGTCCGTATCATCATCTCTGAACATGCGTCAAGCGTTTGTTTCTACATGATACTCGTCCGTATCATAGCTTTAAGGATGCTCGTCCGCATCTTTAATCCATACACCGTGTCAAACACTTCTGTATTCTTGAATAAAGATACTCGCCTGTGTCTACTATTCCCCAGAAGAGTCCTCTCAGATTCAACACTCGTCCGTGTTCTCTGTTAACCAGTTGATACTTGTCCGTATCATCATCTCTGAACATGCGTCAAGCGTTTGTTTCTACATGATACTCGTCCGTATCATAGTCTTAGGGATGCTCGTCCGCATCTTTAATCTATACACAATACCTAAACACTTATACCTTTTGTTTCTTGGATACAAACACTCGTCCGTGTTTACTACTCCCCAGTAGATCGCCAACAAAGCAAATCTTCCTTTTTATCTGACACTCATCCTGTGTTATGATAAAACCTGAGAGCAGTCGTCCCCTGCTAGGTGGTCGTCCTCCACCTCTTGATGGTCGTCCTCCATCATGCTCATCCGATGGCCGTCCCCATCGTTGATTTTTAGCAGCCGTCCCCTGCTAGGTGGTCGTCCTCCACCCTTTTGATGATCGTCCTTCATTAATTTTATCCAATGGCCGTCCCCATTGTTGATTTTTGGTTATCTGACATTCGTCCTATGTCATGATAAACCCTGAGAGCAGCCGTCCCCTGCTAGGTGGTCGTCCTCCACCTCTTGATGGTCGTCCTCCATCATGCTCGTCCGATGGCCGTCCCCATCGTTGACCTTTTATCCGATGGCCGTCCCCATCGTTGATATTTTCGGCAGCCGTACCCTTCCAGGTGGTCGTCCTCCACCTTTTGATGGCAGTCCCCATCATATTTCCTTTATTCCCCAACAGAGCAGCCGTCCCCTGCTAGGTGATCGTCCTTCACCTTTGATGACCGTACCTCATCATCTGTTTATTTCATTTATTCTTTAACCCGATGGCCGTCCCCGTCGTGGTCCCTTTTCTTTTTAGCCCGATGGCCGTCCCCATCGTCGGTTACTTTGCTTTATGAACTTGATGGCCGTCCCCGTCATGTTTCATTAATTCCCAGAGAATCTTACAACTTTATCTTGATGGCTGTCCCCATCATAATCTTATTTTTCCCAGCTAGTCGGCCGTCCCCGTCTTGGCTTTACCTTTTATCCCCAGCATGTCGGCCGTCCCCGTCATTGCTTTACTTCACGCTTTTCCCAGCATGTCGGCCGTCCCCGTCATTGCTGTTTACCCAGCAGTCGTCCTCTGCTCGACGGTCGTCCTCCGTCACCCACACTTTACAATACTTTATTTTTCTTTTGCAATCTATATCCCTTTTCTTCTTCATTCTGTGAGTGCAAATTTTGGACTGTCTTTGATATTCAACCACAAGTTATCTTGTTTGCCTGATAAGTCGTTGCTTACATCCTGCACAGCTAACTCATGATTAAATAGGGGCAGCTGTAAACACCCCAAATTTGCCCTCACCCATTCACACCATGGCTTGTGATCATTTCATATGCATAAACACAATCATAAGATCTCATATCCCATTTTTGACACATTGCATTGGGTCAAAGTCATCTGCATCTAGGGTTTGTGATCTGAGCAATCCAAGAGCTTCTTGAGCCATTCCAAAGGTCACCAATCACTTCAAAGGGGTCCATGTGTGTTCTTATATCATATTACATCCTCTCAAAGTCAAGAATTCCAAAGAATCACAAGAGCTGAGAATGATATGGAAGCAGAGCCAAGTTTGACTGCACAGTTGACCTAAAATTAGGGTTTTGGTTTCAGAGGCCATAACTCCAAATTTTTTGGTCATTCTTGTTTCTATTGGTCTCTATATGGTATAGGGAGTATACATATCAATTTTCATGAAGAAATTCCATGGGGAAGTCATCTGATCAAGGGTTGACTTTTCAGACAAGTCAGTACAAAATTAGGGCATCTGAGGCCCCCAATGACCCAACCAAGGGGTGATCTTCATCATTTTGAGTGTATATGATCTTTATTTGATCATAGAAGAAGTTGGAAGTTCACAAAATTCAAGAATTTGAAGTTTTTGCAAAGTTGACTTTTTTGGGCATGGTTGACTTTTAATGAAATGCCATTTTATGCAACTTTTTTCAACCCTTACTTTTTGATCCAAAAATGCTTCAAATGAAAAAACTTTGGTCATGAAAGTTGTAGATTAGATCTTTCCCTTTTCAAAAAGTACAAGAACATGACCTAATTCATTTTGGATCAAAAGTTATGGTGTGTCAAAGTTGGCAAAAATCACTAAATTTCAAGTTATGCACAAAATGAGAAACTTGCAAATTCATGTACCAAGGCAACTTGTGACTTCTAATTGATGTCAAACCATTACACAAACATCACATGTGACCTAAAAATCAGAATGGGCCAAGGGTTTCTCATTTGTTTGGCCTTTGGAGCAAGATATTTTCATGAAGATTCAAAAGCAAGCAAGTTGCAAAAACCATCATAACACTTCATCCACTTGCTGCCTATGTTGCTGAACCATCCTAGCCTTTCCCTCACCCCATGCTGCGCAGCCCACACCCTTTGTACCTAGCCAAGACATGACCCATGCCTCTCTTACAAGAAGTTGACATATTGGCAAAAGTAGCTACACCTATCACAAAAGGGCATGTCACATCCTCTGACCAATCAACATTGTTTATACAAACAAATGGCAAGCCAAACAACATAACACAAGGGCCTGAAACCAGCAAGAACACAACATTCTCATTTTTCACTCTCAAAGCAAAAGCCTTCGAAACTCAGAAAGCAAGCCACAAACACTTGAACAAACTTCATAGATCAACTCAACACATCATCCTGATCACAAAGCACCCTTCAAAGCAACCCAGAACTCAAAGAATCAGAAACACGATTCCTTCACCCCACTGAACAGAACTTGCTCAAACTCTCAAACCAGCCAACATAAACTCCTGCTAAGCATTCAGACACCATCAAGGGACCAAGAGGGGTGGATTGCATCAAGAGAAGAGGCCAGAAAGTTGCAAAACTGAAAGCTTCAAAACTCAGGTAGCTCAAGAACTTTTTTTCCAGAAATGAATTTTTAAGTTCTTAATAGCTTCTACATGCCTCCCTGATCATGATTATGTCTTTGGTTTTGAAAGTGGTGGAGAAATAAGAGTTTAATCGTGTTCTGAAAGTCTTGCCCTAAATTTTGTTTTGTTTCGATTCATGAGATTGATGAAAGATAAATGAGTTTTAGCTTAGGGTTTTGATTCAGTGAAGTGTGGGAAGGATTTCTGTTTGTTTAGATTTCATTTTAGTTGCGTTTTGAGGATTTTAGGAATTTTCAGGTGGGGTTCCCACCGGAGAAGACGACCGGAGGTCTTCTCCGGCCACCTGAAAATAATTAGGGTTTAATCCCTGTAATTAGTGCAATTTGAATGCTGAGCGTTGGATCCCTTGACTTTGTTGACTTGGCGCGTGATTGAGTGGCCCAGATGCACTCATTAAGCCCTAATCTCAATTAATTAATTCATAAATCAGAATTAGGAAGTTTGAATGTGGACCTTTGATCTGCGCGCGTAGTCAACAGCTCCTTCCCCAGAACCCATCCTGGCCTTCCATTGCGTTTACTTTTCATTTTATTAATTTTATTTCATTTCTTTTATATTTCTTTTGTACAATTTATTAAAAATAGCAAAAATACTTTAAAAAATCTGAAATTTTTTATACAAGTTATTATTTAATTTCAGAACACAAAAATATTTTTATTTTCATTTTTGGCATTAAAAAAGTATTTTTAAATATTTAAAAGTTTCTTTTTAATTAATTAATGAGAATTAATTAATTAAAAATACTTTTAGGTATTTCAAAATCACCAAAAAATTCATGAAACATTTAAAAACATTTAGAAACATTGTCCAACTCTCAAACCAAATTTCTTTTTTGATCTTGATGCATTTTGAGAATTTTTCATGGAATTAAAATCATTTTGATGCATTATTTTGATCCTAACTTCCAAAAATCATTTCTGCCTAACCCTAAAGAGTTGGATTTTGATTCTTTTTGCATTGCATTGTGTTTAGCATGTAGTTTGTGAGATTAAATGGCCATGATTTGATCTTTCATTTTCCATTTGTTTGGTAATTTTCTTGTTTAGGAACCCTAAAACCCTAGAAAACTTAGGAAAATCATAACTTGAATTAGGTTAAGAGTTGGAACCTATCCTTTGGGCAGTGAGTTAGTATAGGATTAGGGATCCTTTGAGTGCATTTTAAATTTTTTATCTTGATGTTTGCTTCTGATTTTGGTTTTTGTTTGATGCATTGATCATAAACCCTAATTTGGGCTTCCATATGCACTCATCTTGCATTTGCATTCATACCTTGACCTGCCATGACATTTTATACATCCATTTGATTCATTTAACATCTTAAGACATATTGAAAGCATGTTTGACCATTGCATCTTGCATTTGCCATGTTGTATGCCATTTGCATTTCAAAACTTTTCATGTATGTTCATGGTTCTTAACTTGCTCCATTTGCATCCATAAGCTTGTATGATCATCCTCATGTGTTGTTTCATGCTTGTGGCATCTCATAGAATCATTAACATCATGTATGTGCTTCTGGTTTTATTTCTCATCATGCCATCTCATTCCATTTTGCATTGCATTGCATTCCTTTATTAACTTTTCAGGTGGTAAGTAACTTTGAGAAGTGGATTTGCCTTCACTTCTCACATTTTCTTTTCATCTCTTTCTTGCATCCATGCTGCATTTTGACATGTGTTTGAGATTGAGCTTGCTCATTTTTCTTCTTCTTACTTTCTTTCCTCAAGTGACTTGTCTTCTTAAATGAAGCAAGTTACTTTGCTTCTCCTGATCCTTTCATCTGCTTCCTGGTGGTTCCATTGAAGATTGCTTTCTTAAACCTCACAAACCTTAGGAACAACCAAGCATGACAATGATTAGGGTTTTGATTAGTCCCCCCACTTAGATTTCACCTTTGTGTCTCTTTGAGTCTTCTCTTCTCATCTCATAATCAGGGACTAAACCCTAAAGGCTTTAAGGCTTTGTGATTAAGCTCATGCCTGCATCCTTCTATTAGGATGGAGTGTATAACTTTAATCCTAAGTGTTAAACCCTTAATGTGTTTAACTCCTTTAATCAATTTACTTAATAATCATCAAGACATCACACTTGTAACTTGGGCCTTGCATTAGGGTTCTAATTCTTCCTTAATTGGTTAAGAAGGACTAACCCTAGTGTTAATGGACAAGTCCCCCTCAAGTTGTCTTACAAATCATAAAAATCACTTCATCATCATACCATTAAATAAAATCCACTTAATCAAAGGTTTGTTTTGTCATGAGTTTAATCCCTAATCATGGATTAAGTTGAGGAGCTTTCCTCAGCTTAAACATTCTCATCTATTATCCTTCTATTAGGATGGTGTAATGAGTCTGTTTAATCCCTGATTATGGCTTAATCTCATTACTTAACACTAAACAAAAACACCAAAAATATCTAAATAATCACAAGTAGGTTAATGATCTTAAATCCTACATCAAGGTGATTAAGTGTGAGAAGCTGACTTCACACTTAAGGTATTCTCATTACCCCTAATCAGAGGGAGGATGTGATGAGTTTACTAAATCCACTGGTTTAGGCTTAAACTCATTAACTTATGACAAACTTTCAAAAGCAATAAAAGACTGAAAATACAAAAACAAACAATAATCGTCTCCTTCGGGATTCTTTTCTCATCTCATTCACTCATAAACGAGAACTTGCTTCTTCCGTCTAATGCAAGACAGTTTGCACCTGAGCCAGACAGGTCATACACTTGGGCATAGACAAGTAAGCAGTTCACAAGTCAATTCACCTTTCAGTCTCTTTGGGTCGAACTACGGTGTTCTGACTTCCTCATTGCACGAGAGGATACGTAGGCATAACTTAACAGTTATCGAACAAAGGTCTCTGTATATTCCCCCTCTTTCCAGCTTCATTCTTTTAAGCCTCATAGTCATGAGCATTTCATCTTTGTCCCACACTAACACTGTATATTATACACTTCACTCCACTTCACACTGACACCTGTACATCCTTTTCCAGCTCTTTATACACAAATTGCACTGACACTACCCCTTTTAAAACACAAATCTTTTAAGCGTGGATCCCGTCGAGTACGGCAGACAATCTGGGTGCTAATACCTTCCCAGGTTGTAACCAACCCCCTTTCTCAGTCTCTCTGGTTCGCAACCGTCTTATCCATCTTTTTTCTAGGTTTATGCAGCATTGCCTTTCCTCCGGGATAAAAATGCCTAGCTGGCGACTCTTTTCATCTCCAGTGAGTTCACGGCTGTGTGTTCTCATTGTTCCTCTCGCCGACCGTTCGCGTCCGTACCTTTATCTGGGCCGGGTCCCACTTATCGGGAGCGACAGTTGACAACACCGCTCAGTTCTCAGTATTCTCCTTAATGGATGGCTTCTCCAGATATAATCAGATTAAGATGGCTCTGTAAGACATGGAGAAGACTACATTCATTACCCCGTAGGGTACCTTCTGTTACAAAGTCATTCCTTTTGGTTTGAAGAACACCGGGGCAATGTATCAGCATGCTATGGTAACATTATTCCACGATATGATTCATCAAGAGATTGAATGCTATGTGGATGACATGATTGACAAGTCAAAAACCAAAGAATAACATCTGGTTAATCTGAAAAAGTTGTTTGAAAGGTTGAGAAAGTTTCATTTGAGGCTGAACCCAAACAAGTGCACTTTTAGAGTGCATTCCGGTAAATTGATGGGTTTTATTGTGAGCCAACAAGGAATTGAGGTTGATCCTGCCAAAGTGAAAGGTATACAAGATATGCTTGTACCAAAAACAGAAAAAGAACTATGTGGTTTCCTGGGTAGATTGAACTACATTGCAAGGTTCATATCTCACCTCACAACCACTTGTGAACAAATTTTCAAGCTCTTAAGAAAAGAACAAGTGGTCAGGTGGAATGATGATTGCCAAAGGGATTTCGAGAAAATAAAATAATATTTGCGTGAACCACCGATTCTTATGCCTTCGGTTCCAGGGAGGTCGTTCATCATGTATTTGACGATACTTGAAGGATCCATGGGTTGTGTTCTTGGTCAACACAATGAGAAAGGTTGGAAAGAACATTCCATCTACTACCTGAGCAAAAATTTCAATGATTTTGAATCTAGATACTCAATGCTTGATAAGACATGTTGTGCACTTGCATGGGCTGTGAAGCGCTTGAGACAATATATTCTCACTCATACAACCTTGTTGATTTCAAAAATGGATCATGCCAAGTATATTTTTGAGAAACCATCATTAACTAGAAGACTTGTTCGTTGGCAAATGGTGCTGACTGGATATGATATCCAGTACACTTCCCAAAAATCCATCAAAAGGAGTAGTTTGTCATACTATCTTGCATAATAACTTATTGATGATTATTAGCCTATGAGATTTGACTTTCCTGATGAGGACATCATTTTCCTCAAAGCTAAAGACTGCAAGGAACCACTCATGGAGGAGGGTCCTGACCCTGAATCCAAATAGATTCTGATGTTTGATGGGGTTATCAACATGAACGGACGCGGAGTTGGTGCAGTACTCATTACACCTGAAGGTGTTCATTTTCCTTTTGCTGCCCTAATAACTTTTGGTTTCACTAAGAATGAAGAGGAGTACAAAGAGTCGCCAGCCAGGCATTTTTATCATAAGGAAAGGGAAAGGTAATTTTGTACAAACCTAGGAGAAAGGAAAGAACAAGGTCATGTGAACCAAAGAGACTGGGTAATGGAGTCGGTTACGAACTGGAAAGGTATTAGCACCCTAGTCGTCCGTCGTACTCGACGAGATCCACTCTTGCTTGCACTATTTCAAAAGGTAAGAATAATCTTCTGTTGAATTGGAAATAATGAAGGAATAGGAAAAATGTAGGGAAAAGAAAGAATGTTCTCGAATGGACCCTACCCCTCTGCCTACGTATCTCATCGGGAATGAGAATCAAAGTGACGTAGTTCCCCTAACTTGGGAGGAAATTTGTTTGTTTGTGTTTTTATGATTGAACTTCTTATGCCTATGCTTGGGTGTTGCAGACTCGCCTTTAACGAGTGCGTTTACTGTCTTACAAAAGAAAAGTCGAAGCGAGTTATTTCATTTAGAATGAAGGATATGAGAAGATATTTCTCGCAGGAAAGACGCTTGTTTCTTGTTGAATGCTTTTAAAAGCTTTTTATTTGTGAATTTGGCACAAGAAAGTGTATTCAAGTCCCTTTCCATGGAGTATGTACTTATTACATCGCTCCAAGATGGAGTGAAGAAGATGGACACCCAAGTAAGGAGAAGAGCCCCAAGAATTGGTTCCAAAGATTAGGGCTCAAGTATACTAGCCCATTGTACTTATTAATTGTTTTTGTATTTTGAAGTGAAGAAGTGCTTTTTAGGTTTTCTTTGTGAGGATGACTTCAAGTTTAGTCTTGTACATCATGCTAGACAAGTTTACATTACCCCAAGATGCGATATATGCAAATTCCCCAATGGAATAAGTCCATAACACAAGGAGCCACTTCAACCTTTATTAAATATTTTTGAGTTGTTTTGAGATAAGAGGAGAGAAAGCACCAAAAGGATCTCCAAAAGTAAAATGTCTAAGGGAAACTAAACCTAATGTAGTTATGATACTTGAATATCCTAGGTTAGTTAGGTTTGAATACTTTTATCCTATTGGAGAAGAAGGAGAGAAAAGAAGAAGAAGGAAGAATGAGAAAAGAATTAGGAGACAACTTACTTCCATGAAGGAAGATAAGTTACTTCTAAAGGGGAAGTGTACAATTATGCAAATCAAATCATATTAGATGCTTGAAAAAACAAAATATTTAAATGTAAAAGGGAGGGAGAGAGGTTGGAATGTAGAAGCATTTCCACACTCCTAAAACTTACCAAAGCCCCTACAAGGTTAGCAAATGAAACATAATAGTTCATAAGAAGTCATACACAAGATAAACACACAAAGGAAAAAATGAAATGAGCCTAAAGGTCTATAAACCTTACAAGTCAGAACCTAACCCTAAATGAGCTTTAAGAAGCTCAAGGAATTCAAACTAAATCAAACAAGTGCTAAGAAACACCAAAGTGGCAAAGAAGTTCTAAGGAACCACACATGAAGAAGTAAAGATGCAAAAGAGTGAAAACATGGATGAAAGCATATGAGAAGCACCAAAGTCTGAATGTTATACCAAGTTATAATTTCTAATATTATCCTAAATGATCATACCAAAGTTCATTAATTATTTCATGGTAGAGTGAGAGATGAAGAGAATAAAGCATTCACATGTTCATAAGAGAAGAAACAAACAAAGAAAGTGAAATTCAAATGTGAATGGATGACATGTGATGATAGAAGTAAGTAGCATACATCACTTGTTAGTGTCCTATAATTCTTATGAGTGAGCATACAAGTCATGTGATGAAGCATTTAAGTGATTGAGGGATTAAGATGGAGAAGAAGTAAGAAGACTTAAGCATGTATCATGTAAGAATGAACACAAGTTAAGATGCAAGTTAAATGAACTAAAATGATCCTATGATGATGGAGGTCAGTAGCTTATGATGAGGATTACATGTTAAGGATGCATATATAATCATGTTAAGTTCACATGGCCAATAAGTTCAAAAAATTCACATAAAGATGCAAAAGTTTTTTACCTAATGCAAAGATGATTCATACTTGAAATGAATGACAAATAATGCAATATATCATACAAATATAGATACTTATGAATGAATTCATAGTCATACATGATGTATAATGCAAATGAGATGAAGGATATGGACATGTTAGAGGCATACAAGTTAGTATAAGAAACATGAGATGAAGGATGTGAAAGAATTAGGTCAAACATGTACAAAGATGCATCATACAAACCAAAAGGCAAAACCAAGTCAAATGGACCTATAATTGATCATACAAGACCTATAAGACTCTAAACTAACATGGAAAACCACTACAAGTGACCTCAAATGATGGCATAAATGCCTTCAAGGAATTAGGGTTAAGGATGTGATGAAAATTGTTCATGAAAGGTAACTTCATTTGCAAGCAAGAAAAAATACATCAAACAATGTTCAAAAATTGTGAAATTAAACCTAAAGTGACCTAAGTCAGAGGCTAATCATGTATTAAAAGCTCACACAAAAATTCAAGTTCAAATCATCTTAAACAATGCCTTGAAGTTCAATTAAGAACAATGAACAAGCATGCAAAGTACAAGGACCAAAGTGTAATTAAAGAGGGTTTAAAAAATATGCAAAAATATTTTTTATGAGGTTTGGAATGTCTTTCAATGAATTCAAAAAGAACCGTTTGAAAATGTTCAACATGCTATGTGAAATAAATTCATGAAGTTGAAATGTTGAAATTGGAACAATGCTAAAAGAAAATAAAAGAAAATTGTGAAATTATGATGAAAAATCAAAGAAATCAGAAATATAAAATCTCAAAAATTATTTAAACGTGTGAATATTGTTCGTGATTTTTTATAGATTTTTATATGATTAGAAGTGATTTTAAAAAAACAAAATGCAAACTATATGAAATTAAAATAAAAAATAATGAGAAACCAAGAAGGGGTTTAGATAACGTAAAACCTACGTTTAAAAATGAAACTGGGCTCAATCAGGGAGTTTGGATAGCAATCTGAGCCCAATTCAACTCAAAGCGCAAGTAAATAAACTTTTGTGGAATTCAGTCAACATTCAGACCTAATATACACCACGCAATTGATCCAACGCGCGTCAATTAGTCAAACAATGCAATAAGTATGTCAAATGGATGCTTAGTATTTAATGCACACAATAGCAAGCATGGACTAGCAAATAATCAGATTAATTGTTATAAACCAAACAAGTGAGAGACGCCCTCCCATTTTAATACGTTGGCATCGTTTCATCCATCAGATTCAAAACATGGATGGCTATGATTTCGTCTTCAACCTAAAACACTCCAGTCACCTGAAACAAACTCAGACGCCGAAGCTAGGGCTCTAGTCGTCATCTCCGGTGGTCTCACATAAAAACTTTCCATAAATTAAAGATTCTACCATATTCCTACTCTAATTCACTTCCTGAATCCAAATATCAAGTCCATTTTCTCATATCATGCCTATATTACTCAGATCGAAGAGTAAAAGTTTGATCTGAAATTTTTCAGATCCTCATAACTTCCATAATATACGTCCGAAATCAATTCTAAATGTATCAACATGATCAACAGCACTTAGAGAATCTAAGGCACATCAAAAAATCAAGATCGAAGAGATTGAAAGTTGCACTAACCTGAGATTTGAAGAACTGAAAATACACCAAGAAAACCCACTAGAAGTTGCAGATCAAGTCCTTAGAACCTATAATTACAAAATAAATGCAATTAGAGCTTGAATCTGGTCTAAATCTTGAGATTTGAAGAAGAGGCTTCCAAATTCGAACTTGATGAAAATCTTGGTTATAGCTTCAGATGATGATTGCTTCTTGTTTTATAGAGCACACTGATCAAGAATGTGGAAGAAAATTGCAAAGAGAACTTGTGATGAGAGAGAATCGAAGAGATGAAGTTTGGTGCAATTTTTGGGAAATCTGAAATTCTGTTACTCTCTGGCCCTAACCAGTGGGGTTAAAAGCTTTTATTTGATGGATTTTGGTCCTAACTGTGGTTAGGGATCCATTGGATCCATGGTTAATTAGTTTCATGTGATTTTTCAAAAATGCAACTTGGAGTGTATGTTATGGTTCACACGTGCATGGGAGCTATCATGTGCATACATTGCCTTCCCTTTTAATCATATCTTGAGATTCACAAATGGTATGAGGATGATCTAATACTTTCTGAAAAGGGGAGAGAATGATATTCAACTTTCATGTTTGGAAAATTTTCATTTGAAGCATTTTTGGTGATGAAAAGTCAAGTTGAATGTGGCTTAGAAAGCTTCCAAAAATGGAAAGTTCAATTTACAAGTCATTTCCATTTTTGGTAACTTTTTCCATGAGCTTTGATTCTTGATGAATGATGGAAATCTTGAAATTTTAGGACCATATGAAGATATAGGACCTTGATCATCATGATTTAGGCCTTAAGAATCCATAGTTTACTTTTCTTTCTCCACAATTGACTTTTACTTAGATCACAAGTAATTGTCTGGTTGAAAACCTTCCTCGAGGAACCAATGCACCAAATTTCATTTATGAATACTTGGTAACACATATAAGACCATGGGAACAAGTTAGAACCAAAAATCCTTCAAGAGATCCCTTGGAACCAAAACCCTAATTTGGGCCAGGTGTGTAGGAGGTATTGTACTGTGTGACCTTCTTGATCAACCCACTCCTTCTGGTGACTTGAAGTATCATTTGAGATTGTATGGGATGTGAGAAAACCTTTAGGCTTGTTGAGACACTTGCCTCCTGTTCTTAACCTTTGAATAACCATAACTTTGCAAATCAACTAATCACACACCTTAGGCCTCAACTAATTAATGTATGCTTTCTTTTCCTTTAATTCAAATGCAATGCAATGTATGGGAATAGTATGCCAAATGTTATGAAAATGGGAGGGAACATTTTGGGGTGTTACATAGAGGAGGCGATTAATTTGCGAATTAAGACCCTCGATATATTCGGAGATTCAGCTCTCGTGATTAATCAGATCAATGGAAAATGGTTCACTCACCAACCTCATTTAGTTCCATTCTGGGATTATGCGAGAAGACTGTTGACATTCTTTACAATAGTAAAGTTTCACTATGTACCCCGTGAGGAGAACCAGATTGCTGATGCATTGGCAACCTTGGCTTCAATGATCAAAGTGATATGTTGGAATTTTGTGCCCAAGTTTGATGTATCTCGCCTTGATATGCCTACATATGTGTTTGTTGTTGTTACAACGTCTGATGACAAATTGTGGTTTCATGACATCAAATATCTCCTGAAGAGTCAGGAGTATACAACTTGGGCATCTTCTAATGATAAGAAGACTTTGAGAAGACCTGCTGGTAGTTTCTTCTTGAATTCAGATGATGTGTTGTACAAGAGAAACTTTGACATGGTTCTGCTTAGATGTATGGATAAGGAAGAAGCAAGCCTGTTAATGCAAGAAGTGCATGAAGGCTCTTTCGGTACCTATGATAGAGGACATGATATGGAAAAGAAATTAATGAGATCGGGGTATTACTGGATGACCATGGATTCAGATTGTTGTTCATAGACCCGCAAATGCCACAAGTGTCATATCTATGCAGATAAAGTGCATGTGCCTCCGAGTCCATTGAATGTCATGTTGTCTCCTTGGCCCTTTGCTATGTGGGGAATTGACATGATCGGAAATATTGAGCCTACCGCTTCCAATGGACAACGTTTCATCTTGGTTTCCATTTATTACTTCACTAAGTGGGTGGAAGCAACGTCATATGCCAATGTTACCAAGCAAGTAGTAGCCGTATTTTTGAAAAAATATATCATTTTTTAATATGGAGTTCCCGATAGAATCATTACTAATAATGGTTCCAATCTTAACAACAATATGATGGAAGAACTATGTCGGGACTTCAGAATTCAGCATCATAATTCTTCACCATATCGTCCAAAGATGAATAGCGCTGTTGAAGCGCCCAACAAGAACATCAAGTGGATTGTGCAGAAGTTGGTAGTGACCTATAAGGACTGGAATCAGATGTTACCATATTATTTGCATGGGTAATTGTCGCTCCCGCTAAATGAAGCCAGGTCAAATAGGGTGCAGACGCGAACGGTCGGCGAAAGGATGAAATGAATAGAGTCGCTAGCTAGGCATTTTTATCCCGAGGGAAAGGTAATGCTGCATAAACCTAAGAAAGATATGGATAAGACGGTTGCGAACCAGAGAGACTGAGAAAGGGGGTTGGTTACAACCTGGGAAGGTATTAGCACCCAGATTGTCCGACGTACTCGACGGGATCCACGCTTAAAGGATTTGTGTTTTAAAGGGGTAGTGTCAGTGTAATTTGTGTATCAAGAGCTGGAAAAGAATGCAAGTGTCAGTGTAAAAGAAATGTGAAGTGTATAAGAAAAGTGTCAGTGTAAGAACAAAAATGAAATGCTCAAGATAATGAGGCTTAAAGAATAAGGCTAGAAAGAGGGGGAATATACAGAGACTTTTGTTCGATAACTGTTAAGTTATGCCTACGTATCCTCTCGTGCAATGAGGAAGTCAGAACACCGTAGTTCGACTCAAAGAGACTGAAAGATAAATTGACTGGTGAACTGCTTGCTTATCTATGCTCAAGTGTATGACCTGTCTGGCTCAGGTGCAAACTGTCTTGCATTAGACGGAAGAAGCAAGTTCTCGGTTGTGAGTGAATGAGATGAGAAAAGAATCCTGAAGGAGACGATTATTGTTTGTTTTTGAGTTTTCAGTCTTTTATTGCTTTTTTGAATTTTGTCATAATAAAATGAGCTTAAGCCTACACCAATGGGTTAGTAAACTCATCACATCTTCCCTCTAATTAGGGGTAATGAGAATACCTTAAGTGTGAAGTCAGGGTCTCACACTTAATCACCATGGTGTAGGATTAAGATCATTAACCTACATGTGTTTAATTAGATGTTTTTGTTGTTTTTGTTTAGTGTTAGGTAATGAGATTAAGCCATAATCAGGGATTAAACAGACTCATTACATCATCCTAATAGAAGGATAATAGATGAAAATGTTTAAGCTGAGGAAGACTCCTCAACTTAATCCATGATTAGGGATTAACCTCATGACAAAACAAAGCCTTTATTAGATGGATTTTAGTTAATGATAAGATGAAGAATTGGATTTTATGATTTGTAAGACAACTTGAGGGGGACTTGTCCATTAACACTAGGGTTAGTCCTTCTTAACCAGTTAAGGAAGAATTAGAACCCTAATGCAAGGCCCATGTTACAAGCTTGATGTCTTAGTGATTATTAAGTGAATTGATTAAAGGATTTAAACACATTAAGGGTTTAACACTTAGGATTAAAGTTATACACTCCATCCTAATAGAAGGATGCAGGCATAAGCTTAATAACAAAGTCTTAAAGCCTTTAGGGTTTAGTCCCTGATTATGAGATGAGAAGAGAGGACTCAATGAGACACAAAGGTAAAATCTAAATGGGGGACTAATCAAAACCCTAATTATTGTCATGCTTGGTTGTTCCTAGGGTTTGTGAGGTTTACAAGAAAGATCTTCAGAGAAACCACCAGGAAGCAGATGAAAGGAGCAAGGAGAAACAAAGTAACTTGCTTCATTCAAGAAGACAAGTCACTTGAAGAAAGAAAGTAAGATGAAGAAGAAAGAGCAATCTCAATCTCATACACAAGATAAAATGCAGCAAGGATGCATAAGGGGAAAGAAAAGAGATTGTGAGAAGTGAAGGCAAATTCACTTCTCAAATTAACTTACCACCTGAAAAGTTAGTGAAGGGAATGAAATGCAATGCAAATGAGATGCTATGACATGATACAAACCAAAACCAGAAGCATGAATGTGATGATAAGGATGCTAAGAGATGATGCAAACATGAGGCAAGGCATAAGAATGATCATACAAACATATGGGTGCAGATGAAGCATGCTTAGAACCATGGATGCACATGAAAAGTTATGGAATGCAAATGACATACAACATGGCAAATGCAAGATGCAATGATCAAACATGTTTCTAATATGTCCTAAGGTGTGTTATGAATCAAATGGATGCACAAAATGTCATGGAAAGACATGGTATGCAAGCAAATGGAAGATGGATGCAAATGAAAGCCCAAATTAGGGTTTATGATCAATGCACAAAACAAAAATCAAAAACAGAAGCAAACATCAAGATAAAAATTTGAAAATGCACTCAAAGGAACCCTAAACCTATACAAACTCACTGCCCAAAGGAGGGGTTATAACTCTTAACCTAATGAGGGTTATGAAATTCTTAAGATTGCTAGGGTTTTAAGGTACCTTGTCAAGAAAAATGTCAAACAAATAGGAAATGCAAGATCAATTCATGCCAATTTAATCCTATAAACAACATGCTATACAAGATGCAATGCAAGAAGAATCAAGGTCCAACTCTCAATGGCTAGGCAGAAGTGAATTTTTGAAGATTGAACCAAAACAATGCCTTGAAATGAAATTAATTCCATGGAAAATTGTCAAAAGACATCAAGATCAAAAAAGAAATTTGGTTTGAGAGTTGGACAATGTTTCAAAATGATTTTAAATACTTCATGAATTTTTTATGATTTTTTAAATACCTAAAAGCATTTTTAATTAATTAATTCTCATCAATTAATTAAAAATAAACTTTTAAATGATTAAAAAATATTTTTTAATGCAAAAAATAAAAATAAAAATGTTTTTGGTTTCTGAAAATTAATTGAACCTTTGACAAAAAATTTCAGAATTTTTAAAGATGTTTTACTATTTTTAATAAATTGTAGAAAACAAATGAAATAAAAATGAAAATAAAATGAATTTAAAGAGAAGTAAGCAGAATCAAGGGCTGACATTCAAACTGGACGCGCGGGAGTTGACTGCGCGCGTGATCCAGTGGCTAAAATTCAAACTGGACTAATTTCTAACTAAACTTAATTAAACTGAATTAAAAAAGTCAAACGAGGATTAGGGCAAAATGGTGGAATCCTGACCAACCAAACGCGCGCGGGTCAACACATCCAAGGGCCAGAATTCAAACTCTCATAATTACACAGATTAACCCTAATTAACTTCAGGTGGCCGGAGAAGACTTTCGGTCGTCTTCTCCGGCCAGACCCTCACCTGAAAGTTGCTAACTTCCTCAAAACTCCATGAAAATGAAACCTAACTGCCCAGAATCAAACCTCATTCAACACTAAATCAAAACCCCCAAACAAAACCCATTTTTCATTCATTAATCATGCAAATCGAAGCAAGACATATTTAGGGCAGAAAATTTCAGACAGCTCATACATACTCAATACTCCACCATTTTCACTTTTGAACACAACATGATGATCAGGATAACATCTAGAATCAATTTTTAACAAGTAAATGAAGTTCTGGAAAATTTGTTCTTGATGGATACCTGAACTGAAGTCCTTCGAACAGGAGCTTTCTGACCCTTTCTCCTATGCAAACTCACTCCTTTGGTCCTCCTGAGCTCAATGGGATGCTTCACAACTCTTGTTGATGGCTGATTTGGGAGATGGCAGAAGTTCTGTTCAAGGGGGGTGGAAATCGTATCTTGGTTTCTGAGGGTTTCAGGCTATGGTGATGGGTGGTTTGTGATCAGTGAGGCATGTGGAGATCAATGGTGAAGTTTGTTTGTGTGTTTGAAGGCTGTGCTGAGTGTTTCGAATGAAAATGCAAGTTGGAGAGATTTTGATAACTATGGCTTGGAGTGTGTTTCAGCATGAATGGTGTGGTGTGTTATGCTGGCTTTGGTCCATATGTCAAAAGGTGATAGGTCAGAGAGTTGTTGGTGGCCTATGGTGATTGGTATGGGTCTTTGGCCAAAATGTAAACTTGATTTGTACTTGAGGTATGGGCAATGGTACAACTTGCTTTTTGGCTTGCTTTGGCTCAGCTTGAATCAAGGGAAGCTATGGAAAAGGTCTAGAGGCAATGCAACAAGTGGTTGATGGTTTGTGATAGGTTTTGCAAGTTTCACAAAGTTTGGTTCCTTTGGGATTTCTTGAGGTTCAAGGCATGAAATGAGATGATTCTTTGGCCCATTCTGAATTTTAGAGGTCATGTGATCATGTTGTGAAGAATTTGTACACATTTGAGGCCTTTAGAACACTTGATCATACCATTTTGCAAAATGCCTCTTTGGTAGAAAACTTCAAATTTTGTGATTTTGGCCAACTTTGACAAGCCATAAATTTTGATCCAAAATGAATTAGGTCAAGTTCTTGTACTTTTTGAAAAGGGAATGATCCATTCTACAACTTTCATGACCAAAGTTTTTCCATTTGAAGCATTTTTGAATCAAAAAGCAAGGGTTGAAAAAGTTTCCCAAAATGGCAATTTTCCTTATAAGTCAACTTTCCCAAAAAGTCAACTTTGCAAATGACTTGAAATTCTCACATTTTGTGAACTTATAACATCTTATATGATCAAATAAAGATCATACATAATCAAAATTATGATGAACACCCTTTGGTTGGGTCATTGGGGGTCTCAGATGCCCTGATTTTGCACTGGCTTGCTCAAAAAGTCAACTCTTGATCAGATGACTTCCCCCTGGAATTTATTCATGAAAATTGATATGAATGATCCTTATACCATATAGAGACCAATAGAAACAAGAATGACCAAAAAATTTGGAGTTATGGCCTCTGAAACCAAAACCCTAATTCTAGGTCATTTGTGCAGTCAAACCTGGCTCTGCTTCCATGCCATTCTCAGTTCTTGTGATTTTTTGACATCCTTGACTTTGAGGGGATATAATATGATGCTTGAACATACATGGAACCCTTTGAAGTGATTGATGACCTTTGGAGTGGCTCAAGAAGCTCTTGGATTGCTCAGATCACAAACCCTAAATGCAGATGACTTTGAACCAATGCAATGAATCAAAAATGTAATATGAGATGCTATGATTGGGATTATGCATATGAGGAGATCACAAGCCATGGTGTGAATGGGTGAGGGCAAATTTGGGGTGTTTACAGCTGCCCCTATTCAAACATGAGTTAGCTGTGCAGGATGTAAGCAACGGCTTAACAGGCAAACAAGATAACTTGTGGTTGAATACCAAAGAAAGTCCAAAATTTGCGCTCACATAATGAAGAAGAAAAGGGATATAGATTGTAGAAGAAAATAAAGTGTATTATAAAGTGTGGGCGACGGGGGACGACCGTCGAGCAGAGGACGACTGATGGGAAAAGAGCGATGACGGGGACGGCCGACATGCTGGAAAAATGCGGGAAGTAAAGCAATGACGGGGACGGCCGACAAGCTGGGGATATAAGAGATTATGATGGGGACGGCCATCAGGTTCATAAAGTAATGTAAACAACGATGGGGACGGCCATCGGGCTAATCTGATGTAGGACGATCATCAGGAAAAGGAAAAGGGACCACGACGGGGACGGCCATCGGGTTAAAGAATAAACGAAATAATGATGAGGGACGGTCATCAAAGGTGAAGGACGATCACCTGGCAGGGGACGGCTGTTCTGTCGGGGATAAGATGAGGGACGGTCATCTAAGGTGAAGGACGATCACATGGAAGGGTACGGCTGCCGAATGTATCACGACATAGGACGAATGTCAGATAAAAGGTCGACGATGGGGACGGCCATCGGACGAGCATGATGAAGGACGATCATCAAGAGGTGAAGGACGATCACCTATCACGGGATGGCTGCTCTCAAGGTTTATCATGACATAAGACGAATGTCAGATAACAAAATCAACGATGGGGACGGCCATCGGACGAGCATGATGAAGGACGATCATCAAAAAGGTGAAGGACGATCACCTAGCAGGGGACGGCTGCTCTCAAGGTTTATCATGACATAGGACGAATGTCAGATAACAAAATCAACGATGGGGACGGCCATCGGATAAAATGATGAAGGACGATCATCAAAAAGGTGAAGGACGATCACCTAGCAGGGGACGGCTGCTAAAAATATCACGACATAGGACGAATGCCGGATAAAAGGTCGACGATGGGGACGGCCATCGGACGAGCATGATGAAGGACGATCATCAAGAGGTGATGTACGATCACCTAGCAGGGTACGACTGCTCTCAGGGTTTATCATGACACAGGACAAATGTCAGATAGAAAAGAAATTTTGCTTTGCTGGCGACCTACTGGAGAATAGTAAACACGGACGAGTGTTTACGTCCAAGAAATAAAAGGTATAAGTGTTTTGACATTGTGTATAGATTAAAGATGCGGACGAGCATCCCTAGGACTGCGATACGGACGAGTATCGGGTAGAACCAAATACTGACACGTGTTCAGAGATGATGATACGGACGAGTATCAACTGGTTAACAAGGAACACGGACGAGTGTTGATCCCGAGGGGACTCTTCTGGGGAAAAGTAGACACAGACGAGCGTCTGAATTCAAGAGGACATGAGTGTTTGACACAGTGTATGGATTAAAGATGCGGACGAGCATCCTTAAGACTACGATACGGACGAGTATCGGGTAGAAACAACGCTTGACGCATGCCCTGAGATGATGATACGGACGAGTATCAACTGGTTAACAAAGAACACGGACGAGATCTGAGGGGATTCGAGTGGTGTATACAAGATACAGGCGAGCATCTGTATGAGTGAAATAAGTATTAGTGGTGCAAGGACAAGTGTTTAACTTGCTGGAGAGAGTGACACGGACGAGTGTCAAGTATATATTATAAACAAGTATATTCCTTTCAAAGTGTTTAGGTAATTATGCTGGGGAAAGTGACACGGACGGATGTCAAGAAAGTTATATATGTGAGTATCTGTGAGTGCAAAGGGGACGCTTTGGCTTTCTACTGGGGAATATGACACGGACAGGTGCCAAAAGGAGTGTTTATTTGTATTTACAAGTGCAAGGCAAATGCCTTGGCTCTCTGGTGGGGAACTTGGGGAGCATTCTGTATATTGTTGATGGATTGTCATTATTCAGAACATGGCTTATGAATATGCAATATGTTTGATTTTTGTCGTAATGCTCCGTATTAGACGAAATGCTACGCTTTGTGGGGTGAATATGATGTGAATGCTATGATTATGCAAAGATACCGATCCGGGGTTCGGATCCCGCTGCTGCGAAAGGTCTCCGGCTGATCTGCTTGAAGTGAACATCCCAGCTGGGGATGAGATCCTTGGCGTATGGGACTCTGCTTGGGGATATAGGTCACTGATAGACCTATCTCAGTAATGAGGGACCCAGCTGGGGTTTGTAGAAGCTTGCTTCACTCTGTTGTGAGATCTTCAGACGTTGCTCTTCTGGATAGAGGCTAGAGCTCTGTGGGGAGATGGTTCCCTGGCTTTTGCACTTGGCTGAGGAGAAAGCACAAGGCAACTCGGCTGGGGAGGAACAATAAATGGCAACTCAACTGGGGAGAAAGCACCTCCGGGGTTAAGACTGAGTGGATAATGATTTGTCAGCTCGCTAGGATGCAGCTTTCATGCCCCATGCTGTGCTTTGAATGCCTGCAATCCTGAAAAGACAGAGAAACGCACAAGCAATCCCGAGGTATCCCTTACTGGATTCCATCATAGGAGTTTAGACACCCCCGGGAGTAAGTATATTTCCTTCAAGCACGTGTTTTAAGAGAAGCACCTGTATTTATGCAATCAGTATCTTAAGGACATCGGAGTTTTTGCAAATAAAAACAAAATGCACGAGACAAAACATGACTGAAAATCTGATTTTATTAATTCGCGTGCCCTGAATTGGCAAGATATAGTCAAAGAAACAGATCTCCTAAAATGAGGAGATTGTTACAAATTGAGAAACAAAAGATGTTGGCAATGTTGACGACGCTTCAAGGAGCTTCCATTTGCTATGACTCGTATGACATTTGACGTTCTTCTCGTCTTGCTTTCTGAAGAAGGCTGATTCTGACTGGCGCTTGATCCTTTTGAAGTTTACCGAGTTGTAAGTGATACAGGCGAATTCAGGATACAGTTGTTCGCTTATTCCCTTATTTTGCATGGATCGCCCTTTCGGGTTTTCGATCCATCGGGATACCCATTTTTGCCTAAGTTGTCCAATGCGGCTTTTCAACTCAGCGGGTGTACACATTTTTTTTATTTTTTTTCCCTTATTTTTGCCCGAGTCTTTTATTCTGTTTTTGACTCGCCGGGACGCCCTATTTTTGCCTGGACTTACATTCTGTTTTCATGTCCAGCGGGTCATTTTTATGCGAAGTATTTTTTAACTGCATCTGAATTCACATGGGACGGGAAGTCTTCACCATCCATAGTGCTGAGCATCAGTGCTCCACCAGAGAAAACTTTCTTTACTACGAATGGTCCTTCATAGTTCGGAGTCCACTTGCCCCTGTGGTCTGTATGAGGAGGGAGGAGTCTCTTCAGCACAAGATCTCCTACTTGGTACTCTCGGAGCCTGACTTTCTGATCGAAGGCCTTTTTCATTCTTTTCTGATACAACTGCCCATGACAGATTGCAGCCAATCTCTTTTCCTCGATCAGACTCGGTTGCTCGTATCGGGATCGGACCCATTCTGCTTCGTTCAGCTTAACATCCATCAGTACCCGTAGGGAGGGTAATTCAACTTCAACAGGTAGGACTGCTTCCATACCATACACAAGCTGATACAGTGTTGCCCCAGTAGATGTTCTGATTGACGTACGGTACCCATGTAAAGCAAATGGTAGCATTTCATGCCAGTCTTTGTAGGTGACCACCATCTTCTGCACAATCTTCTTGATATTCTTGTTAGCTGCCTCAACAGCGCCATTCATTTTGTTGTTTAAATTAGAACCATTATCAGTAATGATTCGCTCGGGAACTCCGTATCGACAGATGATATCTCTCTTCATAAATCTGGCTACCACTTGCCTTGTAACATTTGCATAGGAGGCTGCTTCGACCCACTTGGTGAAATAGTCAATGGCAACCAGGATGAATCTGTGGTCGTTTGAAGCAGTCGGTTCAATCTTGCCAATCATATCAATGCCCCACATGGCAAATGGACAGGGTGAAGACATCACATTCAGGGGATTCGGAGGCACATGCACTTTATCCGCATAAATCTGGCATTTATGACATTTTCTGGCATAGGCACAACAGTCGGCATCCATTGTGATCCAGTAATAGCCTGATCTTAGCAACTTCTTAGCCATGGCATGCCCACCTGCATGGGTACCAAAGGATCCTTCGTGCACTTCGTGCATCAACAAGTCTGCTTCTGCCCTATCAACGCATCTGAGAAGTACCATATCATAGTTTCTCTTGTAGAGGGAACCATCGGTATTCAGGAAGAAACTACCAGCAAGCCTTCTTAAAGTCTTTTTATCATTGGAAGATGCCCCAGGTGGGTATGTTTGATCCTCCAAGAAGCATTTAATGTCATGGAACCAAGGCTTATCATCTTTGACAACGTCTGCCGCAAATACATATGCTGGTCTGTCGAGTCTGGATACTGAAATCCGAGGCACAAAGTTGGCAGCTTGAACTTTGATCATGGATGAAATGGTAGCCAGAGCGTGTGCAAATTGATTCTCGTCCCGAGGGATATACTCAAGCTTGACCGTTGTAAAGAAAGTCAATAACCTCCTTGTATAATCCCTGTAAGGTATCAGATGATCCTGGTGCGTGTACCACTTGCCATTGGTTTGATTAATTACCAGAGCCGAATCTCCGAATACAGTCAAAGTCTTGATCCTGAGGTCAATGGCTTCCTCAAGACCCATAATACAATCTTCGTATTCAGCTTCGTTGTTAGTGCAATTAAAGGTGAGCTTTGCCGAGAAAGGCAGGTGAACTCCCTTGGGTGTAATGAGCACTGCACCAACACCGCGACCATTCATATTAACAGCCCCATCAAACATCATAGTCCATTCTTCTTCCGGGTCAGGCCCTTCAGTGTGAACAGGCTCTTCATGATCTTTCGCTTTTATGAACATGATGTCTTCATCAGGTAAGTCAAATCTCATAGGCTGGTAATCATCAATGGGTTGCTCAGCAAGATAATCAGACAATACACTGCCCTTGATGGCTTTCTGAGATGTGTACTGGATGTCATATTCTGTGAGGATCATTTGCCATCTTGCAACCCGTCCGGTAAGCGCTGGCTTCTCAAAAATGTACTTAACTGGGTCCATCTTTGAGATCAACAAAGTGGTGTGGGTCAACATATACTGCCTCAGTCGGCGAGTAGCCCACGCTAAAGCACAGCAAGTTTTCTCGAGCAGTGAATAACGTTGTTCACAGTCGGTAAACTTTTTGCTTAGGTAGTATATTGCATACTCTTTTCGACCAGACTCGTCATGCTGGCCCAACACACACCCCATTGACTCTTCTAAAACTGTCAAGTACATTATCAGAGGTCTTCCTTCGACTGGAGGCATAAGGATTGGAGGCTCTTGTAAGTATTCCTTGATCTTGTCAAAAGCCTTCTGGCAGTCTTCGTTCCACCTGACCGTTTGTTCTTTTCTCAATAGCTTGAACAAAGGCTCGCTGGTTTCTGTAAGGTGAGATATGAACCGTGAAATGTAGTTCAATCTACCTAGGAACCCCCGAACTTCTTTCTCAGTCTTTGGTGCAGGCATTTCTTGAATGGCTTTGACTTTATCAGGGTCAACTACAATCCCTTTCTCGCTTACAATAAATCCCAGCAGCTTACCAGATCGCACCCCGAATGTGCACTTGTTGGGGTTCAATTTCAGTTGGTATTTCCTCAGACGCTTGAATAACTTCAGCAGATTTACCAGGTGGTCTTCTTCTGTGAGGGACTTGGCAATCATGTCATCCACATAACATTCAATTTCTTTATGGATCATGTCGTGGAATAATGTTACCATAGCCCGTTGATATGTTGCACCTGCATTCTTCAGTCCGAATGGCATCACCTATTAACAGAACATGCCCCAGGGTGTGATGAAGGTTGTCTTCTCCATGTCTTCAGGTGACATCTTGATCTGATTGTATCCTGAAAATCCGTCCATGAAGGAGAACACCGAGAACTGAGTCGTATTATCAACCAATACATCAATGTGAGGTAAAGGGAAATCATCTTTTGGGCTGGCTCTGTTCAGATCCCGGTAATCCACACACATCCTTACCTTGCCGTCTTTCTTAGGCACAGGTACAATATTAGCAACCCACGGCGGGTAACTAGTCACAGCAAGGAACCCGGCGTCCCATTGCTTTTGCACCTCTTCTTTAATCTTCATTGCCATGTCTGGGCGAGTACGGCGTAGCTTCTGTTTAACTGGTGGGCAGTCTTCTCTTAAAGGTAGCTTGTGCATAACAATATCGGTGTCCAACCCCGGCATATCCTGATAAGACCAAGCAAACACATCCACATATTCCCGAAGCAAGTCAACCAGTTGCTCTTTCACTGATTCTTGTAAGCAGGCCCCGATCTTAACCTCTTTCACATCTTCATCCGTACCAAGATTAATCGTTTCGACCTCCTCCTGGTGAGGAGTGATAGCCTTCTCCTCTTGCCTTAACAACCTGGCTAGCTCTTCAGGAAGCTCATAATCTTCTTCAACCCCTTCGTCAGCTTGATTGATTGGATTGTCAATGTCATACGAAGCCATAGTTGTGCTGTTGTCGGTGCAGTCTGAGGGGCACTCTCTGCAAGGGTTTAGATTGTTTATTTTAGTGATTGATTTTAATCTTGTTTTAGAAAAAGAAATGAAGTTTATCATTTTGGAAAATATTGCCATTTTATTTTTGTACAAAAAGAAAAAATGAAAAACAGTGAGCAGAAAAGAAAAAAGACTCATTTGCAAAAGACGTCCGATATTCATTGATTGATCTGTTTGCACAAAAATTACAAAGATGGCCCGATTACAAAATGAGTCTTGTCATCTTGGGCAAGATGCAAGACTTGATGCATGCTTAAAAATACAGGAAATAATAATTACTCTGCAGGAGTAACCCTTATAATTTCCTGGGAACACCAGTTTGAGATACGGCTCCCCGAGATCCTTGGACGTATCCAGCTCTCCAGGTTGTGTTCATCTTCCGACTCATCTTCCAAATTGTTTACTGCGTCAGGGGTGAGCATCCCCCCACTAACAAAACTGGGCTTCTTAGCAGCCTCTGATTGATCTTGTTGAGTTGGTTTGTAACCCAACCCAAATCTGTCCTCTTTCTTCTCCACAGGCAACAGCTTGCCCCAGCCTTGGGCATTCCCTTCTTCAACAACCTTCCTGGCTTGCTGATAAGATGTCATGGAGGTCCCAAGTACAGCAGATGCTTCATTAATGTTCAGGGCTTCAAATCCCTGGCTCATAGTTTCATGGATCTCTCCATCCATCTCAATGTATTTGTATGTAGCCAGATGGCTAACAAAGATATCTTCTTCCCCATAGATAGTGATGATCTTACCCTCCCACTCGAATTTCAACTTCTGGTGAAGGGTAGACGTAACTGCGCCAGCGGCATGGATCCAAGGTCTACCCAACAAACAGCTGTAGGCCGGCTGAATGTCCATCACGTAGAAGGTAATTTTGAAGGTCTGCGGGCCAATCATCACAGGCAGGTCAATCTCTCCTAGCATTGATCTCTTAGAGCCATCAAATGCTCTCACCACCAAATTACTTGGGCGCAATGCCAAGCCATCATACTCCAGCTTCACCAAGGCTTTCTTTGGTAAAACATTGAGTGAAGACCCAGTGTCTACCAGTACATGGGATAGAACAGCACCCTTGCATTCAAGAGTGATGTGTAAAGCTTTGTTGTGGTTACATCCCTCAGTGGTTAAATCAGCATTGGTAAAACCCAACCCATGGCTGGTATTGACATTTGCTACCACGGTCTCCAGCTGATTAACGGTGATCTCCTCTGGCACATATGCTGCGTGCAAGACTTTTAGTAATGCATTCCGGTGAGCTTCGGAACACATCAGTAGGGATAGAATGGAGATTTTTGAAGGAGTTTGGTGAAGCTGATCCACCACTTTGTAATTGCTTCTCTTTATAATTCTCATAAACTCGTCTACATCTTGCTCAAAAGATGTCTTCTGAGTTTCTTTGACGGCCGGCTCTTCAAATACCACACTCTTTCCCTTTGCCTTGGCAGCAGCTTCTACTTCAGCATTAGGTTTTTGAGTTTGTGAGGCAAAAAGGCGTCCGCTTCTGGTGAAGCCTCCGCCTCCCCCAACATTATCAATCTGTGGAGAAGAGGTTGAAGAGTCAAGAGTGATTTTATCCCCATTGCAGTAAAGGTCAGAGCCATAATGCCAAGGGATGGCATTACTGCTTTCATATGGAACGGTCCCAGGCACCGTGATGGTAACTGGACTGACTGCAGCAGAGGAGGGTGTTGAAATAGTGTGCGGATCGTAGTAGATGGTAACTGGTGACCTGGCAGGAGATGCCACTGTTTGTTGTTGAAGATTGTTGTTAGGAGGAACATATGACGGATCATAATAAATGGTGACTGCTGAGATGTCTGTTGGCGTTGTAGAAGATTCTGAATAAAGGGGCGCTGACGTTGTAGAAGAGATGGTTGTTGATATTTGGTTTGTTGAAGTGATAGATGAAGCATTTGTTGATGAGATTGAAGAATTGTTTGGAATAATTGTTGTTGCAGTTGTAGAAGACTCAGGAATTGTTGTCAAAGAGATTGCTGGGTTTGTAGGTGTTGATGTTGTAATTTGAAGTACGCCACTCTGGATAAGACCATCTATGCCGCTTCTCAAGTTATCACACCCGTTTACCGAAATGTTGCAATAACCACAACCGAGCTCACACCCGGGGAACATCTGGCATTCTAAGAGCTGAGCTTTAATTTCTACCAGAGGTGTCCGAATCTGCCCAACACTGGTGATTAAGAAAGATGGCTTATCTTCCTCAATAGCATTAATTCTTGGTCCTCCATGATTGGGCATGGGATTCTTGTTGACATTAGGTGGGGGTGCGAAGTTGAGGGCCTTGGAATCCACCAGATCTTGTACCTTCATTTGTAAAGCCCTGCATTTCTCTGTACTGTGGCCAGGTGCATTGGAGTGAAAAGCACACCTGGCGTTGGCGTCATAATTTCTTGGAAGACTGGAAGGATCTGGTGGTGCCAACGTCCTTAACTCAACCAAGTTGAGCTTCAGGAGCTGTGGCAATAAAGCGGCATAAGGCATAGGGATTGGATCAATCACCCTATTGGCCTGAGATGGTCTCTGTTGAAAAGGTCTTTGTTGATTGTTGCTGTTGTTATTGTTGTAGTTTCTCTGAGACGGATACTGAGTTTGTTGCTGATGGTGGGGTTGTTGTTGTGGTTGATATGCTGGTTGCTGAGGAATTGGAGCGGGAATAGTGACAGCTGCCACTGACCTATGAACATATTGTGGTCTGCCCCTGTTGGCCTGAATAGCATTAGTCTCACCGGTTCTTCTTGGCCCCACAAAAGGCTTTCTGGGGTTGTTGGACGAGCTCGCACCATTATCAGAAATTTTGCCCATCTTTAATAGGCTTTCAATCCTTTCTCCAGCTATGACTACATCAGCGAAGCTGGTGGAAGAAAAGGCAGCTAGCCTGTCAATATATGTCCCTTGAAGGGTGTTCATAAACATGTCGGCCATTTCCCTTTCCGACATGGGTGGTTGGACAGCAGCAGCAAGCTGTCTCCACCTCTAGGCGTATTCCCGGAAGCTTTCCCTGGATGACTGAGACATTCCCATCAGGAGGGTCCTGTTAGGAGCCATGTCCAAGTTGTACTGGTACTGTCTGATGAAGGCCTCAGCTAGGTCCTTCCAGCATCTGATGGTTGCTCTAGTCAAGTGAGAGTACCATTCCCTTGAAGCTCCAGTTAAACTGTCTTCGAAATAAAACATCCACAGTTTTTCATCCATGGTGTATGCCTTCAGTCTCCCCAGAAAAGATTGTAAGTGGGTTCGTGGACAGGAAGTTCCATTGTACTTCTCGAAGCACGGGGGTTTAAACTTGTGGGGAATCCTTACCCCGTCCACTAATCCCATATCCATGACATCAAAGCCTAGGGAATTTTGAGATTCCAGAGATCTCAATTTCTCAGCAATTTCATCTAGCCTTCTGTCATAGGCTTCATCCCCAGCTCCCATTACAGTGAATTGATCCTCTTGGGGGTCTTCTTGTAATACTCTGCCCGCAGTGGCATTCCTTTGCACATTAGCAGGGATGTTGATCTCTGGATGAAGATGAGGCCCATACACTGGTGGATTAACATGAGGCTGAACTCTCTCATTGTTGCTCGTTCCTCCAGTCCCTAGATGGGGTTCTTCCTGGGTTTGCCTTTCTACCAATGCCCTTAATCTTTCTTGTCTTTGAGTCAAGCCATTCATCACTTCCATGAACCGGGTCATCTGGTTTCTCATCTCCAATCTTTCATTGGCCATTTGAGTCCTGACTTCCGTAAGATCCTGCTGTACTTGGTCCATCTGTATACCCGGAAGGTTGTTGCGAGTGGGATATCTATGCGGACGGTTGAGTGGGAACACCCGACGGCGAGCAATAGTTCCTGAATCACAACAGAGTTAGTAACAAACAAAACAAAACCTACAAAACAAAACAAAAGTTAATATGCAATGCAGTATGCTTATTTGTATCCAAGGTATCCGGCTTGGCACTTGGTTTTGACCTTTCCAGACCCCTGAGGAAGATGCTTTGATGTTGCTTGAGAGAAAAAAAGAACTCAGATGAAACAAACTAACAGATACATTACAAATGGTGAATAATACATAGTTTGTTTTTACAACTCATGCCCCTGAGGGGTCAAAATACAACATAAAAAGGAAAAGTACATGAAATGAAAGCAACAACAAGTAAAAGTCAGACACCAAGACCAAACTCATCCTCCTTGACCTCCTTCAGAAGTGCTTCAGTTACGGGATCAGCTGGATGTTCTGTGAGGTTTCTGATAAGAAGATTCCTGGTGGCAATGGCAGTGGTCAACCTCTTGTGCCTGTCCTGGTCCTTTGACCTTTTCACACCAGCCCTAAGCTTCAATTCTGAGATCTCCTTCTGGGCTGCTAGCAGGGCTTCCTGTTGCTCCTTTGCATTAGCCTCCAACTGCTCAATTTTGTCATGAGTTCTCTTATCTTCTTGAGTGCGAGCTTCAGTGATCCTGACCCACCTAGCTTGACTTTCTTTTAGATAGAGATCAGTCCTAGCCTTCTGAAACTGGGCCTCTTTACAGGCATTCTTCAAAATTTGCTCTCCTGCCCTTGACTTCTTGATGTAGTCCTCTGACTTCTCAATCCTGGCTAGATGCTCCACTTTTAGCTTTTCTAACCTCTCAATGTCTAGACGACCATCACTCCTCTCCCAGAGGGTCTTCTGCAGAGCTTGAGTCAGATTCTCATTTCTCTCTTTCAATTTCTCAAATTCCTCTAGGCTGACAGTAGCTGGAGGGGGTGCTGTGGATGGTCCAGGTACATCCTCAATGGTGAAGGGCATCCCAGAAATTTGAGCCCTGGCATGAGACCACTCATAATACTGAGCTGAGGCCACATTGTTGCATCTCCCAAGAATGGCCATCCCTTTGGCCTGGATGTTGTCCCAAGCCCAGGATGCTTGTCTGACAACAGCTAGATTAGGCTTTATCTCACAATAAAGGGTTTCAGCCAAGTCTTGTACTCTAGGAGGGTGAACCAGGGCATAGCCCAACTGTCTTTTGAATAGCAAAGGGTTGTAGTTGATGCAACCCTTCACTCCTATCAGAGGTACATTGGGGAACTGCCAACAACTAGTAATGATGTCCCTGCCCTTGGTGCTCTAGGTGCACCACCTGATGTCATCTGAGGTCAAAGCAACAAGTCTCCTAGCCCAATTCTTCTGTTGGTGAGGATTCAAGAATGCATCAGTCTTGGGCAAGTGTTTGAGCAGCCAGGTATGGAATAGGGGAGCACAGCATCTCACCAATCTTCCTCTTTGCTTTTCATTCCTTTGATGAATAGAGTAGTAGAAATCTCCCAGCAAGGTGGGTATTGGGTTCCTAAGAATGAAAAGATGAATGGCATTTTTGCTGATAAACTTAGGATCATCTACAAATAATATAACCCCATATATGCTGAGGGCTAACAATGCACAGACTGCCTCCCATTCTCCCAAGGAGGCCTTCATGATAGCCTGGGAAGTCAAGAAATCCAAGTGCAGGCCAGAGATCCCAGCCTTTGTTGTCATGTTCTGCTCAACCAGAATGGGTTCTAGATACAGTGCCTTTGCCACTTCTTCATTACTGGGAAAAGCCAACTCAGGGTTGAAGGGGATACCACCCCTGACAGGCACTCCAATCAGTGATGCATACTCCTCCAACAGAGGTCCCAACTGAAAATCCTGAAAAGTGAAGCATCTCAAAGGAGGATCATAGAACTGTAGGCAAGTGTGAATCAAACTCCTCTGAGAAGAATCCAAGTCCATAACCATATCAAGGATGCCTCCATAATGTTCTCTGAATAGTGGTATATGGTCTGGAGTAATGAGTGCCTGGACCTGCCTGATGCCAGCCAGCACAGGCTCAAAGAAGTGATATGAAATGTTGCTCTTCTTGGGTGTCATGTCGCTGAAGAAGAGCTGAAACAAATACTGATGATGGAGACTATCACTGGAGATGAACCACTGTCAGGCTGATACTAGTGATGTAGGTGACTGAAGCAGGTAGCTGATGAGGATGGCTGAAGCAGATAGCTGATGAACAGGGGTCTATGCAGATGAAGGGGTCAAAACCAAGCCAAATGTAATATGGATACCCTGAAAAACAAATAAACACATGTTAAATGATGCAATGATGATGTATGCAAATGATATGTAAGGGTTTATGATCAAGCCAGATCTGATTACTACCTTGATATAAGTCCATGTATGTCTAAGAAGTCCAGATGGAGGTTCATAAGTCCAGTAACCAAGGTGGGGGACTCAAATAAAGAGCCACATATCCAGGGTTAAATCACAAGAACTATCCAAAGTGGAGTATTCTTATACACAATAAGTATCAGGGTATGATGTGGCCAATGGTTCCTGCAAACCTGTAAACACCCAACCCCCTCACAGGTGATGTTCTAAAACAAGGATCCTCAGACTTGGATCAGTTATGAGAAGTGTAAACACTTCTAACCCGGAGGTACAGTGTTTACAATAACCATAAAAGATCCTCCTCTAATTCACCTCAGTTTCTGAAGGTCATAATAAAGGTCATCCAGACTTAGCAGGCTTCACAGATAGCCCTAGCACTACAGGAAATCTGTAGCACAGAGTTCTCAAGAAGAAACCCATATCTGAACCGTGTCTGGCTCAGGTGCAAACTGTCTTGCATTAGACGGAAGAAGCAAGTTCTCGGTTGTGAGTGAATGAGATGAGAAAAGAATCCCGAAGGAGACGATTATTGTTTGTTTTTGAGTTTTCAGTCTTTTATTGCTTTTTTGAATTTTGTCATAAGAAAATGAGCTTAAGCCTACACCAATGGGTTAGTAAACTCATCACATCTTCCCTCTGATTAGGGGTAATGAGAATACCTTAAGTGTGAAGTCAGGGTCTCACACTTAATCACCATGGTGTAGGATTAAGATCATTAACCTACTTGTGTTTAATTAGATGTTTTTGTTGTTTTTGTTTAGTGTTAGGTAATGATATTAAGCCATAATCAGGGATTAAACAGACTCATTACATCATCCTAATAGAAGGATAATAGATGAAAATGTTTAAGCTGAGGAAGACTCCTCAACTTAATCCATGATTAGGGATTAACCTCATGACAAAACAAAGCCTTTATTAGATGGATTTTAGTTAATGATAAGATGAAGAATTGGATTTTATGATTTGTAAGACAACTTGAGGGGGACTTGTCCATTAACACTCGGGTTAGTCCTTCTTAACTAGTTAAGGAAGAATTAGAACCCTAATGCAAGGCCCAAGTTACAAGCTTGATGTCTTAGTGATTATTAAGTGAATTGATTAAAGGATTTAAACACATTAAGGGTTTAACACTTAGGATTAAAGTTATACACTCCATCCTAATAGAAGGATGCAGGCATAAGCTTAATCACAAAGTCTTAAAGCCTTTAGGGTTTAGTCCCTGATTATGAGATGAGAAGAGAGGACTCAATGAGACACAAAGGTAAAATCTAAATGGGGGACTAATCAAAACCCTAATTATTGTCATGCTTGGTTGCCTAGGGTTTGTGAGGTTTACAAGAAAGATCTTCAGAGAAACCACCAGGAAGCAGATGAAAGGAGCAAAGAGAAACAAAGTAACTTGCTTCATTCAAGAAGACAAGTCACTTGAAGAAAGAAAGTAAGATGAAGAAGAAAGAGCAAGGTCAATCTCAAACACAAGATAAAATGCAGCAAGGATGCATAAGGGGAAATAAAAGAGATTGTGAGAAGTGAAGGCAAATTCACTTCTCAAAGTAACTTACCACCTGAAAAGTTAGTGAAAGGAATGAAATGCAATGCAAATGAGATGCTATGACATGATACAAACCAAAACCAGAAGCATGAATGTGATGATAAGGATGCTAAGAGATGATGCAAACATGAGGCAAGGCATAAGAATGATCATACAAACATATGGGTGAAGATGAAGCATGCTTAGAACCATGGATGCACATGAAAAGTTATGGAATGCAAATGACATACAACATGGCAAATGCAAGATGCAATGATCAAACATGTTTCTAATATGTCCTAAGGTGTGTTATGAATCAAATGGATGCACAAAATGTCATGGCAAGACATGGTATGCAAACAAATGGAATATGGATGCAAATGAAAGCCCAAATTAGGGTTTATGATCAATGCACAAAACAAAAATCAAAAACAGAAGCAAACATCAAGATAAAAATTTGAAAATGCACTCAAAGGAACCCTAAACCTATACAAACTCACTGCCCAAAGGAGGGGTTCTAACTCTTAACCTAATGAGGGTTATGAAATTCTTAAGATTGCTAGGGTTTTAAGGTACCTTGTCAAGAAAAATGTCAAACAAATAGGAAATGCAAGATCAATTCATGCCAATTTAATCCTATAAACTACATGTTATACAAGATGCAATGCAAGAAGAATCAAGGTCCAACTCTCAATGGCTAGGCAGAAGTGAATTTTTGAAGATTGAACCAAAATAATGCCTTGAAATGAAATTAATTCCATGGAAAATTGTCAAAAGACATCAAGATCAAAAAAGAAATTTGGTTTGAGAGTTGGACAATGTTTCAAAATGATTTTAAATGCTTCATGAATTTTTTATGATTTTTTAAATACCTAAAAGCATTTTTAATTAATTAATTCTCATCAATTAATTAAAAATAAACTTTTAAATGATTAAAAAATATTTTTTAATGCAAAAAATAAAAATAAAAATATTTTGGTTTCTGAAAATTAATTGAACCTTTGACAAAAAATTTCAGAATTTTTAAAGATGTTTTACTATTTTTAATAAATTGTAGAAAACAAATGAAATAAAAATGAAAATAAAATGAATTTAAAGAGAAGTAAGCAGAATCAAGGGCTGACATTCAAACTGGACGCGCGGGAGTTGACTGCACGCGTGATCCAGTGGCTGAAATTCAAACTGGACTAATTTCTAACTAAACTTAATTAAACTGAATTAAAAAAGTCAAACGAGGATTAGGGCAAAATGGTGGAATCCTGACCAACCAAACGCGCGCGGGTCAACACATCCAAGGGCCAGAATTCAAACTCTCATAATTACACAGATTAACCCTAATTAACTTCAGGTGGCCGGAGAAGACTTCCGGTCGTCTTCTCCGGCCAGACCCTCACCTGAAAGTTGCTAACTTCCTCAAAACTCCATGAAAATGAAACCTAACTGCCCAGAATCAAACCCCATTCAACACTAAATCAAAACCCCCAAACAAAAACCATTTTTCATTCATTAATCATGCAAATCGAAGCAAGACATATTTAGGGCAGAAAATTTCAGACAACTCATACATACTCAATACTCCACCATTTTCACTTTTGAACACAACATGATGATCAGGATAACATCTAGAATCAATTTTTAACAAGTAAATGAAGTTCTGGAAAATTTGTTCTTGATGGATACCTGAACTGAAGTCCTTCGAACAGGAGCTTTCTGACCCTTTCTCCTATGCAAACTCACTCCTTTGGTCCTCCTGAGCTCAATGGGATGCTTCACAACTCTTGTTGATGGCTGATTTGGGAGATGGCAGAAGTTCTGTTCAAGGGGGGGTGGAAATCGTATCTTGGTTTCTGAGGGTTTCAGGCTATGGTGATGGGTGGTTTGTGATCAGTGAGGCATGTGGAGATCAATGGTGAAGTTTGTTTGTGTGTTTGAAGGCTGTGCTGAGTGTTTCGAATGAAAATGCAAATTGGAGAGATTTTGATAACTATGGCTTGGAGTGTGTTTCAGCATGAATGGTGTGGTGTGTTATGCTGGCTTTGGTCCATATGTCAAAAGGTGATAGGTCAGAGAGTTGTTGGTGGCCTATGGTGATTGGTATGGGTCTTTGGCCAAAATGTCAACTTGATTTGTACTTGAGGTATGGGCAATGGTACAACTTGCTTTTTGGCTTGCTTTGGCTCAGCTTGAATCAAGGGAAGCTATGGAAAAGGTCTAGAGGCAATGCAACAAGTGGTTGATGGTTTGTGATAGGTTTTGCAAGTTTCACAAAGTTTGGTTCCTTTGGGATTTCTTGAGGTTCAAGGCATGAAATGAGATGATTCTTTGGCCCATTCTAAATTTTAGAGGTCATGTGATCATGTTGTGAAGAATTTGTACACATTTGAGGCCTTTAGAACACTTGATCATACCATTTTGCAAAATGCCTCTTTGGTAGAAAACTTCAAATTTTGTGATTTTGGCCAACTTTGACAAGCCATAAATTTTGATCCAAAATGAATTAGGTCAAGTTCTTGTACTTTTTGAAAAGGGAATGATCCATTCTACAACTTTCATGACCAAAGTTTTTCCATTTGAAGCATTTTTGAATCAAAAAGCAAGGGTTGAAAAAGTTTCCCAAAATGGCAATTTTCCTTATAAGTCAACTTTCCCAAAAAGTCAACTTTGCAAATGACTTGAAATTCTCACATTTTGTGAACTTCTAACATCTTATATGATCAAATAAAGATCATACATAATCAAAATTATGATGAACACCCTTTGGTTGGGTCATTGGGGGTCTCAGATGCCCTGATTTTGCACTGGCTTGCTCAAAAAGTCAACTCTTGATCAAATGACTTCCCCCTGGAATTTCTTCATGAAAATTGATATGCATGATCCTTATACCATATAGAGACCAATAGAAACAAGAATGACCAAAAAAATTGGATTTATGGCCTCTGAAACCAAAACCCTAATTCTAGGTCATCTGTGCAGTCAAACCTGGCTCTGCTTCCATGCCATTCTCAGTTCTTGTGATTTTTTGACATTCTTGACTTTGAGGGGATATAATATGATGCTTGAACATACATGGACCCCTTTGAAGTGATTGATGACCTTTGGAGTGGCTCAAGAAGCTCTTGGACTGCTCAGATCACAAACCCTAGATGCAGATGACTTTGAACCAATGCAATGAATCAAAAATGTAATATGAGATGCTATGATTGGGCTTATGCATATGAGGAGATCACAAGCCATGGTGTGAATGGGTGAGGGCAAATTTGGGGTGTTTACAGTAATGGACATCAATAAGGACATCTACTTGGGCAACACCGTTCTTGTTTGTGTATGGTCTGGAGGCAGTCCTACCAGTCGAAGTCGAGATTCCTTCACTATGGGTGATGATGGATGTCAAACTTGACGAAGCCGAATGGGTTCGTGCCAGGTTTAACCAATTGAGCTCGGTTGAAGAAAAGAGACTTGCAAATGTATGCCATAGTCAGTTGTATCAGAGAAGGATGAAACGACCTTTTATTAGAAAGTGCATCCTTGGGAGTATCAAGTTGGTGAATTGGTACTCAATAGGATCCTTCCTCCCAACACAAATCATAGGGGGAAAATGGAATCCCAACTATGAAGGTCCATTTGTGGTTAAAAAGGTTTTCTATGGCGGAACCTTTATGCTTACAACCATGGATGACGAAGATTTTCCATCCCCTGTCAACTCAGGCGTAGTAAAAAAATACTTCGCATCAGAGACCCCCTGGATCGAAAAATGAGAGTCCAGGAAAAAAGGGCATCCCGGTGAACCTAAAAAAAGAATAGAAAAGAAAAAGTTCGGGAAAAATTTAGGGAAATAAATAAATAAAAAATATGTACACCCAGTGAGTTGAAAATCAACAAGGACAACTCAGGCAAAAAAGGGTATCCTGGTGGATTAAAAACCAGAAAAGGGCAGTCCACGCAAAAAAGGGATTAAGTGAATGGCAGTGATCTGAGTCATCTGTACTACATCATCGTTTCATTCAAACTGGAAATCTCCAAAGGATGGGAATTGGTCAAATCATCCTCTTTTTAAAGAAAAGATAATCGGACAAATCTTGAAAACATACTGGTCATAGAAGAATTGAAACTCAGTGGAATGTCGTTTTCACATTGCCATTAGGATAGTTTCTTTTCTCAATTTACAGCAATCACATCTTTCTAGGGATTTCTTCCTAATGTACTTTGCCTATTCAGGGCCTTTCAATAAAGTGAATTATTTAGTCAAAAAGCCTCATCTTTGTTTTCATTGTATTGTTTTGTTGGCAAAAACGTCTGAGTTTTAATAAAAAAAAACATTTCATTTGAAAAAACATTTTGGCTTTATAATAACATGTGTGGGAAAAAATTTTAAATTTCTTTGAATGTTGAGTAATAACCGGATGGTGAATTCAAACCATGCATTTATTTGGGATATGTGTGTTCATTTTTGTTGTAGGGTTCACAGTCAGAGGTCTAAGAGACCGAGTCACTTTCAGTACAAAACTTTGTTGAGATTTGTTTCAGCATGAAGACCAGGGTTAATTGTTCACCTACAAGTCAGGCCATTTTTAGACAAAGCATTGTTATGCAATCACCAGCTAGTTTTGCAACACTCGTTTGTGTTAGCCTTTTGTTCAAACACTCGTCCGTGTTTGATTCCATACCTTTTGATACTCATTTGTATCACCTTTTAACACTCGTTTGTGTTAAGCTTTTGTTTCAGACACTCGTCCATGTTTGATTTTATATCTTTTGATACTCGTCCATATCACCGTTTAACAATCGTCCGTGTTAGCCTTTGATTCAAGCACTTTCTCGTGTTTGTTTTCAAACTTTTGATACTCGCCTGTATCATCCTTTAACATTCGTCCGTGTTAGTTTTTGTTTCAAGCACTCGTCTGTGTTTGGTTTCATACTTTTTGATACTCGTCTGACACTCGTTTGTGTTATCTTTTGTTTTAAGCGCTCGTCCACGTTTGATTCCATACATTTGATACTCGTTTGTATCATCGTCTGATACTTGTTCATATCATTGACTAAAGCTCTCGTTCGTGTTTCTTCTATCGTCATTCGATACTCATCCTTATCATTGACTAAAACACTCGTTCGTGTTTCTTTGATGATCGTCTAATACTCGTCCATATCGAGGAGGGTCATTTCAGTGTATATTCAAATGCGAGATCCTGACGGTGGGATTTATTGTCGAAATAGTGCAGTTCTAGACAGTAGAACAAATGCACATTTTTACCGCATATCCGACCATAGGATATGTGAAGAGGGTTTTTCAGCGCATGTCTATCCCACAGACTTAAGTGCACCAATGGGAAGCGTATTCAGACGCAAGATTCATACAGAGAATCACCCATTTCTCAAAGCCCAACGGAAGTGTAGCAAGCTAGTAGTTGTCTAGGCATCATTCAAAAGACAGGCCAGTAGTCGTCTGGCGTCATACAAAAGACAGCTCAGTAGTCGTCTGGTGTCGTACAAAAGACAGGCTTCAAAGTCCAACCACTGATTGGCATGCCAGTAGTCCTCTAGCGTCGTTCAAAATATAGCCATTGTTTATTATTCATGCCATGGTTAATAGTCACCGCATCAGGTTATATCCAAGCAGAGTTTATTTGGTTGGGTTTATATCCCTTTTCTTCTTCTCCATAGAGTGCAAATTTTCTGGTTTGTTTTGGTATTCAATCACAGTTTATCTCGAATGGCTGATAGTCGATACTCTCATCCTTTTCAGATTAACAGATGATTGAATAGGGGCAGTTGTAACACCCCCAAAACTTTCCCTCTTATTTTACATATCAATTGCATATCATTTATAATATTCTCTCATACATTGCATTGCATTCAAATCAAAGGAAAATGAAGCATACCTCATTGGTTGAAGCATAAGGTATGTGATTAGTTGATTTTCAAAGTTATGATAATTCAAAGTCAAAGAACAAGATCCAAGTGTCTCCCAACAAGCCTCAAGGGTCTCTCAAGTCTCATATCACTTCATTTGATCCCTTAAGCCTTTAGAACATGAGAATTGATCAAGATGTTGAAGTATTTTATCACCGAACGCAAAAGGGTACCAAATTAGGGTTTTGTATTAAAGGGGTCACTTGATGAGATTTTAGTTCAAACTTGATCTCCATGTTTTCTATATGATATCAAGCATCTAAGGGTAGTAGATGGTTCATTGGATCATTTCATAAGGGTTCCAATTGGTCAGTTGCTTTAAAATCAAGAAATTGGGGAAAAGTACACTATGTAGAGGAAAAAGTCAACTCCTGGCTTTTTGAGGTCAAATTCGTGTTCCACAAGTTAAATATGATCAATGGTGAATATTTGATTAATAAAAGTCAAGAGATTCATGGAAAATCAAGAAATCACAAAATTGCCTAAAATAGAAACTTAGGGTTTCTAAATAAGGCAAATTTTGGTCATTTTGCACCTCACTTCCAAGCATTCTTTCTTCAATATACAAGCTTCAAACTTTAGGCCTAAGTTGAGTCAATTAAAGATCACATATTGAGCTTCAAATCCATAGCAAGAACATCTCCATTGGATCAAAATTATGGGAGATATGATCAATCAAAATTTGACAAAACTTGGGCAACTTTGCCAAGAAACCAAGTCATGGGCTTGCCAGATGCTTGGAATTTCATCAAACACATGGGGTGCCAACTTCATTGGCATTTTTCTCCATCAATAAGGATTCAAATGAAATTTTTCTGAACATCAAAGTTGTTCATTTTGATCTCCTCCACATCTTTCATGTCTAGAGATTTTTCATTTGATCAATGGTTTGAAAGATATGAAGGTTCAAAGTTAGGGTTTCAAGTTGGTCATACCATAGGCCTATTGCCCAAGACATGCCCACTACTGACTGGCCTAATATGCAGTCATGATCATATGATTTCATTGGAATTTTTTAGTGACTTAGGGGTTTCATCTCATCTTGGTTTGAACTCCAACATTGTTCATTGTCATCTCCTATTTCCATTGAGTACAAATGTTCATCATTTCATCCATGGAGCTAAGAGATATTTTCCATCAAACATCATCATTTTCACTTGTGTTATTTCTAGCAAAAATAGAAGTTTTGATCCTTGTTCTTGTTGTTGTTTGGGTTGCTTTAATTTCCATATGTGCATACTCTTCATACTTTGCCATAAGAGGCCAAACAAAGTTCTCCTACACATGCACCTACATCATTTATCATGCATCCAAAGAGGAATTCCAAAATAGCTTGCAAAACAAGTCATTGTTTTTGCAGTGAACATTGCATCAGCTTCCTTTGATTACTAATCTCAATAATATAACATTCATGATCTTGTATACACATGAACAATACCACACAAGCTCACTCCATTTCTCATTTTTCAAATTTACTCACACCACATTTTAAGCTAGACATTACTAACCATGGTTGTAACCGTCAACCATGGTAGTAAAGCCTTAACCATCCATATAAAAGAGCTCCATAACAAAATTTCATGAAGCTTCTTCATTCTCTCACATTTTCACATTTTCAACAAAAAAAATATCTCTACAAATGCTCTAAATTCACACGAATTCTTCACATGTTCATCATAAACTTCATCAATCTATCATCATCAACCTCTTTTGATTAAGATCAAGAAAAGAATCGATCCATTTCACAAGCATAACATCAAGTTCAGATCGAAGTTTTCTTCTATTTTCTTAAAGAATCAAAGCCATAGAACATTTATGTTGTTCCTTGGAATCTCAAGAACAAGCTAGGATCTCTGGATTTCTTATGTTTCAAGTTTCTTCATAGGTTCAGGTTTGAACTTCTCTGAACTTTTTTGGCTTCGTTTTCATTTATTCTTATTGGTTTTATGTTGTTTGAGGCTCAATAGGAGTTATGGACCTTTTGTTTAGTTGGTAGGCTTCTTAGAAGCTTAGATCCAGATTTTAGAGCAAGAATTAATATCTTCGATTCTCTCTGTGCGTGTGGTGTTTGTGAAATCTAATTGTAGATTTGTGATCTCCTCAACTTCAACTTCATTTTCATATGCATTTTGTGAATTTCCTTGAACCTGCATGTTTGAACTCACTAGAAGCTCACCAGAGAACACAATTGGAGGTCTTCTCCGGTCACCTAAAAATAGTTCAGGTCATAAACCCTAGGGTTTATAAAGTTAAGTCCCAACCATTGATGTATTTTGATCCAACGCATGCAATACTGATAACGCATTAATGAATCACGTCTTTCTAACGTGACTTCCCCTCTCTCTCTCTCTAAGCTGACTTTGACTTTGCTTGCATATGTGTAAGTTGACTTGTTCTTGCGTAATCCTTAGATCTTATCCGTTCACGTTGCATACTTTTTAGGCTTTTGTATGATAGATTGATCACATGGCCATGCGTGAGTCAACATTTTGACTGAGTCTTCATCTTAAGACTATGAACCACACGCATTTACTGGATGGACTCCCCTTGCTATATACACCCTCACCTTTAGGCCCATGTGTGTTTTGAAGTTCAATTTTACTATGTTTGAACACCCTGCTTCATTTCATTTGTTTTATTATTTCTTTTTCACATAGTTTTCATTTTATTTTCATTAAAAATAATTTTCCTCATATAAAAATTCTATAAAAATTCATATAACATCTTAATTCATTTTAGAAATTTTCCACATTGTTACATTATGATTTTATTGAATTTTGAATATTATTTTGAATTTCTTTCTTATTCTTTTTCAATTGTTTTCGTATTTGATAGTAGAACTTTCATAATTTCTTTTTCTTAACTCCTAAACAATTTTTCATCCACTCTTTTTGAATTAATCAAAGGACATACCAAAGATTCTAAAAACATTTTTCTTTCATTTTTAAAGTCCTTTTATCTTGCTTTTTGAACCATACTTATGTGCATTCTTTTGGTTTATTTCAAGGTAACTTTGAGGACTCTTTGAACCTAGTTTCCTTTGAATCTTGAGTTGATCTTTTAACATGATGTTAGCTTCTGACTTAGGTTTTTTGAGATAAATTTTCATAATTTTTACAAGAAGTTTGATATTTGTTTGGGGCCTTGTCTTGTGATTGAAGTAACATTTGTGGTTTTTTTCCTTATTTCTTCTAACCTAATCTTAGAAGGCCCTTGTTTATTGTTTGAGGTTTCTTGTGTGAGATTATTGGTCACCTTTATACATATTTATAGGTCCTTTCTTGCATTTATAGGTCATGTTTGGCTTTTATTCATATTTCATTTGTGTTTGTGCATCTTTGTTTGAACTTTGACCTAATTCTACACTTCATCTCTTGTTTTGCTTAACATGGTTTATGTTTGCATTAAGTATTCTCATTCATACCATTCATTTTCATTTCATTTTGTGAATGCAACTTATCCATAATCATTTCATGCATCTCAAATGTCATTCATTTCATAAGTGAGTGTATTGTTGAACATATGTGACTCAACTTGCATCCTTTGTTCATCTAACCTCAAAGTGATTTATATGAATATCTTGTATGGGTATCACGTACATATTAACTTTATCTTGAAATGTCATTTTTCTACAGATCTTGATGTATAATCATCCACTTTTGAATTCCATGTTTTACTTGTGTTCCAAGCCAACTCTTTTCTTATGTAACAACTTGTTTACTTCTTCTCACTTCTTCTTCTTCATCTAATCTCTTGTACTTGAGCATTCATTATCATACTTTGTATTCACATTCATATGCATTAAATGAAATTTATAATTGAGATTTGATTCTGACTTTGACACTTAACCATTCTTTAGTACATGTTCATCTTGCATAATCATTCATACTTCCTCAACTAACTTTACTTTGAACTTCTTTGGTGTTTAGTGCCTAGTTTGGACTTTAGTTTTTTGGTGATTGATCTTATAAACTTAGAGTACCTTTTTAGTGTTTAGCTACTGACCTAAGAGGTCTTTGGCCATTTACAATCCCTTTTCATTAGGACTAAGTCTTATTTTGACCCTTAGTGTCATTCCATGACTTGTTTGAGTACTACTTTGCTATTCTTTCTTTATGCTTGCAATATGCAATTGTTTAGCTAACCGTTGATTTGTATGGGATATAGTAAGTCATGTGTGTGGGTGTACACCGACATACAACTTCTTCCTTCGTCTCTTTAAATGCTTTCAACTTGTGTTTGTAAAAGGCATTCATGCCTCTTTGACAATTCATTTCGATTTCTTCCCTTGAGTTCACAACTCAACTTCATCCTTGTGAAGTGAGTTAGGATATCATTCCTAATTATTCTTCTTCTAGGATACTTCTATTATACATTACTAACCCTAGGACATCCAAGCATGATAACATATGGTTGGTCTTAGTTCCCACTTATAGTTTTCCTTTAGCTCTCTTTGAGTCTTTATGTCCTCATCTCAAAATCAAATAAAAAACACCTAATAAAATGTTGAAATAACTTCATGTGCCATGAGCCTTATTCCATGAGGCACTTACATCTATCCCATCTTGGGTTAATGTGAGCTTGTCTAGCATGATGCACAAGTCTTCAACATGAGGTTGTTTCACAAATAATCTAAAGACACTTCTTCATTCAAAATTAACAAAAACACATAAAAAGGAAATAAGCTAGTGTGCTTGATCCTTAATCCTTGGAACTATGTTTAGGGGTCTTCTCCATACTTAGTGTGCTTCTTCTTCATTCCATATTAGAGTGATGTAGGAAGTACATACTCCATTGAATGAGACTTGAATACACTCTTCTATGCAAACTCTCAAATAAAAATATTCTAAAAAAACATCAAACAAACCATAAATGTCCTTCCTTCGAGAATTCCCTTATCATCTACTTCACTCTAAATGAAAGAACTTGCTCCTACTTGTCATTTGCAAGACAGTACGCACTCGTTTCCAACGAGCCTGAAACACTTGAGCATAGGCATAAGCAGTTCCCTTCTAAAAAACACAAGCAAGTTGTGTCAGTCTTATTGAATCGAACTATGGTGTTCTGACTTTCCTATTGTCGCTCCCGCCAAATGACATGGGGCCAAGAGGGGTACAGACACGAACCGTTGGCGAAAGAGAGAACACAAGGGTGAACTGAAAAGAGTCTCCAGGTAGGCATTTTTATCCCGAAGGAAAGGTAATGCTGCATAAACCTAAGAAAAGATGGATAAGACGGTTGCGAACCAGAGAAACTGAGAAAGGGGGTTGGTTACAACCTGGGAAGGTATTAGCACCCAGATTGTCCGTCGTACACGACGGGATCCACGCTTAAAGGTTTGTGCTTAAAGGGGTAGTGTCAGTGCTATCTGTGTGCCAAAAGCTGGAAAAGAATGCAAGTGTCAGTGTAAAATAAATGTGAAGTGAATTGCTCAGGTAATGAGGCTTAAAAGAATGAAGCTGGAAGAGGGGGGAATATACAGAGACTTTTGTTCGATAACTATTAAGTTATGCCTACATATCTTCTCGTGCAATGAGGAAGTCAGAACACCGTAGTTCGACTCAAAGAGACTGAAAGATAAATTGACTTGTGAACTGCTTACTTGTCTATGCTCAAGTGTATGACCTGTCTGGCTCAGGTGCAAACTGTCTTGCATTAGACGGAAGAAGCGAGTTCTCGTTTATGAGTGAATGAGGTGAGGAAAGAATCCTGGAGGAGACGATTATTGTTTGTTTTTGTGTTTTTCAATCTTTTATTGCTTTTTGAAGTTTGTCATACGAAAATGAGCTTAAGCCTAAACCAAGGGTTAGTAAACTCATCACATCTTCCCTCTGATTAAGGGTAATGAGAATACCTTAAGCATGAAGTAAGCACCTCACACTAATGATGTAGGATTAAGATCATTAACCTACTTCTATTTATTTAGATGTTTTTGTTATTTTTTTTGTTTAGTGTTAAGTAATGAGTTTAAGCCATAATCAAGGATTTAATGGACTCATTACACCATCCTAATAGAAGGATAATAGATGAGAACACTTAAGCTGAGAAAAGCTCCTCAACTTAATCCATGATTAGGGATTAACCTCATGACAAAACAAAGCCTTTATTAGAGTGGATTTTAGTTAATGGTAAGATTAAGAAGTGAATTTTATGGTTTGTAAGACAACATGAGGGGGACTTGTCCATTAACACTAGGGTTAGTCCTTCTTAACCAGTTAAGGAAGAATTAGAACCCTAATGTAAGGACCAAGTTACAAGCTTGATGTCTTAGTGATTATTAGGTGAATTGATTAAAGGGTTTAAACACATTGAGGGTTTAACACTTAGGATTAAAGTTATACACTCCATCCTAATAGAAGGATGCAGGCATAACCCTAATCACAAAGCCTTAAAACCTTTAAGGTTTAGTCCTTGATTAAGAGATGAGAAGAGAAGACTCAAAGATGACACAAAGGAAAAACTAATTGGGGGACTAATCAAACCCTAATTGTGATCATGCTTGGGTGTTCCTAGGGTTCATGAAGCTTGCAAGAAGATCTTCAGAGAAGCCACCAATGGAAGAAACAGAATGGAAGGAAAAGAAGCAGCAAGAGGCAAGACAACTTACTCCACTTAAGAAGATAAGTTGTTTGAGGAAAGAAAGAGGAGAAGGAGCATGAATGAGCAAGCTCACTCTAATAAAAAAGTCAAATGCAACAATGAATGCATAAAAGGGATGAGAAGAGATTATGAGAAGTGAAGGCAAATTCACTTCTCAAACACTTACCACCTGAAAAGTTAGCAACAAGAAAAGAAATGAAATGAAAATGAAATGAATTCAAGGATGCAAACCAAAGTCAGAAGCATATTCATGATGCCAATGATGCTATGAGATGGTATGAAAGCATGCCAAGAGATGGGGATGATCATACAAGTAATGAAGATGCAAATGAGACATGAAAGGAGTCATGAAAGTTCATGAAAACTTATGAAATGCAATGGATGCATAACATGGCAAATGGATGATGCAATGATCAAACATGATTTCAATGTGTCCTAAGATGTCTTATATGTCATGTGGATGCACAAAATGTCATGGCAAGTTCATGTATGCAAGCATATGAGGAATGAATGCAAATGAAGGCAAAGATTAGGGTTTATGTATAAGATGCAATGCAAAATTCAAAATCAGAAGCAAATGACAAGATAAAAAATTGAAAATGTGATCAAAGGTACCCTAAACCTATACAAGTTCACTGCCCAAAGGGGAAGGTCAGAAGCTAAACCCTAAAGGTCTTATGATTTTTTCTAAATTTCTAGGGTTTTAAGGGTGATCCTAAAGGGAAAATGCCAAAAAAATTGAAAATGCAAGATAAAAATGAAACAAAAATGTTTTTAGAAGCTTGAAAGTATGTAGAACACGATGCAAAAAGAACCATTCACAAACTCAACTTGGATCAAAAGTTATGAATTTTTGAAGTTAGGGTTAAAAATATTCAAATTAAAGAACCTAATTCAAATGAAAATTGTCAAATTATGATCAAAACCAAAACGAAATTTGTCTTGTGAGTTTGTAAATGTTTGTAAATGTTTTAAAATGCTCTCTGAATTTTTTTGTGATTTTTAAATACCTAAATGTATTTTTAATTAATTAATTCCCATTAACTAATTAAAAATAAACATTTAAATGATTTAAAAATAATTTTTAATGCAAAAAATAAAAATAAAAATATTTTTGGGTTCCGAAAATTAATAAAGGTTTGGATAAAAATATTCAGAATTTTTTGATGTCATTTGCTATTTTTAGAAATTGGTACAAATTAAAATGAAATAAATTAAATAAAAATTAAATAAAAAGAAAGTATGCCAAAGGGAAGTGTAAACACCCCAAATTTTCCCTCACTCATTTCACCATGGCTTGTGATCCTTTCATTTGCATAAGTTCAATCATATCATCTTATATTGCGTTTTTGCTTCACTGCATTGGTTCTAAGTCATCTACATCTAGGGTTTGTGATCTGAGCAATCCCAGATCCATCTGAGCCACTCCAAAGGTCTTCAATCATCTCAAGAGGGTCCATGTATGTTCAAGCATCATATTATATCCTCCCAAGGTCAAGGAAGTCAAAGAATCACAAGAACTGAGAAAGGCATGGAAGCGGAGCCATGCTTAACTGCACAGATGACCTAGAATTAGGGTTTTGGTTTCAGAGGCCATAACTCCAAATTTTTTTGTCATTCTTGTTTCTATTGGTATCTATATGTTATGAGGATTATGCATATCAATTTTCATGAAGAAATTCAATGAGGAAGGCATCTGATCAAAAGGTGACTTCTTGAGCAAGTCAGTGCAAAATCAGGGCATCTGAGGCCCCCAATCACCCAACCAAAGAGGTTTCTCCATCATTTTTAATATTTATGATATTTATTTGATCTTAGAAGATGTTAGAAGTTCACAAAATTGAAGAATTTCAAGCCATTTGCAAAGTTGCCTTTTTGGGAATGTGACTTGTAATGCAAACTTGCCATTTTGGGAAAGTTTTTCAACCTCCTCTTTTTGATTCAAAAAAGCTTCAAATGAAAAATCTTTGGTCATGAAAGTTGTAGAGTGGATCCTCCCATTTTCAAAAAGTACAAGAACTTGATCTAATTCATTTTTGATCAAAAGTTATGGCCTTGCAAAGTTGGACAAAATCATTCATTTTTCACTTTTGTGCCAAAGGAGGAAAGTTGCAAAACCTCATGCGAAAGCCAAATGTGACTTCAAACCAGCTTCTAATCATCACACAAACACAACACATGACCTAAAATTCAGATTGGCCCAAAGGATTTCTCATTTCTATGCCTTGAATTACAAGTTACATAAGGCATTTTCTCATGAAGCTTCAAAATGGAATCTTTGCAAAAGGAACCTTTTATGATTGGATTGATTGTTAATTGATCTCAAAGTATTCTAGCAACTTCATATGGCTCATGTTGCTGCATTTTGCCCAAGAAATCACAAGATTCTTTGCCTTGGTTCATAAGAAAACTCAAAGAGGGAAATATGCAAGAACTTTGGAAACCTTTGATCAAGACCATCCAGCTCACAAAATCAGATCCAAAGGCCTTCCTTGACTCAAGCTGAGGCAGGACAAGCCCTAAGATCTCCTCTGACCCGAGCCATACCCATAGTACACAAGATCTTGACTTTTTGCATTTTTGCCCATGCCAATCACACTGTGCCACTACCAACTCTCTGCCCAATCAGAGCCTCATATGTGGACCTCAAGCCTTCCAAACAACAACACACACAGGCCTGTAATCTCCAAGAAGCCAGGATTCACAAAAATTGTCCAAACCTTCATCTCTTTGAAACTTCTTCCTCAGCCATCAAAAATCCAAAATTTCTTCACCAACAACTCACATATCACTCACTAAACAAGAATCAACCCTCAAAGAAGCCAAAAACATCACATACTCAACCCTCCACTTCTGCTATACCAGAACTGAAACATTCAAACCAGCCATTATCAAAGCCTTCTAAGCATCATTTCATCATCAGGGTGTTCAAAGAAGTGGGTTTGCACAAAGGGAGAGTCCAGAAAGCTCAGAATCAGAGAGTCTTCATCTCAGGTAACATGAAGAACTTTTTTTCCAGAAGCTAATTTTAAAGTTCTTTTATGATTTTATATGCTCCCCTGATCATGGGGATGTGTTTACTTTTGAAAATGGTGAAGAAACCACCATGTATGTGATCTCTGAACTTTTGCCCGTGTTTTACATTTTGCTTCTATTCATGCTTATGAAGTGAAATAAATGAATTTTAGTTGGGGGTTTAGGTTTAGAATGATTAGAGGATCATTTTTGTGAAAGAAATTTGAAGTTTGGTGACCTGTAGAAGAAGCTAGGGTTTTGTGTTCGTCGGAGAAGACGATCGAAACACTGTTTCGGTCGCCTGAAAGTGATTAAGCCCTAATCCCATTAATTAGGCAACTTTGAATGTGAACCCTTAGATCTCTTTTCCCGCGCGCAACCAATGGTCCAGATTTCGTGTATTAGCCCTAATCCAGGATTAATTAAGTTAAATATAATTAAGGAAATTTGAATTTCCAGTTTCAATCTGAGCCATCCCTTTGCGCGCAAGTCAATTCGCACGTTTTCCATTTGAATAACAGCCCTAGGATATGCATACTTTCCCTTTTAATTCATTTATTTTCATATTTTTCTCATTTGTTTTGCATAATTATTTTAAAATAGCTACAAAATCTCAAAAATATTAATTTTTTGCATGCTGACTTTAAATAATTTTCTTAACCCAAAAATAATTTTTATTTTATTTTTTGCATTTTTAAACCATTTTAAAAATATTTAAATGTTTATTTTAATTGATTAGTGAAGATTAATTAATTAAAATAGCATTTAGGTTTCCTAAAATCATCAAAAAAATCATGAACCATCCCAATACATTTAGAAACATTGCCATGCCATCCATACAAATTTATTTTTTGGTTTGAACATCTTTTGGCAAAATTCTTGAATTTAGGGTTCATAAAATCCCTATTTTTGAACCCTAACTTCAAAAATTCATTTCTGCCTAACCATGTATGACATGACCTTTATTCTTTTTTGCATTGATCTTCATTTAGCATGTAGTTTCAAGCATATTTTTGTCACAAATTTCTTATGCATTTTTTATTTAATTTGCATTTTTCCCCTCAAGGTACCTTAAAACCCTAGGTAAGTTAGAAAATTCATAACTTCCATTAGGTTAAGAGTTAGGTCTCCTCCTTTGGGGTGTGATATCATGAAGGGTTAGGGTTCTTGTGATCCCATTTTCAATTTTTTATCATGTCATTTGCTTCTAATTTTGAATTTTGCTTTGTGTCTTGTGCATAAACCCTAATTTTTGCCTTCATTTGCATTCATCTCTCATTTGCTTGCATACATGAACTTGCCATGACATTTTGTGCATCCACATGACATATAAGACATCTTAGAATACATTAGACTCATTATTGATCATTGCATCATCCATTTTCCATGTTATGCATTCATTCCATTTCATAAACATTCTTGAACTTTTATGGTTCAAAGCATGCTTCATTTGCATCCTCATCCTTGTATGATCATCTACAACTCTTGACATATATTTGCATCATCTATTAGCATCATTGACATCATGCTCATGCTTCTGGTTTTGACTTATCCCTTTGCATTCATTTCATTTCATTTCTTTTGCTAACTTTTCAGGTGGTAAGTTGTTTTGAGAAGTGAATTTGCCTTCACTTCTCACAATCCCTTCCCATTTATTTTATGCTTTCTTTGCTGCATTTTGTATGTGTTTTGAAGTGAGCTTGCTCATTCATGTCTCCTCCTCACTTTCTTTCTTCAAGCAACTTATCTTCTTAAGTGAAGTAAGTTGTCTTGTTTTTTCTGCTTCTCCTTCCCTCATCTTGTTCTTCCTTGGTGGCCTTTGAAGATCTCTTTCTCTCTTAAGCCTCACAAACCCTAGGAATACCCAAGCATGATCACAATTAGGGTTTGATTAGTCCCCCATTAGTTTTACCTTTGTTTCATTTTTGTGTCTTCTCTTCTCATCTCTTAATCAAGGACTAAACCTTAAAGGTTTTAAGGCTTTGTGATTAAGCTTATGCCTGCATCCTTCTATTAGGATGGAGTGTATAACTTTAATCCTTAGTGTTAAACCCTTAATGTGTTTAAATCCTTTAATCAGTTCATCTAATAATCACTAAGACATCAAGCTTGTAACTTGGGCCTTGCATTAGGGTTCTAATTCTTCCTTAATTGTTTAAGAAGGACTAACCCTAGTGTTAATGGACAAGTACCCCTCAAGTTGTCTTACAAACCATAAAATCCATTTCTCAATCTTATCATTAACTAAAATCCACTTTAATAAAGGCTTTGTTTTGTCATGAGGTTAATCCCTAATCTTGGATTTAGTTGAGGAGCCTTCCTCAGCTTGAATGTTCTCATCTATTATCCTTCTATTAGGATGGTGTAATGAGTCCATTAAATCTATGATTATGGCTTAAACTCATTACTTAACACTAAACAAAAACTCCAAAAACATCTAAATAATCACAAGTAGGTTAATGATCTTAATCCTACATCATGGTGATTAAGTGTGAGGTGATTACTTCATACTTAAGGTATTCTCATTACCCCTAATCAGAGGGAGGATGTGATGAGTTTACTAACCCTTGGTTTAGGCTTAAGCTCATTTTCTTATGACAAACTCCAAAAAGAAATAAAAGATTGAAAACAAAAAAACAAACAATAATCGTCTCCTCCAGGATTCTTTTCTCATCTCATTCACTCACAAACGAGAACTTGCTTCTTCCGTCTAATGCAAGACAGTTTGCACCGGAGCCAGACAGGTCATACACTTGAGCATAGACAAGCAAGCAGTTCATCAGTCAATTTATCTTTCATTCTCTTTGAGTCGAACTACGGTGTTCTGACTTCCTCATTGCACGAGAGCATACGTAGGCATAACTTAACGGTTATCGAACAAAAGTCTCTGTATATTCCCCCTTCTTCTAGCATTATTCTTTAAACCTCATTATCTTGAGCATTTCATTCTTGTTCTTACACTGACACTCTCATATTCCACTTCACATTTCTCTTACACTGACACTTGCATTCTTTCCAGCTTTGATACACAAATAGCACTGACACTACCCCTTTAAACACAAATCTTTTAAGCGTGGATCCCGTCGAGTACGGCGGACAATCTGGGTGCTAATACCTTCCCAGGTTGTAACCAATCCCCTTTCTCAGTTTCTCTGGTTCGCAACCGTCTTGTCCATATCTTTCTAGGTTTATGCAGCATTACCTTTCCTCCGGGATAAAAATGCCTAGCTGGCGACTCTTTTCTTTCTGAGTTCACCCTTGTGTGTTCTCATCCCTCTCACCGACCGTTCGCGTCTGTACCCCATTTGACTTAGCCTCATTTTGGTGGGAGCGACACGAAGGACAGGATTTGATCTGGGCTTGGAACGTTTGACTGGGCGCGCATCTGGACGGCCCAGGTTCAAACTTCCTTAATCTGACTTAATTAAATATTAATCCTATAATTAATTTTAATGATTCAATCCTAACACCTCACACACGCACGGGAAAGCTCATCCAACAGCCCATGTTCAAAACAAACCCTAACCCTAATTAATTAAATAAATCACTTTCAGGTGGCTGGAAATGACCTCCGGTCATCTTCTCCGGCCACCTCTCCCCTGAAAATTTCCCAAAATGCTCCCTAGGTCATTTCTGGAGCTCTAAAGCTCCAGATTGCTTCCTCTTACCTCCCTAAGCTCATCCCTAACCTCAAACTCCATTTCTTTTCACTCACAAACAAGATTCGAAGCAAAGTATAAAAATGGCAGAAATTTCAGACAAGTCATACACCCTCAATTCTCAACTATTTTCAATAATTCAAAGTTCAACATGCTTAGGGGATCACACTTAACCATTTAAGAACTTAAAATGAAGCTTCTGGAAAAATGAATTCGCATAGCTACCTGAGGTGAAGCTTTCAACCCTGGAGCTTTTTGGCCGCTTCTTTGGCCCAAGATGCCTTTAATGAACCTCCTGAGAAGTTTGCAATGCTTGGATGGAATTTCTTATGGATGGTTTATGAGATTGATTCAGTTCAGTTCAAAGGGGGAGAGAAATCGTGTTTTTTATATGGGGGTTTCAAGGCAAAGTGATGGTTGGGAAATGATCAGTGGATCATGGTGAGTTGTTCTATGAAGTTTGTTTGAAGGTTTGTGGCTTGAATGCTGAGTTTCGAAGAAAAATGCATAAGAGGGAGTTTTGGTGAATGCTGAGTTGTGGGAGGATTCAGGTTATGTTGTTTTATGAAAATGGCTTGCTTGAGGTCCACATAACATATTCTGATTGGGCAGAGAGTTGTTGTGGAGTAGTGTGATTGGTATGGCTCATTTTGCAAAAAGTCAAGAAAGTTGTACTTGGAGGTATGGGCTCATGGCAGGCTGAGGACAAGGGGGTGTCTGGCGCAGCTTGATTCATGGGCAGCCATGGAATTCAGATTGAGGCAAGATATCAAGTGGAATGAAGTTTGTGGGTGGTTTTGCAATTTGTGAAGGTTTTGACCCTTTTTGAAATACTTGATGATCAAGGCATGAAAATTGAGATTTCATTGGGCAATTCTGAATTATAGGTCATGTATGATGTTTGTGTAATGGTTAGAAGTCACTTTGAGGTCACAAATTGGTTTGACATGAGTTTTTGCAAGTTTCCCTCTTTGGTACATAAGTGAATTTTTGTGATTTTTCCCAACATTGCAAGGCCATAACTTGAGTTCTATGATGAATTAGATCAAGTTCTTGTACTTTTTGAAAAGGGAATGATCCAATCTACAACTTTCATGACCAAGAATTTTTCATCTGAAGCATTTTTGAATCAAAAAGAGGAGGTTGAAAAACTTTCCCAAAATGGCAAGTTTGCATTATAAGTCACTTTCCCAAAATGGTAACTTTGCAAATGTCTTGAAATTCCTCAACTTTGTGAACTTATAACTTCTTCTAAGATAAAATAAAGATCATATACACCCAAAATGATGGAGAAGACCCTTTGGTTGGATGATTGGGGGCCTCAGATGCCCTGATTTTGCACTGACTTGCTCAAGAAGTCATTTATTGATCAGATGCCTTCCCCATTGAATTTCTTCATGAAATTTGGTACACATGCTCCTTATAACATATAGAGACCAATAGAAACAAGAATGACCAAAAAATTTGGAGTTATGGCCTCTGAAACCAAAACCCTAATTTTAGGTCATCTGTGCATTTAAGCTTGGCTCTGCTTCCATGCCTTTCTCAGTTCTTGTGATTTTCTGGCTTTCTTGATCTTGGGAGGACATAATATGATTTTTGAACATACATGGACCCTCTTGAGATGATTGGAGACTCCTATAGTGGCTTAGATAGCTCAGGGATTGTTCAGATCACAAACCCTAGATGCAGATGACTTTGAACCAATGCAGTGAAGCAAAAATGCAATATGAGATGATATGATTGAACTTATGCAAATGAAAAGATCACAAGCCATGGTGAAGTGAGTGAGGGAAAATTTGGGGTGTTTACAGCTGCCCCTATTCAAACATGAGTTAGCTGTGTAGGATGTAAGCGCCTGGCTTAACAGACAAACAAGATAACTTGTGGTTGAATACCAAAGACAGTCCAAGATTTGCACTCACTGAATGAAGAAGAAAAGGGATATAGATTGTAAAAGGAAGTAAAGTATGATTATAAAGTGTGGGCGATGGAAGACGGCCGTCGAGCAGGGGACGACTGCTGGGGATAAAGAGGTGACGGGTACGGCCGACATGCTGGGGAAATGAAAAGATCAAGATGGGGACGGCCATCAGGTTCTGTAAAGTAAAAGGTTAACCAACGATGGGGTACGGCCACCGGGTTAATGAAATCAAAGGTGAAGGACAATCACCTAGCAGGGTACGGTTGCTCTGTTGGGGATAAGATGAGGGACGGTCATCCAAGGTGAAGGACGATCACCTGGCAAGGTACGGTTGTCGAAGGTACCACAACATAGGACGAATGCTGGGTAGAAAAGGTCGAAGATAGGGACGGCCATCGGATAAGCATGATGAAGGACGATCATCAAGAGGTGAAGGACGATCACCTAGCAGGGGACGGCTGCTAAAATATCACAACATAGGACGAATGTCGGATAGAAAAGATCAACGATGGGGACGGCCATCGGATAAGCATGATGAAGGACGATCATCAAGAGGTGAAGGACGATCACCTAGCAGGGGACGGCTGCTAAAATATCACAACATAGGACGAATGTCGGATAGAAAAGGGTTCCAATAATGGAGACTCCACTGGGGGAATGATGAAGGACGATCATCAAGAGGTGAAGGACGATCACATGGCCGAGTACGGCTGCTGGAAGTATCATGACATAGGACGAATGTCAGATAGAAAGGGAATAATTTATTGGGATTCGCTGGGGACTCTTCTGGGGAATGGTAGACGCAGACGAGTGTCTAAATTCAAGAAAAAGGTATAAGTGTTTGACATTGTGTATGGATTAAAGATGCGGACGAGCATCCTTAAAACTACGATACGGACAAGTATCGGTAGAAACAAATGCTGACGCATGTTCAGAGATGATGGTACGGACGAGCACCAACTGGTTAACAAAGAACACGGACGAGTGTTAAATCTGAGGAGAGATACGTGGTGTATACAAGATACGAACGAGTATCTGTATGAGTCAAAAGTAAGCATGAGTGAGACACAGACGAGTGTTCAACTTGCTGGGGAGAGTATGATATAGAAGAATATCATAAGAGGAAGTGTATAAGTTATGAACTTATAAGTGTAAGAGACATTCTGAAGATCTGTGGGGATAAGATGACACAGACGGGTGTCGGAGGAAGTGTATTATAAACAAGTGTTTTGCTTACAACGAGTGTTTAGGCAACCATGCTGGGGAATGGTGACACGGACGAGTGTCTAAAGAGTGTATAAATATCTGTTTGTGGTTTATATCTGCAGGGGAGTGATACGACATGGACGAGTATCGGAAAAAGTATATATGTGTATTAGTGAGTGTAAAGGGGATGCTTTGGCTTTTTACTGCTACTGTGGTTCTTTGTATATACATATATTGCCGATGGAATGTAGGTATATACAGGTGTTTGATTCAAAACATGACTTATGATTATGCAATATGTTTGATTTTTGCCGTAATGCTCCGTATTAGACGGAATGCTACGCTCTGGGGGAAATATGATGCGGATGTTATGACTGTGCAAAGATACTGATCCGGGATTCGGATCCCGTTGCGGTGAAGATCTCTGGCTGATCTGCTTTGAAAGAATGTCCCAGCTGGGGGAAAAGATCATTGGCAGATCTGATAAGATGTATGACTGCTTGGGGAAACAAGTCACTGATAGACCTATCTTAATGATGAGGGGCCCAGCTGGGGCAGTGAAAGCTTTCGTCACTTTATTGCTCTTATGGATAGAGGCTGAAACTCTGCGGGGAGATGATTCCCTGCCTGACACTTGGCTGGGGAGGAATGATCACTGAACGATCTTCCTAGAGATTTTTGTGGGGATCCTGCTGAGGATGATGAAATTAGCTGGGGAAATGAGCCCCTTCTGATGCTGTTTGGAAGACGTGTTGAGGAAATAATGATTTGGCAGCTTGTTAGGGAGAAGCTTTCATGCCCCATGTTGTGCTTTGAACACCTGCAATCCTGTTATGACAAAAACGTGCTAGTATCCCGAGGTATCCCTTACTAGATTCCATCATAGGAGTTTAGACACTCCCGGGAGAAAATATATTTCCTGTAAGCATGTAATTTAGAAAAGACGCATCTGCATTCATGCAATCGATATTTCAAGGACATCGGACATTTTTGCAAATGAAAATGTACGAGATGAAACGTGACTGAAGATCTGATTTTATTAATTTGTGTGCCCTGAATAGGAAAGTACAATCAAAGAAACAGATCCCCTGAAATGAGGAGATTGCTACAAAATTGAGAAACAAAAAGGTGTTGGCAATGTTGATGACGCTTCAGTGAGCTTCCCTTTAGCCATGACTCGTATGACATTGACGTTTTTCTCATCCTGCTTTTGAAGAAGGCTGATTCTGACCGATGCTCGAACCTTTCGAAGCTTGCCACGTTGTAAGTGATACAGACGAATTCAGAATGCAGTTGTTCGCTTATTCCCTTATTTTGCGTGGATTTCCCTTTCGGGTTTTCAATCCACCGGGATACCCATTTTTGCCTGAGCTGTCCAATGCGGCTTTTCAGCTCAGCGGGTGTACACTTTTTTTATTTATTTTCCCTTATTTTTGCCCGAGTCTTTTATTCTGTTTTTGACTCGCCGGGATGCCCTGTTTTTGCCTGGACTTACATTCTGTTTTTATGTCCAGCGGGTTATTTTATGCGAAGTATTTTTTAACTGCATCTGAATTCACAAGGGACAGGAAGTATTCACCATCCATAGTGCTGAGCATCAGTGCTCCACCATAGAAAACTTTCTTCACTATGAACGGATCATCATAATTCGGAGTCCACTTGCCCCTGTGGTCTGTATGAGGAGGGAGGAGTCTTTTCAGCACAAGATCTCCTACTTGGTATTCCCGAAGCCTGACTTTCTGATCGAAGGCTTTCTTCATTCTCTTCTGATATAACTGCCCATGACAGATTGCAGCTATTCTCTTTTCTTCGATCAAATTCAACTGTTCGTACCGGGATCGGACCCATTCTGCTTCATTCAGTTTAACATCCATCAGTACCCGCAAGGAGGGTAATTCAACTTCAACAGGTAGGACTGCCTCCATGCCATATACAAGCTGATACGGTGTTGCCCCAGTGGATGTTCTGATTGATGTACGGTACCCATGCAAGGCAAATGGTAGCATTTCATGCCAGTCTTTGTAGGTGACTACCATCTTTTGCACAATCTTCTTGATGTTTTTGTTAGCTGCCTCAACAACACCATTCATCTTCGGCCTGTAAGGAGAAGAGTTGTGATGTTAGATCTTGAAGTTCCGGCATAGTTCTGCCATCATTTTATTGTTCAAGTTGGAACCATTATCAGTAATGATTCGCTCGGGCACTCCATACCGACAAATGATGTCTCTCTTCAAGAATTGGGCTACCACTTGCCTGGTGATATTTACATACGAAGCTGCTTCAACCCACTTGGTAAAATAGTGAATGGCTACCAGGATGAATTTGTGGCCATTGGAAGCAGTTGGTTCGATCTTTCCAATCATGTCAATGCCCCACATGGCAAAGGGCCAAGGTGAAGACATCACATTCAAAGGATTTGGAGGCACATGCACCTTATCTGCATAAATCTGGCACTTGTGGCACTTTCTGGCATATGCACAACAGTCTGCATCCATTGTGATCCAATAATAGCCTGATCTTAACAATTTTTTAGCCATAGCATGCCCTCCAGCATGGGTACCAAAAGATCCTTCGTGCACCTCGTGCATCAACAAGTCTGTCTCTGTCTTATCAACGCATCTGAGGAGCACCATATCAAAGTTTCTCTTGTACAAGGAACCATCAGCATTCAAGAAGAAACTACCAGCTAGCCTTCTTAATGTCTTCTTATCATTGGAAGATGCCCCAGGTGGGTATGTTTGATCCTCCAAGAAGCATTTGATGTCATGGAACCAAGGCTTATCATCTTTAGCAAGGTCTGCAGAGAATACGTATGCTGGTCTGACAAGTCTGGATACTGAAATCCGAGGCACAAAGTTGGCAGCTTGAACTTTGATCATGGATGAAATGGTAGCCAGAGCATCTGCAAACTGATTTTCGTCTCGAGGGATATACTCAAGCTTGACTGTTGTGAAGAATGTAAGTAACCTCCTTGTATAATCCCGGTAAGACATCAGATGCTCCTGGTGAGTGTACCATTTGTCGTTGGTTTGATTGATTACCAGAGCTGAATCTCTGAATACTGTCAAAGTCTTGATCCTGAGGTCAATGGCTTCCTCAAGACCCATAATACAAGCTTCATATTCAGCTTCGTTATTAGTGCAGTTAAAGGTGAGTTTTGCCGAGAAAGGCATGTGAACTCCCTTAGGTGTAATGAGTACTGCACTAACACCACAACCATTCATATTGACAGCCCCATCAAACATCATAGTCCATTCTTCTTCTGGGTCAGGCCCTTCAGTGTGAATAGGATCTTCATGATCCTTTGCTTTTATGAACATGATGTCTTCATCAGGGAAGTCAAATCTCATAGGCTGGTAATCATCAATGGGCTGCTCAGCAAGATAATCAGACAATACACTGCCTTTGATAGCTTTTTGGGACGTGTACTGAATGTCATATTCTGTGAGAATCATTTGCCATTTTGCAACCCATCCGGTAAGTGCTGGCTTCTCAAATATGTACTTGACTGGATCTATCTTTGAGATCAATAAGGTAGTGTGGGTCAACATATACTGCCTTAGTCGGCGAGCAGCCCACGCTAAAGCACAACAAGTTTTCTCGAGCAGTGAATAACGTTGTTCACATTCGGTAAAAAAATTTCTTAGGTAGTATATTGCATACTCTTTTCGACCAGACTCGTCATGCTGGCCCAGCACACACCCCATTGACCCTTCTAATATTGTCAAGTACATTATTAGAGGTCTTCCTTCAACTGGAGGCATAAGTATTGGAGGCTCTTGTAAGTATTCCTTGATTTTGTCAAAAGCCCTTTGGCAGTCTTCATTCCACATGATTGTTTGTTCTTTTCTTAACAGCTTGAACAAAGGCTCACAGGTTGCTGTAAGGTGAGATATGAACCTTGAAATGTAGTTCAATCTACCTAGAAACCCCCGAACTTCTTTTTCAGTCTTTGGTGCAGGCATTTCTTGAATGGCTTTGACTTTATCAGGGTCAACTTCAATCCCTTTCTCGCTTACAATAAATCCCAGCAGCTTACCGGATCGCACCCCGAATGTGCACTTGTTGGGGTTTAACTTCAATTGGTACTTCCTCAGACGCTTGAATAACTTCAACAGATTCACCAGGTGGTCTTCTTCTGTGAGGGACTTGGAAATCATGTCATCCACATAACATTCAATTTCTTTGTGGATCATGTCATGGAATAATGTTACCATAGCCCATTGATAAGTGGCACCAGCATTCTTCAGTCCGAATGGCATTACCTTATAACAGAATGTGCCCCAGGGTGTGATGAAAGTTGTCTTCTTCATGTCTTCAGGTGACATTTTGATCTGATTATATCCTGAAAATCCATCCATGAAGGAGAACACCGAGAACTGAGCCGTGTTGTCGACCAATACATCAATGTGAGGTAATGGGAAGTCATCTTTCGGGCTAGCTCTGTTCAGATCCCGGTAATCCACACACATCCTCACCTTGCCATCCTTCTTAGGCACGGGTACAATGTTAGCAACCCACGGCGGGTAACTAGTTACAGCAAGGAAACCAGCGTCCCACTGTTTCTGTACCTCTTATTTTATCTTCATGGCCATATCTGGGCGATTACGGCGCAGTTTCTGTTTTACTGGCGGACAGTCTTCTTTCAGAGGCAGTTTGTGCATAACAATGTTGGTGTCCAACCCTGGCATATCCTGATAAGACCAAGCAAAAACATCCACATACTCCCGAAGCATGTCAATAAGTTGCTCTTTTACTAAATCTTGCAGACAGGCCCCGATCTTAACTTCTTTCAAGTCTTCTTCTGTACCAAGATTAACCGTCTCAACTTCCTCCTGATGAGGAGTGATGACCTTCTCCTCTTGTCTTAACAACCTGGCTAGTTCTTCAGGTAGCTCATAATCTTCTTCAACCCCTTCATCAGCTTGATTAATTGGATTGTCAAAGTCATACGAAGTCATAGGAGTGTTGTTGTCGGTGCAGTCTGGAGGGCACTCTCTGCAAGGGTTTAGATTTGTTCATTTTAGTGATCAGTTTTATCTTGTTTAGAAAAAGTGAAAATGAAGTTATTTATTTTGAAAAACATTGCCATTTTATTTTTGTACAAAAAATGAAAAATGAAAAACAGTGAGCGGAAAAGAAAAGACTCATTTGCAAAAGATGTCCTGATATTCATTAATTGATCGTTTGCACAAAATACAAGATGGCCTGATTACAAAATGAGCCCTGACATCTTGGGCAAGATGCAAGACTTGATGCATGCTTTAAAGACAGGAAATAATAATTACTCTGCAGGAGTAACTCTTATAATTTCCTGGGAAGACCAGTTTGAGACATGGTTCCCCGGGATCCTTGGACGTATCCAGCTTTCCAGGTTGCGCTCGTCTTCTGACTCATCTTCCAAACTATTCACAGCATCTGGGGTGAGCATCCCCCCGCTGACAAACATGGGCTCCGTTGCAGCCTCTGGTTGATCTTGTCGAGTTGGTTTGTAACCCAACCCGAATCGGTCTTCTTTCTTCTCAACTGGCAGCAGTTTGCCCCAGCCTTGAGCGGTACCTTCTTCAACAACCTTCCGGGCTTGTTGGTATGATATGATGGAAGTCCCAGACACAGCAGATGCTTCATTAATATTAAGGGCTTCAAACCCTTGACTCATGGTCTCATGGATCTCCCCATCCATTTCAATGTATTTGAAAGTAGCCATCTGGCTAACGAAGATATCCTCCTCCCCACAAATGGTAATGACTTGGCCCTCCCACTCAAATTTTAACTTCTAGTGAAGGGTTGACGTCACGGTGCCAGCGGCGTGTATCCATGGTCTACCCAATAGAAAGCTATAGGCGGGCTGTATATCCATCACAAAGAAGGTCGTTTTGAAAACCTGTAGGCCAATCATTATTGGCAACTCTATCTCTCCCAGAACTGATCTTTTAGAACCGTCAAAGGCTCTCACTACCAAGTTGCTTGGGCGTAGTGCCAACCCATCATACTCCAGCTTCACAAGGGCTTTCTTGGGTAGGACATTGAGTGATAACCCTGTGTCCACCAATACGTGAGAAAGAACTGCACCCTTACACTCCAAGGTAATGTGCAAAGCCTTGTTGTGATTGTGACCTTCCGTTGTCAGATCAGTGTTGGTAAATCCTAGTCCATGACTAGCGTTGACATTTCCAACCACAGCCTCTAACTGATTGACATTAATCTCCTCCGTCACATAAGCTGCGTGCAAGACTTTTAATAGTGTGTTCCGATGAGCCTCGGAGCACATTAGCAATGATAGTATGGAGATTTTGGAAGGTGTCTGGTGAAGCTGGTCCACCACCTTATAATCGCTCTTCTTGATTATCCGCATGAATTCATCAACCTCTTGATCAAAAGGAGTCTTCAAAGTTTCTTTAGCAACTAGTTCTTCTTGCACCACGTTCTTCCCTTTTGCCTTAGCAGCAGCTTCTGCTTCAGCAATGGGTCTTGGTATTTGCGAGGCAAAGAGGTGTCCGCTTCTAGTGAAGCCTCCGCCTCCCCCCACATTGTCTATCTGAGGTGAAGAAGTTGATGACTCTAAAGTGATTTTCTGCCCCTCGCAGTATAGATCTGAGCCATAATGCCAAGGGATGGCATTATTGCTTTCGTAAGGAACTGGCCCAGGCACTTTGATAGTGACCGGACTGATAGCAGCTGCAGAGGGGACCACGATGGTGTGTGGATCATAATATATGGTAATTGGAGCTCTGACAGGAGTAGCATTTTGTTGTGAGTTGTTGGAAGGAATATCTGCGGGATCGTAGTATATCGTAACCGTTGAGACGCTTTCATTAACTGTTGCTGATGTTGTATATGGTACCGTTGGCTGGACGGGTATTGAAGTTGTAGCAGGAACTGATGGAGTAATAAGTGTTGTCGTTGTAGAAGGAATTGTGACTGAACTTGTATCCGTTGAAGTGATCGATTGAGTAATTGTTGGAGTTGTAGCAGAATCTGTTGGAACAGGGGTTGCTGACGTTGTAGGAGTATTTGTGATTGTTGATGAAGGAATTGTTGGAGTTGTAGTCACTGTTGTCGTAATCTGAAGAATGCCATCTCTAATGAGGCCATCTATGCCGTTTCTCAGTCTCTCACATCCATTAACGACAATGTTGCAATATCCACAACCGACCTCACATCCGAGGAACACTTGGCATTCTAGCAACTGAGCTTTGATTTCAACCAAGGGTGTTCGGATTTGTGCAACGCTGTTGATTAATGTGGATGGTTTGCCCTCCTCAATAGCATTAATCCTAGGCCCGTTGTGACTAGGCATTGGATTTCTTGTGACGTTCGGAGGAGGCGCAAAATTGAGAGCTTTTGAGTCCACCAAATCTTGGACTTTCATCTGTAGGGCCCTGCACTTTTCAGTATTATGCCCCGGTGCATTTGAGTGGAATGCACACCTGGAATTTGCATCATAGTTCTTTGGCATATTGAGAGGATCTGGAGGAGCCAACATCCTTAACTCAACTAGGTTGAGCTTTAGGAGTTGTGGCAAGAGTGCAGCATATGGCATTGGGATTGGGTCAATTACCCTGTTTGCTTGTGATGGCCTCTGTTGGAAGGGACGCTGCTGTTGGTTGCTATTGTTGTTGTTGTACGACCTTTGTTGCGGATAATGAGCTTGTTGTTGATACTGTGGTTGTTGTTGTTGAGGATATGATGATTGTTGTGGAATTGGAGCTGGGATGGTAACAGCTGCTACTGACCGGTGAGCATATTGAGGCCTGCCCCTTCTTGTATGAATGGAATTTGTTTCACCTGCCCTTCGGGGTCCCGCAAAAGGTTTTCTGGGATTGCTGGAGGAACTTGCGCCACTGTCAGAGATTTTGCCCATCTTCAAGAGACTTTCAATCCTCTCACCAGATATGACCACATCAGCAAAACTGGTAGAGGAGAAAGCAGCCTATCTATCAATATAAGTCCCTTGCAATGTGTTCATGAACATGTCAGCCATTTCCCTTTCTGAAATGGGTGGTTGGACAGCAGCAGCAAGCTGTCTCCACCTTTGAGCGTAATCCCGGAAGCTCTCTCTGGAAGACTGAGACATGCCCATTAGAAGAGTTCTATTGGGAGCCATGTCCAGGTTGTACTAATATTGACGGATGAAAGCCTCGGCCAAATCCTTCCAACATCTTATGGTGGCCCTAGACAAATGCGAATACCATTCTCTCGAAGCTCCAGTCAGACTGTCCTCAAAGTAGAACATCCATAACTTTTCATCCATGGTATAAGCTTTGAGTCTTCCCAAGAAAGACTGCAGATGAGTGCGAGGACAGGAGGTACCATTGTACTTTTCAAAGCATGGGGGTTTGAATTTGTGGGAAATTCTCACCCCATCCACTAGTCCCATATCCATCACATCGAAGCCCAAAGAATTCTGAGATTCCAATGATCTTAACTTTTCAGCAATCTCGTCCAATCTCCTGTCGTACATCTCGTCTCCTGCCCCTATAACAGTAAACTGTTCTCCCTGGGGATCCTCCTGCAGGATTTGGCCCCCAGTAGCATTACCTTGACCATTTCTTTGGATGTTAACTTCTGGATTCAGATGAGGTCCATACTCTGGTGGGTTAATACGAGGCTGGCCTCGTTCATTGTTGCTAGTTCCTCCTGTTCCAAGATGAGGTTCCTCAGGAGTTTGTCTTTCCACCAGCTCTCTTAACCTTTCTTGACTCTGGGCTAAGCCAGTCATCACGGCCATAAACTGAGACATCTGATTTCTCATCTCTACTCTCTCATTGGCCATCTGATTTCTGACCTCAGTTAGATCCTGCTGTACTTGTTCCATTTGAATGCCGGGAAGATTGTTACGAGTCGGGTACCGGTGCGTGCAGTTGACAGGGAACACTCGGCGATGAGCAATGTTTCCTGAGATCACAACAAAGTTAGAAACAAAAATAATAACAAAACCTACAAAACAAAAACAAAGTTAGTATGCAATGCAGTATGCTTATTTGTTTTCCAAGGTATCCGGTTTGGTTCTTGGTTTTGACCTTTCCAGACCTCGAGGAAGATGCTTGATGTTGTTGAAAGAAAAACCCAAATGAAAACAAACTAAAATATATTACAAATGGTGATCAATACATAGTTTGTTTTACAATACATGCCCATTGGAGGGTCAAAATACAACAAAAGAGGAAAAGTACATCAAAAGGAAACAAACAACAAGCAAAGAATCAGACATCCAGTCCAAACTCATCCTCTCTGACCTCCTTCAGGAGTGCCTCAGTCACTGGACCAGCTGGGTGCTCTGTAATGGTTCTAATGAGGAGGATCCTGGTAGCAATGGCAGTAGTCAGCTTCTTATGCCTGTCTTGGTCCTTTGATCTCTTCAATCCTGCTCTGAGCTTCAACTCTGATATCTCTTGATGTGCAGCCAACAGAACTTCCTGCTGTTTCTTCTCATTGGCCTCTAGATGTTCAATCTTGGCTTGAGTCTTCTGGTCTTCTTGTGTACGGGCTTCGGTGATCCTGACCCACCTAGCCTGGCTCTCTTGAAGATAGTTCTCATCCCTAGCCTTCTGAATCTTGGCCTCGTTACAGGCATTCTTCAATATCTATTCCCCAGCCCTTGCTTTCCTTATATAGTCTTCTGTCTTTTCAATTTTGGCAAGATGCTCAACCCTGAGCTTTTCCAATCTCTCAATGTCCAGGCGACCATCACTTCTTTCCCAAAGAGTCTTCTTCAAGGCCTGGGATAGCTGCTCATTCCTTTCTTTCAACTTTTCAAATTCCTCCAGGCTAACTGTTGCTGCAGGCTGTACTATGGATGGTCCAGGCATGTCTTCCAAGGTGAAAGGCATCCTGGTAATCTGAGCTCTAGTACGGGACTAGTCTATATACTGAGTTGAAACAACATTATTACATCTTCCAAGAATAGCTACCCCCTTTGTCTGGATGTTATCCCAAGCCCGTGATGCTTGTCTGACAATAGCTGAATTAGGTTGCACTTCACAATATAGGGTCTCAGCTAAATCCTGTCCTCTGGGAGGGTGAACCAAGGCATAACCCAGTTGTCTCTTAAACAGTAAAGGATTGTAGTTGATGCAACCCTTCACTCCTATCAGAGGCACATTTGGGTATTGTCCACAACTGGTGATGATGTCCTTGCCTTTGGTGCTCTGGGTGCACCATCTGATATCATTTAAAGTCAAGGCAATGAATCTCTTAGCCCAATTCTTCTGCTGGTGGGGATTCAAGAAAGTATCTGACTTAGGCAAGTGTCTGAGCAGCCAGGTGTAAAACAAAGGAGCACAACATCTTACCAACTTCCCCCTTTGTTTCTCATTCCTCTGATGGATGGAATAATAGAAATCTCCTAGAAATGTAGGCACTGGGTTCTTTAGAAGAAACAAATGGATAGCATTCTTGCTGACAAATTTTGGCTCATCTGCAAACAGTGTAGCCCCATATAGGCTGAGGGCTAACAGTACACAGACTACCCTTCACTCTCCCAATGAAGCCTTCGGGATGGCCTGAGAAATCAAGAAGTCCAAATGCAAACTAGGAATCCCAGCTTTTGTTGTCATACTTTGCTCAATAAGGGCAGGCTCCAAGTACAGTGCCCTTGCTATCTCTTCATTTCTGGGAGCAGTCATCTCTGGGTTGAAGGGGATTCCACCCCTGATAGGTACTCCAATCAATAAAGAAAACTCTTCCAGCAGAGGCCCTAACTGGAAGTCTGGAAATGTGAAGCATCTCAGTGGTGGGTCATAAAACTGCAAGCATGTGTGGATCATGCTCCTCTGAGAAGGGTCAAGTTCCATAACCATGTCCAGGATACCTCCATAGTGCTCTCTAAACAATGGGATGTAGTCAGGTGTGATGAGTGACTGGACCTGCCTGATACCAGTCAACACAGGCTCAAAAAAGTGGTAGGATATGTTGCTCTTCCTGGGAGTAGCCATGAGTGCTGCTGAAGAAGCTAAAGACAAATGTTGATGAAGATCACAGACTGATGCTGGAAGTGAATCACTGACAGACTGATGCTGGTGAGGATGGAGATAACTGAAGCAAATAACTGATGAAGATAGATGAAGCAGGGATCTATGCAGAAGAAGGGGTCAAAACCAAAACCAAGATACAATGAAATGGATACCCTGAAAAGCAAATAAAAAAATGTTAAATGATGCAATGATGACATATGCAAATGATATGCAAGGGTTTGTGATCAAGCTGGATCTGATTATCTGTCTTGATATAAGGCCCATGTATGTTCAAAAGTCCAGATGGAGGCTCAGAAATCCAGTAACCAGGGTGGGGGACTCAAATAAAGAGTCACATGTCCAGGGTTAATCACAAGAACTGTCCAAAGTGGAGTACTCTTAAACAAAATAGTAACAGGGTATGATGTGGCCAAGGGTTCCTGCAAACCTGTAAACAGCCCAACCCCCTCACAGGTAGTGTTCTAGAACAAGGATCCTCAGACTTGGACCAGTTATGAGAAGTGTAAACACTTCTAATCCGGAGGTACAGTGTTTACAATAACCATAAAAGATCCTCCTCTAATTCACCTCAGCTTCTGAAGGTCATAATAAAGGTCATCCAGACTTAGCAGGCTTCCCAGATAGCCCTAGCACTAGAGGAAATCTATAGCACAGAGTTCTCAAGAAGAAACCCACATCTGAACCGTGTTTCATATTCCCGCACCAGACCGAAATGGAATGGGAAAGAACATGAACCACTCTAACCTAGGTGTCACTTAGGTCCCAGGTATAGGACCTTAAACTCTCAATGGAACCCCACCCACCAAAGAAAACCAGATCCAGCAATGACAGTATGAAATATGCAAAAGACTGTAAAGAAAGCAATAAAATAAAGTTGTACACAAAGCAGTAAATAAAATAAATAAACACACATAGCACATAACACCCCAGTAAACACAAATCAAACAAACGCAAGGAGGAACCCACAAAAAGAACCAGAAGCCCTGGTTACAATATAAGGGTCCCCTGCAGAGTCGCCAAGCTGTCGCTCCCGCCAAATGACACGGGGCCAAGAGGGGTACAGACGCGAACGGTCGGCGAAAGAGAGAACACAAGGGTGAACTGAAAAGATTCGCCAGCTAGGCATTTTTATCCCGAAGGAAAGTTAATGTTGCATAAACCTAAGAAAAGATGGATAAGACGGTTGCGAACCAGAGAAACTGAGAAAGGGTGTTGGTTACAACCTGGGAAGATATTAGCACCCAGATTGTCCGTCGTACTCGACGGGATCCACGCTTGAAGGTTTGTGCTTAAAGGGGTAGTGTCAATGATATCTGTGTGCCAAAAGCTGGAAAAGAATGCAAGTGTCAGTGTAAAAGAAATGTGAAGTGAATTTCTCAGGTAATGAGGCTTAAAAGAATGAAGCTGGAAGAGGGGGGAATATACAGAGACTTTTGTTCGATAACTATTAAGTTATGCCTACGTATCCTCTCGTGCAATGAGGATGTCAGAACACCGTAGTTCGACTCAAAGAGACTGAAAGATAAATTGACTTGTGAACTGCTTACTTGTCTATGCTCAAGTGTATGACCTGTCTGGCTCAGGTGCAAACTGTCTTGCATTAGACGGAAGAAGCGAGTTCTCGTTTATGAGTGAATGAGGTGAGGAAAGAATCCCGGAGAGGACGATTATTGTTTATTTTTGTGTTTTTCAATCTTTTATTGCTTTTTGAAGTTTGTCATACGAAAATGAGCTTAAGCCTAAACCAAGGGTTAGTAAACTCATCACATCTTCCCTCTGATTAAGGGTAATGAGAATACCTTAAGCATGAAGTAAGCACCTCACACTTAATCACCATGATGTAGGATTAAGATCATTAACCTACTTCTATTTATTTAGATGTTTTTGTTGTTTTTTTGTTTAGTGTTAAGTAATGAGTTTAAGCCATAATCAAGGATTTAATGGACTCATTACACCATCCTAATAGAAGGATAATAGATGAGAACACTTAAGCTGAGAAAAGCTCCTCAACTTAATCCATGATTAGGGATTAACCTCATGACAAAACAAAGCCTTTATTAGAGTGGATTTTAGTTAATGGTAAGATTAAGAAGTGAATTTTATGGTTTGTAAGACAACTTGAGGGGGACTTGTCCATTAACACTAGGTTTAGTCCTTCTTAACCAGTTAAGGAAGAATTAGAACCCTAATGCAAGGCCCAAGTTACAAGCTTGATGTCTTAGTGATTATTAGGTGAATTGATTAAAGGTTTTAAACACATTGAGGGTTTAACAATTAGTATTAAATTTATACACTCCGTCCTAATAGAAGGATGCATGCATAACCCTAATCACAAAGCCTTAAAACCTTTAAGGTTTAGTCCTTGATTAAGAGATGAGAAGAAAATACTCAAAGATGACACAAAGGAAAAACTAATGGGGGGACTAATCAAACCCTAATTGTGATCATGCTTGGGTGTTCCTAGGGTTCATGAAGCTTGCAAGAAGATCTTCAAAGAAGCCACCAATGGAAGAAACAGAATGGAAGGAAAAGAAGCAGCAAGAGGCAAGACAACTTACTCCACTTAAGAAGATAAGTTGTTTGAGGAAAGAAAGAGGAGAAGGAGCATGAATGAGCAAGCTCACTCTAATACAAAAGTAAAATGCAGCAATGAATGCATAAAAGGGATGAGAAGAGATTATGAGAAGTGAAGGCAAATTCACTTCTCAAACACTTACCACCTGAAAAGTTAGCAACAAGAAAAGAAATGAAATGAAAATGAAATGAATGCAAGGATGCAAACCAAAGTCAGAAACATATTCATGATGCCAATGATGCTATGAGATGGTATGAAATCATGCCAAGAGATGGGGATGATCATACAAGTAATGAAGATGCAAATGAGACATGAAAGGAGGCATGAAAGTTCATGAAAACTTATGAAATGCAATGGATGCATAACATGGAAAATGGATGATGCAATGATCAAACATGATTTCAATGTGTCCTAATATGTCTTATATGTCATGTGGATGCACAAAATGTCATGGCAAGTTCATGTATGCAAGCATATGAGGAATGAATGCAAATGAAGGCAAAGATTAGGGTTTATGTATAAGATGCAATGCAAAATTCAAAATCAGAAGCAAATGACAAGATAAAAAATTGAAAATGGGATCAAAGGTACCCTAAACCTATACAAGTTCACTGCCCAATGGGGAAGGTCTGAAGCTAAACCCTAAAGGTCTTATGATTTTTCCTAAATTTCTAGGGTTTTAAGGGTGATCCTGAAGGGAAAATGCCAAACAAATTGAAAATGCAAGATAAAAATGAAACAAAAATGTTTTTAGAAGCTTGAAAGTATGTAGAACACAATGCAAAAAGAACCATTCACAAACTCAACTTGGATCAAAAGTTATGAATTTTTGAAGTTAGGGTTAAAAATATTCAAATTAAAGAACCCTAATTCAAATGAAAATTGTCAAATTATGATCAAAACCAAAACGAAATTTGTCTTGTGAGTTTGTAAATGTTTCTAAATGTTTTAAAATGCTCTCTGAATTTTTTTGTGATTTTTAAATACCTAAATGTATTTTTAATTAATTAATTCCCATTAACTAATTAAAAATAAACATTTAAATGATTTAAAAATAATTTTTAATGCAAAAAATAAAAATAAAAATATTTTTGGGTTCCGAAAATTAATAAAGGTTTGGATAAAAATTTTCAGAATTTTTTGATGTCATTTGCTATTTTTAGAAATTGGTACAAATTAAAATGAAATAAATGAAATAAAAATTAAATAAAAAGATAGTATGCCAAAGGGAAGGACAGGATTTGATCTGGGCTTGGAACGTTTGACTGGGTGCGCATCTGGACGGCCCAGGTTCAAACTTCCTTAATCTGACTTAATTAAATATTAATCCTATAATTAATTTTAATGATTCAATCCTAACCACTCACAAACGCGCGGGAAAGCTCATCCAACGGCCCACGTTCAAAACAAACCCTAACCCTAATTAATTAAATAAATCACTTTCAGGTGGCTGGAAATGACCTCCGGTCATCTTCTCCGGCCACCTCTCCCCTGAAAATTTCCCAAAATGCTCCCTAGGTCATTTCTGGAGCTCTAAAGCTCCAGATTGCTTCCTCTTACCTCCCTAAGCTCATCCCTAACCTCAAACTCCATTTCTTTTCACTCACAAACAAGATTCGAAGCAAAGTATAAAAATGGCAGAAATTTCAGACAAGTCATACACCCTCAATTCTCAACTATTTTCAATAATTCAAAGTTCAACATGCTTAGGGGATCACACTTAACCATTTAAGAACTTAAAATGAAGCTTCTGGAAAAATGAATTCGCATAGCTACCTGAGGTGAAGCTTTCAACCCTGGAGCTTTTTGGCTGCTTCTTTGGCCCAAGATGCCTTTAATGAACCTCCTGAGAAGTTTGCAATGCTTGGATGGAATTTCTTATGGCTGGTTTATGAGATTGATTCAGTTCAGTTCAAAGGGGGAGAGAAATCGTGTTTTTGATATGGGGGTTTCAAGGCAATGTGATGGTTGGGAAATGATCAGTGGATCATGGTGAGTTGTTCTATGAAGTTTGTTTGAAGGTTTGTGGCTTGAATGTTGAGTTTCGAAGAAAAATGCATAAGAGGGAGTTTTGGTGAATGCTGAGTTGTGGGAGGATTCAGGTTATGTTGTTGTATGAAAATGGCTTGCTTGAGGTCCATATAACATGTTCTGATTGGGCAGAGAGTTGTTGTGGAGCAGTGTGATTGGTATGGCTCATTTTGCAAAAAGTCAAGAAAGTTGTACTTGGAGGTATGGGCTCATGGCAGGCTGAGGACAAGGGGGTGTCTGGCGCAGCTTGATTCATGGGCAGCCATGGAATTCAGATTGAGGCAAGATATCTAGTGGAATGAAGTTTGTGGGTAGTTTTGCAATTTGTGAAGGTTTTGGCCCTTTTTGAAATACTTGATGATCAAGGCATGAAACTTGAGATTTCTTTGGGCAATTCTGAATTATAGGTCATGTATGATGTTTTTGTAATGGTTAGAAGTCACTTTGAGGTCACAAATTGGTTTGACATGAGTTTTTGCAAGTTTCCCTCTTTGGTACATAAGTGAATTTTTGTGATTTTTCCCAACTTTGCAAGGCCATAACTTGAGTTCTATGATGAATTAGATCAAGTTCTTGTACTTTTTGAAAAGTGAATGATCCAATCTACAACTTTCTTGACCAAGAATTTTTCATTTGAAGCATTTTTGAATCAAAAAGAGGAGGTTGAAAAACTTTCCCAAAATGGCAAGTTTGCATTATAAGTCACTTTCCCAAAATGGCAACTTTGCAAATGTCTAGAAATTCCTCAACTTTGTGAACTTCTAACTTCTTATAAGATTAAATAAAGATCATATACACCCAAAATGATGTAGAAGACCCTTTGGTTGGATGATTGGGGGCCTCAGATGCCCTGATTTTGCACTGACTTGCTCAAGAAGTCATTTATTGATCAGATGCCTTCCCCATTGAATTTCTTCATGAAATTTGGTACACATGCTCCTTATAACATATAGAGACCAATAGAAACAAGAATGACCAAAAAATTTGGAGTTATGGCCTCTGAAACCAAAACCCTAATTTTAGGTCATCTGTGTAGTTAAGCTTGGCTCTGCTTCCATGCCTTTCTCAGTTCTTGTGATTTTCTGGCTTTCTTGATCTTGGGAGGATATAATATGATTTTTTAACATACATGGACCCTCTTGAGATGATTGGATACTCCTGGAGTGGCTTAGATAGCTCAGAGATTCTTCAGATCACAAACCCTAGATGCAGATGACTTTGAACCAATGCAGTGAAGCAAAAATGCAATATGAGATGATATGATTGAACTTATGCAAATGAAAAGATCACAATCCATGGTGAAGTGAGTGAGGGCAAATTTGGGGTGTTTACACCTATTACACAAAGAGAATATGTAGGTACAAGTGATGACGCTTGGAGAACACAATCCTTCAGTCTCTTTCCTCGTTCTTTGTGCCATTTCATCTCCTTATCTTTTCATCTCATTTTTTCTTATTCCTTTTCAGTCCTTTCCAATAGCAGTTGCAATAGTAGAAGATATCCTCAACCTTTGAAAAAATGCTAGCAAGCATGGATCCCGTAGGGTACGACGGACGATATGGGGTGCTAATACCTTCCAATTTCGTAACCGACTCCCTTACCCTTTCTCTTTGGTTTGTGAGACTCTGTTTTCTCCTTCTTCTGGGTTTGTGCAACATTAACCTTCCTTCGGGATAAAAATGCCTGGTTGAAGACTCTTCCTTTTCCGCACCACTTTCGCATATGTACCATGATGGAAATCCCGGGAGCGACAATGACACTCACATTTTCTTGAACTAGTGTCGTCTCATTTAAAATTCCGGATAGGGGGTCTATATTTCCTGTTTCTTTCGCACATCATTGTCACAAAAGAATATTTTCTATTCGAACCATTATCATACCTTTCGATAACTAAACTAAATCCCAATTTGGATGCCTTCGTACGAATACATTAGAGCATTTGATCACGAGATTCAAACTCTTTCTCATTTTTAAATTTATTTCTAACATCTAACACCTTTATAGTAATACCTTTAATAGTGGGTGTAGCGGTAAAAATCGTGAGTGTAAGTTATTGATTAACTTAACTCAGGGAACAAGAGTCGCTACCTCACTTTTATTGTTTCCAAAAGGAAAAGGAAAAAGAGCGAACAAAACCTAAGCAATTTTAAAAGCTAAAAGCTAAAAAAACAAGACAGGGACAAGGGTTAGGGGTTGGTTACGAAGAGGGAAGGTGCTATCACCCAAAACATTTGTGGTACTCCACGTGAACCTCTTTGATTTATTTAAAGATTTTGGTTTGTAAAGGTTTGTTAAAATAAGATTGAGGGGATGATAAGAGAATTCATTTTTTAAGATTTTTTTTGTTTGGAGAGACTTATCGCCTCATGCATACATACCCACAAAGTGCAATATAGGATCAAAACCTCGTAGTCCATGGTACGAATAACAAAAATGGTTGGTTTTGGTTGATTTTAACAAAGTAGAGATAACTTGTCATTCTAAGTGGATAATTCAACTAATCAACCATGAGAAATAAAATATGGACTCATACATCACTATGGAGAAGGTTCTAACTCGGATAACTCAACGAGTATGCCAAACTACCCCCATGAGCTATAAGAGATAAAATTACTTCAAATGACACCACGGTGAGTAGGAGATTTACACCCGAATTTGAAAATGAATCATGTCTAAACTTGAAAAAGACAAAGTCCAACAAGGCAAAAAACAATTGAATAAGTTTGGTCTTTTTTTACTTTTGAATTGATGTCAATATACTTAGAGTTCATTAGCACTTATTAAAAAAAGAAGAAAAGTTTAAAACCACTTGACAAAGTAAAGGTTTTTATTTGGGAAAGAAGTGGGAGTTTTAAAAAGCAAGAATATTTTGAAATATGGAGAAGTTTTGAAATTAAAGAAGTAGGAGGAGGTGAAAAGGCTATCCTAGAGCACAAAGTAAAAGCTAAGGTAGGAAAGATCTAACCACACAAGGAGCCAACACTTGACAACAAGTCAACATAAGCATTCATTTCCTTTTGGATTCAAGACGAGCATGATAACCAGATGAAAATCAAGGCAAGCAAAACAAAGTCTTCATAAGTTTCAAGTTCCCACAAAAAATTCAAAACCCGCACACATAAAATTCCCAATACAGACAAAGCCACATAATAGGTCCAAGGTCTCCAAATCTCAACTCCAAGAGCATAGGGAAAAGGTCCAAAATCTAAGTCCAAATTCCAAATATCATAAGATCACCTAAACAATCCGGGATTAGGAACCAAGTATTTTAAGGGTTTAAGTATTTATTAATATTTTAGGTCCAAATGGACAAAAGGAAAATAGCAGAAACATAAACTAATGGTTCAATTGGATAAAGAAAAGAATAACAAAAGCATAAACAAATGATCCAATTGGACAAAGGAAAAATAGCAGAAGCATAAACAATATATGATATGATATGATGACATAAAGCATAAAATAAAGAGAGATATGGATCTAGAAGGAAACATAAATAATATAGTAATATATAGTATAATAATATGCATAATATTAGTGATCCCACAATGAGAACAATTTTTGTTGTTTTTCGGAAAAACTCGGCTAGTCATCCATGAGAATGAAAACATGATCTCATTCACCAATTATAAGAAAAGCTTCAACTCAGATGAAATCAAAGAGTATCCGACTTAATCATACAAGCAACACAAAGATCAATCTATTTTAAACCACACCATGGAAGAGTATGAGACTGAAAATTCACTTACAAAAACAACGGTTTTCCGATTTTGGGACTCATGTATCGCTATGTTAAGTAATCACAGACATAATTATGTAGAAGTCGATACTATAAGAGGTCGGTCAATATGATCTTTATGCTAATTCATGCTAGAGAAGTGATATGTAGATCATTCTCCGAAAGAAATACCGCACGAAAAGAAAAGAGGCAACAATATCATCTTAGTCAAGAACTTAACAAGAAGGTCAAGATGTATAATATTTTCATTGATCAAAAGATAAAGAGAAATAGATGAAGAGAAGGTCAAATTGAATTGCACTTCAAAATTCTTTCATCTTCAAGTTCAATCACTCTTAATTGATGGATTAAAGTACAAAACATATCATTAATTCAAAACACCTAAAATGAATTGAACAATCTATTTTAAAGATATATTTGAACCAAAGAAAGTTTATCTAAATTCATCAACATCCAAAGCTCATTGAAATTGAAGAGAAATTGGTCTTAAAATAGCAATCCAAGGCAAGAACAAGAAGGGGGAAGAAGAGGAAGAAATAATCAAAAGTCCCAAAATAGGCCAAAAATAGCATTCTAGACAGTGGTAATCGATTATCTCCCTGATGTTAATCGATTACCCTGTTAAAATTTGAATTTCAGGCGTAAAAATAGGGTGGTAATTGATTACCCTGATATGGTTAGTTGATTATACTGACAACAACAACAGAAAATCGGTTTGAAAAATGTCAAAACCTTGATCAATCATTTCTTCAAATACCTCATGATCAAGGATGCAATTGAGCACTGAAATTCAACCAAATCAACACAAATAACACTAATAAAAACATAATTGCAAGATCCAAAGATCAATCAACAAGAATCATTAATAGATCACATTGTGAAAGATGAAAATGAGTTCAACAAGGCGAATTTAAGAATTTACCACTCCAAATCTGAAATTTCTTTAAATGAACTTCAAGAACCACACTCCAAGGCCCCGGTCTACAAAACTTGATGAAGAATGAAGTGCTTAGATGAAGATTTAGCTCAAAGATTAGTAAGCTTCAATGAAAAGCTTACTAACTTTCAAAAATGGAAGAAGAGCTTTAGTGTGGGTTTGGGAGAGAGTTGAAAGAAATTTTAGGAAGGTGAATTTGGCTATCAAAAGCTTATGAAATGAGTGAAATGAAGCTCTATTTATAGAGTTTAGGCTTGGAATTGAGTGGTGGCTTGGAATTTGGTTTGGAATCAAATTTAGGCTTGGAATTCTAATTTGGAGGCAAAATTAAGATCAAGTGGTATACATGTGTGATTAAATGATGGTGTATGATGGAATTTAATTATGATGATGGGTGTATGATGAAATTTAATTATGATGATGTAGGAAAATAATTTGCAAGTGATCTAGAATATTCTCATGATGACATAAGTGAATTTGTTTCCAAAAATGCTGCAGAATTTGAATTTGGCTCATTTTTTTCACAAATTTGCACGATGTTAATTGATTAACCATATGGTGTTAATCGATTAAGCCATTGTAAAAATATGAAAAATGGCCATGTTATTGCACTATTGTGGCTCTGACTCGATTCTTTTGCTCGCCAAAGAAGGCATGAAAATAAAAAACATGAACCTTGGGATCCTTTTAGTAATAATCAATCAATTCTTGGGAAACCCTTGATCAGATGAATTTGAATTATTTTAAAATCAACTTTGTTCAGAGGAATTACACTCGAGCTGAGGAACTGTTCTTAGTTCAGACTTCTCCCTAAAAAAGTTAGTAAAAAGAAAATAAAATATTTTTGCATTTTGATTAAGGGTTAGTAAACATAAACAAACATAAAAGCAAATAAGAAACACACATATGTTTGGTGATCCCTGTGAGGCATAAACTCAAAGATGAAAGGGATAAAAGAAACCAATGTGTGATCTTATTTGTATGCAATGATACAAATGAAATGTGAGAAATCTTAGGGGAAAAAATTAGGGTATTACAGTGGGACACACAACTTGTTTGGGGAAAACATCGGGGGTGCACCATATCTAATAAAATTAATTACCACACAACAATAAATAAGCACTAATGCTGAAAACATAATTGAAAAAATGAACACAGAAAGATACCGGAAATGCATTTTCGGGTAAGTTCATACTCTTTTCGGAAATGTATCTTCGGAAATAACGCTCGTTTTTCAAAATGAAAACAAACTTAATGTCAGCAATAAGGCTTGAAATAAATGATCTTTACCTGAAATTTCAACTTCTTTTGCTCCCTTTGATGTGATGAAACACAAGAATGAAGATTTAGAGTGAAAATGTGGATTGAGAATGTAAGGATTTTTTGATAGGGTTTTGAGTGAAAACAAGTTTGGGTGTGTGATCATGCAGGTCTTTGTTTTATCAAATTATTCCGGAAATGCATCTCCGGAAGTATCTGACATGCAAAGTTGACAACAAATTTCAAAATCTCACCCACACTTCGAAGGTATCTTTGAAATAATCACTGGGCTTACTAAATTTCATTACATTTGTTGAAAATACCCCGAGATGCATCTCCGATTTTTTTTAGTATAGTGCACTGTAACGTTGATGCATGATGCGTCCGGAGATGCATCTTCAAAATCCGAAAGATATTTCAATATTTTTGTGTGGTACATAAATAATATATAGAGTATATTAAAAAAATCCTCCTAAACTTATATATGATCGACGGTTAAAACCACTTCTAATAAGCTCAACGTGAAGCTAAACAAATCGCTCGATTAGATCCAACCAATAAAATAAATAGTTAAATATATTTGTAATCCATATAAATATCTCAATTTTGATTTTTAGTCCCTATACAAAAAAACATCGAGTTTTAATCCCTATAAAATTACTTTGCATATAGATTTAGTTCTTATAGAGATACTAAAATCACATGCAAACGTAACTTTATAAAGACTAAAACTCAACGTTTTTTTATAGAAATTAAAATTAAAAATTAAAATATTTATAAATATCAAATAAATATTTAATCCTAAAACAAATATGTGGCTTAGTTCCGGACACAAAAACAATTTCAGATTTACAAAAGTCAACAATCAACAATGACGGGCAGATTCGTGGAAAATTCCAAAGGCATTGTCAAACTTTGTTTATTTGAATGATTTAAAAAGTGTATGTTGTGGGGCACCTGTCATACTCGACTGACTTTTGCAACTTGCACTCTTCAAGTCTAGGCTCTTCGCACCCTACCTCCTCTCAATTATTGTTTTCGATACATTTTTAGTTTTCGATAAAAATCAAACTATGCTATTTTGTTTATAAGATATATTAACAAAAATTTAAAACCCATTTTCGCATTATTGTACATTAAACTTGACGGTGATAAATCATAAAGTTTGGTGTAACGAATTAAACTATTATTTATATTCAATGCAAAACAACATTGCCATGTATTGATGCTGGTAAATTTTTAGGTATCCTGATAAGTAATTAGGTATCGGTATCTTTAATGCAAATTGTGAGAATATTTTAATTTATTTTAAAATAAAATAATACAATAAAGTGATATGACATTGAATCATAGTTTTTGATTGGTTAAAGATATCGATATTCAATTACTTATCATAAATACCGAAGTATTTACCATTGACGCTACCTTCTACATTTCAATTTCAATGTCGCAACGAACCCGCTAGTATCTCCTCACTCCTTTTATTTTAGAGATTACTATTTCCAATCTTACGAGTGCTCTCAACTCTTTTTAAAATTTTAAAATATAATTTGAACGTATTTTTTTCACATATTTGTTGAGACAAATTGATGAGAAGTTTTTATTTTATTAAAATTTAATCCAAAAAACATCTTTGTAAGTATTTGATTATTCCGAATACACATTTCAGTAAATATGATTAATTTAAAATTCAATTGATAGTACGAAGATGTATCTTTAGACATAATTAATACATTATCATACACTAAAATCTTTCCTCTTCCTTCTTCATTTGTTTAAAAACTCACTAAACTTTAAAAGAAATTCAACTGATTTTTTCCGTCGGCCATCCAAGCTTCTCACTGCATTCTAATTTATTTGTGGCAAAGTTTCTCACTCCAATGGAACTTTTCTTCAACAACTTAGATTTGATAAGTTTTTCAAAAATCATTTTTTTTTAAATTTGTTTTTAGTCCCTATAAAAATCTCAATTTTCATTTTTATTCAATATTAAAAGATATGATATTTTAATCCTTACAAAATTATTATGCACGTAGTTTTAGTCTCTCCTGTTAAATCAATGTGTATTTTTACATAATTATTTGGCAGACATCTTTAGAATCTTATAAAAAATTTCTCGAAAAAAAAAAAGAACTCAAAATTTGATTTCTAAGTCGAGATTTTCATTATTTTTATCATTATATTTTGAAATTTAAAAAATTCATTTTTAATTCTTCTCATTTTAAAAAATTCTAAAATTTAATAAATAAATATTTTATAGTATTCTAAACATTGATGAAAATAATTATTCAAAAATTTAAATGTTTAAGAGTAATTAAACAGTTTTCAAAATTTTAGAAAACAACAGAGACTAAAATTGTTTGCATACAAAATTTTTAGGGACTAAAATTTATTATTTTTTTAATAGGGACTAAAAATGAAAATTGAGATATTTATAGGGACCAAAAATATATTTAACATTTTTTTATTTATGTTTTTAATGATTTTCTTAGAAAAATAAACTGTTTAAATTACATTAGTGCGCAGTCGTAACAGGTAGTCTAAATAGACATGCATTAAAAGTTTTTTAAAGTTTAAGGTTGCAAAGGCGCTTATGCTATTTATGCAAAATCACAATTTTATTCGGAGATACATCTTCGGTTTCTTTCTGATCTTTTGAAGAAGATGTATCTCCGGTATTGGATATGACAGAATTTTGGTTGTATTTTTTATTTGCCTATCTGATTTTACTGTAGGTGCAATGAATGAAAACAATCATGACAGAATTAGGTTCAGACGTGTGTCTCGAACCGCGTTTGTGCGACGTGATGAGAAGGCCTCCAATAGGACCACTGATAGGGTCAAAAGTGTATGACTTTGTCGATTTAATATAAAAGATTATTGAATCCCACATTGACAAATTGACAAGTATCGCTATCTATTATTATTGTGTTTATCTAACACTATATGTATGATTTGTTCTACACAAAAATGAGATAATAGATAAAAGTAAAATTTTAATAACGAGAAGCTGCAATATGATTTTTGTCTACCTGTTACTCATATTAATTGCAGCATTTTATTTAACAAGAATTTTTTTATTTTTCAGAAAATACTAAATTTAGAAATATTGTTTGCTTTTGCGTATTCATTATTGGATTATTAACCCGTAATTGCCACTTTCGCGTGTTTAAAATTACAAGTTTAAATTCCCTTATTAGAAAACAATAAATTCTTATTTATTTAAAAAAGCTTTTGGTATTTAATAATAAAAAAATCTGAATTTTCTAAGTCTAATACCATTTACACACTTTCGAGTCGTAAACAGCATTTCGATGTTTCTATCGTTGTAGCAAAACTTTAATATTAAAAGCAAAAAATTTAGAACAAAAACCTAAATATTTTATCAATAGATTCTGATTCTACTCTACTTTCGCATGGTCATCAAAATCTATTATTTTAAATCCTATGTCAGGTGTCAGATACCGTCTCGTAGGTATACAAATGTTATCTTCGGATTATACTTTCACAGTAAACATATTTTATTCTAAAAACAAAAGTTAGAAGACAATACTTTAATTCTTGTTAAAATTAATTTAGCATACAATTTATATGAATTATGTAAGTACGACGGTTCTCACGTTTCAGGCTCAATTAATTTACTCAAACATAGTGCAGTAAACAAATAAATAGCATGTTTTCATGACATACATAATATAAACACATCAATCAATAAAAAGAATATGGACATTGCAAAAACTAAATGTAAAGCTATATTCTAATAAATTAAGGTCCTATATATAGATTAATTTTCTTTCTTTTATATTTTATCTCAATAAATAAAATAAAATAACTATATTCTAATTATTTTAATAACAATTCTTATCATTCTAATATTATTAATTATATTATTTAATTAAATAACTCGAACTACGCACCACCAACCTGGAGTATCAAATTCTAATATTAACCATCCAAACACCATCCCATGCACATAAAAATCAATTTACACAGTTAAATCCACACAATTTTAATTAAATAAATAAATTAGAAAATTAGGTGTTACAATATGCGCATTAAATGCAAGACTTGTCATTGAAATATTTTGTAAGGATATGTTGCCATGTAGCCCTAGACTCCTAGGGTAGGGGTGACATAAATCGATTTATATAATTAAATCCACACAATTTTAATTAAATAAATAAACTATAAAATCAAGGTGTCACAATATGCGCATTAAATGTAATTAAGTCTTGTCATTGAAATGTTTTGTAAGGATATGATGTCATGTAGCCCTAGATTCCTATGATATGAGTGACATTTCCCTTTAAGGTAGTCAAGTTCCCTTAAGTGTCATTGTAATCTCAGGGATAAAAATTTTCATTGATTTTTGTCTACATGTCTTCCTTTGTTCTAGTGTGCTGATTCGTCTCATTTTTTGCATTATATAAATGAAATTTCACTTCTCAAGTTACATTTCACATTTTTCACAAATTGTCTTCTTATTTCTTTGCCAACTATGGTCATCTTTCTGTGAACTCGGGTTATGACTCACTCTGTCTATTTTTCTTTCCTTTACAAATTTCACAATATCTCTGATTCCCCACACTTTGAATGATTTTCATTATAACTTAAACTTCACTTCTTCAATCTTCTACAAATATCATTTCACTCATTCTTGTTTACTGTAGTTATTTCCCGTTCTTTCTTTTAGTAATAGCCAAATTAGGGTATGAACATGAAAATACTGTAAACATACCCAGTGGAGATGATATAAGTGTTGCCTCGTTTTACACAGAGGTGGTTGACCCGGAAGTACACGATATTGTTTGTTTGATGGGTACTCGCCCTTTGGCCAACCTCATAAGCCTTAATGACATTTCTGAATCTAGGGAGGGTTATATCAAAAGTGGTAGTGGACCCATGAATCCTTATTTTTAGTGGAACGACAAGTAATCCTGTAGGATGATTTAGAGAGGTAAAATTTGATCTTCCCATTAGTAGAGAAGTATGTCCTGATTCCCTTTTATTAGTGGTTGATATAGTAGATCCTAAGCCTTTTAAAGTGCACAATGATCCTATTTAATTAGGGTTTTCAAGTCTTTGTATCGCCTGGAACCCAATGATATGTAGGTTAAGTAACATCTTGATTTCCGATGAAAATCCATAACTTATGATGGACATTTTATTTTTTGTTGACATTAAAGAGGAGATGGTTCAAAAGGACAAAAAGACCTTGAATTTCCCATAGAACTGGCTCAGTATTTTTGGATGCATGTGGAATTGATGAGCACAAATTTTGTCTTCAGTAATTTCCAAAGTTTAGAAGGTTTCCATTAGGATGTGGGTCTTCATCTAATTGGTATATCACTCTTATCAATCCAGACAGTAGGTTATGTAACTCCTTTTACATATTTTTAGTGTCGTTTCTTGAGTATTTGTTATCCTAATTGAGGTTTAGGCATCCCTTTAATGACTTTTAATTGGAGATGTTGAATCACTTAAGGATTTATCTCTCCCTCTCCCTCTCTCTCTCAATTGCATAGAGTCACTTAGGCTTTCATGAAGTTATTCCAACATTGTTGGAAGTACCATAATGGAGTGCCATCTTTAAAGTCATTCATTAATAATATCTTCAACATGACACATAATTTTTCTAGAGAGGGGCAAGGGTAAGGGTTGCTTTTTCATTTTTCAAAATGAAGATAGTGTTTGATGTTTATGTTGATAGTTAGAAGAATGTCAAAGATTGTTACTTCTTAGTTGTCCCTCAGAGTCCATAATCTCTTTCGAGCTTCTGTGTTCTTCGGACAGATAATCATGTCATGCCTTCGGGGTCGAGAAGATGTAGGAATAAATTAAAAAAACATTGCACTCTAGACCACTTCTTTTGGAATCCGAAAAAATATTCATTTCCATCCAAAGATTTAAACACAAAAGAGGGGGCGTTGAAGGAGGACAAGTACTCATTGTTTCATTTTCACAAAACCAGTTATACTCATAACCAATTTTATATCAGGTTCGTGAAATTGAAAATTTAATTTTTAAGATGAAATTTTAATTTTTCAAAATCGATTTAAAATATGAATCATAATATAAGAAACCTATTTTAGACAAAATGATTTTTTAAACGAATCATTCAACTAAAGCATGTTAAGTTAAATTTTAAAATGCACAATTCATTAAATAAATTAAATATATGATGGATATTGCTCTTTAAAATAGAAGATGATTAAATCTATTATATTATATTCATAGTGAATTGATCCACCTTTCCCTCGAGAAGGTTATTTTATGTGGTAGCTGAGATTCCTCTCCTTCTTACTCTCTTCAAGTGTTCTTCATGACCAAGGGCCTATATTGTTAAGGAAATGCAGTCATGATTCCCAAAAGGCAATAAAGCTTACATCCAGAACCTATTAGACACTTCCAAGTAGGAATTTATGGAAGAAATGGCATTATAGATGCACTAGGGCGCTTCCTTGATGACTATTGCGCCACTGGTCGGGGAGAAGTTTTGGTACCAGACAATTTTAGGAAGGAGAAAATGATTTTAACGAACCAGTATGACTATGTCTTATTAGAGAAACACAAACTCTAGGAGAAACTTTATATCCTACAAAAGGAAGTAGATAAGTATGGTCACCTTAAGAACTTATCGCGAAGGTCATTCTTTTGGATGGCTCATTCCTAGAGAAATAGAAAACCCTTGTGGAGGCTCAAAATCTTTGGCCAAAACGGAGAAAGAGTTGGTGGATGCTCAGGATACCTTGATTTTTTTCTCCTCCAGCGCTACAAACTTCCCTCCAAAATGAAAAGAATGATCGATCAAAGGATACGATGGCTTATGAAGACCGCTCGCCAGAGTCGCAAAAAGGGGTTGATGACTTACGCAAGAAAGATGAAAACTTGTCGATGGAGTTCAAAGATTGTATTTAGGAGAGTACCAATATTATTCATAGAACAATGTAATGGAAGGAAAGCAAGCTGGTGACAAGGAATGAGTCTTATTGTCGTATTTATCAATTGTACTTTTATTTACTATCAACTTTCCTTTATTGGTGAATCTATTTTATCACACATCGTCAAGGTGGGTTTTGTTCTCTTATTTCAACCTTGCATGATTTTATTTCATCATATTGTCTTTTATGATTTTATTTTATTGCATAAATTTTCATGATTTAGTTTTTCATATAGTTTTTCATGATTTTATTTCATCATATTTTATTTCATGATTATGTTTCATCATATATTCTTTCTGATTCGATTTCATCATATCGACAACATAAACAAGTAAAGTGTCTGCTTTTGCATTGATATCTCTAAGTGAAAACCTTATTTGAGGGCTAATTATCTAGGGTTCCACCTCCTATGCTCTTGAGTGACTAGCTACCAACATAGGTATGTGGAAAATGCAACTTTGTTCGTCCCATTTTGGGTTTTCCGCATTAGATGTGTGTCCTATTATGTATTAGGAAAAACGTCCATATAACTCAACATTGATTATTGCATTAGAGAATTCTTTCTGATCTCCATATGCAATATTTAGAAGAAATTTTTAACTAAAATACCATTTGAGCTTGGCTGTATTCCATGTTCTCCAAATATTTTCTCCAGACAAGGACTCCATGGTGTATGCTCTATTCCTTGTGCTAGTCTTGATTTTGTATGACCATTCCCAATTGATGACAAGCTTACTGCCCTGTATTCTTTCCACGTATATTAGCCCATTTCAAAACAAGGTCATCAAGATGGAAGTCACAGGATTTTACCCGCTAGTGATATTTGGCTGAGTTTGTCTGTTTTACGGTGGTGCTCATAAGACGACACAAACTTTTTCTCTTCTAAAAATTCTTCCTTTTCCCTAATGACATGTGCGTTATCTTCCTATAACATTATCTTCCTTTGGCAAGGGGTGTGTCATCCTCTAGATAAGTTCTCCTATCTTAGCAGGAATAACATTTTCGGTCTTGTAAGTAAGTTGGAAGTGTTTTTACCCATTTTTTGAATGAGGTGTGGTCCTATATACCCAAAGGACATCTGGTAGTTCATTGGTCCAGTTTCCCTTTGTTGTTCCCGGGATTTTCATCTCAGTACAAACGCGAAAGTGGTGCGGAAAAGGTAGAGTCGACAACCAGGCATTTTTATCCCAAATGAATGGGAAAGGTAATACTGTACAAACCGAAGGAAACTGGAAAGGACAAGGTCATACAAACCAAATAACTAGGTTCAGGAGTCGGTTACGAACTGGGAAGGTATTAGCCCCTCAGATCGTCCACCGTACCTGACGGGATCCACGCTTGTTTGTCTGTTTCAAAGGGTGAGAAAAATAAATTTGCTGCTGAATAAAAAACTGCTAATTGGAATGGAAATGAGAAAGGGAAGCCAAAGGATCAAACAAGTTCACATAATCCACAACTTAGGAAGTAGGAATGCATATGACACATAACTTTAATGAATGCATGCCTAAACATCAAGGTTAGAATATAATGACCTATAAGAGTAATTAAATATGATATTAGATGATCATACAAATCATAGATTAGTTAGTTCATAAAGAGATGAGGTGAAAAGGATGAGACAAGTTCATATTCACATAAGAAGAAAGAAACAAGTCAAAGTTACAGTCAAAGATTAAAAATGGATGAAAATGAATGCAAGTCAGTAGCATATGAAATATATTATGTTATGATAACGCAATTATGATCGTACCAAATGCATATGTAAAACATGTCAAGATAATTCAAGGATGTAGGCAAGAGATGTCACAGAAGGAACAAATAACAATTACTTGAGATGCAAGTTATAAGTGATGTATGAAATACACACATGGATGAAATGAGTATGGGTTAGTAGCATATGAAAAATATGAATGCATTATGATACATATTAATGGACATACAAGCTTGGTTTATGATGATCCAAGTATAAGAAATGAGATAAATAAGAAGTGACGAAAGTAAACACTTAGCACTTGTGGTCTAAACGTTTCATATTAGAAATGCATGACATGTGAAATGAATGAGGATAAATGTAGGTCAGTAAAATACATCTTATTATATGAAAATGAAATTAATGAATGATCATACTTGATGCAAACACAAGTCATGTTGAGTACAAGAAAGGATGAGGTGTGAAATTAGGTCAAAGTTCAAGTTATAATGTACAAGCACATACCAAATGCAAACACATATGAAGAAAACCTATAATTGGCAAGAGAGGACTTATAATTCTCTAATGATGACCTATAATCTCACAAATAAGATTCTAAAACAATGACACAAGTGCCTTCTAAAAAACTAGGTCTAAAGGATGGGTAAAGAAACACATAATGTTCTCCTAATGGTAAGGCATCAAACAAATAGCAAAAAACTTGCAAAAATTATAAAAATTAGTCCTAAAAGACCTAAGTCAGAATCAAAAAACATGTTAAAAGATCAACTCAAGAATCCTATATAAACTAAGTCAAAAGAGGCCTCAAACTCACAAAGAATCACACAATGCATATGCTCAAAGATGAACCTTAAATGGCATGCTAAAATGATTTTAAAAATGCAAGAATTTTTTTTCCAAACACTTTAATATGACACTCAATCAATGCAAAAAGAATGGATGAAAAATGTTTTATGAGTTAAGAGAAATAAATTGTGAAAGTTCAAATATCAAAGAAAAAGGCAACTGAGAAAGAAATAGAAGGGAAATTCAAAATAAAATCCAAAATATTAATAAAATCAGAAAGTAAACTTGTGTAAAATTAGTAAAATGTGTTTAGATGCTCTAGAAATTTTCGTTGAGTTTTTTAATGTGTTTTGGTGTTTTTAATAAAAGAAAACCAAAAGTATGTAAAAAGAAAATTAAAAATCAAAGAAAATAGGGGAAAGGGTGCAACATAAGCAAAAACTCAGTTGAAAATGATTGGGCCTCATGAGCGTGGGGTGTGAAAAACAAAAGGAAACCCAATCCAAGAGCGTGTGTACGTTCAAATTTATGGTGAAGACTCAGTCAACACATTGACTTTACCCTAACCACATGATGCAGTCAACAAAAATGATCAAGATATTTATGCAAATCAAATGGATCACGAAGCATGTACACACAAATAAACATGAATGCACACACACGCAATAGGTCAAAGGTCAACAATTGTAAAACTCAGAGACACGTGAGGAGCACCTTCCTAATTAATGTTTTGGAAGCAAAATAACCATCAGATCAAAGCACATCCAACAACTACGTTATAAACTGGTAAATATTAGGGTTCCAAACATTTAATGAACCTCACCGGCCGGAGAAGACTCCGGTCGTCTTCTCCAGCCACTCTCCGGTCACTGAAACTACCAAATTCTCCAGAAATTCATAAAAACTATATCAATCAACTCCTCATGTTATGTACAATCCAAATCCAGCCTCAAAACACACAAACACAACCTATACACAGTGAATCGAAGCGAACAAATTAGCCATAAGTTTTCAGATATAAGCACCTTTGTGCCTATCAACTAGCCAGAAGTTCCAGAGCTTCTATTAAGCTTCCAAGTCAATAAAAACAAGCATGAATCGCGCAAAATTTCAAAGAGAAAGCTGAAGAAGGAACCTGAGTTTTGAAGTTCTTCAAAGTGACAGAAGACCAGAGATGATCTTCCTCTTGATGCTTGAACTGGAATTAAGGTAAATAAAGGTTAGAAACCTTGCTGATTCTTGAGAAATTCAGAATCCAGAGATTGAAGCTTGAAGAGAAACAAGATTAACACAATGCTTTGTTGATGGATTGAGGAAGAATGAAACTCAATGTGAAGAATGGAGAAGAAAAAGCTTCGAGAGATTGTGAAATTCAGAGAGAACTTAAGAGTGAAGGAGTGAAAATGTGAGACAATGGTGAAGCTTCCCTTGAAATTCTGTTAGAGCTCTTTATATGCCTTGAGTTAATTGCTAACCAAGGTGGTTAACAGTTAGAACTCAGGTTAATGGTGGTGTAATGAGAATGAGATGTGAGTTGAGTAATGGAGTGAGAAGAATGAATGAGAGCTTGTGTGTTGTTGTTGTGTTCATGTGGAGAGAGGAACAAGGTAAGCATGGTGAGGTTTAGTGATGTATGATAGTGATGTAGTGACTGCATCAACAATACTTGCTTCACAAGTTGTTTTGAAGTTTTTGTTGTTTTAATGTATGAAGTCATAAGGCATGTATACATGATGGGTGATCTTATTTGGCCAAAAGAGGTAAAGAATGAATGGCAATGATGTGTATGCGTGTATGCATGTTAGATGAGAACAAACAAACACAATGCCTTATAATTTTGGATAGCAAGACACAATGAGAATGTTGATGATTAAAGATGAATTTCTCCATGTATATTGGATGAAATGGTATGATTTTATGTGCAAATGAAAAATGGAGGATCGTAGAATAAGTATGGAGTTTGATTTATGTTGAATGGAGGTCTTTAAGTTGCTTGGAAATGGCTTGAAAGTCAAGGGGATAAGACTGGATCATGGGCGTGTGAGATTGGACTTAGGCCTTAGGGCAAAATTCTGTTGTGAGAATTCTTCTTTGAACCATCATATCTCTTCATACATTGATCCTATGAAAAAATTCCAAGCATCAAAGTTGTAGAGGAGATCAAGATGAACAACTTTGATGTTCAAATTTTTTCATTTAAAGATTTATTGATGGATAAAAATAGCTTTACATTTGGCACACCACATGTTTGATGAAATGCATGGCATCTGGCTCGCCCATGACTTGGTTGCCCAACAATTTTGTCCTGATTTTGTCAAACTTTGATTGATCATATCTCCCTCAATTTTGATCCAATGAAGATGTTCTTGCTATGGATTTGAAGCTTAGGATGTGATATGTAATTTGATCAACTTAGGCATAAAGTTTGAAGCTTTTATCTTGAAGAAAGAATGCCTTGAAGTGAGGTGCAAAATGGCCAAAAGTTGCTATATTTAGAAACCCTAAGTTTCTATTTTGGGCAGTTTTGTGATTTCTTGATTTTTCCATGGATATCTTGATTTTTATTCATCAAATCTTAACCATTGAACATATTTGACTTGTGGAACATGAATTTAACCTCAAAACGCTAGGAGTTGACTTTTTCTTCTACATAGTTGTCTTTTCCATAATTTATTAATTTTCAAGTAACTGACCAATTGGAAACCTTCTGAAATGATCCAATGGGAAATATCCCACCTTTAGATACTTAATAACATATAGAAACCCTTGATATCAAGTTTGAATCAAAATTTCATCAGGAGACCTCTTTAATCAACAATCCTAATTTGGTGCCCTTTTTGCTCATAAGGTGATGCACTGATTCAACTTCTTGACCAATCTTCATATTCCAATGTCTTAAGGGATCAAATGAAGTGATATGAGATATGAGAGACCCTTTAGGCTTGTTGGGAGACCCTTGGCTCTTGTTCCATGGCTTTGAATGATCAAAACTTTGAAAATCATCTGATCACATACCTTATGCTTCAACCAATGATGTATGCTTCATTTTTCTATAATTTGAATGCAATGCAATACATGAAAATGTATGCTAAAAGATATGCAAATGAGAGGGAAAATTCTGGGGGTGTTAAAGCATACCTTGCCTTTCCGCAATTAACCCTAGAAATCCTTCTTTCCTAAAGCTACTAATAAGGTTGAGAGAACATTTTTTCCAAAGAATAGCCAATCCTCCTGACAATCCATTGGACTACTGGATTACCAATCTGCGATTGTACTTGAAAAATCTCTTTTGTACGACGCCAAACTACTGGCTTGCCACACTGCAGGTGGACTTTAAAGCTGTCTTTTTGAACGATGTCGGACGACTACTGGCTTGCCAATCTGCGGTTGGACTTCAAGAATGTCTTATGGATGGAGTCAGATGACTACTGACTTGCCACATTGCAGGTGGACTTTTTCCAATATGTGGTTGGACTTTGCAAGACTTTGATTCTCTGGATGAATCTTGTGCTTTATTTGATGGCTAGATACGCACAAAGTTGACCTGCTGGCTAGGTCCTACATGAGCGATTCACTGCATGAATCTTGCGTCTGATTTGCTGGCTAGATATGCTTCCCATTGGTCCACTATCTAGACTGTGCATTTTAGTCTATGGAATAGACATGCATTGAATCTCGCGTTTGATCTGCTGGCTAGGTACGCCATTGTTGGTCCACTGTCTAGACGTTGCACTTGATCTACTAGCTAGATCTACACTATTTCGATGATAAATCCCACCATCATGATCTCGCATCTGATCTTCTTGCTAGATATGCATTGAAACGAACCTCCTCCTGGAGAATGCATTTAATCTGCGGGCTAGATATGCATTCCAAGGTTAATCCACTTATTGGATCTCGCATCTATTTTGCTAGCTAGATATGCTATAAAAATATGCATTTGTTCAGCTGGCTAGAACTGCACTTGAATGATTTTTGTCATGACATTATGTGGGGAAATGATCGATGTTTTGATCCTTCAGTGCTTTGTGGATTAACCCTTCTGTTGGGATAATGCTTGCCACAAGCTACCAAAAATAAAATTGTTAAGGATGTGTTGAGAAATAATGACCATGTTGGGAAGTCTTTGCTAGTATGACTCTGCTTATGGAGAAAGATTATGTCTATAGAACTTCGCTGGGGATGAGAACTTCTTGAATGACATTTTGTTGAGGAACAACAATCACGAATTTGATCTTAGAAATCCCTACGGGGATAAGATATCTGTTGGAGAAGAGTGTGAATAATTTGTCTGCTTCGAATTGTCACACTTGCCAAAAATAAATTGGACTTAGATATGAGGATCCTACTAGAGGATACTTCAGTAGTTCGGGTATTGGTCCTGATCGTGAAACTCTACCGGGGGATTGACAACCTTCCGAATTGGTTGGGGAAATATCTTGTTAAGACTTTATTGAGGTGAAAGTTCAATCTTGGACTCCATTAGGGATGACATGTCTGAACCATCTTCTGTCGGAGAGGGCCAAATAAGGCGCCTTCTGCTAGGCGTAAGAGATATAATGCACATCTTAATAGGGATACCATATGCTTGGGGAATACCAACCCTTCATCACTCTACTATGAGGGGAATTTGATAATGATTGAGCTCTATACAAACTTGTTGGATAAAAGATCTCAACAATGCTTTGGGCTAAAAATTACTTTGTCTTTTAGGTCTCTGACTGTGAACCCTGCAACAAAAATGCACACACATGTCTCATGGAATTGCATGGTTTGAATTCACTGTCCGGTATTACTCAACATTCAAAGAAATTTTAAATGTTTTTCTTGCGCATGTTATTGTAAATCCACAATGTTTTCAAATGCAACGTTTTTATAAAAAAAATTGGACGTTTTTGCAAACAAAACAGTAAAAATGAAAACAAAGATGAAGCTTTTTGACTGAATAATCCACTTTATGGATTGCAAGGCTCTGAATAGGCAAGTACATTAGGAAGCAATCCCTGGAAAGAGGTGATTGTTGTAAATTGAGAAAAGAAATTATCCTAATGGCAACGTAAAAATGATATTCCACTGAGTTCCAATTCTGCTAAGACCAGTATGTTTTCAAGATTCGTCCGATTATCTTTGCTTTCTGAAGAAGATGATTATACCGATTCTTATTCCTTGGAGATTCCCAATTTTAATGAAATGATGATGTAGTACATATGACTCAGATCACAGTCGTTCGCTTAATCCCTCTTTTGCATGGACCGCCCTTTTTGGGTTTTCAATCCACCGGTATACCCTTTTTTGCCTGAGTTGTCCTTGTGGATTTTTAACTCACCAGGTGTACATTTTTTTCATTTTCCCTTACTTTTGCCCGAACCTTTTTTCTTTTTTTTCTTCTTCTTTTTTTATGTTCGCTGGGATGCCCTTTTTTGCCTGGAATTTTTTTTCTGTCCAACGGGTCTCTTATGCAAAGTATTTCTTGACTGTGTCTGAGTTGACAGGGGATGAAACATCTTCACAATCTATGATTTTAAGCATTAAAGGTCCACCGGAGAATACCTATTTAACCATGTATGAACCTTCATAGTTGGGAGTCCATCTTTTTAGACGATGGCGCTGATCTAGAATGGGGGTTGAATAAATCCCTTTTAAAATATATTTACCTTTCAAAAATTAATTGAAAAATATTTGGCGGAAGTTCCCCAGATAAATTCACGTCTAAATTATCTTAAGTCACTGGTGATCGGATATGCGTTATCAAACCAAATGGGATAAGGAAGATGAATTAACTAATCAATACCAAGTAAATTAATCACTTAAATTTGATACAATTGATTAAACTACTACCAACAATGTATAGAGAGAATAAATTGGCACAACATCAAGAAATAATGTGCTTGAATTTTATCGAACACTTGGTGTGCACACCACACTCAGTGTGTTTTGCCAAATAGTGTAGTGCATAATATTTCTAAAGTTGCTATGTAATTTTTATAGCAACAATTTCACAAACACTTGGTGTGCACTAAACTATGCAAAACATAATTTTCAAAACACAACTATTTCAACTTGTGCAGAAAATTTACCGAAAAAAAATTAAAAGGATACACGAATTTGGTTAGGCAGTTCCCCTACCTTCCTCGCTAAAGGTACCTCTTCCCCCAATTCAAAAATTGAATTGGGACTCTTTATTAAAATTGCAATGTTTATACAAAGAGAAAATAAGAACGACAAACTAATCCTAATTGTAGTTGTAGCTATGTTTCTCTTTGCCCCTTGATTCTAGTTGAATCAAGTTCTTCACGTGTGTCGAACAAACCTTCGATTAACTGCTCCTTTCTTGCAAGAATCCATGATTCTACAAACATTGAGCACGATCGCTTTGATTCTATACTTGTGAACCCACACCTTTCTTTACAATCCTCCTGTTATCGTGATATGGTTGAACAATCACCTTGATCTTCAAAACTCTTCACTCGGTTGAATCTACGAACGAATGATGTGTGAAAAACCCCGAAATCACAATGATCTTGGAGGAAAAACCCTCAAGGTTTATTTAAGAAAAACACACAAATTTCTCAGCTCAAACTGAAATCACAATTCCACCATTTGAACGTTATCACCTTGAATCTCGCACTTTGATCAAAAAATAATGATTGTGTGTAGTTGGTGATGAATGCTAGAGAAGGAGAAGATGATGAGAGCACTTGTGTATATCTTTCAATTTTCTTGTTAGCTGACCAAATAAAATCTGCAACTATTTATACTTGTAGGCAAAAATATTGGAACACTTAAAATTAAGTAAGAGAGAGAAAAATATGTGAGAGGTGCCTAATTCCAGGATTGCGTCGGCCTAAAGGAAGTTTTGCATTTACTTGTTGAAGGTTTTGAGTCGACCTGAAATATTCCCTTAGTCATCCTGTTGGGACCCGTGAGTTACAAAAATTTATGGTCTTCATTTGAGTTGCGACCTAAATCATCAAATGAGTCAAATTCGAATTTTCTTAACTGAATGAGTCGACTTGTTTATGATGATGAGTCGACACATTCTCTTTGAGTCAACATAAATTCACTTCTTTGATGTTTTGTCATGCCAGCATCTTGTGATCCAATATGCCTTCCTGAAACACACTAATTTTGACATCATTAAAACACTCAATACTCTCACAAACTCCCCCTTTTTTATGATGACAAAATTTGTAACGAACACAAGATTATCGCTTACAAAAACATGCTCCCCCTGAATATATGCCACACAAGACAATTTCTTTACTTAATCACATATCCCCCTTTGACAACATCAAAAATAGAAAAACAGTTTAGAGGTGAAAAACAAATAGCAGAAAAGAAATATAAAGTCATACATTGCAATTTGACATCAATCATCAACATACACACAATAAGAGATGAAAGAAAGGAAATAGACAAATAAACAAAAGAAATAAAGCTTAGCAAGCCAATATATATAAAACAAAAATAAACAATAAAATTGTCATTTAGAAAATACAAGTAAAAGAAAGCATCATATGCATATGAAAATGACATGGAATGAAATGCAATAAGAGCTTAATTTCTTGGTCCCCTTTGTGAAGGATGGCGACAATGATAAACATCTGGTTAGCGATCTTGCTCATATTGGTTGGTAAAGTGGATGAAATTTGTGTTAATCATGTTCAAGGATTTCGCAAGCGCAATATGAGAAAATTTGATCTCATTTAACCATACTACAGAGTTGGATGCAAAAGCATCAAAATTCTCACTTTGAGTATGGAGCTGAAGTTGCAAAGTAGTGTAACGCTCATCTTGAATGGCCATATAGGAAGCAAAGGCGGTGTCTTGCTCCCCAATTTTCTTCTCCAATGCAGTATATCTTTCGGATTGAGCTTCATAAAAGCTCGGTTGTACCAAGTGTATGTTTTGAAGCATTTCCATGATACCGACATTGTTGTCTTGATGAGGTGGTTGATGCGGTGGAGACGGAGGTGTGAAAGATGGTGCATTATAAGTCCACCCGGTATATTTCCATTCACCCCATCCTTGGTTTTCATATGGAGCGGAATCTTCAGGAGAAACTCGATGCCAAACTTCATTATCCAATTGGACTGCATTAGTGTCCATTTGTGCAACATTTGGAATAATTTCAGGTTTCAGACCCTCTTTTGGATTTGGATTGCCTTCGACATCACCTTCATCATCATGATCATCACCATAACCGGCTCGAGTAATAAACCGGTAACACTTCTCTTTAGTATCCCACAAGTGACCCATCAAGCTAAGAGTTTTATGGTGAAAAAGGTTATTATTGGAGATAGAGGTAAAATGAATACCTTCAACAACAATTTTTGCTCTATTGATAATTGCTTGAACAAGGGATGGATAAGATAAAGCAACTCCTTTCTTCTCCTTGAGATAAAATATGCGACTAGAAAAGTAATGAGGCCAGTTCACTTTTACCTTGTTATGAAGAATATAAATTAGTTGAAATTCAGGAATATCGATCCAAGAAAAAACCCCTTTCTTTGGACGAAGGTTCTGGGAAATAATCCAATGAAGAATGCAATCGGTGGGATTAACTTTGCATGTGGTGGTGGAAGTCAGAAATAGTTCAGTATTAACAATATACTTAATGAATGGCTCTTTTAGCATACCATTCAATTCCCTTCTGAATTCATACCCATCAACCTGATCAAAATCAGTCATCAAAATACCGGGAGATGCAGGATCAATCCTAAATAAATCCGTCCAAATCTGAACATTGACAACATACATTTTATCACCCGTTCTAAAATGAAACTCAAACCCCTTAAACTTACCAACCAGACCAGCATTAAACATTCGGACCCTGTTCTCATTATACTCTACTTCACAAGCCAAAAATGGATTAATTTCTTGAAAATCAACCAGTTCAACAATATGTGGGATATTCATATGAGAAGCAATCCTCTTGGAGTAAACATATTGGTTGATAACTTTTCTATTCTTTAACCTCTTATCATATATCTCCTTAAGATTAGTAGGAACAAGAGATAAAGCACTTACCGGAAGTGTAGACTGATAAGAAGAGCCCTTATATGTTCTCTTACCAGTAACTCTTGAAGCCATGAATGATGTTCTTGAAAGGATATGATAAGATGGAGTTTTAGGGTTTTAGAGAGACTTTTGAGTGTTCTTAAAAAGAAAAATGAGTATGAAGTGAAATGATGGTATGAAGAATGAGATATAAAGTGATTAGGAAAATTAAAACTCATTAAAAACCAATATTATGGCATAAAGAATTGGGCTACGTCGACCTAGGGAAACCAAAAAAACTATAAAATGCATTTTCCAACACGTGTTGGTCAACGTGAAACAGTAATGCATCGACCCAAAATTATGAATGAGTCGACTCATTTCAAAATTCAAATTGAGTCGACACAAGCAAGTTAATAGGTCGACGTAATGAGTCCATGAGTCGACGCAAAGGGTCGACCTATTGGGACCCGAGAATGCCAACATTTTTCACACAAATATTTTCCCCAAGATTTCACACCAATGCTTCATATAACATGCTGAAATGCTTTCTAATGTCATATATCCTAATTTTATGACATATTAACATATATAAGAGATAAATAACATCTAAGAACATGATCACATACACAACAATTACTTTATATCAAGGATGAAAATCAAAATTTATCATAAGTGAATCATAATTTTGAGTAGAAATAGAAAATGAACAATATTACCTCTCGCTTGTGTAGAATAATGAAGGAAACCAATTTAATATTCCTCAAAAAGCTATTTGTTAGTGACGAGACACAATAATTCAAGTTATAATATACGATAAACACATGCAATGCATTAAGAATGATCGGAATATCAAGAACGCCAAGTTCCCTACGGATGTAAAAGAAAGGTTATGTGGTGAGTGGTTTTGTAAAAGTATCGGCAAGTTGATTTGAACTCTCAACATGCTCAAATACCATGTCCCTTTTCTCTACATGATCTATAAGGAAATGGTGACGGATTTCAATGTGCTTAGTGCGTGAATGTAAGATTGGATTTTTGGTAAGGTTTATAGCACTAGTGTTGTCACATAGGATGGGAATATTTTTAAGATTAACATTGAAGTCGGGCAATTATTGTTTGAGACACAAAATTTGGGCACAACAATTTCCGGCCGCAATGTATTCCACCTACGCGGTTGACAAGGCAACAAAGACTTGCTTTTTTCTATGCCAACTTACCAGAGAGTTTGAGAAGAAGTGACATGTACCGCTAGTGCTCTTCCGATCCACTTTGAAACCATCAATGTTGGAATCGGAATAACTTACTACCCTTAGGATACCAAAGTCCAAACATAGGACTACCATAAAGGTATCTAAGAATGCATTTAACTGATTTTAAATGTGATTCCCTAGGGCAAGATTGAAATCTAGCACACATACAAACACTAAACATGATATTCGGATGAGATGCGTTAAGGTAAAGAAGAGAGTCGATCATACCTCTATACCTTTTTATGTCAAACTCCTTACCATTCTAATCTCGATCTAAACTTATTGCGGTACACATTGGTTTATCAGTCACTTGAATTCGTCATATCAAATCGCTTGAGAAGATCATTACAATATTTTGTTTGACTTATGAAGGTGCCTTCCTCAAGTTGTCTAATTTGATGTACGAGAAAGTAATTTAGCTCCCCCATCATAATCATATGAAATTCACCTTGCATTGAACTTGAGAATTCTTTGACCAATTTCATATTAGTAGAACCATAAATAATATCATCCATGTACACTTGAACTAAAACTAAATGTTTTCCTTCCCGTTTAATGAAAAGAGTAGTAACAACCTTTCCTCTTGAAAATCCTTGATTTAATAAAAATTTTCTAAGGCGTTCATACTAAGCTCTAGGAGCTTGTTTGAGGCCATAGAAAGCACGTTTGAGCTTGTACACATAGTTAGGATTTTCATGGCTTTCAAAACCGGGAGGTTGACATACATACACCGCTTCATTATGGTATCCGTTAAGGAAAGCACTCTTAACATCCATTTGATATAACTTCAAATTTTGTGAGCATGCGAATGAAAACAAAAGGAGTATAGCCTCAAGGCGGGCAACCAAAGCATAAGTTTCCTCATAGTCAATACCCTCCTCTTGGTTATACCATTGAGAAATAAGACAACCTTGTTGCAAGTGATAATAATGTTTTCGTCCATCTTATTCCTAAACACCCATTTAGTGCCAATTACTCGATGACCTCGTGGAGGAGGGACAATGTCCCAAACCTCATTTCTTTTGAATTGATTAAGTTCCTCTTGCATATCCAAAAACTAATTTTCATCGAGTAGAGCATCTTTGAAGTTTTTAGGCTCAATTTGAGAGACGAAAGCATAATGATAGAAAAAATTACTTATCCTTGATCGTGTAGTGACTCCATTTGATATATCTCCAAGAATATTGTCAATGGGATGATCCTTTGAAATTTTCCATTCCAAAGGGAGATCGTCTTAATTTGATGAATGATCCTCCTCTTTGATTTCAGATCCTTTATCTGGATCCTCCTCAGCTCTATCCGGAATGGGTTAAACACATGAAGCTTCTTAATCTATAAGAATGTCCTCAGAAGAAACACATGCACCAATTACACAACTACCTTTTTCGACAACTTTCGGATAAGATTCATCAAAGGAAACATGCACAGATTCTTCAACGATAAGTAATCTCTTATTGTATACTTTATAAGCTTTACTTGAATTAGAGTATCCGAGAAAGATACATTCATCCTCTTTTGAGTCAAATTTGCAAAGGTTTTCTTTACCATTATTTAACACATAACATTTACAACCAAAGACATGTAGATGGGACACATTTGGATTCCTACCTTTTAAGAGTTCATAGGGCGTTTTATTGAGAATATGACAAATAATCACCCTATTCAACACATAGCACGCCATACTTATGGTGTCAGCCCATAAATATTTAGGAAGACCACTGTCATTGATCATAGTTCTTCCTAACTCCTCTAGAACATGGTTTTTACGCTCCACAACACCATTTTGTTGCGGAGTTCTAGGAGAGGAAAAATTATGATAAATTCCCTGTTTCTCACAAAATGCTTCAAAAAGATGATTTTCAAATTCACGTCCATGGTCACTTCGAATTGTAACAATGCTAGTGTTCATTTTATTTTGAGACAACTTGGAAAACGTTTTAAATTCCGAGAAGGTGTCACTTTTACTTGCTAAAAAAATATTCCAACAAAATCTTGAGTAGTCATCTACAATGACAAAACCATAATAGTTTCCACCTAGACTTTTAATTCTAGATGGACCAAATAAATCCATATGAAGAAGTTCAAGAGGTCTAGTCGTTGAAACAATGTTTTTGGATTTAAAAGAGATCTTTGATTTCTTCCCCATTTGGCATGCATCACAAAGGTGATCTTTAGTAAATTTTATTTTAGGTAGGCCAACTACTAACTATTTTGAAATGATCTTGTTTAGCAAGTCAAAGTTAATATGCGCTAAGTGCCTATGCCAAAGCCAAAAGTCATCACTCTTGGAGACTAGAAACTTAGGATCATTAACAGACACATCATTCAAGTCAAGAATGCATACATTATTAACCCTCAAGCCCTTAAACACATCGTTCTTTTTATCATCATGTTCAATTTTGCAACCTTCTTTTGAAAAGGAGACTCTATATCCCTTGTCACATAATTGACTAATTCTAATAAGGTTGTGCTTAAGGCCTTCAACTAAAAGGACATTGGAGATAGATGTAGAAGAAGGATTACCTACACTACCTTTGCCGTGTATTTCACCCTTGTTATTATCACCATAAGTGACAAATCCCTTCTTCTTAGCGACAAAGTCATAAAATGGAAATGTCACCATCATATGTCTTGAGAAACCACTATCGAGAAACCATATTTTCTCTGTAGCCTCAAGAAACTCCACCTACAAATTTAAACAAGAGAGGGAGGTACCCAATTTTCATTGGGTCCTAGTGTGTGAGTGAAACTCTGGTTGCATTTGGGAAACCATTGGAAAATGCCTTTAGGAACTAAAAATCTCCTAAATCGGCATTTGACAATAGTATGTCCCCTCTTGCAATAATAGAGACAAGTTAAGTTTGGTTTAGTGTCCTATTTGCTAATTTGATCTTTCAATACATAGATGTATTTTTGATATAGATTATTCATTGAATTTCTAAAATTGGAACGATCAGTATCAATGTCATTTTTGGTTGTGATACTTTGTCTAGTTTGGTTTGAAGAGTTTTGACCTCTTTTTGCCAAATTCAACAAGTTTCACAACTATTGAAATTAAACCATTCTTGCTTTTCTTTCTTAATTGGCTCCACCATGAAATGCTTAAGAGTTTCCAATTCTTTTTGAGAATCAGAGACATTTTTCTCCAAATGTGTAAATATGTTCTTATTGGAGGTTAAGCGTTTAAAAGCTTCTTTAGCTTCATGGAGGAGAACTCTAAAAGTACTAAGTAAATTGGAATAAGATTTTTTTTTTTAAATTTATCATTGGCATTTCTTACTTTCCTTTTTCCCTTTTTATGAGCCATAAGACAAAGGTTCATTTTCTCTTCTTCATCACTTGAGTTGCTATTGCTCGAGACTTCACTATCGCTTTCCTAAGCGATATAAGCTCGCCTTGCCTTGCTACCCTTCTTTTGATATTTATCTTTACCTTTGTATTTCTTCAACATAGGACATTTCGGTTTATAATGACCGGACTTTTTGCAATTGTAGCATGACCCTTTTGACTTAGTACTCTTGCTTTGATCTTGCTTGGAGGAATTTGATTGCCTTATATAATTCACGAGACGTTTATCCGAATGAGAAATTTAATTCTTTCTAAGGTACCTATTGTGTCTTCTTACAAACATCCCCATATCCTCATTTGATTCACTATCTTCTTCATTAGACTCACTCTCACACTCATCCTTGGTGGATGGTTTGGAAGTAGAAGCCTTCAATGCGATAAAATTCTTCTTCTTCTTCTTCTTCTTCTTCCTCTTCTCGTTGTCTTTGGATTTTTCATTCTTTTCTTTCTTTTCATTTTCTTCATGCTCATTTAGATTCAATAGCTCTTTCTCATGTTCTTGTAGCTTGCCTATTAGCTTATTCAAATCCAAGGTTCTTACATCATTGGCTTCCTTGATTGTCGTGACTTTTGGTAACCATTCCCTAGTAAAACATCTTTGAATTTTATTAGTATATACATCATTGGGAGTGGGTTTATCAAGAGCATTTAAGTGATTTAATAAATGAGAAAATCTCTTTCCCATATCACAAATGGTTTCCCCTTGGTTCATGAGAAAGTGATCAAACTATTATTGCAATGTATTGATTCTAGCTAGTTTCACGTCATCCATTCCCTCATGGGCAATCTATAACGCTTCCCAGATAGCTTTAGCTGTGGTATGATGTAAGACTCTAAAATATTCATCAGCTTCCAAAGAGGAAATTATCATATTTCTAGCCTTCCAATCATAATTATAGTTCTTTTCATCTTTTTCATCCCATTGTGCTTCGGGTTTTGGTACTTCAACGTTATTCACGTCGGTCATAGTTATTTGTATAGGAACATTATGAATAGCCTTCTATTTCTTTCTATCAACATATTTGATATGAATACGAATAAAATCCTTCCAGTGACTATAGTTTTCTCCGGTGAAAACGGACGCTCTATTATATGCCCCCATTGGATCGTTATCCCTTTTCTAAGAAGTTATATGTGAAGCACTAGATGAACCAGAATATGATACCACTTGTTAGATGATGATGCGGATCTAGAAGGGGTGAGGGATTGAAAAGATCCCTTTTAAAATATTTTTACCTTTCAAAAATTATTTGAAAAATATTTGGCGGAATTTTCTCGGAAAAATTCACGTCTAAATTATCTTAAGTCGTTGGTGATCGAATATGCGTTATCAAACCAAATGAGATATTGAAGATGAATTAACTAATCAATACCAATCAAATTAATCACTTAAATTTGATACAATTGATTAACCTACTACCAACAATGTATAGAGAGAAGAAATGGGCACAACAAACAAGAAATAATGTGTTTTGAATTTTATCGAACACTTGGTGTGCACACAATACTTAGTTTGTTTTTCCAAATAGTGAAGTGCAAAATTTTTCTAAAGTTGCTAAGTAATTTTGATAGCAACAATTTCACAAACACTTCGTGTGCACTAAACTATGGAAAACAAAATTTTCAAAAGACAACTATTTCAACTTTTGCAGAAAATTTACCGAAAGCAAAATGCAAAGGACACACAAATTTGTTTAGGCAGTTCCCCTACCATCCTTGCTAAGGGTACCTCTACCTCTAATTCAAAAATCGAATTGGAAATTTTTATTAAAATTGCAATGTTTATACAAAGAGAAAATAGCAACGTCAAACTAATCCTAATTGTAGTTATAGCTATGTTTCTCTTTGCCCCTTGATTCTAGTTGAATCAAGTTCTTTACACGTGTCGAATAAACCTCCGATTAATTGCTCCCTTTTTGCAAGAATCCTCGATTATCCAAACTTCAAGCACGTCCCCTTTGATTCGATACTTGTGAACCCACACTATTCTTCACAATCCTCCGGTTATCTTGATATGGTTGAACAATCACCTTGATCTTCAAACCTCTTCACTCTACTGAATCTACGAACACATGATGTGTGCAAAACCCCCCAAATCACAATGATATTGGAGGATAAACCCTCAAGGTTTATTCAAGAAAAACCCACAAATCTCTAAACTCAAACTGAAATCGCAATTCCACTATTTGAACGTTATCACCTTGAATCTTGCACTTTGATCAACAAAAATGATTGTGTGTAGTTGTTGATGAATGCTAGAGAAGGAAAAGATGATAAGATCACTTGTGTATATCTTTTACTTTTCTTGTTAGTTGACCAAATAAAATCTGCAACTATTTATACTTGTAGGCAAAAATAATGGAACACTTAAAATTAAGTAAGAGAGATAAAAATATGTGAGAGGTGCCTAATTCCAGGATTGCGTCGACCTAAAGGAAGGTTTTGAGTCGACCTTAAATATGCCCTTAGACAGCCTGTTGGGACCCGTGAGATACAAATATTTCTGGCCTTCATTTGAGTCGACCTAAATCATCAAATGAGTCGACTCAAATTTTCTTAACTGAATGAGTCGACCTGTTCATGATGATGAGTCGATACATTCTCTTTGAATCAACATAAATTCACTTCTTTGATTTTTTGTCATGCCAATTGTTGCACCCCCAAATTTGCCCTATGATTTTTCTAACTTTAACTGACTATTCGCTTTGCATTCATATGCATCCCCATTAGGTCATAAATTTGCATTCATTCATTTGCATAAGCCCCTACGACATGGGATCGAGAATTTATGAGGAATTAGGGTTTCACACCCTACTTGTGGATTATTGGAAGAATTCAAGGTTGTGACTATTTTATTATGTTACTGTCACTCAATTAGGGTTTATTTCCCTGATTAAGTGATATTCAAGGGATTCACATCTGAAGACGATTCATTGTGCATCCGGTCCATCATCAAAAGTGAAGCGTGAATTAAGGGTCTCATTTCTTTGTTAAGCCACTTTAATAGTCATTGGAGAACCTTAATTGTTAAGGTGTTGCAAGGATGAATTAAGATTAAATCAAGGTTCATATGAGTTTATATAGTGATGTTTCATTCTAGTGGGGTCTGGCCTAATCTTGGTTATACAAGAATTGGTTTCATGATCAATGCCATGGTGCACAAAATTCAAGTGAGTTGTGTTTGAGGCTTCTGTCAGGGTTTTGTCTCAGTTCAAGTCATCTGATGAAGTCAAGGTGTAGAGCTATTAAAAGTCGTTTGATTTCCAACAAGTTAAGTTCAGGGGGTTAAGGTTTTAAGTGTTGTTCTAATGTTGAGGCACAATTTTAACTATCCATATTTCACAATCCATTTTCTTAATCCATCTCATTCATACCCAATTCAATTCACAGTATCCAATTTCCATTTTTTAGTTATCCATTTTAAGATCATTTGAAACCAATCTCCATATCCAATTTTAATAAATATTATCAACTATCTATTTCTTTTATCCAAATCAATTTCCAAGTCCATTAAAATAATTTTCCACTTTTTGTTACAACAATTATTCATTTGATCCTCATTCCATAAGCCCACTCTATTACATCAAAAATCACAAGATAGCCCATTTACAATCAACACCAAAAAAATTCAAAAAAAGATTCTAGAAAAATATGCCCACATTTGTAGCATCCAAAACATAGCCTTTACCAAAATGCACATTATACTAACATAAAAAGGGCAAATAAATATCAAGACCGTATGCTATACAAACTATGAAACGATACATTGACTATCAAAAACTTTGAAACTTGTGTATCATGAACCACACTCTGCAACACGCCAAGGATATGCAACAAAATCGTACACAAAGATAGCAACAAGGCCACGCCAAATTCTGCTATCACAAGGCCTACAATGTTGAACAAGCCTACACCAAGTACAAATAAACAATATCATAATGCATACGGAAAGACTTGCACATTTTTAGCATAAACACATCTGAACATCAGGAAAGTTAAAGCAGACATACAAAAAATAAAGATTCCTCAACAAGAATTCTAAAACATAAAACCCTAATTTTTGTGTATATAAAGGAAGATGAACAAGCTATCAAAAGGAGGAGGAGAGACTCAGAAAAATGGAAAAAAAATAGAAACCAATTTTGGGGGAGAAGACAAACCTTAAGTTCTAAAACTCCAGACCCTTTCATCATTAGTCTTCCTTCAAACAACACAAACGTCACCTTGTTCTCTCTAAATACAACAATCAACAACAACTCAGAATCTCTGAACCGTCACCATAATCACCTTTAAAAACATCCTTTAGCTTCTTCTAGAACAACTTACGAACCCATCAACCTTTGCAAAAACCACATTCACAACAACATCGTGAGATAACTGAGAGGCTTCGAGATCCTCGTGGCCTTCGTAAAGGCGTTTTACCAGCTCCTATTCTATGAAAGAACAAAAAGACATAAGAAGAGATGTCGTAAACAAAAAAGAAGGAGAAGAAGTAGATCATTGAACACAGAAGAAAGGTTGAATCTAAAAGCACCTGGAAATTCTTCAGAAAAGTTCTTCAAAGAGAAGAACACATCGGAATCTTCAAAGGGGCGCCTGAGCTCCATCGAGAGTCATCATTCACTCCTTTTCACTCCAAAGTTAAGTCTTCCTCAGTGAGAAGAAAGGAAAGTCTTGCGAGGAAATCATCCCTCCTGCGACCATGGGAGTGGTAAGCTTCATCTTCTCTTGGTTTTCTCATTATCTTTGAATACGTCGTATTGAACTTGAAACATTGATCCTTGTTGTGTTCTTCGAGTGCCGTCAATTTATTTTTGTTATTAGAGTTTTGATTTGGGAATGATTCGATCTGATTATTTGGTAAGGAATTGGTGTGCTTTGAGGGCAGATTCAATTTCTTAATTGAAAATGAGGTTGGGTTGATGTAGGATTTTTTCTGCTTTGGGTTGTTGTCGCTGGAGAAGACGGCGGAGGCCGCCGTTGGCCACCGTCTTTTCCGACCTCTTTTAGGTTTCCGGCGCGATCGCTCTTGTAGAGAGATTGAGAGATGCTCAGAGAGAGACAGACTGTTGAGAGAGAGAGAGAGAGGTAAGACACTTGTGTTGTTTTGAGGTTTCATATGTCTTTATGTATCATCCTTAGCCACACGTTTTTTTTGCTGTCAATACTCGCCGGTGACACGTGTCACCGGTCATGGCCCCTTTTCCATTAATCTTATGCGTACATCTCCACCATACATACCATGATCCTACTTTTTTCGGCCTTTTGATGAGTCTGTTGTTAACTCATCGTTGCATCAATGCTCCAGATTCTTCCCTAAGTCAACATGTGTTGACTAGGGCTCACCATAGAGATTTGTGCGCCCTAGGCTTCATCCTGGGCCTATTTTCGTTTTAGTAAACAAAACCCCTATTTTTACTTCTTTTTCCAGCCCATTTTGGGTTTATTTTATATTTTTTTGTTTATTTTATTTCTTTTTATTATTTTTATTTTTCTTATCATCATTTTTATTGATTTATTGTTTTTGTTAGATATTCTTAATACAAAAAAATATGTTAATTAATTATTCTAAACACTTTTATCTAATATTAATCAATTAATTTCTTGATTTATTTTATTAGATAATTGTATTTAATTTAGTTAATTTAGTCTATTTTTATTAATTTAATTTAATATTAAAATCCAAAAATATGTTTATTAATTAATTATCTTAAATAATTTCTAATCTTATTAAATATTTTTATTTGTTTAATTAATTATTACTTTGTAGTTTGATTTTATTTGTGATATATGTTTGTATGATTATATTTCTTGCTTACTATTTAATTGTATGATGATGAAGTATGACTTGCATGAACTTGAATGTTATTTTCTCATTTCGACCATAAGTTAATAAGTAAAAATGAATGCGATCACCTTAAGACTAATATTCAAAGATAATTTCTTGGTCCAACGCCAAGTAAACTCCTTCACACACACACACACACACACACACACACACACACACACTATACATGCACACACGTAAGTCAATCGTCTTATGATCTCCATCAACACAATCTTAACACTTCACACTTCATCAACTTTTCAATTAAATGAATGCATCGCAGGTTACCAAATCCAAGCACACTTGATCCATATATCATGTCCACTTCAATTCTAAAACCCTAAAAATGAATATGATTTCTTAACAAAATCTTTCAAAATTAAACAACGAAAGAATTGAGTTCTGGGGTCTAGCATTCCTTGAATTCTTGAATGAAATGCTCTTGAGGCTCGCTCCATGAGTTGTGTTTCATTCTCTCTTTCATCTCTAAAATACACTCAACCATCAACGTTAAACCAATAAGGATAATCCGTTCTAACTCAAATTCAACACAAATACTCAAACCATTTTTCATGATAAAATCATAAAAGAACTGAGTTCTGGAGTCTAGCATTCCTTGAATTCTTGAACAAACGCTTCTGAGGCTCGCTTCTAGCATTCCTTGAAGTCGTGAGATAGACGTCTCTTCAAACACAAAAATCTTAAAAAACATTTCTCTTCTCATCTCCTCAATCTCTTTTAAACAAACCATTTTCAAACCGAAAAAAGCAATAAATATTTCAAAGGGCTCCTGTGGAGTACCACAGACATTTTGGGTGCTTAAAACCTTTCTGATTTATAACCAATCCCCTTACCCGTTCTTTGTTTGATTCTTTTAGCTTTTTGCTTTTAGATTCATTAGGATTTATTCGCTCTTTTTTCCTTTTCCATTTGGAATAAAATAAAAGCACGGTGGCGACTCTGTTTACTTTGAGTTAAGTTAACTAATAGCTTACACTCATGTTTTTACCGCTCCAGATAAACCTATATATGATGATATTGCCAAGGCTCTTTATTTGAGCACATATGTGGTAACTGCAAATCTAAGTACCGCCAAAGGAGGAATATCTAGTTTTTTTCTGGAGTTCTTGGTGAAGAAAGTTGAGGAGCTTGCTGTTGAGGCTCAGTAGGACTCTTTGTGCCATTTTGTCCCTTTCTATTTATGGGATTATTCTGTTTGTGGATCTTGACAAGTTTGTAGACATGAATGCCATTCACCTCTTCATACTGAAGAATCCAATGCCCACTCTTTTTGGGGATCTCTATTACTTAGTGCACTATAAGAACGATAAAAAACGAGGAGGTTTAGTATGTTGTTGTGCTCCTTTGTTTTACAGATGGTTCATAAGACACTTACCAAGCACTAAAGCCTTCACAGATCCTAGCTTGATTTGGTCCCAAAGGTTAAATAGGTTATCTGCTAAGTCCCTCAACTGGATTACCATGAGATTGAAGGGGAGGAACTTCATCACTAGCTGTGGGAGTTACCCGAACGTGCCACTCTTAAGAATAATCGGGGGAATCAATTATAACCTGGTTCTTCTAAGAAGGAAACTAGGGTATGCATTGAAATATATTCCTGAGGAGTAGGAGTTAACCCAGACCTTCTACTTCCCAGTAAATGACAACCTTCCACTAGTTAGAAAAGCTGTTGGCTCTTGGAAGCTTATCCGGAGAAGAGGTGAAGCATGCTTGGGTAAGAGAAACAATCAGATGTTTCCTGAATATGACTCGTGGTTAAAGAAGAAAGCCCAAGTGGTTTTACTACCTTTCTCTTCTCAAGCCCCCCTTCAATAGTTGAACCCAAGGCTACTGTACCCTTAGAAGAGTTTCAAAAGCTGGAAGCCCTAGTTCAGCAACTTAGGGTAGAGAATGAGGAGGTTCATAGTTCTTATTAGAAGATGGTGCACCTTAACTAGAAACTGGAAGAGAAAGCTCATAATACTGAGAAAATGGTGAAGAAAAAGCAAAAAGAGTTTGCAGATAGAGAACTCTACTTCAAGAAAAAAGGTTTAGCCGAGACCAACAAAGGTAATGAGTGTCGAAGGACTAAGAAGTATTTAGCTGAGTCTAATGAAGCTATAACTAGCTGGCAAGAACAATGGAGGGTAAATCAGAAAAATTAGAAGGAGATGGAAAAAGAATACAAGCATAAGAGTGAAGATCTATAGGTACAATTGGATAACCTGATCGAAGAACTTCAGAAAGCCCACGAGCAACGTAGGGACTACTTCCAAAGGCTAGAGCAAGGATGATGATCAATGGAGGATGCCCAGAAAGAATTAGAAGAACTCAAAATCCATGCTAAAACTAAGAAGGCCATATCAGAGCCAAGTTCCAGTAGGGAGAATAAAGATTTTATTTTGCAACAAATCAGTGAGCTGAATGCTTCTTTTGACCAAAGAGATTTTCTCATCCAGAAGCTGATTGAAGACCCAAGACATTCGGATGTTACTCAACTGTTCGAGGCTATCAAGCAGTTTAGCTGGAGGCTGAAGGATATGGAGTTGCATAAGGCCTACTTTCCTTTGATTGTACCGGATTGCCCACATGCTTGTTGTGGGAATCTTATATACTACTTCTGTTTTTACTTTATTATAAGAATTTGTAACCCTCCGGGGAGATACTTTGCCACTCTTAAGCTTGTTCTTATGTTATGCAATCTTGTTTGACTTTCTGATTATTGTCTATGCCCCTACACGTGTTCCAGACACCGCTTCGTCACAACTATCTTATTTGAGCTTTGTGTGAATATTTCTTCCCAAAAGTCAGTCCCGAAGGCCATATGGATTTCAATATTATCGAATGCCGAAATTGGGACATAGACGACCTTGAGAATGAAAAACACAACATTTGCATATCATGTATATCATTTTTGCATTTTTACAGGTTGCCCGAGTTTCCTAACTTATTTGATTATTCAGGAAGGATTATGGACCATCATCTTCACAGGTACGCCACCCGACAAAATCAACAGAACGTCATGAATACTATTCAAATTGAATTTTTCGAGCTCTGTCTACACACGAACGTGTTCATGAACATGATGCAATGGGTTACCCTGGGGAAACAAGAGTTGCGAGCTGTGGTTCAAATGCTTGATGCGCCACATATGGAGGTTTCAGGCGCCGGGGCCAACTTAGATGCACATGGGAATCCTGTCAATGCCATTGGTGCACCTCTAGGAGTTGAAAGACCTCCTACCTTGGTAGGTATTCCTGTTCCAATCCCCCATGTGGAAGATAATCAATATGAACAGTTCTCAATGCTGAATGAGGACATGGATCTCAGTGATGGGGGTAATCATCGTGATTTCCAATTACTAACAGAGAAAGTTCAGGAACTTGAATGCAAGGGGTTGATGTCTCAAACATGAGGTTTGTGAAGGGGTTGGTGATCCCACCAAAGTTCAAGACTCCTAGATTCGATAAGTATAACGGAAGCTCTTGTCCCAAGACCCACCTTTAAGCTTACTACCGTAAGATTGCTGCTTACACCAAGGACAAGAAGCTTTGGATGTACTTCTTCCAGGATAGCTTGTCGGGAGGATCCCTCGAGTGGTACATGAAGCTGGAAAGAACTGTTGTCCGTAACTGGAAGGAACTAGGGGAGGCATTCCTAAAACAATATTAGTACAACATTGATATGGCCCCTATCAGGAACCAATTGCAAAGCCTATCACAAAAGAATTTTGAAAGTTGTAAGGAGTATGCGCAAAGGTGGCGCGATCTAGCTTCTAGAGTTCAACCACCTCTACTTGAAAGAGAGATGGTAGACTTGTTCATGGATACCCTCCTGGGGCATTTCATGGAGTGACTCTCAGGGTGTTCATTGAGTGGTTTCTCTGACATCATACTGACAGGAGAAAGGATCAAAAACTAGATGAAGCAAGGTAAAATCCAGAACAATGGTGCTTCCACGTTCGGAACTAAGAAGTCGTTCTCAAACGGTCAGAAGAGAAGGGACAGGGAAGTAGGGGCGGTATACGCCCAACGATAGAGGGGAAATCAAAGTCCATATTATCAGGCCGCAGTTGTCACCATCCTAGCTACAACTAATCAACCTGCACCATAACAACAACGTCAGCAAAACTATCAGCAACAAAATCCCAGATAGTGCTATCAGCCAAGACCGAAGAACATACAGTTTGAAACACCGTCGTTGTCATACTCACAATTATTGTAGAATCTTCTGCAGCTTTAAATGATTCAACTTCGAACTTTACAACCACCAAGACCAGGACAAATCCTGGATAGGTATGATGCTAATGCCCATTTCAAGTTTCACTTCGGAGCTCCTGGTCACACTACAGAGAATTTCAAGTCCCTTAAACACTTGATCCAGGATATGTTGGATTCGAAGGCTATCAATTTTTCTCCCACTCCAAATGTTCTGCAAAATCCCATGCCTCAGCACGAGAAGTTCATGGAGGAAGTAGAAGACGATGACATATTGAATTGGATTTGTGATGTCAATTCCATGAAGACCCCATTGTTAGTAGTGAAGAACTATTTATCAAAGAAGGGTCTCTTCCCAGGTTGCGGGGAGGTGTGTCAAGATTGTGAAAGTTCTACCAATGGATGTGAAAGATTGAGGACGAGTATCCTGAAACTGATTGATGATGGAGGTATTCAATTTGACTGAGTGTCTAATGAATAGGACGAGATCTCCATGGTAACTATATACTTCACCCAGATTGAAATCCCAGTGCCGGCAAGGCCAACACCTGTCAAGTTTACTACTCCAGGGCTTGTGTCGTATCAAAGTGAGAGAGCCTTTTTGTGGCATTACGGGGAAAAAGTCTATTGTAATGGTCAAAGGCAAGATATAATTACTTTAGAGACGGCACAACATTAGGTTGAAAATGTAGGTGTTGGAGGATTCACAAGAAGATGAAGGTTGTTCGCTCCATAAACGCTGAGGAATAATGGGGCACCACCAAGTGAGAACATAGAAGCCCAGTCTAAGGCTAAGAGTAATCAAGTTGTGTCTGATGAGGTCCCTCCTCCTGACCCAGACATTACTTTTGATAAGGAAGCCGAATAATTCTTGTGAATCATCAAGAAGAGTGACTACAAGATAGTTGACCATCTTTAACAGACTCCTTCCAAAATCACTATCTTGTCCTTGCGTATGTGCTCAGAATCCCACAAAAATGCTTTGTTGAAAATCTTGAATAATGCATATGTCCCTCAAGAGATATCAGTGAACCAGCTTGAGACCGTTGTTTCCAGTGTAAATGCAAGTCTTGGGTTGAGTTTTATAGATCTAGACTTGACTACAGAATGACAGAATCATAATAGAGCTTTGCATATTTGAATGGAGTGTAAAGGGGTTGTGCTTTCACATGTACTCGTTGATACATGGTCTTCTTTAAACTTGCTCCCGAAAAAGGCCTTAATTAAGCTAGACTATGATGGCGTAGTGCTCCAACATAGTGATTTGGTGGTCCAGACATTCGATGGTTCAAAGAGATCCATTTTCGAAGAAGTGGAACTCCAGATCAAGGTAGGCCACAAGTTTTCAACACGACCTTTTACATAATGGATATTCAGCCTGTCTATAGTTGTCTATTGGGACGCCTGTGGATTCATGTGTCTAGGGCAGTGTCTTCTACTTTACATCAGATGCTGAAGTTTGTCATGGACAGACAAATCGTTACAGTATGTGGAGAAGAAGATATATTTATAAGCCATCTATCTTCCTTCAAGTACGTGGAGATGGATGGTGAGATATACAAGACTCCGTGCCAAGCATTTGAGCCGGTCAAAACTGAAGCAACGTCATCATTGGCATTAGTCTCTGAGGAGAAAAAGAATGAGGTATCCATTGCGTCCTACAAACAGGCTCTCAAGGGGATTGAAACAAGAAACATTGAAGGTTGGGGCAAGATGATTGAAGTCCCTAAAAAAGAAGATATGTTTGGAGTCGGTTATCACCCTAATCAAGCAACATCAACATAGAATGCCAGAGGTCGTAAAGCCCCAATCACATTCTCCAATGCTGGATTGGTGGATCACACTCGCATCTGCGCTATTCAATATGATGCAATTGACAACGACTGTGAAATAGACGATTGGATCAAGTCGAGTGTCTCAGAAGTAGAGCTCAACAACTGTTCGTCCGAAACGATCATCACTGTTACGCAACATCAAGAGTAATTGTCTTGTGTTTTCCTACTTTTGTATGAAAGCTCTACATCTCGCCCAAGACGTAGTAACTCATTATAAGGGCATCTTTGTTTCAATATACAATGTTTAATCATCAATATAATGGACGATTTTTGCATTCATGATATGGTGTTCCATGTCTTTCATTTTAATTTTTATTTAAATAATAAATGGCAATGTACATTTTTCATTTTTTTCTCATGTTCATTCTAAAACAAAGCATGAATCATCATTCATGCAGATGCACCCCATTGGGTCCCATCGATGACAATCTTTCTATGACTCGCTATGACTTCGACAATTCAATTTACCAAGCCAACGAGGAAGGTGAAGAAGATTGTGAATTTCCTGAAGAGTTAGCCAGGTTGTTAAAGCAAGAGGAGAGGGTGATTCATCCGCACGAAGAGGTTATTGAGATCATAAATCCTGGTACTGAAGAGGCAAAGAAAGAGGTTAAGACCGGGGCCGCATTAGAAGAATCCATGAAGAGCCGATTGATTTCCATGCTCCGAGAGTACGTTGATATCTTTGCCTAGTCTTACTAAGACATGTAGGGACTTAACACCGATATTGTAGTACACAGGCTACCGCTCCGAGATGATTGCCCGCCAGTGAAACAAAAATTGCGTAAAACTCGACCTGATATGGCCATAAAGATCAAGGAAGAGGTTCATAAATAGTTTGATGTCGGGTTTTTGGATGTTACAAGTTATCCACCATGGGTTGCCAACATTGTGCCAGTGTTGAAGAAGGATGGAAAAGTTCAGATGTGAGTGGCTTCTTAGAAATATTGAACTACATTGCACGGTTCATATCTCACCTAACATCTACATGCGAACCAATAATCAAGCTCTTGAGAAAGAATCAGGTTGTCAAGTGGAACAAAGATTTCTAAATGGCTTTCGATAGAATAAAAAAGTATTTACAAGAACCTCCAATCCTCATGCCTCCAGTTCTAGGGAGGCCATTGATTATGTATCTTACAGTACTTGAAGGGTCAATGGGTTGCGTTCTTGGTCAACATGACGAGACAGGTAGGAAAGAGCACGCCATCTACTACCTGAGCAAGAAGTTCATCAGATTGTGAGTCCAGATACTCGGTTCTTGAGAAGACATGCTACACACTGGCATGGGTTTCTAAGTGATTGAGGCAATACATGCTTACTCATACGACCTTATTAAATTCCAAGATGGATCCTGTCAAGTACATCTTCGAGAAACAAGCTTTAACCGGAAGGGTTGCCCGTTGGCAGATGGTTTTGATCGAATACGATATTCAATATACTTCCCAGAAAGCCATCAAAGGAAGGGTATTGTCAAACTACCTGGCCCAAAAACCAATTGATGATTATCAACCAATGAAGTTTGAGTTCCCTGATGAAGACATCATGCTCCTCAAATCGAAAGATTGTGAAGAACCACTCTCGGAGGAGGGGCCAGACCCTGAATCCAAATAGAGTCTGATGTTCGATGGGGCCGTTAAGATGAATGGCAGCGGAGTTGGTGTCGTCATTATTACACTGGAAGGAGTTCACATGCCCTTCACTTCCCGGTTGACATTTGAATGCACCAACAATGAGGCAGAATATGAAGCCCTCATAATGGGGATTGAGGAGGCGATTAATTTACAAATTAAGACCCTCGATATCTTCAGTGATTCAGCTTTGGTCATTAATCAAGTTAACAGAAAGTGGCTGGTCCATCAGCCATATTTGATTCCATACAGGGATTACACAAGGAGGTTATTGACATTCTTCACGACAGTAAAGCTTCATTATGTGCTTCGTGACGAAAATCAGTTTGTTGATGCCTTAACAACCTTGTCCTCCATGATTAAAGTCCAGCAATGGAACTATGTGTCCAGAATTGTGGTGTCTCGTTTAAAAAGTCTACTTGTCTTTGCAGCTGATGTCACTAACGATGATAAGCCTTGATACTATGATATCAAATGTTTCCTGAAATGTCAGGAATACCCGATAGGGGAATCCAACAAAGATAAGAAGATCTTGAGGAGGTTGGCTGGTGGGTTCTTCTTAAATAAGGATGATATGATATACAAAAGGAACTTCGACATGGTTCTGCTCAGATGCGTGGATAGACACGAAGCATACATATTAATGCATGAAGTTCACAAGGGATCCTTCAGTACCCATGCTGAAGGACATGCCACGACGAAGAAGCTTTTGAGGTCGGGGTATTATTGGATAACCGTGGAATCTTATTGCTGCAAATACTCCCGAAAATTCCATAAATGTCAAATTTATGCTCATAAGCTGCATGTGCCTCCCAATCCGTTGAGTGTCATGTCTTCTCCTTGGCCTTTTTCCATGTGGGGTATCGACATGATCGGAAAGATCGAGCCAACCGCTTCAAAAAGTCATCGCTTCATTCTGGTTTCCATCGACTACTTCACCAAGTGGGTGGAAGCGGTGTCTTATGCTAATGTCACCAAACAGGCTGTGGCCCGATTCATAAAGAAGGACATCATTTACCGATATAGAATACCCGAAAGAATCATTACTGATAATGGTTCCAATCTCAATAACAAGATGATGGCAGAGTTATGTCAGGATTTCAAAATCGAATATCAGAACTCTTCTCCGTACCTCCGGAAGATGAATGGCACCGTCTAGGCGACCAATAAGAACATCAAGAAGATAATATAAAAGATGGTTGTGATGTATAAAGATGGCATGAGATGTTGTCGTTTGCATTCCATGGGTACCGAACATCCGTACTCACATCAATTGGGGCAACCCCATTATCACTAGTATATGGTATGGAGGTAGTCCTACCAGTTTAAGTTGAGATTCTCTCCTGTCGCTCCTCGGACGTTCGTACCGGTGCAAACGCGAACCGTCGGCAATGTTGGGTTGGAGGTTGAAGTTGAATAGAGTCGCCAGCTAGGCATTTTTATCCCGAAGGAAAGGTAATGCTGCATAAACCTAGAAAGATATGGATAAGACGGTTGTGAACCAAAGAAACTGAGAAAGGGGGTTGGTTACGGCCTGGGAAGGTATTAGCACCCAGATTGTCCATCGTACTCGATGGGATCCACGCTTACTTGATTGTGTTTAAAAGGGGATAGTGTTTGTGCTAAACTGTGCATAAAAGCTAAGGGAAAAAAGATGTACAAAGTGTCAGTGCAAAAAGAAACTTGAATTCAAATAGGGTTTAAAGAAGAAAAGCTGGAAGGGGAGAGGGGGGGAGACCTGGGGACTTTTGTTCGATAACTATTAAGTTATGCCTACGTATCCTCTCGTGCAATGAGGATGTCAGAACACCGTAGTTCGACTCAAAGAGACTGGATGATTTTGTTGTGAATTGCTTACTTGTCTATGCTCAAGTGTATGACTCGTCTGGCTCGAGTGCTAACTGTCTTGCATTAGACGGGAGAAGCGAGTTCTCGTTTTCAGAGTGAATGTGATGAGAAAAGAATCCCGGAGGAGACGTTTATTGTTTGTTTTTGTGTTTTCATTTTTTTTATTGTTTTTGGTGTTTTGCATAGGATAATGAGCTTAAGCCTAAATCAAAGGTTAGTAAACTCATTATATCCTCCCTGATTAGGGATAATTAGCCTACTTAAGCATGAGATGAAGATCCCAACTTAATTACCATGATGATATAGGATTAAGATCATTAACCTACTTTGGTAATTATTAAGTGTTTTTGGGTTTTTGTTTAGTGTTAAGTAATGAGTTTAATCTCCAATCAAAGATTAGTGAACTCATTACACCATCCTAAGAGAAGGATGATAGATGAGAACACTTAAGCTGAGGAAGATACTTCAACTTAATCCATGGTTAGGGACTAATTCATTATATAACAAGCCTTTATTAAGTGAATTTTAATTAAAGGTTGGATGAAGAAGTGTTTTTTATGTTTGCAAAACTTTAACATGAGGGGGACTTGTCCATTGAACACTAGGGTTGGTCCCTCTAAACCACCAGGCAGAGATGTAACCCTAATATAAGGCCCAAGTTACAAGCTTAAGTCTTTAATGATTATTAGGTGTTTTTGATTAGGAGGTGAAGTCAACTTAAAGGTTTAGCACTAAGGATCAAAGTTATACACTCCATCCTAAGATAAGGATACATGTATAACCCTAATTCAGAGTCCCAAAACTTTAACTGCTTAACCTTGATTATGAGATGAGAGAGAGAGAGACTCAAAAGGAAAAAACTAGGGGAGACTATTTACAACCCTAAAGTTATAATGCTTGGATATTCCTAAGGTTTGTGAGGCATCAAGAGAAGTCTTCAAGTTGGCCACCAAAGGAAGAGAAGCAGATGAAAAGAGAGAGAGGGAGAGAGAGGGGGAGAGAGAGTGAGAGAGAGAAGGATCAGGTTACTTACTTCATGAAGAAGTTAAGTAACCTAAGAATAAGAGATAACATAAGTGAATGAGATTCACTTCAAACACAAACAAAGTGCATAAAAATAAATAGAGAAAGAGAGGTTGGATGTGGATGCACATCCACATCCTAATTAACTTACCAAATGCACCTGAAATGGTTAGTTTGAAAGCAAGATATGTACAAATTCAAAAGCATAAGCAAATCAAGTGATAAAAAATTGAAATTTCATCAAAGAGGACCTTAAGCACTCATGAAATCACCATCCAAAGGGGGAGGTCTAGAGGTTTACCAAGTTCAAGTTATGGTTATCCTAAAATTTGTTAGGGTTTTGGATACTTCTCAAAGGAAAATTCACATTAATTTGAAAATGCAAGATAAAAGTGAGACAAAAATATATTTAGAAATTAGAGGTCAAATGTGAAAGATTGCAAAAAGAATCAAATTCAAACTCATCTTGGTTTGAAAATTATGAATTTTTCAAGTTAGGGTTGAAAAATAAGAAATTTAGAAACCCTAATTCAAAGGAAAATGGCAAAGTATGATCAAAACCAAAAAGAAATTGGTGTGGCGAGTTTGAAAATGTTTTTAAATGTTTAAGAAACCTCTATGAATTTTTTGGTGATTTTTAAATATTTTTAAGTATTTTTAATTAATTAAATGGACTTAATTAATTAAAATATACAATTAAATTATTTAAAAATGCATTTTTAATGGAAGAAATAAAAATAAAAATATTTTTGGGTTTTGAAAATTAATTAAAGTGATGATAAAAAATTTAATAATTTTTAAATGAATTTTGCTATTTTTAATAATTAAGACAAAATAAATGAAATAAAATAAAAAGAAAATGAAAAGTAATCCAAATGGGTGGTCCAGATTGCGCAGGAGAGAGATCAAGGGCCAGGATGAGAAGTCTGATTGACTTGAAGTATGAGGATCCTAAGGTCTAGGTTTAAACCTGAAATTCGCGCGTGATCCAATGGCCCATATCTAATCTGGCAATTAATTATGATTTATTTTAATTAATCAGGATTTAAAATTAATGACACAATCTGAAACGTTCATTCCTTAACCTAATCATGATCCAAGGGCCTACAATCAATCTGGGAACCCTAACCCTAAACACTTTCAGATGACCGGAAAATTGCTTTGGTCATCTTCTTCGGCCATCCAAAACCCTAAAATCTTCCCTAGGCAAAATCAAAACCTTTAACCTGCCCAGAAATGATCCTCATACTTCTAGCAACTCAAATCAAACATCAAACACCATTTATCATTCATGAACAAGCTGAATCGAATCAAAACATGAACACATGCAAATTTTCAAAAGTTCATAAAATGTTCATTTCTTCACCATTTTCAATTTTAAAAGCATCATTGTGATCCTTAGAGCATGCAGTTTCATTCTATAACAAGAAATCAAAGCTTTGAGAAAAAATGTTCTTGACCATACCTGAGCTGGAAACCTCCAATGGTGAGCTTTCAGAACCTCCCACTTGTGCAAATGGGCTCCTTTGTTCCTTCTGAAGCTATTGGGATGCTTAGAATGCTTTGAAAGGGGCTATTTTGAGTGGCTCGATTCTGATATGGCAGAAATGGAAGCTTTGGTTTATGAGGTTTCAGGCCATGGTAATGGTTGCTTTGTGTTCTATGGATGATTTCTGAATGAATGGTGGAAGAATTTTTGAGGTTTGATGGATTGTTTGAGAGAATCGAAGAAGAGAAGTTTTTGGCAAATTTTGTGAAATCTGATGTTGTGTGTCTTCTGAGCTCATGGCATGCTTGTTTTATGATCTTGAGGCAATCCCTAAACTATTGGAATGAGTCAGAAGATTAGATGTGTACTGTGGGAATGGTATGGCTTCATTGGCCAAAAAGTCAAGATTGGTGTACTTGAGGTATGGGCCATGGAAGAGCTGGTTTCTGTGGCTAGATTGCTTCAGCTTGGAACATGGATGGCCCTTGGATCAATAGAATGCAGCTGTAATGCTTTGATCAAGTGTTCTCAATTTTTATGCAACTTGGCCATTTTGAGATTTCTTGTGAATCAAACCATGAAATGCTTCAATCCTTGGGCCAATACTGATGTTTTGAAGTTGCATTAACATGTTATGACATAATTGAGCACATTAGAGGTCACTTAGAAGCTTGAAATGCCAATATGCAAAAATCCCTCTTTGACATGAACATGAAATTTATGTGATTTTTGCCAACTTTGCAAGGCCATAACTTGAGTTCTAGGATGAATTAGAATGAGTTCTTATACTTTTTGAAAATGGGAGGATCCAATCTACAACTTTCATGTTTGAAGAAATTTCATTTGAAACCTTTTTGATCAAGAAAGAGGAGGTTGAAGATCTTTCCCAAAGTAGAAAGTTTATATTACAAGTCATTTCCATTTTTGGCAAGTTTTGGCTTTGTTCATTTTTCTTCAACTTTGTGAACTTCCAAGCATTACAATGATCAAATAAAGACCATATGACTTCAAAATGATGATGATGACCCTTTGGTACCCTTGTTGGGGGCCTCAGATGATCAGAATCTGGCTTTTCTTGCTCAGGAAGTTACCACTTGATCAGATGACTTCCACATTGAATTTTCCATAAAATTTGATACACATGCTCCTTATATCATATATGGACCAATAGAAACAAGAATGACCAAAAAATTTGGGTGCAAGGCCTCTGAAACCAAAACCTTAATTTTAGGTCATCTGTGTAGGAGCCTCAGCTTAGCTTCCATACCTCTGCAGTGTTTTGACATTTCTTGACATCTGTAACACCCTTCTACCCAAAACATAATATTGAAATAATATCAGAGTAATCATCTAAAAGGGTATCACATTTTCCTCATAAATAAACACAAACAGTGTCCTGTCCCATAACACGGGTTAATCAACATCAAAATACCATAAATCAATTCACAGCGGAATTTAACTTCATAAAAATCATTTTTACCATCCTGAATTTAACATCATAAAATGGAAAACATTATCCAGATAACAACATACTGAAAACAGTTTAACAAAAGAAACCCATCCCAGTGTTACATGACACAAAGCAGGACACATAAACCAGAACCACTCCTAAGGAACACTAAAGCACGCTCCGAGAATCATGCATTACTCCTATTGCACTGCAGGACTATTCTTCGACATCTGCAAGTTACCCACGAAAAAGGCAACATTTCCAAGCAGGCAGGGTGAGTAAACATAATATATCATAAACTTACAAGAATATAGAATCATAAATAAGTTAGTACACATATCATGACATCGTCAACTACAAAATTCAGCAACAACCACAACACTGTCATGAAATCAATCAACACCAATACAGTCATGAAATTCATCCAAAATATGCAATTCTAACATCCTGATATGCAATATGCATGTGGTACCATTTTCATCGTGAGATGGATACATGACCATCAACCCTCCACAAGGGAGCACACCATACACCATAATCATCGAGACACTTCAATCCACACAATGGGATTGAAGCAAATAAATAGGCCGAAGCCCCATCGTGAATGTTATGAAATGCAATGATGCGCTACATCGAAAAATTCATCAAAACAATTCGCATCATTCATTTCAATCAGCAAAACAACCATCAAATATTCATATATATCTTCATGACATTACACCCTGAACACTGGTTTTCTAACCACTCTGACACATCAAGAATTAACCCGTACCCGGTAATTTATAAGGTAATTATAAGGTTATTTCACAAATTCATTTATCAAAAACTATTGCATTTTTCTCGTTTCTATTCATCAAAATAAAGTTCAGTTTGTACTCTTTCTGACGCTTCAAACGGAATGCGAATCGGACTTACGGTTTAAAAGATATGAATTTTCAAAGAATTAAAATTTGTCATTCCAACAGTGTTAACCGGTTAACCAAAGCATTAACCGATTAACGCCTGCGTAATTTCAGAAAATACCCCAAAATTTCCAATGGTTAACCGGTTAACACACGCGTTTCAACATTCTTCTGCTACACAATTGCAGACTGTTCTAATTTCCAAAAATTCCCAAACCCCATTACGGATTTCACATCATAACACCCAAAAACCATTCAAAAACATCAATTAAACCTCAACAACATCCAGACAACAATTATACAGACAAATATACGATTATAACTCATTCTAATCGCTCTAATTCATTAAGATTTCTCATAAAACTCAACCTAACTCAAAACCCCAAAAACTCCTAAAACTCATACCATCCTAATCCATTCATATTCCAATTCCTATACATTTATCATAGATTATGAAAACTCCCCATACCTTAGAGAATTTCGTCGCTTTACACTCTTCTCTGGGGTTCTCCACAGCCTCCTGACTCTGAGCTTCTCCTTTCTTCAGAGCACTTTCCAAACACGATAGAAAACAACCAAATGAGAAAACTGATCGTATTCTCTTCTTTGGATATATTATCCCAGTTTAGCCTTTTCCCGCCTTACCCTCATAATTTCACAAAAGGACCATCTTACCCTTTTTTTAATATATTTTTAATAATAAAAATAAAATAGTATAATAAAACACTATTTATCCTTATTATATAAAAATACTCATTTTCTCCAAAATTCTCTAACTAACCCAAACTCTCCAAATTTTCTAAATTAATTAAATAAATGATTAAATAATTAAATTTAGATTTTCGGGGCGTTACAACTCTCCCCTACTTAAAGAATTTTCGTCCTCGAAAATTACCTGAAGTAAATAGAGTCGGATACGACTCCCTCATCTGATCTTCCCGCTCCCAAGTCCAACTTTCTCCAGCTCTTCCTCCCCACAATACCTTCACTAAAGCAATTTCCTTGCCTCGAAGTAGCTAATCCTTACTGGTACAACTTCAATCGTCAGATTATCTCTCACCTGAACATCATCTATCTGAATTACATGCGACGGGTCCGGAATGTACTTCCTCAACTGCGATATATGGAATACATCATGTAAATTCGCAAGAGAGGGAGGTAAAGTCACCCGATAGGCCACATCCCCTATCCTCTGCATAATCTGATACGGACCGACGAAACATGGAGTGAGCTTTCTAGACTTCAAAGCTCTTCCCACACCATTCATAGGAGTAACTCTTAAGAACACATGATCTCCCTCTTGGAAATCAAGTGCTTTCCTTCTCTTATCGTGATAACTCTTTTGACGACTCTGTGACGTTTTCATCCTTTCCTGAATCATTTTTATCTTTTCAGTTGTTTCTTGGACAATCTCTGGCCCAAGCACCAAACTCTCTCCTGACTCATACCAACATAATAGGGTACGACAACGTCTACCATACAATGTCTCATATGGAGCCATCCCGATACTAGCATGAAAACTGTTATTGTACGTAAACTCGACCAACGGAAAATGACTATCCCAAGACCCTCCTTGATCTAATACACAAGCTTACAACAAATCTTCTAAAGATTGGATTGTTCTTTCCGTATGGCCATCCGTTTGCGGGTGATAAGCATAACTCATCCTCAACTTAGTACCCAAAGCATCCTGCAAACTCTTCCAAAACCTCGACGTAAACCGCAAATCTCTATCCGATACAATACTTGAAGGTACACTATGCAACTTCACAATTTCCTCAATATAAATCTCAGCTAACCTTTGCATGGAATGGTTAATTCTCATCGGCAAGAAATGTGCCGACTTAGTTAACCGGTCAACAATTACCCAAATCGAATCATTACCTCTATCAGTCTTAGGTAACCCAGTCACGAAATCCATGGAAATACTATCCCATTTCCACTCAGGAACATTCAATGGTTGCATCATACCTGAAGGTCTATGATGTTCTATCTTTGACTTCTGACATGTCAAACAAGCATATACATATTCAACAATGTCTCTTTTCATACCCGGCCACCAAAACAACCTGCGTAAATCCTGATACATCTTCGTAGCTCCAGGATAAATACTCAGTCGACTTTTGTGCCCTTCTTCTAAAATACTCTTTTTAATTCCTGCAATATCCGGAATACATACTCTATCTCGAAATCTCAAAACTCCATCTTCATCAACTCGAAAGTCACCTGCATTACCTTGATCAACCAACATCAATTGATCGACTAATTTCAAATCAGATTTCTAACCCTTACGAATCTCTTCCAAAATCTCACTGGTCAACTTTAACATTCCCAATTTCACACTATCAGTAGTAGTTTCACACAACAAGCTCATGTCTCTGAATTTCTCTATCATTTCCAATTCTTTCACCATAAGCATTGAAATATGCAATGACTTCCTACTCAAAGCATCAGCGACAACATTTGCCTTACCCGGATGGTAATTCAAATCAAAATCAAAATCTTTCAATAATTCAAGCCACCGTCTCTGTCTCATATTTAACTCTTTCTGATCAAACAAGTACCTTAAACTTTAGTGATCACTGAATACTTCAAATTTCGAACCAAACAAGTAATGCCTCCAAATCTTAAGCACAAACACCACAGCTGCTAACTCTAAGTCGTGAGTAGGATAGTTCCTCTCATGAACTCTTAACTATCTAGAAGCGTAAGCAACCACCGTATTATCCTGCATCAAAACTCCACCAAGACCCATCTTGGAAGCATCACAATAAACTACAAAGGACTCATTTGGATTCGGTAAGACCAACACTGGCGCGGTTGTTAATCTTTTCTTCAGTTCTATGAAACTCTCTTCACAAGCAACATCCCACACATACGCTTGACCCTTCCAAGTCAATTTCGTCAACGGTAAAGCTATCTTAGAAAAACCTTAAATGAACTTACGATAGTAACCAGCCAACCCAAGAAAACTACGAATTTCTGTAGCTGACTTTGGAGTATCCCACTGCAATACCGCATTAATCTTTGAAGGATCCACCGAAATTCCACCACTTGAAATTACATGGCCGAGGAAACTCACTTCCCTTAGCCAAAATTCACACTTAGATAATTTAGCAAACAATTTCTTTTCTCTCAACACTTGCAACACAACTCTCAAATGCTCGGCATGTTCCTCTTCTGATTGAGAATATACCAAGATATCATCGATGAAAACCACCACGAACTTATCCAGATACTCATGAAAGATTCTATTCATATATTCCATAAACACACCAGGCGCATTAGAAACCCCAAACGGCATCACCGTATACTCATAATGCCCATATCTCGTCCTGAAAGCTGTCTTCGGAATATCATCAGCTTTAACTCGAATCTGATGATAACCAGACCTCAGATCAATTTTACTAAAGTCACAAGCACCTACTAGCTGATCCATCAAATCATCGATCCTCGGAAGTGGGTACTTATTCTTGATAGTCACTTTATTCAACTGTCGGTAATCGACACACAATCTCATACTACCATCCTTCTTCTTGACGAGCAAAACCGGAGCACCCCAAGGAGAAACGCTGGGTCTAATGAACTTCTTCTCTAACAATTCTTCTAATTGTTTCTTTAACTCATTTAACTCTGAAGCTGAAATTCTATAAGGAGCCATCAAGACAGGACTCGTACCCGGTACTAAGTCCACAGAAAAATCAATCTCATGTTCCGGTGGTAAATCACTTATATCACCAGGAAACACATCTTGAAATTCACAAACCACAGGCAACTCTGCACTGACAGTCTTATCATCAACTTGCAATGAGGTAGACACTGCAAACATCAAAGCTTCATCTAAAACAAGTTCATCCACTTGCTTAGCAGATAAAAACATCAACTCTCCATTCCCGCTCAAATCAGGGAACTACACCGTCTTACTATAACAGTTAATATGAACATAATTGAATTCCAACCAATTCATACCAAGGATAACATCGATTTGGTGTAATGGTAGGCACACCAAATCCATCACAAAATTCTTCTCGAAAATTGTCAAAGGACATTTCAAACAGACAAGCATGGTAGTCACAGAACCATTAGCAAGAGTCTCTATTATCATATTACCATTCATATTAGACAACTTTAAACCCAATCTATTAGCACACTCAAGAGAAATAAATGAATGTGTAGCTCCAGTGTCAATAATAGCAATCAACTCAATATTATTAATAAAACAGGTACCTCTGATCAAGTTGTCCTTCTTTGGAGCTTCTGAACTAGCTAATGCAAAAACTCTTCCAGCATTCTGAGCAGTAGCAGCATTCTTCTTTGGTTTCTGACATTGGGTGCTGATATGCCCCTGTTCACCACAAGTGTAACAGGTTAGGCCTTCAATAGGACAATCACTCATCTTATACCCAAGCTTGCCGCAACGGTAACATTTCATAACTCTGGGGGTACACACATCGGCCTTATGACCTGCCTCTCCACACTTGTAACACTTAACCGGCACATTGGCAGCTCCCCTACTTTGCTTCTTCTCATCAGATGCCTTCTGCTTCCCTCTATCACCAGTAGCTACATAAGGTTTTCCTCTATACTGACTCTTGCCTTTCTTCTCGCTCAGCTGTTTATAGTGAGCTGACCGAGCTCGGCTGTCCTCATCATAAATACGGCTCTTATCCACCAACTCTGCATACTTGCGAATTTGTTGGCATCCAATTCCCTGCTTAATTTTAGGTCTCAGCCCATTCTCAAACTTAAGGCACTTGGAAAGTTCAGCATCTTACCTGTTGTAGTGAGGACAAAACTTCACCAGCCTTTCAAATTTGGCAGCATACTCTGCCATAGTCAAGTTTCCTTGCTTCAGCTCAAGGAATTCTATCTCCAACTTACCACGAGCATCTTCCGGAAAATACTTCTTAAGGAACTCCGCCTTAAATACAGTCCAAGTCACCACAACAACCTCATCCTCGAGACACTGACGGGTATTATCCCACCAGTCTTCAGCTTCCCCAGACAACATATGAGTTCCGAATTGAACTTTCTGCGCGTCATCACACACCATCACTCTGAAAATCTTCTCAATTGCCTTGAGCCACTTCTGTGCGCTCACCGGGTCATGAGTTCCTTCATACACAGGTGGATTATTCCTTTGGAATTTCTCCAATGCACGAAACTCATCATGCGCATTGTTTCGAGCAGCAGTCTGAGCAAGAGCTGCAATAGCATCAGCGAGAGCACGCGAGTTGTTTCCAGCCATTATGCACAACACTTACCACATCAAAAGAGAATAATCGTTAAATAAATAACGACTTGACAACTGACTGACAACAACAAGACTTGGCCGGACAGATCGACCTGCTCTGATACCACTAATGTAACACCCTTCTACCCAAAACATAATATTTAAATAATATCAGAGTAATCATCTAAAAGGGTATCACATTTTCCTCATAAATAAACACAAACAATGTCCTGTCCCGTAACACGGGTTAATCAACATCAAAATACCATAAATCATTTCACAGCGGAATTTAACTTCATAAAAATCATTTTTACCATCCTGAATTTAACATCATAAAATGGAAAACATTATCCAGATAACAACATACTGAAAACAGTTTAACAAAAGAAACCCATCCCAGTGTTACATGACACAGAGCAGGACACATAAACCAGAACCACTCCTAAGGAACACTAAAGCATGCTCCGAGACTCATGCATTACTCCTATTGCACTGTAGGACTATTCTTCGACATCTGCAAGTTACCCACGAAAGAGGCAACATTTCCAAGCAGGCAGGGTGAGTAAACATAATATATCATAAACTTACAAGAATATAGAATCATAAATAAGTTAGTACACATATCATGACATCTTCAACTACAAAATTCAGCAACAACCACAACACTGTCATGAAATCAATCAACACCAATACAGTCATGAAATTCATCCAAAATATGCAATTCTAACATCCTGATATGCAATATGCATGTGGTACCATTTTCATCGTGAGATGGATACATGACCATCAACCCTCCACAAGGGAGCACACCATACACCATAATCATCGAGACACTTCAATCCACACAATGGGATTGAAGCAAATAAATAGGCCGAAGCCCCATCGTGAATGTTATGAAATGCAATGATGCGCTACATCGAAAAATTCATCAAAAAAATTTGCATCATTCATTTCAATCAGCAAAACAACCATCAAATATTCATATATATCTTCATGACATTACACCCTGAACACTGGTTTTCTAACCACTCTGACACATCAAGAATTAACCCGTACCCAGTAATTTATAAGGTAATTATAAGGTTATTTCACAAATTCATTTATCAAAAACTATTGCATTTTTCTCGTTTCTATTCATCAAAATAAAGTTCAGTTTGTACTCTTTCTGACGCTTCAAACGGAATGCGAATCGGACTTACGGTTTAAAAGATATGAATTTTCAAAGAATTAAAATTTGTCATTCCAACAGTGTTAACCGGTTAACCAAAGCGTTAACCGGTTAACGCCTGCGTAATTTCAGAAAATACCCCAAAATTTCCAATGGTTAACCGGTTAACCAAAGCGTTAACCGGTTAACGCACGCATTTCAACAGTCTTCTGCTACACAATTGCAGACTGTTCTAATTTCCAAAAATTCCCAAACCCCATTACGGATTTCACATCATAACACCCAAAAACCATTCAAAAACATCAATTAAACCTCAACAACATCCAGACAACAATTATACAGACAAATATACGATTATAACTCATTCTAATCGCTCTAATTCATCAAGATTTCTCATAAAACTCAACCTAACTCAAAACCCCAAAAACTCCTAAAACTCATACCATCCTAATCCATTCATATTCCAATTCCTATACATTTATCATAGATTATGAAAACTCCCCATACCTTAGAGAATTTCGTCTCTTTACACTCTTCTCTGGGGTTCTCCACAGCCTCCTGACTCTGAGCTTCTCCTTTCTTCAGAGCACTTCCCAAACACGATAGAAAACAACCAAATGAGAAAACTGATCGTATTCTCTTCTTTGGATATATTATCCCAGTTTAGCCCTTTCCCACCTTACCCTCATAATTTCACAAAAGGACCATCTTACCCTTTTTTTAATATATTTTTAATAATAAAAATAAAATAGTATAATAAAACACTATTTATCCTTATTATATAAAAATACTCATTTTCTCCAAAATTCTCTAATTAACCCAAACTCTCCAAATTTTCTAAATTAATTAAATATATGATTAAATAATTAAATTTAGATTTCCGGGGCCTTACAACATCAATGGACCCATAGGGCATAAGATGATCATAGAACACTCATGGACCCTCTTGGCATGCTTCATGACCTTTGAGATAGCTCAAAACAATCTTTGGATCCATCTGATCACAAACCCTAGCTATGCAGTGAAATAAAACTATGCAGTGTAAGATGGAATGCTTATGCAATGCAATATGAAGGATCACAAGCCAAGGTGTGAGAAAGAGAGGGAAAATTTGGGGTGTTTACAGCTGCCCCTATTCAAGCATGAGTTAGTTGTGTAGGATGTAAGCGCCTGGCTTAACAGACAAACAAGATAACTTGTGGTTGAATACCAAAATAAGTCCAAAATTTGCACTCTCTGGGAAAAAGAAGAAAAGGGATATAAATTGTATTGTACAAAATGATGTTAAACAATAGCGATGGAAAACCACCATCGAGCAGAGGACGACTGCTGGGGAAAAATGGTGAGAAATGCAGTGACAGGGACGACCATCATGCTGGGGAATAAATAACCGCGACGGGGACGACCATCAGGTAAAGAAAGGCGACTTTATTGGGGAGTTAAAAAACACTAACGGGGAAGACCGTCAGGTTGAAGAATAAAGAAAACGCGATGGGGACAGTCATCGGGTGAATAGTAAATAAATGATGAGGGACAGTCATCAAAAGGTGAAGGAAGATCACCGAGCAGGGTACGGCTACTGAAGGTTATCGCGAGATAGGACTAATGTCGGATAAAAAAGATCGACGATGGGAGAGGCCATCGGATGAATGATGAGGTACATTCATCAAAAGGTGAAGGACGATCACCTAAAAGATATCACGACATAGGATGAATATCGTATCGAAAGATCAACGATGGGGACGACCATCGAATAACATGATGAGGGACAGTCATTAAATAAATGATGAGGAACGATCATCAAGAGGTGAAGGATGATCACCTAGCAGGGGATGGCTGCTCTATTGGGGATTATCTGGACATAGGACAAATGCTGGATGAAAAAGATCGATGACAGGGACAACCATCAGATAACATGATGAGGGACGGTCATTAAGAGGTGAAGGATGATCACCTAAAAGATATCATGACATAGGACGAATGTCGGATAGAAAGTTGTTTTGTTGGCGACTTCTGGGGAGAGATAAACACGGACGAGTGTTTAAACCCTAAAATAAAATGATAAGTGCTTTGACAGTGTGTATAGAAAGATACAGACGAGTATCCTTAGACCCCTGATACAGACGAGTATCAGAAACAAACGTCGACGCGTGCTTAAGATGATACGGACGAGCATCAACTATTTGAAAAAGGAACACAGACGAGTGTTATTTTGCTGGGGAGATGCATAAGATACAGACGAGTATCAAATAAATATGTATATCAGAAGGATTGTGTGTAAGTATGTACTAGTATTTGTATTGAGAGTGCAAAAGGATATTTATGGATTTTATCTGCAGGGGATAAGTTTTTGTGTATTGTTGGAGGAGTGATTTTGGTATTTGCAGGTGACTGGCTCGAACCTGACTTATGATCATGCAAATGTTTGAGTTTTTGCCGTAATGCTCCGTATTAGACGGAATGCTACGCTTTGTTTGGGGAGTAATGATGCGAATTCTATGAATATGCAAATGAGAGAAGCGAGATCTGAGATCTGAAATCTGCCGGTAGTCTGTGGGGAGAAAGGATCACTACACGATCTTTCTAGAGAATCCTTGGGAAAAAACTTTGTGAGGATCCAATGTTGGGGATGAGAAGATCATGCCACTTGCTATGGAAAAGTGATTTAAGCATCGCTCTAGAGATCTTGCTTGGGGAAGAGAGAACTTCTGGGAAGTAATATGTCAGAGGATCAGCTTTGTGGGGGATACTCTGAGGTGATAAAGAGCTCCATGGGGGAATACTTTCGTCCAGTAGTCTTTCTGATGATGTGACTACCGGCTTGGCTGGGGATATAGTGCCTGATATGCCCCGTGCTATGAAAGGTTGTCCGCTTTGAGTACCTGCAACCTGTCAAATAAAGGAAACGCGTAAGCGCTTCGAGGTATCCTCATCAGATTTCGTCATAGTAATTAGGTTCGCTTAAGAGCAAATGTTTCTTGTAAGCATTTATTGAAAATGGCTTATATGTTTTAATGCAAATGTTTTATTACGAACTTTGGACATTTTGCAAACAAAACAAAAAGGTACAAACAAAGTGTGAATGAACATTGATTTTATTGATTTGTGTGCCCTGAATAGGCGAGTACAGTGATGAAGCTAATCCCTGAAATGAGGAGATCGCTACAAAATTGAGAAAAATAAAGTCCTATTTGGCAATGCTGAAGTTGATGCTTCAATCTTCCTTTTGCTATGACCTGAACGTTCTTCTTATCTTGCTTTCTGAAGAAAGTTGATTCTGATCGACGCTTTGTCCTTTCGAGGCTTGCCAAGTTATATGAGTGACACAGACGAATTCAGAATGCAGTTGTTCGCTTATTCCCTGATTTTCCATGGATCGCCCTTTTGGGTTTTCAATTCACCGTGATACCCTTTTTTGCATGAGTTGTCCGATGTGGCTTTTCAACTCAGCAGATGTACATTTTTTCAATTTTCCCTTTTTTTTGCCCGAGTCTTTTATTCCGTTTTTGACTCGCCGGGATGCCCTATTTTTGCCTAGACTTACATTTTGTTTTTATGTCCAGCGGGTCATTTATGCGAAGTATTTTTTAACGGCATCTGAATTCACAGGAGATAAGAATTTTTCGCCATCCATGGTTGCGAGCATCAGTGCTCCGCCTGAGAAGACTTTAGTTATCACGTAAGGACCTTCATAATTTGGCGTCCACTTACCCCTGTGGTCTGTATGAGGAGGAAGGAGTCTTTTTAGTACAAGCTCTCCCACTTGATATACTCGAGTTATGACTTTTTGATCGAAAGCTTTCTTCATCCGTTTCTGATATAACAGACCATGACAGATAGCTGCTAATCTTTTTTCTTCAATCAGGCTCAGTTGGTTATAACGCGATCGGACCCATTCCTCTTTGTCCAGTTTTACATCCATCATTACCCGCAAGGAGGGTAATTCAACTTCAACAGGTAGGACTGCTTCCATACCATACACAAGCTGATAAGGTTTTGCCCCGGTAGATGTTCTTATGGAAGTTCGGTACCCATGCAAGGAGAACGATAACATTTCATGCCATTCTTTGTATGTGACCACCATCTTTTGCACAATCTTCTTAATGTTCTTGTTAGCCGCCTCAATAGCGCCATTCATCTTTGGCCTGTAAGGAGAAGAGTTATGATGTTGAATTTTGAAGTCCCGACATAGTTTTGCCATCATCTTATTGTTAAGGTTTGAACAATTATCAGTAATTATTCGCTCGGGAACTCCATATCGACAAATTATATCCCTTTTCAGAAATCGAGCTACCACTTGCCTGGTGACATTTGCATATGAAGCTGCTTTGACCCATTTGGTGAAGTAATCAATGGCTACCAGGATGAATCTATGACCATTTGAAGTAGTCGGCTCAATCTTTCCAATCATATCAATGCCCCACATGGCGAAGGGTCAGGGTGAAGACATTATATTTAAAGGATTGGGAGGCACATGCATTTTGTCTGCATAGATCTGGCATTTTCTGGCATTGGCACAACAGTCTGCATCCATTGCGATCCAGTAGTAACCTGATCTTAACAAATTCTTTGCCATCGCATGTCTTCCGGAATGGGTACCGAAAGAACCTTCATGTACTTCGTGCATCAGTAGGTATGCTTCCTTCTTGTCAACACATCTGAGCAAGACCATGTCGAGGTTCCGCTTCTATAAGGAGCCATCAGTATTGAGGAAGAAACTGTCGTCTAGCCTTCTCAATGTCTTCTTATCATTAGACGATGCCCCAGATGGGTATGTATGAGTCTCCAAGAAGCATTTGATGTCGTGGAACCAATGTTTGTTGTCGGTAATAGTGTCCACAGAGAATATATATGCCGGTCGGTCCAGTCTGGATACTAAAATTCGAGGTATATAATTAGCAGTCTGTACTTTGATCATAGATGAAATAGTGGCCAAGGCGTCTGCAAACTAATTCTCGTCTTAAGGGATGTATTCAAGCTTGACTGTTGTGAAGAAAGTTAACAATTTCCTCGTATAGTCACGGTAGGGAACCAGATGCTCTTGATGAGTATACCACTTGCCATTAGTTTGGTTGATCACCAAAGATGAATCTCTGAATACATTCAAGGTTTTTCTCCTGAGGTCAATGGCTTCCTCAAGACCCTTGATACAAGCTTCGTACTCTGCTTCGTTGTTAGTGCAGGAAAAGGTGAGCCTTGCTGAGAAAGGCATATGGACTCCTTTGGGTGTAATAAGCACTGCACCAAATCCACGACCATTACAATTAACTACCCCATCGAACATCATAGTCCACGCTTCTTCTGGATCAGGCCCTTCAGTGTGAATAGGCTCTTCACAATCTTTCGACTTTAAGAACATGATGTCTTCATCAGGGAAATCAAATCTCATAGGCTGGTAGTCATCAATGGGTTGCTCGGCCAGATAGTTAGACAATACACTGCTCTTGATGGCTTTTTAAGAGGTGTACTGAATGTCATACTCTGTTAGAATCATTTGCCATCTTGTAACCCTTTTGGTAAGTGTTGGTTTCTCAAATATGTACTTGACTGGGTACATCTTTGAGATCAACAAGGTAGTATGAGTCAACATATACTGTCTTAGTCAGCGAGCAGCCCACGCTAAAGCACAACAAGTTTTCTCGAGCAGTGAATAACGTTGTTCACAGTCGGTAAACTTTTTGCTTAGGTAGTATATTGCATACTCTTTTCGACCAGACTCGTCATGTTGGCCCAACACACACCCCATTGATTCATCTAATACTATCAGGTACATTATTAGAGGTTTTCCTTCAACTGGAGGCATGAGAATTGAAGGTTCTTGCAGATACTCCTTGATCTTGTCAAAAGCTTTCTGACAATCATTGTTCCACCTAATTGTTTGTTCCTTTTTTAACAGTTTGAACAAAGGTTCACAGGTTGCAGTGAGATGAGATATGAACCTTAAAATTTAGTTTAATCTACCCAAGAACCCTCAAACTTCTTTCTCAGTCTTAGGTGCCGACATTTCCTGAATTGCTTTGACTTTGTCAGGATCAACCTCAATTCCGTTTCCGCTTATAATAAAACCCAGAAGCTTACCAGAACGTACCCCGAATGTGCATTTGTTGAGGTTCAACCTTAACTGATACTTCCTCAGACACTTGAACAATTTCAACAGGTTTACCAAATGGTCTTCTTCTATTTGGGACTTGGCAATCATTTCATCCACGTAGCACTCGATTTCTTTACGAATCATATCGTGGAATAATGTTACCATAGCCCGTTGATATGTTGCACCGGCATTCTTCAGACCAAACAACATTACTTTGTAGCAGAACGTGCCCCAGGGTGTGATGAAGGTTGTCTTCTCCATATCTTCGGGTGACCTTTTGATCTGATTGTATCCAGAAAATCCGTCCATAAAGGAAAATACCGAGAATTGAGCTGTGTTGTCTACCAATACATCAATGTGAGGTAATGGGAAGTCATCTTTCGGGCTTGCTCTGTTCCGATCCCGATAATCAACACACATACACACCTTGCCATCCTTCTTATGTACAGGTACAATGTTAGCAACCCACGGTGGGTAACTAGTTACAACAAGAAAATCGGCGTCCCACTGCTTTTGTACTTCCTCTTTGATTTTCATGGCCATGTCTGGGCGAGTACGGGGAAACTTCTGTTTAACTGGTGGACAATCCTCTTTCAATGGATGCTTGTGCATGAAAATATCTGTATCCAAACCCGACATATCTTGATAGGACCAAGCGAACACATCGACATATTCTCGCAGCATACTGATAAGTTGTTCTTTTACTGGAGCTTGCAGACTGGCTCCAATCTTTACCTCTTTCACATCTTCCTCGGTACCAAGATTAATAGTCTCAACCTCCTCCTGATGAGGAGCAATCACCTTTTCCTCTTGTCTTAATAATCTGACTAGCTCTTCAGGTAAATCGTAGTCTTCTTCAACCCCTTCATCTGCTTGATTAATCGGATTGTCGAAGTCATACAAGGTCATAGCAGTGTCGTTGTCGGTGTAATCTGGAGGGCTATCTCTGCAAGGGTTGAAATTTGGTTCATTTTAGTGATTGATTTTATCTTATTTAGAAAAAGTGAGTGAAGTTATTATTGAGAAAAAGATTTCCATTTATTGTTTTGTGCGAAAATAACAAAAATGAAAAGACAGTGAGCGAAAAAGACTGTTTGCAAAAAGATGTCCATTGTTCATTAATATTCAATTTGCACAAAATACATATGGCCATATTACAAAATGAGTCCAAACATCTTGGGCAAGATGTAGGACTTTGATGCATGCTTAAAATAAGAAATAATAATTACACTGCAGCAGTAACCCTTATAATTTCCTGGGAAGACCAGTTGAGGACTTGTTGGACGGATCCAACTTTCTAGGTTGTAGTCGCTCTTAGCCTCGTCTTCCAAAGTGTTGACAGCATCCGGGGTCATCATTCCCCCACTTATGAACTTGGGAACTTCAGCAGCCTCTTCTGGAACTTGTTGGGATGGTCTGTAACCCAAACCAAATTTGTCTTCTTTCATCTGAACCTCCAGCAGCTTGCCCCAGCCTTGGGCAATCCCTTCTTCCACAACCTTCCGAGCCTGTTTGTAAGAAGTAATTGAGGTACCCATCCTCTCCTCTTGGGATGCAACAGACACCTCAGTTGTAGCTTCGTTGATGTTTAAAGCTTCGAAACCCTGACTCATGGTTTCATGGATCTCTCCATCCATCTCTATGTTTGCGACCACCATTTCTAGCTGGTCGACCGTGATCTCCTCAGGCACATAAGCTGCGTGCAAGACTTTAAGTAGTGCATTCCGATGAGCCTCGGAACACATGAGCAGAGACATTATGGAGATCTTGGAGGGTCTTTGATGGAGCTGATCTACCACTTTGTAGTCACTTCTCTTGATAATCCTCATAAACTCGTCTACATCCTGATCAAAGGGTGTCTTCTGAGTTTCTTTTGCAGCAGGTTCTTCCGGCACCACACTTTTTCCTTTTGCTTTAGCAGTAGCTTCTTCTTCAGCATTAACTCTGGGAAACTGTGAAGCAAAGAGACATCCTCTTCGAGTGAAGCCTCTGCCTCCCCCGACATTGTCAACTTGTGGTACATGTATTGAGGAGTCAAGAGTGATCTTCCTTCCTTGACAGTAAAGATCTGAACCATAATGCCAAGGCACGACATTGTTGTTATCATAAGGAATTGGTCCAGGCATCGTGATGGTCACCAGACTAATTGCAGCAGAAGAAGGAGTTATGACAATCTGTGGATCATAATTGATGGTGACAGGAGGTCCGATTGAAGCTGGTGCAGGTGCAGGAAGTTGTTGATGTTGAGGAGGGTGTTGTTGAAAGTTGTTGTTGAAAGAATCTGGAACATGGATCGTTGCTGGATCATAATAGATGGTAACCGTTGAGATGTCGTCTCTGGTGGTGTTTGCTGTTGTTGTAGAAGATTATGTTGAGATGACTTTTGTTGGTGTTGTAGAAGAGTTTTTTATTGTCTTTGTAGAAGATGGGACCGTTGAGGTGATTTGCAAGATGCCTTCATGATAAGACTGCCAATACCGTTCTTCAAATTTGCATAACCATTGTTAGAAACTTTTCAAGTTTCACAACGGGCTTCACAACCTAGAAACACTTGGCACTTCAATAGCTGAGCTTTTACTTTGGACAGTGGTGTTTGAATGTTTGCAATGTCATCAATCAGAATTGCTGGTTGGTCTTCCTCAATGGCATTAATCCTCAGCCCACCATGATTTGGTATTGGATTCTTTGTGACATTTGGTGGAGGTGCAAAATTCAAAGCTTTGGAGTGAATCAGGTCTTGGACTTTCATATGTAGGGCCCTGCATTTCTCTGTTGAATGACCGGGTGCATTGGAGTGAAAAGCACATCTGGCATTGACATCATAATTCCTTGGAAGATTCAGAGGATCTGGTGGATCCAAAGTTCTTAGTTCAGTCAGATTAAGCTTCAATAGCTGTGGGAGTAAGGCTGCATAGGGTATCAGAATATGATAGATTACCCTATTAACCTGAGAAGGCCATTGTTGGAAAGGATGTTGTTGCTGGTTGTTATTGTTGTAAGATCTTTGTTCCTGTTGTGGAAACTATTGTTGTTGAGATACTGTTGTTGTTGAGGATATTGTTGTTGCTGAAGTGCTAGAGCAGGAATGGTGACTGCGGCCACTTATCTTTGCAGGTATTGGGGTCTACCTCTACTAACATGTATTGCATTAGCCTCTCTTGTTCTTCTAGGTCCGGAGAAGGGTTTCCTTGCATTGATGGAGCTAGCACCATTGTCAGAAATCTTACCCAGCTTCAATAGGCTTTCGATTCTCTCGCCTGCTATAACCACATCAGCAAAATTGGTAGAAGAGAAGGCAGCAAGTCTATCAATGTAGGCCCCTTTCAAGGTATTCATAAACATATCAGCCATTTCCCTTTCATACATAGGTGGCTGGACAACAACAGCAAGTTGTCTCCATCTTTGAGCATATTCACGGAAGCTTTCTCTTGAAGACTGAGACATACCCATCAAGAGAGTCCTATTGGGTGTCATATCCAGGTTGTACTGATATTGGCATATAAAGGCCTCGGCTAGATCTTTCTAGTTCCTGACAGTGGGCCTTGACAAGTGTGAATACCATTCTCTAGATGCCTCGGTTAAACTGTCTTCAAAGTAAAACATCCACAGTTTCTCATCCATGGTATATGCTTTCAGTCTCCCAAGAAAAGATTGTAAATGGGTACGAGGATAAGAGGTACCATTATACTTTTCAAAGCACGGAGGTTTGAACTTGTGAGGAATCCTTACTCCTTCTACTAGGCCCATATCCATCACATCAAACCCCAAAGAATTATATGATTCCAGGGATCTCAATTTCTCAGATATCTTGTCCAGACGACGATCATAAGCTTCATCAGCCCCATCACCTAATACTGTAAACTGCTCGTCCTGAGGATCTTCCTGCAGAACACGGTCTCCAGTGTTTCTATGGGTATTTCCAATAGTATTGATTTCAGGGTTGTTGTGGGGCCCAAACTCTGGTGGATTTGTTTGCGGCTGATCGCGCGCGTTGTTACTTGTACCCCCAGTGCCTGCATGGTTATCTTCTGGAGTTTGCCGCTTAACTAACTCCCTTAATCTTTCCTGGGTCTGTGCCAACCCAGTCATCACAGCCATGAATCGATTCATTTGAGTCCTCACTTCTATCCTTACATCAGTCATCTGAGTTCTCACATATGTCAGTTCTTGTTGTAGCTGATCCATTTGTAGACTCGGAAGGTTGTTGCGAGTTGGATATCTGTGGATGCGATTGACGGGAAAGACCCTCCTGCGAGCAATATTTCCTGAAACAATCAACAAAGTGAGAAAACAACAACAAAACTCCTGCAACACAAAGAATATGAAGTTAGCATGTAATGCAATATGTCTATTTATCTTCAGGGGTATCCGATTTGGTTCTTGGTTTTGACCTTCCAGACCTCTGGGGAATCAAGATGTTGAAGCAGACAAAGTCCGTGAGAAAATCCAATACATAATCATAAAAGTACAAGTGGCAATGCCAAATATAAATAGTTCATAAATTACAAACCAACTCTCATGGTGAATCAAAATACAATCAATTCAAGAGTACAACAAACAAAATCACCATGGTGAGCTAAAATACAAAAACTAGTACAAAGAGAAAATCAAACATCTAATCCATATGCATCCTCCTTGACTTCCTTCAGGAGAGCATCAGTCACCGGTCCTACTGGGTGTTCTGTGATGGTTATGATGAGGAGGTTTCTGGTTGCAATGGCATTTGTCATCTTCTGATACCTGTCTTGTTCGTTGGATCTCTTTAACCCCTCCCGAAGTTTCAACTCTGAGATCTCCTTCTGAGCTGCTAGCAGTGCCTCTTTCCTTCTTTTCTCATTGGCTTCCAACTGCTCTATCTTGGCTTGCATCTTCTGTTCTTCCAATAAACGGGATTCAGTTATCCTGACCCATCTATCCTGACTATCTTACAGATAATGCTCAGCTCTTGCCTTTTGAATCTTTGATTCCTTGCATGCATTCTTTAACACAAGTTCCCCTGCTCGGGCTTTCCTGATGTAGTCTTCAGTCTTCTCAATCTTGGTCACATGCTCAATGCGTAGCTTCTCTAACCTCTCAATGTCTAGACAACCATCATTCCTTTCCCAAAGGGTCTTCTTCAAAGCTTCAGCCAGCTGGGTGATTCTTTCCTTTAATTTTTCAAACTCTTCCATGCTTACTGTAGATGTGGGCTCAACTACTGATGGCCCTGGTACATCTTCCAGGGTGAATGGCATATGAGTAATTTGTCCTCTGATGCGTGACCATTCAGTGTACTGAGCAGAAGCTATGTTATTACACTTTCCAAGGTTGGTGGTTCCTTTAGTTTGTATATGGTCCCAAGCCTAGGCTGCTTGTCGGACGGTGGCATGGTTGTTCTGAACAACACAATAAAGAGACTTTGCTAAGTCCTGCTCCCTAGGTGGATGTATCAAGGCATACCCCAACTGTCTCTTGAAAAGTAGAGGATTGTAATTGATGCAACCCTTTACTCCAATAAGTGGCACATTTGGGTATTGCCCACAGCTTGTTATTATGTCTCGGCCCTTGGTGTTTTGAGTACACCATTTGATATCTTCTGAAGTAAGGGAAATCATCCTCTTAGCCCAATTCCTTGACTGATGTGGGTTTAGGAAAGCTTCTGTCTTCGGCATATGCTTCATCAACCAACTGTAGAAAAGAGGTGCACAAAATCTTACCAGTCTTCCTCTCTGTTTCTCATTCCTCTGATGAACTGAGTAGTAGAAGTCTCCTAACAAGGTGGGAACTGGGTTCTTTAGCATGAAGATGTGGATGGCATTCTTGCTTACAAACTTAGGCTCGTCTGCAAAAAAAAAATGATACCATAAATGCTGAGGGCTAGTAGAGCACAGACAGTTTCCCAATTCCCTACTGCAACATGTTTTGTAGCCTGGGTGATCCAGAAATCCAGATGAAGGCCTGGGATTCCAGCCTTGGAAGTCATGTGCTCATCAATAACAGTTGCTTCCAGATGTAGTGCTTTGGCTATATCTTCATTCTTTGGAGGAGTCATTTCAGGATTGAAAGGAATTCCTCTTCTGATAGGAACACCCAACAACATAGAGTATTCTTCCAGCAAAGGTCCTATCTGAAAATCTGGGAAAGTGAAGCAACGGAGAGGAGGGTCATAGAACTGTAGACAAGTATGAACCATGCTCCTCTGCAATGTGTCCAAATCCATGATCATGTCCAGGATCCCACCATAATGTTCTCTGAATAAGGGAACATGATCAGGGGTGATAAGGGCATGTATCTGTCTGATGCCTACTAGAGGATATTCAAAGAAGTGGTAAGTAATGTTGCTTTTCCTGGTTGAATCCATGCTAAAGATGGGTGCTGAAGGAGATAACTGAAGAAGATAACTGAAGAAGTGGTGAAGAAGATAGCTGAGAAGAAGAACGGTCAAAACCAAACCAAGAAAAGTGGATACCCTGTAAAACAAATAGACAAATGTTAAATGATGAAATATGATGTATGCTAATGGTATGCAAGGGTTTGTGATCGTGTGCTGGATAATCAGTTTCCCTTGGTAGGATCCATGAGTGTTCACAGTTTCAGATGAAGGCTGAGAACCAGTAACCAGGTGGGGGACTCAAATAAAGAGTCAATAGTCCAGGGTTTCAAAGAATCAATCCAAAATAGTACAATGTTAAGAACACATTCCAGTAGCAAGGTATGTTGAGGTCAAGGGTTCCTGCAAACCTGTAAACAACCCAACCCACTCACAGGTATTGTTCTAGAACAAGGATCCTCAGATTCGGATCTATTATGAGAAGTGTAAACACTTCTAACCCGGAGGTACAATGTTTACCCTAATCATAAAGAATCCTCCTCTAATTCACCTCAGATGCTGAAGGTCATCTAAAAAGGTCATCCAGACTTAGCAGGATTCCCAGATAGCCCTAGCACTACAGGAAATCCATAGCATAGAGGTCTCAAAAGAAACCCATGTCTGAACCGTGTTTTCAAATTCCCGCACCAGACCGAAATGGAATGGGAAAGAATACAAAACCACTCTAATCCTAGGTGTCACTCAGGCCTTTGTGTTGAGCCTTTCTCACTGGAATACCCCTCCTACCAAGGCAAACCAACAAATCCAGCACAAATGATATGATAAAAAGGAAATGTGTAAAGCAGTAAATGAAAGCGATAAATAAAGCTGTACAGAAAGAAATAAATAAAGCAATAAAAAAGTATGCACATAACACCCCCAGTAAACAAAATCAAACAAGTGCTAGGAGAAACCCACAAGAGAACCAGAAGCCCTGGTTACATCTTGAGTCCCCAGCAAAGTCGTCAAGTCGTCGCTCCCCGGACTTTCATCCCCGTGCAAATGCGAACCGTCGACGATGTTGGGTTGGAGGTTGAAGTTGAATAGAGTCGACAACTAGAAATTTTTATCCCGAAGGAAAGGTAATGCTGCATAAACCTAGAAAGATATGGATAAGACGGTTGAGAATCAAAGAAACTAAGAAAGGGGGTTGGTTACAGCCTGGGAAGGTATTAGCACCTAGATCGTCCCTCGTACTCGACGGGATCCACGCTTACTTGATTGTGTTTAAAGGGGGGTACTGTTTGTGCTAAACTGTGCATAAAAGCTAAGGGAAAAAAGATGTACAAAGTGTCAGTGCAAAAAGAAACTTGAATTTAAATAGGGTTTAAAGATGAAAAGCTGGAAGGGGAGAGGGGGAGACCTTGGGACTTTTGTTCGATAACTGTTAAGTTATGCCTACATATCCTCTCGTGCAATGAGGAAGTCAGAACATCGTAGTTTGACTCAAAGAGACTGGATGATTTTGTTGTGAACTGCTAACTTGTCTATGCTCAAGTGTATAACTCGTCTGGCTCGAGTGCTAAATGTCGCTCCCACCAAATGACACCGGGCCAGAAGGGGTACAGACGCGAACGGTCGGCAAAAGAGAGAACATGAAGATGAACTGAAAAGAGTCGCCAGCTAGGCCTTTTTATCCCGAAGGAAAGGTAATGCTGCATAAACCTAGGAAAAGATGGATAAGACGGTTGCGAACCAGAGAAATTGAGAAAAGGGGTTGGTTACAACCTGGGAATGTATTAACACCCAGATTGTCCGCCATACTCGACGGGATCCATGCTTGAAAGATTTGTGTTTAAATGGGTAGTGTCAGTGCTATCTGTGTACAAAAGCTGGAAAAGAATACAAGTGTCAGTGAAAAAGAAGTGTGAAGTGAAATAAAAGGAGTGTCAGTGCAAGAAAAGGGTGCAGGGCTCAAGGAAATGAGGCTTAAAAGAATAATGTTGGAAGGGGGGGGGGGAATACAGAGACTTTTGTTCGATAACTGTTAAGTTATGCCTACGTATCCTCTCGTGCAATGAGGAAGTCAGAACACCATAGTTCAACTCAAGGAGACTGGAAGGTAAATTGACTTGTGAACTGCTTACTTGTCTATGCTCAAGTGTGTGACCTATCTGGCTCAAGTGCTAACTGTCTTGCATTAGACGGAAGAAGCAAGTTCTCGTTTATGAGTGAATGAGGTGAGAAAAGAATCCTGGAGGAGACGATTATTGTTTGTTTTTGAGTTTTCAATCTTTAATTGCTTCTGGTGTTTATCATAAGAAAATGAGCTTAAGCCTAAACCAAGGGTTAGTAAACTCATCGCATCTTCCCTCTGATTAGGGGTAATAAGAATACCTTAAGTGTGAAGTAAGCACCTCACCCTTAATCACCATGATGTAGGACTAAGATCATTAACCTACTTGTAATTATTTAGATGTTTTTGGAGTTTTTGTTTAGTGTTAAGTAATGAGTTTAAGCCATAATCAAGGATTTGATGGACTCATTACACCATCCTAATAGAAGGATAATAGATGAGAACATTTAAGTTGAGGAAGGCTCCTTAACTTAATCCATGATTAAGGATTAACCTCATGACAAAACAAAGCCTTTATTAAAGTGGATTTTAGTTAATGGTAAGATTAAGAAGTGAATTTTATGGTTTGTAAGACAACTTGAGAGGGACTTGTCCATTAACACTAGGGTTAGTCCTTCTTAACCAATTAAGGAAGAATTAGAACCCTAATGCAAGGCCCAAGTTAAAAGCTTGATGTATTAGTGATTATTAGATGGATTGATTAAGAGATTTAAACACATCAAGGGTTTAACACTTAGGATTAAAGTTATACACTCCATCCTAAGAGAAGGATGTAGGCATAACCCTAATCACAAAGCCTTAAAACCTTTAAGGTTTAGTCCCTGATTATGAGATGAGATGAGAAGACACAAAATATGACACAAAGGTAAAACTAATGGGAGACTAATCAAACCCTAATTGTTATCATTCTTGGGTATTCCTAGGGTTTATGAGGCTTGCAAGAGATCTTCAAGAAGAGCCACCAAGGAAGAAGCAGATGAAAGGAGGAGAAGCAGAAGAAACAAGTCAACTTACTTCACTTAAGAAGATAAGTTGCTTGAAGAAAGAAGGTGAAGAAGGAACATGAATGAGCAAGCTCACTCTAATACAAATACAAAATTCAACAATGAATGCATAAGAGAGATGAGAAGAGATTGTGAGAAGTGAAGGCAAATTCACTTCTCAAAGTAACTTACCACCTGAAATGGTTAGTATAAAGAAAGAATGGAATGAAAATGAGATGTATGCAAAGATGCAAACCAAAACCAGAAGAACACTCATGATGTAAATGATTCTAAGAGATGATGCAAATGTATGCCAAGAGATGTGAATGATCATACAAGTAATGAGGATGCAAATGAAGCATGAAAGTTCATGAATGCACATGAAATGAAATGAATGCATAACATGGAAAATGTATGATGCAATGATCAAACATGATTCTAATGTGTCCTAAGATGTCTTATATGTCATGTGGATGCATAATGGAAAGTTCATGAATGCAAGCATATGCAAGAGGTATGCAAATGTAGATGAGAAATTAGGGCTTTAATGCAACATGAGATGCAAAACTCAAAAATAGAAGCAAATGACAAGATAAAAAATTGAAAATTCAATCAAAAGAACCCTAACCCTGTATGATTTCACACCCCAAAGGAGAAGACCTAACTCCTAACCCTAAGGGACTTATGATTTTTCTAAGTTTTCTAGGGTTTTAAGGTACCTAAAGGGGAAAAATGCCAATCAATTCAAAAAGGAAGAAGAAATTTATGGAAAAAATACGTTAGAAACTACATTTCAAATGAAGATCAATGCAAAAAGAACCATTGTCATACCATTCTTGGTTAGGCAGAAAATAATTCTTAAAGTTAGGGTTATAAAATGGGATTTTACGAACCCTAAATTCAAAGAAAAAATGTCAAAATGATTCAAAACCAAAAAGAAATTTGTGTGGATGGTATGACAATGTCTCTAAATGTTTAAAGATGCAACATGAATTTTTTGGGATTTTTTAGAAACCTAAATGATATTTTAATTAATTAAAATTCATTAATTAATTAAAATAAACAATTAAATGTCTAAAAAATGATTTTTTAATGCAAAAAATAAAAATAAAAATATTTTTGGGTTGAGAAAAGTATTTGGAATTAAAATGCTAAATAAAAATATTTTTGAGATTTTCTAACTATTTTAAATAATTCGTGCAAAATTAATAAGAAAAATGTGAAATAAAAATGAATTAAATAAAAGTAAGCTGAATCAAGGGCTCATATTCAAAGTTGGGAGATTTTGGTTGACTGGCGCGTTTTTTAATGGCTTGGATTAATTCTGGCTAATTAATCATATTTTAATTAAATTAATCTGAAATTAACTTAATGAGTCAATCAGGTCCATCCATTCTCATAACTTAATCAAGATCCAAGGGCCCACAACGTATCTGGAGATTAAACCCTAATTAGGGCTAATCACTTTCAGGTGACCTGAGGGGATCTCCGGTCATCTTCTCCGGCGAAACAAAAACCCTAAGTCTCTCTACAGGCCCCCTACCCCAAATTAACTGCCCAGAAATGATCCCCTATCCAAACTAAACTCAAATCAACCTTCAAACATGATTTATAACACATAAACATGGAGAATCGAAGAAGAACAAAAATCTGGACAAAATTTCGGAAGCTCATAACATTCTCATTTCTTGACTATTTTCAATTCTAAAAGCATCAGTGTGATCCCCATAACATGTATTTTCATTTTTGTAACAAAAAATCTAAGCTCTGAAAAGTTTTGTTCTTGAGGTTACCTGAGCTGATGAACTGCAAATGTGAGCTTCCAGGGCCTCTCCTTCGTGCAAAGATATGGAGCAATTGGCCAAAAGGTCAATAGTTGGTGTACTTCAAGCATGGGTCATGACAAAAGCTATCTTAGGGCTGCTCTGAGTTCAGTTGTCTTCCAGGATGGTCGTGGGATGATTTAGAGTGATCAGAAGTGAATGGATGGTGAGATGGCACATGTTTTGAATTTTCACAACTTGTTGCACTTTGAGATATTTGGTCATGGAAATGTATCATTCCATGCTGAATTTTGGTCATGAAGTGTTACATGATATTGCTATGACGCTTTGAGATCATTTAGAAACCAAACCAAACCTTAGAAATCATTCTTGCAAGAGTCCCTCTTTTGAGAATTTATGAAAAATGGCTTATGGAAGCTTGTGATCCAAGGCATGGAACTTTGTGAATTTTGTGCAATTCTGATTTTGGCAAGTTGCAATATGTTGTAATGATGCATAGAAGTCATTTAGAGGTCTTGAAAGTGCCTAGAACTTGAATTTGCAAAAATCCCTCTTTGGCAAGAAACTTGAAGTTATGTGATTTTTGCCAACTTTGGAAAGCCATAACTTGAGTTCCATAATGAATTAGATCTTGTTCTTGTACTTTTTGAAAAGGGAATGATCCAATATACAACTTTCATGACCAACAATTTTTCATTTGAAGCATTTTTGGTTAAGAAAATGGAGGTTGAAAAACTTTTCCAAAATGGAAAGTTTACATTACAAGTCATTTCCATTTTTGGCAACTTTTGGTTTTGCTCACTTTTCTTCAAATTTATGAACTTCTAAACACTTAATTGATCAAATAAAGACCATATAACTTCAATTTGATGAAAAATCCATTTTGGGTCCATTGATGGGGGCCTTAGATGCCCTGATTTTGCTCTGACTTGCTCAAGAAGTTACCCAGTGATCAGATGACTTCCACAATGAATTTCTTCATCAAAATTGGTATGAATGATCCTTATAACATATTGAGACCAATAGAAACAATAATGACCAAAAAATTTGGAGTTATGGCCTCTGAAACCAAAACCCTAATTCCAGGTCATCTGTGTAGTGAAACCCTAGCTCTGCTTCCATGCTTTTTCAGTTCTTGTGATTCTTTGAATTTCTTGATATTTGGAGGATAAAATATGATGGTTGAACATACATGGACCCTCTTGAAATGATTTATGGCCTTTGGAGTGGCTCAGAAGGATCTTGGGTTGCTCAGATCACAAACCCTAGATGTAGATGAACTTGAACTAATGCAGTGAAGCAAAAATGCAACATGAATGATATGCTTAAACTAATGTAAATATGAAAGATCAAAAGCCATAGTCTGAACTTAGTGAGGGAAAATTTGGGGTGTTTACAGCTGCCCCTATTCAAACATGAGTTAGCTGTGCAGGATGTAAGCGCCTGACTTAACAGACAAACAAGATAACTTGTGGTTGAATACCAAAGACAGTCCAAAATTTGCACTCACTGTGAGAAGAAGAAAAAGGATGTAGATTGTAAGATGAAAGTATAATATGATTATAAAGATGCGGGCGATGGAGGACGACCATCGAGCAGAGGACGATTGCTAGGGACTAAAGCAATGACGGGGACGGCCGACATGCCGGGGAAATAAAGAGATCATGATGGGGACGACCATCAGGTAAAGAAACAAGATTCTCTGGGGATTAAAGGTAAAGTCCGAGATGGGGACCACCGTCAGTTTTGTAAAGTAATGTAAACAACGATGGGGACGACCATCGATTCAAAGAAATAAATGATGAGGGATGGTCATCAAAGGTGAAAGACGATCACCTAGCAGGGGACAGCTGCTCTGTTGGGGATAAGGATGAGGGACGGTCATCCAAGGTAAAGGACGATCACCTAGCAGGGTACGGCTGCTAAATATCACGAAATAGGAAGAATGTCAAATAGAAAAGGGTTCCAATAATGGAGACTCCACTGGGGGAATGATGAGGGACGGTCATCAAAAGGAGATGGACGATCACCTGGCAGGGTACGGCTGCCGAAAGTATCATGACATAGGACGAATGTCAGATAGAAGAAAAATAATTTCACTGGGGATTTTCTGGGGAATAATAAACACGGAAGAGTGTTTACATCCAAGAAATGAAAGGTATAAGTGTTTGACATTGTGTATAGATTAAAGATGCGGACGAGCATCCTTAAGATTATGATACAGACGAGTATCAGTAGAAACAAACGCTGACGCATGTTCAGAGATGATGGTACAGACGAGTACCAACTGATTAACAAAGAACACGGACGAGTGTTGAATCTAAGGGGAAATAAGTGGTGTATACAAGATACGGACGAGTGTTCAACTTGCTGGGGAGGGTATGACACGGACGGGTATCATAAGAGGAAATGCATAAGTTATGAATTTGAGTGTAAAAGGTAATCCAGTGACCTGTGGGGATAGGATGACACGGACGAGTGTCGAAAGGAGTGTATTATAACAAGTGTCTGGTTTGCGACAAGTGTTTTAGGAAACCATGCTGGGGAGTGGTGACACAGACGGGTGTCAAGAGAGTGTATAAGGTTTCTGTTTGTGGTTTATACCTGCAGGGGGATGATATGGCACAGACGAGTGTCGAATGAGTATATATAACCATGTATTTGTGTTTGAGAGTGCAAAAAGGACGCTTTAGCTTTTTGTGGGGAGATGGAGATGACACGGACGGGTGTCGGGACAAGCAGGTTATGTATAAGTATCTGTTCGTAGAGAGCGTTCTGGCGACTTTACTAGGGAAAGATGACACATACGAGTGCCAAAAGGGGCATGTATTTGTATTTTGAGAGTACAAAGGGGACGCTTTGGCTTTTATGTACAATGGATGTATTCTATATATTGCTGATGAAGTATCGTTGATATTCACAGGTGACTGATTCAAAACCTGACTTGTGATTATGCAATATGTTTGATTTTTGCCGTAATGCTCCGTATTAGATGGAATGCTACGCTCTGAGGGGAAATATGATGTAAATGCTATGATTATGCAAAAGATACCGATCCGGGGCTCGGATCCTGCTGTTGTGGAGATCTCCGACTGATCTTCTTGAAAGAATATCCCAGCTGAGGATGAGATCATTGGTGGATCTGATAAAATATACGACTCTACTTGGGGAAATAAGTCACTGATAGACCTATCTTAGTAATGAGGAGCCCAACTGGGGTGTGGAAGCTTTCGTCACTTTGTTGTGCAGGAAATTAAGACATCGCTCCTCCGGAAGGAGGCTGGAGCTTTGTGGGGAGAAGGTTCCCTGTCTAGTACTCTGTTGGGAGGAAAGACCATTGAACGATCTTCCTAGAGATTTCTGTGGGGATCCTGCTGAGGGTGATAATAACTGACAACTCAGCTGGGGAAATGAGCACCTTCTGGTGCTGTTCTAAAGAAAATGTGCTAGAGAAGTGATGCCTGGCAACTCTGATGAGGAGAAAGCATCTCTGGTGCTGTTTTGAAGATGTGCTGAGGAAATAATGATTTAGCAACTTTGCTGGGGAGAACCTTTCATGCCCCAAGTTGCGCTATGAATACCTGCAATACTGTTATGACAAAGAAACGCACAAGTACCCCGAGGAATCCCTTACTGGATTCCATCATAGAAATTTAGGCACTCCCGGGAGTAAGTAATATATTTCCTGCAAGCATGTGATTAGAAAGGCACATCTGTTTTTTATGCAAATATTATATCAAAGATATCAGACAGTTTTTGCATGTGAAATGAAATGTACACGACAGAGTGTGACTGAAAATATGATTTTATTAATTCGGGTGCCCTGAATTGGAAAATACAGTCAAAGAAACAAATCCCCTAAAATGAGGAGATTGCTACAAAATTGAGAAACAAAAAGGTGCTGGCAATGTTGACGACGCTTTAGTGAGATTCCCTTTGCTATGACTCGTATGACCTTGACATTCTTCTCATCTTGCTTTCTGAAGAAGGCTGGTTCTGACCGATGCTTTGACCTTTCGAAACTTGACAAGTCGTAAGTGATACAGACGAATTCAGAATGCAGTTGTTCGCTTATTCCCTTATTTTTGCATGGATCGCCCTTTCGGGTTTTCAATCCACCGGGATACCCATTTTTGCCTGAGCTGTCCAATGCGGCCTTTCAACTCAGCGGGTGTACACTTTTTCTTTATTTTCCCTTATTTTTGCCCGAGTCTTTTATTATGTTTTTTACTCGCCGGGATGCCCTATTTTTGCCTGGACTTACATTCTGTTTCTATGTCCAGCGGGTCATTTTATGCGAAGTATTTTTTAACTGCATCTGAATTCACAGGGGATAAGAAATCTTCACCATCCATAGTAGTGAGCATCAGTGTTCCACCGGAGAAAACCTTCTTTACTATGAATGGACCATCGTAATTTGGAGTCCACTTGCCCCTGTGGTCTGTATGAGGAGGGATGAATCTTTTCAGCACAAGATCTCCCACTTGGTATTCCCGAAGCCTGACTTTCTGATCAAAGGCTTTCTTCATTCTTTTCTGATATAACTGCCCATGACAGAATGCAGCTAATCTCTTTTCTTCGATCAGATTCAGTTGATCGTACCAAGAACGGACCCATTTTGCTTCATTTATCTTGACATCCATCAGTACCCGTAACGAGGGTAATTCAACTTCAACAGGTAGGACTGCCTCCATACCATACACAAGCTGATACGGTGTTGCCCCAGTGGATGTTCTGATTGAGGTACGGTACCCATGCAAGGCAAATGGTAGCATTTCATGCCAGTCTTTGTAGGTAACCACCATCTTATGCACAATCTTCTTGATATTCTTGTTAGCTGCCACCACAACGCCATTCATCTTCGACCTGTAAGGAGAAGAGTTGTGGTGTTGGATTTTGAAGTCCCGACACAGTTTTGCCATCATTTTGTTGTTCAAGTTGGAACCATTATCAGTAATGATTCGCTCAGGCACTCCATACCGACAGACGATGTCTCTCTTCAGGAATCGGGCTACCACTTGCCTGGTGACATTTGCAACGAAGCTGCTTCAACCCACTTAGTGAAATAATCAATGGCTACCAGGATGAATCTGTGGCCATTTGAAGTAGTCGGTTCGATTTTTCCAATCATATCAATGCCCCACATGGCGAAGGGCCAGGGTGAAGACATCACATTCAAAGGATCCGGAGGCCCATGCACTTTGTCTGCATAAATCTGGCATTTGTGGTACTTTCTGGCATAGGCACACCAGTCTGCATCCATTGTGATCTAGTAGTAACCTGATCTTAATAACTTTTTAGCCATTGCATGTCCTCCAGCATGGGTACCGAAAGATCCTTCATACACCTCGTGCATCAACAAGTCTGCCTCTTTCTTATCAACACATCTGAGAAGCACCATGTCAAAGTTTCTCTTGTACAATGAACCATCAGCATTCAGGAAGAAACTACCAGCTAGCCTTCTTAATGTCTTCTTATCATTGGATGATACCCCAGGTGGGAATGTTTGATCCTCTAAGAAGCATTTGATGTCATAGAACCAAGGCTTATCATCTTTAGCAATGTCTACTGAGAATACGTATGTTGGTCTGTCAAGTCTGGATACTGAAATCCGAGGCACAAAATTGGCAGCTTGAACTTTGATCATGGAGGAAATGGTAGCCAGAGCATCTGCAAACTGATTTTCATCTCGAGGGATATACTCAAGTTTGACTGTGGTGAAGAATGTCAATAATCTCCTCGTATAATCCCGGTATGGAATCAGATGCTCTTGGTGAGTGTACTATTTGCCGTTGGTTTGATTAATTACCAAAGTTGAATCTCTGAATACAGTTAAAGTCTTGATCCTGAGGTCAATGGCTTCCTCAAGACCCATGATACAAGCTTCGTATTCAGCTTCGTTGTTAGTGCAGTTAAAGGTGAGTTTTGCCGAGAAAGGCATGTGAACTCCTTTAGGTGTAATGAGCACTGCACCAACTCCACGACCATTCATATTAACAGCCCCATCAAACATCATTGTCCATTCTTCTTCTGGGTCAGGCCCTTCGGTGTGAATAGGCTCTTCATGATATTTTGCTTTTATGAACATGATGTCTTCATCAGGGAAGTCAAATATCATAGGCTGGTAGTTATCAATGGGTTGCTCAGCCAGATAGTCAGACAATACACTGCCCTTAATGGCTTTTTGAGATGTGTACTGAATGTCATACTCTGTTAGAATCATTTGCCATCTTGCAACCCTTCCAGTAAGTGCTGGCTTCTCAAATATGTACTTGACTGGATCCATCTTGGAGATCAACAAGGTAGTGTGGGTCAACATATATTGCCTTAGTCGGCGAGCAGCCCACGCTAAAGCACAACAAGTTTTCTCGAGCAGTGAATAACGTTGTTCACAGTCGGTAAACTTTTGCTTGGGTAGTATATTGCATACTCTTTTCGACCAGACTCGTCATGCTGGCCCATCACACACCCCATTGATTCTTCTAATACTGTCAAGTACATTATTAGAGGTCTTCCTTCATCTAGAGGCATAAGGATTAAAGGCTCTTGTAAGTATTCCTTGATTTTGTCAAAAGCCCTTTGGCAGTCTTCATTCCACCTGACCATTTGTTCTTTCCTTAACAACTTGAACAAAGGCTCACAGGTTGCTGTAAGATGAGATATGAACCTTGAAATGTAGTTTAATCTACCTAGAATCCCCCGAACTTCTTTTTCAGTCTTTGGTGCAGGCATTTCTTGAATGGCTTTGACTTTGTCAGGGTCAACTTCAATTCCCTTTTCACTTATAATGAATCCCAACAGCTTACCAGAACGCACCCCGAATGTGCATTTGTTGGGGTTTAGCCTCAACTGGTTTTTCCTCAGACGTTTGAACAGCTTCAAAAGAATCACCAGGTGGTCTTCTTCTGTGAGGGACTTGGCAATCATGTCATCCACATAACATTCAATTTCTTTGTGGATCATGTCGTGGAACAATGTTACCATAGCCCGTTGATAAGTGTCGCTCCCGATAAATGGGACTGGCCCAAATAAAGGTACAGACGCGAACGGTCGGCGAAGAGAACAATGAGAACACACAGCCGTGAACTCACTGGAAAAGAAAAGAGTCGCCAGCTAGGCATTTTTATCCCGGAGGAAAGGCAATGCTGCATAGACCTAGAAAGATATGGATAAGACGGTTGCGAACCAGAGAGACTGAGAAAGGGGGTTGGTTACAACCTGGGAAGGTATTAGCACCCAGATTGTCCGCCGTACTCGACGGGATCCACGCTTGAAAGATTTGTGTTTTAAAGGGGTAGTGTCAATGCAATTTGTGTGTAAAAGAGCTGGAAAAGGATGTACAGGTGTCAGTGTAAGAGAAGTGAAGTGTGATATATACAGTGTCAGTGTAAGGACAAGAGTGAAATGCTCATGATAATGAGGCTTAAAATAATGAAACTGAAAGGAGGGGGAATATACATAGACTTTTGTTCGATAACTGTTAAGTTATGCCTACGTATCCTCTCGTGCAATGAGGAAGTCAGAACACCGTAGTTCGACCCAAAGAGACTGAAAGATGAATTGACTTGTGAACTGCTTACTTGTCTATGCTCAAGTGTATGACCTGTCTGGCTCAGGTGCAAACTGTCTTGCATTAGACGGAAGAAGCAAGTTCTCGTTTATGAGTGAATGGGATGAGAAAAGAATCCCGAAGGAGACGATTATTGTTTGTTTTGAGTTTTCAGTCTTTTATTGCTTTTGAAAGTTTGTCATAAGTTAATGAGCTCAAGCCTAAACCAATGGGTTAGTAAACTCATCACATCTTCCCTCTGATTAGGGGTAATGAGAATACCTTAAGTGTGAAGTCAGATTCTCACACTTAATCACCTTTGATGCAGGATTAAGATCATTAACCTACTTGTGATTATTTAGATGTTTTTGGTGTTTTTGTTTAGTGTTGAGTAATGAGATTAAGCCATAATCAAGGATTAAACAGACTCATTACACCATCCTAATAGAAGGATAATAGATGAGAATGTTTAAGCTGAGGAAAGCTCCTCAACTTAATCCATGATTAGGGATTAAACTCATGACAAAACAAGCCTTCATTAAGTGGATTTTAGTTAATGATATGATGATGAAGTGTTTTTTAGGGTTTGTAAGACAACTTGAGGGGGACTTGTCCATTAACACTAGGGTTAGTCCTTCTTAACCAATTAAGGAAGAATTAGAACCCTAATGCAAGGCCCAAGTTACAAGTGTGATGTCTTGATGATTATTAAGTGAATTGATTAAGAGATTTAAACACATTAAGGGTTTAACACTTAGGGTTAAAGTTATACACTCCATCCTAATAGAAGGATGCAGGCATAAGCTTAATCACAAAGCCTTAAAGCCTTTAGGGTTTAGTCCCTGACTATGAGGTGAGAAGAGAAGACTCAATGAGACACAAAGGTAAAAACTAAGTTGGGGACTAATCAAAATCCTAATCATTGTCATGCTTGGTTGTTCCTAAGGTTTGTGAGGTTAACAAGAGAAGTCTTCAATGGAACCACCAGGAAGCAGATGAAAGGATCAGGAGAAGCAAAGTAACTTGCTTCATTCAAGAAGTCAAGTCACTTGAAGAAAGAAAGTAAGAAGAAGAAGAATGAGCAAGCTCAATCTCAATCACATACAAAAATGCAGCAAGGATGCATAAAAAGAGATGAAGAGAAGTTATGAGAAGTGAAGGCAAATTCACTTCTCAAAGCTGCTTACCACCTGAAAAGTTAGTGAGAAAGATGCAATGCAATGTCAAATGGAATGCAATGACATGATGAGAGACAAAACCAGAAGCACATACATGATGCTAATGATGCTATGAGATGCTACAAACATGAAACAACACATGGGGATGATCACATGAACAAATGGATGCAAATGGGACAAGTTAAGAACCAAAAATATACATGAAAAGTTATGAGATGCAAATGACCTACAACATGGCAAATACATGATACAATGATCAAACATGTTTTCAATATGTCTTAAGATGTTCAATGAATCAAAAGAATGCATGAAATGCTATGGCAAGTCAAGGTATGAATGCAAATGCAAGATGGATGCATATGGAAGCCCAAATTGGGGTTTATGATCAATGCATCAAACACAAACCAAAATCAGAAGCAAACACCAATACAAAAAATTGAAAATGCACACAAAGGATCCCTAAACCTATACTAACTCACTGCCCAAAGGATAAGTTCCAACTCTTAACCTAGTTCAAGTTATGATTTTTCTAAGTTTTCTAGGGTTTTAGGGTTCCTTAACAAGAAAAATGCCAATCAAATGGAAAATGCAAGATCAATTCATGCCAATTTAATCTCATAAACTACATGATATGCTAAACACAATGCAAAAAGAATCAAAGTCCAACTCTCACTGGTTAGGCAGAAATGATTTTTGGAAGTTTGGATCAAAATAATGCCTTGAAAATGAATTAATTCCATGGAAAATTCTCAAAATGCATCAAGATCAAAAAAGAAATTTGGTTTGAGGGTTGGACAATGTTTCTAAATGTTTTTAAATGTTTCATGAATTTTTTGGTGATTTTTAAATACCTAAAAGTATTTTTAATTAATTAATTCTCATTAATTAATTAAAAATAAACTTTTAAATATTTAAAAATATTTTTTGAATGCAAAAAATAAAAATAAAAATATTTTTGGTTTCTGAAATTAAATAAAAGCTTGCATAAAAAATTTCAGAATTTTTGAATAAGTTTTGCTATTTTTAATAAAATGAAGAAAACAATGTAATTAAATGGAAAATAAAATGAAATAAAACTGAAAAATAAGAAAGTAAACAGATCCAATGGACGAAATTCAAACTGGCAGGGGCGGGAGTTGACTGCGCGCGTGTTTGGACGGCTCACATTCAAACTCACTAACACTAATTAATTAGCCCTAATCCAACCTTAATGACTCTCAGGTGACCGGAACAGTGTTCCGGTCATCTTCTCCGATCACCCAAAATCACAAACTCACTCTACACGTAATGAAAATGAAATCCAACAGCCCAGAACTCTTCCCCACTCAAAAAAGAATTAAACCCCCCATTCAAACAACATTTATCATTCAGAAACAAGGAGAATCGAATCAAACATGTTCTAGGGCAAAAAGTTTTAGAGACTGCATACATACTCATTTCTCACTCATTTTCGAAAACAATCACATATTCATGATCAGGGAAGCATGTAGAAGCTATTAACAACTTAAAAATCCATTTCTGGAAAAAAAAGTTCATGAAGCTACCTGAGTTTGAAGCTTTTCAGTCTGCAACTTTCTGGCCCCTTCTCTTTGTGCAATCCACTCCTATGACCTCCCTTATGCTTCTGAAAGGCTTGGAACAAATTTATTTGGGCTGATTTGAGAGTTTACAGAAGTTCCGTTCAAGCTCAGGTGAGAATCGTGTTCTTGATTCTTTGAGTTTCAGGTTGATTTTAGGGGTGCTTTGTGATCAGGGTGATGTGTTGAGAAGGTTTGTGAAGTTTGTTTGAGTGTTTGTGGCTTGAGGAGAGTGTTTCGAATGCTTTTGCTCTATGGAGTGAAGATGAGAATGTCTTGCTATGGCTGGTTTCAGGCTTGCTTGTTATGTGCTTTGGCTTGCATTTGGTTAACATAAACAAATCCCATTGGTCAGAAGATGTGACATGTCCTTTTGTGATAGGTATGGTTGCTTTTGCAAAATGTCAACTTTTGTGTAAGAAGGGCATGGGCAACTTGCTAGCCTAGTACAACAAGGGCATGCTGTGCAGCATGATGTGAGGGAAAGTCTAGGATGGTTCAGCAACCTAGGCAACAAGTGGATGAGATGTGATCATAAGTTTTGCAACTTGGTTCATTTTGGTTTTCATGAGAGAAACTTGATCCATAAGCCATGAAACATGTGATTCCTTGGCCCATTCTGGTTTTTAGATGTTGTGTGATCATGTGGTGTGGATTAGAAGCCCATTTGATGACTGAATTGGCTTTGAAAGGTGAATTTGCAACTTTGCCTCTTTGGTGCATGACTTGAAATTTAGTGATTTTTGCCAACTTTGGCAAGCTATAACTTTTGATCCAAAATGAATTAGGTCATGTTCTTGTACTTTTTGAAAAGGGAAGGATCTATTCTACAACTTTCATGACCAAAGTTTTTCCATTTGAAGCCTTTTTGAATCAAAAAGTAAGGATTGAAAAGTTGCATAAAATGACATTTTCATTGAAAGTCAAACTTGCCCAAAAAAGTCAACTTTGCAAAAACTTGAAATTCTCCAATTTCGTGAACTTACAACCTCTTCCATGATCAAATAAAGATCATATACACTCAAAATGATGAAGAACACCCTTTGGTTGGGTCATTGGGGCCTCAGATGCCCTGATTTTGCACTGACTTGCTTGAAAAGTCAACTCTTGATCAGATGACTTCCCCATGGAACTTCTTCATGAAAATTGATATGCATACTCCCTATACCACATAGAGACCAATAGAAACAAGAATGACCAAAAAAATTGGAGTTATGGCCTCTGAAACCAAAACCCTAATTTTAGGTCATCTGTGCAGTCAAGCCTGGCCCTGCTTCCACACCAATCCCAGTTCTTGTGATTTTTAGACATTCTTGACTTTGAGAGGATACAATATGATACTTGAACACACATAAACCCCTTTTAAGTGATTGATGGCCTTTGGAGTGGCTCAAGAAGCTCTTGGATTGCTCAGATCACAAACCCTAGATGCAGATGACTTGGAATCTATGCAGTGGATCAAAATGTGGTATGAGATGTCATGATTGTGTTTATGCATATGAAAATGATCACAAGCCATGGTGAAATGGGTGAGGGCAAATTTGGGGTGTTTAAAGCTGCCCCTATTCAAACATGAGTTAGCTGTGCGGGATGTAAGCGACGGCTTATCAGGCAAACAAGATAACTTGTGGTTGAATACCAAAGACAGTCCAAAATTTGCACTCACAGAATGAAGAAGAAGAGGGATATAGATTGTAAAGGAAAATAAAGTATATTGTAAAGTGTGGGCGACGGAGGACGACCGTCGAGCAGAGGACGACTGCTGGGTAAAGAGCAATGATGGGGACGGCCGACATGCTGGGAAAAGTGCGGGAAATAAAGCAATGACGGGGACGGCCGACATGCTGGGGATAAAAAGAATTATGATGGGGACGGCCATCAAGTTCATAAAGTAAAGTAACCGACGATGGGGACGGCCATCGGGCTAAAAAGGAAAAGGGACCACGACGGGGACGGCCATCGGGTTAAAGAATAAATGAAATAAACAGATGATGAGGTACGGTCATCAAAGGTGAAGGACGATCACCTAGCAGGGGACGGCTGCTCTGTTGGGGATAAGATGAGGGACGGTCATCTAAGGTGGAGGACGACCACCTGGCAGGGTACGGCTGCCGAAAATATCGCGACATAGGACGAATGCCGGATAAAAGGTCAACGATGGGGACGGCCATCGGATGAGCATGATGGAGGACGACCATCAAGAGGTGGAGGACGACCACCTAGCAGGGGACGGCTGCTCTCAAGGTTTATCATGACATAGGACGAATGCCAGATAACCAAAACCAACAATGGGGACGGCCATTGGATAAAATGATGAAGGACGATCATCAAAAGGTGGAGGACGACCACCTAGCAGGGTACGGCTGCCGAAAATATCGCGACATAGGACGAACGCCGGATAAAGAAATCAATGATGGGGACGGCCATCGGATGAGCATGATGGAGGACGACCATCAGGAGGTAGAGGACGACCACCTAGCAGGGGACGGCTGCTCTCAAGGTTTGTCATGACATAGGACGAATGTCAGATAAAAAGAAAATTTGCTTTGTTGGCGATCTACTGGGGAATAGTAAACACGGACGAGTGTTTACATCCAAGAAATAAAGGTATAAGTGTTTAGATGTTTGTGTATAGATTAAAGATGCGGACGAGCATCCTTAAGACTTCGATACAGACGAGTATCGGGTAGAAACAAGACTTGACGCATGTTCAGAGATGATGATACGGACGAGTATCAACTGGTTAACAAGGAACACGGACGAGTGTTGAATCTGAGGGGACCCTTCTGGGGAATAGTAGACACGGACGAGTGTCTATATTCAAGAAGACAAAAGTGTTTGACACAGTGTATGGATTAAAGATGCGGACGAGCATCCTTAAGGCTATGATACGGACGAGTATCAGGTAGAAACAAACGCTTGACGCATGTTCTGAGATGATGATACGGACGAGTACCAACTGGTTAACAAAGAACATGGACTAGTGCTGAATCTGCGGGGATATAGGCGGTATATACAAGATACGGACGAGTATCTGTATGAGTATGAGTGGTATGTGGATGAGTGTTTAACTATTGGGGAGAGTGACACGGACGAGTGTCAAAAGAAGCAAAGTATAGTATAAACAAGTATCTGATATACAAAGTGTTTATGTCACTGTACTGGGGAGAATGACACGGACGGATGTCAAGGAAATGTATATATGAGTATATGTGAGTGCAAAGAGGATGTCTTTGGGCTTTCTGCTAGGGAAATACCGACGGGTGTCAAAAAGTATCTGTAATACAGAGTGTTCAGGCGACTTTACTGGGGAGTATTGACACGGACGGGTGCCAAAGGGAGTATATACTGGTGTTTGTGAATGTAAGGCAACTGTTTTTGCTGGGGATTTTGGGGGGTTTTCTGTCTGTTGATGGGTTGTCATTATTCACAAGTGTTTGATTCTGAACATGGCTTATGATTATGCTATATGTTTGATTTTTTGCCGTAATGCTCCGTATTAGACGGAATGCTACGCTTTGTGGGTGAATATGATGCGAATGCTATGATTATGCGAGGATACCAAACTGGGACTCGGATCCCGATACTATGAAGATCTTTGGCCGATCTGCTTGTAAAGGACATCCCAGCTGGGGATGAGATCATTGGTAGATCTGATGAGATGATATCTGCTTGGGGGAATAGGCCATTGATAGACCCGTTCCAGTAAATGAGAGACCCAGCTGGGGTTTGTAGAAGCTTCGTCACTCTGTTGTGACTCCTTCATGCGTGGCTCTTCTGGGCAGAGGCTGAAGCTCTGTGGGGAGATGGTTCCCTGACTTTTGTATTTGGCTGGGGATGAAGTGGCAACTCGGCTGGGGAGAAAGAGAAATCACTGAAAGATCTCCCTAAAGATTCCGTTGAGGAAGATTTTTGACTCAGCCGGGAATATGGGCGCCTTCTGGTACTGCCCTGTAGGAGAGGTGATGCCTGGCAACTCTGATGGGGAGAATCCACAAGTGGCAACTCGGCTGGGGAGAAAACACTTTGAGTGTTGAGACTGAGTGAGTACTGATTTGCCAGCTTGCTGGAATGAAGCTTACATGCCCCAAGTTGCATTCTGGATACCCGCAATCCTGCAAAGATATGGAAACGCACAAATAACCCCGAGGTATCCCTTACCGGATTCCGTCATAGGAGTTAGACACTCTCACGAGTAAATATATTCCCTGCAAGCATGTGTTTTTATTTTTGAAAGTAAACATCTGTATTTTATGCAATCAGTTTTTTAAAGACATCAGACATTTTGCAAATGAAAAGGTACAAGACGAAACATGACTGAAAATCTGATTTCATTAATTCAAGTGCCCTGAATTGGCAAGGTACAGTCAAAGAAACATATCTCCTAAAATGAGGAGATTGTTACAAATTGAGAAACAAAATGCTGGCAATGTTGACGACGCTTTAAGGAGCTTCCCCTTGCTATGACTCGTATGACGTTTGACGTTCTTCTCGTCTTGCTTTCTGAAGAAGGCTGATTCTGATTGAAGCTTGATCCTTTCGAAGCTTACCAAGTTGTGAATGATACATACGAATTCAGAATGCAGTTGTTCGCTTATTCCCTTATCTTTCATGGATCGCCCTTTCGGGTTTTCAATCCATCGGGATACCCATTTTTGCCTGAGCTGTCCAATGCGGCTTTTCAACTCAGCGGGTGTACATTTTTTTTAATTCATTTTCCCTTATTTTTGCCCGAGTCTTTTATTCTGTTTTTGACTCGCCGGGATGCCCTATTTTTCCCTGGACTTACATTCTGTTTTTATGTCCAGCGGGTCATTTTATGCGAAGTATTTTTTAACTGCATCTGAATTCACAGGGGATGGGAAATCTTCACCATCCATGGTGCTGAGCATCAGTGCTCCACCAGAGAAAACTTTCTTTACTACAAATGGTCCTTCATAGTTCGGAGTCCATTTGCCCCTGTGGTCTGTATGAGGAGGGAGGATTCTTTTCAGCACAAGATCTCCTACTTGGTACTCTCGGTGTCTGACTTTCTGATCGAAGGCTTTCTTCATTCTCTTCTGATACAACTGCCCATGACAGATTGCAGCCAATCTCTTCTCTTCAATCAGACTCAGTTGTTCGTATCGGGCCCGAACCCATTCTGCTTCACTCAGTTTAACATCCATCAGTACCCTTAGAGAGGGTAATTCAACTTCAACCGGTAGGACTGCTTCCATACCATACACAAGCTGATACGGTGTTGCCCCAGTGGATGTTCTGATTGACGTGCGGTACCCATGCAAGGCAAATGGTAGCATTTCATGCCAGTCTTTATAGGTGACTACCATTTTCTGCACAATCTTCTTGATATTCTTATTAGCTGCCTCAACAGTGCCATTCATCTTTGGCCTGTAAGGAGAAGAATTGTGGTGTTGAATTTTGAAGTCCCGGCATAGCTCTGCCATCATTTTGTTGTTCAAGTTGGAACCATTATCAGTAATGATTCGCTTGGGCACTCTGTATTGACAGATGATATCTTTCTTCAGGAATCTGGCTACCACTTGCCTCGTAACATTTGCATAGGAAGCTGCTTCAACCCACTTGGTAAAATAGTCAATAGCAACCAAGATGAATCTGTGGCCGTTCGAGGCAGTCGGTTCAATCTTGCCAATCATGTCAATGCCCCACATAGCAAAGGGCCAAGGTGAAGACATCACATTCAAAGGATTGGGAGGCACATGCACCTTATCTGCATAAATCTGGCATTTATGGCATTTTCTGGCGTAGGCACAACAGTCTGCATCCATTGTGATCCAGTAATAGCCTGATCTTAGCAACTTCTTAGCCATTGCATGTCCTCCCGCATGGGTACCAAAGGATCCTTCGTGCACCTCGTGCATTAACAAGTCTGCCTCTGTTCTATCAACGCATCTGAGGAGTACCATATCAAAGTTTCTCTTGTATAGGGAACCATCAGTGTTTAGGAAGAAACTACCAGCAAGCCTTCTTAAAGTCTTCTTATCATTGGAAGATGCCCCAGGCGGGTATGTTTGATCCTCCAAGAAGCACTTAATATCATGGAACCAAGGCTTATCATCTTTGACAACGTCTGCTGTGAATACATATGCTGGTCTGTCAAGTCTGGACACTGAAATCTGCGGTACAAAGTTGGCAGCTTGAACTTTGATCATGGATGAAATGGTAGCCAGAGCATCTGCAAACTGATTCTCGTCCCGAGGGATATACTCAAGCTTGACTGTTGCGAAGAAAGTCAATAACCTCCTTGTATAATCCCGGTAAGGTATCAGATGATCCTGGTGGGTGTACCATTTGCCGTTGGTTTGATTGATTACCAGAACTGAATCTCCGAATACGGTCAACGTCTTGATCCTGAGGTCAATGGCTTCCTCGAGACCCATAATGCAAGCTTCGTATTCAGCTTCGTTGTTAGTGCAGTTGAAAGTGAGTTTTGCCGAGAAAGGCATGTGAACTCCTTTAGGTGTAATGAGTACTGCACCAACACCACGACCATTCATATTAACAGCCCCATCAAACATCATAGTCCATTCTTCTTCCGGGTCGGGCCCTTCAGTGTGAACAGGCTCTTCATGATCTTTCACTTTTATGAATATGATATCTTCATCAGGGAAGTCAAATCTCATAGGCTGGTAATCATCAATGGGTTGCTCAGCAAGATATTCAGACAATACACTGCCTTTGATGGCTTTCTGAGAAGTTTACTGAATGTCATATTCTGTAAGAATCATTTGCCATCTTGCAACCCGTCCGGTAAGCGCTGGCTTCTCAAATATGTACTTGACTGGGTCCATCTTTGAGATCAACAAAGTAGTGTGGGTCAACATATACTGTCTCAGTCGGCGAGCAGCCCACGCTAAAGCACAGCAAGTTTTCTCGAGCAGTGAATAACGTTGTTCACAGTCGGTAAATTTTTGCTTAGGTAGTATATTGCATACTCTTTTCGACCAGACTCGTCATGCTGGCCCAGCACACACCCCATTGACTCTTCTAATACTGTCAAGTACATGATTAGAGGTCTTCCTTCAACTGGAGGCATAAGGATTGGAGGCTCTTGCAAGTATTCCTTGATTTTGTCAAAAGCCTTCTGGCAGTCTTTGTTCCACCTGACCGTCTGTTCTTTTCTCAACAATTTGAACAAGGGCTCACAGGTTGCTGTAAGGTGAGATATGAACCTTGAGATGTAGTTCAATCGACCTAAGAACCCTCGAACTTCTTTTTCTGTCTTCGGTGCAGGCATCTCTTGAATGGCTTTGACTTTGTCAGGGTCAACTTCAATCCCTTTCTCACTTACAATAAATCCCAGCAGTTTACCAGATCGCACCCCGAATGTGCATTTGTTGGGGTTCAATTTTAGTTGGTACTTCCTCAGACGCTTGAATAGCTTCAGCATATTTACCAGGTGATCTTCTTCAGTAAGGGACTTGGCAATCATGTCATCCACATAACATTCTATCTCTTTATGGATCATATCGTGGAATAGCGTTACCATAGCCCGTTGATATGTTGCACCAACATTCTTCAGTCCAAATGGCATTACCTTGTAGCAGAACGTGCCCCAGGGTGTGATGAAGGTTGTCTTCTCCATGTCTTCAGGTGACATTTTAATCTGATTGTATCCTGAAAATCCGTCCATGAAGGAGAATACCGAGAACTGAGCCGTATTATCCACCAATACATCAATGTGAGGTAATGGGAAATCATCTTTTGGGCTAGCTCTGTTCAGATCTCGGTAGTCAACACACATTCTTACTTTGCCGTCTTTCTTGGGCACAGGTACTATGTTAGCAACCCACGGCGGATAGCTAGTTACAGCAAGGAACCCGGCGTCCCACTGCTTTTGTACCTCTTCTTTGATTTTCATTGCCATGTCTGGGCGAGTGCGGCGCAATTTCTGTTTGACCGGCGGGCAATCTTCTCTTAAAGGCAGCTTGTGCACAACAATGTCGGTGTCCAAACCTGGCATATCTTGATAAGACCAAGCAAACACATCCACATACTCTTGAAGCAGGTCAACCAGTTGTCTCTTCACTGAGTCTTGTAAGCAGGCCCCGATTTTAACTTCTTTCACGTCTTCATCTGTACCAAGATTAATCGTTTCGACTTCCTCCTGATGAGGAGTGATAACCTTTTCCTCTTGTCTCAACAAACTGGCTAGCTCTTCAGGAAGCTCATACTCTTCTTCAACCCCTTCATCAGCTTGATTGATTGGATTGTCAAAGTCATACGAAGTCATAGCCGTGCTGTTGTCGGTGCGGTCTGGAAGGCACTCTCTGCAAGGGTTCAGTTTGTTCATTTTAGTGATTTGATTTTAATCTTGTTTAGAAAGAGTGAAATAAAGTTATCATTTTGGAAAACATTGCCATTTTATTTTTGTACAAAAAAGAAAAATGAAAAACAGTGAGCGGAAAAGGAAAAGACTCATTTGCAAAAGATGTCTGATATTCAATGATTAATCCATTTGCACAAAATTACAAGATGGCCCGATTATAAAATGAGTCTTGACATCTTGGGCAAGATGCAAGACTTGATGCATGCTTAAAAATACAGGAAATAATAATTACTCTGCAGGAGTAACCCTTATAATTTCCTGGGAAGACCAGTTAAGGACTTGGCTCCCCGGGATCCTTGGACGTATCCAGCTCTCCAGGTTGAAGTCACTTTCAGCCTCGTCTCCCACATTATTGATAGCACTTGGGGCTAGCATTCCCCCACTGATGAACTTGGGAGCTTCAACAGCCTCTTCTTGCACTTGTCGGGATGGTTTGTAACCCAAACCGAATTTGTCCTTTTTCATCTGAACTTGCAGCAGCTTGCCCCAGCCTTGGGAATTCCCTTCTTCAACAACCTTCCGAGCTTGTTTGTATGAGGCTATTGAGGTTCTAGACACTTCAACTGTTGCTTCGTTGACATTGAGAGCTTCGAAACCCTGACTCATTGTCTCATGGATATCTTCATCCATCTCAATGTACTTATGTGTAGCCAGGTGGCTGACAAAGATGTCCTCCTTGATGGTTGTTGTTGTTGTAGTAATCTCCACTGGAATGATGTTTGTTGATGTTGTAGGAGAGATGTTCGTTGAAGTTGTAGGAGTGGGAACTGTTGAAGTGATTTCTAGAAGCTGATCCATCTGTAAGCTCGGGAGGTTGTTACGGGTTGGATGTTTGTGGATGTGATTGACGGGAAAGATCCTTCTACGATCAATGTTTCCTGAGGTACACAACGAGGTGAGAAACAAACAATAAAACTCCTGTAAAACAAAAGAGAGGAGGTTAGCATGCAATGCAGTATGTCTATTTGTTCTTCGAGGGTATCCGGTTTGGTTCTTGGTTTTGACCTTCCATACCCCTTGGAAGAGGTGCAGATGTTGAAAAGAAGAACGGTCAAAACCAAACCAAAGAATATGGGGATACCCTGTAGAACAGATAGACAAATGTTAAAATGATGCAAAATGATGTATGCAGAATGATATGCAAGGGTTTGTGATCAAGCTGGATCTGATTATCTGTCTTGATATAAAGTCCATGTATGTTCAAGAAGTCCAGATGGAGGTTCAGAAATCCAGTAACCAGGGTGGGGGACCCAAATAAAGAGTCATATGTCCAGGGTTAAAAATCACAAGAATTGTTCCAAAATGGAGTACTCTTAATCAAAACAAAGTAACAGGGTATGCTGAGGTCAAGGGTACCTGCAAACCTGTAAACAGCCCAACCCCCTCACAGGTGGTGTTCTAAAACAAGGATCCTCAGACTTGGATCAGTTATGAGAAGTGTAAACACTTCTAACCCGGAGGTACAGTGTTTACAATAACCATAAAAGTTCCTCCTCTAATTCACCTCAGTTTCTGAAGGTCAATACTAAAGGTCATCCAGACTTAGCAGGCTTCCCAGATAGCCCTAGTATTGCAGGAAATCTGCAACACAGAGTTCTCAAGAAGAAACCCATATCTGAACCGTGTTTCATATTCCCGCACCAGACCGAGATGGAATGGGAAAGAATATGATCCACTCTAGCCTAGGTGTCACTCAGGTCCCAGGTATAGGACCTCAACTCTCAGTAGAACACCCACCCACCAAAGCAAAACCAAATCCAGCCAGACAACATGATAGTATGATATATGTAAAGCTATAAAGAAAGCAGTAAACAACTGTACATAAAGCAATAAACAAAACAAATATACAAGCACAGATAGCACATAACACCCCAATAAACACAAATCAATCAAGCGCTAGGAGGAACCCACAAAAAGAACTAGAAGCCCTGGTTACAGTATAAGGGTCCCCAGCAGAGTCGCCAAGCTGTCGCTCCCGATAAATGGGACTGGCCCAAATAAAGGTACAGACGCGAACGGTCGGCGAAAAGAACAATGAGAACACACAGCCGTGAACTCACTGGAAAAGAAAAGAGTCTCCAGCTAGGCATTTTTATCCCGGAGGAAAGGCAATGCTGCATAGACCTAGAAAGATATGGATAAGACGGTTGCGAACCAGAGAGACTGAGAAAGGGGGTTGGTTACAACCTGGGAAGGTATTAGCACCCAGATTGTCCGCCGTACTCGACGGGATTCACGCTTGAAAGATTTGTGTTTTAAAGGGGTAGTGTCAGTGCAATTTGTGTGTAAAAGAGCTGGAAAAGGATGTACAGGTGTTAGTGTAAGAGAAGTGAAGTGTGATATATATAGTGTCAGTGTAAGGACAAGAGTGAAATGCTCATGATAATGAGGCTTAAAATAATGAAACTGAAAGGAGGGGGAATATACATAGACTTTTGTTCGATAACTGTTAAGTTATGCCTACGTATCCTCTCGTGCAATGAGGAAGTCAGAACACCGTAGTTCGACCCAAAGAGACTGAAAGATGAATTGACTTGTGAACTGCTTACTTGTCTATGCTCAAGTGTATGACCTGTCTGGCTCAGGTGCAAACTGTCTTGCATTAGACGGAAGAAGCAAGTTCTCGTTTATGAGTGAATGGGATGAGAAAAGAATCCCGAAGGAGACGATTATTGTTTGTTTTGAGTTTTCAGTCTTTTATTGCTTTTGAAAGTTTGTCATAAGTTAATGAGCTCAAGCCTAAACCAATGGGTTAGTAAACTCATCACATCTTCCCTCTGATTAGGGGTAATGAGAATACCTTAAGTGTGAAGTCAGATTCTCACACTTAATCACCTTTGATGCAGGATTAAGATCATTAACCTACTTGTGATTATTTAGATGTTTTTGGTGTTTTTGTTTAGTGTTGAGTAATTAGATTAAGCCATAATCAAGGATTAAACAGACTCATTACACCATCCTAATAGAAGGATAATAGATGAGAATGTTTAAGCTGAGGAAAGCTCCTCAACTTAATCCATGATTAGGGATTAAACTCATGACAAAACAAGCCTTCATTAAGTGGATTTTAGTTAATGATATGATGATGAAGTGTTTTTTAGGGTTTGTAAGACAACTTGAGGGGGACTTGTCCATTAACACTAGGGTTAGTCCTTCTTAACCAATTAAGGAAGAATTAGAACCCTAATGCAAGGCCCAAGTTACAAGTGTGATGTCTTGATGATTATTAAGTGAATTGATTAAGAGATTTAAACACATCAAGGGTTTAACACTTAGGGTTAAAGTTATACACTCCATCCTAATAGAAGGATGCAGGCATAAGCTTAATCACAAAGCCTTAAAGCCTTTAGGGTTTAGTCCCTGACTATGAGGTGAGAAGAGAAGACTCAATGAGACACAAAGGTAAAAACTAAGTTGGGGACTAATCAAAATCCTAATCATTGTCATGCTTGGTTGTTCCTAAGGTTTGTGAGGTTAACAAGAGAAGTCTTCAATGGAACCACCAGGAAGCAGATGAAAGGATCAGGAGAAGCAAAGTAACTTGCTTCATTCAAGAAGTCAAGTCACTTGAAGAAAGAAAGTAAGAAGAAGAAGAATGAGCAAGCTCAATCTCAATCACATACAAAAATGCAGCAAGGATGCATAAAAAGAGATGAAGAGAAGTTATGAGAAGTGAAGGCAAATTCACTTCTCAAAGCTGCTTACCACCTGAAAAGTTAGTGAGAAAGATGCAATGCAATGTCAAATGGAATGCAATGACATGATGAGAGACAAAACCAGAAGCACATACATGATGCTAATGATGCTATGAGATGCTACAAACATGAAACAACACATGGGGATGATCACATGAACAAATGGATGCAAATGGGACAAGTTAAGAACCAAAAATATACATGAAAAGTTATGAGATGCAAATGACCTACAACATGGCAAATACATGATGCAATGATCAAACATGTTTTCAATATGTCTTAAGATGTTCAATGAATCAAAAGAATGCATGAAATGCTATGGCAAGTCAAGGTATGAATGCAAATGCAAGATGGATGCATATGGAAGCCCAAATTGGGGTTTATGATCAATGCATCAAACACAAACAAAAATCAGAAGCAAACACCAATTCAAAAAATTGAAAATGCACACAAAGGATCCCTAAACCTATACTAACTCACTTCCCAAAGGAGAAGTTCCAACTCTTAACCTAGTTCAAGTTATGATTTTTCTAAGTTTTCTAGGGTTTTAGGGTTCCTTAACAAGAAAAATGCCAATCAAATGGAAAATGCAAGATCAATTCATGCCAATTTAATCTCATAAACTAAATGATATGCTAAACACAATGCAAAAAGAATCAAAGTCCAACTCTCACTGGTTAGGCAGAAATGATTTTTGGAAGTTTGGATCAAAATAATGCCTTGAAAATGAATTAATTCCATGGAAAATTCTCAAAATGCATCAAGATCAAAAAAGAAATTTGGTTTGAGGGTTGGACAATGTTTCTAAATGTTTTTAAATGTTTCATGAATTTTTTGGTGATTTTTAAATACCTAAAAGTATTTTTAATTAATTAATTCTCATTAATTAATTAAAAATAAACTTTTAAATATTTAAAAATATTTTTTGAATGCAAAAAATAAAAATAAAAATATTTTTGGTTTCTGAAATTAAATAAAAGCTTGCATAAAAAATTTCAGAATTTTTGAATAAGTTTTGCTATTTTTAATAAAATGAAGAAAACAATGTAATTAAATGGAAAATAAAATGAAATAAAACTGAAAAATAAGAAAGTAAACAGATCCAATGGACGAAATTCAAACTGGCAGGGGCAGGAGTTGACTGCGCGCGTGTTTGGACGGCTCACATTCAAACTCACTAACCCTAATTAATTAGCCCTAATCCAACCTTAATGACTCTCAGGTGACCGGAACAGTGTTCCGGTCATCTTCTCCGATCACCCAAAATCACAAACTCACTCTACACGTAATGAAAATGAAATCCAACAGCCCAGAACTCTTCCCCACTCAAAAACGAATTAAACCCCCCATTCAAACAACATTTATCATTCAGAAACAAGGAGAATCGAATCAAACATGTTCTAGGGCAAAAAGTTTCAGAGACTGCATACATACTCATTTCTCACTCATTTTCGAAAACAATCACATATTCATGATCAGGGAAGCATGTAGAAGCTATTAAGAACTTAAAAATCCATTTCTGGAAAAAAAGTTCATGAAGCTACCTGAGTTTGAAGCTTTTCAGTCTGCAACTTTCTGGCCCCTTCTCTTTGTGCAATCCACTCCTATGACCTCCCTTATGCTTCTGAAAGGCTTGGAACAAATTTATTTGGGCTGATTTGAGAGTTTACAGAAGTTCTGTTCAAGCTCAGGTGAGAATCGTGTTCTTGATTCTTTGAGTTTCAGGTTGATTTTAGGGGTGCTTTGTGATCAGGGTGATGTGTTGAGAAGGTTTGTGAAGTTTGTTTGAGTGTTTGTGGCTTGAGGAGAGTGTTTCGAATGCTTTTGCTCTATGGAGTGAAGATGAGAATGTCTTGCTATGGCTGGTTTCAGGCTTGCTTGTTATGTGCTTTGGCTTGCATTTGGTTAACATAAACAAATCCCATTGGTCAGAAGATGTGACATGTCCTTTTGTGATAGGTATGGTTGCTTTTGCAAAATGTCAACTTTTGTGTAAGAAGGGCATGGGCAACTTGCTAGCCTAGTACAGCAAGGGCATGCTGCGCAGCATGATGTGAGGGAAAGGCTAGGATGGTTCAGCAACCTAGGCAACAAGTGGATGAGATGTGATCATGAGTTTTGCAACTTGGTTCATTTTGGTTTTCATGAGAGAAACTTGATCCATAAGCCATGAAACATGTGATTCCTTGGCCCATTCTGGTTTTTAGATGTTGTGTGATCATGTGGTGTGGATTAGAAGCCCATTTGATGACTGAATTGGCTTTGAAAGGTGAATTTGCAACTTTGCCTCTTTGGTGCATGACTTGAAATTTAGTGATTTTTGCCAACTTTGGCAAGCCATAACTTTTGATCCAAAATGAATTAGGTCATGTTCTTGTACTCTTTGAAAAGGGAAGGATCTATTCTACAACTTTCATGACCAAAGTTTTTCCATTTGAAGCCTTTTTGAATCAAAAAGTAAGGATTGAAAAGTTGCATAAAATGACATTTTCATTGAAAGTCAAACTTGCCCAAAAAAGTCAACTTTGCAAAAACTTGAAATTCTCCAATTTTGTGAACTTCCAACCTCTTCCATGATCAAATAAAGATCATATACACTCAAAATGATGAAGAACACCCTTTGGTTGGGTCATTGGGGCCTCAGATGCCCTGATTTTGCACTGACTTGCTTGAAAAGTCAACTCTTGATCAGATGACTTCCCCATGGAACTTCTTCATGAAAATTGATATGCATACTCCCTATACCACATAGAGACCAATAGACACAAGAATGACCAAAAAAATTGGAGTTATGGCCTCTGAAACCAAAACCCTAATTTTAGGTCATCTGTGCAGTCAAGCCTGGCCCTGCTTCCACACCAATCCCAGTTCTTGTGATTTTTAGACATTCTTGACTTTGAGAGGATACAATATGATACTTGAACACACATAAACCCCTTTTAAGTGATTGATGGCCTTTGGAGTGGCTCAAGAAGCTCTTGGATTGCTCAGATCACAAACCCTAGATGCAGATGACTTGGAATCTATGCAGTGGATCAAAATGTGGTATGAGATGTCATGATTGTGTTTATGCATATGAAAATGATCACAAGCCATGGTGAAATGGGTGAGGGCAAATTTGGGGTGTTTACAATAAGTGGCACCAGCATTCTTCAATCCAAATGGCATTACTTTATAACAGAATGTGCCCCAGGGGGTGATGAAAGTTGTCTTCTCCATGTCTTCAGGTGACATCTTGATCTGATTATACCCTGAAAATCCGTCCATGAAGGAAAACACCGAGAACTGAGCTATGTTGTCGACCAATACATCAATGTGAGGTAATGGGAAGTCATCTTTTGGGCTAGCTCTGTTCAGATCCTGGTAATCCACACACATCTGTACTTTGCCATCTTTCTTAGGCACTGGTACAATGTTAGCAACCCACAGCGGGTAACTAGTCACAACAAGGAAACTGACGTCCCAATGTTTTTGTACCTCTTCTTTTATCTTCATGGCCATATCCGGGCGAGTACGGCGCAACTTCTATTTTACTGGAGGACAGTCTTCTTTTAGAGGCAGCTTGTGCATAACAATGTCGGTATCCAGGCCTGGAATGTCTTGCTAGGACCAAGCAAACACATCAACGTACTCTCGCAGCATGTCAATAAGTTGTTCCTTCACTGAATCTTGCAGACGGGCCCCGATCTTCACTTCTTTCAAGTCTTCTTCGACACCAAGATTAACCGTCTCCACTTCCTCCTAATGAGGAGTGATAACCTTTTCCTCTTGTCTTAACAACCTGGCTAGTTCTTCAGGTAGCTCATAATCTTCTTCAACCCCTTCATCTGCTTGATTAATCGAATTGTCAAAGTCATACGAAGTCATAGCAGTGTCGTTGTCGGTGCAGTCTGGAGGGCACTCTCTGCAAGGGTTGATATTGGTTCATTTTAGTGATCAATTTTATCTTGCTTAGAAAAAGTGAAAATGAAGTTATTATTTAGAAAAACATTGCCATTTTATTTTTGTACAAAAAATGAAAAATGAAAAACAGTGAGCGGGAAAAAGAAGAGACTCATTTGCAAAAGATGTCCTGATATTCATTAATTGATCGTTTGCACAAAATACAAGACGGCCCTATTACAAAATGAGTCTTGACACCTTGGGCAAGATGCAGGACTTGATGCATGCTTAAAGACAGGAAATAATAATTACTCTGCAGGAGTAACTCTTATAATTTCCTGGGAAGACCAATTTGAGACTTGGTTCCCCGGGATCCTTGGACGTATCAAATTTTCTAGGTTGTGTTCGTCTTCTTCCTCGTCTTCCAGACTGTTCACAGCATCCGGGGTAAGCATTCTCCCGCTGACAAATTTGGGCTCCATTGCAGCCTCCGGTTGATCTTGTCGAGTTGGTCTGTAACCTAACCCGAATCTGTATTCTTTCTTTTCTACTAGCAGCAGCTTGCCCCAGCCTTGAGCGGTACCCTCCTCAACAACCTTTCGGACCTGTTGATATGAAATGATGGAAGTTCCAGATACAGCAGTTGCTTCATTGATGTTAAGGGCCTCAAACCCCTGACTCATAGTCTCATGGATCTCCCCATCCATTTCTATATACTTGTAAGTAGCCAGCTGGCTGACAAAAATGTCTTCCTCCCCGCAGATTGTGATGATCTGGCCTTCCCACTCAAATTTTAACTTCTGGTGAAGGGTAGATGTAACAGCGCCAGCAGCGTGAATCCAGGGTCTACCAAACAGACAATTGTAGGCCGGCTATATGTCCATCACGAAGAAGGTAGTTTTAAAGGTCTGTGGGCCAATCAACACAGGTAAATCAATCTCTCCAAGCACGGATCTCTTAGAGCCATCAAATGCTCTCACCACCAAGTTACTTGGACGCAATGCCAAACCATCATATTCCAACTTCACTAAGGCTTTCTTTGGGAGGACATTGAGTGAAGACCCAGTGTCTACCAATACATGAGAAAGAACAGCCCCTTTGCATTCTAAGGTGATATGTAAAGCCTTGTTATGATTGCGTCCCTCCGTCGTTAAATCAACATTTGTGAAGCCCAGTTCATGACTGGTGTTAACATTTGCAACCACTGTTTCCATCTGATTAACTGTAATCTCTTCCGGCACATATGTTGCGTGCATGACTCTCAACAATGCATTCCTGTGGGCTTCGGAACACATTAACAGTGATAATATAGAGATTTTGGAGGGTGTCTGATGAAGCTGGTCCACTACTTTATAATCACTCTTTTTGATTATTTTCATGAACTCGTCCACCTCTTGTTCAAAAGACATCTTCGGAGTTTCTTTAATAGTTGACTTTTCGGATACCACATTATTTCCTTTTTCCTTAGCAGCAGCCTCTGCTTCAGCATTGGGTCTTGGTGTTTGTGAGGCAAAAAGGAGTCCGCTTCTGGTGAAGCCTCCGCCTCCCCTAACATTGTCAAGTTGTGGTGAAGAGGTTGATGAATCTAGAGTGATTTTCTTTTCGTCGCAGTAGTGATCAGAACCATAGTGCCAAGGTATGGCATTACTGATTTCATAAGGTACAAGTCCAGGCACCGTAATAGTGACCAGACTGATTGCTGCAGCGGAAGGAATTGTGATGGTATGCGGATCATAATAGATTGTGTCTGGAGATCTGACAGGAGGTGTTGCAGTTTGTTGTTGGAAATTGTTGTTGGGATGAACATTTGTCGGGTCATAATAGATCGTGACCGTTGAAACATCTTCATTAATGTTTGCTGGTGTTGTAGGTGTTTCCGTTGATAAGATGGGTGTTGATGTTGTAGAAGTAAATTTTGCTGAACTCTGATCTGTTGAAATAATGGATGGAGTGATTGCTGGAGTTGTGGATGAATCAGTGGGAATGATAGTGGTTGCTGTTGTAGGAGGATCTATTATTGCTGAAGAAAAGATTGTTGATGTTGTAGGAGATTCCATTGTTGCTGAAACAAGAGTTGTTGAAGGAGCTGTTGTAGTAATTTGAAAGATTCCGTCTCTGATAAGGCCATATATGCCAAGCCTTAGCCTCTCACAACCATTAATAGCAGTTCTGCATGATTCGCAGCAGGCCCCACAGCCCAAGAACACTTGGCATCTTAAAAGTTGAGTTTTGACTTCTGCCAACGGTGTTTGAATCTGTGCCACATTGTCAATCAGTGCAGATGGTTGATCCTCTTCTATGGCATTAATCCTGGGCCCACCATGATTAGGCATAGGATTTCTGCTTACATTCGGAGGAGGTGCGAAATTGAGAGCTTTGGAATTGACCAGATCTTGAACCTTCATTTGTAAGGCTCTACATTTCTCGGTATTATGACCAGGCGCGTTGGAGTGAAAGGCACACCTAGCATTAGCATCATAATTTTTTGGGAGGTTGAGAGGATCTGGTGGAGCCAACGTCCTTAACTCAACCAGGTTGAGCTTCAGGAGTTGTGGTAGTAAAGCAGCATAAGGCATAGGAATGGGATCAATCACCCTATTTGCTTGAGATGATCTTTGTTGAAAGGGACGCTGCTGCTGATTGTTGTTATTGTTATACGTTCTTTGTTGCGGAAAATGAGATTGTTGTTGATAGTGTTGTTATTGTTGTTGAGGATAAAGTGGTTGTTGTGGAACTGGAGCCGGAATAGTAATGGCTGCAATTGATCTGTGAGAACACTGGGGTCTGCCCCTGCCTGCATAGATAGCATTCGTTTCACCTGCCCTTTGGGGTCCTGCAAAAGGTTTTCTGGGGTTGTTGGAGGAGTTGGCACCATTGTCAGAGATTTTTCCCATCTTTAAAAGACTTTCAATTCTTTCACCAGCTATAACTACATCGGAAAAACTGGTGGAAGAGAAAGAAGCAAGTCTATCAATATAAGTTCCTTGCAAGGTGCTCATAAACATGTCAGCCATCTCTCTTTCTGACTTGGGTGGCTGGACAGTAGCTGCAAGCTGTCTCTACCTCTAAGCATAATCCCGAAAGCTTTCTCTTGAAGATTGATACATGCCCATTAGAAGAGTTCTATTGGGGGCCATGTCTTGGTTGTACTGGTATTGCCGAATGAAGGCTTCGGCCAAGTCTTTCCAACTTCTTATAGTGGCCCTTGTCAGATGCGAATACCATTCTCTTGATGCTCCAGTCAGGCTGTCCTTAAAATAGAACATCCATAACTTCTTGTCCATGGTATAAGCCTTGAGTCTCCCTAAGAAGGATTACAGATGAGTACGCGGGCAAGAGGTACCATTATATTTCTCAAAGCATGGGGGTTTGAATTTGTGGGGAATCCTTACCCCATCTACCAGCCCCATATCCATTACGTCAAAGCCTAAGGAATTCTGGGATTCCAAAGACCTCAGCTTTTCAGCAATCTCATCCAGCCTTCTGTCATACACCTCATCTCCTGCCCCAATAACTATGAACTGTTCTTCTTGGGGATCCTCTTACAGGATTCTTCCCTCAGCAGTATTACCTTGAACATTCCTTGTGCCATTAACATCTGGATTCAGATGGGGCCCAAATTCTGGTGGGTCGATACGGGGCTGTCCTCGTTCATTATTGCTGGTTCCCCCTGTTCCAAGGTGGGGCTCTTCAGGTGTCTGCCTTTCTACCAGCTCTCTCAGCCTTTATTGGCTCTGAGCTAAGCCAGTCATCACAGCCATAAACTGGGACATTTGGTTTCTCATCTCGACCCTTTCGTTTGCCATCTGATTTCTCACTTCATTCAGGTCCTGTTGTACCTGATCCATCTGAATGCCTGGAAGGTTGTTACGCGTTGGGTACCGGTGTGTTCGGTTGACAGGGAACACTCTGCGACGAGCAATGTTTCCTGAAACCACAACAAAGTGAGAAACAAAATAACAAACAAAATAAAACAAACTGATATATTACAAATAATGAAAATATATAGTCTGTTTACAACACATGCCCATGGTGGGTCAAAAATACAACAACCAAAAGAAAAAGTACATCCAAAGAAAAGCAATACAAGCAAAGAGGAATCAGACATCCAGTCCAAAGTCATCTTCCCTGACTTCCTTCAGGAGGGCCTCAGTCACCGGACCAGCTGGGTGCTCTGTAATGGTCCTAATGAGGAGGTTCCTGGTAGCAATGGAATTGGTCAGCTTCTTATGCATGTCCTGATCCTTTGATCTCTTTAACCCCGCTCGGAGCTTCAATTCTGATATCTCCTTCTGAGCTGCCAACAGAGCTTCCTGCTGCTTCTTCTCATTGGCCTCCAGCTGCTCAATCTTGGCCTAAGTCCTCTGGTCTTCTTGTGCACGGGCTTCGGTGATCCTGATCCACCTAGCTTGGCTTTCCTCTAGGTAATGCTCAACCCTAGCTTTCTGAATCTTGGCCTCCTTGCAGGCATTCTTCAATATCTGTTCCCCGACTCTTGCTTTCCTTATGTAGTCATTTGTCCTCTCAATCTTGGTCAGATGCTCAGTCTTGAGTCTTTCCAATCTTTCAATGTCCATACGACCGTCATTTTTTCCCAAAGAGTCTTCTTTAAGGCCTTAGATAGCTGATTATTCCTCTCTTTCAGATTTTCAAATTCCTCCAGGCTAACAGTTGTTGTAGGCTGTACTGTAGAAGGTCCAGGTGTGTCCTCCAAGGTGAAAGGAATTCTGGTGATCTGAGCTCTAGTATGGGACCAGTCAGAGTACCGAGCTGAAGTAACATTGTTATCTTCCAAGGATGGTTATCCCTTTGGTATGGATGTTGTCCCAAGCCCAGACAGCTTGCCTGACAACAACTGAATTAGGTTGCACTTCACAGTATAGGGTCTCAGCTAAATCCTGTCCTCTAGGAGGGTGAACAAGGGAATATCCCAATTGTCTCTTAAACAGCAAAGGGTTGTAGTTGATGCAACCTTTTACTCCTATCAGATTCACATTGGGGTACTGCCCACAGCTGGTAATAATATCCTTGCCTTTGGTGCTCTGGGTGCACCATCTGATATCATCTGATGTTAAGACAATGAACCTCTTGGCCCAATTCTTCTGCTGGTGTGGGTTCAATAAAGCATCTGATTTAGGCAAGTGTATGAGTAGCCAAGAGTAGAACAAGGAAGCACAACATCTGACCAACTTCCCCCTTTGCTTTTCATTTCTCTGATGGATGGAGTAGTAAAAATCTCCTAGCAATGTAGGCACTGGGTTCCTCAGCAGGAACAAGTGGATGGCATTTTTACTCACAAATTTAGGCTCATCTACAAACAATATAGCCCCATATATGCTGAGGGCTAAAAGTGCACAGATTGCCCTCCATTCCCCCACAGCAGCCTTTAGGATGGCTCGAGAAATCAAGAAGTCCAGATGTAAACCAGGAATCCCAGCTTTTGTTGTCATGTTTTGCCCAATAAGGGCAGACTCCAAATGCAATGCCCTTGCTATCTCTTCACTTCTGGGAGCAGTCATCTCTGAGTTGAAGGGGATCCCTCTTCTGATTGGCACTCCAATCAACAAGTAAAACTCTTCCAACAGAGGCCCCATCTGGAAATCAGGAAAGGTGAAGCATCTGAGTGGAGGGTCATAAAACTGCAAGCATGTGTGGATCATGCTTCTCTGAGAAGAATCAGGATCCATGACCATGTCCAAAATACCCCCATAGTGCTCTCTAAATAGTGGGATGTGGTCAGGTATGATAAGAGACTGGACCCTCCTGATGCCAGTCAAGACGGGCTCAAAGAAGTGATAAGATATGTTGCTTTTCCTTGGGATATCCATGAGTGCTGAAGAGACTGAAGTCAAATGCTGATGAAGATCACAGACTGAAAAGCTGAAGGCAAGTCTCTGACAGACTGATGCAGGTGAGTCTCTGACAGACTGAAGGAGATACTGAAGGAGATAGCTAAAGCAGGTGCTGAAGAAGATAACTGAAACTGAGGTCTAAGCAGTAGAAGGGGTCAAAACCAAACCAAATATGATGTGATGGATACCCTGAAAAACAAATAAACAAATGTTAAATGATGCAATTATGATATATGCAAATGATATGCAAGGGTTTGTGATCAAGAGCTAGATCTGGTTATCTGTCTTGGTATAAGGTCCATGTATGTTCAAAGGTCCGGATGGAGGCTCAGAAATCCAGTAACCAGGGTGGGGGACTCAAATAAAGAGTCACATGTCCAGGGTTAATCACAAGAACTGTCCAAAGTGAAGTATCATTAAACAAAACAGAAACAGGGTATGATGTGGCCAAGGGTTCCTGCAAACCTGTAAACAACCCAACCCCCTCACATGTAATGTTCTAGAACAAGGATCCTCAGACTTGGATCAGTTATGAGAAGTGTAAACATTTCTACCCCAGAGGTACAGTGTTTACAATAACCATAAAAGATCCTCCTCTAATTCACCCCAGATTCTGAAGGTCAAAATAAAGGTCATTCAGACTTAGCAGGCTTCCCAGATAACCCTAGCACTACAGGAAATCTGTAGCACAGAGTTCTCAAGAAGAAACCCACATCTGAACCGTGTTTCATATTCCCGCACCAGACCGAAATGGAATGGGAAAGAACATGAACCACTCTATCCTAGGTATCACTCAGGTCCCAAGTATAGGACCTTAATCACTCAGAGAAACCCCACCCACCAAAATAGAAACCAGATCCAGCAATGATAATGACAGTATGATGTATAAAAAACTGTAAAGAAAGCAGTAAATAAAACTGTACATAAAGTAATAAATAAACACAAATAGCACATAACACCCCAGTAAACACAAATCAAACAAGCGCTAGGAGGAACCCACAAAAAGAACTAGAAGCCCTGGTTGCAAAATAAGGGTCCCCAACAGAGTCGCGAGGCTGTCACTCCCACCAAATGTCACCTGGACAAGAGGGGTACAGACGCGAACGGTCGGCGAAAGAGAGAACATGAAGATGAACTGAAAAGAGTCTCCAGCTAGGCATTTTTATCCCAAAGGAAAGGTAATGCAGCATAAACCTAGGAAAAGATGAATAAGACGGTTGCGAACCATAGAAACTGAGAAAGGGGGTTGGTTACAACCTGGGAAGGTATTAGCACCCAGGTTGTCCTCCGTACTCGACGGGAACCACACTTGAAAGAATTGTGTTTAAAGGGGTAGTGTCAGTGCTATCTGTGTACAAAAGCTGGAAGAGAATACAAGTGTCAGTGCAAAAGAAGTGTGAAGTGAAATAAAAGGAGTGTCAGTGCAAGAAAAGGGTGCAGGGTTCAAGGCAATGAGGCTTAAAAGAATAATGCTGGAAGGGGGGGGAATACAAAAACTTTTGTTCGATAACTGTTAAGTTATGCCTACGTATCCTCTCGTGCAATGAGGAAGTCAGAACACCGTAGTTCGACTCAAGGAGACTGGAAGGTAAATTGACTTGTGAACTGCTTACTTGTCTATGCTCAAGTGTATGACATGTCTGGCTCAGGTGCTAACTATCTTGCATTAGAAGGAAGAAGCAAGTTCTCGTTTATGAGTGAATGAGGTGAGAAAAGAATCCCGGAGGAGATGATTATTGTTTGTTTTTGAGTTTTCAATCTTTTATTGCTTCTGGATTTTTTCATAAGAAAATGAGCTTAAGCTTAAACCAAGGGTTAGTAAACTCATCGCATCTTCCCTCTGATTAGGGGTAATGAGAATACCTTAAGTGTGAAGTAAGCACCTCACCCTTAATCACCATGATGTAGGACTAAGATCATTAACCTACTTGTAATTATTTAGATGTTTTTAGAGTTTTTGTTTAGTGTTAAGTAATGAGTTTAAGCCATAATCAAGGATTTGATGGACTCATTACACTATCCTAATAGAAGGATAATATATGAGAACATTTAAGCTGAGGAAGGCTCCTCAACTTAATCCATGATTAGGGATTAACCTCATGACAAAACAAAGCCTTTATTAAAGTGGATTTTAGTTAATGGTAAGATTAAGAAGTGGATTTTATGGTTTGTAAGACAACTTGAGAGGGACTTGTCCATTAACACTAGGGTTAGTCCTTCTTAACCAATTAAGGAAGAATTAGAACCCTAATGCAAGGCCCAAGTTACAAGCTTGATGTCTTAGTGATTATTAGATGGATTTATTAAGAGATTTAAACACATCAAGGGTTTAACACTTAGGATTAAAGTTATACACTCCATCCTAAGAGAAGGATGCAGGCATAACCCTAATCACAAAGCCTTAAAACCTTTAAGGTTTAGTCCCTGATTATGAGATGAGAAGAGAAGACACAAAAGATGACACAAAGGTAAAACTAATGGGAGACTAATCAAACCCTAATTGTTATCATGCTTGGATATTCCTAGGGTTTATGAGGCTTGCAAGAGATCTTCAAGAAGAGCCACCAAGGAAGAAGCAGATGAAAGGAGGAGAAGCAGAAGAAACAAGTCAACTTACTTCACTTAAGAAGATAAGTTGCTTGAAGAAAGAAGGTGAAGAAGGAACATGAATGAGCAAGCTCACTCTAATACAAATACAAAATTCAGAAATGAATGCATAAGAGAGATGAGAAGAGATTGTGAGAAGTGAAGGCAAATTCACTTCTCAAAGTAACTTACCACCTGAAATGGTTAGTATAAAGAAAGAATGGAATGAAAATGAGATGTATGCAAGGATGCAAACCAAAACCAGAAGCACACTCATGATGTAAATGATGCTAAGAGATTATGCAAATGTATGCCAAGAGAGGTGAATGATCATACAAGTAATGAGGATGCAAATGAAGCATGAAAGAAGAATGAAAGATCATGAATGCACATGAAATGAAATGAATGCATAACATGACAAATGGATGATGCAATGATCAAACATGATTCTAATGTGTCCTAAGATGTCTTATATGTCATGTGGATGCATAAAATGTCATGTCAAGTTCATGAATGCAAACATATGCAAGAGGTATGCAAATGAAGATGAGAAATTAGGGCTTTAATGCAACATGAGATGCAAAACTCAAAAACAGAAGCAAATTACAAGATAAAAAATTGAAAATGCAATCAAAAGAACTCTAACCCCATATGATTTCACACCCCAAAGGAGAAGACCTAACTCCTAACCCTAAGGGACTTATGATTTTTCTAAGTTTTCTAGGGTTTTAAGGTACCTAAAGGGGAAAAATGCCAATCAATTCAAAAAGGCAGAAGAAATTTATGGCAAATATATGTTAGAAACTACATTTCAAATGAAGATCAATGCAAAAAGAACCATTGTCATACCATTCTTGGTTAGGCAGAAAATAATTCTTGAAGTTAGGGTTCTAAAATGGAATTTTATGAACCCTAAATTCAAAGAAAAAATGTCAAAATGATTCAAAACCAAAAAGAAATTTGTGTGGATGGTATGACAATGTCTCTAAATGTTTAAAGATGCAACATGAATTTTTTGGGATTTTTTAGAAACCTAAATGATATTTTAATTAATTAAGTTTCATTAATTAATTAAAATAAACAATTAAATGTCTAAAAAATGATTTTTTAATGCAAAAAAATAAAAATAAAAATATTTTTGGGTTGAGAAAATTATTTGGAATTAAAATGCTGAATACAAATATTTTTGAGATTTTCTAACTATTTTAAATAATTCGTGCAAAATAAATAAGAAAAATGTGAAATAAAAATGAATTAAATAAAAGTAAGCTGAATCAAGGGCTCATATTCAAAGTTGGGAGATTTTGGTTGACTGATGCGTTTTTTAATGGCTTGGATCAATTATGGCTAATTAATCATATTTTAATTAAATTAATCTGAAATTAACTTAATGAGTCAATCAGGTCCATCCATTCCCATAACTTAATCAAGATCCAAGGGTCCACAACATATCTGGAGAATAAACCCTAATTAGGGCTAATCACTTTCAGGTGACCGGAGGGGAGCTCCGGTCATCTTCTCCGGCGAAACAAAAACCCTAAGTCTCTCTACAGGCCACCCCACCCCAAATTAACTGCCCAGAAATGATCCCCTATCCAAACTAAACTCAAATCAACCTTCAAAGATGATTTATAACACATAAACATGGAGAATCGAAGAAGAACAAAAATCTGGACAAAATTTCAGAAGCTCATAACATGCTCATTTCTTGACTATTTTCAATTCTAAAATCATTAGTGTGATCCCCATAACATGTATTTTCATTTTTGTAACAAAAAATCTAAGCTCTGAAAAGTTTTGTTCTTGAGGTTACCTGAGCTGATGAACTGCAAATGTGAGCTTCCAGGGCCTCTCCTTCGTGCAAAGAGCTTCCTCTGATCCTCCTGAGGCTAATGGAATGCTTCAAAACCTTTGATGGTGGCTAGTTTGAAGGTTTCATTTCTGGTGTAGCAGAATTTGAGGTTTGTGTTTGTGATGTTTCAGGCCATTCCAATGGTTGGTTTGTGTTCTATGGGTGATTTCTGATTGGATGGTGAAAGAATTTCTGAAGTTTGATGGATGGTTTGAGAGAATCGAAGAAGGGAAGGTTTTTGCATGTTTTGTGCAATCTGATTGTATATGTGTTCTGAGCTTGTGTGAGGCTTATTTTATGATCCTTATGCAATTGCTAAACTATTGGAATGGGTCAGAAGACTTGACATGCACTGTGGGAATGGTATGGAGCAAATGGCCAAAAAGTCAATAGTTGGTGTATTTCAAGCATGGGCCATGACAGAAGCTATCTTAGGGCTGCTCTGAGTTCAACTGTCTTCAAGGATGGCCGTGGGATGATTTAGAGTGATCAGAAGTGAATGGATGGTGAGATGGCACATGTTTTGCATTTTCACAACTTGTTGCACTTTGAGATATTTGGTCATGGAAATGTCTCATTCCATGCTGAATTTTGGTCATGAAGTGCTACATGATATTGCTATGATGCTTTGAGATCATTTAGAAACCAAACCAAACCTTAGAAATCATTCTTGCAAGAATCCCTCTTTTGAGAATTTATGAAAAATGGCTTATGGAAGCTTGTGATCCAAGGCATGAAACTTTGTGAATTTTGTGCAATTCTGATTTTGGAAAGTTGCAATATGTTGTAATGATGCATAGAAGTCATTTAGAGGTCTTAAAAGTGCCTAGAACTTGAATTCGCAAAAATCCCTCTTTGGCATGAAACTTGAAATTATGTGATTTTTGCCAACTTTGGAAAGCCATAACTTGAGTTCCATAATGAATTAGATCTTGTTCTTGTACTTTTTGAAAAGGGAATGATCTAATCTACAACTTTCATGACCAACAAGTTTTCATTTGAAGCATTTTTGGTTAAGAAAATGGAGGTTGAAAAACTTTCCCAAAATGGAAAGTTTACATTACAAGTCATTTCCATTTTTGGCAACTTTTGGTTTTGCTCACTTTTCTTCAAATTTATGAACTTCTAAACACTTAATTGATCAAATAAAGACCATATAACTTCACTTTGGGTTCATTGATGGGGGCCTTAGATGCCCTGATTTTGCTCTGACTTGCTCAAGAAGTTACCCAGTGATCAGATGACTTCCACAATGAATTTCTTCATCAAACTTGGTATGCATGATCCTTATAACATATTAAGACCAATAGAAACAACAATGACCAAAAAATTTGGAGTTATGGCCTCTGAAACCAAAACCCTAATTTCAGGTCATCTGTGAAATGAAACCCTAGCTCTGCTTCCATGCTTTTTCAGTTCTTGTGATTCTTTGACTTTCTTGATCTTTGGAGGATAAAATATGATGGTTGAACACACATGGACCCTCTTGAAATGATTGATGGCCTTTGGAGTGGCTCAGAAGGATCTTGGGTTGCTCAGATCACAAACCCTAGATGCAGATGAACTTGAACTAATGCAGTGAAGTAAAAATGCAACATGAATGATATGCTTAAACTAATGTAAATATGAAAGATCACATGCCATGGTGTGAACTTAGTGAGGAAAAATTTGGGGTGTTTACACTAACTGTCTTGCATTAGATGGGAGAAGCGAGTTCTCGTTTTCAGAGTGAATGTGATGAGAAAAGAATCCCAGAGGAGACGTTTATAGTTTGTTTTTTTGTTTTCAGTTTTTTATTATTTTTGGTGTTTTGTATAGGATAATGAGCTTAAGCCTAAATCAAAGGCTAGTATCCTCCATGATTAGGGATAATGAGCCTACTTAAGCATGAGATGAAGATCCCAACTTAATTACCATGATGATATAGGTTTAAGATCATTAAACTACTTTGGTAATTATTAAGTGTTTTTGGGTTTTTGTTTAGTTTTAAGTAATGAGTTTAATCTCCAATCAAAGATTAGTGAACTCATTACACCATCCTAAGAGAAGGATGATAGATGAAAACACTTAAGCTGAGGAAGATACTTCAACTTAATCCATGGTTAGGGACTAAATTCATTATATAACAAGCCTTTATTAAGTGAATTTTAATTAAAGGTTGGATGAAGAAATGTTTTTTATGTTTGCAAAACTTTAACATGAGGGGGACTTATCCATTAAACACTAGGGTTAGTCCCTCTGAACCACCAGGCAGAGATGTAACCCTAATATAAGGCCCAAGTTACAAGCGTAAGTCTTTAATGATTATTAAGTGTTTTTGATTAGGAGGTGAAGACAACTTAAAGGTTTAGCACTAAGGATCAAAGTTATACACTCCATCCTAAGATAAGGATACATGCATAACCCTAATTCAGAGTCCCAAAACTTTAACTACTTAGCCTTGATTATGAGATGAGAGAGAGAGAGAGAGACTCAAGGAGACTCAAAAGGTAAAAACTAGGGGGGTCTATTTACAACTCTAAAGTTATCATGCTTGGATATTCCTAAGGTTTGTTAGGCATCAAGAAAATTCTTCAAGTTGGCCACCAAAGGAAGAGAAGCAGATGAAAAGAGAGAGAGAGAGAGAGAGAGAGAGAGAGAGAGAGAGAGAAGGATCAGGTTACTTACTTCATGAAGAAGTTAAGTAACCTAAGAACAAGAGATAACATAAGTGAATGAGATTCACTTCAAACACAAACAAAGTGTATAAAAATAAAGATAGAAAGAAAGGTTGGATGTTGATGCACATCCACATCCTAATTAACTTACCAAATGCACCTGAAATGGTTAGTTTGAAAGCAAGATATGTACAAATTCAAAAGCATAAGAAAATCAAGTGATAAAAAATTGAAATTGCATCCAAGGGGACCCTAAGCACTCATGAAATCATCATCCAAAGGGGGAGGTCTAGAGGTTTACCAAGTTCAAGTTATGGTTATCCTAAAATTTGCTAGGGTTTTGGATACTTCTCAAAGGAAAATGCACATTAATTTGAAAATGCAAGATAAAAGTGAGACTAAAATATATTTAGAAATTAGAGGTCAAATGTGAAATATTGCAAAAAGAATCAAATGCAAACTCATCTTGGTTTGAAAGTTATGAATTTTTGAAGTTAGGGTTGAAAAATAAGAAATTTAGAAACCCTAATTCAAAGGAAAATGGCAAAGTATGATCAAAACCAAAAAGAAATTTGTGTGGTGAGTTTGAAAATGTTTCTAAATGTTTAAGAAACCTCTGCATTTTTTGGTGATTTTTAAATATTTTAAAGTAGTTTTAATTAATTAAATGGACTTAATTAATTAAAATATACAATTAAATTATTAAAAAATGCATTTTTAATGGAAGAAATAAAAAAAATATATCTTTGGGTTCTGAAAATTAATTAAAGTGATGATAAAAAATTTCAGAATTTTTAAATGATTTTTGCTATTTTTAATAATTAAGACAAAAGAAATGAAATAAAATAAAAAGAAAATGAAAAGTAATCCAAATGGGCGGTCCAGATTGCGCAGGAGAGAGATCAAAGGCCAGGATGAGAAGTCTGATTGACTTAAAGTATGAGGATCCTAAGTTCTAGGTTTAAACCTGAAATTCGCGCGTGATCCAATGGCCCATATCTAATCTGGCAATTAATTATGATTTATTTTAATTAATTATGATTTATTTTAATTAATGACACAATCTGAAGTGTTCATTCCTTAACCTAATCATGATCCAAGGGCCTACAATCAATCTGGGAACGCTAACCCTAAACACTTTCAGATGATCGGAAAATTGCTTTGGTCATCTTCTCCGGCCATCCAAAACCCTAAAATATTCCCTAGGCAAAATAAAAACCTTTAACCTGCCCAGAAATGATCCTCATAATTCTAGCAACTCAAATCAAACTTCAAACAACATTTATCATTCATAAACAAGTTGAATCGAATAAAAACATGAACACGGGCAAATTTTCAGAAGTTCATAAAATGTTCATTTCTTCACCATTTTCAATTTTAAAAGCATCATTGTGATCCTTAGAGCATACAGTTTCATTCTATAAAAAGAAATCAAAGCTTTGAGAAAAAAATGTTCTTGACCATACCTGAGCTGGAAACCTCCAATGGTGAGCTTTCAGAACCTCCCACTTGTGCAAATGAGCTCCTTTGTTCCTTCTGAAGCTATTGGGATGCTTAGAATGCTTTGAAAGGGGCTATTTTGAGTGGCTCGATTCTGATATGGCAGAAATGGAAGCTTTGGTTTATGAGGTTTCAGGCCATGGTAATGGTTGCTTTGTGTTCTATGGATGATTTCTAAATGAATGGTGGAAGAATTTTTGAGGTTTGATGGATTATTTGAGAGAATCGAAGAAGAGAGGTTTTTGGCAAATTTTGTGAAATCTTATGTTGTGTGTCTTCTGAGCTTATGGCATGCTTGTTTTATGATCTTGAGGCAATCCATAAACTATTAGAATGAGTCAGAAGATTAGATGTGCACTGTGGGAATGGAATGGCTTCATTAGCCTAAAAGTCAAGATTGGTGTACTTGAGGTATGGGCCATGGCAGAGCTGGTTTTTGTGGCTAGATTGCTTCGTCTTGGATCATGGATGGCCCTTGGATCAATAAAATGCAGCTGTAATGCTTTGATCAAGTGTTCTCAATGTTTATGCAACTTGGCCATTTTGAGATTTCATGTGAATCAAGCCATGAAATGCTTCAATCCTTGGGCCAATTATGATGTTTTGAAGTTGCATTAACATGTTATGACATAATTGAGCACATTAGAGGTCACTTAGAAGCTTGAAATGCCAATATGCAAAAATCCCTCTATGACATGAACATGAAATTTATGTGATTTTTGCCAACTTTGCAAGGCCATAACTTGAGTTCTAGGAGGAATTAGAATGAGTTCTTGTACTTTTTGAAAATGGGAGAATCCAATCTACAACTTTCATGTTTGAAGAAATTTCATTTGAAACCTTTTTGATGAAGAAAGAGGAGGTTGAAGATCTTTCCCAAAATAGAAAGTTTATATTACAAGTCATTTCCATTTTTGGCAAGTTTTGGCTTTGTTCATTTTTCTTCAACTTTGTGAACTACCAAGCATTCCAATGATCAAATAAAGACCATATGACTTCAAAATGATGATGATGACCCTTTGGTACCCTTGTTGGGGGCCTCAGATGCCCAGAATCTGACTTTTCTTGCTCAGGAAGTTACCACTTAATCAGATGACTTCCACATTGAATGTTTCCATGAAATTTGATACACATGCTCCTTATATCATATATGGACCAATAGAAACAAGAATGACCAAAAACTTTGGGTGCAAGGCCTCTGAAACCAAAATCCTAATTTTAGGTCATTTGTGCAACAGCCTCAACTTTGCTTCCATACCTTTGTAGTGTTTTGATATTTCTTGACTTCAATGGGACCATGGGGCATAATATGATCATAGAACACTCATGGACCCTCTTGGCATGCTTCATGACCGTTGAGATAGCTCATAACAATCTTTGGATCCATCTGATCACAAACCCTAGCTATGCAGTTATGTAGTGAAATAAAACTATGCAGTGTAAGATGGAATGCTTATGCAATGCAATATGAAGGATCACAAGCCAAGGTGTGAGAAAGAGAGGGAAAATTTGGGGTGTTTACACCTCCTTGAGGATAATGATAGATGTTAAGCTTGATGAGGCTGAATGGCCCCAATCTAGATTCAACCAGTTGAGCCTCATGGACAGGTTTATCAACGGAGAATAAAATGATTGTTCGATCAGAAGGTACAGCCTTAATGTTACATACCTGGTGACTTAGTGTTGAAAAGGATCCTTCCTCCTCAAACAGGTCACAGGGGAAAGTGGACTCCCAATTATGAAGGTTCATTCGTGGTTAAAAAGGTCTTCTCAGGCGGAGCCTTAATGCTAAAAACCATGTCAACGCAGACGTAGTTAAAAAAATACTTTGTATAACAGAGACCCACTAGAAAAAAATAGAATAAAGAGTCCAGATATAAAAGGGCATCTCGGCGAGCCAAAAACAGAATAAAAGGCTCAGGAAAAAGTTTGGCATATAAACAAAAAATGTACATCTAGTGAGTTGAAAAGTTACATTGGACAACTTAAGCAAAAAAAGGGTATCCCGATGGATTGAAATCCGAAAGGTCGGTCCACGCAAAAGAGGGATTGAAACGAACAACTACGATCTGCATGATCTGTGATTCGTCATTTACAACAATGGATAACCTGAAGGTTAAGAATCAGTCCAATCGTTTTTCCTAAAAAGCGAAGTATGCGGAGAGTCTCGAGGACATACGGGTCATATCCAGGTTGGAACTTGATGAAATCTAATTTCAAATTTCCATTAGAATAGTTTATTTTTCTTTTTGTGCAATTTCTTCTTTCTAGGGATTGCTTCCTGGTGTAATGCCTAATCACGACCATCTTTCAATTAATAAAATGAATTTCATCCAAATAGATTTTGTTTGCTTTTGTTTTCAGTTACCATTGTTGATTGCAAAAACATCCAAATATTGTGTTAGATATTGCATTGCAAAGACATTGATGCTTTATAATACATGCTTACATCTTAACAACTGAGTAAAAGGGGTGGTGAATTCATACCATGAACCCGGGGCATGCAGGCTTGGCTAACTTTCTCTTTTGTAGGAACTATTAGTTGCGTTCACTAATATGTAGGTACCGAGAAATAAAGCCATTGCTAGCATGAGGCATCCAAAAGCTCTTTCCTCAGTAGGCTTCATTGATCATGACCCCTCAGCATGCCTCATCATATTACCTTTCTCCAATAAAGCAACAAAATGGGGTCTAGTAATTCCTTGGTAGAGGGTATCATTATTAAGAGATGCTTTATATCTCTTATCCCCAGTAAGAGGCAACCTAAAACTGTTATCTTCAACAAAAGCATTCTCATTGATGTTCTCCATCATCCCGAGTAGAGTCGGAGATTGAAATCTTCCCCAGTAAGACAACAAAAGATTGATATCCCCAAGCAGAGAGCCCTCATTCAGCAGAGATATATTCTTCACAAGAGTCTTCTTATCCCCAACAGTATATGAGGACTCCTTATTCCCTAGCAGAATTCTCCCTCAGTAGAGTATCAATAAACACTTTCCTCAGCTAGTTCAGTATGTCATCAATTCCCCTAACAAATTTCTATGGGTGGCGTACCTCCCAATTAAGTTCCAATCCAATCCCCCATCAGGGTCATCATTTTCCAACTTCTCAAAGTCCAATTTATTTTTGGAAATGGTGGAAGTTTAGATCCAATACATCATTAACATCCTCACCAGCAAAGATGTTACTCCCCACAGTGATTCCTAAAATCAATTTAGTGATTATTTCTTCCCTAGATACTTGTCACCTCCTAATCAGGGGATCTCCTTTGCATTTGCATTAGTAACCATCATTACATTTGCATCCTCAGAAAATGTGTAACATTTCCATCATTATGGAGCATTAAGGCATAGAAAAATTCAAACATGCATACATACATCGGAAGTTTGAATAATCTCACAATAAAACTGTGGCATTCCCCAAGAGTTTGTTCACTTCGTTCCTCAACAATTCTTTTCAATCAAATACACAAGTGTTAGATCGATTGATCTTATTTGAGTTGTAAATCGGTTGATATTACTTCTCTGAGTCGTAAATCATATGATATTATAGTCTCTCTTTTAGGTTGTTGGTCGGTTGATTCCATTTCCCTTCACCCTTTGTTCGGGTGTTAGATCTGAGGATCTTTATGTGAGTTGTCATTCAAGGATGGCATTCTCTTATTCAAGTCCTTCTGAGGTTGGTCTTGTTGTTGTGGCTATCATTCGAGGACGGTAGACCATTTTGAGTTTATTGATCGAGGTCAATATGTCTTTTTTGAAAAGTCTGTCTGAGGTCAGTCTTTGTGTTTCTGGTTATCGACCGAGACCAGTATACCATTTCAACTCCATTATAGGATGTTTTCATGTTAGATCCGACGATCTTTTTGTGAGTTGTCATTCGAGGATGGCATTCTCTTTTCAAGTCCTTCCGAGGTTGGTCTTGTTGTTGTGGCTATCATTCGAGGATGGTAAACCATTTTGAGTTTATTGATCGAGGTCAATATGTCTCTTTTGCAAAGTCTGTATAAGGTTAGTCTTTTTGTTTTAGGTTATCGACCAAGGCTGGTATACCATTTCGACTCCATTCGAGGATGGTTTCGTGTTAGATTCAAGGATCTTTTTGTGAGTTATCATTCGAGGATGTCACTCTCTTCTTCAAGTCCTTCCAAGGTTAGTCCTGGTATTGTGGATATCATTCGAGGATGGTAGACTAATTTGAGTTCATTGATCAAGGTCAATATGTCTCATTTTCAAAGTCTGTCTGAGGTTAGTCTTTGTATTTCCGATTACCGACCGAGGTCGGAATACCATTTCGACTCCATTCGAGGATGGTTTCGTGTTAGATTCGAGGATTGTTTCGTGTTATGTTTGAGGGTCTTTTTGTGAGTTGTCATTCGAGGATGGCATTCTCTTTGCAAGTCCTTATGAGGTTGGTCTTGTTATGGCTATCATTCGATGATGGTAGAGCATTTTGAGTTTATTGATCGAGGTCAATAAGTCTCTTTTTCAAAGTCTGTCTGAGGTTAGTCTTTGTGTTTCTGGTTCTCGACTGAGGCCAATATACCATTTCGACTTCATTCGAGGATGGTTTTGTGTTAGATATGAGGATCTTTTTGTGAGTTGTCATTCGAGGATGGAATTTTCTTTGCAAGTGCTTCCAAGGTTGGTCTTGTTTGTTGTGGCTATCATTCGAGGATGGTAGACCATTTTGAATTTATTGATCGAGGTAAATATTTCTCCCCGCAGGGTCTGATCGAGGTCAGTCTTTGTTTCCCTTTTTTATGTATTTTTCGATTCCATCTGAGGCCGGTCTCGTTTATTTCAAGTTTATCATTCGAGGATGGTATTCTTTTCCATGTCCATTTGAGGTTGGTCTTATTTCTTTTGTGTTCCCTTATGGTGTTGATCGAGGTCAGCATTCATCCCACCATTTATTTTCTTATTCCCACAGAATACAAATTTTTCGGTTTATTCGGGTATTCAATCCCTCCATAACTTAAACGTAAGAAAGCAATTGCTATCATCTATTCAGGTCTACAGTTGATTGAATAGGGGCAGTTGTAACACTCCAAAATTTTCCCTCCCATTTTTCATAGCATTTGGCATACCATTCCCATACATTGCATTGCATTTAAATCAAAAGAAAAGAAAGCATACATTCAGTGGTGGAAGCCTAGGGCACGTGGTTAGTGGTTCCTCAAAGTGTATGGTCATCCAAGGCCAAGAACAAGAGCCAAGTGTCTCAACAAGTTGCAAGGGTATCTCACATCCAATACAACCTGAAATGATACTTCAAGTCACCAGAAGAAGTGGATTGATCAAGAAGCTCAAGCAGTGCAACATCTCCTAACACCTATCCCAAATTAGGGTTTTTGTTCCAAGGGGTATCTTGAAATGTTTTTTGTTCTAACTTGTCCCCATGGTCTTGTATATGTTACCAAGTGTCTATGAATGAAATTTGGTGCATTGGTTCCTTGAGGAAGGTTTTCAATCAGGTAGTTACTTATGGTCTAAGTAAAAGTCAACTATGGAGAAACAAAAGTCAATTATGGATTCTTAAGGTCTAAATCATGATATTCAAGGTCCTATACCTTCATATGGCCCTAAAATGTCAATATTTCCATCATTCATCAAGAATCAAGACTTAGGGCAAAAGTTACTAAAAATGGAAATGACTTGTAATTTAAACTCCATTTTTGGAAGTTTTCTAAGCAACATTCAACTTGACTTTTCATAATCAAAGTTGAAGATTATTCTCTCCCCTTTCCAAAAAGTATTATATCATCCGCATATCATTTGTAAATCTCAAGTTATGACCAAAAGACTCAAGGGTGTGTTTAAGGGTTTTCTACATGCACCAATTCTTCTACTTTAGCAAAAAGGCCTCTACATGAATTGTATTGATTTCAACTTGCCAATTCAGTGCATAAACTTCAAGTACATCTCATTTGGAGAAAATATGGCCTTTGAATCAATCCCTTATATGGCTTATTTCTCATGAAATTATCAAGTGAACAAAATGCAAAAGGATTGAAAACTTGAAAACAAAGCAACTACTAGCCAAACACTCAATCCAATGTTGACCAGGGGTTGATGTGGGAGCTTACCATGCACATGATCATGCACATGCACGTGTGATTATACATGAACACTTCAAGTTGCATTTTTGCAAAATCACACTAAACTAACTAACCATGGATCCAATGGATCTCTAACCATGGTTAGGCCCAAAATTCACCAAATAAAATCTCTTAACCCCACTGGTTAGATCTAGAGTTCATCACATTTTCATATTTAACAAAATTGCACAAAACTTTCTCTTCTTCGATTCTCTCTCATCATAGGGAGTTTTTGCAATTTTCTTTCATATTCATGATCAATGAAGTCTATTGAACAAGAATAAATCATTACATGGAGCTATAATAAAGGATTTCACCAAGTCAAGTTCAAGATCCTCCTCTTTCAAATCTCAAGATTCAAGCCAAATTCAACCTCTAATTGCATTTATTTTGCAATTAGAGGTTCCAAGGACTTGATCTGCAGCTTCCAGAGGGTTTTCTTTGTGTATTTTCACTTCTGCAAGCTTCAGGTTGGTGTAGTTTTTGAACTCATGGATCTTGTTTATTTTGTGTGTATTGTACTCTCCTTGTTGTGATGATGATGTGGATGTGTTTATTTAAGAATTTGACGTATATAATGGATGTTATGTGGATCTGGAATTTTTCAGATCAAACTTGTTTCTTTCAATTTGCATTATCCTTGAATTATTTGAGAAAATGGAGATGATATTTGGATTCAGTAAGTGATTTAGAGTAGGATTATGGTAGAATTTTGCATTTCTGGAAACTATTTGGGTTCAGGTCACCAGAGAAGGTGATTGGAGTTAAGGCTCTGACACTTGAGATTGTTATAGTTGGACAGAGGGTTTTGTGAGGAAGATGAAATCTAGAGCATTCAATTTTTTGATCCAATGGCTATTAGAGAGCCAACGCATTATAAAGGGGGGGGGGGTCTTGCTCGTGCATTTTATTTCACATTTATTCTGATTGTGTGTGTTTCCACTTTAATACAATGCGCGTGTTAATCCTGGCCTTTGATCTTGCTTACTATTTGATCTTGTTGACTTAGTTGAGCACGTTGGACTATTCCAGTGGTGTGGATTGAGTCTTTTAGTTGACTGAATTCCACATGTATTATGTTGACTTGCGTTGATAGGTTCTTGGGCTTTCCTTACTATCTTCACACCCCTTATCTGCACCCAGTTGATTTTTGAACGTACAAATTGCTAGTGTTGAACCCCCTAAGCATTTCTTCCATTTTTTCATTTTTGTTTTCGTAATTTCCATTTTATTTGCATAAAAAACATTTTAAGGCATCTAAAAATCCCATAAAAAATCATGAACAATATTCATACATTGAAATAATTTCTAAATTTTTGAATTCCTGATTTCTTTGATTTTTCACCACACTTTGAATATTTCTTTTTATTCTCTTTTGGCTTGGTTTCTATTTTGATACCTAAACTTCAATAATTTATTTTGCATAATCCATTAAACATTTTTCAATTCATCTTTTTGTATTCATTCTATAACACATTAAACTTCATAAAAAATATTTTTGCATATTTTTTAAATCCTTTTAGTTGCATTTTGGTCCCTCCTTTTTGCATATTTGTTCATGGATCCTACTTGACCTTTGCCTAATTTCTAGACGTATTTTAACTTTGAATTTTTGTGTGAACCTTTTTATAATGATTAGTCTCTGACTTTGGCCCCTAGGGTTTTAATTTCATAATTTTTTAACATTTTTTTTATGTATGGTTGATTACATGCAAATGAGGTTACTTTTCATGAACTTTCTTCATCACTTCCTTAACCCTAATTGCTTGTAGGAATTTATGCCATTATTTGGGGTCATTTGTAGGGGTGTTCTATGTTTTTTTAGACATATATAGGTATTGTATGAGCAATTATAGGTCCATTTGAGTGGTGTTTGCTTTTGGGTTTGTATGGTGCATCATGTGATCAACTTTGACCTAATTCCTCCATGTCCTTCATCTCATGCTTCTTATACTTGTTTGTATGATTCTAGAATATTCATATATCCATTTCATTTGCATTATACATCATGTATTCCTCTAAATTCATGCATAATAATTTATATTTGCATTATATGTTGCATAATTTGTCATTCATTTCAAGTATGAATCATCTTTACCTTATGTGAACAACCTTTGCATATTTATTTGAATAGTTTGAACTTGATTGCTATGTAAACTTAACATGCTTATATGTTCATATTTAACGTATCATTCTCATCATACGCTACTGACCTTATTCATCTTAGGATCATTTTAGTTCACTTGACTTTCATCTTAACTTGTGTTCATTCCTTACATGATACATGTTTACTTCTTCTCCATCTTAATCCCTCAATCACTTAAATACTTCTTCACATGACTTGTATTCTCATTCATAGGCATTATAGGAAACTAATAATTTATGTATGCTACTTACTTCTATCATCTCATGTCATCCATTCGCATTTGACTATTCACCTTTGCCTTACTTGTTTCTTCTTACTTGAATGTGTGAATGCCTTCTTCTCTTCATCTCTCACTCTACCATGAATTAATCCATGAACTTTGGTATGATCATTTAGGTTAACATTAGACCTTATAATTTTATATAACATACTGAATTTGGTACTTATCATGTGATTTAATTCATTTTTTCACTCTTTTTCATCTTTACTTCTTCATGTGTGGTTCCTTAGAACTTCTTTGCCACTTTGGTGTTTCTTTGCATTTATTTGACTTAGTTTGAGTTCCTTGAGCTTCCTAAGGTTCATTTAGGGTTTATTTATGAATTTTAAGGTTCATAGTCCTTTAGATTCATTTCAATTGATTCCTTTGTGTGCTTAGCTTGTATTTTATATCTTATGAACTATTGTGTTTCATTTGCTAACCTTGTAGGGGCTTTGGTAAGTTTTAGGAGTGTGGAAATGCTTCTAATTCCAACATCTATCTCTTATTTTACATTTAAATATTGTATTGGTGTAAGAATCTAAGATGATTTAATTTTCATAATTGTTCACTTCCCCCTTAGAAGTAACTTATCTTCCACCATGGAAGTAAGTTGTCTTCTAATCCTATTTTTCTCCTATTTTTCTTCTTCTCTTCACTCCTTCTTCTTCATTAGGATAAAAATCTTCAAACCTCACTAACCTAGGTTATCCAAGCATTATAACTTACTTAGGTTTAGTCTCCCTTATACTTTTGACCATTTGAGATCCTTTTGGTCTTCTCTCTCATATCTCAAAACAAAAGCAAAACACCTAATAAAGCCCAAACTTTCTCATGTGCCAAGGGACTTTGCCATGGGATACTTGCACACATTCCATATAGGGATAAGGTGTAGGGTATATATCATGATGAATAAGTATTAGCATGGGGATGCTTCATAAACATAACCTAAAAAACACTTCTTAATCCAAAAACAACAAAACACTTAATAAGCAAAAGTAGGCTAGTGTGCTTGATCCTCAATCTTTGAAACTAGGTTTGGAGGTCTTCTCCTTACCTAGGTGTGCTTCTTATCCATTCCATTTTGGGGTGATGTAAGAAGTACATGCTCCACTGAATGAGACTTGGATTCACTCTCCTATGTGTCGCTCCCACCAAATGAGGCTAAGTCAAATGGGGTACAGACGCGAACGGTCGGCGAAAAGAGGATGAGAACACACAAGGGTGAACTCAAGGGAAAAGAAAAGAGTCGCCAGCTAGGCATTTTTATCCCGAAGGAAAGGTAATGCTGCATAAACCTAAGAAAAGATGGATAAGACGGTCGCGAACCAGAGAGACTGAGAAAGGGGGTTGGTTACAACCTGGGAAGGTATTAGCACCCAGATTGTCCGTCGTACTTGACGGGATCCACGCTTAAAAGATTTGTGTTTTAAAGGGGTAGTGTCAGTGCTATTTGTGTATCAAAGCCGGAAAGAATGCAAGTGTCAGTGTAAAGGAAGTATGAAGTGCATAAGTGAAGTGTCAGTGTAAGAACAAGAGTATGAAGCTCAAGACTATGAGGCTTAAACAATAATGCTGAAAGAGGGGGAATATATAGAGACTTTTGTTCGATAACTGTTAAGTTATGCCTACGTATCCTCTCGTGCAATGAGGAAGTCAGAACACCATAGTTCGACCCAAAGAGACTGAAAGATGAATTGACTTGTGAACAACTTACTTGTCTATGCTCAAGTGTATGACCTGTCTGGCTCAGGTGCAAACTGTCTTGCATTAGACGGAAGAAGCGAGTTCTCGTTTATGAATGAAGATGGCGAGAAAAGAATCCCGGAGGAGACGATTATTGTTTTTTTTTGTGTTTTCAGTCTTTTATTGCTTTTTGAAGTTTGTCATAAGTTAATGAGCTTAAGCCTAAACCAATGGGTTAGTAAACTCATCACACCCTCCCTCTGATTAGGGGTAATGAGAATACCTTAAGTGTGAAGTCAGCATCTCACACTTAATCTCCATGGTGTAGGATTAAGATCATTAACCTACTTGTGATTAGTTAGATGTTTTTGTTGTTTTTGTTTAGTGTTAAGTAATGAGATTAAGCCATAATCAGGGATTAAACAGACTCATTACACCATCCTAATAGAAGGATAATAGATGAGAATGTTTAAGCTGAGGAAGACTCCTCAACTTAATCCATGATTAGGGATTAACCTCATGAAAAAACAAAGCCTTTATTAGATGGATTTTAGTTAATGGTGATATTGAGAAGTGGATTTTAGGGTTTGTAAGACAACTTGAGGGGGACTTGTCCATTAACACTAGGGTTAGTCCTTCTTAACCAATTAAGGAAGAAATAGAACCCTAATGCAAGGCCCAAGTTACAAGCTTAATGTCTTAGTGAATATTAGATGGATTTATTAAAGGAGTTAAACACATTAAGGGTTTAACACTTAGGATTAAAGTTATACACTCCATCCTAATAGAAGGATGCAGGCATAAGCTTAATCACAAAGCCTTAAGACCTTTAGGGTTTAGTCCTTGATTATGAGGTGAGAAGAGGAGACTCAAAGAAAACTCAAAGGAAAGAGTCTAAGGGGGACTAAACAATCTAAAAATGTTATCATTCTTGGAAGTCCTAGGGTTTGTGAGGCTTAAGAGGAGAAATCTTCAAGGAAGCCACCAAGGAGAAGCAAGATAGAAAAAGGATAAGAAGAGAAGCAAAACAACTTGCTTCACTTAAGAAGACAAGTTGCTTGAGGAAAGAAGGCAAGATGAACAAGAATGAGCAAGCTCAATCCAAAGCACAAGATAAAATGAAGCAATGATGCATAAGAGAGATGAAAAGAGATTGTGAGAAGTGAAGGCAAATCCACTTCTCAAAACAACTTACCACCTGAAAAGTTAGCAAAAGAAATGAAATGTAATGCAAATGAGATGCAATGTCATGATGCAAACCAAAACCAGAAGCATGAGTATGATGTTAATGATGCTAAGAGATGATGCAAACATGAGGCAAGGCATGAGAATGATCATGCAAACATATGGGTGCAAGAGAAGCATGTTTGGAACCATGGATGTTCATGAAAAGTTATGAAATGCAAAAGACATATAACATGGCAAATGCAAGATGCAATGATCAAACATGATTCTAATATGTCTTTAGATGTATTATGAATCAAATTAATGCATAAAATGTCATGGCAAGTCATGGTATGCAAGCAAATGGAAGATGGATGCAAAGGAAGGCATGAATTAGGGTTTATGATCAACACACAAAGCAAAATCCAAAACCAGAGGCAAATGACATGATAAAAATTTGAAAATGCAATCAAAGGAACCCTAAACCTACACAAACTCACTGCCCAAAGGAGGGGATCCAACTCTTAACCTATTGAAAGTTATGAATTTCCTAAGATTGTTAGGGTTTTAAGGTACCTTGTCAAGAAAAATACAAAACAAATTGAAAATGCAAGATCAATTCATGCCAATTTTATCCTATAAACTACATGCTATACAAGATGCAATGCAAAAAGAATCATCATCCAACTCTCAATGGTTAGGCAGAAATGAATTTTGAAGTTTGAACCAAAATATTACCTCAAAAATGAATTTAATTCCATTGAAAATTATCAAAAGGGATCAAGATCAAAAAATAAATTTGGTTTGAGAGTTGGACAATGTTTCTAAATGTTTCTAAATGCTATATGAATTTTTTTGTGATTTTTAAATACCTAAAAGTATTTTTAATTAATTAATTTTCATTAACTAATTAAAAATGAACTTTTAAATGATTTAAAAATAAATTTTATTGCAAAAAATAAAAATAAAAATATTTTTGTGTTTTGAAAATTAATTGAACCTTTGACAAACAATTTCAGAATTTTTAAAGGTATTTTGCTATTTTTAATAATTCGTGCAAAATAAATCAAAACAAATGAAAATAAAATGAATTTTAACAGAAAAATGAGAAAGTCAGCCAATCTGATGGCTGAGATTCAAACTCACAGGGGCGGGAATTGACCTGGCGCGCTAATGGACGGCTCACATTCAAACTTGCCTAATTACGTCATTAAGCCCTAATCTGAACCCTAAACACTTTCAGGTGACCGGAACAGTGTTCCGGTCATCTTCTCCGGCCAGCCAAAATCTCAATCTCTCTCAAAACGCGTCAAAACCTCACAAAACTCTCCAGAATCAATCTATGATCATCACTAAACATAAACCCTAACACAAACAACATTTATTTTTCGTGAATCAAAGGAAACAAGCAAAAACATTTTCACGGGCAAACTTTCAGAACATCATAACATGCTTGTTTCTGGCTCATTTTCAAAAATAATTAGATCCCCATGACCAGGGCAACATACAGAACAACATTCTAACAAGAAATCAAAGTTCTGGAAAATTTGTTCATCATGTTACCTGAGTTTGAGCTTTCAGTCCAGGAGCTTTCTGCTTGCCTCTTTGCCTCAAAATGATCCCAATGGTCCTCTTGATGAAGTTATGAAGCTTGGTTGGAGTTTATAATGGTTGGTTTGTGAGTTTGCAGAAGTTCTGTTCAGGAGGGGGAGGAATCGTGATTTAGTTTGAGGAGGCTTCAGGGATGAATGAGGGTATGGAAGTGATCAGGGGAGTGTGTTGAGTGATCCTATGGAGTTTGTTTCTATGTTTGATGCTTGTATGATGAGTTTCGAAGGAAGTTGCATAAGAGGTGGAAAATGAGAATGCTGGCTTGGAGAGTGTTTCAGGCCTATGTATGTTATCAAAATGAGTCCTTGGAGTGTGTTTGTAAGGTCTGGATTGGGCAGAGAGTTGTTGTGTCACTGTGGGATTGGTATGGGTGTTTTGCCAAAAAGTCAAAAGTGTTGTACTTGAGGTATGGGCAATGGTGTAGCTAGCTCATTGGCTTGTCCTAGCTCAGCTGAGATTAAGGATGTCCATGGGATTAGTTTTGAGATGATTCAGCAAGTTGAATGAAGTTTATGAGATGTTTTGCAATTTTCACAAAGTTTGGCCCCTTTGGAAATTCATGAAGTTCAAAGCATCAAAATGCATAATTCTTGGGCCAATTCTGACTTTTAGAAGTTACATGATCATGTTGTGAAGAGTTTGTGCACATTTGAAGCCTTTAGAACACTTGATCATACCATTTTGCAAAATGCCTCTTTGGTAGAAAACTTGAAATTATGTGATTTTTCCCAACTTTGACAAGCCATAACTTTTGACCCAAAATGAATTAGAATGAGTTTTTGTACTTTTTGAAAAGGGAATGATCCATTCTACAACTTTCATGACCAAAGTTTTCTCATTTGAAGCATTTTTGAATCAAAAAGTAAGGGTTGAAAAAGTTTCCCAAAATGGCAAGTTTCCATTACAAGTCATTTTCCCAAAAAGTCAACTTTGCAAATGGCTTGAAATTCTTCAATTTTGTGAACTTCTAACATCTTCTATGATCAAATTAAGATCATAAACAATCAAAATGATGAATAACACCCTTTGGTTAGGTCATTGAGGGCCTCAGATGCCCTGATTTTGCAGTGACTTGCTCAAGAAGTCAACTCTTGATTAGATGCCTTCCCCGTGGAATTTCTTCATGAAAATTGATATGCATGATCCCTATACCATATAGAGACCAATAGAAGCAAGAATGACCAAAAAATTTGGAGTTATGGCCTTTGAAACCAAAACCCTAATTCTAGGTCATCTGTGCAGTCAAACCTGGCTCTGCTTCCATGCCAATCTCAGTTCTTGTGATTTCTTGACATTCTTGACTTTGAGAGGATATAATATGATGCTTGAACATACATGGACCCCTTTGAAATGATTGAAGACCTTTGGAGTGGCTCAAATGGCTCAGGGATTGCTCAGATCACAAACCCTAGATGCAGATGACTTAGAAGCAATGCAGTGAAGCAAATATGCAATATAAGATGCTATGATTGAACTTATGCATATGAAAAGAACACAAGCCATGGTGTGAATGGGTGAGGGAAAATTTGGGGTGTTTACAGCTGCCCCTATTCAAACACGAGTTAGCTGTGCAGGATGTAAGTAACGGTTTATCAGGCAAACAAGATAACTTGTGGTTGAATACCAAAGACATTCCAAAATTTGCACTCACAGAATGAAGAAGAAAAGGGATATAGATTGTAAAAGAAAATAAAGTATATTTTTAAAGTGCGGGCGACGAAGGACGGCCGTCGAGCAGAGGACGACTGTTGGGGATAAAGCAATGACGGGGACGACCGACATGCTGGGGAAGATGCGGGAGACAAAGCAATGACGGGGACGGACGACAAGCTTGGGATATAAGAGATTATGATGGGGACGGCCATCAAATAAAACTATAAGACTCTCTGGAGATTAGAGGTAGAAATAAACGATGAGGTACGGTCATCAAAGGTGAAGGACGATCACCTAGCAGGGGACGGCTGCTCTGTTGGGGATAAGATGAGGGACGGTCATCTAAGGTGAAGGACGATCACCGGGCAAGGTACGGTTGCCAAAAGTATCGCGACATAGGACGAATGCCGGATAAAAGGTCGACGATGGGGATGGCCATCAGATAAGCATGATGAAGGACGATCATCAAGAGGTGAAGGACGATCACCTAGCAGGGTACGGCTGCTCCGAAGGTATCATGACGAATGTCAGATAGCAAGATCAATGATGGGGACGGCCATCGGATAAAATGATGAAGGACGATCATCGGGAGGTGAAGGACGATCACCTAGCAGGGGACGGCTGCTAAAAATATCACGACATAGGACGAATGTCGGATAGAAAAGGGGTTCTAATGAAATAGAGACTCCGCTGGGGAAAAGATGAGGGACGTTCATCCAAAGGTGAAGGACGATCACCTGGCAGGGTACGGCTGCCGAAAGTATCATGACATAGGACGAATGTCAGATAGAAAGATCATGATTCACTGGGGTTTGCTGGGACAAGTAAACACGGACGAGTGTCTATGAGAGGTATAAGTGTTTGGGTATTGTGTATAGATTAAAGATGCGGACGAGCATCCCTAAGACTATGATATGGACGAGTATCAGGTAGAAACAAATGCTTGACGCATGTTCTGAGGTGATGATACGGACGAGTATCAACTGGTTAACAAAGAACACGGACGAGTATCAGATCTGAAGGGACTCTTCTGGGGAATAGTAGACACAGACGGGTGTCTTAGTTCAAGAAGATATAAGTGTATGGATTAAAGATGCGGACGAGCATCCTTAAGACTATGATACGGACAAGTATCAGGTAGAAAAAAACGCCTGACGCATGTTCTGAGATGATGATACGGACGAGTATCAACCGGTTAACAAAGAACACGGACGAGTGTCGAATCTGAGGGGATTTGAGTGATATATACAAGATACGGACGGGTATCTGCATGAGTGAAATAATTATGAGTGGTGTACAGGAGAGTGTTTAACCTGCTGGGGAGAGTGACACAAACGAGTGTCAAAAGGTATATTATAGACAAGTATATACTTTACAAAGTATTCAGGTAGTTATGTTGGGGAAGGTGACACGGACGGGTGTCAGGGAATCTGTATGGATATATGTATCTGTGAGTGCAAAGAGGACGCTTTGGCTTTCTACTGGGGATATGACATGGACGGGTGTCAAGAAGTATCTGTAATATATAAGTGTCTGTTTGTAAAGAAAGCTCGGGCGATTTTACTAGGGAAATATGATACGGACGAGTGTCAAAAAGGAGTGTGTATTTGTATTTACAAGTGTAAGGCAAATGCCTTGGCTTTCTGCCGGGGAATTTGGAAAGTTTCTCTGTATATCCTTGATGGGTTGTCGGTATTCACAAGTGTTTGATTCAGAACATGGCTTATGATTATGCAATATGTTTGATTTTTGCTGTAATGCTCCGTATTAGACGGAATGCTACGCTTTGTGGGGAGAATATGATGCGAATGCTATGATTATGCAAAGATACCGATCCGGGACCCGGGTCCCGTTGCTACGAAGATCTCTGGTTGATCTGCTTGATGTGAACATCCCAGCTGGGGATGAAATCATTGGTATATCTGACATATGGGACTCTGCTTGGGGATATAGGTCACTGATGGACCTATTTTGGTAATGAAGGACCCAGCTGGGGTTTGTAGAAGCTTTCGTCACTCTGTTGAGAGATCTTCAGGCATTGCTTTTCTGGATAGAGGCCGAAACTCTGTGGGGAGATGATTCTCGGTCTTTGCACTTGGTTGAGGAGAAATGATGACAGACAACTCAGCTGGGGAGAAAGCACCTCTGGTGCTAATTGGGAGATAGACTGAGTAGATAATGATTAGGCATCTTGCTGGGGAGAAGCCTTCATGCCCCAAGTTGCGCTCTGAACACCTGCAATCCTGAAAATACAAAGAAACGCACAAGTAATCCCGAGGTATCCCTTACCGGATTCCATTATAGGGGTTCAGACACTCCCGGGAGTAAGTAGTATTCTTGTAAGCACGTATTTTTAGAAGAGAAGCATCTGTATTCATGCAATCAGTATCTTAGAGACACCGGACATTCTTGCAAATGAAAATAAAATGTACGAAACAAAACATGACTGAAAATCTGATTTTATTAATTCATGTGCCCTGAATTGGCAAGATACAGTCGAGGAAACAAATCCCCTAAAATGAGGAGATTGTTACAAATTGAGAAATAAAAGGTATTGGCAATGTTGATGACGCTTCAAGGAGCTTTCCTTTGCTATGACTCATATGACATTTGACGTTCTTCTCATCTTGCTTTCTGAAGAAGGCTGATTCTGAAAGAAGCTTGATCCTTCCGAAGCTTATCAAGTTGTAAGTGATACAGACAAATTCAGAATGCAATTGTTCGCTTATTCCCTAGTTTTGCATGGATCGCCCTTTCGGGTTTTCAATCCATCGGGATACCCATTTTTGCCTGAGTTGTCCAATGAGGCTTTTCAACTCAGCGGGTGTACATTTTTTTTTATCTATTTCCCTTATTTTTGCCCGAGTCTTTCATTCTGTTTTTGACTCGCCGGGATGCCCTATTTTTGCCTGGACTTACATTCTGTTTTTATGTCCAACAGGTCATTTTATGCGAAGTATTTTTTAACTGCATCTGAATTCACAGGGGACGGGAAGTCTTCACCATCCATAGTACTGAGCATGAGTGCTCCACCGGAGAAAAATTTCTTTACTACAAATGGCCCTTCATAGTTCGGAGTCCATTTGCCCCTGTGGTCTGTATGAGGAGGGAGGAGTCTTTTCAGCACAAGATCTCCTATTTGGTACTCTCGGAGCCTGACTTTCTGATCGAAGGCTTTTTTCATTCTTTTCTGATACAGCTGCCCATGACAGATTGCAGCTAATCTCTTCTCTTCAATCAGACTCAGTTGTTCGTATCGGGATCGGATCCATTCTGCTTCATTCAACTTAACATCCATTAGTACCCGTAGGGAGGGTAATTCAACTTCAACGGGTAGGACTGCCTCCATACCATATACAAGCTGATACGGTGTTGCCCCAGTGGATGTTCTGATTGACGTACGATACCCATGCAAGGCAAATGGTAGCATTTCATGCCAGTCTTTGTAGGTAACTACCATCTTCTGCACAATCTTCTTGATATTCTTATTTGCTGCCTCAACAGCGCCATTCATCTTTGGCCTGTAAGGAGAAGAATTGTGGTGTTGGATCTTGAAGTCCCGGCACAGTTCTGCCATCATTTTGTTTTTTAAGTTGGAACCATTATCAGTAATGATTCGCTTAGGAACTCCATACCGACAGATGATATCTCTTTTCAGAAATCGGGCTACCACTTGCCTGGTAACATTTGCATATGAGGCTGCTTCAACCCACTTGGTAAAATAGTCAATGGCTACCAGGATGAATCTGTGGCCATTTGAAGCAGTCGGTTCAATCTTGCCAATCATATCAATGCCCCACATGGCAAAGGGCTAGGGTGAAGACATCACATTCAGAGGATTCGGAGGCACATGCACTTTATCCGCATAAATCTGGCATTTATGACATTTCCTGGCATAAGCACAACAGTCTGCATCCATTGTGATCCAATAATAGCCTGATCTTAACAACTTTTTAGCCATGGCATGCCCTCCTGCATGGGTACCAAAGGATCCTTCGTGCACCTCGTGCATCAACAAGTCTGCTTCTGTTCTATCAACGCATCTGAGGAATACCATATCAAAGTTTCTCTTGTACAGGGAACCATCAGTGTTCAAGAAGAAACTACCAGCTAGCCTTCTTAATGTCTTCTTATCATTGGAAGATGCCCCAGGTGGGTATGTTTGATCCTCCAAGAAGCATTTGATGTCGTGGAACCAAGGCTTATCATCTTTGACAATATCTGCTGAGAACACATATGTTGGTCTGTCAAGTCTGGACACTGAAATCCGAGGCACAAAGTTGGCAGCTTGAACTTTGATCATGGATGAAATGGTAGCCAGAGCATCTGCAAATTGATTCTCGTCCCGAGGGATATACTCAAGCTTAACCGTTGTAAAGAAAGTTAATAATCTCCTTGTATAATCCCTATAAGGTATCAGATGATCCTGGTGTGTGTACCATTTGTCGTTGGTTTGATTGATTACCAAAGCTGAATCTCCGAACACAGTCAAAGTCTTGATCCTGAGGTCAATGGCTTCCTCGAGACCCATAATACAAGCTTCGTATTCAGCTTCGTTGTTAGTGCAGTTAAAGGTGAGTTTTACCGAGAAGGGCATGTGAACTCCTTTAGGTGTAATGAGTACTGCACCAACACCACGACCGTTCATATTAACAGCCCCGTCAAACATCATAGTCCACTCTTCTTCTGGGTCAGGCCCTTCAGTGTGAACATGCTCTTCATGATCTTTCGCTTTTATGAACATGATGTCTTCATCAGGGAAGTCAAATCTCATAGGCTGGTAATCATCAATAGGTTGCTCAGCAAGATAATCAGACAGTAAACTGCCCTTGATGGCTTTCTGAGATGTGTACTGAATGTCATATTCTGTGAGAATCATTTGCCATCTTGCAACCCGTCCGGTAAGTGTTGGCTTCTCAAAAATGTACTTAATTGGGTCCATCTTTGAAATCAACAAAGTGGTGTGGGTCAACATATACTGCCTTAGTCGGCGAGCAGCCCACGCTAAAGCACAACAAGTTTTCTCGAGCAGTGAATAACGTTGTTCACAGTCAGTAAACTTTTTGCTTACGTAGTATATTGCATACTCTTTTCGACCAGACTCATCATGCTGGCCCAGCACACACCCCATTGACTCTTCTAATACTGTCAAGTACATAATTAGAGGTCTTCCTTCAACTGGAGGCATAAGGATTGGAGGCACTTGTAAGTATTCCTTGATTTTGTCAAAAGCCCTCTGGCAGTCTTCGTTCTACCTGACCGTTTGTTCTTTTCTTAACAGCTTGAACAAAGGCTCACAAGTTGCTGTAAGGTGAGATATGAACCGTGAAATGTAGTTCAATCTACCTAGAAACCCTCGAACTTCTTTTTCTGACTTTGGTGCAGGCATTTCTTGAATGGATTTAACTTTATCAGGGTCAACTTCAATCCCTTTCTCACTCACAATAAATCCCAGCAGCTTACCAGACCGTACCCCAAATGTACACTTGTTGGGGTTCAGCTTCAGTTGGTACTTCCTCAGACGTTTGAATAACTTCAACAGATTTACCAGGTGGTCTTCTTCTGTGAGGGACTTGGCAATCATGTCATCCACATAACATTCAATTTCTTTATGGATCATGTCATGGAATAATGTTACCATAGCCCGTTGATAAGTAGCACCAGCATTCTTCAGTCCGAATGGCATCACCTTGTAACAGAACGTGCCCCAGGGTGTGATGAAAGTTGTCTTCTCCATGTCTTCAGGTGACATCTTGATCTGATTGTATCCTGAAAATCCGTCCATGAAGGAGAATACCGAGAACTGAGCCGTATTATCCACCAATACATCAATGTGAGGTAAAGGGAAGTCATCTTTCGGGCTGGCTCTGTTCAGATCCCGGTAGTCCACACACATCCTCACCTTGCCATCTTTCTTAGGCACAGGTACAATATTAGCAACCCACGGTGGATAGCTAGTTACAGCAAGGAAACCGGCGTCCCACTGTTTTTGTACCTCTTCTTTAATCTTCATTGCCATATCTGGGCGAGTACGGCGCAGTTTCTGTTTTACAGGTGGGCAGTCTTCTTTTAAAGGCAGCTTGTGCATGACAATATCGGTGTCCAACCCTGGTATATCCTGATAAGACCAAGCAAACACATCCACATACTCCCGAAGCATATCAATCAGTTGCTCTTTTACCGAATCTTGTAGGCAGGCCCCGATCTTAACCTCTTTCACATCTTCATCCGTACCAAGATTAACCGTTTCGACCTCCTCCTGATGAGGAGTGATAACCTTCTCCTCTTGCCTTAACAACCTGGCTAGCTCTTCAGGAAGCTCATAATCTTCTTCAACCCCTTCATCATCTTGATTGATTGGATTGTCAAAGTCATACAGAGTCATAGCTGTGCTGTTGTCAGTGCAGCCTGAAAGGCACTCTCTGCAAGGGTTTCGATTGTTCATTTTAGTGATCGATTTTAATCTTGTTTAGAAAAAGTGAAGTAAAGTTATCATTTTGAAAACATTGCCATTTTATTTTTGTACAAAAAGAAAAATGAAAAAACAGTGAGCGAAAAAGAAAAAGACTCATTTGCAAAAGATGTCTGATATTCATTGGTTGATCTGTTTGCACAAAATTACAAGATGGCCCGATTAAAAAATGAGTCTTGTCATCTTGGGAAAGATGCAAGACTTGATGCATGCTTAAAATATACAGGAAATAATAATTACTCTGCAGGAGTAACCCTTATAATTTATTGGGAAGACCAGTTTGAGATACGGCTCCCCGGGATCCTTGGACGTATCCAGCTCTCCAGGTTGCGCTCATCTTCCGACTCATCTTCCAAGTTGTTCACTGCATCCGGGGTGAGCATTCCCCCGCTAACAAAACTGGGCTTCTTGGCAGCCTCTGATTAATCTTGTTGAGTTGGTTTGTAACCCAACCCAAATCTGTCCTCCTTCTTCTCCACAGGTAGCAGCTTGCCCCAGCCTTGGGCAGTCCCCTCTTCAACAACCTTCCTGGCTTGCTGATAAGATGTCATGGAGGTTCCCAGTACAACAGATGCTTCATTAATGTTCAGGGCCTCAAACCCCTGGCTCATGGTTTCATGGATTTCTCCATCCATCTCAATGTACTTGTACGTAGCCAGCTGGCTAACAAAGATGTCCTCTTCCCCACAGATGGTGATGATCTGGCCTTCCCACTCGAATTTCAGCTTCTGGTGAAGGGTAGACGTAACTGCGCCAGCGGCATGGATCCAAGGTCTACCCAACAAACAGCTGTAGGCCGGCTGAATGTCCATCACATAGAAGGTAATTTTGAAGGTCTGCGGGCCAATCATCACAGGCAGATCAATCTCCCCTAGCACTGATCTTTTAGAGCCATCAAATGCTCTTACCACCAAATTACTTGGACGCAGTGCCAAGCCATCATACTCCAGCTTCACCAAGGCTTTCTTTGGTAGAACATTGAGTGAGGACCCAGTGTCCACCAGCACATGAGATAGAACAGCACTTTTGTATTCCAAGGTGATATGTAAAGCCTTGTTGTGGTTACGTCCCTCAGTTGTTAAGTCAGCATTGGTAAAGCCCAGTCCATGACGGGTGTTGACATTTGCTACCACGGTTTCCAGCTGATTAACAGTGATCTCTTCTGGCACGTATGCTACGTGCAAGACTTTCAGTAATGCATTCCTGTGAGCTTCAGAACACATCAGCAGGGATAATATGGAGATCTTTGAGGGAGTTTGGTGAAGCTGATCCACCACCTTGTAATCACTTCTCTATATAATTCTCATAAACTCGTCTACATCTTGTTCAAAAGACGTCTTCTGAGTTTCTTTGGTGATTGGTTCTTCAGGTACCACACTCTTCCCCTTTGCTTTTGCAGCAGCTTCTGCTTCGGCATTAGGTCTTGGTAATTGTGAGGCAAAAAGGCGTCCGCTTCTGGTGAAGCCTCCGCCTCCCCCAACATTATCAATCTGTGGAGAAGAAGTTGAAGAGTCCAAGGTGATTTTCTCCCCGTTGCAGTAAAGATCAGAGCCATAATGCCAAGGTATGGCATTACTGCTTTCATATGGAACGGGTCCAGGCACCGTGATGGTAACTGGACTGACTGCAACAGAGGAAGGTACTGAAATGGTGTGCGGATCGTAGTAGATGGTGACTAGTGACCTGGCAGGAGATGCCACTGTTTGTTGTTGAAAGTTGTTGTTTGGAGGAACATTTGACGGATCATAGTAGATAGTGACTACTGAGATATCTTCATTGATTTCTGTTGGCGTTGTAGAAGATCCCGTTGAATAAATGGGTGCTGATGTTGTAGAAGGAATGGTTGACGACTTTTGATTTGTTGATGTGATGGATGGAGCCATGGTTGATGATATTGATTAATTGGTCGGAATGATTGTTGTTGCGGTTGTAGAAGATTCAGGAATTGTTGTCAAAGGGATTGCTGGATTTGTAGGTGCTGATGTCGTGATCTGAAGTATACCATTTTTGATAAGATCATCTATGCCGCTTCTCAAGTTATCACACCCGTTGGCCGAAATGTTGCAATAACCACAACCGAGCTCACACCCGGGGAACATCTGGCATTCTAGAAGCTGAGCTTTAATTTCTACCAGAGGTGTCCGAATCTGCCCCACACTGGTGATTAAGAAAGATGGCTTGTCTTCCTCAATGGCATTAATTCTTGGTCCTCCATGATTGGGCATGGGATTCTTGTTGACATTTGGAGGGGGTGCAAAATTGAGGGCTTTGGAATCCACCAGATCTTGTACCTTCATTTGTAAGGCCCTGCATTTCTCAGTATTGTGGCCAGGTGCATTGGAGTGGAAAGCACATCTGGCGTTGACATCGTAATTTCTTGGAAGATTGGAAGGATCTGGAGGCGCCAATGTCCTTAATTCAACCAAGTTGAGTTTCAGGAGTTGTGGCAATAAAGCGGCATAAGGCATAGGGATTGGATCAATCACCCTATTTGCCTGTGATGGTCTTTGCTGAAAGGGTCTTTGTTGTTGATTGTTGTTGTAGGCTCTTTGTGGCGGGTACTGAACTTGCTGCTGATAGTGTGGTTGTTGTTGTGGTTGATATGTTGGTTGCTGAGGAATCGGAGTTGGAATAGTGACAGCTGCCACTGACCTATGAACATACTGAGGTCTGCCCCTGTTGGCATGAATAGCATTAGTCTCACCGGTTCTTCTAGGTCCCACAAAAGGATTCCTGGGATTACTTGACGAACTTGCACCATTATCATAAATCTTACCCATCTTCAGAAGGCTTTCAATTCTTTCTCCAGCTATGACTACGTCAGCGAAGCTGGTGGAAGAAAAGGCAGCTAGCCTGTCAATATATGTTCCTTGCAAAGTATTCATAAAAATGTCGGCCATTTCTCTTTCCGACATGGGTGGCTGGACAGCAGCAGCAAGCTGTCTCCACCTTTGGGCATATTCCCTGAAGCTTTCCCTAGAGGACTGAGACATTCCCATCAGAAGGGTCCTGTTAGGAGCCATGTCTAGATTGTATTGGTACTGCCTGATGAAAGCTTCAGCTAGGTCCTTCCAACACCTGATAGTAGCTCTGGTCAAGTGAGAGTACCACTCCCTGGAAGCCCCGGTCAAACTGTCTTCAAAGTAAAACATCCACAGTTTTTCATCCATGGTGTATGCCTTAAGTCTCCCCAGAAAGGACTGCAAGTGAGTTCGTGGACAGGAAGTTCCATTGTACTTCTCGAAGCACGGGGGTTTAAACTTGTGGGGAATTCTTACCCCATCCACTAACCCCATATCCATGACATCGAAACCCAAGGAATTTTGAGACTCCAGAGATCTCAACTTCTCAGCAATTTCATCAAGCCTCCTATCATAGACTTCATCCCCAGCTCCCATCACAGTAAACTGCTCTTCTTGGGGGTCTTCTTGTAAGACTCTTCCTCCAGTAGTATTTCCTTGCACATTACCCGGGATGTTAACTTCCGGATGTAGATGAGGCCCATATACTGGTGGATTAATGTGAGGCTGACCCCTTTCATTGTTACTTGTTCCTCCAGTTCCTAGAGGAGGCTCTTCCGGGGTTTGTCTTTCTACCAATGCCCTCAATCTTTCTTGGCTTTGAGCCAAGCCATTCATTACTTCCATGAATTGGGTCATTTGGTTTCTCATTTCCAACCTTTCATTAGCCATCTGGGTTCTGACCTCTGTCAGATCTTGCTGTACTTGGTCCATCTGGATACCAGGAAGATTGTTGCGAGTATGATATCTGTGCGAACGGTTGAGAGGGAACACCCGGCGGCGAGCAATAATTCCTGAATCACAACAGAGTTAGAAACAAAATAAAGTAAAGGCAAACCTACAAAACAAAACAACAGTCAGTATGCAATGCAGTATGCTTATTTATTTCCCAAGGTATCCGGCTTGGCTCTTGGTTTTGACCTTTCCAGACCCTGAGGAAGATGTTTTGATGTTGCTTGAGAAAGAAAACTCAATGAAACAAACTTACAAATACATTCCACATGGTGGATAATACATAGTTTGTTTTTACAACATATGCCCCTGAAGGGTCAAAATACAACATAAAAGAAAAGTACATCAAATGGAAATAGCAACAAGCAAAATGATCAAACATCTAAGCCAAACTCATCCTCCTTAACCTCCTTCAAAAGTGCTTCAGTTACATGGCCAGCCGGATGCTCTGTGATGTTCCTGATAAGAAGGTTCCTGGTGGCAATAGCAGTGGTCAGTTTCTTGTGCCTGTCTTGGTCCTTTGACCTCTTCACACCAGCCCTAAGCTTCAATTCTGAAATCTCCTTCTGGGCTGCCATCAAAGCTTCTTGTTGCTTCTTTTCATTGGCCTCTAACTGCTCAATCTTGTCTTGAGTTCTCTTATCTTCTTGAGTACGAGCTTCAGTGATCCTGACCCACCTAGCTTGACTTTCTTTCAGATAGAGATCAGTTCTAGCCTTCTGAAACTGGGCCTCCTTACAGGCATTCTTCAAAATCTGCTCTCCAGCTCTTGATTTCTTGATGTAGTCCTCTGATTTCTCAATCCTGGCTAGATGCTCCACCTTAAGCTTTTCCAACCTCTCAATGTCTAGACGACCATCACTCCTCTCCCAGAGGGTCTTCTTCAGAGCTTGAGACAGATTCTCATTCCTTTCCTTCAGCTTCTCAAATTCTTCCAGGCTGACAGTGGCTGGAGGGGGTACTGTGGATGGCCCAGGTGCATCCTCAATGGTGAAGGGCATCCCAGAAATTTGAGCCCTGGCATGAGACCATTCATAATACTGAGCTGAAGCCATATTGTTGCATCTCCCAAGGATGGCCATCCCTTTGGTCTGGATGTTGTCCCAAGCCCAGGATGCTTGCCTGACAACAGCTAGATTAGATTTTATCTCACAATACAGGGTTTCATCCAAGTCTTGCACTCTAGGAGTGTGAACCAAAGCATAGCCCAACTGTCTCTTAAACAGCAAAGGATTGTAGTTGATGCAACCCTTCACTCCTATCAGAGGTACATTGGGGAACTGCCCACAGCTAGAAATTATGTCCCTTCCTTTGGTGCTCTGGGTGCACCATCTGATGTCATTTGAAGTCAAAGCAATGAGTCTCCTAGCCCAATTCTTCTGTTGGTGAGGATTTAGGAAAGCATCAGTCTTGGGTAAGCGTTTGAGCAGCCAGGTATGAAACAGAGGAGCACAACACCTTACCAACCTCCCTCTCTGCTTCTCATTCCTTTGGTGAACAGAATAATAGAAATCTCCCAGCAGGGTGGGCACTGGGTTCCTCAAAAGGAAGAGATGAATAGCATTCTTGCTGATAAACTTGGGCTCATCTGCAAAAAGTATAACCCCATATATACTGAGGGCTAACAATGCACAAACTGCCTTCCATTCTCCCAAGTAGGCTTTCAGGATGGCCTGAGAAGTTAGAAAGTCCAAGTGTAGGCCAGGAATTCCAGCCTTTGTTGACATGTTCTGCTCAATCAAAATAGGTTCCAAATACAGTGCTTTTGCCACTTCTTCTTTGCTGGGAGAGGCCATCTCTGGGTTGAAGGGGATACCACCCCTGACAGGTACTCCAATCAATGATGAAAACTCCTCCAATAGAGGTCCCAACTGAAAATTCTGGAAAGTGAAGCATCTCAAAGGAGGATCATAGAACTGTAGGCAAGTGTGAATCAAACTCCTCTGAGAAGGGTCCAAGTCCATAACCATATCAAGGATGCCTCCATAATGCTCTCTGAATAATGGGATGTGGTATGGAGTGATAAGTGTCTGGACCTGCCTGATGCCAGCCAGCACAGGATCAAAGAAATGGTATGAAATGTTGCTCTTCTTGGGTGCCATGACTGCTGATGAAGAGCTGAAACAAATGCTGATGATGAAGACTGATACTGGAGATGAGCCACTGATAGGCTGAGGCTGGTGATGGAGGTAGCTGAAGCAGGAAACTAATGAAGATAGCTGAAGCAGATAGCTGGTGAACAAGGGTCTGTGCTGATGAAGGGGTCAAAACCAAGCCAAATGTAATATGGATACCCTGAAAAACAAATAAACAAATGTTAAATGATGCAAATGATGAGTATGCAAATGATATGCAAGGATTTGTGATCAAGCTGGATCTGATTACTGCCTTGATATAAAGGTCCATGTATGTTCAAGAAGTCCAGATGGAGGTTCAGAAGTCCAGTAACCAAGGTGGGGGACTCAAATAAAGAGTCACATGTCCTGGGTTAAATCATAAGAACTATCCAAAGTGAAGCATTCTTAAACACAATAAGTAACAGGGTATGATGTGGCCAAGGGCTCCTACAAACCTGTAAACAGCCCAACCCCCTCACAGGTGATGTTCTAAAACAAGGATCCTCAGACTTGGATCAGTTATGAGAAGTGTAAACACTTCTAACCCGGAGGTACAGTGTTTACAATAACCATAAAAGATCCTCCTCTAATTCACCTCAGTTTCTGAAGGTCATAATAAAGGTCATCCAGACTTAGCAGGCTTCCCAGATAGCCCTAGCACTACAGGAAATTTGTAGCACAGAGTTCTCAAGAAGAAACCCACATCTGAACCGTGTTTCATATTCCCGCACCAGACCGAAATGGAATGGGAAAGAACATGAACCACTCTAGCCTAGGTGTCACTCAGGTCCCAGGTATAGGACCTTAAACTCTCAATAGAACCCCACCCACAAAAGCAAAAACCAAATCCAGCCAGATGACAATATGACAGTATGATATATAAAGCTGTAAAGAAAGCAATAAATAACTGTACATAAAGCAAAAATAAATACAAATATACAAACACAATCAGCACATAACACCCCAGTAAACACAAATCAAACAAGCGCTAGGAGGAACCCACAAAAAGAACCAGAAGCCCTGGTTACAATATAAGTGTCCCTAGCAGAGTCGCCAAGCTGTCGCTCCCACCAAATGAGGCTAAGTCAAATGGGGTACAGACGCGAACGGTCGGCGAAAAGAGGATGAGAACACACAAGGGTGAACTCAAGGGAAAAGAAAAGAGTCGCCAGCTAGGCATTTTTATCCCGAAGGAAAGGTAATGCTGCATAAACCTAAGAAAAGATGGATAAGACGGTCGCGAACCAGAGAGACTGAGAAAGGGGGTTGGTTACAACCTGTGAAGGTATTAGCACCCAGATTGTCCGTCGTACTCGACGGGATCCACGCTTAAAAGATTTGTGTTTTAAAGGGGTAGTGTCAGTGCTATTTGTGTATCAAAGCCGGAAAGAATGCAAGTGTCAGTGTAAAGGAAGTATGAAGTGCATAAGTGAAGTGTCAGTGTAAGAACAAGAGTATGAAGCTCAAGACTATGAGGCTTAAACAATAATGCTGAAAGTGGGGGAATATACATAGACTTTTGTTCGATAACTGTTAAGTTATGCCTACGTATCCTCCCGTGCAATGAGGAAGTCAGAACACCGTAGTTCGACCCAAAGAGACTGAAAGATGAATTGACTTGTGAACAGCTTACTTGTCTATGCTCAAGTGTATGACCTGTCTAGCTCAGGTGCAAACTGTCTTGCATTTGACGGAAGAAGCGAGTTCTCGTTTATGAATGAAGATGGCGAGAAAAGAATCCCGGAGGAGACGATTATTGTTTTTTTTTTTGTGTTTTCAGTCTTTTATTGCTTTTTGAAGTTTGTCATAAGTTAATGAGCTTAAGCCTAAACCAATGGGTTAGTAAACTCATCACACCCTCCCTCTGATTAGGGGTAATGAGAATACCTTAAGTGTGAAGTCAGCATCTCACACTTAATCCCCATGGTGTAGGATTAAGATCATTAACCTACTTATGATTAGTTAGATGTTTTTGTTGTTTTTGTTTAGTGTTAAGTAATGAGATTAAGCCATTATCAGGGATTAAACAAACTCATTACACCATCCTAATAGAAGGATAATAGATGAGAATGTTTAAGCTGAGGAAGACTCCTCAACTTAATCCATGATTAGGGATTAACCTCATGACAAAACAAAGCCTTTATTAGATGGATTTTAGTTAATGGTGAGATTGAGAAGTGTATTTTAGGGTTTGTAAGACAACTTGAGGGGGACTTGTCCATTAACACTAGGGTTAGTCCTTCTTAACCAATTAAGGAAGAAATAGAACCCTAATGCAAGGCCCAAGTTACAAGCTTGATGTCTTAGTGATTATTAGATGGATTTATTAAAGGAATTAAACACATTAAGGGTTTAACACTTAGGATTAAAGTTATACACTCCATCCTAATAGAAGGATGCAGGCATAAGCTTAATCACAAAGCCTTAAGACCTTTAGGGTTTAGTCCTTGATTATGAGGTGAGAAGAGGAGACTCAAAGAAAACTCAAAGGAAAGAGTATAAGGGGGACTAAACAATCTAAAAATGTTATCATGCTTGGAAGTCCTAGGGTTTGTGAGGCTTAAGAGGAGAAATCTTCAAGGAAGCCACCAAGGAGAAGCAAGATAGAAAAAGGATAAGAAGAGAAGCAAAACAACTTGCTTCACTTAAGAAGACAAGTTGCTTGAGGAAAGAAGGCAAGATGAACAAGAATGAGCAAGCTCAATCCAAAGCACAAGATAAAATGAAGCAATGATGCATAAGAGAGATGAAAAGAGATTGTGAGAAGTGAAGGCAAATCCACTTCTCAAAACAACTTACCACCTGAAAAGTTAGCAAAAGAAATGAAATGTAATGCAAATGAGATGCAATGTCATGATGCAAACCAAAACCAGAAGCATGAGTATGATGTTAATGATGCTAAGAGATGATGCAAACATGAGGCAAGGCATGAGAATGATCATGCAAACATATGGGTGCAAGAGAAGCATGTTTGGAACCATGGATGTTCATGAAAAGTTATGAAATGCAAAAGACATATAACATGGCAAATGCAAGATGCAATGATCAAACATGATTCTAATATGTCTTAATATGTATTATGAATCAAATGAATGCATAAAATGTCATGGCAAGTCATGGTATGCAAGCAAATGGAAGATGGATGCAAAGGAAGGCATGAATTAGGGTTTATGATCAACACACAAAGAAAAATCCAAAACCAGAGGCAAATGACATGATAAAAATTTGAAAATGCAATCAAAGGAACCCTAAACCTACACAAACTCACTGCCCAAAGGAGGGGATCCAACTCTTAACCTATTGAAAGTTATGAATTTCCTAAGATTGCTAGGGTTTTAAGGTACCTTGTCAAGAAAAATGCAAAACAAATTGAAAATGCAAGATCAATTCATGCCAATTTTATCCTATAAACTACATGCTATACAAGATGCAATGCAAAAAGAATCATCATCCAACTCTCAATGGTTAGGCAGAAATGAATTTTGAAGTTTGAACCAAAATATTACCTCAAAAATGAATTTAATTCCATTGAAAATTATCAAAAGGGATCAAGATCAAAAAAGAAATTTGGTTTGAGAGTTGGACAATGTTTCTAAATGTTTCTAAATGCTATATGAATTTTTTTGTGATTTTTAAATACCTAAAAGTATTTTTAATTAATTAATTTTCATTAACTAATTAAAAATGAACTTTTAAATGATTTAAAAATAATTTTTATTGCAAAAAATGAAAATAAAAATATTTTTGTGTTCTGAAAATTAGTTGAACCTTTGACAAAAAATTTCAGAATTTTTAAAGGTATTTTGCTATTTTTAATAATTCGTGCAAAATAAATCAAAACAAATGAAAATAAAATGAATTTTAAAAGAAAAATGAGAAAGTCAGCCAATCTGATGGCTGAGATTCAAACTCACAGGGGCGGGAATTGACCTGGCGCGCTAATGGACGGCTCACATTCAAACTTGCCTAATTACGTCATTAAGCCCTAATCTGAACCCTAAACACTTTCAGGTGACCGGAACAGTGTTCCGGTCATCTTCTCCGGCCAGCCAAAATCTTAATCTCTCTCAAAACGCGTCAAAACCTCACAAAACTCTCCAGAATCAATCTATGATCATCACTAAACATAAACCCTAACACAAACAACATTTATTTTTCGTGAATCAAAGGAAATAAGCAAAAACATTTTCACGGGCAAACTTTCAGAACATCATAACATGCTTGTTTCTGGCTCATTTTCAAAAATAATTAGATCCCCATGACCGGGGCAACATACAGAACAACATTCTAACAAGAAATCAAAGTTCTGGAAAATTTGTTCATCATGTTACCTGAGTTTAAGCTTTCAGTCCAGGAGCTTTCTGCTTGCCTCTTTGCCTCAAAATGATCCCAATGGTCCTCTTGATGAAGTTATGAAGCTTGGTTGGAGTTTATAATGGTTGGTTTGTGAGTTTGCAGAAGTTCTATTCAGGAGGGGGGAGGAATCGTGATTTAGTTTGAGGAGGCTTCAGGGATGAATGAGGGTATGGAAGTGATCAGGGGAGTGTGTTGAGTGATCCTATGGAGTTTGTTTCTATGTTTGATGCTTGTATGATGAGTTTCGAAGGAAGTTGCATAAGAGGTGGAAAATGAGAATGCTGGCTTGGAGAGTGTTTCAGGCCTGTGTATGTTATCAAAATGAGTCCTTGGAGTGTGTTTGTAAGGTCTGGATTGGGCAGAGAGTTGTTGTGTCACTGTGGGATTGGTATGGGTGTTTTTGCCAAAAAGTCAAAAGTGTTGTACTTGAGGTATGGGAAATGGTGTAGCTAGCTCATTGGCTTGTCCTAGCTCAGCTGAGATTAAGGATGTCCATGGGATTAGTTTTGAGATGATTCAGCAAGTTGAATGAAGTTTATGAGATGTTTTGCAATTTTCACAAAGTTTGGCCCCTTTGGAAATTCATGAAGTTCAAAGCATCAAAATGCATAATTCTTGGGCCAATTCTGACTTTTAGAAGTTACATGATCATGTTGTGAAGAGTTTGTGCACATTTGAAGCCTTTAGAACACTTGATCATACTATTTTGCAAAATGCCTCTTTGGTAGAAAACTTGAAATTATGTGATTTTTCCCAACTTTGACAAGCCATAACTTTTGACCCAAAATGAATTAGAATGAGTTCTTGTACTTTTTGAAAAGGGAATGATCCATTCTACAACTTTCATGACCAAAGTTTTCTCATTTGAAGCATTTTTGAATCAAAAAGTAAGGGTTGAAAAAGTTTCCCAAAATGGCAAGTTTCCATTACAAGTCAATTTCCCAAAAAGTCAACTTTGCAAATGGCTTGAAATTCTTCAATTTTGTGAACTTCTAACATCTTCTATGATCAAATAAAGATCATAAAAAATCAAAATGATGAAGAACACCCTTTGGTTAGGTCATTGAGGGCCTCAGATGCCCTGATTTTGCAGTGACTTGCTCAAGAAGTCAACTCTTGATTAGATGCCTTCCCCATGGAATTTCTTCATGAAAATTGATATGCATGATCCCTATACCATATAGAGACCAATAGAAGCAATAATGACCAAAAAATTTGGAGTTATGGCCTTTGAAACCAAAACCCTAATTCTAGGTCATCTATGCAGTCAAACCTGGCTCTGCTTCCATGCCAATCTCAGTTCTTGTGATTTCTTGACATTCTTGACTTTGAGAGGATATAATATGATGCTTGGACATACATGGACCCCTTTGAAATGATTGAAGACCTTTGGAGTGGCTCAAATGGCTCAGGGATTGGTCAGATCACAAACCCTAGATGCAGATGACTTAGAAGCAATGTAGTGAAGCAAATATGCAATATAAGATGCTATGATTGAACTTATGCATATGAAAAGATCACAAGCCATGGTGTTAATGGGTGAGGGAAAATTTGGGGTGTTTACACTATGCAAACCTTTTCAAATAAAAAGCTTCCAAAAAAAGCAGTCACCAACAACAAGCGTCTTTCCTACGGGAATTATTTTCTCGTCTCTATCAATCATAACGAAAGAACTCGCTTCAACTTGCCTCTTTTGCAAGATGGTAGACGCACTCGTACCAGACGAGCCTACAACACCTGAGCATAGGCATAAGCAGTTCAATCATAAAAAACACAAAAAAACAAATTTCCTCCCTAGTTAGGGGAACTACGCCGACTATGATTCTCACTCCTGATGAGATAGGTAGGCAGTGGGGTAGGTCACATTCGAGCACATTATTTATTTTCCCTACATTTTTTCCATTCTCTTTCCAGTTCAGCAGTAGATGTTTATACTCTTTGAAACAGTACAAGCAAGCGTGGATCCCGTCGAGTAAGACATACATGAAGGGGTGTTAATACCTTCCCTTCACATAACCGATTACCTTACCCATTCTCTATGGTTCGCAAGACCTCGTTCTTTCCATTCCCCCAGGTTTGTACAACATTACCTTTCCCTTTCCTTGGGATAAAAATGTCTGGATGGCGACTCTTCTTATTTTTCCATGCCACTTTTGCGTTTGTACTAAGATGAAAATCCCGGGAGTGACACGTGGGGTGTGAAAAACAAAAGGAAACCCAATCCAAGAGCGCGTGTATGTTCAAATTTATGGTGAAGACTCAGTCAAGACATTGACTCTACCTTAACCATATGATGCAGTCAACAAAAATGATCAAGATATTTATGCTAATTAAACGGATCACGACGCATGTATATACAAGTAAACATGAATGCACACACACAACAGGTCAAAGGTCAACAATTGTAAAACTCAGAGACACGTGAGGATCACCCTCCTCATTAATGCATTGGAAGAAAAATAACCATCATATCAAAGAACATCCAACAATTGCGTTATAAACTGGTAAACAATTAGGGTTCCAAACATCTTATGAACCTCACCGGCCGGAGAAGACTCCGGTTGTCTTCTCCGGCAACTCTCCGGTCATTGAAACTACCAAATTCTCTAGAAATTCATAAACAATATATCAATCAACTCCTCATGTTATGTACATTCCAAATCCAACCTCAAAACACACAAATACATCATATACATAGAGAATCGAATCAAACAAATTAGCCATAGGTTTTCAGATCTAAGCACCATTGTGCCTATTAACTAGCCAGAAGTTCCAGAGCTTTAAGCTTCCAAATCAATAAAAACAAGCATGAATCGCACAAAATTTCAAAGAGAAATTTGAAGAAGGAACCTGAGTTTTGAAGTTCTTCAAAGTGACAGAAGACCAGAGATGATCTTCCTCTTGATGCTTGAACTTGAATTGAGCCAAATAAAGGCTAGAAACCTTGTTGATGCTTGAGAAATTTAGAATCCAAAGATTGAAGCTTGAAGAGAAACAATATCAATGCAGTGCTTTGTTGATGGATTGAGGAAGAATGAAGCTCAATGTGAAGAATGGAGAAGAAGAAGCTTCGTAGAGATTGTAAAACTCAGGGAGAACTTGAGACTGCATGAGTGAAAATGTGAGACAATGGTGAAGCTCCCCTTGAAATTATGTTAGAGCTCTTTATATACCTTGAGTTAAATGTTAATGGTGTTGTAATGAGAATGAGAGTTGAGCTGAGCAATGGAGTGAGAAGAGTGAATGAGAGATCGTGTGTTGTTGTTGTGTTCATGTGGAAAGAGGAACATGGTAAGCAAGGTGAGTTTTAGTGATGTATGATGGTGATGTAGTGAATGCAACAACAATACTTGCTTCACAAGTTGTTTTGAAGTTTTTGTTGTTTAAATGTATGAAGTCATAGGACATGTATGCATGATTGATGATCTTGTTTGGCTAAAAGAGGAAAAGAATGAATGGAAATGATGTGTATGCGTGTATGCATCTGAGCTGAGAAAAAACAAACACAATGCCTTCTAATTTTGGCTAGCAAGACACAATGAGAATGTTGATGTTTAAAGATGAATTGCTCCATGTATATTGGATGAAATGGTATGATTTTATGTGCAAATGAAAGATGGAGGATCATAGGTTTGGGGTTTGATTCATGTTGAATAGAGGTCTTTAAGTTGCTTAAAAATGGCTTGAAAGTCAATGAGACAAGAATGGCTCATGGGCGTGTGAGATTGGCCTTAGGCCTTAGGGAAAAATCCAGTTGTGAGATCTCCTCTTTGAACCATCATATCTCTTCATACATTGATTCTATGAAAAAATTCAAAACATCAAAGTTGTAGAGGAGATCAAGATGAAAAACTTTGATGTTAATTTTTTTTTCTTTAAAGCTTTCTTGATGGAGAAAAATAGCTTGACATTTGGCACACCACATGTTTGATGAAATGCAGGACATCTGGCTCACCCATGACTTTGTTGCCCAACAATTTTTCCTTGATTTTGTCAAACTTTGATTGATCATATCTCCCTCAATTTTGATCCAATGCAGATGTTATTGTTATGGATTTGAAGCTTAGGATGTGATATTTAATTATCTTAACTTAGGCCTGAAGTTTGAAGCATTTATCTTGAAGAAAAAATTCCTTGAAGTGAGGTGCAAAATAGCCAAAAGTTGCTATATTTAGAAACCCTAAGTTTCTATTTTGGGCAGTTTTGTGATTTCTTGATTTTTTTCATGGATCTATTGATTTTTCTTGAACAAATATTAACCATTGAACACATTTGACTTGTGGAACATGAATTTGACATCAAAAAGTTAGGAGTTGACTTTTTCTTCTGCATAGTTGACTTTTCCCCAATTTCTTGATTTTAAAGTAATTGACCAATTGGAAACCTTATAAAATGATCCAATAGGGAATATACCACACTTTGATACTTGATAGCATATCGAAACCCTTGAGATCAAGTTTGAATCAAAATTTCATTAGGAGACCTCTTGAATCAACAATCCTAATTTGTTGGCCAAATCCTTCTCTTCTTTGGAGAATCTTGGAGCATTAGCGAATAATTTTCTATCTTCAATGTAGAAGTTATCAAGCTTCAAGACCAATCTTCTGACATCCTCCACTCCAAAAAACCTTACAAATCCATATTTCTTTCCCATCTATCTTTCTTCTGAGGTATGAATACCTCATCCACTTCTCCAAAATCACTAAACAGATTGAACAGATGCTTTGCCCTCAAATACTCCAGAAACACTGTAATAAAAATGAACGTAGAGACTTTGACCTTCTTCTCTTTAATTTTTCCTACATCATTCCATCTAATCTTCTTCCCTCCTTTTTTTCCTCACTTGAACTTTAGACCAGCCTATACCTTCCCCCTTCTCAGTACCGTCAGCCATTCTCTTTAGTATAACGTTTTTTCATTCAAACATGAGGTGGTACTTGAACAAAGGGAATTAAAAGGAGAGTTATGAATATCTCTATACTTCTAAACTTGTTCACATCTAAAAGGTTGAGTGTTAAAACATAAGTTTGAAAAAAATGTTTCACCGACTTAAAAAATATGAATATTATATAATTTTTATCATTAATTATATTTTCAATATGAATTTTTTACTTTTTAGGATAACTATGATTATGAATAACTAATATTTTTGTGAGATTAATATCTATCTACATGATACGTGCAGATATACATAAGTTTATATTAAAAAAAACTAATCGGTCTTCGAGTTTCATTTAAAATTATTAAGATAATCTATTTAATAGATTAGTAAGACGATCCAACATCATATGATCATTAGTCACATGGGAAGTCACCTAAGACTAAGCAACCACACAAGTTGTAATAACGACCCACACCGACTCACATCCAGACAATTTGAACAACCGTGCTCTATTCTTGGTCATTGACTAACTAGTATATATGTTTCTTTAAGAATTATTTTTTTGTATTGCTTTTCTGTTCACATGGAGTATACATTTGTCTTTATGCTACAGTACAAACTTACCAAATGAATCAGCTTAATGATTTATCAATCAAATTAAATTAATGTGTATTACTTGACTTGAATTAAATGGATCATGTGATCAAGCACATATTTTTATGTCTAACATAAAATATAATTTAGTGACACATAATGTCTTCTATGTACAAATTAAAAGACGATTGAGTTGTTTTATATTGATGTAATAATAAATAAATAAATAAAGGGGGATTAGACAATATATGTTTTTTTTACCTTTGCATTAAAAAGTATGGAATTGGACAAACATAAAGCATACAATTAGATATAAAGGATACTTTGTTTTTTTTTTCTCAATCAAAATTTAAAATATATCTCTCTCTATCAAAATTTAAAATATATATCTCTCTCTCCCTCTCTCGCCATATATATATATATATATATATATATATATATATATATATATATATATATATATATATATATATATATATATATATATATATATATATATATATATATATATATGAATGAATAAGGATATTCTTACTCCAGAAATAAATATCTAAATTTTACCCTATATCTTGACCATTGATTCATTTTTAATCAATAATTATAATAATAGTCAGTAATTAAATAGCGAGAGAGAAACAATTAATTACATGTTAAATAATTACTAATTATTATAACAAATGAATCAATGATCAAGATGTATAGTAAGTTTTAATAACTAAAATAAATAGATAATTTTACCATCACCTATGTTTGGAGGACTATAGTCCAATTAAATAAAATTCACTAATTCTAGTAGTTATTAGTACTCAACAGTCGCATATTAAATCTCTATGTTGAGTGTCATTTTCCTTAAACTATATCGATGAATTTCAACCCAAACTCCCCATAAATACGAGATCTCCACACTTTCAATGAAACATTCTCTCAAGGTCTCAGGTGTTTGCAGTACAACAATAATACGTGGACTAGATACTCCATCCTTCTCGAATAAAAATGACTCTTAAGATAAACTATTATACAAGTAAACACAAAAGAATCTCCTAGACAAAAATATATCGCTTCAAATAATTTCTCAAAATTAGTGAGTCTTAAACAACAAGAAACACTTAATTAAATTAACAAATACGATTCAAAATAAAACTCAGTAGATTTGATTAAAAAAAACCAAACTGAATCTGAAAACAACAAATTAAATATTCTTTGATAAAATCAAATTCAAATCTTTTAATTAAATCATATTCAATCAAAATCATTTTCAAATATATAATTTAATAAAATTTTCTTCAAATTGATTTGATTTAAATTACTTATTTCAAACTAAATATTTGCAACAAATTTGACTCCACGTTGTCATACCCTAAATTTTGACCCTAAGATATATACCTCTTCAAAGAAAATCCACTGACCAAAGGACTGTGTCAGACTGGTTTGAATAGTATCCCCGCAATGGATCAGGATTGTTGAGTCCCTCAGAGGATTCAGACAAACGACCAATCATTAATACATAAAATTTTCATCCTTTCAATCACTATCAAAGGGTTAAAGAATCTCAAATGATAGAAAATCATTTAAAGACTGTACAAAAATTTCAGTGATCTGAGCCCCGAGCCATCAGAATCACTAATTAGGGTTTCAGTCAATTGAGCCCTCCAGATGAAACTTTTCATGGGAAAAGGAGGCAAGACCTCCACATATCATCAAGAAAGGATGACATGACTTGAACAAGTCATTTACAAGTACATAAGGTGCAGAGATCAAGGATTGCAAGATTAGGGTTTCATAGTGCCCAAATTAGGATTTCTGACTTGTCGAGGATCCCAAGACCAATATTTTCATCTAGATAAGAGGAAATACCAAAGGGAATGGTTTAAATAGCTCATATACATCATGGAAGTCCATTCATAAGGTCAAATACCCCAGAGGATGTCTAGTCAAAAAATCTGAAAACTATGGGTATCTAGTGTAATTTCCATCTGGACTAAAAAGTCAAAGTTTGACTTGTTCACCCAAAATGATCCTCATGACATATATTACAAGAATATATGGTCAATGAATGCATTTAATCCCAAAAAATCATAAATTTGAAGATAAGTTGTAAAAGGGGCAATCTTTGAAACTTAGAAAATTTTCTAGGTTATGGAAAAAAGTATTCAAGTAACCTACTTCAAGCATCATAACTTGTGATCCAAGCAACATATTTTGGTGAACCAAAGGTTAAATGAAAGATTTAATCACAAACTACAAATAATTCAACTACATAAAACTCCAATTCATTATGTATTTTAAGTTGAAGATGGATCAAAATCAAGAAAAATATTGGTTTTCAACACTTAGACAAAATTTGTCTAAGTACAAAATCAGCAAAACACCAAAACTTGGAGGGATTTTTCACATTTTTCCAAGCAAATTCAAATCCTTTTCAAAACACCAATGTTGTTGCAAATATTTCCAACAATTCAAAGAACCAATTGGCATATAAAGATGTTTGTACATGAAGAAATCATGGATCAAAGTGACCATCCAAAACTGTTTTTCAAAAACAGATTTTCATAAAACTTTGAAATCTGAATTTTTGAGTCAAAGGACAATGTCAAGTGGTCTTAAGAATCTTAGAAATCATTACAAACCTGAGCAAACCTGCAAATTCATGATTGCTCCAAGGAATTCCCATAAATGACATTTATGAATTTTAACACTTATGCATTTTGATCCAAGGGTCACAAAGCTCCAAAATGGCATATTCTTGGATCTCTTGTTCAACAAGAAATAGGTGGACACAATCCAAACTTCAAACTTCCGAGGAATGTGAATTTTGTTACTGCATAGCTGGGCTATTTGAGAATTTCATCACTTCATGTGTAACAGATATTTTCATAAATAATGACTCAACAATTGTGATCTTATCTCTTCAATACTTAATGGCTAAGTAATCTCAACATATTTGCCTATAAATAGAGACCTCATTTGATCATAAAAATTACACCAAAGCCTCTGATCTCTAAGTTTTCTCTCCTTCACTCCTAAAGACTCAAAACATGATATTTTGAGCAATCACCATCGATTTTTGAGTTTGAGCCACAACAAGCTCAAACTAATTGCTCAATAACATCAAATATGATGTATATGAGGTGTTTAGATACTTAGATCACCTCTGAAACATCTCCAACCAAAAATCACCCTTCAAAACCTCAAAGAAACCTTGTTTCTGCAACTTGAATGCCACAACTTGATCCAACCATTTGCAATAAAGTCCAAGGGTTCAACCACACTCCATATGGTGTAAGAAAGTTGTCCAGATCATCACAACATCTCTGTAACACCTCCGGCTCAAAATCACATCTCCATGTACAAGCTCAAGTTCGGGTAAGCCTCAAACTTGGCCATTTCATAATCCATGCATATTTTCTGGCACTATCTTTTTGCCTTATGTGCGTAAACATATTCTAAGTAATTCCCATCAAACAATTTTACAAAATCATCATCATGTAGAATTTCATGAGGCTCAGGACAAATTAGGGTTCTTTAGTGTTCATCACTAATTTTTCACTCTACACTAAAAATAAATGAAATTAATTGTTACCATGTTGTTCATGAGTTAAAATCAAGCAAGATTGATGTTTATTTCATTTCATTACATATTCAATGACATATGAGGGATTTTGAAAAATCCTCATTGTTTGGGCAAGATGAAGAACACGTGTGTGTTCTACATATGTTCTTGGCACCCTTTTTTGAATTTTCAAATATTTGAATTTTGTTAATTTATTTAATTCACTCCAAAATTAATTTCTCTAAGATTATTTTGAGTTTTAAAATGATTCTTTTTGCATTAATTCGCAAAAATGTTAAAATATTTTATTCCATGTAAAAATCACCAAAAAATATATTTTTTAATATATTTATTATTTTCATATAGAATTATTTTTATTTGTTTCTAAACATTTTAAAATTCATTTCTTTGACTTGATTTTTCAAACATAAATGATATTCAAGTTGCCTCATGGATAAAACATAATTTTTCAAACATTGATCCAAGGTTTCAACTTGTTTTTCAATAGTGTTTGAAATTTATCAAAGTTTTAAATATTTTTAAATATTTAAAATACCAAAAACTAGGGTTTTGATTTTTATCACCCTCAAATTGAGTTTTATCACTTTTGGGCCTCTATTAGAGTGTAAGATCCATCCCTTTTTGAAAAATGAATCATTATGGTTCATCAGATCAATTTTCAAAAACTTGGCGCCATCGCCTTTTTCACCATATTAAGTTTTCATCTGTGGATCTTTTCTATGAATATCTTTACACATAACCATTTATTTTCTAAAATGAATTGTCAAAATGTGTCATGGGGAATCCTTTTTGTTTAGGACCCATTCTTACTATTTTAAACTTTCTCCGGACAATTTTAAAACCTCGCCAGACTTCTGTCTAAGTTCTGAATCATCCAACTATTTCTTAAACGGTTTTCAAACTCCTAAACAAAGATACATGGGAAATTTGTTTACAAATCCCATATCTTTTTTTTCATCTTTATGACTAAAGATCTAATACACCAGCAACTAGGCTGAGCTTCACTCCTGTGAACTACTTTCTAGGCTGTAGGCAGCTTTTCAGCATCCAAAGTCCTACTATGTGTATGAAATCATCATATAATTAATCAACAAAACAAATTCCATAAGCATCCTTATGTTTAAGACCTATTATTAGTTTATGAGCCATCTCTTATCCCTCTAACTTCTCGTTGTTTTCTTAAACTTTGTTTCCTTGTTAGATTAGGGTTGTTTGCCAAAATTATCTTTCTTCACCTCATACTAAAGCAAAGATAATAAAAGACTTATTAATGACAAAGAGAATACAATATCAAAAAACATTTGTAATCTTTCTTCCTCAGGATTTTGGGCCTCTGCTTCCCAGTGTAACTCCCAACATCATTCTTAATAAAACATTTAAGAATATTGAAACCATAGCAAAGACATACTAAAAACTGTCAAACACATTCACTGACACCTTTTATCTGTCTGCATGCATCTTTAATGTTATACTTGCATCTCTGCTAGAATTTAAGCACTCGGTTTACTGTCACCAAACCTAACCTTAGAGTAGCTAGAACCTTACTGAAGAAAAACGTAGCCTCCTCTTGGGCTTTATTCAAGGATTCTCAGGCCTCTTAAAGGTTCCTTCTCTCAAGCTTAGAAGTTACTCATCCTTCCCTAGCATCCTCATAGGCTTTGTTCAAGGACCCATGGGCCTCTTATAGGTAACATAACCTCCTCTTGAGCTTAAACACAAGGACCCTCAAAGGATTCCTAATATCATAGGAACATATCCTTTAGAATCAAACACATATAATAGTCTCCCTTTCCTTGATGGATGAGCAAGCTAGCCTCCTCTTGGGCTTTGTACAATTGAATCCTCTCAGACAAAGGAAATTCTGATGACCACATATCTCATAAATTTCCCAACAGACAAAACACTCTTCATACAGAGTCATTCTCCCAACAAATTTTCAGTCTCCCATCTTAGGCTTCATATAAGATACAGATAAAATCAAGATTTAGTCTCTCACAAATAAGCTTCACACCTGGGATTCCAAATCAGGACACAGATAAAACTTTTCCATTAAGTCAATTTTCTTTATTTAGCTTCAACCTTGGACTTCAATTTGGGCACAGATAAAACAAATCTTCCCTCTTTACAGATGAAAAAAAATTTCTACTAAGCACCTTTTAACTTCAACCTTGGGTTTCAATCAAGGAACAAATAGTCAATCAATACAGTCATAGTCTTGGACTTTAACTAAGCTAATAACATTCATTATAGTCATAGTATTGGACTCTAACTGAGATAATTTCCCACAATCATAGTCATAGACTCTAAATAAGCTAAACATCCAGCCTATCTTGAGCTATGAAAATCAAGATAACCCATTCAGCTCTCCTGAGCTATGCAACCCATGTCAACCATTCAGTCCTCCTTGAGCCATGCAATTCAGGGTACCCATTCAGCCTTTCTTGAGTTATGCAAATCAAGATACCATTCAGTTTATGATTTGAGCTATGTAATTCAAGCAACCAACCAATCAATTACAACAAACCATTTCAGCTTCAATCTTGGGCTTTGATTAGGATACAAACAAACTTTCAGCTTTAATCTTGGGCTTTGTTCAAGACACAAATACAAACTTTGAGCATCAACATCATGTGCTTTAACTAGGATACAGATCAATCCTCTCCTCCTAGATCTAGCCTTTTAGGAGGAACTTCGATGCTCTGATCCCTTAGTTCTCTTTTTGGGGGTACATAGGCAAAAGGTCGTAAATCTTTGCGAGCACACCAAACAAAAAAACAACAATTAGGTTCTCAGACCTATGAAAACATTAGAAAATTATGATAATACAGAAACACAAAAACGTCAAAATCATCCTATCTTACCAACACTCACATCATTCCCAGAACCAAATCAAAGAAACCCCCATCAATATCAAAAAGAATAAATTTTTCACTAAACCAAAGGTGAAATAAACTAAAGAAGAACCCAAAACCATGTGGGCATATGTTAAATAACAGTATGCAAAGCGCGGTGAGTTTAAGATATCTTTTCCCTTCCATAACCAACTTTACCAGGAAAAAAATAAGAAATCATAAAGTAGCAAAAATGCGTTAGTGATTAAAGACCACAAAAATCGAGCTACAGGAAAATAGTGTTGTCTGTGGGAATCTTCTTCCTACTCTTTTTAGATAGAATTTTCTTTTAAAACCTTTTTTAGATAGAAAAACCCTAGGATTAGGAACATGTATATATATGTAGCTCCCACCTGATGACACCTGGTCAAGAGGGATACAGACGCGAACGGTCGGCGAAAGGGAGAACACACAAGGGTGAACTGAAAAGAAAAGAGTCGCCAGCTAGGCATTTTTATCCCGAAGGAAAGGTAATGCTGCATAAACCTAAGAAAAGGTGGATAAGATGGTTGTGAACCAGAGATGCTGAGAAAGGGGGTTGGTTACAACCTGGGAAGGTATTAGCACCCAGATTGTCCGCCGTACTCGACGGGATCCACACTTGAAAGATTTGTGTTTTAAAGGGGTAGTGTCAGTGTTATTTTGTGTGCAACAAGCTGGAAAAGAATGCAAGTGTCAGTGTAAAAGAAATGTGAAGTGAGATAAAGAAGTGTCAGTGTAAGGAAGGAGTGAAGCTCAAGACAATGAGGCTTAAAGAATAATGATGGAAGAGGGGGATATACAGAGACTTTTGTTCGATAACAGTTAAGTTATGCCTACGTATCCTCTCGTGCAATGAGGAAGTCAGAACACCGTAGTTCGACTCAAAGAGACTGAAAGATAAATTGACTTGTGAACTGCTTACTTGTCTATGCTCAAGTGTATGACCTGTCTGGCTCAGGTGCAAACTGTCTTGCATTAGACGGAAGAAGCGAGTTCTCGTTTATGAGTGAAAATGATGAGAAAAGAATCACAGAGGAGACGGTTATTGTTTGTTTTTGGTATTTTCAGTCTTTTATTGCTTTTTGAATTTGTCATAAGAAAATGAGCTTAAGCCTAAACCAAGGGTTAGTAAACTCATCACATCCTCCCTCTGATTAGGGGTAATGAGAATACCTTAAGTATGAAGTAAACATCCTACACTTGATCACCATGATGTAGGATTAAGATCACTATCCTACTTGCAATTATTTATATGTTTTTAGAGTTTTTGTTTAGTGTTAAGTAATGAGTTTAAGCCATAATCAAGGATTTAATGGACCCATTACACCATCCTAATAGAAGGATAATAGATGAGAACATTTAAGCTGAGGAAGGCTCCTCAACTTAATCCATGATTAGGGATTAACCTCATGACATAACAAGGCCTTTATTAAATGGATTTTAGTTAATGGTAAGATTAAGAAGTGGATTTTATGGTTTGTAAGATAACTTGAGGGGGACTTGTCCATTAACACTAGGGTTAGTCCTTCTTAACCAATTAAGGAAGAATTAGAACCCTAATGCAAGGCCCAAGTTACAAGCTTGATGTCTTAGTGATTATTAAGTGGATTGATTAAAGGATTTAAAAACATTAAGGGTTTAACACTTAGGATTAAAGTTATACACTCCATCCTAATAGAAGGATGCAGGCATAACTCTAATCACAAAGCCTTAAAACCTTTAAGGTTTAGTCCTTGATTAAGAGGTGAGAAGAGGAGACTCAAAGATGACACAAAGGTGAGACTAATGGGGGGACTAATCAAACCCTAATTGTGATCATGCTTGGGTGTTCCTAGGGTTAATGAGGCTTGCAAGAAGATCTTCAGAGAAGCCACCAAGGAAAAAGCAGATGAAAGGAAAAGAAGCAGCAAGAAGCAAGACAACTTGCTTCACTTAAGAAGACAAGTTGCTTGAAGAAAGAAGAAAGAGAAAGAGCATGAATGAGCAAGCTCACTCTAAATCACAAGTAAAAATGCAGCAAAGATGCATAAAGGGGATGAGAAGAGGTTATGAGAAGTGAAGGCAAATTCACTTCTCAAACACTTACCACCTGAAAAGTTAGCAAAGGAAATGAAATGAAATGAAATGGATGCATGGATGCATACCAAAATCAGAAGCACAATCATGATGTAAATGATGCTATGAGATGGTATGAAAGCATGTCAAGAGATGAGGATGATCATACAAGTAATGAAGATGCAAATGGGACATGAAAGTAAGCATGAAAGTTCATGAAAACTTATGAAATGCAATGAATGCATAGCATGGCAAATGGATGATGCAATGTTCAAACATGATTCTAATGTGTCCTAAGATGTCTTATATGTCATGTGGATGCACAAAATGTCATGGCAAGTTCATGTATGCAAGCATATGAAGGATGAATGCAAGTGAAGGCAGAGATTAGGGTTTATGTACAAGATGCAATGCAAAATTCAAAATCAGAAGCAAAACATGAGATAAAAAATTGAAAATGGGATCAAAGGTACCCTAAACCTATACAAGTTCACTGCCCAAAGGGGAAGGTCAGAAGCTAAACCCTAAGGGACTTGTGATTTTTCTAAGTTTCTAGGGTTTTAAGGGTGATCCTAAAGGGAAAATGCCAAACAAATTGAAAATTCAAGATAAAATTGAAACAAAAATGTTTTTAGAAGCTTGAAAGTATGTATAACACAATGCAAAAAGAACCATTCACAAACTCAACTTGGATCAAAAGTTATGAATTTTTGAAATTAGGGTTAAAAATATTCAAATTAAAGAACCCTAATTCAAATGAAAATTATCAAAGGATGATCAAAACCAAAAAGAAATTTGTCTTGTGAGTTTGTAAATGTTTGTAAATGTTTTAAAATGCTCTCTGATTTTTTTTTTGGAATTTTTAAATACCTAAATGCATTTTTAATTAATTAATTCTCATTAACTAATTAAAAATAATTATTTAAATGATTTAAAAATAATTTTTAATGCAAAAAATAAAAATAAAAATATTTTGGGGCTCTGAAAATTAATAAAAGTTTAAATAAAAATTTTCAGAATTTTTTGATATCATTTGCTATTTTTAATAAAATGTACAAAATAAAATAGAAAAAAATGAATTAAAATGAAATAAAACAAAAGTATGATGATCCAGTGGCTGTCATTGATCCTGGGGATTTTTTGTTTAACTACACGCGCAATCTGATGGCTATAATTCAAACTTAACTAATCTCAATTAATTAATTATTTAATCCTAATTAAAAACTAATGAAATGATCTGGTCCACTCATCTCACGCGAGAAGCCCAAATCTTACGGCCACAATTCAAAAATTGCCCTAACCCTAATTAAAACAATTAATGACTTTGAGGTCACCGGAGAAGAGCTTCGGTCGTCTTCTCCGGTGACACCCTCCCCTGAAAACTTCAAACTCTCTCCCTAGGTTATTTCTGGAGCTCTAAAGCTCCAGATCAAACCCTCTCACCTCCCTGAACACGAATATGACCTCAAAACAAATTTCTTATTGCTCACAAACAAGATTCGAAGAAAAGATCAAAAATGGAAAAAGTTTCAGACAATCAGTAAATACTCAATACTCAACTATTTTTGAAAATATAAAGCTCAGAGTGATCAGTGGAACACACTATACCATTCTATAACTAAAGAAACAAGTTCTGGAAAAATGTTTCAGGGAGGTACCTGAGCTTGGGCTTCTCAGTTTGGGACTTTCAGGCCTTCTCTCTTTGTGCAAACCACTCCCCTTGAACTCCTGATGAAGCTTTGATGCTTGGTTGGAGTGTTTTGTGGCTAGTTTGTGAGTTTGCAACCCAACTGGTCAGAAATCGTATTTGGTTTGTGAGGTGTTTTTGGCTGTTTCAATGGTTGGTTTGTGATCAGTGAGTGATTTAGAGATGAATGGTGGAATTTGTTTGAAGATTGAGTGAGTGAGCTGAGAGATTCGAAGGGTTTTGCAAGTTGGAGAGTTTTGTGTATGCTGAGCAATCTGAAGTGTTAGGCTGCAATCTTGGGTGTTATGGCTTGGGTTTGATCCACATAACAAGTAGTGGTAGGCCAGAGAGTGGGTGGTGGACTGTTGTGATTGGTATGGCTCATGTTGCAAAAAGTCAAGAAAGTTGTACTTGGAGGTATGGGCAAGTGGCAGGCTGGGATTTGGGCATGTCCTGGTTCAGCTGAGATCAAGGGATATTTGTGAATCAGATTTGATGAGCTGTGGCAAGTGGATGAGAGGTTTTGTACCATTTTGCAAATTATGGAAGTTTTGACCCCTTTTGAAATTTGTGAAGTTCAAGGCATGAAAGCTTGTGATTCAAGGCACAAATCTGATCCAAATGAGTTGCACTAGGATGGTATGATATGTAGAGATGCATTAGAGGTCCCAAATTGGCTTGGCATGAGAATTTGCAAACTTCCCTCTTTGGTGTAAAAGTAAAATTTATGTGATTTTTCCCAACTTTGACAAGCCATAACTTGAGTTCCAAAATGAATTAGGTCAAGTTCTTGTACTTTTTGAAAAGGGAATGATCCAATCTACAACTTTCATGACCAAGAATTTTTCATTTGAATCATTTTTGAATCAAAAAGAAGAGGTTGAAAAACTTTCCCAAAATGACAAGTTTGCATTATAAGTCACTTTCCCAAAATGGCAACTTTGCAAATGGCTTGAAATTCTTCAATTTTGTGAAGTTCTAACTTCTTATAAGATCAAATAAAGATCATATACACCCAAAATGATGGAGAAGACCCTTTGGTTGTGTCATTGGGGGCCTCAAATGCCCTGATTTTGCACTGACTTGCTCAAGAAGTCATTTATTGATCAGATGCCTTCCCCATTGAATTTCTTCATGAAAATTGGTATGCATGATCCTCATATCATATAGAGACCAATAGAAACAAGAATGACCAAAATATTTGGAGTTATGGCCTCTGAAACCAAAACCCTAATTTTAGGTCATCTTTGCAGTTAAGCTTGGCTCTGCTTCCATGCCTTCCTCAGTTCTTGTGATTCTCTGAATTTCTTGATCTTGGGAGGATATAATATGGTGCTTGAACATACATGGACCCTCTTGAGATGATTGGAAATCCTTTGAAGTGGCTTAAGTAGCTCAGGGATGGCTCAAATCACAAACCCTAGATGCAGATGACTTTGAACCAATGCAGTGAAGCAAAAATGCAATATGAGATGATATGTTTGAACTTGTGCAAATGAAAAGATCATAAGCCATAATGTGAACTTAGTGAGGGAAAATTTGGGGTGTTTACAGCTGCCCCTATTCAAACATGAGTTAATTGTGTAGGATGTAAGCGACGGCTTAACAGGCGAACAAGATAACTTGTGGTTGAATACCAAAGACAGTCCAAAATGTGCACTCACTGGTTGTGAAGAAGAAAAAGGGATATAGATTGTAAAAGGAAGTAAAATATGATTATAAAGTGTGGGCGACGGAGGACGACCATCGAGCAGAGGACGACTGCCGGGGATAAAGTAATGACGGGGACGACCGACATGTTGGGAAAATGAAGAGATTATGATGGGGACGGTCATCAGGTAAAGTAAAAAGACTCTCTGGGGATTAAAGGTAAATGATGGGGACGACCATCGGGTTGAAGAAATAAATGATGAGGGACGGTCATCAGGTTGAGGAAATAAAATGATGAGGGACGGTCATCAAAGGTGAAGGACGATCACCTAGCAGGGGATGGCTGCTCTGTTGGGGATAAGGATGAGGGACGATCATCCAAGGTGAAGGACGATCACCTGGCAAGGTACGGTTGCCGAAAGTATCACGACATAGGACGAATGCCGGATAGAAAAGGTTGACGATGGGGACGACCATCGGATAAGCATGATGAGGGACGATCATCAAGAGGTGAAGGACGAATACCTAGCAGGGTACGGCTGCTTTCGGGGTTTATCGTGACATAGGACGAATGTCAAATAACAAGATCAACGATGGGGACGGCCATCAGATAAAATGATGAAGAACGATCATCAAAAAGGTGAAGGACGATCACCTAGCAGGGGACGGCTGCTAAAATATCACGACATAGGACGAATGCCGGATAGGGAAGGGTTCCAATAATAGAGACTCCGCTGGGGAAATGATGAGGGACGGTCATCAAAAGGTGAAGGACGATCACCTGGCAGGGTACGGCTGCGGAAAGGTATCATGACATAAGAAGAATGTCAGATAAAAAGGAAATAAATTAATGGGATTTGTTGGGGACTCTTTTGGGGGAAGGGTAGACACAGACGAGCGTCTAAATTCAAGAAAAAGGTATAAGTGTTTGATATTGTGTAATAGATTAAAGATGCGGACGAGCATCCTTAAGACTACGATACAGACGAGTATCGGTAGAAACAAACGCTGCCACATACTCAGAGACAATGGTACGGACGAGTACCAACTGGTTAACAAAGAACACAGACGGGTGTTGAATCTGAGGAGTGATACGTGGTGTATACAAGATATGGACGAGTATCTGTATGAGTGAAAAATAAGCATGAGTGAGACACAGACGAGTGTTCTAACTTGCTGGGGAGAGTATGATACATACGAGTATCATAAAAGAAAATGTATAAGTTATGAGTGTAAAAGGTATTCTGAAGATCTGTGGGGATAAGACGACACGGACGGGTGTCGGAAGAAGTGTGTTATAAACAAGTGTTTGATTTACAATGAGCGTTTTGAGCAACCATGTTGGGGAATGGTGACACGGACGGGTGTCCTGAGAGTGTATAGATATTCTGTTTGTAAAGAGCGTTCGGGCGACTTTACTGGGGAATGATGACACGGACGAGTGTCAAAAAGGAGCATGTATCTGTATTTTGAGAGTGCAAAGGGGATGCTTTTGCTTTCCGATGTGGAATTTGAGAGGTATTTGTATATATATATATATTGCTGATGGAATGTAGATATATACAGGTATTTTGATTCAAAGCATGGCTTATGATTATGCAGTATGTTTGATTTTTGCCGTAATGCTCCGTATTAGACGGAATGCTATGCTCTGAGGGGAAATATGATGCGAATGCTATGATTATGCAAAGATGCCGATCCGGGATTCGGATCCCGTTGCGGTGAAGATCTCTGGCTGATCTGCTTTGAAAGAAAATCCCAGCTGGGGGAAAGATCATCAGTAGATCTGATAAGATGTATGACTGCTTGGGGAAACAGGTCACTGATAGACCTATCTTTGATGACGAGGGGCCCAGCTGGGGCTGTGGAAGCTTTTGCCACTTTGTTGTGAGATCTTCAGACATTGCTCTTCTGGATAGAGGTTGGAACTCTGCGGGGAGATAGTTTCCTGTCTAGCACTCGGCTGGGGAGGAATGATCACTGAACGACCTTCCTAGAGATTTCTGTAGAGGATCCTGCTGAGGATGATGAAGTTTGCTGGGGAAAGGAGCCCCTTCTGATGCTGTTTGGTTTGGGGAGAAGCCTTCATGCCCCCATGCTGCGCTTTGAATACCTGCAATCTGTTATGACAAAGAAACATACAAGTGTCCCGAGGTGTCCCTTACTGGATTCCATCATAGGAATTTAGACACTCCCGAGAGCAAACATATTTCCTGTAAGCATGTAATTTTAGGAAAGACGCATCTGTATTTATGCAATCATTATATCAAGGATATCGGACATTTTGCAAATGAAATAAAATGTACAAGACGAAAGGTGACTGAAAATCTGATTTTATTAATTTGTGTGCCCTGAATTGGCGAGTACAGTCAAAGAAACAGGTCCCCTGAAATGAGGAGATTGTTACAAAATTGAGAAACAAAAAGGTGCTGGAAATGTTGATGACGCTTCAGTGAGCTTCCCTTTTGCTATGACTCGTATGACATTGACGTTCTTCTCATTCTGCTTTTTGAAGGAGGCTGATTCTGACCGATGCTTGAACCTTTCGAAGCTTGTCGTGTTGTAAGTGATACAGACGAATTCAGAATGCAGTTGTTCGCTTATTCCCTGATCTTGCGTGGATCGCCCTTTCGGGTTTTCAATCCACCGGGATACCCATTTTTGCCCGAGCTGTCCAATGCGGCTTTTCAACTCAGCGGGTGTACATTTTTTTTTCTTAATTTTCCCTTATTTTTGCCCGAGTCTTTTATTCTGTTTTTGACTCGCCGGGATGCCCTATTTTTGCCTGGACTTACATTCTGTTTTTATGCCCAGCGGGTCATTTTATGCGAAGTATTTTTTAACTGCATCTGAATTCACAGGGGACAGGAAGTCTTCACCATCCATAGTACTGAGCATCAGTGCTCCACCAGAGAAAACTTTCTTTACTATGTGTCATACCCCAAATTTGTCCTACCTACACTATTTTATTTTACTGTCTAACCATCATTTCAAAAAAATCCAAAAATATGTATTATTTTATTTTTCTGTCTAGCGAATATTCCAAAATCAAAAAATGCCTTTATTTATTTTTAAAATTAAGAAATTTGAATTTTATTTTTTTAGTCTTTTATTTCTATCTTTATTATTTAGTTTGTATTTTTATCAAAAATATATAATACAAAAAAGAAAGTCTATTGTTATTATTATTAGAAATATTTCTTCGTAATTCCATTTTCCATCTAAAAAATATACATTCTTTATTCTCAAAAAAATTAATTTCTCACATCGTAGACTTTACTCTTTTTATTATTATCCAAAAATATAAAAAAAAATCTCTACATTTCTTATTAGAAACTATTAGTTTTCTATTATTATTATTATTCTTATTTTTATTTTTTATTTCTTTTTCTTATTATTATTGTCCCGAATTTCATATTATTATTTTTATTGTTATTAGTTTAGTTTTATTCTTGTTATTATTATTTTTATAAAAAAAATAAAGAAAGAAAAAGAGAACGTTTGGAATTGTCAAAAATATGGAATATATATTTGTTTGTGCAAGTTTACTAATGGATGTATATCTACCCCAGCGGATGGACTTGTGTTTGTGTTACTATATAGGCTGATGTTCGATTTTTGCCCCCATCCTTTTTCTTTTTTTTTATGCCTTCTTTTTGTTCTTCACATTACTTTAATACTATTAGTGTTCTCATTTTCTATTTTTTATTATTAGCATTATTCCCTTATTATTATTTCTTATTACTATTATTATGTTTTCTATTATTATATTTTCTATTATTATTATTATTTATTATTATTATCTTTAGTATTATTATTATTATTATGATTAATATTTTTAGTTTTGTTATTTTAATTTTTCCATGAGTCACAAAAGACTCCACCTCCATACATTTCTTATTTTTTCAACACCACTACCTAACCAATACAACCATCACAAAAATTTCACGTCTTACAATATTCTATCACAATACTCTATCAGACTCCATTTGTAAATATCCCCCATTATCTCTCTTCTATCCCATTTATTATTATTATTACTTTTTTTGTTATTATTATTTTATTTTCCATTTGCATATTATTATTATTATTATTATTATTAGTAAGAATATTTATGTTTACTTTTCTAGTTTTGTTAGTATTACCGTTTTTTTATTCTTATTATTATTATTTTTATTATTTATTATTTTATTATTATTATTATTATTATTATTTTTTATATATTTATTTTTACTATTTTTATAGCATATTATTATTATTACTTTCTTTTTTATATAGTTTATTATTTTTATTTTTATTATTATTACTATTCCTATTGTTATTATTATTACTATTATTATTATTATTATTATTATTATATTTTTTGTTTCCCTATTTGAATTGTTTTTTGTTACTATTATTTTGTATATAAATCTTTTTTAGAGTGCACAAATTGATATAGGACAAACTTTATCCATCACCCAAACAAATCACAACTTTTCACCCAATTTTATTCAGCATCCCACAGCAAAACAAACTTTCCACTACCTCCCCACTCACAAACTCCTCTACACAACAGAATTTGCAAAAAAATGATTCTTCAAATAAACTTTGTCCCCAAGTTTGCCCAAACTACCCTCTTCAATCCACTATAAATCCAGCATCAATTCTCCTTCAAAAATAAGCTTGGACAGCATAAATATACCCTACAAAATTTAAAAAAATCCAAGCTTCAACACCCCTGTCTATAATAACCTTCATTCCTCATGAACAAATTTTATACACCATAAACAAAACTCATAACAAACTGCAGAACCCCTTTTCACTCACAACATTAATCTCAAAACTTCAAACCTTTTTATTCTCTTCATAACCACTGCACCACTTTTCCATCTTCATCTTCATAAAACAACCACAAACAGATCCAAACACCAAATCCAAACCGTGACAAACCAGGACCAAAATAGGGAAGAGAGAGCCAAAACTGAACCTACCAGTGATTGATTTTGAGATCTGAAACCCACAAAACAGAGAATGAAATCGGAACAAATTATAAGCCACATGCGAGAGAGATAGATAATCATAAACTATTGAAAGAAAATAGAATTGAGGTGGTTTTATTTGCTTTTTACGGTTGAAATTTGAGTTTGGTTGTTTTTTCAATCGTGTTTTGAGGAAGAAGATTCATGTTCAACCGTTGCTTTTCATTTCCATTTTTTCCCTTTCTCTGAACCGTGCTTTGACTGAATACTAATTGCTTCATGCTTAATTTAATTTTATTATACATGATTGTTGTGGGCTCTTCATTTTATATTCCTGGCCCATGCATCTTTGTTTTATACACACTATCACTAGCGTGACACTTGCCATTTCCTACTTTTATAATTTTCTGTTGTTTAATTAATTGCTTAATAATATTTGTTTTATTGACCATTATCTTGTTTAACCATTGTTGTTATCTTTTAAGTTTTTAGTATATTTCCGATTTTTATTCTTCTTTTATTTTCATTTATTTAATTTCTTATTTTGGGTCAATGATATAACTATGATTTCTTGATATTCGGTTTTTACCGACGTTATCGAAATTGTTATGAGACCATTATTTTATCTTTAACAATATCTAATTAATTTTTTTAGAACTATTGTTATTGGTTTATTATTTGTTAACTTTTCCATTTTTCTATTTCTTATTTATTTATCGATTTATCAATTTATTTCTTATTTTCATTCGAGCCAATGACTTGACAAAAGGCCGTTTTTCGCCCGATTTCGTTAAATCGGTGATATTCGGTCAATATGAGGCTCTCCTTGTAATTAGCTTTTTTATTTTATTATTTTATTATTTTGACCAATAAATATTCACTTTAATTAATTTTATTTTTATTTCTCAAATATTACCAACTTAATTTATTATTTAATTTATTATTCTGTCTTAATTTTATTCAAGCAATTCAATTCAATTTTATTTATTTATTTTGCATTTTCAAATAACGTTTCGACTCCTTATAGAATGATTCCAATTTTGAATCGATTCTAAGGTAGTTCACGAACTAAATTTCGACGCGTCCCAAAAAGGTCCAACGCCTTCGAATAGTTGTTCTCGATTAAAAGGTCCAACGCCTTCAAATAGTTGTTTCCGATTAAAAAGGCCGAACGCCTTCGAATAGTTCAAAAAACACTGCACACACGCTTTCTCTTGGGCGAATTACAACGAGACCTCTTTATTTCTCGCAATCCCCTGTATTTATTTTGTATCCCTCTCCCATTAATTTGTACGCATTGTATTTTCCGTATTTTACTTAATTCTGAATCCTTGGTCCAACGCCAAGTGATTTCACTTGCACACTTGCACTTTATTTTTTTCAGTTGTCGTTTATTAGGATCCACCTTACCTTGCGAGCCGAGCGCATTGTGCCTCGCTAAACAAACTACAAAAATAACCTCCATTTGCATTTACCATTTAACCTCAAAAAACCAAAACGATTCTTTTAGATCCCAAACCCTTGATCCAACGTCAAGCGGTCTTAGGAAATAAAACGCATTAATAATACGAGAAGATCTGTACGCCACGAGCCTTAAGCGGTAGAAAGGAGGATAACGAGCTCTCGATACTCGCTCCGATTATTTTCGACGCAAGACGCTCGTCTTGTTGGACGAGATAAACTATCCATAGTCTTTAGTTCATTTCAACTCCTAAACCCTTTTGTCGAAGAAAGGTAATAAAACGAACAACCATTACCCTTAGTATGCCGAACTACGAGGCTCTGACTTTCCCATTGCACGCGGGAGTACTTAGGCACGAGGATCTCAATCCTTGCCGAGCACATAGGATCAATCTAACTTATAATTCAACTCATTTCCCTCTAGCAAGCAATTCGTTTAAGCATAGACATCCTTTCCCGCGCGATAACTTAGATGGTTCCCATCGAGTACGATGGATGTAGGGGGTGCTAATACCTTCCCCCTGCATAACCGACTCCCGAACCCAGGCAATGGTTCCGTTGACCTTTGTCCTCATCCTTTTCTTCCCGGGTTGTATCTATATCTCCCCTTTCCCTCTTCGGGAATAAATAGAATTAGGTGGCGACTCTTCATTCAGTCCGGCGCGTGACTCCGTCCTTTCGGATCACGTAAGTGTAATACCTCAAAATTTGCCCTCTCATTTTCATGCCATTTAGCATATCCTTTTATACATTGCATTGCATTTAGATCACAATTGCATCATAAACATACATGAACATACATCTCCATTTGAGCTTTCACAGGTTGCGATTGGCCTTTATTTCTTCATGCGGCACGTGCACAATAATCTCAGAAGAAGCCAAAAGTTATCGGTTGATTCAGAGGAGTTTAAGCTGAATATCAGTTTTATGGTGCAGTTTGCAAAAGTTGTAACTTATGCTCGGAAACTCATTTTGGCTTGAAACTCAATAGTTTAGACCGTTTCATTATTCTCTACAACTTTTGTGTTCGGCTCGGAGGCCAATTCATCAAGGAAAATGGCGGGATTTATTTGTTTCTGAAATTTCGGTTTCGCCGATTAACTGTGCTAGAGGTATTCAAGAGTTTGTAACTTCTTATTGGGTCAACATGTCTGAGAGATTCATATGCTAAAAGTTCCTTCTTGATATCCTTTCCAACTTTTGGGTTTTGGCCGAGAACTAATTCTTTGAAGAAGATCTCAGAATGTGCGAGTCTTTAGAGTCGACATAGTGAAAAACAGTGCTGAACTGGTGAGTTTTGAACACTAAAAAATTCATAACTCTTGGATCGTTTATCGAATTGATGTCGTTTCAGTGCCTAAAATTCCGTTTAGATGTTATCTTCATTATGTGAATTCAGTTTTGGTTCGGTCCAAGCGGAAGGATCTCGAAAATGCGAATTACCAATAAGGTTCTTTGATGCACTGCATTGTCTGTCAGATTTTGTAAAATTCATAACTCGGTCAATTTTCATTAGATTGCACCCGTTCTTGAAGCGTTGGTTCAAAAATTTTATCCTCTTCAAGTTCAAAGACAAATGCGAGTTTGAAAAGTGCTCCAAATATTATCGTTTTGGTTTATTTCACAAAACTGAAGTGATGAACCGAAGAAAAAGGCTGAAAGTGGTTTCACGAGAAAATTCATATCTCCCTCGTCGTTTGTCCGGTTGAGCTTAGATTTTAACACCAGGTCACTGACTCATAGATCTACAACTTTGCTGACAAAGTCGAGTCGAGATTATGCTCCGAAGAGGTTGACCTCGTCACATTTTTGAGTAGCGGACACCAAATAAGCCGAAAAAACAACTTATTCAGTGACGTCTTGCAGCTTAAACGTATCGATCGCACTCGATTTTGATCGTATGACGTTCGTTATTTTTGCATTGCAACCGTGATTCAGAGGCGGACGATGTTGTGGAAGGTTCAGAGTCGAAATTTCTTGCCGAAGATATTGTTATTTTCACTTAAGCCGAAATTCTACCTTTTGCCTTTCATTTTACACTCCACTATATATTCTTTTGACCCACAATTTGTCTCATAACTTCAATCATAATTTACAAACACCAAAAAACTCTCACAAACTCTCTCAAAAGGATCAAAGTTCATTCTCCCAATTCTTTCTCAAGAACACAACAACAACTTCATCAAGAACTCAAGAACACAACAATTCCGATCAAGCTTCCGGTAGCCCAGCCGCCACGAACCACCACCTCCGGTCAACTTCACCACCGTAAGAACACCATCTTCCGCCACCGGCAGCCGCGCAGCCTCTCCTCCTCTCCTCCGTTCATGATCGCGTCTCACTTCCTTCGGATTCACAATTTCTTCGTCGATTCTTCATTCGGTAAGCTTCTTAAACTTTAATTCATGAATAATTGTTGAATTGTTTCTTGAATTGAATTTTGAAGTTGAATTAATCTTGTGGAGATTATGTGCATTGATTCATAATTTTATTATTGATTGATTCTTGATTAATTTATCCTAATAATTGTTGTGGTGCATGATTGAAAAGGCTTGGTAAAGTTGACATAGAATAATCGGTGAATGTTAGGTGTTTGACAAAATTCCTAAGAGAGCTAATTATTATGACTTGATATTGATTGAAGTGCTTGACTTTTGAATTCATGCTTGTTTCATTGTGTAAATTCAGAATAGGATAGGTTGAAGCTTAATTGTTGATGTTGTTCATGTGTCGCGTGTCGATAAGTGCGTTTTGGTCATAACTTCCTAACCGTAGCGCGTTTTCGCGAATGTGAATAGTGTAAATTGACTTTGTTGATTATTCCGGAGCCATTGGTAAACTTTTTAGTCGATTTTGGACAATTATTTTTGGCTATTTCACTACTGCCAGCCGATAAAATCGGCCAAAAAGTACCACTTTCGAGCGGAATTTTCAAAATCCGATTGCATATTTGAATCCGTTGGCACATTTGCATGTTACCACGCGATTTTCGTTCAATTCTGAGTCGGTGATTTTTGACGCGTTTTTTCGTTTTAAGGCTTTTTAAGTTCGGTTTGGTGCAATTTTGATGCATTGATCTTGTTTTGACTTGTACTTATGTTTGTTGATCATTTGCCATTCATTTCATGTAAATTTGTTCGATTCCGGTTTGAGTTTGCATGTCGTTTATGTTAGAGCATAAGTGCTGCCCCGTTTTGAAACGTAAATGTCAATGCATGTCCATGACTCGTACATTCATCTTTCTATTTGATTTTGAGTTGTGAGACATAGGTGCAACTTCCGGTTGCACCTCTTTTTGGTTTCTAATGCGTTTGTTGAGTTCATGTAAGGTTCTCGCAAAGATCTTAACGACGGTCGTTTGGTTGGTATTCCACTTTATTTGTGGGATACCTTTGGATTCAAATGATATTTTGTGCCGTTGTTTTTGTTTCGATTATGGGGGATCTTCACAAAGAAATTATGGAAGATGAGCATTTATTTTGCTCATGGGATATTACAAGGCTTGGATTGAAGTTTTTTGGATTTCTTTTATGTGAAAGAATCGGCACTTCGACCAAGTAAGTAATCTCGATTCTCTACTTTAATGCACCATTCTAGTTGTATGAGACTTAGGATCATATAACTTAAGGTGCATATTAAGCCCTACTACCTGAGGCACTGTATTTATTTATGATTTTTGATTATATGTGTCGATTTCAGAGCTTAGGGATTAGGTTACGGATTGTAGAATTCACTTCCTTTCGCTTTCCCTTAAAACGCCGTTTTTTGCCCGTTTTGTCGCAATTATTCAAAATAGTTTTAGGTGGGATAAAATTCTTTAAATACTCATGAGTGATCCTTATCCTCTTATTTAATTTGTCATATTTTTTGATTCCATATTTGGGTGGTTTTAATAATTAATTTGGATTTTAGATCATAAGCTGTCCCAAAAAGGAGTGTTTTGACATAAGGGACCAAAAACAATTTTTCCCCATAGGTGTGAGACCTATTTTTTGTTTGTGATTAATCACTGTAATTTGTGACATTTTGATGCTCATTAGTCATTTTTTTCATAATTTTATATTCCCTTTTTGATCCACTTTGTGGAGGTATTTTTCGGCGATCATGCCTTGTTACCTTGCTAATCAAGGAATTGTTTTGACACTTTGGTGCATAATTTTGTGAAATACTTTTAGAATATGTGAGTTACTGACTCTACCATGTTAGGAATTTAATTTCATAATTTTTAAAGCTTTTTTGCTATTTTTCCATGTCACTTAGATTATAGGTCCAAATATGTGTTTATTTGCTCCATAACCTAGATATTAGAAAGGCATTCATGCCATTGGCTTGAGATACTTGTTGGTAACTTTTAGGAGTTGATTATAGGTCATTTTTATATCCTTAATTCCAGTTATAGGTCACTTTTTGAACCATATTTCATTTGGTTTGTTTTGGTGTTTCAAAGTGCATACTTATGTGAACTAATTTTAACCTAAACTCATTTCTCTTCTCCTCTAATTGTTAACTTGAATTATGTGGGAATCATTAATGCCTATCCATGCATTCTAAGTGTATCTCATACCTTTTATGCTACTGACCCATAATCATTTCATTCATATTCACATGTCATTCTTCCTTAGTTGACATCATGTGCGATCTTATGCGATTTTTATTCGTTTCTTTTCATATCTTCTTCTCATTGCTCCATATGCCTAATCCATTGCATCCATGATTGTATATTCATGCATCCTCATTCATAAGTATTCACTACTGACTTTTATGTTCATTTCATGTATTAATTCATGCTTGTAAGCCATACGCATTCATACTTCATCCATAAACCCTAACTTGCATTTAGGTGAACTTAGGTGAACTTTTTGTACATAGTTTGACATAGTTTGATCTTGTGAGATATCCTAGGATAATTAGGGACCTATATCATGTAGCTACTGACTTTAGAAGTCATGTGACCTTTAGGTACCTTCACCTTTAGACTTAGGTCTTATTTTGAACCCTAGTTCCATTCTAGGATGTTTATGGTACTTAATCGTTTTCATGCTTCGATTTTACTTTCAATATGCATTGTCATGCTAATCTTTGTTTTGTAGGGGGGAATATTGAGGTAAGCCTCACTTCATTCCTATCTTTTATGCATTCTAAATGTGTTTTCCTTAGCACTTGGTGCTTGCTTATAGGTTTTCCCTTTCTTTAGAGACAACTTAACTTCCTTAGGAAGTAAGTTAGTTTCTAACTCTCTTTTCTTCCTTTCCTTTTCTTTCTTAGGATTAGAATACCTCATTAACCATAGGATCTCCCTTGTAAATAAATCAATAAAAATTAGGGTGTGTCTTATTTCCCATTAGATTTTTCCTTTTCCAACTTGAGTCATTCTTTCTCATCTTATAAAGAAAAGCAATAAAACACTTAATAAAAACCGAACAATCTTGTACGACACGAGACTTTGTTGCGGAGTGTTTATACGCGTCCTGTTTCGGGGAGAGGTGTAAATACTCACCGCGATGGATAGGTCTTAGTACAAGACAGTTCACAAACAAATTCAAAAAAACACTTCTCATAAAAGACAAAAAAACAAATAACAAGCGACTATCCTGCGGGAACTTCTCTTCTCATCTCATTCACTCACAACGCGAACTCGCGACGACTTGTCTCGCATGCAAGACGGTAAACGCACTCGTACCAGGCGAGCTTGCAACACCTGAGCATAGACATACGCAGTTCCAGCATAAAAAACACAAACAAATAGTTCCCGCCTTAGTTAGGCGAACTACGTCGACTCTGATCCTCATTATCCCGATGAGGTACATAGGCAGCGGGGTAGGGCCCGTTCGAGCACATTCTTTATTTTCCCTACATTTTCCCCATTCTTTCATTCCATTTATCAATTCCATTTCATTTCTCATTTCCATTTTATTCCAGATAGTCATTCTTTCCTTTGAACAACATCTTATTTCTCACCCTTTGAAACAAAGCAAGCAAGCGTGGATCCCGTCGGGTACGACGGACGGATTGGGGTGCTAATACCTTCTCAATTCGTAACCGACTCCCGAACTCAGAATCTTTGGTTCGCAAGGCCTTGTCCTTTCCTTCTTCCTCAGGTTTGTGCAACATTACCTTTCCCATTCATTTGGGATAAAAATGTCTGGCTGGAGACTCTACCCTTTCCGCGCCACTTTCGCGTTTGTACTAGGATGAAAATCCCGGGAGCGATAGCTGGCGACTCTGCTGGGGACATAACCTGATTCTTCCGGTTTCCCTTATAGCGTCAATCCTAGCGCATGTTGGCTTTGTTTCTTTGGGTGTTTATCTGTTTGATGCTGAGTGCTTTAGTTTAGCTTTACTGTTTTTATTTACAGTTCTTTACAGCTTTACTTTACTGCATTTATTTACCGCTTTCAGTATTTATTTTCCATGCATCATATTATACTGGACTGTCTGGCTATGCTGGTTTTCATTTTTTCTGTGGGATGGGAGTTACTCTGAGATAAGCCAACTACCCGGCTTGAGTGCACTATAGGATTAGCGTGGACATGTTGTACTCACATGGTTACATGATGAGTGGCGATGTGTTCCACACCCAGGTTGCGACCGTCTTAGAACTATCTTGTGTGGGGGTTCTTCCCCACTTCGGGATACAACCTTGATGGTTATGTGTAGCTGGGGACCGATCATTGAGAACCTTAGTGGAAACAACCCTCTCTAGTGATGACAGTGGCAGACCACATTTGTTGGCAAACCCACTCGCATCCGAGGGTCCACTGGGAACTCACATAGGATGGCCTGGTTCTCTCATAGGAATCCAGTCAAGGCAAACTGTTCGTATGACGGTAGTATTGTACCCTTCGGGATGAATGTACTATTGTTTTTCGATTCAGTGCTTGAAGCTGGGGACCAATGAGGGATGCTTGTTTCCTTGGACTCAGCTGAGGCCTCCCTGATTAGTACATAATGCCAAACCGATTCCCTGATTTGGTCATGAGCCATTTCTCGGAAATGGTGAACGTATTATTGCTATTCGGCTTTGAGAGTCCGTGATGTTGACCCGAGTAGCACACCCGTGAGATTGGGAGTGGTTTACAGGTTTGCAGGAACCCTAAACTTCAACATACCCACTTTGTCAGTATTGTTCAGTGTTCTATGGTTCTTTGATTCTTAGATCTGAGATTTCTATTCAGAGAAATTGTTACTGTGATTACCATTATGACCTTGATATTGTGACTCTCCACAGATACTTGGCTCGTTGTTCAACTTCAACACCATCAGTGACTATTCTATTATGTGATCCAGTTCTACAGTTATTGGGTTCTCAGTTATGGGGTTCTATACAGAGATGGTGCCGTTATTGGGGTTCTATACAAACAGTTGGTTCACTTCTCAACACCAACATCACACCATTGATCACACGTCTGTTGCATACATGACATCATAGCATTTCTACATACATGTTCAGTTATTTCCGAGGATCACATATCTAAATCATGTTGTTGGATTTTTCTGTATCAAAACTTGAATTAAAGCAGATAGATTCCTCAGAAATAATTGAACATGGCATTTGCATACATCCTTGCATTCTTGACAGGTGTTCAGAGACAAATTCTTTTCCTGACTTGATTTCTCATCAGAATGGACAACTTGAATCACAATCATCAAGGTATATATTTGAAGCAACTCCGGGCGGAGGTAATCGAAGGAAGACCCAGCTGAGGCCATTCAGGGCAGAGGTATAAGCTTTATTTCAAAACCAGAAACTGCTGAAACAGGAAGTCAACCAGATGAAGACTCAGATGAGCTTGGTTATGGAAATTCTGAACAAAGCTATTTTCATCCCTATTGAGGGGAACTACGCTGCTCTGATTCTCCATTGGTCAATGGAGATACGTAGGCAGGAGATCGTGAAGATCTTTCCGAGCAACCTTATCTATTAACTTTATCAACCTTTTCCCTCCAGATGTCATTTGTCAGCATCTGACCGGAGCTTCCCAAGAGAATCCTAGGGGCAGAGAATACGGGTAAGGTCCAAAACAACTTGAGAAGAAGTTTGATCATATTTTGATGTCGTACGTGCAACAATTTTCCTCATGTATGCAAATTCGGAGTGGTTGAGCTAATTGCATCAGGATCATCTCCGACAAAGCTTCCTTTGGGGTTTCAATGCCGAGTATGATTACCATTCTGGGGCACCTGGCCTTTTAATTGAAGATTGCAAGTCTTTCAGAGGCAAAGGTGAAGACAAGGTCCTGAATTTGATCGACTCAAAGGTCATCATGCCAGAAAGTCTGCTCACATATTGAAGTCTCCTCATCAAATTGGCATCCTAGTTTGCAAGGGCATCTTCAGAAGCAATAAGTCCAGACGGAGTCAAGTCTCCTCAATGACGGCAACGTTCAGCTTCTTTATTGCATTTTCATTTGTAGTTTATATTGTTTGTTTAAACATTTGTATGCATGCATGAAACTTATTTGTTTTTGAATGATAACCATAATAAAATGCACATGTTTCTCTTGAAGTAATCCATTCGTATTCACTCATGATTTTGTGTATGTGCATTGAAATACCAACTGTTGTGATTAAACTCTATCAGGGAGGATGACGAAATGAAAACGCAAAAATCTCTAACTGTGTGCTTTTGAGAAAGACCCTGTTGACGATGTACAGGCATTGTTTCAAGTCCTAAACACCGGAGATATAAGGTAGATAGACCCTCGCCAACCCATTTGAGCCTTGAAGTAGGAGTTTATTTTCGCATGAAAAAACCCTTGCATTTAACCCAGGGGCAGGGTAGGTGTCAGCTAGCTGGACCGATCGTTCAAATTTCGAAAAGGAGTGCAAATCTGAGGATCCATTACCTTTCGTTGTACCAAATCAAGAGGTCCAATGACCAGGAACCACAATGGTTATCCCAATCAAGAAGTCCAAAGACCGGAGACCACAATGGTTATCCCTCAACAACCACGAAGTGGGACAGTCACGACCCTTTCAAAGCAATCAAGACAAACAGTGTCACACGATTTGTTCAAAAAAAAAAAAGAATTGAAAAAAAAATGAATGAGAAAGCCCGCTAAGTCGAAACTTGAAAACAAGCGACTTAGGCAAAAATTAGGGCATCCCGCTGGACTTCACAATCAAAGATTCACAAGAATCAGTCCAGGCAAAAGTTAGGGATAATCAAATAATGCAAAAGCGAAAGACGAAAAGGATTACACCAGAAAGATCCTTGAACAAGTACAGAGTCGGGTGGCACAGACACCAAAGATAAGAGGGGTGACAAATGACAACCTAATTGGTGCTTAAACTGTTAGTGTAATTGGTTCCTTAACCATCACAAAACCCTTTTTGAGAAGTGAGCGCTTGTGAAAGCTAGCTGAAAATAGGAATGAAGAACATCACGAAGATGGGTGGGCACAAATAAATTTCGAGCCTATATCCTTTGTTTCTATAACCGTGAACCAGGCCACGATACAACCCTTAAAAGTCCTAACTGAAACAGGGTTATTTTTGAGAGCGTACTACCACAAGATCGCGTTCTTGACTCCTATGAGTTGTGCTAAAAGTTCTTTGTTGGTGTTGCATGTGCATGCTTTCATTCATCAAAAATCAATGTCGTATCTTAACCAGTGGTTCACTCACAAAGATTGGCGACATCTTTTTACAGTAAAACTTCAAGATTAACATGTGTGTTGCATTAGAATTTTCATTCTTAGAATAAACATTTTCTGCTTGCATATATTTGTTGGGCATCATAAAAATTCACATACGAAACATCAGTCCAGAAGCTTAATCTTGCCAAGTTGAGAAGTCTGAAACTTCCGAAGGACAATCTGTCGAGGTGCACTTTTTAAGAAAACTCCATCGAGTAGGGACTTTCCCAACATTCCTGGTAAGAGCCAACTAATCCGGGGCAATCATGTCGAGTAATCTCTACAAAATTCAGCCAAGCCGGGGCAATCACTTCGAGATTCAAATTTCTCAAAGAGCCATCAGGCGGAAGCATTATTCAAATTTCAGCCAAACTGGGGCAATCACTTCGAGATCCAATCTCTCGAAGAATAGTTGATCTGGGTGTTTTCTTCAAAGCAGTCATTCAGAGGTGATCACTTCAAGACTTGTACTAGGGCAGGCCACCCCAAGAGCACTGGAAGTTACTTTCTCCTGAAGACGGTTAATCAGAAGCACCTACCCAAGGTTCAAAATACTAGGACACACTATCTCACAGTGATATGAGGTTTTTCATGAATCCTCGTGAGGAAAATTCTTGCACAGACCATGCAGTCTGGGGCAGTTATTTCGAGATCCAACGAATCTCTCCAAGAGTTTGAAGACACTGAGGCATTTCATATGCCATGTTTTCTGTAAAATCCTCTTGAGACATTTACTTCTGACGGACCTTAATCTGAGGCGAGTTGAAAATTACAAAGAACCATTGTTCACTCATGATTAGTTGACAACCTATCAACCCGGGGCTAGGGGCAAAGCCATTGTCAGCACAGTACTTCAAGAGTTATTTCATCAGCAAGCTTCATTGATCAAAATTCCTTAGCAAGTCTCATTAGACATTCCCTTATCCAGTAGTGCGGAAAATGGAAGATTACTTCTTGAGCAGAAGGATATCATCGTCTCTCATCCCCGGCATGAGACGCCTTACATCTCTCATTCCCAACATGAGAGGATTTATCTTTTATCCCCAGCAAGTGGCAACTTGAGCTTTTATCTTCAGCGGGAAGCTTTATCATTGACATTATCTGTCATCCCCAGTAAAGTGGAAGTTGAAATCTCTCCCAGCAGGGCAGCAGAATGTGGGTGTCATCCCCAAGTAGAAGTTTCCCTTCAGACAGGGGCAATCCTCAATAGTACAAGGAGTTCTTTCCTCCCCAGCAAGGTGTTTCCTCAACAGTGTCATGCCTTTGGTTCTCCGCCAAGTCAGGAGGTCCTCACTTCCTCACCAGAGTTCAAGAAGAGTCCATCTCCAGCAGGGTCTTGGCACTCCAATCTCAAAGTCCAATTTATTTTTGGCAGTGGCGGCTGTTCAAAGCCGGTGAATTATTAACAGTTTTCCCCACAGAGTTGTTTCCTCCTTATTAAGATGAACCAGGTCAATGTAGTGATCATCGTTTCTCCCCAGTCAAGCTATCTGGGATTCCTGCAGTATCCTTATCAGGAGATCTCCTTGCATTTGCATATGCATATTCATCACTACGTCTGCATCCCCCAAAGCGTAGCATTTCCATCATCATGGAGCATTACGCCATAAATTCAAACATATGCATGCCAGCATGGGCCAGTTTTGAGGTATATTACGTACGACTTATAATATCTTTTCAACCTGAAGTACTCCTCACAGAGGTTACCATTATCATTTTTCAGACATCCTTGTCTTTTCAAGTCAATGTTCGTCGCTTATTCCGCGTCTTGTTTGGTACAACAGTTGCGTCGCAGGTTCCCGTTTTGTATAACGGTCCTGTTTGCTTGGGCTCTCGTTTATGTACAACGATCCCGTTCCATCTTGTCCTATTTTCTTTGTGTTTGGTTACCGCATGCGGCCGGTATACCTTTGCGTCTCCATTCGAGGATGGTTTCGTGTTAGATCCGAGGATCTTTTGGATTGTCATTCGAGGATGACATTTCTTTTCTTCAAGTCCTTCCGAGGTTGGTCTTGTTGTTTTGTGTGGCTATTATTCGAGGATAGTAGTTCACTTTTCGAGCTTATTGATCGAGGTCAGTTTATCTCTTTTGCAAAGTCTGTCTGAGGTCAGCTTTGTGTGTGGTTATCAGTCGAGGCTGGTATACCTTTGCGTCTCCATTCGAGGATGGTTTCGCGTTAGATCCGAGGATCTTTTTGATTTGTCATTCGAGGATGGCATTTCTTTTCTTCAAGTCCTTCCGAGGTTGGTCTTGTTGTTTTGTGTGGCTATTATTCAAGGATAGTAGTTCACTTTTCGAGCTTATTGATTGAGGTCAGTTTGTCTCTTTTGCAAAGTCTGTCTGAGGTCAGCTTTGTGTTTGGTTATCAGTCAAGGTTGGTATACCTTTGCGTCTCCATTCGAGGATGGTTTCGTGTTAGATCTGAGGATCTTTTGGATTGTCATTCGAGGATGGCATTTTTTTCTTCAAGTCCTTCCGAGGTTTGTCTTGTTGTTTTGTATGGCTATTATTCGAGGATAGTAGTTCACTTTTCGAGCTTATTGATCGAGGTCAGTTTGTCTCTTTTGCAAAGTCTGTCTGAGGTCAACTTTGTGTTTGGTTATCAGTCGAGGCTGGTATACCTTTGCGTCTCCATTCGAGGATGGTTTCGTGTTAGATCCGAGGATCTTTTGGATTGTCATTCGAGGATGGCATTCTTTTCTTCAAGTCCTTCCGAGGTTGGTCTTGTTGTTTTGTGTGGCTATTATTCGAGGATAGTAGTTCACTTTTCGAGCTTATTGATCGAGGTCAGTTTGTCTCTTTTGCAAAGTCTGTCTGAGGTCAGCTTTGTGTTTGGTTATCAGCCGAGGCTGGTATACCTTTGCGTCTCCATTCGAGGATGGTTTCGTGTTAGATCCGAGGATCTTTTGGATTGTCATTCGAGGATGGCATTCTTTTCTTCAAGTCCTTCCGAGGTTGGTCTTGTTGTTTTGTGTGGCTATTATTCGAGGATAGTAGTTCACTTTTCGAGCTTATTGATCGAGGTCAGTTTGTCTCTTTTGCAAAGTCTGTTTGAGGTCAGCTTTGTGTTTGGTTATCAGTCGAGGCTGGTATACCTTTGTGTCTCCATTCGAGGATGGTTTCGTGTTAGATCCGAGGATCTTTTGGATTGTCATTCGAGGATGGCATTATTTTCTTCAAGTCCTTCTGCGGTTGGTCTTGTTTTTGTTTTGTGTGGCTATTATTCGAGGATAGTAGTTCACTTTTTGAGCTTATTGATCGAGGACAGTTTGTCTCTTTTGCAAAGTCTGTCCGAGGTCAGTCTTTGTTGTTGATGGTTATCGCCAGCGGCCGGTATACCATTGTGTTTCTATTCGAGGAGGGTTTTAGTACTGGATCCGAGGATCCCGTGTGAGTGGTCATTCGAGGATGGCATTCTTCCCAGCATATTTCCACCTGGTTCTATTTTCGCTACCTATTCAGAGGTCAAAAACAAAAAAGATATAAATAAATAAATGGGCAGATGGCATTTCCATTACCCTCAGTGTGCAAATTTTCAGGTTTTGTTCGAATATTCAATCACTCCACACCTTGAACGTCTAAAAGTTGTTGCAATTATTCATTCATGTCTGCAGATGATTGAATAGGGGCAGCTGTAATACCTCAAAATTTGCCCTCTCATTTTCATGCCATTTAGCATATCCTTTCATACATTGCATTGCATTTAGATCACAATTGCATCATAAACATACATGAACATACATCTCCATTTGAGCTTTCACAGGTTGCGACTGGCCTTTATTTCTTCATGCGGCACATGCACAATAATCTCAGAAGAAGCCAAAAGTTCTCGGTTGATTCAGAGGAGTTTAAGCTGAATATCAGTTTTATGGTGCAGTTTGCAAAAGTTGTAACTTATGCTCGGAAACTCATTTTGGCTTGAAACTCAATAGTTTAGACCGTTTCATTATTCTCTACAACTTTTGTGTTCGGCTCGGAGGCCAATTCATCAAGGAAAATGGCGGGATATATTTGTTTCTGAAATTTCGGTTTCGCCGATTAACTGTGCTAGAGGTATTCAAGAGTTTGTAACTTCTTATTGGGTCAACATGTCTGAGAGATTCATATGCTAAAAGTTTCTTCTTGATATCCTTTCCAACTTTTGGGTTTTGGCCGAGAACTAATTCTTTGAAGAAGATCTCAGAATGTGCGAGTCTTTAGAGTCGACATAGTGAAAAACAGTGTTGAACCAGTGAGTTTTGAACACTAAAAAATTCATAACTCTTTCATCGTTTATCGAATTGATGTCGTTTCGGTGCCTAAAATTCCGTTTAGATGTTATCTTCATTATGTGAATTCAGTTTTGGTTCGGTCCAAGCGGAAGGATCTCGAAAATGCGAATTACCAATAAGGTTCTTTGATGCACTGCATTGTCTGTCTGATTTTGTAAAATTCATAACTCGGTCAATTTTCATCAGATTGCACCCGTTCTTGAAGCGTTGGTTCAAAAATTTTATCCTCTTCAAGTTCAAAGACAAATGCGAGTTTGAAAGGTGCTCCAAAGATTATCGTTTTGGTTTATTTCACAAAACTGAAGTGCTGAACCGAAGAAAAAGGCTGAAAGTGGTTTCACGAGAAAATTCATATCTCCCTCGTCGTTTGTCCGGTTGAGCTTATATTTTAACACCAGGTCACTGACTCATAGATCTACAACTTTGCTGACAAAGTTGAGTCGAGATTATGCTCCGAAGAGGTTGACCTCGTCACATTTTTGAGTAGCGGACACCAAATAAGCCGAAAAAACAACTTATTCAGTGACGTCTTGCAGCTTAAACGTATCGATCGCACTTGATTTTGATCGTATGACGTTCGTTATTTTTGCATTGCAACCGTGATTCAGAGGCGGACGATGTTGTGGAAGGTTCAGAGTCGAAATTTCTTGCCGAAGATATTGTTATTTTCACTTAAGCCGAAATTCTACCTTTTGCCTTTCATTTTACACTCCACTATATATTCTTTTGACCCACAATTTGTCTCATAACTTCAATCATAATTTACAAACACCAAAAAACTCTCACAAACTCTCTCAAAAGGATCAAAGTTCATTCTCCCAATTCTTTCTCAAGAACACAACAACAACTTCATCAAGAACTCAAGAACACAACAATTCCGATCAAGCTTCCGGTAGCCGAGCCGCCACGAACCACCACATCCGGTCAACTTCACCACCGTAAGACCACCATCTTCCGCCACCGGCAGCCGCGCGGCCTCTCCTCCTCTCCTCCGTTCATGATCGCGTCTCACTTCCTTCGGATTCAAAATTTCTTCGTCGATTCTTCATTCGGTAAGCTTCTTAAACTATAATTCATGAATAATTGTTGAATTGTTTCTTGAATTGAATTTTGAAGTTGAATTAACCTTGTGGAGATTATGTGCATTGATTCATAATTTTTTTATTGATTGATTCTTGATTAATTTATCCTAATAATTGTTGTGGTGCATGATTGAAAAGGCTTGGTAAAGTTGACATAGAATAATCGGTGAATGTTAGGTGTTTGACAAAATTCCTAAGAGAGCTAATTATTATGACTTGATATTGATTGAAGTGCTTGACTTTTGAATTCATGCTTGTTTCATTGTGTAAATTCAGAATAGGATAGGTTGAAGCTTAATTGTTGATGTTGTTCATGTGTCGCGTGTCGATAAGTGCGTTTTGGTCATAACTTCCTAACCGTAGCGCGTTTTCGCGAATGTGAATAGTGTAAATTGACTTTGTTGATTATTCTGGAGCCATTGGTAAACTTTTTAGTCGATTTCAGACAATTATTTTTGGCTATTTCACTACTGCCAGCCGATAAAATCGGCCAAAAAGTACCACTTCCGAGCGGAACTTTCAAAATCTGATTGCATATTTGAATCCGTTGGCACATTTACAAGTTACCATGCGTTTTTCGTTCAATTCCGAGTCGGTGATTTTTGACGCGTTTTTTCGTTTTAAGGCTTTTTAAGTTCGGTTTTGTGCAATTTTGATGCATTGATCTTGTTTTGACTTGTACTTATGTTTGTTGATCATTTTCCATTCATTGCATGTAAATTTGTTCGATTCCGGTTTGAGTTTGCATGTCGTTTATGTTAGAGCATAAGTGCTGCCCCGTTTTGAAACGTAAATGTCAATGAATGTCCATGACTCGTACATTCATCTTTCTATTTGATTTTGAGTTGTGAGACATAGGTGCAACTTCCGGTTGCACCTCTTTTTGGTTTCTAATGCGTTTGTTGAGTTCATGTAAGGTTCTCTCAAAGATCTTAACGACGGTCGTTTGGTTGGTATTCCACTTTATTTGTGGGATACCTTTGGATTCAAATGATATTTTGTGCCGTTGTTTTTGTTTCGATTATGGGGGATCTTCACAAAGCAATTATGGAAGATGAGCATTTATTTTGCTCATGGGAGATTACAAGGCTTGGCTTGAAGTTTTTTGGATTTCTTTTATGTGAAAGAATCGGCACTTCGACCAAGTAAGTAATCTCGATTCTCTACTTTAATGCACCATTCTAGTTGTATGAGACTTAGGATCATATAACTTAAGGTGCATATTGAGCCCTACTACCTGAGGCACTGTATTTATTTATGATTTTTGATTATATGTGTCGATTTCGGAGCTTAGGGATTAGGTTACGGATTGTAGAATTCACTTCCTTTCGCTTTCCCTTAAAACGCCGTTTTTTTCCCGTTTCGTTGCAATTATTAAAAATAGTTTTAGGTGGGATAAAATTCTTTAAATACTCATGAGTGATCCTTATCATCTTAATTAATTTGTCATATTTTTTGATTCCATATTTGGGTGGTTTTAATAATTAATTTGGATTTTAGATCATAAGCTGTCCCAAAAAGGAGTGTTTTGACATAAGGGACCAAAAACAATTTTTCCCCATAGGTGTGAGACCTATTTTTTGTTTGTGATTAATCACTGTAATTTGTGACATTTTGATGCTCATTAGGCATTTTTTTCATAATTTTAGATGCCCTTTTTGATCCACTTTGTGGAGGTATTTTTCGGCGATCATGCCTTGTTACCTTGCTAATCAAGGAATTGTTTTGACACTTTGGTGCATAATTTTGTGAAATACTTTTAGACTATGTCAGTTACTGACTCTACCATGTTAGGAATTTAATTTTATAATTTTTAAAGCTTTTTTGCTATTTTCCCATGTCACTTAGATTATAGGTCCAAATATGTGTTTATTTGCTCCATAACTTAGATATTAGAAAGGCATTCATGCCATTGGCTTGAGAGACTTGTTGGTAACTTTTAGGAGTTGATTATAGGTCATTTTTATATCCTTAATTCCAGTTATAGGTCACTTTTTGAACCATATTTCATTTGGTTTGTTTTGGTGTTTCAAAGTGCATACTTATGTGAACTAATTTTAACCTAAACTCATTTCTCTTCTCCTCTAATTGTTAACTTGAATTATGTGGGAATCATTAATGCCTATCCATGCATTCTAAGTGCATCTCATACCTTGTATGCTACTGACCCATAATCATTTCATTCATATTCACATGCCATTCTTCCTTAGTTGGCATCATGTGCGATCTTATGCGATTTTTGTTCGTTTCTTCTCATATCTTCTTCTCATTGCTCCATATGCCTAATCCATTGCATCCATGATTGTATATTCATGCATCCTCATTAATAAGTATTCACTACTGACTTTTATGTTCATTTCATGTATTAATTCATGCTTGTAAGCCATATGCATTCATACTTCATCCATAAACCCTAACTTGCATTTAGGTGAACTTAGGTGAACTTTTTGTACATAGTTTGACATAGTTTGATCTTGTGAGATATCCTAGGATACTTAGGGACCTATATCATGTAGCTACTGACTTTAGAAGTCATGTGACCTTTAGGTACCTTCACCTTTAGACTTAGGTCTTATTTTGAACCCTAGTTCCATTCTAGGATGTTTATGGTACTTAATCGCTTTCATGCTTCGATTTTACTTTCAATATGCATTGTCATGCTAATCTTTGTTTTGTAGGGGGGAAGATTGAGGTAAGCCTCACTTCATTCCTATCTTTTATGCATTCAAAATGTGTTTTCCTTAGCACTTGGTGCTTGCTTATAGGTTTTCCCTTTCTTTAGAGACAACTTAACTTCCTTAGGAAGTAAGTTAGTTTCTAACTCTCTTTTCTTCCTTTCCTTTTCTTTCTTAGGATTAGAATACCTCATTAACCATATGATCTCCCTTGTAAATAAATCAATAAAAATTAGGGTGTGTATTATTTCCCATTAGATTTTTCCTTTTCCAACTTGAGTCATTCTTTCTCATCTCATAAAGAAAAGCAATAAAACACTTAATAAAACCGAACAATCTTGTACGACACGAGACTTTGTTGTGGAGTGTTTATACGCGTCCTGTTTCGGGGCGAGGTGTAAATACTCACCGCGATGGATAGGTCTTAGTACAAGACAGTTCACAAACAAATTCAAAAAAACACTTCTCATAAAAGACAAAAAAACAAATAACAAGCGACTATCCTGCGGGAACTTCTTTTCTCATCTCATTCACTCACAACGCGAACTCGTGATGACTTGTCTCGCATGCAAGACGGTAAACGCACTCGTACCAGACGAGCCTGCAACACCTGAGCATAGACATACGCAGTTCTAGCATAAAAAACACAAACAAATAGTTCCCGCCTTATTTAGGCGAACTACGTCGACTCTGATCCTCATTATCCCGATGAGGTACGTAGGCAGCGGGGTAGGGCCCGTTCGAGCATATTCTTTATTTTCCCTACATTTTCCTCATTCTTTCATTCCATTTGTCAATTCCATTTCATTTCTCATTTCCATTTTATTCCAGATAGTCATTCTTTCCTTTGAACAACATCTTATTTCTCACCCTTTGAAACAAAGCAAGCAAGCGTGGATCCCGTCGGGTACGACGGACGGATTGGGGTGCTAATACCTTCTCAATTCGTAACCGACTCCCGAACTCAGAATCTTTGGTTCGCAAGGCCTTGTCCTTTCCTTCTTCCTCAGGTTTGTGCAACATTACCTTTCCCATTCATTCGGGATAAAAATGTCTGGCTGGCGACTCTACCCTTTCCGCGCCACTTTCGCGTTTGTACTAGGATGAAAATCCCGGGAGCGAAAGTAAGGTCGTATTTTTCGGGGTACGACAGCTGGCGACTCTGCTGGGGACTGGTTCACCCCTATGTGAGTCAAGCCTAGTCTAGGTTTTTGCGCTTGTTTGTATGTTTGCTTTTATGCCTTGCTTGTTTATCGCTTTCTTTATCGCATTCCATATTATTTATCTTGTGGCTCCTTGGTACTATAATTTGGATCGATACTTTGCAAAAGAATTTGAGGGAAAAGCTCTATACCCGGGCTTGCGAGTACAAACATAAGTTAGCGAGGTTGTGTAGTATGGGCTCCCGAGAGAACCTCTCTCGTGGGTTGTCGATACGAAAACCTCACTTGGAGTAGATTCTATTGAGAATACTGACAATCGTCAAGTCCTTGACGTGTGTGCTCAGTTGCTTTCATTAGGGTCATTAACTCTAAGGACCTTTAGAACCTTTTGGTTAAAACATCGGTTGATGGTTGCATAGTATTGGGCACCAGGGTTCGCCCTCGCGTGGCTCGATACGAAAACCTCACTTGGAATAGACTTACTCAATGGAGTTGATTAACTGTCAAGAATGTATGAAATTGACACGTGCATCAAATAGTTGAGAAAATTAAATAACTCCAGGACTTTGTTTTAAACCTCGTGTCGATGATCACGTAGTATGGACTCCCGAGAAAATTTGCTCTCGTGGGTGTCGATACGAAGATCTTACCCAAAATAGATTCATATGGAGGAGTCAATCAACCATCATGCTTATGGCGTGTGTGATGAACAACCATATGAATTGATAACTTTGGGATCCCTAAAACTTTAGAGTCTACCCAGTGAGTTCTTGATCAGAGTATCCTTCATCTGTACCTTGGACTCGTGAGACCTTGATCTTGCGATCCTGGATTCTGACATTGCATATCATTTCATTAGCATTATTTATTCATATTGCATTTCATTACAAATTCAGAGAACTCATTTCATTGCTCCTCCATCTTCAGTAAATCAAGCTGGTTTCCCAACGCCCGTATCGAGCTAGACGTCTGTACTTAACTCGAGCCAGCACTAGAAGACTGATGGACGTGATTCAGGAAGAACAAGCTGCCATGAGGGAAAAGATTGACTCGATCAAGAGCAAGATTGACCAGATTTACGAGACTTTGCAAGCTTTGGCAAGAATGGAAGAACGTCGCGAAGCTGCTGCCGCAATGAACAATACTCAGGTGCAAGGATCTACCTCGCGCGCAATGCCTTCAGTTCCAGTTCCAAATCCTTTGGTCTACGGTTTGCCTCCAGGTTTCACTCCTGCTGTTGAAGAGGTCACTTCCCAACCAATATCTTCTTCTGGTGTTACTGTTGGTGCTATTCCTCAAGCTCAACCTATTCCAAATCAAGTCCAGTTTCCTCAAGCTGAAGAGAACCATCAAGTTGAGTATGAGATGCATACTGCTGTTCCAATCACCAATCCTCAGGCTGCTCAAGAGTCTGAAGCTATGAAGATGTGTCGCGAGTTAGCTGAAAAACTCCGAATTATGGAAGGACACAATTCAACTTCTCTGAGTGCCTCAGACATGTGCTTAGTTCCAGATGTTGTGATCCCTGCTAAGTTCAAGCTGCCAGAATTCGAGAAATATAAAGGCCTCAGCTGTCCTGAGCTTCATTTGAGGATGTACTGCAGAAAAATGGCCGCTCATGCCAAAGATGATAAGCTCATGATCCATTGCTTCCAAGACAGCCTGTCTGGAGCATCTCTAGAATGGTACATGCAGCTCGAACGTAACAATGTTCGTACTTGGCTCGATCTATCTGATGCATTCAAAAAGCAGTACAAGTACAACACTGACCTTGCTCCTAACCGTACTCAACTTCAGAGTATGTCTCAAAAGGAAAGCGAATCCTTTAAGGAGTACGCCCAACGCTGGAGGGAGTTAGCTGCCAGAGTGCATCCGCCATTGGTTGACCGTGAATTGATCGATATCTTCATAGGAACCCTACAGGGGCAATACTACGAGAAGCTGATCAGCAGCGTATCTTCTGGATTTTCGGACATGGTGATGGTCGGAGAAAGAATTGAAGAAGGTCTGAAAAGCGGAAAGATCCAAGGAGGATCTAGCAACCAAGCCAATGTCAAGAAACCTTTCAACGGGTATAAAAAGGGCGACACAAATGCCGTTTCTGCTGCAAGTGGGAATTTTCAACAGAGTGCACCTGCGCCAGTTCCCTACTATCAGTATCCCTATGTTGCTGCTGCACAATATGCTCCTATGCCATATCAGCCAGTTCCTTCGATGCCTTATCAGCAGGCCATTCAAGCGCCATTTCCGCCTCAGATGGCTCATCAACCACGTCCACATCCAATGGTTGCAGCCGCGCAATATGCACCTGTACCATACCAGCAACCGACTTATCCACCACGGCCTGGTCAACAACAACAACGCGCTCCTCAACAACGTCCACCATATTAGCAAAGAGGATATGATAGGCACATTGATCCCCTGCCTATGTCATACACCGAAATCTTTAAATAGTTAACGACAAAAGGACCTCTCACTTTGAGAGATATGCCACCTCAGACTGGTAATGCCCGGAACTATGATGCCAATGCTCGCTGTGAGTATCACAAAGGCGCTCCAGGTCACACAATCGAGAATTGCCATGCCTTTAAACACTTGATTCAGGATATGATCAACTCTAAGGACCTCACTCTCACTCCGAGAAATGCAAATGTCCAGAACGATCCAATGCCGCCGCACGGTGCCAACAAATGAAGACATTCGAAGGGGTTGTTGAAGACCAAGCTGAGTAGTCTCCAACGTTGAAGCATTCAATCAAGAGAAGTTCATTCCTCAAATCAAGGCAGCCAGTGCCATTTATGATCTCTGCATTCCTGTTGTTTTGTAATGTTTGTTTAAGTACTATTTGCTCTGAACATTGTTATCGTTTGTACTTGGTTATGTTAATGTTATGTTTATGCATGTTTTGAATCAATTTATTCGCATTCGCTCATATTTATCATCTATCGCAAAAATCACAAAAAATATTTCCTCACTTCATTTTATCAAATATTTGAGGGAGGATGATGAAAACGAAATACCCATAACTGTTGCGGTATGCTTTTGGATAAAATCTCGTCAATGATGTACAGGCATTTGTTCAAATCCCCAAACACTGGAGATACAAGGAGTTAATCCCTAGTCAACCACTTCGAGCCTATAAGTAGGAGTTTCTTTAGGATACAACCCTTACATTTAACCCGGGGCAGGGTAGTTGTTCAGTTAACATGACTACACTTTCAAATCGCAAGATGAGACATCCCGTCAGAGGACCATCAACAAATGACTTGGCAGTCACAATAAACAAAAAATAGAAAAGAAAAATCACTAAGTTGAGCACCCGAAGGGAGACTTAGTCGAAAAATGAATCAAAGAGAGGAACTCAAATCCTCAACAAAAGCAAAACAAATATCAGTGACCACCAAATCAAAAAAATCAAAGGGTCACTAGCAAAATAAGATGACTGCCACTCCAAGCGAACTTTAAAGCTTCATCTTCACTCTTGCAAAGTCAATACAAATGCATGTGTAGAGTTAGCTGAACGTAGGACTGGAGAACATAATGAAGAAGGGTTGGGTACAAATTAAACTTTGAGCCTTATATCCTTTGTTTCTCGAACCATGAACCAGACCACGTTACAACCCTCGAAAGCCCTAATTGAGGCACGATTTATTCTGAAGGCATATTACCAACAAGGTTGTGTAAAATGACTCCCATATATTTGCTAATCTTCAATCTCGATTGCACATTATTCTTGTTGCATATTTCACGCACTTTCTAAATCAGCACCTCGTGTGGACTAACAGTCCATCCGTCACACTATCACAAATCATTCAAATAAATTGGCTTTTTCAAAACTTACATGAACTTTACATTGACACTACCATTTGTGTATGAATAATTTAATTGCAAATCAGTGCTTGATATCAGTGCAATCCCAACTAGGGGCAATCAAAAGAGGAATATGAATCAAGACTACTTCAACAGCCCAATCATAAGCAAATTATCTTCAAACAGCTCAGTCAGGGGCAGATGCCTACCGAATCCAGACACTGGGGCAGATCATGTCATGGTCAAATCTCAAAGTTTCCCCACCGTATTTATTTCAAATACCCTACAGGCGGGGGCAAGCAAACAAGGAGCGAATCTTCCTATCTCTATTCCCAGTTGAATAGGCAGTTCTTGCTAGACGTTGGCAAATCATTCAAAGCAAAATCAGTCTTCATGTGTCAATTAAGTCGCTTCGCTCACCAGCAGATAACCAAGCCTGGAGCTTTCAGATTCGTCTTCTGATCGCGCATCGTCGAAGATCGAGTGTCGGGGAATCAGGCCTTCCACCCACCCAAAGTCCAATCGTTATTGGCAACCACCAAACCAAAAGTCCACCAAGCTGGCACCTTTTAATCCCTCATATGCATCATTATGCATCATCAACATCATACGCATCATTTACATCAATCATTTGCAACATGTGAATCATATGCATACCTCAATAAATCAGACCTTTTATTTTCCCCAGCAGTTTTAACTTACATCTCAAGTGCATAAACATTTGCATCGTATCTCCATCCTTATGGAATACCATTTCAAAACAATTAAGCATAGTTGCATAATTCAGGATCCAGGATCAACCCAGGTTTTCAGTCCTTTCCCCAACGGAAGTCAGGATCATATTAATCGAAGATTCCAGGCATTTCCTCGGCGGATTCAATGGCCGTATCTAAATTTCATTCGCCTTATCATCCTCTGTTGATAAGTGAGTTTATTTTCAGTCATTCGCCTTATCATCCTCTGTTGATAAGTGAGTTTATTTTCAGTCATTCGCCTTATCATCCTCTGTTGATAAGTGAGTTTATTTTCAGTCATTCGCCTTATCATCCTCTGTTAATAAGTGATTTTATTTTCAGTCTTTCGCCTATCATCCTCTGTTGATAGGGATTCTTTATTTTTCTGTCTTTCGCCTATCATCCTCTGTTGATAGTGATTCTTTATTTGTCTGTCTTTCGCCTATCATCCTCTGTTGATAGTGATCTTTATTTTTCTGTCATTCGCCTATCATCCTCTGTTGATAGTGATTCTTTATTTTTCTGTCTTTTGCCTTATCATCCTCTGGTGATAAGTGATTTTATCTTTCAGTTATTAGCCTCCTCATCTTCTAAGCGATTTATTTTGTCAATTTGATTCTTGTCGTGTTACCCATCATTTCCAATTTTAATCATCTGTTATTTTCACTATTTCATTTCTTTTCGGACAAATTCGGAGTCTTTTAGTATCTAATTGTCTTAAACCTTGAAAATATGAATGCATGCCAGCTCATTTTACTCGGTCTAAGCCAATTCGATAGGGGCATCTGTCATACCCCAAATTTGTCCTACTTGCACTATTTTATTTTACTGTCTAACCATCATTTCAAAAAAATCCAAAAATATGTATTATTTTATTTTTTCTGTCTAGCAAATATTCCAAAATCAAAAAATGCCTTTATTTATTTTCAAAATTAAGAAATTTGAATTTTATTTTTTTAGTCTTTTATTTCTATCTTTATTATTTAGTTTGTATTTTTATCAAAAATATATAATACAAAAAAGAAAGTCTATTGTTATTATTATTAGAAATATTTCTTCGTAATTCCATTTTCCATCTAAAAAATATACATTCTTTATTCTCAAAAAAATTAATTTCTCACATCGTAGACTTTACTCTTTTTATTATTATCCAAAAATATAAAAAAAATCTCTACATTTCTTATTAGAAACTATTAGTTTTCTATTATTATTATTATTCTTATTTTTATTTTTTATTTCTTTTTCTTATTATTATTGTCCCGGATTTCATATTATTATTTTTATTGTTATTAGTTTAGTTTTATTCTTGTTATTATTATTATTATAAAAAAAATAAAGAAAGAAAAAAAGAACGTTTGGAATTGTCAAAAATATGGAGTATATATTTGTTTGTGCAAGTTTACTAATGGATGTATACCTGCCCCAGCGGATGGACTTGTGTTTGTGTTACTATAAGGACTGAGGTTTGATTCTTGCCCCTATCCTTTTTCTTTTTTTTTTATGCCTTCTTTTTGTTCTTCACATTACTTTAATACTATTATTATTCTCATTTTCTATTTTTTATTATTAGCATCATTCCCTTATTATTATTTCTTATTACTATTATTATGTTTTCTATTATTATATTTTCTATTATTATTATTTATTATTATTATCTTTAGTATTATTATTATTATGATTAATATTTTTAGTTTTGTTATTTTAATTTTTCCATGAGTCACAAAAGACTCCACCTCCATACATTTCTTATTTTTTCAACACCACTACCTAACCAATACAACCATCACAAAAATTTCACGTGTTATAATATTCTATCACAATACTCTATCAGACTCCATTTGTAAATATCCCCCATTATCTCTCTTCTATCCCATTTATTATTATTATTACTTCTTTTGTTATTATTATTTTATTTTCCATTTGCATATTATTATTATTAGTAGTAGTAGTAAGAATATTTATGTTTACTTTTCTAGTTTTGTTAGTATTACCATTTTTTTTTATTCTTATTATTATTATTATTTTTATTATTTAGTATTTTATTATTATTATTATTATTTTTTATAAATTTATTTTTACTATTTTTATAGCATATTATTATTATTATTACTATTATTATTATTATTATTATTATATTTTTTGTTTCCCTATTTGAATTTTTTTTGTTACTATTATTTTGTATATAAATCTTTTTTAGAGTGCACAAATTGATATAGGACAAACTTTATCCATCACCCAAACAAATCACAACTTTTCACCCAATTTTATTCAGCATCCCACAGCAAAACAAACTTTCCACTACCTCCCCACTCACAAACTCCTCTACACAACAGAATTTGCAAAAAAATGATTCTTCAAATAAACTTTGTCCCCAAGTTTGCCCAATCTACCCTCTTTAATCCACTATAAATCCATCATCAATTCTCCTTCAAAAATAAGCTTGGATAGCATAAATATACCCTACAAAATTAAAAAAAATCCAAGCTTCAACACCCCTTTCTATAATAACCTTCATTCCTCATGAACAAATTTTATACACCATAAACAAAACTCATAACAAACTGCAGAACCCCTTTTCACTCACAACATTAATCTCAAAACTTCAAACCTTTCTATTCTCTTCATAACCACTGCACCACTTTTCCATCTTCATCTTCATAAAACAACCACAAACAGATCCAAACACCAAATCCAAACCGTGACAAACCAGGACCAAAATAGGGAAGAGAGAGCCAAAACTGAACCTACCAGTGATTGATTTTGAGATCTGAAACCCACAAAACAGAGAATGAAATCGGAACAAATTATAAGCCACATGCGAGAGAGATAGATAATCATAAACTATTGAAAGAAAATAGAATTGAGGTGGTTTTATTTGCTTTTTACGGTTGAAATCTTTTGTGTTGAGTTTGGTTGTTTTTTCAATCGTGTTTTGAGGAAGAAGATTCATGTTCAACCGTTGCTTTTCATTTCCATTTTTTCCCTTTCTCTGAACCGTGCTTTGACTGAATACTAATTGCTTCATGCTTAATTTAATTTTATTATACAGGATTGTTGTGGGCTCTTCATTTTATATTCCTGGCCCATGCATCTTTGTTTTATACACACTATAACTAGCGTGACACTTGCCATTTCCTAATTTTATAATTTTCTGTTGTTTAATTAATTGCTTAATAATATTTGTTTTATTGACCATTATCTTGTTTAACCATTGTTGTTATCTTTTAAGTTTTTAGTATATTTCCGATTTTTATTCTTCTTTTATTTTCATTTATTTAATTTCTTATTTTGGGTCAATGATATAACTATGATTTCTTGATATTCGGTTTTTACCGACGTTATCGAAATTGTTATGAGACCATTATTTTATCTTTAACAATATCTAATTAATTTTTTTAGAACTATTGTTATTGGTTTATTATTTGTTAACTTTTCCATTTTTCTATTTCTTATTTATTTATCGATTTATCAATTTATTTCTTATTTTCATTCGAGCCAATGACTTGACAAAAGGCCGTTTTTTGCCCGATTTCGTTAAATCGGTGATATTCGGTCAATATGAGGCCCTCCTTGTAATTAGCTTTTTTATTTTATTATTTTGACCAATAAATATTCACTTTAATTAATTTTATTCTTATTTCTCAAATATTACCAATTTAATTTATTATTTAATTTATTATTCTGTCTTAATTTTATTCAAGCAATTCAATTCAATTTTATTTATTTATTTCGCATTTTCAAATAACGTTTCGACTCCTTATAGAATGATTCCAATTTTGAATCGATTCTAAGGTAGTTCACGAACTAAATTTCGACGCGTCCCAAAAAGGTCCAACGCCTTCGAATAGTTGTTCTCGATTAAAAGGTCCAACGCCTTCAAATAGTTGTTTCCGATTAAAAAGGCCGAACGCCTTCGAATAGTTGAAAAAACACTACACACACGCTTTCTCTTGGGCGAATTACAACGAGACCTCTTTATTTCTCGCAATCCCCTGTATTTATTTTGTATCCCTCTCCCATTAATTTGTACAGATTGTATTTTCCGTATTTTACTTAATTTTGAATCCTTGGTCCAACGCCAAGCGATTTCACTTGCACACTTGCACTTTATTTTTTTCAGTTGTCGTTTATTAGGATCCACCTTACCTTGCGAGCCGAGCGCATTGTGCCTCGCTAAACAAACTACAAAAATAACCTCCATTTACATTTACCCTTTAACCTCAAAAAACCAAAACGATTCTTTTAGATCCCAAACCCTTGATCCAACGTCAAGCGGTCTTAGGAAATAAAACGCATTAATAATACGAGAAGATCTGTACGCCACGAGCCTTAAGCGGTAGAAAGGAGGATAACGAGCTCTCGTTACTCGCTCCGATTATTTTCGACGCAAGACGCTCGTCTTGTTGGACGAGATAAACTATCCATAGTCTTTAGTGCATTTCAACTCCTAAACCCTTTCGTCAAAGAAAGGTAATAAAACGAACAACCATTACCCTTAGTAGGCCGAACTACGAGGCTCTGACTTTCCCATTGCACGCGGGAGTACGTAGGCACGAGGATCTCAATCCTTGCCGAGCACCTAGGATCAATCTAACTTATAATTCAACTCATTTCCCTCTAGCAAGCAATTCGTTTAAGCATAGACATCCTTTCGCGCGCGATAACTTAGATGGTTCCCATCGAGTACGATGGATGTAGGGGGTGCTAATACCTTCCCCCTGCATAACCGACTCCCGAACCTAGGCAATGGTTTTGTTGACCTTTGTCCTCATCCTTTTCTTCCCGGGTTGTATCTATATCTCCCCTTTCCCTCTTTGGGAATAAATAGAATTAGGTGGCGACTCTTCAGTCAGTCCGGCGCGTGACTCCGTCCTTTCGGATCACGTAAGGTCGTATTTTTCGGGGTACGACACTATGAATGGGCCATCATAATTCGGAGTCCACTTGCCCCTGTGGTCTGTATGAGGAGGGAGGAGTCTCTTCAGCACAAGATATCCTACTTGGTATTCCCGAAGCCTGACTTTCTGATTGAAGGATTTCTTCATTCTTTTCTGATATAACTGCCTATGACAGATTGCAGCTAATCTCTTTTCTTCGATCAGGATCAACTGTTCGTATCGGGATCGGACCCATTCTGCTTCATTCAGTTTAACATCCATTAGTATCCGCAAGGAGGGTAATTCAACTTCGACCGGTAGGACTGCCTCCATACCATACACAAGTTGATACGGTGTTGCCCCAGTGGATGTTCTGATTGACGTACGGTACCCATGCAAGGCGAATGGTAGCATTTCATGCCAGTCTTTGTAGGTGACCACCATCTTCTGCACAATCTTCTTGATATTCTTGTTAGCTGCCTCAACAGCGCCATTCATCTTTGGCCTGTAAGGAGAAGAATTGTGGTGTTGGATCTTGAAGTCCCGGCACATCTCTGCCATCATTTTATTATTCAAATTGGAACCATTATCAGTAATGATTTGCTCGGGCACTCCATACCGACATATGATGTCTCTCTTCAGAAATTGGGCTACCACTTGCCTTGTGACATTTGCATAGGAAGCTGCTTCGACCCACTTGGTGAAATAGTCAATGGCTACCAGGATGAATCTGTGGCCATTTGAAGCAGTCGGTTCAATCTTGCCAATCATATCAATGCCCCACATGGAAAAAGGCCATGGTGAAGACATCACATTCAAAGGATTCGGAGGCACATGCACTTTATCTGCATAAATCTGGCATTTATGACACTTCCGAGCATAAGCACAACAGTCTGCATCCATTGTGATCCAGTAATAGCCTGATCTTAGCAAATTTTTTAGCCATAGCATGCCCTCCAGCATGGGTACCAAAGATCCTTCATGCACCTCGTGCATCAGCAAGTCTACTTCGGCCTTATCAACACATCTGAGGAGTACCATATCAAAGTTTCACTTGTACAAGGAACCATCAGCATTCAGGAAGAAACTACCAGCCAACCTTCTTAATGTCTTCTTATCATTGGAAGATGCCCAAGGTGGGTATGCTTGATCCTCCAAGAAACACTTGATTTCATAGAACCAAGGCTTATCATCTTTAGCAAGGTCTGCTGAGAATACATATGCTGGTCTGTCAAGTCTGGATACTGAAATCCGAGGCACGAAGTTGGCAGCTTGAACATTGATCATGGATGAAATGGTAGCCAAAGCATCTGCAAACTGGTTTTCATCTCGAGGGATATACTCAAGCTTGACTGTTGTGAAGAATGTGAGCAACCTCTTTGTATAATCACGGTAAGGTATCAGATGCTCCTGATGAGTATACCATTTGCCGTTGGTTTGATTAATTACCAGAGATGAATCTCCGAATACAGTTAAAGTCTTGATCTTGAGGTCAATGGCTTCCTCAAGACCCATGATACAAGCTTCGTATTCAGCTTCGTTGTTAGTGCAATTAAAGGTGAGCTTTGCCGAGAAAGGCATGTGAACTCCTTTAGGTGTAATGAGTATTGCACCAACACCACGACCATTCATATTAACAGCCCTATCAAACATCATAGTCCATTCTTCTTCTGGGTCAGGCCCTTCAGTGTGAATAGGCTCTTCATGATCTTTTTCTTTTATGAACATGATGTCTTCATCAGGGAAGTCAAATCTCATAGGCTGGTAATCATCAATGGGTTGCTCAGCAAGATAATCAGACAATACACTGCCTTTGATAGCTTTTTGGGAGGTGTACTGAATGTCATATTCTGTGAGAATCATTTGCCATCTTGCAACCCGTCCGGTAAGTGCTGGCTTCTCAAATATGTACTTAACTGGGTCCATCTTGGATATCAACAAGGTAGTGTGGGTTAACATATACTGCCTCAGTCGGCGAGCAGCCCACGCTAAAGCACAACAATTTTTCTCGAGCAATGAATAACGTTGTTCACAGTCGGTAAACTTTTTGCCTAGGTAGTAAATTGCATACTCTTTTCGACCAGACTCATCTTGCTGGCCCATCACACACCCCATTGACTCTTCTAATACTGTCAAGTACATTATTAGAGGTCTTCCTTCAACTGGAGGCATAAGGATCGGAGGCTCTTGTAAGTATTCCTTGATTTTGTCAAAAGCCCTTTGGCAGTCTTCATTCCACCTGACCGTCTGTTCTTTTCTTAACAACTTGAATAAGGGTTCACAGGTCGCTGTAAGGTGAGATATGAACCTTGAAATGTAGTTCAATCTACCTAGGAACCCTCAAACTTCTTTCTCAGTCTTCGGTGCAGGCATTTCTTGAATGGCTTTGACTTTGTCAGGGTCAACTTTAATCCCTTTCTCACTTACGATAAATCCCAGCAGCTTACCGGATCGCACCCTGAATGTACACTTGTTGGGGTTTAACTTCAATTGGTACTTCCTCAGACGCTTGAATAGCTTCAACAGATTCACCAGGTGGTCTTCTTCTGTGAGGGACTTGGCAATCATGTCATCCATATAACATTCAATTTCTTTGTGGATCATGTCATGGAACAATGTTACCATAGCCCGTTGATAAGTGGCACCAGCATTCTTCAGTCCGAATGGCATTACCTTATAATAGAACGTCCCCCATGGTGTGATGAAAGTTGTCTTCTCCATGTCTTCAGGTGACATCTTGATCTGATTATATCCTGAAAGTCCATCCATGAAGGAGAATACCGAGAACTGAGCCGTATTGTCGACCAATACATCAATGTGAGGTAATGGGAAGTCATCTTTCGGGATGGCTCTGTTCAGGTCCCGGTAATCCACACACATCCTCACCTTACCATCCTTCTTAGGCACAGGTACAATGTTAGCGACCCACGACGGGTAACTAGTCATAGCAAGGAAACCGGCGTCCCACTGTTTTTGTACCTCTTCTTTTATTTTCATGGCCATATATGGACGAGTACGGTGCAACTTCTGTTTTACTGGCGGACAGTCTTCTTTCAGAGGCAGCTTGTGCATAACAATGTCGGTGTCCAACCCTGGCATATCCTGATAAGACCAAGCAAAAACATCCACATACTCCCGAAGCATGTCAATAAGTTGCTCTTTTACTGAATCTTGCAGGCAGGCCCCGATTTTCACTTCTTTCAAATCTTCTTCTGTACCAAGATTAATCGTCTCGACCTCCTCATGATGAGGAGTTATAACCTTCTCCTCTTGTCTCAACAACCTGGCTAGCTCTTCAGGTAGCTCATAATCTTCTTCAACCCCTTCATCAGCTTGATTAATCGGATTGTCAAAGTCATACGAAGTCATAGCGGTGTTGTTGTCGGTGCAATCTGAAGGGTATTCTCTGCAATGGTTTAGATTTGTTCATTTTAGTGATCAGTTTTATCTTGCTTAGGAAAAGTGAAAATGAAGTTATTTATTTTGAAAAACATTGCCATTTTATTTTTGTACAAAAAATGAAGAATGAAAAACAGTGAGCGGAAAAGAAAAGACTTATTTGCAAAAGATGTCCTGATATTCATTAATTGATCGTTTGCACAAAATACAAGATGGCCCGATTACAAAACGAGCCCTGACATCTTGGGCAAGATGCAGGACTTGATGCATGCTTTAAAAAAACAGGAAATAATAATTACTCTGCAGGAGTAACTCTTATAATTTCCTGGGAAGACCAGTTTGAGACATGGCTCCCCGGGATCCTTGGACGTATCCAGCTTTCCAGGTTACACTCGTCTTCTGACTCATCTTCCAAATTATTCACAGCATCCGGGGTGAGCATCCCCCCGCTGACAAACTTGGGCTCCTTTGCAGCCTCTGGTTGATCTTGTCGAGTTGGTCTGTAACCCAACCTGAATCGGTCCTCTTTCTTCTCTACTGGCAGCAGCTTGCCCCAGCCTTGGGAGGTACCTTCCTCAACAACCTTCCGGGCTTGTTGATATGATGTGATGGAGGTCCCAGACACAGCAGATGTTTCATTGATATTAAGGGCTTCAAACCCTTGACTCATGGTTTCATGGATTTCCCCATCCATTTCAATGTATTTGAAGGTAGCCAGCTGGCTAACGAAGATATCCTCTTCCCCGCAAATGGTAATGACTTGGCCCTCCCACTCAAATTTTAACTTTTGGTGAAGGGTTGACGTCACGGCGCCAACAGCGTGTATCCATGGTCTACCCAATAGACAGCTGTAGGCAGGCTGTATATCCATCACAAAGAAGGTCGTATTGAAAACCTGTGGGCCAATCATTATTGGTAACTCTATCTCTCCCAGAACCGATCTTTTAGAACCGTCAAAGGCTCTCACTACCAAGTTTCTTGGGCGTAGTACCAATCCATCATGTTCCAGCTTCACAAGGGCTTTCTTGGGTAGGACATTAAGTGATGACCCTGTGTCCACCAATACGTGGGAAAGAACTGCACCCTTACACTCCAAGGTAATGTGCAAAGCCTTGTTGTGATTGTGACCTTCCATTGTCAGATCAGCGTTGGTAAATCCTAGTCCATGACTAGCGTTGACATTTCCAACCACATCCTCTAACTGATTGACAGTAATCTCCTCTGGCACATAAGCTGCGTGCAGGACTTTTAATAGTGTGTTCCGATGAGCCTCGGAGCACATTAGCAATGATAGTATGGAGATTTTGGAAGGTGTTTGGTGAAGCTGGTCCACCACCTTATAATCACTCTTTTTGATGATCTGCATGAATTCATCAACCTCATGATCAAAAGGAGTCTTCAAAGTTTCTTTAGTAACTGGTTCTTCTTGCACCACGCTCTTCCCTTTTTCCTTAGCAACAGCTTCTGCTTCAGCAATGGGTCTTGGTATTTGCGAGGCAAAGAGACGTCCGCTTCTAGTGAAGCCTCCGCCTCCCCCCACATTGCCTATCTGAGGTGAAGAAGTTGATGACTCTAAAGTGATTTTCTGCCCCTCGCAGTATAGATCTGAGCCATAATGCCAAGGGATGGCATTATTGCTTTCGTAAGGAACTGGCCCAGGCATTGTGATAGTGATCAGACTGATAGCAGCTGCAGAGGGGACCACAATGGTGTGTGGATCATAATATATGGTAACTGGAGCTCTGACAGGAGTAGCATTTTGTTGTGAGTTGTTGGAAGGAATATTTGCGGGATCGTAGTATATCGTAACCGTTGAGACGCTTTCATTAACTGTTGTTGATGTTGTAGACGGAGTTGATTGGGCGGGTGTTAAAGTTGTAGCAGGAACTGATGGAGTAATGGGTGTTGTCTTTGTAGAAGGAATTGTGACTGAACTTGCATCCGTTAAAGTGATTGATTGAATATTTATTGGAGTTGTAGCAGAATCTGTTGGAACAATGGTTGCTGATGTTGTAGGAGTATTTGTGATTGTTGCTGAAGGAATTGTTGGAGTTGTAGTCGCTGTTGTCGTAATCTGAAGAATGCCATCTCTAATGAGGCCATCTATGCCGTTTCTCAGTCTCTCACATCCATTAACAGCAATGTTGCAATATCCACAGCCGACCTCACATCCGGGAAACACTTGGCATTCTAACACATGAGCTTTGATTTCAACCAAGGGTGTTTGGAGTTGTGCAACACTGTTAATTAATGTGGATGGTTTGCCCTCCTCAATAGCATTAATCCTAGGCCCGTTGTGACTAGGCATTTGATTTCTTGTAACGTTCGGAGGAGGTGCAAAATTGAGAGCTTTTGAGTCCACCAGATCCTGGACTTTCATCTGTAAGGCCCTTCACTTTTCAGTATTATGCCCCGGTGCGTTTGAGTGGAATGCACACCTGGAATTTGTATCATAGTTCTTTGGCATATTAAGAGGATCTGGAGGTGCCAACGTCCTTAACTCAACTAGGTTGAGCTTCAGGAGTTATGGCAGGAGTGCAGCATACGGCATTGGAATTGGGTCAATTACCCTGTTTGCTTGTGACGACCTTTGTTGGAAGGGACGTTGTTGTTCGTTGTTATTGCTGTTGTTGTACGACCTTTGTTGCGGATAATGAACTTGTTGTTGATACTGTGGTTGTTGTTGAGGATATGATGATTGTTGTGGAATTGGAGCTGGGATGGTAACAGCCGCTACTGACTGGTGAGCATATTGAGGCCTGCCCCTATTTGTATGAATGGAGTTTGCTTCACCGGCCCTTCGGGGTCCCGCAAAAGGTTTTCTGGGAATGCTGGATGAACTTGCACCACCGTCGGAAATTTTACCCATCTTCAAGAGACTTTCAATCCTTTCACCAGCTATGACCACGTCAGCAAAACTGTTAGAGGAGAAAGCATCCAATCTATCAATATAAGTCCCTTGCAATGTGTTCATGAACATGTCAGCCATTTCCCTTTCTGACATGGGTGGTTGGACAGCAGCAACAAGCTGTCTCCACCTTTGAGCATAATCCCGGAAGCTCTCTTTGGAAGACTGAGACATGCCCATTAGAAGAGTTCTATTGGGAGCCATGTCCAGGTTGTACTGATACTGACGAATGAAAGCTTCGGCCAAATCCTTCCAACATCTTATGGTGCCCCTAGACAAATGCGAATACCATTCCCTCGAAGCTCCAGTCAGACTGTCCTCAAAGTAGAACATCCATAACTTTTCATCCATGGTATAAGCTTTGAGCCTTCCCAAGAAAGACTGCAGATGAGTGCGAGGACAGGAGGTACCATTGTACTTTTCAAAGCATGGGGGTTTGAATTTGTGGGGAATTCTCACCCCATCCACTAGTCCCATATCCATCACATCGAAGCCCAAAGAATTCTGAGATTCCAAAGATCTTAATTTTTCGGCAATCTCGTCTAATCTTCTGTCGTATATCTCATCTCCAGCCCCAATGACAGTAAACTGTTCTCCCTGGGGATCCTCCTGCAGGATTTGGCCCCCAGCAGCATTACCTTGGCCATTCCTCGGGATGTTAACTTCTGGATCCAGATGAGGTCCATATACTGGTGGGTCAATACGAGGTTGGCCCCGTTCATTGTTGCTAGTTCCTCCCGTTCCAAGATGAGGCTCCTCAGGAGTTTGTCTTTCCACCAGCTCTCTTAACCTTTCTTGACTTTGGGCCAAGCCAGTCATCACTGCCATGAACTAAGACATCTGATTTCTCATCTCTACTCTCTCATTGGCCATCTGATTTCTGACCTCAGTCAGATCCTGCTGTACTTGTTCCATTTGAATGCCGGGAAGATTATTACGATTCGGGTACCTGTGCATGCGGTTGATAGGGAACACTCGGCGTCGAACAATGTTTCCTGAGATCACAACAAAGTTAGAAAGAATAATAACAAAAACCTACAAAACAAAAACAAAGTTAGTATGCAATGCAGTATGCTTATTTGTTTTCCAAGGTATCCGGTTTGGTTCTTAGTTTTGACCTATCCAGACCTCGAGGAAGATGCTTGATGTTGTTGAGAGAAAACCCAAATGAAAACAAACTAAAATATATTACAAAAGATGAAACATACATAGTCTGTTTTACAATACATGCCCATGGAGGGTCGAAATACAACAAAAGAAAAAAGTACATCAAATGGAAACAAACAACAAGCAAAGAATCAGACATCCAGCCCAAACTCATCTTCTCTGACCTCCTTCGGGAGTGCCTCAGTCACTGGACCAGCTGGGTGCTATGTAATGGTCCTAATGAGGAGGTTCTTGGTAGCAATGGCAGTGGTTAGCTTCTTATGCCTATCCTGGTCCTTTGATCTCTTCAATCCTGCTCTGAGCTTCAACTCTGATATCTCTTTCTGAGCTGCCAACAAAGCTTCCTGCTGCTTCTTCTCATTGGCCTCTAGCTGCTCAATCTTCGCTTGAGTCTTCTGGTCTTCTTGTGCACGGGCTTTAGTAATCCTGACCCACCTAGCCTGACTCTCTTGCAGATAATGCTCAGCCCTAGCTTTCTGAATCTTGGCCTCCTTGCAGGCATTCTTCAATATCTGTTCTCCAACCCTTGCTTTCCTTATGTAGTCTTCTATCTTCTCAATTTTGGCAAGGTGCTCTACCCTGAGCTTTTCCAATCTCTCAATGTCCAGGCGACCATCACTCTTTTCCCAAAGAGTTTTCTTCAAGGCCTGGGATAGCTGCTCATTCCTTTCTTTCAATTTTTCAAATTCCTCCAGGCTAACTGTTGCTGCAGGCTGTACTGTGGATGGTCCAGGCATGTCTTCCAAGGTGAAAGGCATCCTGGTAATCTGAGCTCTAGTACGGGACCAGTCTATATACTGAGCTGAAGCAACATTATTACATCTTCCAAGAATATCTACCCCTTTTGTCTGGATGTTGTCCCAAGCCCAGGATGCTTGTCTGACAACAGCTGAATTAGGTTGCACTTCACAATATAGGGTCTCAGCTAAATCTTGTCCTCTGGGAGGGTGAACCAAGGCATATCCCAATTGTCTTTTAAACAGCAAAGGATTGTAGTTGATGCAACCCTTCACTCCTATCAGAGGTACATTTGCATATTGTCCATAGTTGGTGATAATGTCCTTGCCCTTGGTGCTCTGGGTGCACCATCTGATATCATCTGAAGTCAAGGCAATGAACCTCTTGGCCCAATTCTTCTGCTGGTGGGGATTCAAGAAAGTATCTGACTTAGGCAGGTGTCTAAGCAGCCAGGTGTAAAACAAAGGAGCACAACATCTTACCAACTTCCCCCTTTGTTTCTCATTCCTCTGATGGATGGAATAATAGAAATCTCCTAGAAATTTAGGTACTGGGTTCTTCAGAAGAAACAGATGGATGGCATTCTTGCTGACAAATTTGGGCTCATCTGCAAACAGTATAGCCCCATATATGCCGAGGTCCAACAGTGCACAGACTGCCCTCCACTCTCTCAATGAAGCCTTCAGGATGGCCTGAGAAATCAAGAAGTCCAAATGCAAACCAGGAATCCCAGCCTTTGTTGTCATATTCTGCTCAATAAGGGCAGGCTCCAAGTACAGTGCTCTTGCTATCTCCTCATTTCTGGGAGCAGTCATCTCCGGGTTGAAAGGGATTCCACCTCTGATAAGTACTCCAATCAATAAAGAAAACTCTTCCAGAAGAGGCCTTAACTGAAAGTCTGGAAAGGTGAAACATCTCAAAGGAGGGTCATAAAACTGCAAGCAGGTGTGGATCATGCTCCTCTGAGAAGGGTCAAGGTCCATAACCATGTCTAGGATACCTCCATAGTGCTCTCTAAACAGTGGGATATGGTCATGTGTGATAAGTGACTGGACCTGCCTGATACCAGTCAAAACAGGCTCAAAAAAGTGGTAGGATATGTTGCTTTTCCTGGGAGTAGCCATGAGTGCTGCTGAAGAAGCTGAAGACAAATGCTTATGAAGATCACAAACTGAGAAGCTGGAAGCAGGTCTCTAACAGACTGATGCAGGTGATGATGGAGATGACTGAAGCAGATGCTGAGGAAGACAGCTGAAGCAGAGGTTTATGCAGAAGAAGGGGTCAAAACCAAAACCAAGATACAATGAAATGGATACCCTGAAAAACAAATAAACAAATGTTAAATGATGCAATGATGATATATGCAAATGATATGAAAGGGTTTGTGATCAAGAGTTGGATCTGATTATCTGTCTTGATATAAGGCCCATGTATGTTTAAAAGTCCAGATGAAGGCTCAGAATTCCAGTAACCAGGGTGGGGAACTCAAATAAAGAGTCACATGTCCTGGGTTAATCACAAGAACTGTCCAAAGTGAAGTATTCTTAAACAATAAAGTAACAGGGTATGATGTGGCCATGGGTTCCTGCAAACCTGTAAACAGCCCAACCCCTCACAGGTAGTGTTCTAGAACAAGGATCCTCAGACTTGGATTAGTTATGAGAAGTGTAAACACTTCTAACCTGGAGGTACAGTGTTTACAATAACCATAAAAGATCCTCCTCTAATTCACCTCAGCTTCTGAAGGTCATAATAAAGGTCATCCAGACATAGAAGGCTTCCCAGATAGCCCTAGCACTACAGGAAATCTGTAGCACAGAGTTCTCAAGAAGAAACCCATATCTGAACCGTGTTTCATATTCCCGCACCAGACCAAAATGGAATGGGAAAGAACATGAACCACTCTAGCCTAGGTGTCACTCAGGTCCTAGGTATAGGACCTTAAACTCTCAATGGAACCCCACCCACCAAAACAGAAAACCAGATCCAGCAAATGACAGTATGAAGTATGCAAAACTGTAAAGAAAGCAATAAATAATGCTGTACATAAAGCAGTAAATAAAGAAAAACCTATAAACGCATATAGCACATAACACCCCAGTAAACACAAATCAAACAAGCGCTAGGAGGAACCCACAAAAAGAACCAGAAGCCTTGGTTGCAATATAAGGGTCCCCAGAAGAGTCGCCAAGCTGTCGCTCCCACCTGATGACACCTGGTCAAGAGGGGTACAGACGCGAACGGTCGGCGAAAGGGAGAACACACAAGGGTGAACTGAAAAGAAAAGAGTCGCCAGCTAGGCATTTTTATCCCGAAGGAAAGGTAATGCTGCATAAACCTAAGAAAAGGTGGATAAGACGGTTGCGAACCAGAGATATTGAGAAAGGGGGTTGGTTACAACCTGGGAAGGTATTAGCACCCAGATTGTCCGTCGTACTCGACGGGATCCACACTTGAAAGATTTGTGTTTTAAAGGGGTAGTGTCAGTGTTATTTTGTGTGCAACAAGCTGGAAAAGAATGCAAGTGTCAGTGTAAAAGAAATGTGAAATGAGATAAAGAAGTGTCAGTGTAAGGAAGGAGTGAAGCTCAAGACTATGAGGCTTAAAGAATAATGCTGGAAGAGGGGGGGATATACAGAGACTTTTGTTCGATAACAGTTAAGTTATGCCTACGTATCCTCTCGTGCAATGAGGAAGTCAGAACACCGTAGTTCGACTCAAAGAGACTGAAAGATAAATTGACTTGTGAACTGCTTACTTGTCTATGCTCAAGTGTATGACCTGTCTGGCTCAGGTGCAAACTGTCTTGCATTAGACGGAAGAAGCGAGTTCTCGTTTATGAGTGAAGATGATGAGAAAAGAATCCCAGAGGAGACGGTTATTGTTTGTTTTTGGTATTTTCAGTCTTTTATTGCTTTTTGAATTTGTCATAAGAAAATGAGCTTAAGCCTAAACCAAGGGTTAGTAAACTCATCACATCCTCCCTCTGATTAGGGGTAACGAGAATACCTTAAGTATGAAGTAAACACCCCACACTTGATCACCATGATGTAGGATTAAGATCACTAACCTACTTGCAATTATTTAGATGTTTTTGGAGTTTTTGTTTAGTGTTAAGTAATGAGTTTAAGCCATAATCAAGGATTTAATGGACCCATTACACCATCCTAATAGAAGGATAATAGATGAGAACATTTAAGCTGAGGAAGGCTCCTCAACTTAATTCATGATTAGGGATTAACCTCATGACATAACAAGGCCTTTATTAAATGGATTTTAGTTAATGGTAAGATTAAGAAGTGGATTTTATGGTTTGTAAGACAACTTGAGGGGGACTTATCCATTAACACTAGGGTTAGTCCTTCTTAACCAATTAAGGAAGAATTAGAACCCTAATGCAAGACCCAAGTTACAAGCTTGATGTCTTAGTGATTATTAAGTGGATTGATTAAAGGATTTAAACACATTAAGGGTTTAACACTTAGGATTAAAGTTATACACTCCATCCTAATAGAAGGATGCAGGCATAACTCTAATCACAAAGCCTTAAAACCTTTAAGGTTTAGTCCTTGATTAAGAGGTGAGAAGAGGAGACTCAAAGAAGACACAAAGGTGAGACTAATGGGGGGAATAATCAAACCCTAATTGTGATCATTCTTGGGTGTTCCTAGGGTTAATGAGTCTTGCAAGAAGATCTTCAGAGAATCCACCAAGGAAAAAGCAGATGAAAGGAAAAGAAGCAGCAAGAAGCAAGACAACTTGCTTCACTTAAGAAGACAAGTTGCTTGATGAAAGAAGAAAGAGAAAGAGCATGAATGAGCAAGATCACTCTAAATCACAAGTAAAAATGCAGCAAAGATGCATAAAGGGGATGAGAAGAGGTTATGGGAAGTGAAGGCAAATTCACTTCTCAAACACTTACCACCTGAAAAGTTAGCAAAGGAAATGAAATGAAATGAAATGGATGCAAGGATGCAAACCAAAATCAGAAGCACAATCATGATGTAAATGATGCTATGAGATGGTATGAAAGCATGTCAAGAGATGAGGATGATCATACAAGTAATGAAGATGCAAATGGGACATGAAAGTAAGCATGAAAGTTCATGAAAACTTATGAAATGCAATGAATGCATAGCATGGAAAATGGATGATGCAATGTTCAAACATGATTCTAATGTGTCCTAAGATGTCTTATATGTCATGTGGATGCACAAAATGTCATGGCAAGTTCATGTATGCAAGCATATGAAGGATGAATGCAAGTGAAGGCAAAGATTAGGACTTATGTACAAGATGCAATGCAAAATTCAAAATCAGAAGCAAAACATGAGATAAAAAACTGAAAATGGGATAAAAGGTACCCTAAACCTATACAAGTTCACTGCCCAAAGGGGAAGGTCAGAAGCTAAACCCTAAGGGACTTGTGATTTTTCTAAGTTTCTAGGGTTTTAAGGGTGATCCTAAAGGGAAAATTCCAAACAAATTGAAAATGCAAGATAAAATTGAAACAAAAATGTTTTTAGAAGCTTGAAAGTATGTATAACACAATGCAAAAAGAACCATTCACAAACTCAACTTGGATCAAAAGTTATGAATTTTTGAAATTAGGGTTAAAAATATTCAAATTAAAGAACCCTAATTCAAATGAAAATTGTCAAAGCATGATCAAAACCAAAAAGAAATTTGTCTTGTGAGTTTGTATATGTTTCTAAATGTTTTAAAATGCTCTCTGAATTTTTTTTGGAATTTTTAAATACCTAAATGCATTTTTAATTAATTAATTCTCATTAACTAATTAAAAATAATCATTTAAATGATTTAAAAATAATTTTTAATGCAAAAAATAAAAATAAAAATATTTTGGGGTTCTGAAAATTAATAAAAGTTTAAATAAAAATTTTCAGAATTTTTTGATATCATTTGCTATTTTTAATAAAATGTACAAAATAAAATAGAAAACAATGAATTAAAATGAAATAAAACAAAAGTATGATGATCCAATGGCTGTCATTGATCATGGGGATTTTTTGTTTGACTACGCGCGCAATCTGATGGCTATAATTCAAACTTAACTAATCTCAATTAATTAATTATTTAATCCTAATTAAAAACTAATGAAATGATCTGGTCCACTCATCTCACGCGGGAAGCCCAGATCTTACGGCCACAATTCAAAAATTGCCCTAACCTTAATTAAAACAATTAATGACTTTCAGGTCACCGGAGAAGAGCTCCGGTCGTCTTCTCCGGTGACACCCTCCCCTGAAAACTTCAAACTCTCTCCCTAGGTTATTTCTGGAGCTCTAAAGCTCCAGATCAAACCCTCTCACCTCCCTGAACACGAATATGACCTCTAAACAAATTTCTTATTGCTCACAAACAAGATTCGAAGAAAAGATCAAAATTGGAAAAAGTTTCAGACAATCAGTAAATACTCAATACTCAACCATTTTCGAAAATATAAAGCTCAAAGTGATCAGTGGAACACATTCTACCATTCTATAACTAAAGAAACAAGTTCTGGAAAAATGTTTCAGGGAGGTACCTGAGCTTGGGCTTTCTCAGTTTGGGACTTTCAGGCCTTCTCTCTTTGTGCAAACCACTCCCCTTGAACTCCTGATGAAGCTTTGATGCTTGGTTGGAGTGTTTTGTGGCTAGTTTGTGAGTTTGCAACCCAACTGGTCAGAAATCGTATTTGGTTTGTGAGGTGGTTTTGGCTGTTTCAATGGTTGGTTTGTGATCAGTGAGTGATTTAGAGATGAATGGTGGAATTTGTTTGAAGATTGAGTGAGTGAGCTGAGAGATTCGAAGGTTTTTTCAAGTTGTAGAGTTTTGTGTATGCTGAGCAATCTGAAGTGTTAGGCTGCAATCTTGGGTGTTATGGCTTGGGTTTGATCCACATAACAAGTAGTGGTAGGCCAGAGAGTGGGTGGTGACTGTTGTGATTGGTATGGCTCGTGTTGCAAAAAGTCAAGAAAGTTGTACTTGGAGGTATGGGCAAGTGGCAGGCTGGGATTTGGGCATGTCCTGGTTCAGCTGAGATCAAGGGATATTTGTGAATCAGATTTGATGAGCTGTGGCAAGTGGATGAGAGGTTTTGTAACATTTTGCAAATTATGGAAGTTTTGGCCCCTTTTGAAATTTGTGAAGTTCAAGGCATGAAAGCTTGTGATTCAAGGCACAAATCTGATCCAAATGAGTTGCACTAGGATGGTATGATGTGTAGAGACGCATTAGAGGTCCCAAATTGGCTTGGCATGAGAATTTGCAAACTTCCCTCTTTGGTGTAAAAGTGAAATTTATGTGATTTTTCCCAACTTTGACAAGCCATAACTTGAGTTCCAAAATGAATTAGGTCAAGTTCTTGTACTTTTTGAAAAGGGAATGATCCAATCTACAACTTTCATGACCAAGAATTTTTCATTTGAAGCATTTTTGAATCAAAAAGAAGAGGTTGAAAAACTTTCCCAAAATGGCAAGTTTGCATTATAAGTCACTTTCCCAAAATGGCAACTTTGCAAATGGCTTGAAATTCTTCAATTTTGTGAACTTCTAACTTCTTCTAAGAACAAATAAAGATCATATACACCCAAAATGATGGAGAAGATCCTTTGGTTGTGTCATTGGGGGCCTCAGATGCCCTGATTTTGCACTGACTTGCTCAAGAAGTCATCTATTGATCAGATGCCTTCCCCATTGAATTTCTTCATGAAAATTGGTATGCATGATCCTCATATCATATAGAGACCAATAGAAACAAGAATGACCAAAAAATTTGGAGTTATGGCCTCTGAAACCAAAACCCTAATTTTAGGTCATCTGTGCAGATAAGCTTGGCTCTGCTTCCATGCCTTCCTCAGTTCTTGTGATTCTCTGACTTTCTTGATCTTGGGAGGATATAATATGGTGCTTGAACATACATGGAACCTCTTGAGATGATTGGAGATCCTTTGAAGTGGCTTAAGTAGCTCAGGGATGGCTCAAATCACAAACCCTAGATGCAGATGACTTTGAACCAATGCAGTGAAGCAAAAATGCAATATGAGATGATATGTTTGAACTTATGCAAATGAAAAGATCATAAGCCATGGTGTGAACTTAGTGAGGGCAAATTTGGGGTGTTTACAATATACAACTTTTATATTGCTTTTATACTGCTTTATTTTTATATTTCCGCAAAATATATGTTCAAATGATATCCTTTGGGGTAATTTCTCAAAAAATGGGAATGCGATTAATCCGCATCTGCGTGAGCTCGAGTGCACTCTAAGATAGGTAGGACATAATTGAGATATCTTGTAAGGAGTCTGTAACACGGTGGGAGAACTGAATTGGGTGTTTTTGTGTTGACCAAAACTATGTGCGGATAGCAAGAGTCGCCATCGAATTTTATTTTATCCAATAAGGAAAAGGAATAAAAGAACATGAAATACCTTGTTTTAAAAAAGATTTGAGTTCTGGTGGGGGGTGGGGGTAAGTTATACAAAGGGAATGTGTTAGCACCATTTGTATCCATGGTTATCCATGGGCTCTTACCTGCTTAGCTCACTTTACTTTTGTTTGAAAAATAATGTAGTGTAGGATTAGAAAAATATTTCAGAAGTCTATAAATTTGTAATAATCCTCGTATGGATATATACAAAGTGTTTAGTTTAAAATAGAAAGTGTGAGGTGTGGAAAGTATTTTGAAAAATGAGTGAGCAAGCACTTAAGAACTACTTACCCTAAGTTTCTTAGGTCTTTCATGGTATTTATTTCCTTTAGGGGTAAGATTGTCCTTACTATTAGTGAGTAAGTAGTCTTTACCTTGGATGTTTGAAGGGATGGGCGTAGGGTCATCGTATGGTCATAGAAGGCAACCTGTAGGGGTATCTTAGTTATTCGAAGGGACGATCATCATTTTCGTAGGGTCATCGAGGGACGAGATCATTTATTCGTAGGCAACTCGAAGGGACTATGATCTTTTTCTTGAAGGGACTTGATGATATTGTTCGTAGGCAACTTTACTAAGATACCCCCATGTTCGAGGTACTTGACCATGTTTATTGTAAGGCAACCAAGAGAGAAAACCCTAGGAGGTGCAGATGGCAATCGTAAAACGATCGACTTACGTGTGTGAATATTGATTTCATATATTTTATCTTGTGAATTAAGGTTAGCTAACATTTGATTTTAGTCTTGCCATATAATCCTATTAAACATACATCTAACAGTTTATAGTGCAGAAAAAATAAAACCCTAGTTTAAACTATTACATGGATTTGGGAGAGATACATAAATATAAAAATCCTAAAAGAAAATGTAAAGTGCGGAAAATAAACCTAAACTATTACAAGGCTTTAGCAGTTACATTATCTTTAGAAATTGTAAAATAATCGAAACGAAAAGAACAGAAGAATATTAAGTCTTTGAGATGAGAGGAGGATATGTTTTTTATCATGCTATTAGAAGAATAAAAAAAATAAACAGAGTCAGATAAAATCACTGCAAATTTTAAAATAATAGAAAATAAGAAAAGTGATTAAAATAAAATCTAAAAAATAAAATCAAATAAAGAGCGCACAATATTTTTTCATATTTTTTGAAAATATGGAAATAGAAAATAAATCAAATAAAATAGAAAAAAGAGGAATTTGCGATTTTAGAGGGTCGAAATATTTTAGAATTCTATTCAAAAAGAGTATTGTTCTTCGATTTTTTTTTCTGAACTTCTGGAAAAAAAATTAGGAGTAAATGGAAACAGCAGCACTTACTTGTCAGACTGGAATTGTTATCACTACTGCAGCCTTCAAAGTATCGGCGGAAGCAGATTACAGCAGATTAACCAACCGTTTAGTTCTCCATGGGGCCCTAAACTTCAATTCGATCGCCCAGATAGCTTGCTCACATCATACAAAACACAAATATACAAAGAGATTTGATGTGTCATGCGTATAAATATGAAATTGAAAAATTGGAAAAAAACCAAAAAAGACAAATTCGGTTATGGCGTTTTATGAGGTTTTGGAGCAATGTGATGATTGGTACGCCTTCAGAAGAGTCTAAGGAATGTTCTTGGACCTTCAAACCTCCTTGAGAATGACTGCAACCCTAAAACCAAATCCAACTTACTCTTGAGTTTTTTTGAAGTTTTTTATGATCTCTTTGATCAAAAATTTCATCCTCTTAACTTGTGGAGATGATAAGTATTTATAGAGGGTGTAATTTAGGTTAGATTTTGGGATTTTGTGATGGATTTAGAGGTTACTTGAGGATGAAGAAAAGATGTTTCCAATTTGGTCAAAAAATTAGATGAAATCATACTCTTTTGGTCTTGCACAAATTTGGACACTTACAATCATCATACACATCAAATATTTGATCCCAAAATAGACCTAAGATCAAATATTTGATTTTTCAATATTTATCTTAATTAAAATTGAATTTAAATAAAATAAATCCAATATAATATAAAATAAATATAAAAAATCAGATATTATGATCTACGGGCCGTGTATAATCTTATAATTGAGTTTGGGTTGGAAAAATATGGGCCCATTTGGAAGAAACTTAAGTTTTGGTCATTTTTGCTTCATACACCTCCTCGAAATTGCCTTAACTTCAACAATGCATAACTCCCTCAATTATTATATCATGTATGTGTTCTAGGACTTTTTGGAAAGATTAGATTTTCCTATAACTACTCCTTTTGGTCACATGTCCATTTGATCTTCCATTTTTAATTTATGAGCTTTGGAAAAAGTTGACTTTTTGTTGACTTTTAAAAGGACCTGCAATGTCTTGGCTCATATCTCTCAAATGAAGCATTTTTGGACTTGGCTTGTGAGACACAAAGTTGTAGGGAATTTAATTTTCTTCAAAATGAGCTTTGGATGGGAAATTTTTGATGAAGCATGTGAAAGTTATGGTTGGTCAAAGTACAGTTGACTTTTCCTGCACAAAACCCTAATTTAGTAACTCCTGATTCTTAATGATTCTGAGGTTCCCTTGATGAATCATGATCAACCCTTTATCAAATGATGAATCTTACTTCATAATCTTTATGTTGACCAAAAATCTTGAAGTTTGACTTTGTGTTGACCACTGTTGACTTTTTGACCAAGTTAACTGATTTTTGATTTTATGAGCATCTGACTAGCCAAACTTGTAGGAAAAGTCTTGAAACTTGACATGAGGATTATTTGAAGTATGTGGGATGTCATGAAGTCCACTTGAGGCTTTGGAAGGCCAATTTTCTTTGAGAAAGTCAAAACCCTAGTTTAAGATCCATTGCTTAGAAGGAGGTTTTGTCTGATGAAACCGTGAATCCTTTTGAGCAATTGTGAATCTTGTGATCATTAGGAGACCTCCTGAGGTATATTATCTTGAATATGTAAGGGAAACTTTTGGGGTACAACAGCTTCCCCTGTTCAATTTTCTGAAATCTGAGGAGTTATATTAGCATGTACGCCATTCGTGACCTGAATGAGGAAAAAAATTGAACACTTAAGTCCAAAAATTTGCACTCGCCGGTGCGCAAAGTAATTATGTTGGTTGATGGTATTGCTTGAATAGGATTAGAGATGCCATTCAGAGTATTTGGATATGCGCTTATAGATGCCATCCAAAGTATTTGTTGATAGGAATATCAGAATATGTCTACATTTGACTCTATCTGAATGTTGTTACTAAACTAAGTATCAAAATTAGATCTTCGTCTCGACCATCTCTGAATTGTTTCTGTAACATATCCTGAACTAAGTATCAACATTAGATCTTCGTTTAGATCATCTCTAAACTGTCTCTCGGGGGAAAATATACCATGAAATAAGTATCAGCACTAGATCTTCGTCTCGATCGTCTCTGAACTATTTCTAAGAAAATATCTTGAATTGAGCATCAAAACTAAATCTTTGTTTCGATTATCTCTGAATTACTTCTGGAAAGTATCTTGCACTAAGTATCAGCACTAGATCTTCGTTTAGATCGTCTCTGAAATGTCTCTAGGATAATATCTTGAATTAAGCATCAGAACTAAATCTTTGTTTAGATTATCTCTGAATTGCTTCTGGAAAATATCCTGCACTAAGTATCAGCACTAGATCTTCGTTTAGATCGTCTCTGAGCTGTATCAATGATAATATCTTGAATTAAGCATCATAACTAAATCTTTGTTTCGATTATCTCTGAATTGCTTCTGGATAATATCATGCACTAAGTATCAGCACTAGATCTTTGTTTAGATCGTCTCTGAATTGTCTCTAGGACAATATCTTGAATTAAGCATTAGAACTAAATCTTCGTTTAGATTATCTCTGAATTTCTTCTAGACAATATCCTGCACTAAGTATCAGCACTAGATCTTCTTTTAGATCGTCTATGAACTGTCTTTAGGTGTTGATAGTGTTTATCTGACTGCAACTATCCTGAAAATGAAAGGTTAGTTTTATGCAAGATTATTTGATGTATGAATGCATGGCATCATGTTCTTAATGTAAATGAGAATGTCGTATGCGTTATGGATGTGTATGGCATGATATGATGTAAATGATGTATATCTGAATTACGTAGTTGAATCCCATTAGTAGCTTCATGTAACAACTGCTGACTGGGGAAAATAAATCCCGATTTGTTGTTGAGGAGTATGAAGAGATCGTTCCCATCTTGTTTCTGAATATTGTACTTAGGACCTTTCGATATCCGTTCGTCGTACTTTTTATTGAAAGATTAAATTCCTAAATACCCTGACTGGGGATAAAAGAGATGGACATTCCCCTAAGAGACTTATCCGGCCAATTTCAATTCTTCGAAGGATATCAGGCTTGAGAGAAATCTGTATGAGACTTTGTAGAGCTGGAAGTACAAAAGACTACTTGGAATACTTCGCTGAAATAAATCTGTAACGATCACTCTGTGGGGATGAATCTGTGAAGATCTGTTGGATATGAACTTTGCGGGAGATTCCTACCTCCGAGAGTCCTTAGTAGATGTTGTTATTATAATTTTATGCATTTTGGTAAACATCAATCATATTCAAAAGCATACATTCATTCAAAATAATCAATGGCTTCAGAATTTCTGATATTCTTGACTTCCCCGAGTAATTTTCTAGGAATTATCATGACTGAATCTGAAGACATGATACTAACACCATCTGATACTATTGGCACAAGCAATTAATTTCCACAATGGCTTCTGCTAAAAATCCAGTATCAAGGAAATATAATGAGAGGAATGTGTTTTCAGACTGCGGTGGATATTGTACGCCCTGGGTAATGGTTAAGGATCTTTCAACTGACTTTGATCTGGTTAGATTTGAAAAGAGAGCGTTGCCCCTAATTGAGGATGATTTTTTCCAGAATAAAAGTATTTGAAAAGGGCTACCTCAAGATAAATAAACAAAATTCCCCACAATAATATGCCCCTGGCATCGTGAACTTGGTAATGTTACTTCTGGGAATTCAGATGAGGAGACCTACCCCTGGCTATTTAAGCATTGTTGAATCTTGACTTGACTGCCCCAGATGAATTGGACAATAACATGGCATGCCCCCTTGATTGGAATATAGTGACTATGCCCCTTTTATACATTGGATTTGATCCAGCTGAGTCAGGCCCAAGAAGAAACTTTGTCTGTCGGGAGGACTTTGGTTTATTGAATGTTCATCGTGTAAGCTTCTCTGTTGTCAAACACTTAGTTATATGCAAACAATGATATTCAAAATTCAATGCTTATGTATGTCTTGAAGTTTTGAAAAAGAATTATTTTAGCAAAACAATGTTTGTAAAAACTGTGATATTAACTCCAGATTTATAATAAGCGTTAAAGGAGTCAGGATACCTTTTTGTAGCAGTACGCTTTCGAACTAACCATGCTTCAATTAGGACTTGTAAAGGGTTGTAACATAGCCTAGTTCACGATTTAAGAAACAAAGAATAAAGGCTCAAATTTTATTTGTACCCAACCCATTCTTCGTGTTGTTCTCCAGTCCTATGTTCGGTTAACTTATGCATTGAGGCTCCAAAAGAGTTTGGAATTGTAACACTGAAAGAAGTTTATTTGAAAAGCCAGTCATATTTTTTTTATGGATTTGTAGTGACCTCTTTTTCTTTTGTCTTTGTTATCCCTTCCTTTTTCCTGGACTATTTGTTTCAAGATTACAGTCAGCAGGATGTCTCAATATTTACTAAGTCTCCTTCATAGGTTTTGACTTAGTGAGATTTTCTTTGACTTTCAAACTTAATGATTATTGGGAACCATCATTAGTTGTATACAAAAAGGACAATTGGCATAATTGAGTTAACCGAGGAACTACCCTTCCCCATGTTATGATTAAGGGTTTTAATTTGCGTGGGAATGAAAACTCCTACTTCATAGGATCAAAAGGGTTGACTAGGGATTAACTTCCTTATATCTCCACTGTTTAGGAATCGGAACAATGCCTGCACATCATCAACATTGTCTGTTCAAAAGCACACTATATGAAATTATGGTATCGTCTTTGTCATCCTCCCTCTAAAGGCTTACAACCTTAACAAGAGTTAAATATCATAAAAGAGAGGTAAGAAGTATAGTTTAAATATAGTGAAGTAGATGGATTAATTCAAGACAAACATATGTAATGCATTAATGTGAAAACAAAGTTTGACATAATAGTAAGTGTTTGAGCAAACAAAATAAATTACAACTGAAGAAATCAAATGATGTCCCATCAAGTTGACTGAATGTCTTCGATTGCAATCTGTGAACTTTTAGGAGCGATATATTTTACCATGAAATAAAATATGCCACTTGGCTTTCCTAAGGTATCCCAAACTTCAACAAGGATAGGTGGGCTTTCTTTCTTGCTACCTCGGGCAATTTGTCTTGCAGCTTCAATGTTTGATGGACGATATGAGAATTCAATCTTGTCTTCTAGCGTAACCTCGAGGACTCATTCGTCAATCAGGTCTTGAATTTTATTCCTCAATGTCCAACAGTTATTAGTGTCATGTCCAGGACAGTTGGAGTGATATGCACACCTTGCATTGAGATTATAGCCGGGAGAGGAAGTATTGGGATTTAGAGGAGATTTTTTCATGGTGATTAGCTTCATCTCCAACAAGCATTGCAAAGTTTGCGACATTGGCGTGTTGAGTTTGATAAACTGTCTTTTATATTCCTTGTGTTGAGGAAGATTAACCCTACAAGACCTTCCTCCTTTAATTGAAGAACTATCAGTAGTAGCCTGTCTCTTTCATTCTCTTATCCTCAACTTCCTTTCAACCAAGTCAGTTTGTTTCATCAGAGGTTGACTGATGATTAGATTCCCAAGTTCGTTACCTTAAAGTTTATTGACAAAGACTCTCAGCTCTTCTTACCCCTGGGCTAAGTTTTGGATAAGAGCCACCTGGCCATTCATCTGGATTCTCATCTCTACCATCTCAACGTGCAATTGTTCCAAATGATTACTCTTGTTGTCTTCAGGATTCTTCTTTTTCGCGTCCTTAGTGAGGATGGCTTTCAACTTTTCTTGCCCCTTGGACAAATTCAGGATCACTTCTTGAAATTGAGCATTCTGGGTTCTGAGATCTTTGACAGTCTGTTCGAGAGCCATTTCCACTGAAATAAACAGCGAGAAGATAAGAAACCTGTCACGAAAACCTGTTATGCAATGGTATGGTATGTAGATGCATATGCAATGTTTTCAAGGACCACATAGGATTTAAATTTGTTAAAGGAAAACAAAAATAAAACTTTTATTAGTAAGTTTAAAATATAATTGTCCCTTGGGCTTACAATGAAAGAAAACAAAAAGTTGTAAAGAAAATAAGAACACCTGAGACTCAAGTCTCCCATGGATGCTTTCTCTTTGTGTTGAGATATGTATTGAGGTTCCGCTCTTTGTGAAATTGCCTTGTTAGTTCCAACACTTTCTCTTTGTGAGCATGGAATTGAGCTTCAAAAGTATCCCTTTCCTCCTTCATTTGAATCCAAGATTTCTGTAGCTTTTCCAGATCCGTGGGCATATCAGGATGAAGAATGGTATAAGGAATATCTCCTTCAACAATTGGCTCAACAATTACTTGTAGAATAGTAGGATATGGCATCATAAGAGTTTGAGCACGAGATCGCACCCATCTGAGGTAAGGTTCCATAGGGATGGAGTGTTTTGGTTTCAAAGTATTGTTGTTGATCTTGTTTACCATGCTCCAAGCTCGTATAAACCTCTGACGGTAACCTTGAAGATCATTGTCATAATCAAACATAATGCCTTGAATAATCATATCATAAGGACCATTACTCCGAGCATAACTAAAATGACGTAATGCTAAAGAAGGATTATAGGTAATTCTCCCTCTTATGCCAAGGAGTGGCACATTAGGGAACTCTCCACAACAGTCAATGATAGTAATATTCTCCATAGATCGGGAACACCAGTGAATATTTGAATGAGAGAGTGACATTATCCTTTTAAGTTACCTCAAACTTTGTTCATTCTTCATCACAGATCGAGGAAGGTGTGAAATAAACCACCTTGATAGTAGAGGTATGCAACACATCAGAGTTCCTCGCGCCTTCGTAGTACGAGTGTGAAGAGAGTGTAAGATATCTCTAAGCAAGGTAGGCACCAGATTGTGAGTCAGAAATATGTTGATGGTTTGTACATCTATGAATTGGTCTGGATTAGGGAACAATACCAAACCATAAATCAACAAGTCTAATATCTCCTCAAAAGCATCGTAACTTATAGCATCTAAGAACACCTGATCCTTCTCTATCAATACTTTAGCAAGACTACCATTAACTCCACTTCTTGTTTCCAGTACAATGTCTGACTTCTTCAAATGTAAGGCTGCTGCAATAATTTCTGGTTTAGGCTCATTCTCTAATCCCATAAAAGGTTTCTGATTAATAATGGGCACACTAAGTAGTTTAGAGAATTCTTCCATTGTAGGCACCAGCTGATAAGAGGGAAATATGAAACAGTGATGTTTATGATCAAAGAACTAGAACAAAACACTCATCATATCTTCATCAAACCCTGAGGTAAGCAAGTCAAGTAGATAACCATGCTTCTTGATGAATTGGGAGCTTTTATAAACTTTTGAGACCAACTCCTTATGCTTGGAAGGTATCCTTACAAAATTGACTTGGATAGTGTTCCTACGAGTGGAAGCCATAACCTACAACAAAGAACAAAGATAAATCCTTTGGTTCTTGAAATGGTTAGTGAGAATGCTATGCTTATGATGTCATGATGTTATGATGTTATGTTCATACACAAATAAGTGGCACACTGATCGCTCGACTATATGTCTAAAGGATTATATCTCCAAGTGCACAGTCGTACATGTAGTTTTAAAATATTATCGATCCCACAGAGACTAAAAATCGATCTTACCGTTATCTAATGTTACTATGTAAATCTAAGGCTAATCGTTTCTATTGGGTTGGTTTAAGACTAATAAAATTAAATCTAAAATTAAACTTATAAATAATAATGATAAAGATATATCAGTATGCAACTCGTCAATCGTCGGGAATTTAATTAAATATCGGTGAAGGTTTACAAGCCAAAATACTTTTTAAGTGGAAAATATTCACTTAAAAGACATCGTCTCAAACTCTTGCTCTATTGATTCAGACTGCACTCCTAAAGTCCTATGCCTGCTCTCGCTAGCCCATAAGTGTTTAAAAATACTTTTTAAAAATAAATAAGATCCAATTAATCCTAAAGCGCTCTCGCTGTATTTAAAATAAATACCTAGTTTCAACTATCTGGTTAAAATCTCAAATTTTCGCTCTATTGATTTTAACCTTAATTACCTTCTTACTCTCGTAACAAAAGTTATTAAATTAAATTAAGAAACCTCAGCCTAAAAATATAATTTGGTAAAATTAATCACACCGATTTAATTAAACTCCCCTCGATTGATTTGCTTACATACTGATATAATTAAATTAGCTAGACATGGTTACTAAATAAATTATGCATGAACAAAATAAATAGTCTAACATACTTATTATAATAATAATCGATAAAAAAAATGAAAGCATGTAAATATAAAAACCTGGAATAAAATAATCCGGTACTGAATACAGACTGGTAGCAATCCAGTGCGTACAAGCAATTGAAATTACTGAATGAAAATAATACTAGGAAAAATACTGATACTAAAAAATATAAAAACTTAAGAAACTAAAACTGCAGCAGGAATTCGGAGAAGAGCAAGTGTTCCAAATGTCTTCTATTTATACTAATCGGACGGTTATTGTTTGTTCCACAAAAGTAGCTTGGACTTCACTTCAATTAGATCGTGCGTTGAACGAAGAATGCGGTAAAAGCGCATGAGAAGCGGAAGGATAAGAGGACTTGGAAAATAGGAGATTGGCGTGGGCCACTCTCCACTCACCACTAACTAGTGGCCTGCGCCACAGAGAGAGAGAGAAACATGGGGTGGTGGGCGCCACCCACACATGGCCTGCGCCATGTGTTGTTCAGTGGTGGCCCCCACCCCTTTTCTTTATTTTCTTTTTCATTTTCTTCTTTTCTCTTCTTTTTTTCCATTTTCTTTTCTTTCCATAATTTCTTCAACTTCTTCTCTTTTAATATTTCCTTGACTTAATTACTTCGCTTTTCTTCATTTTCCAACTGACTCGATTAATCTGAAAAACATAAATAAATAATATAATTATAAATCATAAAATAGTAAAAATCGAATAAAGCATACTATTAATCCATGTAAGTCAAGCCAAAAATACGATATAATTTCACATTATCAAATTCTCCCACGCTTAAACCTTTGCTTGTCCTCAAGCAAAAATAGAACAATTTAAGCTCTAGTTTGAATCAGACACAAGCATCATAAACATTAGTCAAAAAGATAAGTACTTGAATGTTAACAGTAAGGATACCGTAATGAAACTTTTATCTTGGAAGATAATCGAGAACTCATATCCTATACAAACAGATTCGAATCATGTTATCATAACTTGACCCACACTCTCTCTTTCATTCTAGTGCAATCACAATAAGCCCATTATCCCTGCACTTCCATGGTAAGTAAACCTGTTAGTGTTTGGTGATCTCATTTGTCAAATATCTTCGCAATTCTTTCTTTTTCTTTTCATTTTTCAAATTTCAAGAATCTGGTCCGTTGGGCTAAATGGTCGGGTAAGGACCACCTAACTTAGAAGGAGACATTTCTTTAGTTCTCTTTTGACATTAGTTTTATTCAAATTATTTTATTTCGAGATCAGACACATATTTGCATCGGTTTATTACTTAGGTTGTGCTTTAGGATGGTGTTGACTGCTAATATAGACTAATAAAGAGGGTGGTCTTGGCATAATAAGTATTCAAATTCATTTGCATGATTAAGGGGTTCAAGGTGTAAGAACGGTACCAATATTATCAACACTTTTCCTAAGTATTTCTAACATAGCCTATTTCAAGCATGTTGTCATTTTTCAAACCAAATTTTTTTGTTATGGTTCAAGAAAATTGGGTAAATCTGAATTAAAGCAGAAACCACGTGAATGGCACAACAATACATCAATTTATTTATTTGTTAAAGCGAGAAAATAATAAGCATAAACAATATTAAATCTACCTAGAAAACATAAATAAAAACGGTAAATGAAAAGCGATAAAACTTCCTCCCCACACTTAAATCGAGCATTGTCCCCAATGCATCAACATAAGGCGGAAAAAGGAAGGTGGAACCTGGGATGTCAACTACTGACGACTACCTCTGCCTCGTGTTCGTCTGACATTTCTTGAAGTGCCCACTTCTGTATCTTCTTCTTCTTCTGTCTGAAAGGACATGCCAGCCATTCCGTGGATTAGCTCTGTCATCTGGTTCTATCCTTGTTGCAGTCGGTTTAGGATTTGCAGCATGTCGCTCTGCTGAGCATACATCTAGTTTTGTTGCTGCATCATCACAGCTTGTTGAGTTTCTATAGTTTGAACCTTTGATCTCTCAAGGCGTTTGCTTCGCCTTGTAGCATCAACTCATGAAGAACTGCTTCAAGACCTTCGTGTGGCTCGTCCTCTGGTCTCCTAGGGACACGCCTGGTAGAAGTACCTGCAACATAATCATAAGAAAAAGGCGCATCTTGCGCGGGTGGGTTAGTTTCATCATTCACCCCACCAGCAGCATCATTCATCGAAATGTGTGCGGGACGTGTGTCAAAGTAGAGGAAATTTCTTTCATTAGTCATGTCAGTGCGACTAGGGTTCGGTAAAGTAAAACCCGATAGAACTTTATTGTCAATCAAAAGCTAATAATTTCCACCTCTACATGGTTTTACCAGTTTTATACTCCTCTCCGTATTTAAATCAATTATTTCGACGGGGTGTTGTTCCATTGACAAAAAATTAGCTTCGAGTCCTATGGCTCTAGATATTGTTGTAATCATACCACCAAAGGATATAGGACCTTTGTTCACGGTTACACTTGTCATATGATGCAAAATGAACGGGACATGATTTATTTTAGAAGCTGAGAAAGCAGCCATACGATACATTAGTTCTCTTTCATTTACCTTACTCATATTAGACCGACCAAAACTAGTTCTATCCAAAAGCTTGCGAAAATAAAGAATAGTCGGGTTATGAATAAGGGTGGCTTTGACGCCTTCTATATTTTGTAAAAAATATGCCCGCTATCCCTTTCCAAAACATTTTATAAGAATTTACCCACTCTTCCCCAATTGGAATTTTATAGCACACGTCCTCTCCTACTGGAAATTCTAACAGAATAGCTAACTGATAAAAAGAGTAGGTATAATTATTGTTAAATATTCTAAAGCATGCTATTCCTTTTTTATAATCAACAATCAAGGAGCTTAAAAATTCCGCAGTAAGCCGAGTAAAGACAGGATCTTTACATGATAAAAAAATTTCAGGTGAATTCTCTCAAGTAAAAGTTCTACACTATCTTTCAAGCCTAGTGTTTCTAAACAAACTGTATCGGCATACCTTATGGGTTCCATATCCCGCTCGAGCATACTTCTGAATAAATTCGCCTGGTCTTGGTTTCTAAAGTGAATACGAGACTCTTGAGCTGGCTCCATAATTTTTTCTCTTGCTTCCCAACACTAACTTTATAAAAATAAATAATTATAGTAGTAGTAGAAATATTTGAGTGTAAGAAATAAGTAGTGTTGGTTGGGTTTTTATAGGAGTGGAGATTTAAATGGGGGTAGTTGGTAATTTATGGGGATTAAATTTGTTTGGTGGTATTTTGAATTTTGGTAAAAGATTTTTTGAAAATTTTATGACAATTGTCATGATGCATGAATTTGAAATATGCATGTTATGCAAGTGTTAGTGTGCATGTGTAGTTAAATGCATGTGTAAGTATGATAGACTAGACTAGTGCATGTAATAAGAAAACAAGATAAATGCATGTGAGTGTAAAAAGAAAATGCAGTAAGTGGAATAAATAAAAGCAACGAAAAGGTGGTCCCCCATTGTTGGTGTATGGCGCAGGCCATAGGGAGATGGGGGGTGTGCATGGATAGGCCATGCCTCCCACTCTCTATGAGTGGCGCAGGCCATACTCCAGGGATGGAGGTTTTCAATTATTTTAATGCAATTTGTTTTTGTTGGTTGTTTTGTATCATTTTAATTTATTTTAGTGTATAGTAATTAAAATAGTAAATAAAATAGTACTGGTACAATAAAAATACTGAAAATATCAAATAATGAATATTGAAGTAAATAAATAAAATGAAATACTGATAATAACATTTAAATGAAAGAATGTAATATTAAAATGAAATACCGAAATGAAATAAATACTGGAAAAAATGTCAAGTACGAAGTAATTAAAATATCCTAATTAGAAATAGTAGAAATCCTAATTAATTTCCTCCCCCCATACTTAAATCGGACAATGTCCTCACTGGCCAAGCATAAGAGTCGGAATAAAAATGAAAAATTAAACTCTAGCCATGGTTATTATTGTTGTTAGCGAGACCGACAAAAAATAATTGCTGATGAAAATGATCCAGCTACTCAGTTACTACATCCATAAAACCGAAAAAATCATTCCGCAACGCATTAATACTAGTTTCAATATTAGCAAGTCTTGTCTCTAATGCGGCGATCGTAGCGGTGTGGTCAACAAGTGGGGCAACTGGTATCTCAGGTGTATGTGACTTAGCATTTGACAAATAATGGTTATGAACTTCATATATATGAGGTGTCTCTCGAGGTGAAGGAGGGGCAATAGGTATGCTTAAATCATAAAACCAATTGTTTCTATTGTGTAAACTTGTCCGCTCATGGTTAGGTAGAGTGAAAAGTCGGACAACTTCATTGTTGATTAAGAGATCAAATGTGTCGGGTCCTAGGTTTCCTATGTGTAAACACCCCAAATTTGCCCTCACTCTTTTCACCATGACTTATGACTCTTTTCATCTGCATAAGTTCAACCATTTCATATCATATTACATTTTTGCTTCACTGCATTGGTTCAAAGTCATCTGCATCTAGGGTTTGTGATCTGAGCCATCCCTAGGCTATCTGAGCCACTCCAAAGGTATTCAATCATCTCAAGAGGTTCCATGTATGTTCAAGCATCATATTATATCCTCCCAAGATCAAGAAAGCCAGAAAATCACAAGAACCTAGAAAGGCATGGAAGCAGAGCCAAGCTTAACTGCACAGATGACCTAAAATTAGGGTTTTGGTTTCAGAGGCCATAACTCCAAATTTTTTGGTCATTCTTGTTTCTATTGGTCTCTATATGATATGAGGATCATGCATACCAATTTTCATGAAGAAATTCAATGGGGAAGACATCTGATCAATAGATGCCTTCTTGAGCAAGTCAATGCAAAATCAGGGCATCTGAGGCCCCCCATCACCCAACCAAAGGGTCTTCTCCATCATTTTGGATGTGTATGATCTTTATTTAATCTTAGAAGAGGTTAGAAGTTCACAAAATTGAAGAATTTCAAGCCATTTGCAAAGTTGCCATTTTGGGAAAGTGACTTGTAATGCAAACTTGCCATTTTGGGAAAGTTTTTCAAACTCCTCTTTTTGATTCAAAAATGCTTCAATTGAAACATTCTTGGTCATGAAAGTTGTAGATTGGATCATTCCCTTTTCAAAAAGTACAATAACTTGATCTAATTCATCATAGAACTCAAGTTATGGCCTTGCAAAGTTGGGAAAAATCACAAAATTTTACTTATGAACCAAAGAGGGAAACTTGCAAAAACCACTTGCCAAAGCATTTTGTGACTTCAAACACACTTCTAACCATTACACAAACATAGTACATGACCTATGATTCAGAATTGCCCAAATAATTTTCAAGTTTCATGCCTTGATCATCAAGATTTCTCAAAGGGGCCAAAACTTCACATAATTGCAAAACACCCCATAACTTTATCCCCACATGCTGAATTGCCTCAAAACCAATTTCATAGCCTTCCTTGATCTTTGTTGCGCATAGCCATACCCAAATCCCAGCCTGCCACTTGCCCATACCTCAAGTACACCAACTCTTGACTTTATGCATTTTGCCCCATACCAATCAGCATAGCCCACAACAACTATCCTGACCTATCCCAGCATGTTATGTGGCCAAGAAGCAAGCCATTTCACATAAGTTTGGAAGCTGAAACCTTAGATTGCTCAGCAGACACAAAATCACTCTAACTTGCAAAAGCTTTCGAAACTGATAGCTCAGCCAACAAATCTTCAAACTTTTTCCACCATTCAACTACACATCCATCACTGATCATTTCCCACCCTTCATCTTGCCTTGAAACACCCTGTATCAAAAACACGATTTTCACATTTCTTGAACTGAACTTCAGCCAACTTCACATAGAGGCCATATAAACTCCAACCAAGCACTGCAAGCTCTTCAGGAGGATCATTGAAGCTGATTTGAAGCAAAGAAGCAGCCAGCTAGTACCATTCTCGAAAGCTTCAGTTCAGGTATCACCAAGAACATTTTTTCCAGAAATCGTTTTTTATGCCATAGAAATGTTGCTTATGATTCACTGATCATGCTGTGCTTGTTGGTTTTAAAAATGATTGAGTTTTGAGCCTGAACCATGTCTCTGAGAGTTTGACATGAAAACTTGATTGATTCGAATCTTGTTTATGTTGTAAGATAAATGAATTTTCATGCTTGATTCTTGCTTAGGGTGTTTAGAAGATGTGATCTGGAGCTTTAGAGGGTTTAAAATTGCCTAGGGAAGAAGTTAGGTTTTTGAACTGGCCGGAGAAGATGACCGGAACACTGTTCCGGTCACCTGAAAATCATTAGGGTTCAGATTAGGGTTTAATTGTGTAATTAGTGAAGTTTGAATATCAGCCATTCAGATGCGTGCGCTGGTCAATTCCCGCGTCCCTGGTTCAAACCATAGCCCTTGGATCTGTTGACTTCTCATTTAAATCAATTTAATTTTCATTTTATTTGCATTTTCTTTATCATTTTATTAAAAATAGAAAAACTCATCTAAAAAATTTTATTTTTTGCATCATGGTTCTAAATATTTTTCTCATTCTGAAAATAATTTTTTATTTTATTTTTTGCATAAAATTTGTATTTTTAAAATATTTAAATGTTTATTTTAATTAATTAATGGAAATTAATTAATTAAAATACCATTTAAGTTTCTAAAAATCACAAAAAAAATCACATTGCATCTTGACACATTTAGAGACATTATCAAACCATTCATACAAATTTATTTTTGGTTCTATATCCATTTTGACATTTTTCTTTTGATTTAGGGTTCTTAAAAAATCAATATTTTGACCCTAACTTAGAAAAATCTTTTCTGCCTAACCATGAAGAGTTTGATAATGGTTCTTTTTGCATTGCATTCCACATAGCATGCAGTTTCTAGGATAAAATTGGCATGAATTTATCTTTCATTTTCAATTTGTTTTGAATTTTTCCTTGTGAGGTACCTTAAAACCCTAGCCAACTTAGAAAAATCATAAGTCCTTTAGGGTGTAGCTTCTGAACTTCCCCTTTGGGCAGTGAACTTGTATAGGTTTAGGGTACCTTTGATCCCATTTTCAATTTTTTTATCTTGTCATTTGCTTCTGATTTTGAATTTTGCATTGCATCTTGTTCATAAAACCTAATTTTTGCCTTCATTTGCATTCATCCTTCATATGCTTGCATACATGAACTTGCCATGACATTTTGTGCATTACCATGACATATATGACATATTAGGACATATTAGAATCATGTTTGATCATTGCATCATCCATTTTCCATGTTATACATCCATTGCATTTAATAAGTTTTCATGAACTTTCATGATCCTTTCATGTCTCATTTGCATTTTCATTACTTGTATGATCATCCACATATCATGACAGCCATTTGTATCATCTTTTAGCAACATTCACATCTTAATCATGCTTCTGGTTTTGGTTTGCATCATTGCATCTTTCTCATTTTTCATTTCATTTCATTTTCCTTTGCTAACTTTTTAGGTGGTAAGTGTTTGAGAAGTGGATTTGCCTTCACTTCTCATAATCTCTTCTCATCCCTTTTATACATTAATTGCTGCATTTTACTTGTGATTTAGAGTGAGCTTGCTCATTCATGCTCCTTCTCCTCTTTCTTTCTTCAAGCAACTTGTCTTCTTAAGTGAAGTAAGTTGTCTTGCTTCTTTCTGCTTCTCCTTCCTTTATCCTGCTTTTTCCTTGGTGGCTCTTCTTGAAGATTTTCTTGCAAGCTTCATAAACCCTAGGAACAACCAAGCATGATCAAAATTATGGTTTGATTAGTCCCCCCATTAGTCTTACCTTTGTGTCATCTTTGAGTCTTCTCTTCTCATCTCTTAATCAAGGACTAAACCTTAAAGATTTTAAGGCTTTGTGATTAGGGTTATGCCTGTATCCTTCTATTAGGATGGAGTGTATAACTTTAATCCTAAGTGTTAAACCCTTAATTTGTTTAAATCCTTTAATCAATTCACCTTATAATCATCAAGACATCAAGCTTGTAACTTGGGCCTTGCATTAGGGTTCTAATTCTTCCTTAATTGGTTAAGAAGGACTAACCCTAGTGTTAATGGACAAGTCCCCCTCAAGTTGTCTTACAAATCATAAAATCCACTTCTTAATCTTACCATTAACTATAATCCACTTTAATAAAGGCTTTGTTTTGTCATGAGGTTAATCCCTAATCATGGATTAAGTTGAGGAGTCTTTCTCAGCTTAAATGTTCTCATCTATTATCCTTCTATTAGGATGGTGTAATGGGTCCATTAAATCCTTGATTATGTCTTAAACTCATTACTTAACACTAAACAAAAACAACAAAAACATCTAAGTAAATGCAAGTAAGTTAATGATCTTAATCCTACATCATGGTGATTAAGTGTGAGATGTTTACTTCATACTTAAGGTATTCTCATTACCCCTGATCAGAGGGAAGATGTGATGAGTTTACTAACTCTTGGTTTAGGCTTAAGCTCATTTTCTTATGACAAACTCCAAAAGCAATAAAAGATTGAAAACATCAAAAAACAAACAATAATCGTCTCCTCCGGGATTCTTTTCTCATCATCTTCACTCATAAACGAGAACTTGCTTCTTCCGTCTAATGCAAGACAGTTAGCACCTGAGCCAGACAGGTCAATCACTTGAGCATAAACAAGTAAGTAGTTCACCAGTTAATTTATCTTTCAGTCTCTTTGAGTCGAACTACGGTGTTCTAACTTTCTCATTGCACGAGAGGATACGTAGGCATAACTTAACAGTTATCGAACAAAAGTCTCTATATATTCCCCCTCCTTCCAGCATTATTCTTTAAGCCTCATAATCTTGAGCTTCACACTCTTTTCTTGCATTGACACTCTTTTATTTCATTTCACACTTCTTTTGCACTGACACTTGCATTCTTTCCCAGCTTTTGCACACAAAATAGCACTGACACTACCCCTTTAAACACAAACTTTCAAGCGTGGATCCCGTCGAGTACGACGGACAATCTGGGTGCTAATACCTTCCCAGGTTGTAACCAACCCCCTTTCTCAGTTTCTCTGGTTCGCAACCGTCTTATCCATCTTTTCTTAGGTTTATGCAGCATTACCTTTCCTTTGGGATAAAAATGCCTAGCTGGCGACTCTTTTCTTTTCATTTCTTCTCTCCTTTTCGCCGACCGTTCGCGCTTGTACCAGGATGCAAATCTTTGGGAGCGACACTATGATTCTACGGTCAAAGCAAAAATCAATGTTCATAGGAAAGATTGCACCTAAAGGGGTTAGTTGGTTAAGTTGCCACCTGTCATACCCCAAATTTGTCCTATCTGCATCATTTTATTTTACTGTCTAAAAATATGTACCATTTTATTTTTCTGTCTGATATTTAAAAAAATCCCAAAAATATGTCACTTTTTACCCAATTTCATCCATATCGAATATCCTTTTATTTTATATTTTATCCAAAAAAAATCAATCATCAAAAGTCCAAAAAATATAATTTTATTTTTAAACTAAAAAAAACTCAAATTCTCTTTCTATATTATAAGTTTTTATATTTTATTATTTAGTTCATTTTCAAAAGTTCATATTATCTTCCATTATTTTTATTAGAAACATTTATTTCTTTTATTTCCATTTTTATTAGATTAAATCATTTAAATCCATTATTCTCCATTTCCACTCTTTTCTTTTATCATTTGATATTCTTGTATTCTATTATGACTATTCATTATTTATTGTTATTATTATTTATTGTTATTACTATTTGTTTTTTATTATTTTATTTACTGTCTAACCATTATTCGGAAAATCCAAAAGCATGTACCATTTTCTTTTTTGTCTTATAATCGAAAAAATAAAAAAATATGTCTTTACTTTTCTTTCGGGTTTGTGCAAAAGTCGGGGTTCATTTTGAAATTGGCGCGTGCGTGTGCGTGCAACATGTTGTGTAGAGTTTTTTTTTGTTCAATTCTCACTTTCATTTTCTATCTATCATTTTTCATAAAAAAATTTATTCTCTTTTCATATTATTATATGTTTTCATTTTATTTTAGTTCATTATCAGAAAATTACAAAAAAAAAATCATTTTTTAAACCTTCCTTTTTGTTATTAACATTTTATTATTTTTCCACACAAAAATTTACAAAAAAACTTATTATTACTATTCTCTATTTCTATTATTTTCTTTATCATTGTTATTATTATTTCCATATCTTTATTTTTATTTCATTCGTAGTATTATTATTATTTTTACTTTATTATTATTATTATTTCATTTGGTATTATTATTCTTATTATTATTACTTCTTATTATACTTACTATTATCCACCATTTCTTATCACTATTTCTATAATTATTATTATTTTTAATTTTACTACTTTATTAGTATTATTATTTCTAATTATTATTATTATTATTATTATTATTATTATTATTATTATTATTATTTATTATTAGTTAAAATCAATTCCCATCACACTCATTTTTCCCCATGTGAGCACAACAAACATACTGCACTACAGCACCCACTCACAACAATCCGTGTCACACAAAAATAAATCATATAAAAATCCAAATTGACATTCCCTGTCATTTTTATTCTTCAGCAAATTAAAATAAACCTTTTTTTTAAGTAGAAACTTAGTCATTTCTTTTACCACCATTTTATATTTAGATACATTAAATATTTCTTCAGCCAGCTGTTATGTGGCCACAGTTTCGTACACATCCAAACGCAGCAAGCAAATATCCCATAGCACACCCACACACAATCAACAACAAATTTTTCGGAGGAATCTTTTTTGCTCCCTCAAATATCATTATTTTTCTTCAAACCATTTTTCTCCTCACTGCAACAACCAATAAAAACCATCACATAAACCTTGCTCTTCTCTGTTCACAGAATGCATCCACCAACACCAACCTTGAAAAACTAGAAACTAAAAAAAATCAAAACACAGAATCACCGCAAATCATCTACGACCATAAACCCCACCGCAAAAGCAACTCATAAACAGACACACAAACCCTTCAAATTGCAAACCCGCGGTCCAAAACGAGATAGCCACCGCCGGAACCTTTTAACAACCATAAAGCATCACCTGAAAACACGAACTTTGAAACCGAAATTGCGAGCAAGAGCCTGAGTGGAGAGAGCCTCCGCTGTAGATTCGAAAGGTTGGGTTATGTTGTTCTCTGTGTTTTTGAAAAGTGAAAAAGTGGCTCTGTGTTGGAAAAGAGGATCGTGTCCTTTTAGGTTCCATTCTGAATTTTTATTTTTATTTTTATTTAAAAACAAAAAAATGAAAATTGCTTAAAGAAAAGGATTTCTTTGTTAATTATTTTTGGGCTTTGTAAAGCCCAACCGCTTTTCTGTCTACACCATACTAGATCTACCAACACTACACTCCTATCTATCTTTTTTTACATATCATTCTATTTTTATATGGTTAATAATTTTTTTTTATTTTGCCTTTTAGTCCTCAAAATCTATTTTTCTAGTTGTCAATAGTCTTTTGGTTTTAAAATTAAAAAAAAAATGCTTAAAAAATAAGTACGTGTCAATAATCTCTTTTTATTTTTATTTTCGGGCCAATGATATACCAAAAAATTAAATTTGTTCCGATATTATTAAGTTGAAACGTTTAATCAATATGAGACCCTCCTTTTAGTTAGTTTTTATTTTATTATTATATTTTGACCAATAACATTTAATTTATTTTATTTTATTCATTATACCATTATAAATATTCTCAATATTACCATTTTATTTAATTATTTGTATTTATTATTCTATTTTAATTTAATTTTCGCAATTCAATTTAATTTTATTTATTTCCGCATTTCAAAAATAACGATTCGACTCCTCATAGAACGATTTCATTAAATCGGCTCTAAGGCAGTTAACGAACCACATCTCGATGCGTCCGAATAAAAAGGCCGAACGCCTTCGAATAGTTCAAGAAAAAAACACTGCACACACGCTTTCTCTTGAGCGAATTACAACGAGACCCCGTTATTTCTCGCAACCCCCTGTAATTTATTTTGTATCCCTCTCCCATTTTATGTACGCATTTTATCTTTTCGTATTTTATTTTATTCGCGAACCCTTGGTACAACGCCAATCGGTTGCACTTGCACACTCGCACTTTATTGTTCAGTTATTGTTTCGTTTATTAGGATCCACTCCACCTTTGCGAGCCGAGCGCATTGGGCCTCGCTAACAAACTACAAAATAAACCCCCATTTGCATTTATCCTTAAACCTCAAAAACCGAAATGTTACTTTTAGATCCAAACCCTTGATCCAACGTCAAGCGGTCTTAGGAAATAAAACACATTCTAATAATACGAGAAGAACTGTATGCCACGAGCCTTAAGCGGTAGAAAGGAGGATAACGAGCTCTCGTTACTCGCTCCGATTATTTCGACGCAAGACGCTCGTCTTGTTGGACGGAGTAAACTATCCATAGTCTTTAGTGCATACGACTCCTAAACCCTTTCATCGAAGAAAGATAATAAAATCAGCAACCATCAACCCTTAGTAGGCCGAACTACGAGGCTCTGACTTTCCCATTGCACGCGGGAGTACGTAGGCACAAGGATCTCGATCCTTGTCGAGCACCTAGGTCTATCTAACTTATAACTTCAACTCTTTTCCCTCTAGCAAGTAATTCGTTTAAGCATAGACATCCTTTCGCGCGTGACAACCTAGATGGTTCCCATCGAGTACGATGGATGTAGAGGGTGCTAATACCTTCCCCCTGCATAACCGACTCCCGAACCCAGGCAATGGTTACGTTGACCTTTCTCCTCATCCCTTCTCTTCCTGGGTTGTATCTATATCTTCCCTTTCCCTCTTCGGGAATAAATAGAATTAGGTGGCGACTCTTCAGTCTGTCCAGCGCGCGGCTCTCGTCCTTTCGGATCGCGTGAGGTCGTATTTTTCGGGGTGCGACACCACCTAGGGCCAATGGTATTGGCTATCATTGTCACCAAGCCTCTTATAAGGATGGGTATACGACTGTTCTGAATAAGGCGAATAAAACTAACTATCATGAAGACAACTCCATTAACAGGTCGACCTTGTGAAACACAGTAAAAAATAAACATTAAAATAAAATAACAAATTTTTCTCACCCAGGCCAACACGGGCCGTGTCAGGGGACACGGGTACCTGTGTTGGCATTCTTCCTCTTGACCACCAACTTCATTTTTTATCTTCCCTTGCCAGACCAGCTAACACAGGGACACGGCCCCCCGTGTCAACATGTTGCCTTCTTCTATAACTTCTTCCTAAGGGATGCCCTCCTGACACAGCCCGTGTCAGTTGACACTAGTGACCATGTTAGGGCCACTGGAGCTCCTCAAAATCCTCTGAAAACTCCTTTTTTCACGTAAAACTGTGTTGCTAGAAGCATGAACCTGGAAAGCATAAAACACTACCACAAACGCGTAAAATGCAACATTATAGCAAAAACTAATAAAAGTAATAATAACAGAAAGACGTTCCAAAAAGTAAAAAACTAAACTGAAAAACAATTAAAAATACTCAACAATGTGTTACCGATTGAACCATTTAGTGCCAGATGATGGACGGAAAACAAGTGAAAGTGGTGACAGATCAGTCTGTGGGTGTGCTCTAATGAATATGTTACAGGAGGCTGCCAAGGTCGCAGATGACAAATTGTGACTATAACAATATGATCATATTACAAAAATAATGAATTATATGATGATCACTGAAATGAGAGAACAATGTTGTTGTCCATGAAGTTTCTCTCATAGGAATCAAGAAGAAGAAGTGCTTTTATGCTATATCAAGTCCAATCAGGCTTTTACAAGCTTAGAAAAAGAAGACTTCACGCAACACATAGAGCTTGGGCTATTGTCCATGAAGAAGCTCCTGAAAGAAAAAGAAAAAGACTCCACACAATTCTAAGCTACCATAAAATGTAATATTCATAATGTGTGCATAGGATTATTTCTAGTTCCTTGATTTTTAATGTGTCTATGTTGCTTATGAAGAAGCACTCAATTGTAAATGTTACCCCTTTTAAAAATTGTAGATGTTTAAGAATTGGCAGAATTTTTGACCAACAAGAAATGTTGAATTCAGTTCAGAATGTCCTATCAGATGTTGGGACATTATCAAACAGAGTATGTGAACTTATTTCAGGATGTCTCATCAGATGTTGGGACATTGTGTAAATAACTTCAGTTCAGTTTTTCAGGATGTCCCAACAGATGTTGAGACATCTCAGACCTGCTACCAGAATTAATTAATGATTAACTGATCAGAGATATTTAAGGAGAGTTATCTGGAATTAATTAATGATGGTTAAAAACAGAACAAGGCGCATCTGTAGGGAGTTTTATATTGAAGATTCAGATTAAAACAGAAGACCTAAATCACCTAGAATCTAGGAGGTAACAAACCCTAAATTCAAGGTGGAAGCTGCATGCGCATTAGGGCTGGATCCTCTGCAGAAAGCCCAAATTACAGATACCTATTTAAGCAACAGAAACTCATAGAATTGAGTACGAATTTCAGAAGACCAAATAGGGTGTCTAGTGTTTTAATAGCAGGTTGTTTAATTGTACCACTTTATAAGCTTTTAAGCAAAAGTGCATTTGTGACTTGATTGAAACTGTTAAGTAAGATCAAGCTGTATTGTTTGAAGGATGTCTTCAATTTTTGTAAACTTGTAAACTTGATCACTGTGTGATTGAGGGGGAGTGAGTAGGGTACTCTTATCTAAGGTGTGTCTTAGGTAGAAATTGCATTGGGTAGTTATTAAGTGATAGATTAAACAGGGTGGTTTAAGTCTAGAATTAATAATACTTATAGTGGATTTCCTCCTGGCTTGGTAGCCTCCAGATGTAGGTGTGGTTATACACTGAACTGGGTTAACAAACTTCTGTGTTGTTTACTTTTCTTGCTATTTAAGTTTTGGTTAAATTTGTCAAGTGTCCTATCAAGTGTTGGGACATCTCTTAGGACATCTCATACCTGATCACAGAATTACAATTGGCATCAGAGCAGGCACCCTGCCTGTTTATACTGGGTGAGATCTAGGGAATACAAATTCTGTAACATGGACAGAGATTTAGGGTCAGTAAATAGACCACCTATACTGGATGGATCTAATTATGACTACTGGAAGCCAAGAATGATTGCATTCTTAAGGTCACTTGACAACAGGGCATGGAGAGCAGTCAATGTTGGATGGGATCATCCTGTCCAAGACACCAAAGATGGATCAAAAGTGCTGAAACCTGAAGAAGAATGGAGTAAGGAGGAAGAAGACTCAGCACTAGGCAACTCAAGAGCCTTAAATGCTTTATTCAATGGCATTGATAGGAACATTTTCAGACTTGTGCATCATTGTGAGCTGGCCAAAGATGTTTGGGATACTCTCAAAACAACTCATGAAGGAACATCAAAAGTAAAAATGTCAAGACTTCAACTTCTCACCACCAAGTTTGAAAACTTGAGAATGAAGGAAGATGAATCAATTCATGAGTTCTATATGAACATCTTGGATATAGCCAATACTTCTGGAGCTTTGGGAGAAAAGATGACTGATGAAAAGCTTGTAAGAAAGATTCTCAGATCTTTGCCAAAAAGATTTGACATGAAAGTCACTGCAATAGAAGAAGCTCAAGACATATGCTCCATGAAAGTTGAAGAACTCATTGGTTCCCTTCAAACTTTTGAGATGGGAATGAATGACACAAATGTCAAAAAGAACAAAAGCATAGCCTTGGTGTCAAATACAGATGAAGAAGAAGATGATGAATCAACAAATGATAAAAGCTTATCAGAAAACCTTGCCTTGCTTGGAAGACAATTCAAATAGATTCTCAGAGGAATGGAAGGCAAATCCAAACCTAGTGGAAGAAACACAAACTCTGAGAACAGAAGACCTTATGATGCTAACAAAAGATTAAAGTATGCTGAAAAGACCAGTCAAGATAAAGGAGTCAAATGCCATGAATGTGAAGGATATGGACACATCAAGATTGAATGTCCTACCTACTTAAAGAGGCAAAAGAAAGGACTCTCTGTGACCTGGTCTGATGAAGACTCAGGAGATTCAGAAGAAGAATCAGCTAAGCATATTACTGCTTTAGCTGGACTGTGTGAATATGATAGTGATTCCAGTTGTGGAGAACTTACTTATGAAGAACTTGAGCAAGCATTCAAAGATCTATACAAAAGAAGCTCTGAAATATGCAGTGAAGTTATAAAGCTAAAGAAGCAGAATGAGGCATTAGAAGATGACAAAGCAAATGATCAGGAGATCATTGACACCTTAAAAAGTGAAGTAAGCCTTTTCAACTCTAAGTTGGAACATATGTCCAAATCTGTTAGAATGTTGAACAGCAGCTCAAACACACTGGATGTTATTCTCAGCAATAATAAACATTCAGGGGACAAAAGTGGACTGGGATATAACAGAGATGAAGCCAGCTCTAGCAAAACTACTTCAAAAACTACACAGTCAAACAAGATGTCCCAACAGATGCTCCAACATCAGAACACAAAGACAAACATAATGTTCCAACAGATGTCTCAACATTCTGGAAAGAACAAAATGAAGAAGAAGTATCAAAGATGGAGATGCCATCACTGTGGAAGATTTGGGCATATCAAACCTCACTGTTATAAGCTACATGGATATCCAAATCAGATGTATCAGCAACCTTCCAAGCAGAAAGTAGAAGGTACCAAGAAAGTGCTGCATAGACATCAAAGAAATCAGCAACCTCCTAAGCAGAAGACAGAGGTCATCAAGAAGGTTTGGAGACCAAAAGCTGACATTCAGACTGATCAAAGCCACATACCCAAGAACCAGATCAACAATCAAGCTTGGAGATCAGCTGAACAACACACAGGGCAGAGGCATCAAAAGAAATCTCAACTTATCTGGTCAAAGAAAAGTACTGCATACATAGCACATACATCTCTGAGAGTATCAGCTAAAGAAGACTGGTACTTTGACAGTGGATGCTCAAGACACATGACTGGATTGAAGAATTTGCTAGTAAACTTAAAATCACATTCATCCAGGTATGTTACCTTTGGAGATGGAGCTAAAGGAGAAATCAAGGGAGTTGGAACCTTGGATTGTCAAGATGTTCCAAGACTAGATGATGTGCTGCTAGTTAAAGGTTTAACTGCTAACCTGATCAGCATAAGTCAACTATGTGATCAAGGATACAGTGTAAACTTTACCAAATCTGAATGTATAGTGACTAACAAAGAACAAGAAGTTGTCATGAAAGGAGCCAGATCTAAAGACAACTGTTACATGTGGGAATCCCAAAATCTCAGTCTCACTTCAACCTGCTCTCTAGCTAAAGAAGAAGAAGTGAAACTGTGGCTTCAAAGACTAGGTCATCTTCATTTCAGAGGCATAAAGAAGATCATATCTATGGATGCTGTAAGAGGTATTCCTAAACTGAAGATTGATGATGGCAAAATATGTGGTGAATGTCAAATAGGCAAGCAAACCAAGATGTCCCATCCAAAGCTCCAACATCTGACAACTTCCAAAGTTTTGGAACTTCTACATATGGATCTTATGGGACCTATGCAGGTTGAAAGTCTTGGTGGTAAGAGGTATGCCTATGTTGTGGTTGATGATTTTTCAAGATATACATGGATAAACTTCATCAAAGAAAAGTCAGATGTATTTGATGTATTCAAAGAATTATGTCAAAGATTGCAAAGGGAAAAATCCAGCTGTGTGATCAGAATAAGAAGTGATCATGGAAAAGAATTTGAGAATCAAAAGTTCTTAGATTTCTGCTCTTCAGAAGGAATCAATCATGAGTATTCTTCACCTATCACTCCTCAACAGAATGGGATTGTTGAAAGGAAGAATAGAACCATTCAAGAATCAGCAAGAGCTATGATCCATGCTAAAAAGTTACCTCTATACTTTTGGGCTGAAGCTATGAACACTGCCTGTTACATCCATAACAGAGTTACTTTAAGGAAAGGAACTTTGTCCACAATATATGAAGTCTGGAAGGGCAGAAAACCCACAGTTAAGTACTTCCATGTTTTTGGAAGTATCTGTTATATTCTGGCAGATAGGGAGCAAAGAAGAAAAATGGATCCTAAAAGTGATGAAGGGATTTTCCTTGGATACTCCATAAACAGCAGAGCATATAGAGTATTTAATTCTAGATCCAAGGTTATCATGGAATCCATAAATGTGATAATTGATGATGCTCCTACAGATGTCCCAGAAGATGTTGGAACATCTGCTGATATCAAGATTGAAGCTGAAGAAAAGAATGATCAATATAACTTCACTCAAACTGATACAAGGACAGAAGAATCAAGCAAACCTCCTTCCATCAGAATACAAAAGGATCATCCCAAAGATTTGATAATTGGTGATCCCAACAGAGGTGTGAGCACTAGATCAAGAGAAGTGATTTCAGGTTCTTGTTTTGTTTCCAAAATAGAACCTAAAAATATCAAGGAAGCTCTCACTGATGAATACTGGATTTGTGCTATGCAAGAGGAATTAGGTCAATTCACAAGGAATGAAGTGTGGAATCTTGTTCCTAGACCTGATGACATAAATGTGATTGGTACAAAATGGGTGTATAAGAACAAGTCAAATGAACAAGGAGTTGTTACAAATAACAAAGCTAGACTTGTGGCTCAAGGATACACTCAAATTGAAGGGGTAGACTTTGATGAAACCTTTGCACCAGTAGCAAGGCTTGAATCAATAAGACTACTGTTGGGAATTGCTTGTATCTTGAAGTTCAAGCTATTTCAAATGGATGTGAAAAGTGCCTTTTTAAATGGCTACCTTAATGAAGAAGTATATGTAGAACAGCCTAAAGGATTTGTTGATCCAAACTGTCCAAATCATGTATACAAACTAAAGAAGGCACTTTATGGTTTGAAGCAAGCTCCAAGGGCATGGTATGAAAGACTGACCACATTTCTTATCAAGCAAGGATACAGAAAAGGTGGAATTGATAAAACCCTGTTTGTTAAAGATGAAGAAGGAAATGTCATGATTGCACAAATATATGTTGATGACATTGTCTTTGGTGGGATGTCTGACAGGATGGTCAAACATTTTGTCAAGCAGATGGAATCTGAATTTGAAATGAGCCTAGTAGGAGAATTAACCTACTTTCTTGGTCTGCAAATAAAGCAAATGGAAGACTCAATGTTCATCTCACAAAGCAAGTATTCCAAGAACATAGTCAAGAAATTTGGAATGGAAAATGCTGCTCACAAGAGAACTCCTGCCCCCACACATTTAAAGCTGACTAAAGATGAAAAGGGTGAGAATGTAGATCAAAGCTTATACAGAAGCATGATTGGAAGCTTGCTATACTTGACTGCTAGCAGACCAGACATTGCTTTTGCAGTAGGAGTTTGTGCAAGATATCAAGCTGATCCAAAAGTCAGTCATCTCAATCAAGTCAAGAGAATCCTTAAATATGTTAATGGTACTTGTGACTATGGCATAATGTACTTTCATGGTTGCAAACCAATTCTCACTGGCTTCTGTGATGCTGATTGGGCAGGAAGTGCTGATGACAGAAAAAGCACTTCAGGAGGATGCTTCTTTCTAGGAAACAATCTGATTTCTTGGTTCAGTAAGAAACAAAATTGTGTATCCTTATCTACAGCTGAAGCTGAGTATATAGCAGTAGGTAGCAGTTGTTCTCAGTTGGTTTGGATGAAGCAGATGCTCACTGAGTACAATGTCCCACAGGATGTCATGACATTGTACTGTGACAACTTAAGTGCAATCAACATATCAAAGAATCCTATCCAACTTAGCAGGACAAAGCATATTGATATCAGACATCATTTCATCAGAGATCTTGTAGAAGAAAAGGTGATTTCATTGGAGCATGTAGCTACAAATCTGCAGTTAGCTGATATCTTTACCAAAGCATTGGATGCTACACAATTTGAGAACTTAAGGGGCAAACTTGGAATCTGTTTATGTGATATCTAGCAGTTAATGAGATGTGCCAACATGTCATATGACATTGTATGGCATAAGGTCCAGATGGCAAAACTAATCTGGACAAGATCCTTGGGAATTCCAGCTCTAATCATTTGCACTGTAACGGCTACTTATTTAGTAACTGCTTATAATCAACTATCAAGATTCCCATCATACTATCACAAGCGAATCACATTAACCAGCTATTCTCCAGAAATTAAAAACCCTAAAGCTTTCTATCCATCTTCCTCAACAATGTCTCAAAACCCTAACTCAACTGAAGAAGTTCTCAATCAAGAAGACGTAGTTCATGCCACTCCCATTTCTGTAGTACCAATGCAATCAACCCCATTGGACGAACTCAGGGGAAGCGTTTCTCACACTAAAAAGGCAAGAACTCCAAAGAGAGGTAAAGATCAAGTCAGAAGCAAAGCTAAAGGCACTCCCTCTCCAGCTAACAGGCCCCCTAAATCTTCACAATATGTGGATGATTCAATCAAGGAGATTGTCACTCAAATTCTGTTTGAACAAAGAAAGGTGAGTGGAATCTCTGTTCCTCTGAACACAATGCCTGCACCTCAAGAAGAACCAGCTCAAACTGCAAAGAACACTCCTGCAGAACAAGATGTCCCAATAGATGTTGGAACATCTGCAGATGAGAAAGAAAATTCATCTGATGCTGATACTGAACAGACTGAGGACCAGAAAAAGGCCTCAAGTGAAAGTGATAAAGAAAACTCTGAGGATCAGATCAAAGCCTCAAATGAAGATCAAATCCCTGCTGATCAAACAGCTGAAGAGGAGACTGCTCAATCTCCTCCAGTGGTCAACATGGAGCAGGACTCTGATGCAGAAATCATAGCATCTGTTAAACCCAGCATAGCCAAAAGGCTAAGGTCCAGGAAAGGCAAGATGCAAGCTGAATCAGCAATCCTTGAGAAGAAGAAGGCTAGTCCAAAGAAAGGCAAGGCTAAAGCTACCTTTGGTCCAACAAAACCATGGAGCAAAGTCCAAACCCAGAAGAGAAAAGCTGCCACACCATCAGATTCAGATGTTGGATCAGATGTCCCAACATCTCCTCCCAAGAAGAGACCAGCATCATCCAGAGCTTCAACTACTGTTCCAGAAGCTCCCTTGGACAACATATCGTTCCATCATGTCTCCAGTGTCAACAGATGGAAATATGTGTACCAAAGAAGGGTTACTCTAGAAAGAGAACTGAGCAGCAATGCACTTGAGTGCACAGAACTGATTGACCTCATCTCTGCTGCAGGACTATTCAAGACAGTCTCAGAGTTCTCTCCCTGCTATGAACTTCTTGTCAAAGAGTTCATTGTGAATCTTCAGGAGGATTGCTCAAATGGTAAGTCATCTGAGTTCAGAAAAGTGTTTGTGAGAGGTAAGTGTGTTGAGTTCTCTCCTCAAATCATAAATCAATACCTAGGAAGAGAAACAGATGGACCAAATGAGCTAGGCAAAACAGATAATCAAATCTGTAAGGTGATCACTGCAAATCAGGTCAAGGCTTGGCCTGTGAAGGGAAAGCTCTCTGTGAGCATGCTTACCAGAAAGTATGCCATGCTGAACAGGATTGGAACTGCTAACTGGATGCCTACCAACCACACTTCTTCAATCTCAACTGGTCTGGCCAGATTCATCTATGCTGTGGGAACTCAAACCAAGATGGATTATGGAGCTTATATTTTTGATCAGACTATGAAGCATGCCATCTCTTCTGCAACAAAGCTGCCAATAGCTTTTCCATCTTTGCTGTGTGGTATTGTGCTCAATCAATACCCTGGAATTCTCACTGACAAGGATACAGCCTGCAAAAGAGAAAGCCCCTTGGCTTTTCACTACAAGTTATTCCTCAGTCATCATGCAGCAGATGTTGAAGCACCTTCTGGGACATCTGCAGGTCCTTCAACTACTAGGAATCCAATCTCCAAGAAGGCTTTAATTGCTGAACTCAAAAGCACCTGCAAAGAGCTTGAAGCTAGAAAGCAGAAGCTTGAGGAAATCATTAAAAGGTTGGAAAGTGAAGAAGATCAGAATGCTGCATCTGATGAAGACAGTGAAGCTGATGAAGAAAGTGAAGCTGATAAAGAAACTGAAGTGGAGGAAGAAACTGAGAGTGATGAATCTGAGTGATCAATGTATGTGAGGCAAATGTAATGACAACAATGTATTTGGAATAGTGTCTTTGGCCCCTAATTTTGTGTCTACCAAGGGGGAGAACAACATCAAATTATTGTAATTGCTGTTTAAGTATGAATGAAAAAATCTGTTTGTTTGCTTCTGAACTGAATAAGTGTTTTTCTGTTGCAACAAGATTGGATACATATATGTTTGAGGGGGAGTAATCTCAAATAAGAATCAACAGAAAAGTAATCCTATACTCTGATAAAAAGAACTTCTGCTGCACTCTGAAAACCAGAAAAGATGTTAGCCAAAAATTAGCCAAAGGGGGAGTTTGTAGATGTTTAAGAATTGGCAGAATTTTTGACCAACAAGAAATGTTGAATTCAGTTCAGAATGTCCTATCAGATGTTGGGACATTATCAAACATAGTATGTGAACTTATTTCAGGATGTCTCATCAGATGTTGGGACATTGTGTAAATAACTTCAGTTCAGTTTTTCAGGATGTCCCAACAGATGTTGAGACATCTCAGACCTGCTACCAGAATTAATTAATGATTAACTGATCAGAGATATTTAAGGAGAGTTATCTGGAATTAATTAATGATGGTTAAAAACAGAACAAGGCGCATCTGTAGGGAGTTTTATATTGAAGATTCAGATTAAAACAGAAGACCTAAATCACCTAGAATCTAGGAGGTAACAAACCCTAAATTCAAGGTGGAAGCTGCATGCGCATTAGGGCTGGATCCTCTGCAGAAAGCCCAAATTACAGATACCTATTTAAGCAACAGAAACTCATAGAATTGAGTACGAATTTCAGAAGACCAAATAGGGTGTCTAGTGTTTTAATAGCAGGTTGTTTAATTGTACCACTTTATAAGCTTTTAAGCAAAAGTGCATTTGTGACTTGATTGAAACTGTTAAGTAAGATCAAGCTGTATTGTTTGAAGGATGTCTTCAATTTTTGTAAACTTGTAAACTTGATCACTGTGTGATTGAGGGGGAGTGAGTAGGGTACTCTTATCTAAGGTGTGTCTTAGGTAGAAATTGCATTGGGTAGTTATTAAGTGATAGATTAAACAGGGTGGTTTAAGTCTAGAATTAATAATACTTATAGTGGATTTCCTCCTGGCTTGGTAGCCTCCAGATGTAGGTGTGGTTATACACTGAACTGGGTTAACAAACTTCTGTGTTGTTTACTTTTCTTGCTATTTAAGTTTTGGTTAAATTTGTCAAGTGTCCTATCAAGTGTTGGGACATCTCTTAGGACATCTCATACCTGATCACAAAATTACAATAATAGTTTTTTCTATACCCTAAAGGACTAAGTGAAGATCAGAAGCTTTAGGAAGACTAGGACTGTGTGTCTTAGTGACTAGAAATCACAACATTTGTTGTGCAGTTAGTCACGGTAGGTAGTTGCACAAGGTGTTAGTCACAATAGGTTATTGTGCAGTTAGTCACGGAAGGTAGCTGTGTAGGGGGAAGTCATAACGGTTGTTATGTAGTTAGTCATGACAGGTAGTTTTGCAAGGTTGTTAGTCACAAGTGGTGTTATGTGATTGCAATTAGTTTGGTCATAGTAGATTAAGTACTTGCAGAACGAAAATCACCTTGGCGGGTGGATTGGAGTAGCTTGAGGTTTTCAAGTGAACCAGGATATATCATGTGTTCTTATCTCTTGTTTATGCATTGTTTTATTTACTTATGTTTCCGCAACAAATGTTTGAAAAAGTTAACAAGAGTGAAAACCCAATTCAAACCCCCATTTCTTGTGTTTTTCTCACACCTTCAATTGGTATCAGAACTCTGGTTCTGTTATTGATGGATATCAAACACTTAACCGTGTTAGATAAAGATCTAAATACATTGTGAGAAACGCTCTGGATGATATTCTCCTCCACTAGCAATATCAGTCTCATATGTTCAAATCTATCTGATAATGAAGAGCATGAGTATTGAATTGATACACCAGAAAGGCTTATTTTGAGTAAGTCACTGATTCTTAGAGCTTGTTGTTGACAACATCAAAATATTCTCTATTGGCGTGTGTAAGAAGATTGAAGATCAAGATTGAAGAATCAGCTGATAAGACACTAATAGACTCATCAAATATGGAGAAATATTTATTGAATTCTACTCCTAGAATATGTTGGATGAACAACATATCTACTCAAGGTAATGCCAAGAAAAGGCTTAAAAATAATAATCAGAAATGATTATTAAGAATCATTAGAAAGAAAGAAATCTTGTTTTCTTAAGACTAATTCTTTGTGAATATGAGATGTTTTCAAGAACCGGATTGGATCCATTTTTGACTTTCTCATATAAGCTCATTAGGAATTTCTTCATGTAAAGAAGAAAGATTGTCAACATCGTGATTTTGAAGCATGAGGACTTCAAGATGAAGGTTGATGAAGATTGTCAAAAATCATGACCAAACGAGCATAAAGTTCTAAGTGATGATTCCTCTTTGTTAGTACTTCCGAGGAAGATCAGATTCCTACTAATTGATTAGAAGCTTATTATAACTGATCAAGATGTTAGAAGATCTTGAAGATACTTCTACTTAAGATGAGATCAGAAGTAGAAGACAAATAAAATCCTTCTTCCCTCATACAATTATGGTTATAAAATTTGATGCAGAAGATCTAGACATTGTTTCCTCTGAAAATCTTCGTAGATATATGAAGTTTTTTCAATAAGGAAATTGATTGAGTTATCAAAAAATACATTCAAGTAATTGCAAACATATGATATGTCATAATTTCTGAGTATCATTGTATGTATTCCATGAAGAGAAATGGAAGTAACATAGACAATTGAGTTCTGTTATTTTGAGAAGGTATCTCAGTTGAACAAAACTTGATTAGTCAGAATGTTGACTGAAGTTCCCTTCAGAAACTGAAGAAACACAAATTTATCCTTTTGCGTTCACCATTAATTAACTCATAGACTGAGTGAAAGTATGAGCTTGTGAAGCTATCTGGTGAAAATAAGTTTATGATGTTATTATCGTCACAATCGGATACAGATGCGGAAGAAAGAGACAGCTAGCTGATTATTCAGAAGTTGTTATAGTTCGTTTAATCTTTTGAAAAAGAAATACAAATATTGTCACCTTCTGATGAATTGAATTTAGATGAAGTTAGCTCAATCCAGTAAAAACAAGATTATCATTCAAACCTTCTTAAAGAATACATCTTGGTTTGATGATACTTGTATCTATCGAAGATCTGCATCTATTCAAAAGGACAAAGTCGAATAATGCAAGAAGATGTCAATTAGTCTTTCTAAAGCTCATAATGTTTCAGAAGTTTATGTTTAAGGTAAGAAACTATTGGCATTCTAGAACAAGCCTTCTTAAAGAAGAAGCTTGATAAAAAATGGATGTTTTGATGATAAAGACTAGATAAATAATTTGGTTCTTCTCTAGTAATATAGATCAAGGCTAACATCAGAAAAGATGTTTTCAATCCATCGATCAGAAAGGAAGATGAAACTCAGAAGATGATTGTGTCCTACGCAATGCTTAAAGACTTCTTACGGATGGTTTAGAAAGAAGAAGCAAAATAGAATCAGCCAGAAGCTTTCTTGTGAGTAAGTTGAAGTCAGAATCTTAATGGAAAGCACTCACATAAAGAATCTATGAGAAGATGTTCAGATTCACAAGGTAATGTGTAATACCTCAAAATTTGCCCTCATATTTATTACCTTAACAGGCTTATCGCTTTGCATTTCATCTGCATTTTCCCATTAGGTCGTAACATTCACAATCATGCATTTTCATTGGGCTCCGAAGGCATGGGATCAATGCCATCTGAAGAACCAAGTTATTCCATTGGTTTGTGGTTTCTACTTCACTGGAGTTGGTTACGGAATTAGGGCTTCACACCCTATGTAGGGCTATCAGATGAATATAGGTTTTGGTTAGGTGGTCATCAATAACATCGTCTTCTTATACTATTACTATATGGTTAAGGTTTATTTCCTTAACCATGTGGTCCTCAAGAGGATGTTCTTCGCAAAGTTTGTTCATCGGTTAATATTATCACTCAAGGGATTTCGTTATTACTTGAGGCGCAAGTTATTGAATTTCTGGTGTATACGAGGCTTATTGAGGTTTTGTATTAGAGATCATTGGTCATCAGGACAAGGTATCAACTGATTAAAATCACAAGATGGGAGGGTATGGTTTCTTATGGATTTAATTTGGTCATTTTTTGTCCAATTTAGTTTAGTTTTCTTCAATTTGCAAGTTAACCCAGATTTATGGATTTAAGGATCCTTATAATTCACCTTTCTCATTTTGATTCCAAAGGCCCACGTTGAGATGCCCATTTCAAATATTCGACCAAGCGATTAACCAAATGTTATTTGTCCAATATCTACAAGTTTTTAGCCTAAGTTCATAGCCATATTTCACTAACCAAAACCATCTACGTGTCCATAGTCATATTTTGTCTAATAGTCATTTCAATTATCTTTAATCTGTTTCTATCTTAATTCAGTTCTAAAATAAAACATTTTTTTCCATCAAGTTAATTAATTACATGGTTCTTCATTCATTTAGTCCACAAAGTTCAATCTTATTTTTATTTTTGAATCCATTGAACCAAATGACCATTTAGATTCATATTCAATTTCATTTTAGTTCAATTTTCTTTAAAGCCCATTATAATTAAAGTCTATATTTCTTATGTCCATTAGAGCCCATTCCAAATCATCACCATCCAAGCTCATTACTACACATAAGCTCAGCCCATCACAATCCATAAAAAAATAATAAACCAATGAAGGATTCTCATTGATAGTTTGATTTTTTTCTTATCTACATCAAGTAACATCCAATTACTTAAATTACCCCGATTAATTCCCAAATCCTCTTTTTGTTTAAAGCCATTAAGTCATGCGTCAGTTTTTTCTCCTTCTTTCTTATCAATTGCAAACATAGAAGAAATAACAGGGGATCCTCTTCAATACTCATTACCACCGATTTTTCCTGAATGTTTCATCCTCTCAATTCAGTCATGACGAAGAATTCCAACTGAATAATTCAACATAATTTAACATAAAAGCAGTTACAAATCTCTAACAAAATTAACAAAAGAGAAGAAGAGCTTCAATCAAATGGAGTGATATACAAAAACTACATAACAAAAATAGAAAAAGGATAACGGAATTTTCTTCTATAAATTTCAACAAAATTCAACAGGGACATATTAGTTCAGGAGGAATGTTACACCAAGTTTTTACACCAGAAAAGTGACAAGAATAATATAAAAAACTTCAATAAAAAATTCAGTTACAAAGTTTTTTTTTTCAAGGGGAAATCAGTTACAGAAATCAGAAATCTGGATCTTCCCCAATCCCCCATCTTCATCATTCCTCCATAGTTCTTCAATATCTCAATTTCAATCTCCTGCAAACATCAGAACCAACTTCAATCTACAGAACCCTCCAATCTCTTTCAGTCTCGACCTTGAACCAAAAAATTATCAATCTTAAATTAACATCCTTCAATCACAACCCTTCATTCACAATATGATCTTCATATTCCCATAACAACAAAAAATCAGTGGACACTCAGAGGAAAGAAGCAGATAATCACATTGCAAATCAGATAACAAATTCATAACAAACTTTAACAAACTTGTAACAGAATTCATCTAGAAGGTTCACCTGAGATTCTTCACATAGGCCTCTCAGATCTTCTATAAAACGGATTCAATCACTCTTCTGCATTTTTTGGCTTCACCATTCTTCAATCATTCTTCACACTTCAGATTCTTCTTCTCCATCCTCATTCTAAATTGCATCCATTTCCAACTTTCTTCTTCACCACTCTCTTGAACTTCATCCTTAAGGATCCACCATTTTCGAATCTTCATCATGGTCTTCACCTTCACCAAATAACACTTTCATCAAGCCACCATCAAACCTGCAACAACAAGAATTGCAGCGGCAGAGAAAAATCAGGAATAGATCGAAACAACAAAGCATCGATTCAATAAGTCATAGATTCAAGGCGAATCGGAAATCAGAAATAGAAGGAGACCGAAAGACGAATCATACCTGGAAGCATTATTCCGCGTCGCATCATGTATCAGCTTCTCCTCTTGTCTTCATTTCGGATCATTATCCTCGTCGTCCTCACGAATTAGAAAGCTTGGAATCACTATCTTCTTTGAACGACGTCGTCCTAAAATTCGCTACAAGCAGTGACAATTTCCCTCCGTTCGTTAACAACACCATCACAAATTCAATTCAAGGTACGAATTCGCATTGTTGTGAAATTGCTTTTGAATAAGATTCGAATAGGCTCTTGCATATTTTCTTGGTTCCGGATTAGAAGAGTATTAGGTTGTTGATTTGATTTGGTTTCGAATAAGAGGAGTGTTTAGGTTTGCTTTGTTTAATATTCGGAGAGGAGGAGTTTGTTTGTGGATGGAAGTGACGGTGGTGGCAGAAGGAGAAGAGGCGGAGAGGAGAGGAAGATGTTGACGGCGGCGTGAGAGAGAAAGAAGAAGTTTAGGGTTTGAGTTGATCTTCAGACTTTTGTTTCTTTTCTTTGTGTTTTATTTTTTGAATCATCAAAAAAGATTTTAATTTAATTTAATGGAATAATGAAAGGTTAATAGAAACCAAGAGCAATTAAGCCCATTTAATTTGCATTAATCTGCAATCAATCACCTTTAATCCACCGTCATTATTCAATTTCCATGAAGATAAGATTGGATGATTCTTTGGATTCCACAGCCACACTTGCGGTGACACTTGTCACCGTCCGGTAGGCTATTCCTGCGGCTAATTATGTGTGCGCCGTCCACCATAGCATTTCATGGGCATGCGTTTGTGAGCACTTGATGAGATTACTTTAGAAGACTTTAAGATCAAATGGCTCAGATGAAGTCAACAAGGTTGACTGAAGGTTCATGATATGCACCCTCCAAGAATCCTGGCACATGGGCCTTAATTTCTCTATTCACACCCCATTTGTTCAGGCCCATTCCATTTTAACTGCAAAAAAGCTGCTAAATGCACCTCCCCTGCTTTTTCTTTGTTTTTTATTTTTTGTTTTAGCATAGTTTGATTTTAATCCTTAGAAAATAGTAAAACACATAATAAAATTCCATGAAAATTACAGTAGGATCCTAATTCATTTTAGAAATTTTCTACATCTTTACTTTCTGAATTTTGATATTTTTCAATTTAATTTCGATTTTCCATTTAATTAGTTTATATTGATTTCTTTCATGAACACTTCATCTTGTACATTTTATTTCTCCCACCTCCTGTATGATTTTTGGCCCATTCATTTTGCTATGATTAGAGGACTAATAATAGAACCTGAATTAATTTTTGTTATATTTTTTAGGCCATTTTATCCACTGTTTTGGTAGCTTAGTTTGTGCAAATTGTGAATAGATCTTAGGTAGATTTAAGTGACCGTTTGACATAGTTAGGTCATGAATTTTTAGGAGATTATTTAACACAATGTTAGATTCAGGTTAGAGACCTTAGGAATTTAATTTAAGTTTTTTTTCCAGGAACTTTACTATTTTTTAGTGCATTGGTTTCAGTCCATTTTTACATTGTAAATCCATATAGTTTAACTTAGGATTTTATGGTGCATTAGGACTTAGTTTAGTTAGGCTTGATCTTAGGATATTAGGATGACTTAGTATAGTTTAGCTACTGATTTTAGAATGTTGATATCATGTAAGTTCCTTTAGTTTTAGGACTTAGGCTTAGAATTCCTATTAAGTGTGTTTATATGAGGTGTTTAGCCTTATTTTTGTTTTATGCTTTAATATGCATTTTGAGCTATTATTTCTTCATCTCATTTTTTATGTTTTTGCCTTAATATTTGAATTCCACTTGTATAGGCTTTCCCCATTTCTTAGAACCAACTTAACTTCCTTAGGAAGTAAGTTGAGTTCTAATTCTCTTTTCTTATTTTCTTTTCTTCATTAGGATTAGAAAAACCTCACAAACCATTAGGATAACTTTTTGAATATAATAACTAAATTAGGGTTGTGTCTTAGTCCCTTTAGTTTGTCCTTTTACAACTTGAGTCTTTCTTTCTCACCTCACGAAGAAAATAATAAAATACTTAATAAAAACTGAACGTTCTTATACGCCATGAGACTTTGTTGCAGATTGCTTATACGCGTCCTGTTTCGGGGAGAGGTGTAAGTATTCACCATGATGGATAGGTCTTAGTATGAGAATGTTCACAAACAAATTCAAAATATTTCTCATAAAAGACAAAAACAAACAATAAGTGACTATCCTACGAGAACTTCTCTCCTCATCTCATTCATTCTAAACGCGAACTTGCGAAGACTTGTCTCGCAAGCAAGACGGTAAACGCACTCATACCAGAAGAGCCTACAACACCTGAGCATAGACATACGCAGTTCCAGCCATAAAAAACACAAACAAATAGTTCCTGCCTGGTTAGGCAAACTACGTCGACTCTGATCCTCATTTTCCCGATGAGGTACGTAGTCAGTGGGGTTGGGCCCGTTCGAGCACATTCTTTATTTTCCTTACATTTTCCCCATTCTTTCTTTTTGTTCTCGTTTTCAACTTCTTTCTCATTACAGTTCCAGTTTCCAGTTAGCAGTTCTTTGTTAAGCAGCATCTTATTTCTTACCCTTTGAAACAAACAAACAAGCGTGGATCATGTCGGGTACGGCGGACGGTCTGGGGTGCTAATACCTTCCCAGGTCGTAACCGACTCCCGAACCCAGATCTTTGGTTCGCAGGACCTCATCCTTTCCTTCTTCCTCATGTTTGTGCAGCATTACCTTTTCCGTTCCTTCGGGATAAAAATGCCTAGCTGGCGACTACCTTTTTCGCGCCACTTTCGTGTTTCTACTAGGATGAAAATCCCGGGAGCGACAGCTGGTGACTCTGCTGGGGACGAAACCCAGAATCTCTGGTTTCCCTCATAGAGTCAATCCTAGCGCCTATTTGTTTTTGTTTCTTTGGGTGTTTATTTTTTCGATGTTGTGTGCTTTAGTTTAGATTTATTGTTTTCATTTACATTTTTACTTTACAACTTTACTTTACAGCATTTATTTACTGCTTTCAGTATTTATTTTCCATGCATCATATTATACTGGATTGTCTGGCTGTGCTGGTTTTCATTTTTTCTGCAGGATGGGAGTTACTGTGAGATAAGCCAAATACCCGGCTTGAGTGTACTATAGGATTAGCATGGACACATTGTACTCGCATGGTTACATGATGAGTGGCGATGTGTTCCACACCCAGACTGCGACCGTATTGGAACTATTCTAAGTGGGGGTTCTTCCCCACTTCAGGGTATGCCCTTAATAGTTATGTGCATCTGGTGACCGATCTTCGAGGACCTTAATGGAAACACCCCTCTCCAGTGATGACAGTGGCAGACCACATTTGTTGGCAAACCCACTCGCATCTGAGGGTCCATTGGGAACTCACATAGGATGGCCTAGTTCTCTCATAGGAATCCAATTAAAGCAAACTGCTCGTATGGCGATAGTATTGTACCCTTCGGGATGAATGTACTATTGTTTCTCGATTCAGTGCTTGAAGCTTGAGACTTATGAGGGATGTTTGTTTTTCCAGACTCAGCTGAGACCTCCCTGAGTAGTACATAATGCCAAACTGATTCCCTGATTTGGTCATGAGCCATTTCTCGGAAATGGTGAACGTATTATTGCAATTTGGCTTTGAGAGTCCATGATGTTTGACCCGAGTAGCACACCCGTGATATTGGGAGGGGTTTACAGGTTTGCAGGAACCCTAAGACCTTCAACATACCCGCTTTGCTAGTATGGTTCAGTTTTGTGATCCAGTTCTCTTGTACTTTGGTTATGAGATATGGATCCCGGATCAGAGGGATTGTTATTGTGATATGTTGACATTGTGACCTTGCACCAAGACCTGATTATATGATTAGCACATCACAGACACTTCACTGATCACATGCCTCGCCTTGCATAAGCATCATAACATCATTAATCATTTGTGTTTCTTTTATTCTCAGGGTTTGCATTACTCCCGGTTCCTGGTCATATTATTACTTCATAATGGAAGACGTCAGAAAAAGGACTGTGCACTACAAATGTTTTGATACCAAAGTGGATTTGATCAACCAAATGGTGTCCCTTATTACCCCGGGTCATCTAGGATACTTCAAGGAAAAGTATGGAGATATTATGGACTTGGTATTCAACCTAGATAGCTCTCAAAGAAGCGCCATTCATACTTTATTGCAGTATTACAACCCACGGCTCAGGTGTTTCACTTTTCACGACTTTCAGTTGGGTCCTTTACTAGAAGATTATGCTGAGATTATGGAAGTGTCAATCAAGGATCAGATTCCTTTCAACTCAGAGATGATTAGGCCAACCCATTCTGATATCGCCAAAGCTCTTTATTTGAGCTCATCCGAAGTATCTGCAAATCTGGCTACCACCAAAGCGAAGGTACTTGGTTTCACTCTGGAGTATCTGGTTAGAAGGGCTGGAGAACTTGTATTGACAAATCAGTGGGATTCTGTTTGCGCCATCTTAGCATTATCCATTTATGGTATCATCCTGTTCGCTGATATGGACAAATTTGTGGACATAAATGCTATTCATTTATTCGTGTTGAAGAATCTGGTGCCCACTCTCCTGGGTGACTTGTATTATTCAGTGCACTATAAGAATGAGAAGAAGCGAGGAGGTCTAGTTAGATGTTGTGCTCCCTTATTCTACAGGTGGGTTATGAGACATTTGCCTACCACTGAGAGTTTCATTGATCCTAATACTACTTGGGCCTAGAAGCTAAGTACATTGTCTGCCAGAGATATTAGATGGTTTACTTTGAAGTTGAAAGGAAAGAGTTTCATTACCAGTTGTGGGAATTACCTCAACATGCCTTTATTAGGAGTATCAGGGGGTATCAACTACAACCCCATTCTCTTAAGAAGACAGTTGGGGTACGCACTCAAAGAGATTCCCGATGAATCAGAGTTATTCCAAACTTTCTACTTCTTGGTAAAGGATAATCTTCCGTTGGTCAGAAAAGTTGCAGGCTCTTGGAAATTGATCAAAAGAAAAGACACGTCATGTCTAGGCAAGAGAAATAACCGGATGTTCCCTGAATTCGAAGCTTGGATAAAGGAGGAGGCTCAAACAGCTCTAATCCCTTTTTCTATACCAACTCCACCTCCAGCAACTGTGCCTTTAGAGGATTACCAAAAATTGGAAGCTTTGGTCAAACAACTTAGAGTTGAAAATCAGGAGGCTCACAATTCTTGTCATAAATTGATGATTCAGAACCAACAGTTAGAAGAGAGGGCTCTTCGAGCTGAAGAGATAGTTCGGCTTAAGCAGAAGGACTTTGATGAGAAAGAACTATACTTTAAGAAAAGTGGATTGGCTGAGATCTACAAGGCGAGTCAGCTCTATAAAGATAAGAAAGAATTGGATGAAGCTAATGAAACTATCACACTTTGGCAAGAGAAGTGGAGCGATCACCAGAAAAAGCAAAAGGAGGTAGAGGCGGAATTCGAGTTGATGATCAAAAACCTTCAGGATGCCCTGGTCGAGCAAGGAGAGTTGGTTCCGAAAGCCCAAGAGTAACAGAGAGAATACCTTCATCAGATGGCAAAGAATCAACAAATAGCTGAAGATGTCCAGAAAGAAGTTGAAGAGCTGAAGCTTCGAGCTGATGTAAAGAAGTCAAAGACTGAGCCGGGTCCGAGAAAAGAAAATGAGAAGGCATTCCTACATCAGATTGAGGAGTTGCATGCTTCCTTTGATCTAAGGGATCTCCTTATCCAAAGACTCGTCCAGGAACCCAGTCATCCAGATATAGCTTAATTGTTCCAGAATGTCAAGCGCCTTAGCTGGAGGTTGCAGGACTTAGAACTCCCTATGGTTTAGTTTCATGCTTTTGTACCTGGATTACCCACATGCTTGTTGTGGGATTCCTTTTTATTGATGTACTTGGCTTTTCTTTTGATTGGCACCCTTCGGGGACGTTGTTGTTTCAAATTTCAGTTTATGTGATTGACTTGCCTTGAATCTCTTGTTTGATATCTTTTGCACCGACACGGGGTAATAAGTACCAATTCTCCACGGCCATCACGTTATTTGAACATCATATGGGTTTTCTTCCAAATATTATTCTCTTAATACCAGAACGGGAAAGGAAAAAACCTTGAGGATAAAAGGAACACAACATTGCATTGCATACATATCATTTGCATTTTCTTTCTCTTGCAGGTTTCTCCAGGTTACTTAACTTATCTATTCTTCAGGTAAAGATTGCGAGAGCTTCCAAGACTCGTCACCTCAGACAAAATATTCCTCATCGGTACGGGACACGCAACAACCAAAGGACTATCATGGATGCTATGCAAACTGAGCTCAACAAATTCCGCACCAGGATGGGGGAATTAATGGTTATGATGCAAGTAATGGTCCAAGGACAGCAGGAGTTAAGTGTAACACCCCAAAATTTGCCCTCTAATTTTCATGCCATTTAGCATATCCTTTCATACAGTGCATTGCATTTAGATCACAATTGCATCATAAACATACATGAATATACATCTCCATTTGAACTTTCACAGGTTGCGACTGACCTTTATTTCTTCATGCAGCACGTGCACAAGAATCTCAGAAGAAGCCAAACGTTCTCGGTTGATTTAGAGGAGTTTAAGCAGAATATCAGTTTCATGGTGCAGTTTGCAAAAGTTGTAACTTATGCTCGGAAACTCATTTTGGCTTGAAACTCTATAGTTTAGACCCTTTCGGTATTCTCTACAACTTTTGTGTTCGGCTCGGAGGCCAATTCATCAAGGAAAATGGCGGGATTTATTTGTTTATGAAATTTCGGTTTCGTCGATTAACTATGCTAGCGGTATTCAAGAGTTTGTAACTTCTGATTGGGTCAACATGTCTAAGAGATTCACATGACAAAAGTTCCATCTTTATATCCTTTCCAACATTTGGGTTTTGGCCGAGAACTAATTCTTTGAAGAAAATCTCAAAATGTACGAGTCTTTAGAGTCGACATAGTGAAAAACAGTGTTGAACCGGTGAGTTTTGAACACAAAAAATTTCATAACTCTTGGCTCGTTCATCGAATTGATGTCTTTTCGGTGCCTAAAATTCCGTTTAGATGTTATCTTCATTATGTGAATTCAGTTTAGGTTAGGTCCGAGCGGAAGGATCTCGAAAATGCGAATTACCAGTAAGGTTCTTTGATGCAGTGCACTGTCTGTCAGATTTTGTAAAATTCATAACTCGGTCAATTTTCATCGGATTTCACCCGTTCTTGAAGTGTTGGTTCACAAATTTTATCCTCTTCAAGTTCAAACACAAACGTGAGTTTGAACGGTGCTCCAAAGATTGTCGTTTTTGTTTATTTCACAAAACTGAAATGCTGAACCAAAGAAAAAGGCTGAAAGTGGTTTCACGCGAAAATTCTTATCTCCCTCGTCGTTTGTCCAGTTGAGCTTAAATTTTAACACCAGGTCACTGACTCATATATCTACAACTTTGCTACCAAAGTCGAGTCGAGATTATGCTCCGAAGAGGTTGACCTCGTCACATTTTCGAGTAGCGGACACCAAATAAGCCGAAAAAACAACTTATTCAGTGACGTCTTGCAGCTTAAACGTATCGATCGCACTCGATTTTGATCGTATGATGTTCGTTATTTTTGCATTACAACCGTGATTCAGAGGTGGGCGATGTTGTGGAAGGTTCAGATTCGAAATTTCTTTCCGAAGATATTGTTATTTTAACTTAAGCCGAAATTCTACCTTTTGCCTTTCATTTTACACTCCACTATATATTCTTTTGACCCACAATTTGTCTCATAACTTTAATCATAATTTACAAACACCAAAAAACTCTCACAAACCCTCTCTAAAGTATCAAATTTCATTCTCTCAACTCTTTCTCAAGAACACAACAACAACTTCATCAAGAACTCAAGAACACAACAATTTCGATAAAGCTTCCGGTAGCCGAGCCGTCACGAACCACCACCTCCGATCAACTTCACCACCATGCGACCACCATCTTCCGCCGCCGGCAGCCACGCAACCTCTCCTCCTCTCCTCCGTTCATGATCGCGTCTCACTTCCTCCGGATTCACAATTTCTTCGTCGATTCTTCATTCGGTAAGCTTCTTAAACTGTAATTCATGAATAATTGTTGCATTGTTTCTTGAATTGAATTCTTAAGTTGAATTATTATTGTGGAGATTATGTGCATTGATTCTTGATGTGGTTGTTGATTGATGCTTGATTAATTGATCCTAATAATTATTGTTGTGCATAATTGGAAATGATTATTAATATTGACATAGAATAATCGATGCATGTTAGGTGTTTGACGAAATTCTTAAGAGAGTTAATTATTGTGACTTGATATTGATTGGAGTGTTTGACTTTTGAATTCATGCTTTCTTCAATGTGCAAATCCGGAATATGATAGATTGATGTCTAATCGATGATGTTGTTCATGTATCGCGTGTCGAGAATTTGTTTTGGGTCATAACTTCCTAACCGTAGCGCGTTTTCGCGAATGTGAATAGTGTAAATTGACTTTGTTGATTATTCCGGAGCCATTAGTAAACTTTTTAGTCGATTTCGGACAATTTTTTTCGGCTATTTCGCTACTGCCAGCCGATAAAATCAGCCAAAAAGTATCACTTCCGAGCGGAATTTTCAAAATCCGATTGCATATTTGAATCCGTTGGCACGTTTGCAAGTTACCATGCGATTTTCGTTCAATTCTGAGTCGGTGATTTTTGACGCGTTTTTCCGTTTCAAGGCTTTTTATGTTCGGTTTGATGCGGTTTTGATGCATTGGTCTTGTTTTGACTTGTACTTATGTTTGTTGATCATTTGTCATTCATTGCATGTAAATTTGTTCGATTCCGGTTTGAGTTTGCATGTTGTTTATATTAGTGCATAAGTGCTGCCCCGTTTTGAAACGTAAATTTCAATGCATGTCCATGACTCGTATATTCATCTTTCTACTTGATTTTGAGTTGTGATGCATAGGTGCAACTTCCGGTTGCACCTATTTTTGGTTTCTAATACGTTTGTTGAGTTCATGCAAGGTTCTCGCAAAGATCTTAACGACGGTCGTTTGGTTGGTATTCCACTTTATTTGTGGGATACCTTTGGATCCAAATGATATTTTGTGCCGTTGTTTTTGTTACGATTATGGGGGATTTTTACAAAGTAATTATGGAAGATCAGCATTTATTTTGCTTATGGAGATTACAAGATCTTGCTTGAAGTTTTTTGGATTTCTTTTATGTGAAGAATTGGCACTTCGATCAAGTAAGTAATTCCGACTTTCCACTTTTACACATCATTCTAGTTGTATGCGACTTAGGATCATATAGCTTAAGGTGCATATTGAGCCCTCCCACCTGAGGCACTGGATTTATTTATGATTTATGTTGATATGTGTCGATTTCGGAGCTTAGGGATTAGGTTACGGATTAGAGAATTCGATTCCTTTCACTTTCCCTTAAAATATCGTTTTTTGCCCGTTTCGTCGCAATTATTAAAAATAGTTTCGGGTGTGATAAAATTTTGGAAAAATTCATGAATGATCCTCATCCTCTTAATTGATTTGTCATATTTTTTGATTCCAGGTTTGGGTGGTTTTAATAATTAATTTGGATTTTAGATCAGAAGCTGTCCTAAAACGGAGGATTTTGACATAAGGGACCGAAAACAATTTTTCCCCATAAGTGTGAGACCTATTTTTTGTGTGTGATTAACCGCTGGAATTTTTGACATCATGATTCTCCTTAGGTATTTTTTTTAATAATTTTTAGTGCCCTTTTTGATCCACTTTGTGGAGGTGTTTTTCGGCGATCATGCCTTGCTATACCAATCGTTAAGTAATTGTTTTGGCACTTTGGTGCATAATTTTGTGGAATCCTTTTAGACAATGTAAGATAATGAATTTATTATTCCATGGATTTAATTTCATAATTTTTAAAGCCTTTTTTCTATTTTTCCATGTCACCTAGATCATAGGTTGATTCATGTGTCTATTTGCTCCATAACTTAAATGATAGGAAGGTATTCATGCCATTTGCTTGGAATACTTTTTGGTAACTTTTAGGAGTTAATTATATATCACTTTTAGGTCCTTAATTCCAGTTATAGGCCACTTTTTGAACCATACTCATTTGGTTTGTTTTAGTGTTTCAAAGTGCATCCTTACTTGAACTAATTTTGCCTTAAACTTGTTTCTCTTCTCCTCTAATTGTTAAAATGAATTATGTGGGAATAATTAATGTCTATCCATGAATCATAATTACATCTAATATCTTGTATGATACTGGTCCATAATCATTTCATGCATATTCACATGCCATTCATCTTTAACTTGCATCATTTGTGATCTTATGCGATGTTTGCTCCATTTCTTCTCACATATTCTTCTCCTTGCTCCATATACTAAACCATTGCATCCATTATGGTATGTTAATTCATCTATATTCATAAGCATTCACTACTGACTTTGATGTTAATTTCATATATTAATTCATGCTTGTAAGCCATACGCATTCAACCTTCATCCATAAACCCTAATTTGCATTCATGTAAACTTAGGTGAACGTTTTGTACATAGTTTGATATAGTTTGACCTTGTGAGGTATCCTAGCATACTTAGGGACCTATAACATGTAGCTACTAACTTTAGAAGTCATATAACCTTTAGGTACCTTCATCTTTAGACTTAGGTCTTATTTTGAACCCTAGTTCCATTCTAGGGCGTTTATGATACTTCATCGCTTTTATGCTTTGATTTTACTTTCAATATGCATTGTCATGCTAACTTTTGTTTTGTAGGGGGGAAGATTGAGGTAAGCCTCACTTCATTCCTATCTCTTATGCATTATAATTGTGTTTGCCTTATCACCTTGTTCTTTGTTCTTAGGCTTTCCCTTTCTTTAGAAACAACTTAACTTCCTTAGAAAGTAAGTTGAGTTCTAATTCTCTTTTCTTCTTTTCCTTTTATTCATTAGGATTAGAAAATCAAACTAACCATTAGGATCTCCCTTTTGCATATAAATAACTTAGGGTTGTGTCTTAGTCCCCCTTAGTTTTTTCCCTTTTGCAACTTGAGTCATTCTTTCTCATCTCATAAAAGAAAATAATAAAAAATACTTAATAAAAATTGAACTTTCTTGTACGACACGAGACTTTGTTACGGAGTGTTTATACGCGTCCTGTTTCGGGGCGAGGTGTAAATACTTACTGCGATGGATAGGTCTTAGTATGAGAATGTTCACAAACAAATTCAAAACATTTCTCATAAAAGACAAAAACAAATAACAAGCGACTTTCCTGCGGGAACTTCTTTTCTCATCTCATTCACTCTAAATGCGAACTTGCAACGACTTGTCTTTCATGCAAGACGGTAAAACGCACTCGTACCAGACGAGCCTGCAACACCTGAGCATAGACATACGCAGTTCCAGCCATAAAAAACACAAACAAAGTTCCCGCCTGGTTAGGCGAACTACGTCGACTCTGATCCTCATTTTACCGATGAGGTACGTAGGCAGCGGGGTAGGGCCCGTTCGAGCACTTTCTTTATTTTCCCTACATTTTCCCCCTTTCTTTCCATTCCAATTCCTTTCTCATTTCCATTCCCTTTCTTCCAGTCAGCAGTTTTATTCAGCAGCAGTTATATTCTCTTACCCATTGAAACAAGCAAACAAGCGTGGATCCCGTCGGGTACGACGGACGGTCTGGGGTGTTAATACCTTCCCAGGTCGTAACCGACTCCCGAACCTAGATCTTTGGTTCGCAAGGCCTTATCCTTTCCTTCTTCCTTAGGTTTGTGCAACATTACTTTTCCCATTCTTTCGGGATAAAAATGTCTGGCTGGCGACTCTACCTTTTCCGCGCCACTTTCGCGTTTGTACTAGGATGAAAATCCCGGGAGCGACAGCTGGCGACTCTGCTGGGGATCGAACCCAAAATATCTGGTTTCCCATGTAGAGTCAATCCTAGCGCCTGTTTTGTTTTGTTTCTTTGGGTGTTTATCTATTTGTTGTTGTGTGCTTTAGTTTAGCATTATTGTTTTTATTTACAATTTTTACTTTATAGCTTTACTTTACAGTGTTTATTTATTGCTTTCAGTATTTATTTTCCATGCATCATATTATACAGGACTGTCTGGCTGTGCTGGTTTTCATTTTTTCTGTGGGATGGGAGTTACTGTGAGATAAGCCAAATACCCGACTTGATTGCACTATAGGATTAGCGTGGACATGTTGTACTCGCATGGTTACATGATGAGTGGCGATGTGTTCCACACCCAGACTACGACCGTTTTGGGACTATTCTGTGTGGGGGTTCTTCCCCACTTCAGGGTACGACCTTGATAGTTATGTGCATCTGGTGATCGATCTTCGAGGACCTTAATAGAAACACCCCTCTCCAGTGATGACAGTGGCAGACCACATTTGTTGGCAAACCCACTCGCATCCGAGGGTCCATTGGGAACTCGCATAGGATGGCCTGGTTTTCTCATAGGAATCCAGTTAAAGAAAACTGTTCGTATGATGATAGTATTGTACCCTTCGGGATGAATATACTGTTGTTTCTCGATTCAGTGCTTGAAGCTGGGGACTTATAAGGGATGCTTGTTTTTTCGGACTCAGCTGAGGCCTCCCTGAGTAGTACATAATGCCAAACCGATTCCCTGATTTGGTCATGAGCCATTTCTCATAAATGGTGAACATATTATTGCTATTCAGCTTTGAGAGTCCGTGATGTTGACCCGAGTAGCACACCCGTGAGATTGAGAGGGGTTTACAGGTTTGCAGGAACCCTAAAATTCAACATACCCACTTTGCTAGTATTGTTCAGTGTTCTATGGTTCTTTGATTCTGAGATCCAAGATTTCTATTCAGAGAAATTATTACTGTGATTACCATTGTGACCTTGATATTGTGACTGTTATTATGACTCTCCATAGACACTTGGCTCGTTGATCAACTTCAACACCATCAGTGACTATTCTATTATGTGATCCAGTTCTACAGTTATTGGGTTCTCAGTTATGGGGTTCTTTACAGAGGTGATGCTGCTATTATGGTTCTATTCAGACACTTGACTCATTGCTCGACACCAACATCAGACCATTGATCACATGCCTGTTGCATACATGACATCAAAGCATTTTTGCACACATGTTCAGTTGTTTCCGAGGATCACATATTTGAATCATGCTGTTGGATTTTTCTGTGTCAAAACTTGAATCAAAGTAGATAAATTCCTCAGAAATAACTGAACATGGCATTTGCATACATCCTTGCATTCTTGACAGGTTTTCAGAGACATATTATTATCCTGACTTGGTTTCCCTTCACAATGGCCAACTTGAATCACAACTATCAAGGTATAACTCTGGGCGGAGGTAACCAAACAAAGACCCAGCTGAGGCCATTCAGGGAAGAGGTACAAGCTTTATTTCAGAATCAGAAACTATTGAAAGAGGAAGTCAACCAGATGAAGACTTAGAGGAGCCGGTTATAGAAATCCTAAATGCAGTGTCAAGGAAATGAAGCTATTTTCATCCCTAGTGAGGGGAACTACGCTGCTCTGATTCTCCATTGGTCAATGGAGATACGTAGGCAGGAGATCGTGCAATATCTTTCCGAGCAACCTTATTTATTAACTTTATCAACCTCTTCCATCCAGATGTCATTTATCATCATCCAACCTGAGCTTCCCAAGAGAATCCAAGGGGCAGAGCATACGGGTAAAGGCCAGAACAACTTGAGAAGAAGTTTGATCATATTTCTATGTCGTACGTGCAACAGGTTTCTTTATTTGCTTAGATTCAAACTGATTGAGCTAGTCGCATCAGGATCATCTCCGATAAAGCTTCCTTTGGGTTTTCAGTTCCAAGTATGATTACCATTCTGGGGCACCTGGCCTTTTAATTGAAGATTGCAAGTCTTTCAGAGGCAGAGGTAAATACAAGGTTGCGAATTTGATTGTCTCCAAGACCATTGTGTTCACACCAGGTAAAAGTGGGAATATGGCACCAAAATAGTAATGGAATGAACATCCAGACTGCTGACTGTTGAAAGTCTCCAAGAGCAATAAATCCGGACGGAGTCAGGCCTCCTCAATAATGGAAACCACGATGTGAATTCTAGATGCAAGTACCACTCATGGGCATTTAGGCATACCGTTGACAACTGTGAGGTGTTCAAGTACATGGTGCAAAATTTGATCGACTCAAAGGACATCATGCCAGAAAGTCTGCCCAGATATTTTCAAGTCTCCTCATCAAATTGACTTCCCAGTTTTCAAGGGCATCTTCAGAAGCAATAAGTCCAGACGAAGTCAAGTCTTCTCGATGACGGCAATGTTCAGTTTCTTTACTGCATTTTCATTTTTAGTTTCTATTATTTGTTTAAACATTTGTATGCATGCATGAAACTTATTTGTTTTTGAATGTTAACAAATGCACATGTTTTTCTTGAAGTAATGCATTCGTATTCACTCATGATTTTGTGTATGTGCATTGCAATACCAACTCTTGTGCTAAACTCTATCAGGGAGGATGACGGAATGAAATCGCAAAAATCTCTAATTGTGTGCTTTAGAGAAAGACCCTGTTGACGATGTACATGCATTGTTTCAAATCCTAAACACATGAGATATAAGGGAGATAGACCCTCGCCAACCCATTTGAGCCTTGAAGTAGGAGTTTCTTTTCGCATGAAAAAAACCTTGCATGTAACCCAGGGGCAGGGTAGGCGTCAGTTAGTTTTACCGGGCGTTCAAATTTCAAAAAGGAGTGTACATATGAGGACCCATTACCTTTTTTTGTACCAAATCAAGAGGTCCAATGACCAGAAACCACAATGGTTATCCCAATCAAGAGGTCCAAAGACCAGAAACCACAATGGTTATTCCTCATCAATTGAAAAGTGAGACAGTCACGACCCTTTCAAAGCGATCAAGACAAACAGTGTCACACGATTTGTTCAAAAAAAAAGAATTAAAAAAATGATGAGAAAGCCCGCTAAGTCGAAACTTGAAAACAAGCGACTTAAGCAAAAATTAGGGCATCCCGCTGGACTTCACAATCAAAGATTCACAAGAATCAGTCCGGGAAAAAGTTAGGGATAAGAAAAATAATGCAAAATCAAAAGACTAAAAGGATTACACAAGAAGGATCCTTGAACAAGAACAAAGTCGTGTGATACAGACACGAAAGACGAAGGGGTGACTGACTCCAAACATCAACCTGATTGGTGTTTAAAACCGTTAGGGTCATTGGTTCCTCAACCATCACAAAACCCTTTTTGAGAGATGAGCGCTTGTGAAAGCTAGCTGAACATAGGAATGAAGAACATCATGAAGATGGGTGGGCACAAATAAACTTTGAGCCTGTATCCTTTGTTTTTTATAACCGTGAACCTGGCCACGATACAACCCTCAAAAGTCCTAACTGAAACAGGGTTATTTTTTAGAGTGTACTACCACAAGACTGCGTTCCTGACTCCTATGAGTGGTGCTTGAAAGATCTTTGTTGGTGTTGCATGTGCATGCTTTCTATTATTCAAAAAATTAATGTCGTATCTTAACCAGTGATTCGCTCACAAAGGTTTGCGACATCTTTTTCAGTAAAACTTCAAGATTAACATGTGTGTTGCATTAGAATTTTCATTCTCAGAATAAACATTTTCTTCTTGCATACATTTTTTTGGCATCATAAAAGTTCACGTATGGAACTTCAGTCCAGAAGCTTAATCTTGACAAGTTGAGAAGTCTGAAACTTCTGAAGAGGCAACATATGAAGATGCATTTTTCCAAGAAAACTCCATTGAGTAGGGACTTTCCCAACAGTCGTGGTAAGAGCCAACTAATATGGAGAAATCATGTCGAGCAATATCTACGAAATTCAGCCAAGCTGGGGCAATCACTTCAAGATTCAAATCTCTCAAAGAGCCATCAGGCGGAGGCATTATTCAAATTTCAACCAAACTGGGGCAGTTACTTCGAGATCCAATCTTTCAAAGAACAATTAATCTGGGTGTTTTCTTCAAAGCACAGTCCGTCAGAGGTGATCACTTCAAGGCTCGTACTGGGGCAGGCCACCCCAAGAGCATGAGAAGTCACTCTCTCCCGAAGATAGTCAATCAAAGCACCTATCCAAAGTTCAAAATACTGGGGCAGAATATCTCACAGTGATATGAGATTTTCATGAATCCTCGTAAGGAAAATTCTTGCACGGACCATGCAGTCTGGGGTAGTTATTTCGAGATCCAACGAATCTCTCCAAGAGTTTGAAGACACTGAGGCATTTAGTATGCCATGTTTTCTGTAAAATCCTCTTGAGACATTTTCTTCCGATGGACCTTAATCTGAGGCGACTCGAAAATTGCAAAGAACCGTTATTCAATCATGATTAGTTGGCGATCTATCAACCCAAAGGCTACAAGCAAAGCCGTTGTCGGCACATTACTTCAAGAGTTGTTTCATCGACAGGCTTCATTGATCATAATTTCTTAGCAAGTCTCATTAGACAATCCCTTATCCAGCAGTGCAGCAAAGGGAAGGATACTTCTTGAGCTGAAGGGTATCATCGTCTCTCATTCCCAACATGAGACACTCTACACCTCTCATCCCCAGCGAGGGGCAACTTAAACTCTTATCTTCAGAAGGAAGCTTTATCATTGACATCCTCCATCATCCCCAGTAGAGTTGAAAATTGAAATTCCTACCCAGCAGTAATGACAGAAGACGGGTGTCCACCCCAAGCAGAAACTTCCCTTCGACACAGGGGAAATTCCCAGCAGTACAAGGAGTATCTTTCCTCCCCAGCAGATTGCTTCCTCAGCAGTGTCATGCCTTTGGTTCCCAGCCAAGTCAGGAGGTCCTCACTTCCCCCATCAGAGTTCAAGAAGGGTCCCTCTCCAGCAGGGTATTAGCGCTCCAATCTCAAAGTCCAATTTATTTTTGGCAATGGCGGTTGTTCAGAGCCGGTGTATCATTGACAACCTTCCCCACAAAGTTGTCTCCTCCTCATCAGGATGGACCAGATCAATGTAGTGATCATTAGTGCTTCCCAATCAAGCCATCTGGGATACTTGCAGTCTCCTTATCAGGAGATCTCTTTGCATTTGCATATGCATAGTCATCATTACATTTGCATCCTCCAAAGCGTATCATTTCCATCTTCATGGAGCATTACGCCATAAATCCAACATATGCATGCCAGCATGGGCCAATTTTGAGGTATATTACATACGACCTATAATATCTTCTCAACCTGAAGTACTCCGCACAGAGGATACCAATATCATTTTTCAGACATCCTTGTCTTTTTCAAGTCAATGTTCGTCTTTTTATTTTCCGCGTCTTGTTTGGTACAACGGTCGCTTCGCAGGTTCTCGTTTTGTACAACGGTCCTGTTTTCCTGGGCTCTCGTTTATGTACAACGATCCCGTTCCATCTTGTTCTATTTCCATTGTTGTTTCTGGTTACCGCCTGAGGCCGGTATACCATTGCGTCTCCATTCGAGGATGGTTTCGTGTTAGGTCCGAGGATCTTTTTAGAATTGTCATTCGAGGATGGCATTCTTTTCTTCAAGTCCTTCTGAGGTTGGTCTTGTTGTTGTGGCTATCATTCGAGGATGATGGACCATTTTGAGCTTATTGATTGAGGTCAGTTTGTCTCTTTTGCAAAGTCTGTCTGAGGTCAGTCTTTGTGTTTCTGGTTATCGCCTGAGGCCGGTATACTAGTGCGTCTCCATTCGAGGATGGTTTCGTGTTAGATCCGAGGATCTTTTGAGAATTGTCATTCGAGGATGGCATTCTTTTCTTCAAGTCCTTCTGAGGTTGGTCTTGTTGTTGTGGCTATCATTCGAGGATGATAGATCATTTTGAGCTTATTGATTGAGGTCAGTTTGTCTCTTTTGCAAAGTCTGTCTGAGGTCAGTCTTTGTGTTTCTGGTTATCGACTGAGGCTGGTATGCCATTGCGTCTCCATTCGAGGATGGTTTCGTGTTAGATCCGATGATCTTTTGAGAATTGTCATTTGAGGATGACATTCTTCCCAGCATATTTTAATCCCCACAGAATGCAACTTCATTTCCCAGGGTGGTTATTTCTACCAAGTCTTGTTTGTTATCCCTAGTTGAGTCTTGTTTCAGTACAACAATCTCATTTTCGAGTCTCCATTTAAGTACAATAGTCTTGTCTTTGGGTCTTGTTTTAGTACAACAGTCTCATTTTTTTCGCGTCCCTGTTTCAGTACAACGGTTTCATGTCGGGTTATCATTTAAGTACAATGATCCCGTTCTTTTTGGTCTCGTCTCAGTACGATGGCTTCATTTTTGGGGTTATGGATCGGTTGATACCATTTCCTGGTTGGATCGGTTGAGTTTCTTTGAGTCGTAAATCGGATGATATTACGTTCTCGTTTTTTTCGGGTTATGGATCGGTTGATACCATTTCCTGTTTGGATCGGTTGATCTTCTTTGAGTCGTAAATCGGATGATATTACGTTCTCGTTTTTTCGGGTTATGGATCGGTTGATACCATTTCCTGGTTGGATCGGTTGATCTTCTTTGAGTCGTAAATCGGATGATATTACGTTCTCACTTTTCTCGAGTCATGAATCGGTTGATACCATTTCCCTGTTAGATCGGTTGATCTTATTTGAGTCGTGAATCGGTTGATGTTGCTTCTCTCCTTTGTCTTTCCAAGCCCTGTTTTGTACAACAGGCTCCTCCTTCTGTGGCTTGGTCCTGCCCAACAGTCGCGTGTTTCCTTTGTGGCTTGGTCCTGCCCAGCAGTCACATTGTCGAGTTCCATTCCGCTAATGGTCTCGTTAAAGCCCTGTTTCGCCAACAGACACCTTCCGTGGCTTGGTCCTGCCCAGCAGTCGCGTGTTTTTCTTTATGGCTTGGTCCTGCCCAGCAGTCATATTGATTGAGTTCCATTCCGCTAATGGTCTCGTTAAGCCCTATTTCGCCAACAGGCACCTTCCGTGGCTTGGTCCTGCCCAGCAGTCGCGTGTTTTCTTTGTGGCTTGGTCCTGCTCAGCAGTCACATTGTCAAGTTCTGTTTCGCTAATGGTCTCATTAAGTCCTATTTCACCAACAGGCACCCTCGTTGTGGCTTGTTTCGCTCAGCAGTCACAGTGCAGGTTATTGTATTGTTTCTATTTCACCTGGTTCTATTTCCGCTACCTATTCAGAGGTCAAAACAAAAAATATAAATAAATAAATGGGCAGATGGCATTTATATTATCCTCCGAGTTCAAATTTCCAGGTTTATTCTAGTATTTAATCACTCAATACCTGGATGCCTAAAAGTTGTCGCTATCATCCATTCAGGTCTGCAGATGATTGAATAGGGGTAGCTGTAACACCCCAAAATTTTTCGTCTCATTTTTATGCCATTTAGCATATCCTTTCATACAGTGCATTGCATTTAGATCACAATTGCATCATAAAAATATATGAATATACATCTCCATATGAGCTTTCACAAGTTGCGACTGACCTTTATTTCTTCATGCGGCACGTGCACAAGAATCTCAGAAGAAGCCAAAAGTTCTCGGTTGATTTAGTGGAGTTTAAGCAGAATATCAGTTTTATGGTGCAGTTTGCAAAAGTTGTAACTTATGCTTGGAAACTCATTTTGGCTTGAATCTCTATAGTTTAGACCGTTTCGGTATTCTCTACAACTTTTGTGTTCGTCTCGGAGGCCAATTCATCAAGGAAAATGGCGGGATTTATTTGTTTCTGAAAGTTCGGTTTCGCCGATTAACTGTGCTAGCGGTATTCAAGAGTTCGTAACTTCTGATTGGGTCAACATGTCTAAGAGATTCATATGAAAAAAGTTCCATCTTGATATCCTTTCCAACTTTTGAATTTTGGCCGAGAACTAATTCTTTGAAGAAGATCTCAGAATGTGCGAGTCTTTAGAGTCGACATAGTGAAAAATAGTGTTGAACCGGTGAGTTTTGAACACTAAAAAATTCATAACTCTTGGCTCGTTCATCGAATTGATGTCTTTTCAGTGCCTAATATTCCGTTTAGATGTTATCTTCATTATGTGAATTCAGTTTGGGTTAGGTCCGAGCAGAAGGATCTCGAAAATGCGAATTACCAGTAAGGTTCTTTGATGCAGTGCACTGTCTGTCAGATTTTGTAAAATTCATAACTTGGTCAATTTTCATCGGATTTCACCCGTTCTTGAAGCGTTGGTTCAAAAATTTTATCCTCTTCAAGTTCAAATATAAACGCGAGTTTGAACGGTGCTCCAAAGATTGTCGTTTTGGTTTATTTCACAAAATTGAAGTGCTGAACCGAAGAAAAAGGCTGAAAGTGGTTTCACGAGAAAATTCATATCTCCTTCGTCGTTTGTCCAGTTGAGCTTAGATTTTAACACCAGGTCACTGACTCATAGATCTACAACTTTACTGACAAAGTCGAGTCGAGATTATGCTCCGAAGAGGTTTACCTCGTCACATTTTCGAGTAGCGGACACCAAATAAGCCGAAAAAACAACTTATTCAGTGACGTCTTGCAGCTTAAACGTATCGATCGCACTCGATTTTGATCGTATGACGTTCTTTATTTTTGCATTTCAACCGTGATTCAGAGGCGGGCGATGTTGTCGAAGGTTCAGAGTCGAAATTTTTTTCTGAAGATATTGTTATTTTCACTTACGCCGAAATTCTACCTTTTGCCTTTCATTTTAGACTCCACTATATATTCTTTTGACCCACAATTTGTCTCATAACTTCAATCATAATTTACAAACACCAAAAAACTCTCACAAACCCTCTCTAAAGGATCAAATTTCATTCTCTCAACTCTTTCTCAAGAACACAACAACAACTTCATCAAGAACTCAAGAACACAACAATTTCGATCAAGCTTCCGATAGCCGAGCCGCCACGAACCACCACCTCCGGTCAACTTCACCACCGTGCGACCACCATCATCCGCCGCCGGCAGCCACGCGGCCTCTCCTCCTCTCCTTCGTTCATGATCGCGTCTCACTTCCTCCGGATTCACAATTTCTTCGTCGATTCTTCATTCGGTAAGCTTCTTAAACTTTAATTCATGAATAATTGTTGCATTGTTTCTTGAATTGAATTTTGAAGTTGAATTAATATTGTGGAGATTATGTGCATTGATTCTTGATGTGGTTGTTGATCGATGCTTGATTAATTGATCCTAATAATTGTTGTTGTGCATAATTGGAAATGATTGTTAAAATTGACATAGAATAATCGATGCATGTTAGGTGTTTGACGAAATTCTTAAGAGAGTTAATTATTGTGACTTGATATTGATTGAAGTGCTTGACTTTTGAATTCATGCTTGCTTCAATGTGCAAATCCGAAATATGATAGATTGATGTCTAATCGATGATGTTGTTCATGTATCGCGTGTCGAGAATTTGTTTTGGGTCATAACTTCCTAACCGTAGCGCGTTTTCGCGAATGTGAATAGTGTAAATTGACTTTGTTGATTATTCTGGAGCCATTGGTAAACTTTTTAGTCGATTTCGGACAATTTTTTTCGGCTATTTCGCTACTGCCAGCCGATAATATCGGCCAAAAAGTATCACTTCCGAGCGGAATTTTCAAAATCCGATTGCATATTTGAATCCGTTGGCACGTTTGCAAGTTACCATGCGATTTTCGTTCAATTCCGAGTCGGTGATTTTTGACGCATTTTTCCGTTTCAAGATTTTTTATGTTCGGTTTGGTGCGGTTTTGATGCATTGGTCTTGTTTTGACTTGTACTTATATTTTTTGATCATTTGCCATTCATTGCATATAAATTTGTTCGATTCCGGTTTGAGTTTACATGTTGTTTATATTAGTGCATAAGTGTTGCCCCGTTTTGAAACGTAAATTTCAATGCATGTCCATGACTCGTATATTCATCTTTCTACTTGATTTTGAGTTGTGATGCATAGGTGCAACTTCCGGTTGCACCTATTTTTGGTTTCTAATGCGTTTTTTGAGTTCATGCAAGGTTCTCGCAAAGATCTTAACGACGGTCGTTTGGTTGGTATTCCACTTTATTTGTGGGATACCTTTGGATTCAAATGATATTTTGTGTCGTTGTTTTTGTTTCGATTATGGGGGATTTTTACAAAGTAATTATGGAAGATAAGCATTTATTTTGCTTATGGAGATTACAAGACCTTGCTTGAAGTTTTTTGAATTTCTTTTATGTGAAGAATCGGCACTTCGATCAAGTAAGTATTTCCGACTTTCCACTTTTACACATCATTCTAGTTGTATACGACTTAGGATCATATAGCTTAAGGTGCATATTGAGCCCTCCCACTTGATGCACTGGATTTATTTATGATTTATGTTGATATGTGTCGATTTCGGAGCTTAGGGATTAGGTTACGGATTAGAAAATTCGATTCCTTTCACTTTCCCTTAAAATATCGTTTTTTGCCCGTTTCGTCGCAATTATTAAAAATAGTTTCGCATGTGATAAAATTCTGGAAAAATTCATGAATGATCCTAATCCTCTTAATTAATTTGTCATATTTTTTGATTCCAGGTTTGGGTGGTTTTAATAATTAATTTGGATTTTAGATCACAAGCTGTCCCAAAACGGAGGATTTTGACATAAGGGACCGAAAACAATTTTTTCCCATAGGTGTGAGACCTATTTTTTGTGTGTGAATAACCACTGGAATTTGTGACATCATGATTCTCCTTAGGAATTTTTTTATAATTTTTAGTGCCCTTTTTGATCCACTCTGTGGAGGTGTTTTTCGGCGATCATGCCTTGCTATACCAATCGTTAAGTAATTGTTTTGGCACTTTGGTGCATAATTTTGTGGAATCCTTTTAGACCATGTAAGATAATGACTTTATTATTCCATGGATTTAAGTTCATAATTTTTAAAGCCTTTTTTCTATTTTTCCATGTCACCTAGATCATAGGTTGATTCATGTGTCTATTTGAACCATAACTTAAATGATAGGAAGGTATTCATGCCATTTGCTTGGAATAATTTTTGGTAACTTTTAGGAGTTAATTATAGGTCACTTTTAGGTCCTTAATTCCAGTTATAGGCCACTTTTTGAACCATACTCATTTGGTTTGTTTTAGTGTTTCAAAGTGCATCTTTACTTGAACTAATTTTGCCTTAAACTTGTTTCTCTTCTCCTCTAATTGTTAACATGAATTATGTGGGAATAATTAATGTCTATCCATGCATCATAATTACATATAATATCTTGTATGCTACTGGTCCATAATCATTTCATTCATATTCACATGCCATTCATCTTTAACTTGCATCATTTGTGATCTTATGCGATGTTTGCTCCATTTCTTCTCACATATTCTTCTCCTTGCTCCATATACTAAACCATTGCATCCATTATGGTATGTTCATTCATATATATTCATAAGCATTCACTACTGACTTTGATGTTCATTTCATGTATTAATTCATGCTTGTAAGCCATACGCAATCATACTTCATCCATAAACCCTAATTTGCATTCATGTAAACTTAGGTGAACTTTTTGTACATAGTTTGATATAGTTTGACCTTGTGAGGTATCCTAGCATAATAAGGGGCCTATAGAATGTAACTACTGACTTTAGAAGTCATATAACCTTTAGGTACCTTCATCTTTAGACTTAGGTCTTATTTTGAACCCTAGTTCCATTCTAGGGCGTTTATGGTACTTCATCGTTTTTATGCTTTGATTTTACTTTCAATATGCACTGTCATGCTAACTTTTGTTTTGTAGGGGGGAAGATTGAGGTAAGCCTCACTTCATTCCTATCTCTTATGCATTATAATTGTGTTTGCCTTATCACCTTGTTCTTTGTTCTTAGGCTTTCCCTTTCTTTAGAAACAACTTAACTTCCTTAGGAAGTAAGTTGAGTTCTAATTCTCTTTTCTTCTTTTCCTTTTATTCATTAGGATTAGAAAACCACACTAACCATTAGGATCTCCCTTTTGCATATAAATAACTTAGGGTTGTGTCTTAGTCCCCCTTAGTTTTTTCCCTTTTGCAACTTGAATCATTCTTTCTCATCTCATAAAAGAAAATAATAAAAAATACTTAATAAAAATTGAACTTTCTTGTACGACACGAGACTTTGTCGCGGAGTGTTTATACGCGTCCTGTTTCGGGGCGAGGTGTAAATACTTACCGCGATGGATAGGTCTTAGTATGAGAATGTTCACAAACAAATTCAAAACATTTCTCATAAAAGACAAAAACAAATAACAAGCGACTTTCCTGCGGGAACTTCTTTTCTAATCTCATTCACTCTAAACGCGAACTTGCGACGACTTGTCTTTCATGCAAGACGGTAAAACGCACTCGTACCAGACGAGCCTGCAATACCTGAGCATAGACATACGCAGTTCCAGCCATAAAAAACACAAACAAAGTTCCCGCCTTGTTAGGCGAACTACGTCGACTCTGATCCTCATTTTCCCGATGAGGTACGTAGGCAGCGGGGTAGGGCCCGTTCGAGCACTTTCTTTATTTTCCCTACATTTCCCCCTTTCTTTCCTTTCCAATTCCTTTCTCATTTCCATTCCCTTTCTTCCAGTCAGCAATTTTATTCAGCAGCAGTTATATTCTTTTACCCTTTGAAACAAGCAAACAAGCGTGGATCCCGTTGGGTACGACGGACGGTCTGGGGTGCTAATACCTTCCCAGGCCGTAACCAACTTCCGAACCTAGATATTTGGTTCGCAAGGCCTTGTCCTTTCCTTCTTCCTCAGGTTTGTGCAACATTACCTTTCCTATTATTTTGGGATAAAAATGTCTGGCTGGTGACTCTACCTTTTCCGCGCCACTTTCGCGTTTGTACTAGGATGAAAATCCCAGGAGCGACATTAAGGAATGCCATACAGGGGCTCAACCCTCATCAAAATGACCCTCCTATAGTCACTCTAGGGGTTCAAATGAATCTCCCCAACAACAACAATGGAGCAGGTGGACCTCCAGTTCCAGAGACTGGCACACCAACCTTCATCCTTGTGCAAGACCGAGAAGAGGATCAGTTCCCTCCTTTTAACAATGATATGGAATTTGGTGTGGAAGGAAATTTTCAAAACTTTTTGCTGCTAGCTGTGAAGCTCAAAGCCCTTAAGTGTAGAGACACTCTTGGGATAGATGTATCTGACATGGGCCTAGTCCCTGGGGTGCTAATTCCTCACAAGTTCAGGCCACCTACTTTTGACAAGTATAACGGTAATTCCTGCCCTAAAACTCATCTGCAGGCCTTTTACCGAAAGATTGTTGTCCATACTAGGGACAAGAAACTTTGGATGTACTATTTCAAGGATAGTCTCTCCGGAGGATCCTTGGAATGGTATATGAAGTTGGAAAGAAGTTCCGTTCGAAGCTGGAAAGAGTTGGGAGAAGCTTTTCTTAAGCACTATCAGTATAACATTGACATGGCATCTAGTCGCACTCAGCTCCAAAGTTTGACACAGAAGAATTCAGAGAGCTTCAAAGATTACACATAGAGGTGGCGTGAAGTGGCTGCCAGGGTGCAACCACCCTTGCTAGAAAGAAAAATGGTAGACCTTTTCCTGGACACCCTTCCTGGGCATTTCATGGAAAGGTTGGCTGGGTGTTCTTCAAGCAGTTTTTCAGATATTATCTTGACTGGCGAGAGGATAGAGAGATGGATTAAGCAGGGAAAGATCCAGAATGGTGGTGCTTCAGCCTCCGGTGTCAAGAAACCTTTCATGAAGAGGAGGGAAGGAGAGACTAGGGCAGTGTATGCACAGAGAAGCGGAAATAATAGAGGTGTTTATCAGCAAGTGGCTCCTGTCACTATCTCAGCTCAGCCTAATCTACATCAAGTTCAACAACCGCAACAGCAACGCCAACAAGGTTATCAACAACAGAGGGCTCCCCGTCCCTATTATTCTCAGAAGACCAGAGAAAGGAATTTTGAAACTCCACCTATGTCTTACTCACAGCTCTTGAAGAATCTTCTCCAGCTCCAAATGATCCAGCTCAGAACTTTACAACCTCCGAGGCCGGGGCAACTCCCCGAAGGTTATGATGCAAACGCCCGATGCGAATTCCATTCCGTAGCCCCCGGTCATACCACAAAAAACTGTAAAGCCCTGAAGTATGTAGTCCAAGACTTGTTAGATTCCAAAGCGATTAACTTCGCTCCCACTCCAAATGTGATACAAAACCCCATGCCTTCTCACGGAGGTACAATTGGGGCAATTGATGATGGAGAGAATCTGAATTTGGTGCGTGATGACAATGACCTGCAAACTCCATTGAGTACTGTCAAAGCTTGCTTGGCCCAGAAGGGTATCTTTCCAGGCTGTAAGCATGATTGTCCAGAGTGTGCTAAAGCTCCTGATAGTTGTGAACAATTAAAAAAGGGATACATAGCATGATTGATGAAGGAGTCTTGCAGTTTGATAAAGTGGCTAAAGAGAAAGAAGTTTCTACGGTGACTATTTTCTATGATCCATCCCAAGCTCCTCCTCAAGCCAAAGTAGCACCAATAACTATCGCTACAGCATGGCCAGTGATGTACCAAAGTGATAGGGCCATCCCATGGCATTACGGAGGTAAAGTGTATTGCAATGGCCAGAAGCAAGACTTGGCCACACCTAGTATATCTCCAGCTCAGGTAGAGAATTTTGGAGTAGGAGGTTTTACTAGGAGTGGAAGGTTGTTTGCACCGGAGACACTGAGGAACAATATAATACCACCCAGAGATACTGTAGAAGCCCAAGCCAAGGCTAGGGGCAAGCAACCCATAACTGTTAATGAGCCCACACCTGGTTGACCCTGACATTACATTTGATAAAGAAGTAAAAGAGTTTTTAAGAATTATCAAGAAGAGCGATTATAAAATCGTGGACCATTTGCAATAGACTCCATCAAAGATTTCCATCTTGTCTCTGTTAATGTGTTATGACTCTCACAGAAAATCTCTCTTGAACATCCTTAACAAAGCCTATGTACCTCAGGATATCTCGGTGAACCAATTAGAAACTATGGTATCCAGTGTCAACGCCGGACATGGATTGGGTTTTACTGACATGGATCTAACATCTGAGGGTCGTGCTCACAATCGCGCACTTCATATTTCTTTGGAGTGTAAAGGTGCAATGTTATCTCATGTATTGGTGGATACTGGATCATCACTGAATGTTATTCCCAAGAAGGCATTAATGAAGTTGGATTATGACGGAGTTATTCTGAAGCCCAGTGAGTTGGTGGTTCAAGCGTTTGATGGATCGAGAAGACCAGTGTTTGGGGAAGTGGACTTGCCAATCAAGGTAGGCCCGCAAATCTTCAATGCCACATTCTATGTAATGGACATACAGCCTGCATATAGTTGTTTACTAGGGAGGCCCTTGATACATTCGGCAGGGGCAGTATCGTCTACACTTCATCAGAAATTGAAATTCGTTTGGGAAGGGAAAAACGTAACTGTCTATGGAGAAGAGGATATCTTTATCAGTCATCTGGCTTCATTTAAATATGTAGATATGGACGATGAGATAGTTGAGACTCTGTGTCAGGCTTTCGAGCCCCTGAAGACTGAATTATCATCTTCATCAGTAGCTTCTTCTGAAGAATCAAAGAAAGGGGTTTCCATAACTTCTTATAAGCAAGCTCTGAAGGTAGTGGAATCAGGAATACGAGAAGGCTGGGGCAATCCCGTGGAAGTGTCGGAAAAGAAGGACATGTTTGGTTTTGGCTACCATCCTGGGTAGTCATCAACTGAACAGAGCGCCAGAGGTCGTCAAGGCCTGATTACCTTCACGAGTGCAGGAATGGTTGATTATGGGAGTATCAGTGCAGTGCAAGATGACACAGGTGATAGTGATTGTGATTTGGACGAGTGGATCAGGCCTTGTGCTCCAGGGACTCAGCTTAACAACTGGTCATCTGAAAGGCTCATTTCAGTCACTTTCTTTGAAGAGTAATGATTTTTTCTTTTGTCTTTCCTGTACTCAAGCGCTATATCTTGCCCGGGGCATAGTAGCTTATTGTAAGGGTTCTTTTGTTCCTAACATAATACCATAATCATTAATAAAGCTGACGTTTTTCATTCATCCATGTTGTTCCTTGTCTTTCATTTTTTGCTTTTGTTTTATAAAAAAAAAGAAAAATTTTAAAGTGGCAATGTTTTCATTTTTCAAACTCCTTCTAAAGCCTTGCATGAATCATCATTCATACAGATGCGCTTCACCGAACCTTATCAATGACGACCCTGTTATGGCTAAGTATGACTTTGACAATCCGATTTACCAAGTAGATGAGGAAGGTGAAGAAGATTGTGAACTACCTGAAGAGTTAGACATACTACTTAAACAGGAGGAAAAAATGATTCAGTCGCATGAAGATGCCATTGAAGTGATAAACATGGGTACCGAGGAGGACAAGAAAGAGGTAAAGATCGGGGTTGCGTTAGAGGAATCTATCAAGACTCGTCTAATTGCCATGCTTCGAGAATATGTTGATGTCTTCTCCTGGTCCTACAAATATATGCCTGGTTTAGACACCAATATTGTGGTACACAAGCTGCCTTTGAGAGAAGACTGCCCGCCAGTGAAGAAAAAGTTGAGGCGCACACGCCCTGATATGGCAATCAAGATCAAAGAGGAAGTACAAAAACAATTTGATGTTGGTTTCTTGGCTGTGACTAGTTACCCTCCATGGGTTGCTAATATTGTGTCGGTCCCTAAAAAAGACGGTAAAGTCAGGATGTATGTAGATTACAGGGACTTGACTTGGGCCAGCCCTAAAGATGACTTCCATTTGCCTCATATAGATGTGCTTGTTGATAATACTGCTCAATTTTCCGTGTTCTCTTTCATGGACGGGTTTTCAGGTTATAATCAGATTAAGATGTCTCCCGATGATATGGAAAAGACTACCTTCATTACGCCTTGGGGCACCTTCTGTTATAAAGTCATGTCGTTTGGTCTGAAGAATGCTGGAGCCACTTACCAACGGGCAATGGTGACACTATTTCACGACATGATCCATCATGAAATTGAGGTCTATGTTGATGATATGATAACAAAATCCCAAATAGAAGAAGAGCACTTGGTCAATCTAGCAAATTTGTTTGACAAACTCCGAAAGTTTAGATTGAGGTTGAATTTGAACAAATGCACTTTTGGAGTATGTTCCGGCAAGTTACTGGGTTTCATTGTTAGTGAGCGGGGAATCGAGGTTGACCCGGCCAAAGTAAAAGCCATCCAGGAGATGCCTGAACCAAAGACTGAAAAGCAAGTACGTGGTTTCTTAGGGAGACTAAACTACATTGCACGGTTTATCTTGCACCTAACAGCCACGTGTGTGCCTATCTTCAAGCTTCTGAGGAAAAATCTGGCTATCAAATGAAATGAAGATTGCCAACAAGCATTTGAACGAATCAAGGAGTACTTGCTAGAACCTCTGATTCTCATGCCTCCAGTGCCCGGGAGACCCTTGATCATGTATCTTATTGTGCTTGAAGGATCGATGGGATGTGTGCTGGTCAGCAAGACGAGTCTGGTCGAAAAGAGCATGCCATTTATTACCTTAGCAAAACATTTACCGATTGTGAGACACGCTACTCACTACTTGTCGCTCCCCGGATTTCCATCCTGGTACAAACGCGAAAGTGGCGCGAAAAAGGTTAGAGTCGCCAGCCAGGAATTTTTATCCCGAAGGAACGGGAATGGTAATGCTGCACAAACCAGAAGAAAAGAAAAGGAAGGACACAGGTCCTGCGAACCAAAGAGACTGGGTTCAGGAGTCGGTTACGACCTGGGAAGGTATTAGCACCCCAAATCGTCCACCGTACCCGACGGGATCCACGCTTGCAAAGAAACTGTTTCAAAGGGTGAAGAACTGAAAGTTGCTGCAAAAGAAAAGGAACTGCAACTTGGATAAGAAAGAAAATAAAGGGGGAAAATGTAGGGAAAATAAAAGAGTGTGCTCGAACGGGCCCTACCCCGCTGCCTACGTACCTCATCTGGACAATGAGGATCAGAGTCGCCGTAGTTCCCCTAACAAGGGGTGGAAAGGATTGCTTGTGTCTTAAGGCTTGAACTGCCTATGTCAATGCTCAGGTGTTGCAGGCTCGGACGACGAGTGCGTTACCGTCTTGCAAAGTGACAAGTAGGAGCAAGTTCGCGGACGGAGCGAAGGATATGAGAAAAGAATTCCCGAAGGAAAGACGCTTATTGTTGGTTTGTGTTTTTTATGAGTTTTCTGCTTTGAAGTTTGCATAGGTAAGTATACCTAAGTCTTACTCATTGGGATGTGTACGTCTCACATCATGCCGAAATGGAATGCGCAAGAGGCACACCTATCTATGGAGGAAATCCCCAAATCTAGTCCCACAAGTGAAGGCTCAGACACACTGACCTACTAACATTTATTAAGTGTTTTTTGTGATTTTTGGTTAAGAAGTGTTTTTTATGCATTTCTTTGTGAGGTAATCTCATGCTAAGACCTATCCACCACGAGGGATAACCTACACCTCGCCCCGAAACGGAACGCGTGCAAGTATCTCATAGCAAAGTCTCGTGTCACATGAGAAGACTCAACCTTTATTAAAGTGACTTAAAGTTAAGTTTGAAGATGAGAAGAGAGAGCACCAAAAGGATCTCAAAGGTAAAGAATCTAAGGGGGACTAAGAATCCTAAATGTTGTCATGCATAGAAAATCCTAGGTTAGTGAGGTTTGAACTCTATCCTAATGAAGAAGAAGGAAAGAAAAGAAGAAGAAAAAGAGGAGGAGAAGAAGTAAGGCCTAAGCCCAACAATCACAAGGTTAGTATTAATGAAGAAAGAAGAAGAGATGAGAATTGGAGATGTGGGAATCACATCCACACATCTAACTTACCAGAGCCCCTGAAATGGTTAGTGAACCGCAATACGCATACAATGAAAATAAGAACATTTAAACATTATGCAAACCAAAAAAGAACAAACACAAATCAATCACAATCGAAAAAGTCAGTACCTAACCCTATAAGGGACCTAGAACAAAGACCAAGCAAACCTAATAGCATGGCATAAATGCCTTCCTCAAACTATGTTAGAAAGAAGGAAGAAAGAGGCACGAAACGCTACCTAAGAAACAAAACTCCAAACAAATACCAAATGACATGAGAAAATTATGAAATTAAATCTCTAAAGTCAACAACCAGCAACAAACAATGCATCAAAATATCTCACAAAAATTCACAACGAAACTCCACTAAATAATCGCACAAAGTTGCTTAGGAACAAGTAACGGAAACACACAAATACGACTTACAAAACTGTGGATAAAATGGAATTAAAAATATAAAAAATATATTTTTATGAACTTTTATGAGTCTATGAAATAATGCAAAAAGAACGGAGTAAAAAAGTTAATCGAGGTGAAAGAAATAAATCCTACAAGATAAGGCGTTAATTAAGGAAATTGAATGAAAAGAAAATAAAAGAAAATTCGAAATAAAATTGAGAAATTAATTAAATCAGAAAATATAAAAAATGACAAAATTCTAAATGGAGTTATGAAACTAAAAATATTTTTTATGAATTTTTTGATGTATTTTAATATTTTAAATGAACTAAAAGCTAAGACTACAAACAAAATAGAAATAAAAACAAAGGTAAAATGGAGGGGGTGTATCTAGCAGAAAAAACAGTTAGAAAAAAAGATGTGGGCTGGACTGGGGGTGCGAAAAGCATGCGGAAAAGGGCCCAAACGCAAGGGGCTGAGAGGAGTATGGTGGAACTTCGGTTAGCATAATTGACCAGCTGTGGAGCGTCTGATTCGAAGACTTCCAAAAGTACGATCATATAATGGTTGGGAGGCGAAGGCTTACGATAGTTACGGTACACGTGCACGCACGAAATTGAAAAGAAAGGTCCTACCGGACGGTGACAAGTGTCACCGCCGGTATGGACGAGAATCTCAAAAGCTTCCACCTTATCTTTTTATCACCTCGGAATCCTCAATTCTTTCATCAGATTTCTTAATAATTTATTTAGTATGAAACTTAAAAACAAAACTCTTAACATTACTTATTCTTCTTATCAATACAAACACAAAACTAAAAGCAAAAAAAATTCAGACTCAACCCTCTTCCTCATAACTTCGCCATTCTCCTCCTTCCTCTTCTGTGACCTAGTTGCGCCGCACCTTCATCTTCTATCCGCCGGCCATCCCTAGCCTCCTCCGATCAACAGCACACAACACACATCCTCTAATCTTCGTCCTCAAACCGAATCCAAACGCAAAACATAAATCGCACTTAAGTTCTCTTCACAAATCCAGAAACGCTTTCCTCTCGCAAACCGAACGATAGACAGATCACAACAACAACATGAAGAAATCAAAAGAGCAAATACAATCACTATATCCATACGAAAATCAGGTAAAGAGGTAAGAAAATTCGCCAACCTATGACGCCGTGGCTCGCATCGGTTGTATGTTGAAGGTGAAGTCACTGACGTCTTGGATGAGGAAGCGTGACGAAATTGGATCCCGTGTGATTTGAATATGAGCGTGCGAGATATTGACGAAGAAGAATGATTAACTCTCTGTTTGTTGAAGGATCTTGACCAGAAGCTCGATGCAAATTTGATCACTGATAATGATTGGTGAATCTCGATTACGCTATTCGAGATGAGGATTCAGCTTCGTCAGCGACGAAGACGATGAACTCAGTTTCATTATTGATGATGATTGATGAGCAGAATTTGATTTTGTTGTTGATGATGGAGAGTAATGATTCTGTTTGCTGGGGATTTTTGTGAAGAGTGTGATGAAAACGGTTCTTGGAGTGGTTGTTTTCTTTCTTTTTTTCGAATCCTGAAACTGATTCTTGTTATCTTTTTGTATGTATGAAGCGTGACTGCCAAAGGATTTTGATCCACTTTCCATTCTGTTATTCTTCTCCTCAATTCTGATTTTTTGTTTTTTTGTTTTTATATTTTTTTTTGTTTTGACTCGTCATGCTTTCACTGCCTTTATTCCATGTGCCCTCCGTTTCGTATACGTTTCAAATTTTATTTCAAGTGAGTGGCACATGGTGTTATGGTGGATCCTCATGCATTGGCAAAGAGATGCTTTGATGATAGGAAAGTGATAAAGATCAGCTAATGATGTTGTAGAGTGCATGGTATTGTTGGCCCCATGTGATCATTCTCCTCCTTTGGTGCCACACGCGTGCATACAAGTGGACAAGAAAAATCATGATGTTGGTAGTGCCTTTTTTTTAGTGGAGAAAAATAACAAGAAGGGGTGTGTGGTAATGAAGGGCAAGAGAGGGAGGAAGGTGTGCGTGAAATGGGTGAGTATGCTGCTGAATTATTCTCCCCCCATGTGCACCTTTTTGTACCTTTCCTTCATAATATCCACACTAAAAGAAAACAAAATGCAACAATGATGTGTGCTTCATTTGGTCATATGGAAAAAAAATAGTCTTGGACATGGAAAATGTATTAGAATAATATCTAAATATGTGACATACAAAATAAAAGAAGAAGACCAATAGTAATTCAACATGTGTCCTAAAAAACCTAAAATGCAACCAGACTTCCAAAATTCATCTCTTGCAATCTAAAAAAAACTATGAAGGTGTTCTTGGACTTTTCGGACAGGGAAAATTATGATCTACGACTTTTATGTTCACTGAAAAATCATCTGGAGCTAAACTTGAAGACTTATGACAAATAATCCCAAAAATAGAAATTTCCTATGCGAAAAATTCCTAGTTTTAACAACTTTCTGCATATTCCCAATTCTTGACATCTAAGCTCACCCAAGCCATTTCTTGACATGATACGACTTTAAAAGATTGACAATCAATGATCAAAACCTTAGAAATACTTCCATTGACTTTTGAACTGCACAGTTGACTTTCTTCCTTCATTCTTAAGAAACTGCCCACATACTTGACTTCTTCAATGGATTTTTGTCTCAAATTTCATACCTAAGCCTTGCAGATCAAACGCGATCCTTTGACCACCAGAATTGGTCAAAGCTAAAAGGATTTTATGATTTGGATCAAAACCCTAGTTAGGGTTTGTCTCTACACGAGAAAATATACTGCTGAGCTTCTAATGAAATTCCAACCTTCCAAGGCTCCATGACAGGCCTCGGGCTTGTATGGGATATGATGACACCTTGTGAGCTTCTTGTAATATCACCTGGCTTTTGGCTTGACTTGTAGAACCAAGAATCTTCAACTGATTAATCATATGCCTTATGATATGCTTGTGAGTGACATGCTCCATTCCTCTATGTAGATGATGTAGTGACACCTATGCAAATGGTATGCTAAATGCAATAAAAAAGGAAAAAAAGAGAGGGCAAATTTGGGGTGTTACACTACTCGAGAAAACTTGTTGTGCTTTGGCATGGGCAGCTCGCCGACTAAGACAGTACATGCTAACTCACACCAATTTCCTGATTTCCAAGATGGATCCTGTAAAATATATCTTCGTGAAGCCAGCTCTAACAGGAAAGGTAGCCCGTTGGCAGATGATTCTAACGGAGTATGATATCCAGTACACTTTGCAAAAAGCAATCAAAAGGAGTGTATTGTCAGAATACCTGGCTCAGCAACCCATTGATGATTATCAACCCATGAGATTCGAGTTTCCGGATAAGGACATCATGTTACTCAAGTTGAAAGACTGTGAAGAACCACTTCCGGAGGAGGGGCCAGACCCTGAATCCAAATGGAAGTTGATGTTTGACAGAGTTGTGAACATGAACGGAAGCGAAGTAGGTGTTGTCATTATCTCACAAAAGGGTGTTCATATGCCTTTTGCTACTCGGTTGACTTTCGAATGTACCAACAATGAGGCAGGGTATGAAGCATGCATCATGGGGGTTGAAGAGGCAATTAACTTGCGAATCAAGAACCTCGAGATCTTTGGAGATTCTGCTCTGGTAGTGAACCAAGTCAATGGCAAGTGGTTAGTTCATCAACCTCACCTGGTTCCTTATAGGGATTATACCAGGAGGATGCTAACTTTCTTCACCAAAGTCAAGCTGAGTTATATTCCTCGAGATGAAAATCAGTTCGCTGATGCTCTAGCAACTTTGTCATCTATGATTAAAGTTTGTCAAGAGAACTACGTGCCTCGAATCATGGTCTCCCGTCTTGAAAGACCTGCCTATGTCTTTGCAGTTGATAATGGTGAAGACAACAAACCTTGGTATCATTATATCAAACAATTCTTGAAGTCTCAAGAATACCCGACCAGGGCACGCAGTAAAGATAGGAAGACTCTCAGAAGGCTAGCAGGTGGATTCTTCTTGAATCAAGATGATATGCTATATAAGCAAAACTTTGACATGGTTCTGCTCAGATGCGTGGATAGACACAAAGCAGACTTTTTGATGCAAGAGGTTCATGAAAGCTCCTTTGGTACCCACGCTGGAGGACATGCTATGGCAAAGAAACTGTTGAGATCGAGATATTATTGGATCACCATGGAATCTGATTGCTGTAAATATTCCCGCAAATGTCACAAGTACCAGATTTATGCAGATAAGGTCCATGTACCTCTGAATCCATTGAGTTTCATGTCTTCACCTTGGCCGTTCGCCATGTGGGCATTGATATGATTGGCAAGATTGAGCCAACAGCTTCCAATAGTCACCAAGTGGGTCGAAGCGGCGTCTTATGCCAACGTTACTAAACAAGTGGTAGCCCGGTTTATCAAAAGAGACATCATTTGCCGGTATAGAATTCCCGAAAGAATCATTAATGATAATGGTTCTAATCTCAACAACAAGATGATGGATGACCTGTGTCGGGATTTCAAAATAGAGCATCACAACTCTTCGCCATATCGCCCGAAGATGAATGGCGCCGTCGAGGCGGCCAACAAAAACATCAAGAAAATCGTGCAGAAGATGGTTGTGACATACAAAGATTGGCATGAGATGCTACAATTTGTGCTGCATGGGTACCGAACGTCTGTGCATACCTCGACAAGGGCAACCCCATTCTCATTGGTATATAGTATGGAGGAAGTCCTACCAATTGAAGTGGAGATCCCCTCGTTGAGGTTAATGATGGACATTAAGCTAGAGGAAGTTGAGTAGCTCCGATCCAGATACAATCAACTGAGCCTCATTGAAAAGAAATGCCTAATAGTTGTATGCCATGGAAAGTTGTATCAACAGCGCATGAAACAAGCCTTTGATAAGAAGGTACGGCCTCAAAGGTACATACTAGGTGACCTGGTACTAAAAAGGATTCTTCCTCCTCTCAACGATCACAGGGGCAAGTGGACACCTAATTATGAAGGGCCATTTGTGGTTAAAAAGGTTTTCTTAGGTGGAGCCTTGATGCTAACAACCATGGATGGAGAAGACTTCCATTCCCCTGTCAACACAGACGCGGTAGGAAAATACTTCGTGTAAAGTTACCCGCTGGATGAAAACAGAAAAAAGATCTAAGCAAAAATGGGCATCCCGACGAGCCAAAAATAGAATAAAAGGCTCGGGCAAAAATTAGGGAAATATTGAAAAACATGTACACCCGCTGAGTTGAAAAGCCACATCGGACAACTCAGGCAAAAAAGGGTTTCCCGGTGGATTGAAAACCCGAAAGGGCGATCCACACAAAAGAGGGACTAACACGAACAACTGCGATCTGCGAAATTTGTAATCCATCTACGGCTAAGGTTATTCTAAGGGTTGAAGACTAGTTCAATCACCTTTCTCAAGGGGCAGAGCAAGCGGATAGTCTTGAAGATATACAAGTCATAGTCGGGTCGAAACTTGATGAGATCCATTTTTTACATTGCCAATAGGATAGTTTTTTTTTCCTTTTGGGGGACTTCCTCTTTCCAGGGAGTTGCTTCCTATTGTGATGCCTATTCAGGGCCATGTTCCAAATCAATAAAAATTTAATTTCAGTCAACTTGTGACTAGTTGCTTTTGTTTTTGTTTTTCATCTAGCATTGATTGATTACAAAAATGTCCAGCAAATTGTGATTTATATTGTGTTGTGAACATTCAAATGCTTTCTAACTCATGCAGGAGGACCGAAACATTTAATACAACTCTAAAAAGGTTAAGTGGCCAGGACGATGATTCATACCATAAGCCTGGGGCATACATGCCCAAACTAACTCTCCATGTTGCAGGAACTATCAGTTGTGTTTACGCAGGTGCAGGTATAGGCGTTGCTAGCAGAGCTACAGTGGATTTCTAGGAGGAATATCTCAACAACACACTTGACCAAGAACAGGTGTCTTCTCGTGTGTCTCCTGTTATCCTAGTAGAAATGAAAGTTGAAATCTTACCCAGCAGTAATGACAGAAGGCAACTGAAAGTTGGTGTCCACCACAAGCAGAGACTTCCCTTCCATACAGGGACAATCCCCAGAAGTACAAGGAGTGTTTGTCCTTCCCAGCAGTTTGCTACCTTAGCAGTGTCATACCTCTGGTTCCCAGCCAAGTCAGGAGGTCTTCATTCCCCATCAGAGTTCAAGAAAAGTCCATCTCCAGCAGGGTCTTGGCTCTCTGATCTCAAAGTCCAATTTATATTTGACAATGGAGGCAGTTCAGAGTCGGCATATCATTAACAACGTTCCCCGCAGAGTTGTTTTCTCTTCACGGAGATTAACCAGATCAAGGCAGTGATCATCAGTCTTCCCCAGTCAAGCCATTTGGGATACTTGCAGTCTCCTGGTCAGAAGATCTCTTTGCATTTGCATATGCATAATCATCATTACATTTGCATCCTCCAAAGCATAGAATTTCCATCATCATAGAGCATTACGCCATAAATCCAAACATATGCATGCCAACATGGGCCAGTTTTGAGGTATATTATATAAGATCTGAAACATCTCTCAACCCGGAATACTCCCCACAGAGGATATTTATACCATCTTCCAGGCATCCTTGTCTTTCCAAGTCATTGTTTTGTCATTACCTTCGAGTTCCATTTTGTACAATGGTCTCGTTTTTAAGCCTTGTTTTGTACAACAGGCTCCCATTCCGTGGCTTGATTCGCTCAGTAGTCGCGCCGTTAGCCCTGTTTTGTACAACAGACTCCCATTTCGTGGCTTGATTCGCTCAGCAGTCGCGTCGTTAAGCCCTGATTTGTACAATAGGCTCTCATTTCGTGGCTTGATTTGCTCAACAGTCGCGTCGTTAAGCCCTGTTTTGTACAACAGGCTCCTATTCTGTGGCTTGATTCGCTTAGCAGTCGCGTCGTTAAGCCCTGTTTTGTACAACATGCTCCCATTCCGTGGCTTGATTCGCTCAGTAGTCGCGTCGTTAAGCCCTATTTTGTACAACAGGCTCCCATTCCGTGGCTTGATTCGCTCAGCAGTTGCGTCATTAAGCCCTGTTTTGTACAACAGGCTCCCATTCTGTGGCTTGATTCGCTCAGCAGTCGCGTCGTTAAGCCCTGTTTTGTACAACAGGCTCCCATTCCGTGGCTTGATTCGCTCAACAGTCACGTTGCAGGTTCTCGTTTTATACAACAGTCCTGTTTGCATGGGCTCTCGTTTATGTACAACGATCCCGTTCCCCCATGTTCTATTTTCCGATACCTATCCAGAGGTCAAAACAAAAAACAAAAAAAAAGACACAATAAAAGCATATGACTTTTTCCTCATCCGCAGAGTTCAAATTTCCAGGTTTTATTCGAGTATTCAATCACTCCACACCTTGAACGTCTAAAAGTTGTTGCAATTATTCGTTCAGGCTTGCAGATGATTGAATAGGGGCAACTGTAATACCTCAAAATTTTCCCTCATATTTATTACCTTAAATGGCTTATCGCTTCACATTTCATCTTCATTTTCCCATTAGGTTGTAACATTCACAATCATGCATTTTCATTGGGCTCCGAAGGCATGGGATCAATGCCCTCTGAAGAACCAAGTTATTCCATTGGTTTATGGTTTCTACTTCACTGGAGTTGGTTTCATGGATTACGGAATTAGGGCTTCACACCCTATGTAGGGCTATCAGATGAATCTAGGTTTTGGTTAGGTGGTCATCAATAACATCTTCTTCTTATACTATTATTATGTGGTTAAGGTTTATTTCCTTAACCATGTGGTCCTCAAGAGGGTGTTCTTCGCAAAGTTTGTTCATCGGTGAATATTATCACTCAAGGGATTTTGTTATTACTTGAGGCACAAGTTATTGAATTTCTGGTGTATACGGGGCTAATTGAGGTTTTGTATTAGAGATCATTGGTCATCAGGACAAGGTATCAACTGATTAAAATCACAAGATGGGAGGGTGTGGTTTCTTATGGATTTAATTTGGTCATTTGTTGTCCAATTTAGATTAGTTTTCTTCAATTTGCAAGTTAACCCAGATTTATGGATTTAAGGATCCTTGTTATAATTCACCTTTCTAATTTCGATTCCAAAGGCCCATGTTGAGATACCCATTTCAAATATCCGACCAAGCGATTAACCAAATTTTATTTGTCCAATATCTACAAGTTTTTAGCCTAAGTTCATAGCCATATTTCACTAACCAAATTCATCTACGTGTCCATAGTCATATTTTGTCCAATAGTCATTTCAATAATCTTTAATTTGTTTCTATCTTAATTCAGTTCTAAAATAAAACATTTTTTTCATCGAGTCAATTAATTACATGGTTCTTCATTCATTTAGTCCACAAAGTCCAATTCTTCTTTTTATTTTTAAATCCATTGAACCAAATGACCATTTAGATTCATATTCAATTTCGTTTTAGTCCAATTTTCTTTAAAGCCCATTATAATTAAAGTCCACATTTCTTATGTCCATTAGAGCCCATTCCAAATCATCACCATCCAAGCTCATTACTACACATGAGCTCAGCCCATCAGAATCCATAAAAAATAATAAACCAATGAAGGATTCCCATTGATAGTTTGATTTTTTTCTTATCTACATTAACTAACATCCAATTACTTAAATTATCCCGATTAATTCCCAAATCCTCTTTTTCTTTAAAGCCATTAAGTCATGCGTCATTTTTTATCCTTCTTTCTTATCAATTGCAAACATAGAAGAAATAACAGGGGATCCTCTTCAATACTCATTACCACCGATTTTTCCTGAATTTTTCATCCTTTCAATTCAGTCATGACGAAGAATTCCAACTGAATAATTCAACATAATTTAACAGAAAAGCAATTACAAATCTCTAACAAAATTAACAAAAGAGAAGAAGAGCTTCAATCAAATGGAGTGATATACAAAAACTGCATAACAAAAATAGAAAAAGGATAACAAAATTTTCTGCTATAAATTTCAACAAAATTCAACAGGGACATATCAGTTCAGGGGGAATGTTACACTAAGTTTTTTACACCAGAAAAGTGACAAGAATAACAGGAAAAACTTCAATAAAAAATTCAGTTACAGAGTTTTTTTTCAAGGGGAAATCAATTACAGAAATCGGAAATCTGGATCTTCCCCAATCCCTCATCTTCATCATTCCTCCACAGTTCTTCAATATCTCAATTTCAATCTCCTGCAAACATCATAACCAACTTCAATCTACAGAACCTTCCAATCTCTTTCAGTCTTGAACTAGAACCAAAAAATCACTAATCTTAAATTAACATCCTTCAATCACAACCCTTCATTCACAATATGATCTACATATTCCCATAACAACAAAAAATCAGTGGACACTCAGAGGAAAGAAGCAGAGAATCACATTGCAAATCAGATAACAAATCCATAACAAACTTTAACAAACTTGTAACAGAATTCATCTAGAAGGTTCACCTAAGATTCTTCACATAGGCCTCTCAGATCTTCTATAAAACGGATTCAATCACTCTTCTGCATTTTTTGGCTTCACCATTCTTCAATCATTCTTCACACTCCAGATTCTTCTTCTTCATCCTCATTCTGAATTGCATCCATTTCAAACTTTATTCTTCACCACTCTCTTGAACTTCATCCTTGAGGATCCACCATTTTCGGATCTTCATCATGGTCTTCACCTTCACCAAATAACACTTTCATCAAGCCACCAGCAAACCTGTAACAACAAGAATTGTAGCGGTAGAGAAAAATCAGGAACAGATCAAAACGACAAAGAATCGATTCAACAAGTCATAGATTCAGGGCAAATCGAAAATCAGAAATAGAAGGAGACCGAGAGACGAATCGTACCTGGAAGCATTATTACGCGTCGCATCATGTATCAGCTTCTCCTCCTGTCTTCATTTCGGATCATTATCCTCATCCTCCTCACGAATTAGAAAGCTTGGAATCGCTATCTTCTTTGAATGGCGTCGTCCTCAAATTCACAACAAGCGGTGACGATTTCCCTCCGTTCGTTAACAACACCATCGCAACTTCAATTCAAGGTATGAATTCGCATCATTGTGAAATTGCTTTTGAGTTAGATTTGAATAGGCTCTAGCGTATTTTCTTGGTTCCAAATTAGAAGAGTATTAGGTCGTTGATTTGATTCGGTTTCGAAGAAGAGAAGTGTTTAGGTTTGCTTTGTTTAAGATTCGGAGAGGAGGAGTTTGTTTGTGGATGAAAGTGTCGGTGGTGGCGGAAGGAGAAGAGGCAGAGAGGAGAGGAAGATGTTGATGGCGGCGTGAGAGAGAAAGAAGAAGTTTAGGGTTTGAGTTGATCTTCAGACTTTTGTTTCTTTTCTTCGTGTTTTATTTTTTTAATCATCAGAAAAGATTTTAATTTAATTTAATGGAATAATGAAAGGTTAATAGAAATCAAGAGCAATTAAGCCCATTTAGTCTGCATTAATCTGCAATCAATCACCTTTAATCCACCGTCGTTATTCAATTTCCATGAAGATAAGATTAGATGATTCTTTGGATTCCCCAGCCACACCGGCGGTGACACTTGTCACCGTCCGATAGGCTATTCCTGTGGCTAATTATGTGTGCGCCATCCACCATAGCATTTCATGGGCATGCGTTTGTTAGCACTTTGTCGCTCCCACCAAATGACACCCGATCAGGAGGGGTACAGACGCGAACGGTCGGCGAAAGAGGGAGAACACACAAGGGTGAACTGGAAAGAAAAGAGTCGCCAGCTAGGCATTTTTATCCCGAAGGAAAGGTAATGCTGCATAGACCTAAGAAAAGATGGATAAGGCGGTCGCGAACCAGAGAAACTGAGAAAGGGGGTTGGTTACAACCTGGGAAGGTATTAGCACCCAGATTGTCCGATGTACTCGACGGGATCCACGCTCAAAATATTTGTGTTTTAAAGGGGTAGTGTCAGTGCAATTTGTGTATCAAAGCTGGAAAAAATGCAAGTGTCAGTGCTGGAAGAAAGTGAAGTGAAATATGAAAGTGTCAGTGAAGGAACAGGAGTGCAAAGCTCAGGACTATGAGGCTTAAAGAATAATGCTGGAAGGAGGGGAAATATACAGAGACTTTTGTTCGATAACTGTTAAGTTATGCCTACGTATCCTCTCGTGCAATGAGGAAGTCAGAACACCGTAGTTCAACTCAAAGAGACTGAAAGATAAATTGACTGATGAACTGCTTGCTTGTCTATGCTCAAGTGTATGACCTGTCTGGCTCAGGTGCAAACTGTCTTGCATTAGACGGAAGAAGCAAGTTCTCTTTTGTGAGTGAATGAGGTGAGAAAAGAATCCCGAAGGAGACGATTATTGTTTGTTTTTGGTATTTTCAATCTTTTATTGCTTTTGGAGTTTGTCATAAGAAAATGAGCTTAAGCCCAAACAAAGGGTTAGTAAACTCATCACATCTTCCCTCTGATTAGGGGTAATGAGAATACCTTAAGTATGAAGTAAACACCTCACACTTAATCACCATGATGTAGGATTAAGATCATTAACCTACTTATACTTAATTAGATGTTTTTGGAGTCTTTGTTTAGTGTTAAGTAATGAGTTTAAGCCATAATCAAGGATTTAATGGACCCATTACACCATCCTAATAGAAGGATAATAGATGGGAACATTTAAGCTGAGGAAGGCCCCTCAACTTAATCCATGATTAGGGATTAACCTCATGACAAAACAAAGCCTTTATTAGAGTGGATTTTAGTTAATGGTAAGATTTGTAAACACCCCAAATTTGCCCTCACCCATTCACCATGGTTTTTGATCATCCTCATATGCATAAACACAATCATATCATCTCACATCTCATTTTTGATTCACTGCATAGTCTCTAAGGCATCTGCACCTAGGGTTTGTGATCTGAGCAATCCCAAGGCATCTTGAGCCATTCCAAAGGCCACCAATCATCTCAAAGGGGTCCATGTGTGTTCTTATGTCATATTCCATCTCCTCAAAGTCAAAATTGCAGAGGAATCACAAGAACTAGGGTTTGAGTGGATGCAGAGCCAGGATGAACTGCACAGTTGACTAAAATTAGGGTTTTGGTTTCAGAGGCCATAACACCAAAATTTTTGGTCATTCTTGTTTCCATTGGTCTCTATATGGTATAGGGAGTATGCATATCAATTTTCATGAAGAAATTCCATGGGGAAGTCATCTGATCAAAGGTTGACTTTTCAGACAAGTCAGTGCAAAATCAAGGCATCTGAGGCCCCCAATGACCCAACCAATGGGTGATCTTCATCATTTTGAGTGTATATGATCTTTATTTGATCATGGAAGAAGGTTGAAGTTCACAAAAATCAAGAATTTAGGGTTTTTGCAAATGTTGACTTTTTGGGCATAGTTGACTTTTCAAGAATGCATCATTTTAGGTCATTTTTCAAGCCTTGATTTTTGATCCAAAAATGCTTCAAATGGAAAAACTTTGGTCATGAAAGTTGTAGATCTCATCTTTCCCTTTTCAAAAAGTACAAGAACATGATCAAACTCTTCTTGGATCAAAAGTTATGGTGTGACAAAGTTGGCTAAAATCATTGATTTTCAAGGCATGCCTCAAATGGAAATTTTGCAAAGTCATGGACCAAGGCCAATTGCAACCTCTAATTCATTCCAAACCAATATGCAAACATTCTCTAAGTCATAAAATTCAGATTTGAACCAAGGATGCCCATGGTTATGGTTCATGTAACAAGACTTTTCACATGTGAACCAAAAAGGCAACAACTTGCAAAACACTCATGACACTTCTACCACTTGATGCATTGGCTGCTGAACCAAGCTAGCTTCACACACTCACCATGCTGCGCCAGCCCTAGCCTTTGTACCAAGCTAGTATCAAGCCCATGCCTCTCTTACAAGAAATTTGACTTTTGGCAAAAGAAAACATCCCAATCACCACAGGCCATGTCACATCCTCTGGCCACTTGCATTTGTTTATTGTATCCTTTGGCAAGCCATAACACTAGGCAGGCAAGGCTGAAACAACACAACAACACATTCACAAAAACACACCAAACTGCATAAGCCTTCGAATCTCTCTGCTCAGCCAAGAAACACTCAAACCATTTTCACCATTCAACTCACCATGCATCATTAAGTAGAAACCAGCAAGAACACAAGCCTGAATCAACCAGAACACCCCATAGCCCTTTCTCACCTCAAGCTGCAGTTCCTTTCGAATCTCCCTCCCTAGCTCACAAACATCCAAACAAACCTTGCAAAGCTTCTCCATACATCATCTGGACCATAAACCACCATTCACAATGGCCTGAAACTACCAGAATCATCATAGCCATTTCTGACTGAGGTGAAGCAGAAACTGTCGAAGCTCATCAACCAGCCTACATAAATTGTTCTAAGGCATTCAAACATCATCAAGAGGTCCTAAGGAGTGGATTGCACAAGGAGAGGTGGCCAGAAAGTCCTCAGGTTGAAAGCTCCAAATCTCAGGTAGCTTGAAATTTATTTTTCCAGAAATTGTTTTTCTTGTTACAAACTTGTTCCTTATGATTCACTGAGCATCCTGGTGTTTTTAGTTTTTGATTTGGTTCTGGAATGAGAGTTTAATTTCTCTCTGAAGCTTGCGTGCCCTAGTTTTTATTTCTTTCGATTCAGCTTATTTAGGTAGAAGAAATTTGTTTTGAGAGAGGGGTTTGATTCGTGAGTGTGTAAGGAACATTTCCCAATTCGTAGATTTTGTTTTTGTTACGATTTGAGGGGTTTGGGGATTTCTCAGGGGGGATGCTGGCCGGAGAAGACGACTGGAAGTCTTCTCCGGCCACCTGAGAGTGATTATGCCCTAATTACGTGATTAAATGCCATTTGAATTTGGACCTTTGGATGCGTTGAAAAGGTTGACTTCGCGCGCGTGTGAACGGCTAGGATGCAGTCATTAAACCCTAATCAGCATAATTTATTTAATTAATTAAGATTAATCCTGTTTGAATCTGGGCCATCAGATGGCGCGCGCAGTCAATGTTTTCAAACTCAGGCTCCATCCTGGCCCTCCATCCTGATTACTTCCTATTTTATTTAATTTTTATTCATTTTCTTTTCCTTTTACTTGCATATTTATTTTAAAATAGTAAAAAATTCCTAAAAATTATGAAACTTTTTCCTTGGAGTTTTATTAATTTTCATGACACAAAAATATTTTTTATTTTATTTTTAGCATTAAAAAAGCATTTTTAAATATTTAAAAGATTATTTTTAATTGATTAATGGAAATTAATTAATTAAAAATACTTTTAGGTATTTAAAAATCACAAAAAAATTCATGAAATGTTCTAAGACATTTAGAAACATTGTCCAACCTTCAAACCAAATTTCTTTTTGATCTTGATGAATTTTAAGAATTTTCCATTGAATTAAATCATTTTTTATGCATTAATTTGATCCTAAGTTCAAAAATTCATTTCTGCCTATCTAAGAAGGTTTGGACATTGATTCTTCTTGCATTGTTTTGTGTTTGGCATGTAGTTTTTGAGATAAAATGGTCATGTTTTGTTTCCTCATTTTCAAATTGTTTGGCATTTCTTTTGTTAAGAACCCTAAAAAACCCTAATAACTTAGAAAGATCATAACTTGAGATTGGTTAAGAGTTGACACCTCCCCTTTGGACCTTGGTTTAGTATAGGTTTAGGGTTTCTTTGAGTGGCATTTTCCATTTTTTATCTTAGGGTTTGCTTCTGTTTTTGGTTTTTGTTTGGTGTTTGATCCATAAACCCTAATTTGGGCTTTCTCTTGCATCCTTCTTGCATTTCCTTGCATAACATGACTTGTCTTTGCATTTTGTGCATTCTTGTGATTCATTTGACATCTTAAGACATATAGAAAGCATGTTTGATCATTGCATTACATGTTTGTCATGTCATTTGTCTTGTATGCTTCATAACATTTCATGCTTGTTCATGCTCCTTAGCTTGCATCATTTGCATCCATAATCTTGTATGAGCATCTCCATGCCTTGCCTCATGTTTGCAGCATCTCATAGCATCATTATCATCATCAACATGCTTCTGGTTTGGTCTAGCATCATGTCATTTCATTTCATTTAGCATTGCATTGCATTTCTTTCTAACATTTCAGGTGGTAAGTGAACTTGAGAGGTGAATTTGCCTTCACTTCTCATAACTTTTCTTTTCATCTCTCTTGCATCCATTGCTGCATTTCTATTTGTGTTTGAGTTTGAGCTTGCTCATTCTTCTCCTTCCCACTTTCTTTCTTCAAGTGACTTGACTTCTTGAATGAAGCAAGTTGCTTTGTTTCTCTTGATCTTGTTCATCTGCTTCCTGGTGGCTCCTTTGAAGATTGTTCTTGCAAACCACACAAACCTTAGGAACAACCAAGCATGACAATGAATTAGGGTTTTGACTAGTCTCCCCTCATAGTTTTACCTTTGTGTCTCTCTTTGAGCCCTCTCTTCTCACCTCATAATCAGGGACTAAACCCTAAAGGCTTTAAGGCTTTGTGATTAAGCTTATGCCTGCATCCTTCTCTTAGGATGGAGTGTATAACTTTAATCCTAAGTGTTAAACCCTTAATGTGTTTAAATCTCTTAATCAATTCACATAATAATCATCAAGACATCACACTTGTAACTTGGGCCTTGCATTAGGGTTCTAATTCTTCCTTAATTGGTTAAGAAGGACTAACCCAAGTGTTAATGGACAAGTCCCCCTCAAGTTTGTCTTACAAATCATAAAATTCACTTCTTCATCATACCATTAAATAAAATCCACTTAATCAAAGACTTGTTTTGTCATGAGTTTAATCCCTAATCATGGATTAAGTTGAGGAGCTTTCCTCAGCTTAAACATTCTCATCTATTATCCTTCTATTAGGATGGTGTAATGAGTCTGTTTAATCCTTGATTATGGCTTAACCTCATTACTCAACACTAAACAAAAACACCAAAAACATCTAATTAATCACAAGTAGGTTAATGATCTTAATCCTACATCAAAGGTGATTAAGTGTGAGAATCTGACTTCACACTTAAGGTATTCTCATTACCCCTAAACAGAGGGAAGATGTGATGAGTTTATTAACCCATTGGTTTAGACTTAAGCTCATTAACTTATGACAAATTCAAAAGCAATAAAAGACTGAAAACTCAAAAAACAAACAATAATCGTCTCCTCCGGGATTCTTTTCTCATCTCACTCACTCACAAACGAGAACTTGCTTCTTCCGTCTAATGCAAGACAGTTTGCATCTGTGCCAGACAGATCATACACTTGAGCATTGACAAGCGAGCAGTTCACAAGTCAATTCATCCTTCAGTCTCTTTGGGTCGAACTACGGTGTTCTGACTTCCTCATTGCACGAGAGGATACGTAGGCATAACTTAACAGTTATCGAACAAAAGTCTCTGTCCATTCCCCCTCTTTCCAGCTTCATTCTTAAGCCTCATAGTCTTGAGCATTTCATTCTTGTTCTCACACTGACACATCATTTACACACTTCACCTTCTTTTACACTGACACCTGTACATCCTTTTCCAGCTCTTTTATACACAAATTGCACTGACACTACCCCTTTAAAACACAAATCTTTTAAGCGTGGATCCCGTCGAGTACGACGGACAATCTGGGTGCTAATACCTTCCCAGGTTGTAACCAACCCCCTTTCTCAGTCTCTCTGGTTCGCAACCGTCTTATCCATATCTTTCTAGGTTTATGCAGCATTACCTTTCCTCCGGGATAAAAATGCCTAGCTGGCGACTCTATTCATCTCCAGTGAGTTCACGGCTGTGTGTTCTCATTGTCCCTCTCGCCGACCGTTCGCGTCTGTACCTTCATTTGACCCCTGTTTCATTTGTCGGGAGCGACAGCTTGGCGACTCTGCTGGGGAAACCTTATTCTGCAACCAGGGCTTCTGGTTCTTTTTGTGGGTTCCTCCTAGCGCTTGATTGATTTGTGTTTACTGGGGTGTTATGTGCTTATTTGTGTTTGTATATTTGTATTTATTTTTTGCTTTATGTACAGTTTTGTTTACTGCTTTCTTTATTACTTTTGCATTATACCATATTGTCATACTGTACTGCTGGCTGGATCTGGTTTTCCTTTTGGTGGGTGGGGTTCCATTGAGAGTTAAGGTCCTATACCTGGGATCTGAGTGACACCTAGGCTAGAGTGAATCATATTCTTTCCCATTCCATTTCGGTCTGGTGCGGGAATATGAAACACGGTTCAGATATGGGTTTCTTCTTGAGAACTCTGTGTTGCAGATTTCCTGCAATGCTAGGGCTATCTGGGAAGCCTGCTAAGTCTGGATGACCTTTAGTATTGACCTTCAGAAACTGAGGTGAATTAGAGGAGGAATTGTTATGGTTAATGTAAACACTGTACCTCCGGGTTAGAAGTGTTTACACTTCTCATAACTGATCCAAGTCTGAGGATCCTTGTTTTAGAACACCACCTGTGAGGGGGTTGGGCTGTTTACAGGTTTGCAGGTACCTTGACCTCAGAATACCTTTTTACTTTGATTTGTTAAGAGTACTCCATGTTGGATAGTTCTTGTGATTCTAAACCCAGGACTTGTGGTTCTTTATTTGAGCCCCCCACCCTGGTTACTGGATTTATAAACCTCATCTGGATTTCTTACACACATGGACTTATATCAGGGCATTTTGATCAGATCCAGCTCAGTCACAGACCCTTGCATATCATTTGCATACATAATCATTGCATCATATTGACATTTGCTTATTTGTTTCAGGGTATCCATCTTCATTTGGTTTTGGTTTTGACCCTATCTGCAGTATTGACCTGCCTTCACCAGCACCTGCTTCAGCTATCACCAGCACCAGCCAATCAGTGGCCCTCTTCTTCAGCATCAGCATCAGTACCTATCTCTACTCAGTCCCAACATCATGGCTCCAAAGAAAAGCAACATCACCTATCACTTCTTCCAGCCAGACTTATCAGACATCAGGAGGATCCAAACCCTGATCACTCCAGATCACATACCCTTGTTCAGGGAGAGTTATGGAGATATACTGGACATGGTTATGGATCTGGACCCTTCACAGAGGAGCCTCATCCACACCTGCATTCAGTTTTATGATCCTCCACTGAGATGTTTTACTTTTCAAGACTTTCAGTTAGGCCCCTTATTGGAAGAGTACTCCTCATTAGTTGGCATGCCTATCAGGAGAGAAATCCCTTTCAATCCTGAGATGGCTTTCCCAAGCAATGGAGAGGTAGCAAAAGCTTTGCACCTGGAACCTGTTTTGATTGAGCAACATATGACCTCTAAAGCTGGGATCCCTGGTTTTCATCTGGACTTCTTAATTTCTCAAGCTAGTCTGAAGGCTTCTCTAGGAGAATGGAAAGCTGTTTGTGCCCTGCTGGCCTTGTGCATATATGGAATTGTGTTGTTTGCAGATGAGCCTCGATTCATTAGCAAAAATGCAATCCATCTGTTCATCCTGAAGAACCCAGTGCCAACTTTATTGGGGGATCTTTACTATTCAGTGCATCAGAGGAATGAGAAACAGAGGGGAAGATTAGTGAGGATTTGTGCTCCATTATTTCATACTTGGCTTCTCAAGCATCTACCCAGGACAGATGCATTTCTCAATCCTCATCAGCAGAGCAACTGGGCTAAGAGGCTCACTACCCTAACTTCAGCAGATATCAGATGGTGTACTCAAAGCACCAAGGGTAGAGATATCATTACCAGCTGTGGGCATTTTCCCAATGTGCCCTTGGTAGGGGTTAAGGGAAGTATCAATTACAACCCTCTGCTGTTCAGGAGGCAATTGGGTTATGCACTGGTCCACACTCCAAGGGCACAGGACTTGGTGGAGACCCTTTATTGTGAGAACAAGATTAGTTTGGCTATTGTTAGGCAGGCTGCCTGGGCCTGGGATAATGTTCAAACCAAGGGAGTCACCATTCTGGGGAAGTGTAATAATGTGGCATCAGCACAATATTATGAATGGTCCCGTACCAGGGCCCAATTCTCTGGAATGCCCTTTACCATAGAAGACATGCCTGAGTCATCTTCAGCACCACCCCCTGCCACCATCAGTTTGGAGGAGTTTAAGAGCTTGAAGGAAAGAAATGAGAAGCTAACCCAGGCTTTGCAGAAGACCCTCCGGGAGAGGAGTGAAGGTATGAGGGAGATTGAGAGATTGGAGAAGTTGAGAGTGGAGCATTTGACTAAGATTGAAAAGTCTGGGGATTATATCAACAAGTCTAAAGCTGGTGAACAAATTCTGAAGAATGCTTGCAAAGAAGCCCAGTTCCAGAGAGCAAGGACAGACTTGTACTTGAAGGAGAGTCAAGCCCGGTGGGTCAGGATCACCGAGGCCCGTACCCTGGAAGACAAGAGAGTTCAAGACAAGATGGAGCAACTGGAAGCTAGTGCAAAAGAACAGCAAGAAGCCCTGACAGCAGCCCAGAGGGAAATATCAGAATTGAAGGTCAAAGCAGGGGTGAAAAGGTCCAAGGAACAAAATCAGCACAAGAAGCTAACAGCAGCTGTTACGACCCGGAATCTCCTCATCAGGAATCTCACGGAGCGTCCGGCTGATCCTGTGACCGAAGCACTTCTCAAGGAAGTTCGTGAGGATGAGTTTGGTCTTGGTGTTTGACCATTTGTTTGTTGTTGCTTTCTTCCCGTGTACTTTTATTTTTGTACTGTATTTTGACCCCTTAGTGGGCTTGCGTTGTAAAACGAACAAATTGTATTATTTCACCTTATGTAATATATTCATGTTAGTTTACTTCGAAAGCAACTTCAGCAGCAGCATCTTCAAGGGTCTGGAAGGGTCAAAACTGAAGGCCAAACTGGATACCTTGAGAGCAAATAAGCATAACTGCATTGCATACTAACCCTTTTGTTTGTTTTGTAGGTTTTTGTTTCGTTGTTACTAACCTCTGTTGTGAATCTCAGGAATTATTGCTCGCCGCCGGGTATTTCCCCTCAACAGGCCACACAGGTACCCAACTAGAAACAACCTTCCGGGAATTCAGATGGATCAGATGCAGCAGGACCTTACGGAGGTCAGGAACCAGATGGCCAACGAAAGGTTGGAGATGAGAACGCAGATAACACAGTTCATGGAAGTAATGAACAACTTAGCTCAAAGCCAGGAGAGGCTCAGAGCTTTGGTAGAAGGGAGGAATCAAGAGGAACCCCATGTGGGAACTGCTGGCACAAGTAACAACGAGAGGGTCCAACCTCATGTCAATCCCCCAGTTTTTGGACCCCATCTCCATCCAGAGGCCAACATCCCTGTCAATATACAAGGGACTGCCACAGCAGGGAGAGTACTACAGGAAGACCCTCAAGAGGACCAGTTCACAGTAATGGGTGCTGGAGAAGAGGCTTATGATAGAAGATTGGATGAAATAGCTGAGAAGTTGAGGTCCTTAGAATCTCAAAACTCTTTGGGCTTCGACGTTATGGACATGGGTTTGGTAGATGGGGTCAGGATCCCCCATAAGTTCAAGCCTCCTTGTTTCGAAAAGTATAATGGGACTTCATGCCCCCGGACTCATCTACAATCATTTCTGGGAAGGCTGAAGGCCTATACAATGGATGAGAAATTGTGGATGTTCTATTTTGAAGATAGCTTGACTGGAGCGTCGAGAGAATGGTACTCTCACTTGACAAGGGCAACTATTAGATGCTGGAAGGACCTGGCAGAGGCCTTCATCAGACAGTATCAGTATAATCTAGATATGGCACCCAACAGGACCCTCCTAATGGGAATGTCACAGTCGTCAAGAGAAAGTTTCCGAGAATATGCCCAGAGATGGAGGCAACTGGCTGCTGCTGTTCAACCACCTATGTCTGAGCGGGAAATGGCAGATATGTTCATGAACACCCTTCAGGGAACATATATTGACAGGTTGGCTGCTTTCTCTTCCACTAGCTTTGCAGATGTTGTCATAGCCGGGGAGAGAATTGAAAGCTTGTTAAAATTGGGAAAGATCTCAGACAACGGTGCAAGCTCGTCCAGTAGTACAAGAAAGCCTTTTGCAGGCCCGAGAAGAACTGGCGAGACCAATGCCATCCATTCAAACAGGGGTAGGCCCCAATATGCTCAGAGGTCCATAGCAGCAGTCACCATCCCTGCTCCAGCTCATCCTCAACCTGTCTATCAACCTCCTCAGCAAAGTTATCAACAACAACCTCAGTACCATCAGCAAAATCAGTATCCTCCGAGGAATTACGACAACAGCAACACCAACAACAACAGTCAACAAAGGCCATTCCAACAGAGGCCATCTCAAGCTAACAGAGTGATCGATCCGATCCCCATGCCATATGCTACTTTGCTGCCACAGCTTCTGAAACTCAACCTGGTTGAGCTAAGAACGTTGGCACCTCCGGATCCCAACAGTCTACCAAGGAATTATGACTCCAATGCTAGGTGTGCTTTTCATTCAAACGCACCTGGCCATAGTACAGAAAAATGCAGGGCTCTGCACATGAAGGTACAAGACCTGGTAGACTCAAAGGCTCTGAATTTCGCACCACCACCCAATGTCAATAAAAACCCGATGCCAAACCATGGTGGTCCCCGGATTAACGCTATTGAAGAAGACCAGCCGTCTTATTTAATAACCAGTGTGGGACAGATCAGGACGCCATTGGTAGAAATCAAAGCTCAGCTCTTGGAATGCAACATGTTCCCGGGGTGCGAATTGGGTTGTGCTTACTGCAATATCTCTGTGAATGGGTGCGATAATTTGAGGAAGGGCATAGATGGCCTCATTCAGAGTGGCCAGCTTCAGATCACCACATCATTTCCAACGAATCCAGCAATTTCATCAGCAACAGTTTCAGAACCTCCTACAACTGCAGCAACTATTGTTCCTGACAATTCTTCGGCTACGTCAACAAGTACTCCATCTATCGTCTCAACTGATCAGTTTTCAACAATTTCTCTTGCTACAACTTCAGCTTCATTCCATCTTGAATCTCCTACAACAACAACACCCGCACTTCCAACAATGGCTCCTACAACTCCAGCAACAAATCATGAAGATGTCTCTACTGTCACAATATTCTATGATCCGGAAAACAACTCTGCCTACCATTCAGAATGTGCTGCTCCCATCAGAGCACCAGTTACAATCTTTTATGATCCACAAACAATTACAGTCCCTTCAACAGCAGCAATCAGTCCAGTCACTGTCACGATGCCTGGACCAGTACCATATGAAAGCAATAGGGCCATCCCTTGGCACTATGGCTCTGACGTGTACTGTGAAGGGAAAAGAATCGCTCTTGAAACATCAGCACCTGCACCACAAATAGGTAATGTGGGGGGAGGCGGAGGCTTCACTCGAAGCGGACGTCTCTTTGCGTCACAAGTCCAAAGACCTACTGCCGAAGCAGAAGCTGCTGCCAAGGCAAAAGGAAAAGGCCCGGTGCAGGAAGATCCAGCTGCCAAAGAAACCCCGAAGACTCCATTCGATCAGGAAGTTGATGAGTTTATGCGAATCATCAAAAAGAGTGATTATAAAGTTGTGGATCAGCTTCACCAGACGCCATCCAAAATCTCTATCCTCTCACTGCTTATGTGCTCCGAAGCCCATCGGAATGCACTACTCAAGATCTTGCACGCAGCTTACGTGCCTGAAGAGATTACTGTCAACCAGTTGGAAACCGTGGTTGGAAATGTTACTGCTAGCAATGGGCTAGGGTTCACCAATACTGACTTGACAGCGGACGGCCACAACCACAACAAAGCCTTGCACATAACCATGGAATGCAAAGGAGCTGTCCTTTCTCATGTGCTGGTAGACACAGGGTCGTCCCTTAATGTCTTACCAAAGAAGGCTATGGTGAAGTTAAGATATGATGGATTGGCATTGAGACCCAGCAACCTGGTAGTAAGAGCCTTTGATGGTTCTAAGAGATCGGTTCTGGGAGAGATTGAGCTACCGGTGACAATTGGCCCACAGACCTTTAAAACTATCTTTTATGTGATGGACATTCAGCCCGCCTACAGCTGTTTGTTGGGTAGACCCTGGATTCACGCCGCCGGCGCAATAACGTCTACCCTTCACCAAAAGTTAAAATTTGAGTGGGAAGGCCAAGTTGTCACAATCTGTGGAGAGGAGGACATTTTTGTCAGCCACCTGGCAACCTATAAGTACATTGAAATGGATGGGGAGATCCATGAAACAATGAGCCAGGGGTTTGAAGCTTTGAATGTGAATGAGGCATCTGCTGTATCTGGTACTCCAATGTCATCATACCAACAAGCCCGGAAGATTGTTGAGGAAGGAACTGCCCAGGGCTGGGGCAAACTGCTATCAGTGGAGAAAAAAGAAGACAAGTTTGGGTTGGGTTACAGACCAACTCAACATCAAGCAAAGGCTGCTGAAGAGCCTGGTTTTGTCAGTGGAGGGATGCTTACCCCCGATACTATCAACTGTCTGGAAGACGAGCTGGAAGAGGAGCGCAATCTGGAGAATTGGATTCGTCCAAAGATCCCAGGGAGCAGTGTCTCGAACTGGTCTTCCCAGGAAATTATAAGAGTTACTTGATCAGAGTAATTATTATTTCCTGTATTTTTATAAGCATGCATCAAAGTCTTGCATCTTGCCCAAGATGACAAGACTCATTTTGTAATCGGGCCATCTGTACTTTTTGTGCAAACAAGATCAATTAATGAAATATCAGACATCTTTTTGCAAACGCGTCTTTTTTCTTTTCGTTCACTGTTTTTCCATTTTTCTTTTTTGTACAAAAATAAATGGCAGTGTTTTCAAAATGACAACTTCATTTCACTTTTCTAAATAAGATTAAAATCAGATCACTAAAACGAACAACTTAACCCTTGCAGAGAGTGCCGTCCAGACAGCACTGACAACAGCACGACTATGACATCGTATGACTTTGACAATCCAATCAATCAAGCTGATGAAGGGGTTGAAGAAGAATATGAGCTTCCTGAAGAGCTAGCCAGGTTGTTAAGACAGGAGGAAAAGGTTATTACTCCTCACCAGGAGGAGATTGAAGTGATTAATCTTGGTACAGGGGAAGACGTGAAAGAGGTTAAAATCGGGGCCTGCCTGCAAGACTCAGTGAAGAGACAACTGATAGATTTGCTTCAAGAGTATGTTGATGTGTTTGCTTGGTCCTACCAAGATATGCCAGGTTTGGATACCGACATTGTTGTGCACAAGCTGCCTTTGAGGGAAGAATGCCCACCAGTTAAACAGAAGCTGCGCCGAACTCGCCCAGACATGGCTATGAAGATCAAGGAAGAGGTGCAAAAGCAATGGGACGCCGGGTTCCTTGCCGTAACTAGCTACCCGCCGTGGGTTGCTAACATAGTACCTATGCCTAAGAAGGATGGTAAAGTAAGAATGTGTGTTGACTACCGGGATCTGAATAGAGCCAGCCCGAAAGATGACTTCCCATTACCTCACATTGATGTATTGGTGGATAACACGGCTCAGTTTTCGGTATTCTCCTTCATGGACGGATTTTCAGGATATAATCAGATCAAGATGTCACCTGAAGACATGGAGAAGACAACATTTATCACACCTTGGGGCACGTTCTGTTATAAGGTGATGCCATTCGGACTAAAGAATGCTGGTGCAACATATCAACGGGCTATGGTGACATTATTCCACGATATGATCCATAAGGAAATCGAGTGTTATGTGGATGACATGATTGCCAAGTCCCTTACAGAGGAAGATCACCTGGTGAATCTGTTGAAGTTGTTCAAGCGTCTGAGGAAGTATCAACTGAAGTTGAACCCCAACAAATGCACATTCGGGGTGCGATCCGGTAAGCTGCTGGGATTTATTGTGAGTGAGAAAGGGATTGAAGTTGACCCAGATAAAGTCAAAGCCATCCAAGAGATGCCTGCACCAAAAACTGAGAAAGAAGTTCGAGGGTTCTTAGTTCGATTGAACTATATCTCACGGTTCATATCTCACCTCACAGCAACCTGCGAACCCTTGTTCAAGCTGTTAAGAAAAGAACAGACGGTCAGGTGGAATGAAGATTGCCAGAAGGCTTTTGACAAGATCAAGAAGTACTTACAAGAACCTCCAATCCTTATGCCTCCAGTTGAAGGAAGACCTCTAATAATGTACTTGACAGTATTAGAAGAGTCAATGGGGTGTGTGCTGGGCCAGCATGACGAGTCCGGTCGAAAAGAGTATGCAATATACTACCTAAGCAAAAAGTTTACCGACTGTGAACAGCGTTATTCACTGCTCGAGAAAACTTGCTGTGCTTTAGCGTGGGCTGCTCGCCGACTGAGACAGTATATGTTGACCCACACTACCTTATTAATCTCAAAAATGGATCCAGTTAAGTACATTTTCGAGAAGCCAGCTCTTACCGGACGGGTTGCAAGATGGCAGATGATTCTCACAGAATACGACATACAGTACACATCTCAGAAAGCCATCAAGGGCAGTGTACTATCTGAATATCTTGCTGAGCAACCAATTGATGACTACCAGCCTATGAGGTTTGACTTCCCTGATGAAGACATCATGTTCATTAAGGCAAAAGATCACGAAGAGCCTATTCACACTGAAGGGCCTGACCCAGAAGAAGAATGGACTATGATGTTTGATGGGGCTGTTAACATGAATGGTCGTGGTGTTGGTGCAGTACTCATTACACCCAAAGGAGTTCACATGCCTTTCTCGGCAAAACTCACTTTCAACTGCACTAACAACGAAGCTGAATACGAAGCTTGCATTATGGGTCTTGAGGAAGCCATTGACCTCAGGATCAAGACATTGACCGTATTCGGAGATTCAGCTCTGGTAGTCAATCAGACCAACGGGAAATGGTATACACACCAGGATCATCTGATACCTTACAGGGATTATACAAGAAGGTTATTGACTTTCTTCACAACAGTCAAACTTGAGTATATCCCTCGGGATGAGAATCAGTTTGCAGATGCCTTGGCTACCATTTCGTCCATGATCAAAGTTCAAGCTGCTAACTTTGTACCTCAGATTTCAGTATCGAGACTTGACAGACCAGCATATGTGTTCGCAGCAGATGTCGTCAAGGATGATAAGCCTTGGTTCCACGACATTAAGTGCTTCTTGGAGGATCAAACATACCCACCTGGGGCATCTTCCAATGATAAGAAGACTTTGAGAAGGCTTGCTGGAAGTTTCTTTCTGAACACTGATGGATCTCTATACAAAAGGAACTTTGATATGGTACTCCTCAGATGTGTTGACAAGACGGAAGCAGATTTGTTGATGCATGAAGTGCATGAAGGCTCTTTTGGTACCCATGCTGGGGGACATGCAATGGCTAAAAAGTTGTTAAGATCAGGCTATTATTGGATCACAATGGATGCAGACTGTTGTGCCTACGCCAGAAAATGCCACAAATGCCAGATCTACGCAGATAAGGTGCATGTGCCTCCTAATCCTTTGAACATCATGTCTTCACCATGGCCCTTTGCCATGTGGGGCATTGATATGATTGGCAAGATTGAGCCGACTGCTTCAAATGGTCACAGATTCATCCTGGTCGCCATTGACTATTTCACCAAGTGGGTTGAAGCAGCCTCATATGCAAACGTCACAAGACAAGTGGTAGCCAGATTTTTGAAAAGAGATATCATCTGTCGATATGGAGTTCCCGAGCGAATCATTACTGATAATGGTTCTAACTTAAATAACAGAATGATGGCAGAACTGTGCCGGGACTTCAAAATTCAACATCACAATTCTTCTCCTTACAGGCCAAAGATGAATGGCGCTGTTGAGGCGGCAAATAAGAATATCAAGAAGATTGTGCAGAAGATGGTAGTCACCTACAAAGACTGGCATGAAATGCTACCGTTTGCCTTGCATGGGTACCGCACGTCAATCAGAACATCCACTGGGGGAACACCGTACCAGCTTGTGTATGGTATGGAAGCAGTCCTACCAGTTGAAGTTGAATTGCCCTCCTTGCGAGTCTTGATGGATGTCAAACTGGGTGAAGCAGAATGGGTTCGGGCCCGATACGAACAACTGAGTCTAATTGAAGAGAAAAGATTGGCTGCAATTTGTCATGGGCAGTTGTATCAGAAGAGAATGAAGAGAGCCTTCGATCAGAAAGTCAGGCACCGAGGGTACCAAGTAGGGGATCTTGTGCTGAAAAGAATCCTCCCTCCTCATACAGACCACAGGGGCAAATGGACTCCAAACTATGAAGGACCATTCGTGGTAAAGAAAGTTTTCTCTGGTGGAGCACTGATGCTCAGCACCATGGATGGTGAAGATTTCCCGTCCCCTGTGAATTCAGATGCAGTTAAAAAATACTTCGCATAAAATGACCCGCTGGACGTAAAAACAGAATGTAAGTCCAGGCAAAAATAGGGCATCCCGGCGAGTCAAAAACAGAATAAAAGACTCGGGCAAAAATAAGGGAAATAAATGAAAAAATTGTACACCCGCTGAGTTGAAAAGCCGCATTGGACAGCTCAGGCAAAAATGGGTATCCCGATGGATTGAAAACCCGAAAGGGCGATCCATGCAAAATAAGGGAATAAGCGAACAACTGCATTCTGAATTCGTCTGTATCACTTACAACTTGGAAAGCTTCAACAGAGTCAAGCTTCAATCAGAATCAGCCTTTTCAGAAAGCAAGACGAGAAGAACGTCATTGTCATACGAGTCATAGCAGAAGAGGAAGCTCCTTAAAGCGTCGTCAACACCGCCAGCATTTTGTTTCTCAATTTATAACAATCTCCTTATTTTAGGAGACTTGTTTCTTTGACTGTATCTTGCCAATTCAGGGCACATGAATTAATAAAAATCATATTTTTCAGTCATGTTTCGTTTTGTACATTTTTATTTACAAAGGATGTCTGATGTCTCTAAAAAACTAGTTGCATAAGTACAGATGTTTTTCTCTAAAAATAATAAAAAACACATGCTTACAGGGGATATACTTACTCTCAAAAGTGCTTAACTCCTATGACGGAATCCAGTAAAGGATACCTCGGGACCTTTTGTGCGTCTCCTTATCTTTGCAGGATTGCGGGTATCCAGAACGCAACCTGGGGCATGCAAGTTACGACTCAGCAAGCCGGCGAATCATTATCAACTCGGTCTATCTTCCACGTGGCACTGGAAGGTGCCCGCTTCCCCAGCAAAGTTGCCAAATCAACATGCACTCAATCTCAGCATCTGGAATGCTCTATCCCCAGCTGAGTTGCCACTTGTTGCTCTCCCCAGCTGAGTTGCCTCTCGCAATTCCCCAGCCGAGTTGCCATTTCATCCTCAGCTGAGTACAGGAGTCAGGGAATCATCTCCCCCACAGAACCCTCAGCCTCTATTCAGAAGAGCAACGCACGAAAGAATCACAACAGAGTGAAGAAAGCTTCTACAACCCCCAGCTGGGTCCCTCATTTACTAGGATAGGCCTATCAGTGACCCGTATCTCCAAGCAAATGCATCTCATCAGATCTATCAATGATCTCATCCCCAGCTGGGGTGTCCATTTTGAACAGATCGACCAGAGATCTTCGCAGCAACGGGATCCGAATCCCGGTTGGATATCCTTGCATAATCATAGCATTCGCATCACACTATCCCCTCAGAGCGTAGCATTCCGTCTAATACGGAGCATTACGGCAAAAATCAAACGCATAGCATAATCATAAGCCATGTTCTGAATTAACACTTGTGGGTAATGACCGTTCATCATCATTGTACAGAAATCCTCACCAGAGTCCCAGCAGAAAAACAGTTGCCTCATATTCACAAATACCAGCATATTTCCTTTTGATACCCGTCCGTATCATCACTCCCCAGTAAAGTCGTCTGAACACTCTTTATAACAAAAGCACCCGCATTACAGATACTTCATGACACCCGTCCGTATCATATTACCAGCAGAAAGCCAAAGACGTCCTCTTTGCACCCACACATACTTATATACGCTTTCCTGACACCCGCCCATGTCATATCCCCAGCGCAGTCGCCTAGACTTTGTATAGCAGATACTTGTTCATATTACACTCTTCTCTCTTGGCACCCGTCCGTGTCATTCTCCCCAGCAGTTGAAACACTCATCTATACATACTCACTACTCACGATACACTTATACAGATGCTCGTCCGTATCTTGTATACACCATCACTTACATCCCCACAGATTCGACAATAGTCCTTGTTCTTTGTTAACCAGTTGGTACTCGTCCGTATCATCATCTCAGAACATTGCGTCTAATGTTTGTTTCTACATGATACTCGTCCGTATCATAGTCTTAAGGATGCTCGTCCGCATCTTTAATCCATACACTGTGTCAAACACTTTTGTCTTCTTGAATGTAGACACTCGTCCGTGTCTACTATTCCCCAGAAGAGTCCTTTCAGATTCAACACTCGTCCGTGTTCTTTGTTAACCAGTTGATACTCGTCCGTATCATCATCTTTGAACACGCGTCAGTATTTGTTTCTACCCGATACTCGTCCGTATCGTAGTCTTAGGGATACTCGTCCGCATCTTTAATCTATACACAATACCAAACCCTTATACCTTTTGTTTCTTGGATGTAAACGCTCGTCCGTGTTTGCTATATCCCCAGTAGATCACCAACAAAGCGTTTTCTTTTATCTGACACTCGTCCTGTGTCAGGATAACCCTGAGAGCAGCCGTACCCTGCTAAGTGGTCGTCCTCCACTTCTTGATGGTCGTCCTCCATCATGCTCATCCGATGGCCGTCCCCATCGTTGATATTTCGGCAGCCGTACCCTGCCGGGTGGTCGTCCTCCACCTTTTGATGATCGTCCTTCATCATTTTATCCAATGGCCGTCCCCATTGTTGATTTTGGTTATCTGGCATTCGTCCTATGTCGTGATAAACCCCGAGAGCAGCCGTACCCTGCTGAGTGGTCGTCCTCCACTTCTTGATGGTCGTCCTCCATCATGCTCGTCCGATGGCCGTCCCCATCGTTGACCTTTGCTATCCGATGGCCGTCCCCATCGTTGATATTTTAGGCAGCCGTACCCTGCCAGGTGGTCGTCCTCCACCTTTGATGGCCGTTCCCCATCATATTCCTTTTATCCCCAACAGAGCAGCCGTACCCTGCTAGGTGATCGTCCTTCATCTTTGATGGCCGTACCCCATCATCTGTTTATTTCATTTTATTCTTTAACCCGATGGCCGTCCCCGTCGTGGTCCCTTTTCCTTTTAGCCCGATGGCCGTCCCCATCATTGGTTACTTTACCTTTATGAACTTGATGGCCGTCCCCGTCATGTTTCATTAATTTCCAGAGAATTTTACAGCTTTCTCTTGATGGCCGTCCCCATCACGATTTTATTTTCCCCAGCTAGTCGGCCGTCCCCGTCTTGGCTTTACCTTTTATCCCCAGCATGTCGGTCGTCCCCGTCATTGCTATTTACCCAGCAGTCGTCCTCTGCTCGACGGTCGTCCTCCGTTGCCCACACTTTACAATATACTTTATTTTTTTCTTTTACAATCAATATCCCTTTTCTTCTTCATTTTGTGAGTGCAAATTTTGGACTGTCTTTGGTATTCAACCACAAGTTATCTTGTTTGCCTGTAAGCCGTCGCTTACATCCTGCAACTAACTCATGCTTGAATAGGGGCAGCTGTAAACACCCCAAATTTGCCCTCACCCATTCACCATGGTTTGTGATCATCCTCATATGCATAAACACAATCATATCACTCACATCTCATTTTTGATTCACTGCATAGTCTCTAAGGCATCTGCACCTAGGGTTTGTGATCTGAGCAATCCCAAGGCATCTTGAGCCATTCCAAAGGCCACCAATCATCTCAAAGGGGTCCATGTGTGTTCTTATGTCATATTCCATCTCCTCAAAGTCAAAATTGCAGAGGAATCACAAGAACTAGGGTTTGAGTGGATGCAGAGCCAGGATGAACTGCACAGTTGACTAAAATTAGGGTTTTGGTTTCAGAGGCCATAACACCAAAATTTTTGGTCATTCTTGTTTCCATTGGTCTCTATATGGTATAGGGAGTATGCATATCAATTTTCATGAAGAAATTCCATGGGGAAGTAATCTGATCAAAGGTTGACTTTTCAGACAAGTCAGTGCAAAATCAAGGCATCTGAGGCCCCCAATGACCCAACCAATGGGTGATCTTCATCATTTTGAGTGTATATGATCTTTATTTGATCATGGAAGAAGGTTGAAGTTCACAAAAATCAAGAATTTAGGGTTTTTGCAAATGTTGACTTTTTGGGCATAGTTGACTTTTCAAGAATGCATCATTTTAGGTCATTTTTCAAGCCTTGATTTTTGATCCAAAAATGCTTCAAATGGAAAAACTTTGGTCATGAAAGTTGTAGATCTCATCTTTCCCTTTTCAAAAAGTACAAGAACATGATCAAACTCTTCTTGGATCAAAAGTTATGGTGTGACAAAGTTGGCTAAAATCATTGATTTTCAAGGCATGCCTCAAATGGAAATTTTGCAAAGTCATGGACCAAGGCCAATTGCAACCTCTAATTCATTCCAAACCAATATGCAAACATTCTCTAAGTCATAAAATTCAGATTTGAACCAAGGATGCCCATGGTTATGGTTCATGTAACAAGACTTTTCACATGTGAACCAAAAAGGCAACAACTTGCAAAACACTCATGACACTTCTACCACTTGATGCATTGGCTGCTGAACCAAGCTAGCTTCACACACTCACCATGCTGCGCCAGCCCTAGCCTTTGTACCAAGCTAGTATCAAGCCCATGCCTCTCTTACAAGAAATTTGACTTTTGGCAAAAGAAAACATCCCAATCACCACAGGCCATGTCACATCCTCTGGCCACTTGCATTTGTTTATTGTATCCTTTGGCAAGCCATAACACTAGGCAGGCAAGGCTGAAACAACACAACAACACATTCACAAAAACACACCAAACTGCATAAGCCTTCGAATCTCTCTGCTCAGCCAAGAAACACTCAAACCATTTTCACCATTCAACTCACCATGCATCATTAAGTAGAAACCAGCAAGAACACAAGCCTGAATCAACCAGAACACCCCATAGCCCTTTCTCACCTCAAGCTGCAGTTCCTTTCGAATCTCCCTCCCTAGCTCACAAACATCCAAACAAACCTTGCAAAGCTTCTCCATACATCATCTGGACCATAAACCACCATTCACAATGGCCTGAAACTACCAGAATCATCATAGCCATTTCTGACTGAGGTGAAGCAGAAACTGTCGAAGCTCATCAACCAGCCTACATAAATTGTTCTAAGGCATTCAAACATCATCAAGAGGTCCTAAGGAGTGGATTGCACAAGGAGAGGTGGCCAGAAAGTCCTCAGGTTGAAAGCTCCAAATCTCAGGTAGCTTGAAATTTATTTTTCCAGAAATTGTTTTTCTTGTTACAAACTTGTTCCTTATGATTCACTGAGCATCCTGGTGTTTTTAGTTTTTGATTTGGTTCTGGAATGAGAGTTTAATTTCTCTCTGAAGCTTGCGAGACCTAGTTTTTATTTCTTTCGATTAAGCTTATTTAGGTAGAAGAAATTTGTTTTGAGAGAGGGGTTTGATTCGTGAGTGTGTAAGGAACATTTCCCAATTCGTAGATTTTGTTTTTGTTACGATTTGAGGGGTTTGGGGATTTCTCAGGGGGGATGCTGGCCGGAGAAGACGACCGGAAGTCTTCTCCGGCCACCTGAGAGTGATTATGCCCTAATTACGTGATTAAATGCCATTTGAATTTGGACCTTTGGATGCGTTGAAAAGGTTGACTTCGCGCGCGTGTGAACGGCTAGGATGCAGTCATTAAACCCTAATCAGCATAATTTATTTAATTAATTAAGATTAATCCTGTTTGAATCTGGTCCATCAGATGGCGCGCGCAGTCAATGTTTTCAAACTCAGGCTCCATCCTGGCCCTCCATCCTGATTACTTCCTATTTTATTTAATTTTTATTCATTTTCTTTTCCTTTTACTTGCATATTTATTTTAAAATAGTAAAAAATTCCTAAAAATTATGAAACTTTTTCCTTGGAGTTTTATTAATTTTCATGACACAAAAATATTTTTTATTTTATTTTTAGCATTAAAAAAGCATTTTTAAATATTTAAAAGATTATTTTTAATTGATTAATGGAAATTAATTAATTAAAAATACTTTTAGGTATTTAAAAATCACAAAAAAATTCATGAAATGTTCTAAGACATTTAGAAACATTGTCCAACCTTCAAACCAAATTTCTTTTTGATCTTGATGCATTTTAAGAATTTTTCATTGAATTAAATCATTTTTTATGCATTAATTTGATCCTAAGTTCAAAAATTCATTTCTGCCTATCTAAGAAGGTTTGGACATTGATTCTTCTTGCATTGTTTTGTGTTTGGCATGTAGTTTTTGAGATAAAATGGTCATGTTTTGTTTCCTCATTTTCAAATTGTTTGGCATTTCTTTTGTTAAGAACCCTAAAAAACCCTAATAACTTAGAAAGATCATAACTTGAGATTGGTTAAGAGTTGAGACCTCCCCTTTGGACCTTGGTTTAGTATAGGTTTAGGGTTTCTTTGAGTGGCATTTTCCATTTTTTATCTTAGGGTTTGCTTCTGTTTTTGGTTTTTGTTTGGTGTTTGATCCATAAACCCTAATTTGGGCTTTCTCTTGCATCCTTCTTGCATTTCCTTGCATAACATGACTTGTCTTTGCATTTTGTGCATTCTTGTGATTCATTTGACATATTAAGACATATAGAAAGCATGTTTGATCATTGCATTACATGTTTGTCATGTCATTTGTCTTGTATGCTTCATAACATTTCATGCTTGTTCATGCTCCTTAGCTTGCATCATTTGCATCCATAATCTTGTATGAGCATCTCCATGCCTTGCCTCATGTTTGCAGCATCTCATAGCATCATTATCATCATCAACATGCTTCTGGTTTGGTCTAGCATCATGTCATTTCATTTCATTTAGCATTGCATTGCATTTCTTTCTAACATTTCAGGTGGTAAGTGAACTTGAGAGGTGAATTTGCCTTCACTTCTCATAACTTTTCTTTTCATCTCTCTTGCATCCATTGCTGCATTTCTATTTGTGTTTGAGTTTGAGCTTGCTCATTCTTCTCCTTCCCACTTTCTTTCTTCAAGTGACTTGACTTCTTGAATGAAGCAAGTTGCTTTGTTTCTCTTGATCTTGTTCATCTGCTTCCTGGTGGCTCCTTTGAAGATTGTTCTTGCAAACCACACAAACCTTAGGAACAACCAAGCATGACAATGAATTAGGGTTTTGACTAGTCTCCCCTCATAGTTTTACCTTTGTGTCTCTCTTTGAGCCCTCTCTTCTCACCTCATAATCAGGGACTAAACCCTAAAGGCTTTAAGGCTTTGTGATTAAGCTTATGCCTGCATCCTTCTCTTAGGATGGAGTGTATAACTTTAATCCTAAGTGTTAAACCCTTAATGTGTTTAAATCTCTTAATCAATTCACATAATAATCATCAAGACATCACACTTGTAACTTGGGCCTTGCATTAGGGTTCTAATTCTTCCTTAATTGGTTAAGAAGGACTAACCCAAGTGTTAATGGACAAGTCCCCCTCAAGTTTGTCTTACAAATCATAAAATTCACTTCTTCATCATACCATTAAATAAAATCCACTTAATCAAAGACTTGTTTTGTCATGAGTTTAATCCCTAATCATGGATTAAGTTGAGGAGCTTTCCTCAGCTTAAACATTCTCATCTATTATCCTTCTATTAGGATGGTGTAATGAGTCTGTTTAATCCTTGATTATGGCTTAACCTCATTACTCAACACTAAACAAAAACACCAAAAACATCTAATTAATCACAAGTAGGTTAATGATCTTAATCCTACATCAAAGGTGATTAAGTGTGAGAATCTGACTTCACACTTAAGGTATTCTCATTACCCCTAAACAGAGGGAAGATGTGATGAGTTTATTAACCCATTGGTTTAGACTTAAGCTCATTAACTTATGACAAATTCAAAAGCAATAAAAGACTGAAAACTCAAAAAACAAACAATAATCGTCTCCTCCGGGATTCTTTTCTCATCTCACTCACTCACAAACGAGAACTTGCTTCTTCCGTCTAATGCAAGACAGTTTGCATCTGTGCCAGACAGATCATACACTTGAGCATTGACAAGCGAGCAGTTCACAAGTCAATTCATCCTTCAGTCTCTTTGGGTCGAACTACGGTGTTCTGACTTCCTCATTGCACGAGAGGATACGTAGGCATAACTTAACAGTTATCGAACAAAAGTCTCTGTCCATTCCCCCTCTTTCCAGCTTCATTCTTAAGCCTCATAGTCTTGAGCATTTCATTCTTGTTCTCACACTGACACATCATTTACACACTTCACCTTCTTTTACACTGACACCTGTACATCCTTTTCCAGCTCTTTTATACACAAATTGCACTGACACTACCCCTTTAAAACACAAATCTTTTAAGCGTGGATCCCGTCGAGTACGACGGACAATCTGGGTGCTAATACCTTCCCAGGTTGTAACCAACCCCCTTTCTCAGTCTCTCTGGTTCGCAACCGTCTTATCCATATCTTTCTAGGTTTATGCAGCATTACCTTTCCTCCGGGATAAAAATGCCTAGCTGGCGACTCTATTCATCTCCAGTGAGTTCACGGCTGTGTGTTCTCATTGTCCCTCTCGCCGACCGTTCGCGTCTGTACCTTCATTTGACCCCTGTTTCATTTGTCGGGAGCGACAAGATTAAGAAGTGGATTTTATGGTTTGTAAGAGAACTTGAGGGGGACTTGTCCATTAACACTAGGGTTAGTCCTTCTTAACCAATTAAGGAAGAATTAGAACCCTAATGCAAGGCCCAAGTTACAAGCTTGATGTCTTAGTGATTATTAAGTGAATTGATTAAAAGATTTAAACACATTAAGGGTTTAACACTTAGGATTAAAGTTATACACTCCATCCTAAGAGAAGGATGCAGGCATAACCTTAATCACAAAGCCTTAAAACCTTGAAGGTTTAGCATCTGATTATGAGATGAGAAGAGAAGATTCAAAGATGACACAAAGGTAAAACTAAGGGGGGGACTGTCGCTCCCACCTGATGACACATGGCCAAGAGGGGTACAGACGCGAACGGTCGGTGAAAGATAGGAAATGAATAGAGTCGCCAGCTAGGCATTTTTATCCCGAAGGAAAGGTAATGCTGCATAAACCTAGGAAAGGATGGATAAGACGGTTGCGAACCAGAGAAACTGAGAAAGGGGGTTGGTTACAACCTGGGAAGGTATTAGCACCCAGATTGTCCGTCGTACTCGACGGGATCCACGCTTAAAAGATTTGTGTTTAAAAGGGGTAGTGTCAGTGCAATTTGTGTATCAAAGCTGGAAAGAATGCAAGTGTCAGTGCTAAAAGAAAGTGAAGTAAAATATGTGAAGTGTCAGTGTAAGAATAGGAGTGAAATGCTCAAGATAATGAGGCTTAAAGAATAATTCTGGAAAGAGGGGGAATATACAGAGACTTTTGTTCGATAATTGTTAAGTTATGCCTACGTATCCTCTCGTGCAATGAGGAAGTCAGAACACCGTAGTTCGACCCAAAGAGACTGAAAAACAAATTGACTTGTGAACTGCTTGCTTATTTATGCTCAAGTGTATGACCTATCTGGCTCAGGTGCAAACTGTGTTGCATTAGACGGAAAAAGCGAGTTCTCGTTTGTGAGTGAATGAGGTGAGAAAAGAATCCCGGAGGAGACAATTATTGTTTGTTTTTGTGTTTTCAGTCTTTTATTGCTTTTTGAGGTTTGTCATAAGTTAATGAGCTTAAACCTAAATCAAGGGTTAGTAAACTCATCACATCCTCCCTCTGATTAGGGGTAATGAGAATACCTTAAGTATGAAGTAAGCACCTCACACTTAATCACCATGATGTAGGATTAAGATCATTAACCTACTTGTAATTATTTAGATGCTTTTGTTTTTTTTTAGTGTTAAGTAATGAGTTTAAGCCATAATCAAAGATTTAATGAACCCATTACACCATCCTAATAGAAGGATAATAGATGAGAACATTTAAGCTGAGAAAGGCTCCTCAACTTAATCCATGATTAGGGATTAACCTCATGACAAAACAAAGCCTTTATTAAATGGATTTTAGTTAATGGTAAGATTAAGAAGTGGTTTTTATGGTTTGTAAGACAGCTTGAGGAGGACTTGTCCATTAACACTAGGGTTAGTCCTTCTTAACCAATTAAGGAAAAATTAGAACCCTAATGCAAGGCCCAAGTTTCAAGCTTGATGTCTTGATGATTATTAAGTGGATTGATTAAAGGATTTAAACACATTAAGGGTTTAACACTTAGGATTAAAGTTATACACTCCATCCTAATAGAAGGATGCAGGCATAAGCTTAATCACAAAGCCTTAAAACCTTTAGGGTTTAGTCCTTGATTATGAGAGAGGAGAGAAGACTCAAAGATGACACAAAGGCAAAACTAAATGGGGAACTAATCAAGCCCTAATTGTTATCATACTTGGAGATCCTAGGGTTTGTGAAGCTTAAGAGAGAAAGAATCTTCAAAGAGCCACCAAGGAGAGAAGCAGATGAGAGGAGAAAGAATCAGAGAGAAGCAAGGCAACTTGCTTCACTTAAGAAGACAAGTTGCTTGAAAATACACAAGATAAAATGCAGCAATGATGCAAGAGAGATGAAAAGAGATTGTGAGAAGTGAAGGCAAATTCACTTCTCAAAACAACTTACCACCTGAAAAGTTAGAAAAAGAAATGAAATGCAATGCAAATGAGATGAAATGTCATGATGCAAACCAAAGTCAGAAGCATAAAAATGATTTCAATGATGCTAAGGGATGATGCAAGCACATGGCAAGAGATGAGAATAATCATACAAGCATAAGGATGCAAATGAGGCATGCTTTGAACCATAAAGATTCATGAATGTTTATGAAATGAAATGAACATATAACATGGAAAGGAATGATGCAATGATCAATCATGATTCTAATATGTCCTAAGATGTCTTATGAATCATGTGGATGCACAAAATGTCATGGCAAGTTCTTAAATGCAAGCAAATGAGAAATGGATGCAAAGGAAGGCAAGAATTAGGGTTTATGCATAACATGTAACACAAAAATTCAAAATCAGAAGCAAAGGTCATGACAAAAAATTGAAAATGGGATCAAAGGAACCCTAACCCTACACAAGTTCACTACCAAAAGGATGAGACCTAAATCTAAGCCTAATGGAAGTTATGATTTCTCTAAGTCAACTAGGGTTTCAAGGTACCTTACAATGAAAAATGCAAAACAAATTGAAAATGGAAGATAAACTCAAACCAATTTTAACCTAGAAACTACATGCTATGAAGGATGCAATGCAAGAAGAACCATCATCAAACTCTCAATGGTTAGGCAGAATGGATTTTTCCAAGTTTGAACAAAAATATTGCCTTTAAAAGAATTTAATTCCAATGAAAATTGTCAAAATGCATCAAGAACCAAAAAGAAATTTATTTTGAGAGTTTGATAATGTTTCTAAATGTCTTAAAATGCAATGTGAATTTTTTTGTGATTTTTAAATTCCTAAATGCATTTTTGATTAATTAATTTTCATTAACTAATTAAAAATAAACATTTAAATGATTTAAAAATAATTTTTAATGCAAAAAATAAAAATAAAAATATTTTTGGGTTCTGAAAATTAATGAAATGCTTGACAAAAAATTTCAGAATTTTTAAATATGTTTTACTATTTTTAATAATTCGTATAAATAAATGCAATGAAAATGAAAATAAAATTAAATAAAATGGAAAGTATGCAAATCTAATGGCTGGCATTCAAATGGATAGCGCGCGAATTGACTGGCGCCAGATCCTGTGGCTGTAATTCAAACTGACCAAATTAAATTAAACCTAATTAATTAATTTAATAAAACAGGATTAGGGTTTTAATGAGAGATTTGGGCCACTCATTCACGCGCGGGTCAACCCAAGTCAACAGAATCTATGGCTCTCATTCAAACTGAGCCCTAATCACCATTAATGCACTAATGACTTTCAGGTGGCCGGAAATGACCTCCGGTCATCTTCTCCGGCCACATCTCCCCTGAGATTTTGCTATCTCTCTCCCCAAGCTTCTAAAACCTAATCTTTCTGCCCATAATCCATCCCCACGCATCACTCAACAAGAATCACTCACTAAAACAAATTTATTTCACCTATTCAAGCTGAATCGAAGCAAATTAGTTTTAGGTCAAAAAATTTCAGAGAGCTCATACATGCTTAATACTTGACTATTTTCAAAACCAAACACATCAGCATTATCAGTGAATCATGGAGAATCAATTAGTAACTTAAAAACGTGTTTCTGGAAAAAATGTTCTTAAGCTCACCTGAACTGGAACTTTGATCTTTGGAGCTTTCTGGCTGCTTCTTTGGTCCAAGATGCCTTTAATGAACCCCCTGAGAAGTTTGCAATGCTTGTTTGGAATTTCTTATGGCTGGTTTAGGAGATTGATGAAGTTCTGTTCAAGGGGAGTGAGAAATCGTATTTCTGTTTGGGAGGGTTTCAAGATCAAATGATGGTTGGGAAATGATCAGAGGGTCATGGTGAGTGATCCTATGAAGTTTGTTTTGAGGTTTGTGGCTTGTGTATTGAGTTTCGAAAGAAAATGCACAAAGGGGGATTTTTGAGAATGCTGACTTGTGGGAGGGCTCAGGCTGTGTTGTGTGGTGTGTTGAGTTCCATTTGGCCCATGTATCAAGTTTGGATAGGTCAGAGAGTTGTTGGTGGCCTGTGGTGATTGGTATGGGCAAGTTGCCAAAATGTCAACTTGACTTGTACTTGAGGTATGGGCAAGTGTGAGGCTGAGATAGGGGCATGGCTTGGTTCAGCTGAGATCATGGAATGCCTATGGATCAGATTTTGGGGACTGTAACAAGTAGAGGCATGGTTACATGAGCTTTTGCAAATTGGTACAAGTTTGGCCCCTTTGTGATTTCTTGAAGCATAAGTCATGAAACTTGGAGATTCTTTGGTGCATTCTGAATTTTAGGCCATGGTTTATGTTTGTGTAATGCATAGAAGTCCATTTGAAGTCACATTTTGCCTTGGTATGAGGTTTTGCAACTTTCCCTCTTTGGTACAAAAGTGAAAATTAAGTGATTTTTGCCAACTTTGACAAGCCATAACTTTTGATCCAAAATGAATTAGAATGAGTTCTTGTACTTTTTGAAAATGGGAGGATCCATTCTACAACTTTCATGACCAAAGTTTTCTCATTTGAAACATTTTTGAATCAATTTGAGGAGGTTGAAAAACTTTCCTAAAATAGCAAGTTTACATTATAAGTCACTTTCCAAAAAAGGCAATTTTGCAAATGGCTTGAAATTCTTCAACTTTGTGAACTTCTAACATCTTCTATGACCAAATAAAGATCATACATATTCAAAATGATGGAGAACACCCTTTGGTTGGGTCATTGGAGGCCTCAGATGCCTTGATTTTACACTGACTTGCCCAAGAAGTCATCTTGTGATCAGATGCCTTCCCTATGGAATCTCTTCATGAAAATTGATATGCATGATCCTTATAACATGTAGAGACCAATAGAAACAAGAATGACCAAAAAATTTGGAGTTATGGCCTCTGAAACCAAAACCCTAATTTTAGGTCATCTGTGCAGTTAAACTTGGCTCTGCTTCCATGCCTCTCTTAGTTCTTGTGATTCTTTGACTTCCTTGACTTTGTGAGGATATAATATGATGCTTGGACATACATGGACCCCTTTGAAGTGATTGATGACCTTTGGAATGGCTCAAGTGGCTCTTGGATTGCTCAGATCACAAACCCTAGATGCAGATGTCTTAGAAACAATGCAGTGAAGCAAAAATGCAATATGAGATGATATGATTGAGCTTATGCAAATGAAAAGAGTCACAAGCCATGGTGTGAAATGAGTGAGGGCAAATTTGGGGTGTTTACAGCTGCCCCTATTCAAACATGAGTTAGCTGTGTAGGATGTAAGCGACGGCTTAACAGGCAAACAAGATAACTTGTGGTTGAATACCAAAGACAGTCCAAAATTTGCGCTCACAGAATGAAGAAGAAAAGGGATATAGATTGTAAAAGAAAATAAAGTATAATTATAAAGTGTAGGCGACGGAGGACGACCGTCGAGCAGAGGACGACTGCTGGGGGTAAAACAATGGCGGGGACGGCCGACATGCTGGGGAAGAAGCGGGAAATAAAGCAATGACGGGGACGGCCGACAAGCTGGGGATATAAGAGATTATGATGGGGACGACCATCAGGTAAAGCTATAAGACTCTCTGGGGATTATAAGCAAATGATGGGGATGACCATCAAGCTCAAGTCATAAATGATGAGGTACGGTCATCAAAGGTGAAGGACGATCACCTAGCAGGGGACGGCTGCTCTGTTGGGGATAAGATGAGGGACGGTAATCTAAGGTGAAGGACGATCACCTGGCAAGGTACGGTTGCCAAAAAGTATCGCGACATAGGACGAATGCCGGATGGAAAAGGTCGACGATGGGAACGGCCATCGGATAAGCATGATGAAGGACAATCATCAAGAGGTGAAGGACGATCACCTAGCAGGGTACGGCTGCTCCCGGAGTTTATCATGACATAGGACGAATTTCAGATAACAAGATCAACGATGGGTACGGCCATCGGATGAAATGATGAAGGACGATCATCAAAAAGGTGAAGGACGATCACCTGGCAGGGTACGGCTGCCGAAAGGTATCATGACATAGGATGAATGTCAGATAGAAAGGAAATAAATCACTGGGATTTGCTGGGATATTTCTGGGGAATAGTAGGTACAGACGAGTGTCTAAATCCAAGAAGACATAAGTGTTTGACACGGTATATAGATTAAAGGTGCGGACGGGCATCCTTAAGACTATGATACGGACGAGTATCAGTAGAAACAAATGCTTGACGCATGTTCAGAGATGATGATACAGACGAGTACCAACTAGTTAACAAAGAACACAGACGAGTGTCGAATCTGAGAGGATTTAGGTGGCACATACAAGATATGGACGAGTATCTGTATGAGTAAAAAGTGTGAATGAGACACAGACGAGTGCTCAACTTACTGGGGAGAGTGTGATACGGACGGGTGTCGGGAAAAAATGTATTATAAACAAGTATATGGTTCCCAAATGTTTAGGTAACTATGTTGGGGAAGGTGACACGGACGGGTGTCAAGGAATTGTATATGAATCTGTGAGTGCAAAGGGGACGCTTTGGCTTTCTGCTGGGGATATGACACAGACGAGTGTCGAGAAGCATCTGTAATATATAAGTGTCTGTTTATAAACAAAGCTCGGGCGACTTTACTAGGGAGAGATGACACGGACGAGTGCCAAAAGGAGTGTGTATCTGTAAGGGAAATGTTTTGGCTCTTTGGTGGGGAATTAGGGAAATATTCTGTATACTGTTGATGGATTGTCAGTATCTACAAGTGCTTGGTTTCGACACATGGCTTATGATTATGCAATATGTTTGATTTTTTGCCGTAATGCTCCGTATTAGATGGAATGCTACGCTCTGTGGGGAAAATATGATGCGGATGCTATGATTATGCAAAGACACCGCTCCGGGATTCGGATCCCGTTGCCGTGGAGATTTCTGGCTGATCTGCTTGAAGTGGAAATCCCAGCTGGGGATGAGATCATTGGTAGATCCGTCATACAAGACTCTGCATGGGAAGTAGGTCATTTGATAAACCTATCCTGATAATGAGGGACCCAGCTGGGGTTTGTAGAAGCTTTCGTCACTCTGTTGCGAGGTCTTCGGGCATTGTTCTTCTTGATATAAGTTGAAACGCTGCGGGGCTGATTCCCTGTCTAGCACTAGGCTGGGGAAGAGGAAATATCACTGAAAAATCCTCCTAGAGATTTCTGCGGGGATCCTGCTGAGGATGACACTTGACAAATCAGCCGGGAATATGGGCACCTTCTGGTACTGCTCTGAAGGAAATGTTGGAGAAGTGATGCCTGGCAACTTTGATGGGGAGAAGGCATCCCTGGTGCTGTTTGGAAGGTGTGCTGAGGAAATGATGATTTGGCAGCCTACTGGGGAGAAGCTTTCATGCCCCATGCCGTGTTTTGAATACCTGCCATCCTGCATGACAAAGAAACGTACAAGTTCCCCGAGGTATCCCTTACTGGATTCCGTCATAGGAGTTTAGACACTCCCGGGAGCAAATATATTTCCTGTAAGCACGTATTTTTAGAAGGGAAGAATCTGTATTTATGCAATCAATATCTTTAAGGACATCGGACATTTTTGCAAATAAAAAATAAAATATACGGGACAAGATATGACTGCAAATCTGATTTTATTAATTCGTGTGCCCTGAATTTGGCAAGATACAGTCATAGAAACAATTCTCCTAGAATGAGGAGATTGTTACAAATTGAGAAGCAAAAAGACAGTGGCAATGTTGATGACGCTTCAAGGAGCTTTCCCTTTTTGCTATGACTTGTATGACATTGACGTTCTTCTCATCTTGCTTTCTGAAGAAGGCTGATTCTGACCGATGCTCGAACCTTTCGAAGCTTGCCATGTTGTAAACGATACAGACGAATTCAGGATGCAGTTGTTCGCTTATTCCCTTATTTTTCGTGGATCGCCCTTTCGGGTTTTCAATCCAACAGGATACCCATTTTCGCCTGAGCTGTCCAATGCGGCTTTTCAACTCAGTGGGTGTACATTTTTCTTTTATTTTCCCTTATTTTTGCCCGAGTCTTTTATTCTGTTTTTGACTCGCCGGGATGCCCTATTTTTGCCTGGACTTACATTCTGTTTTTATGTCCAGCGGGTCATTTTTATGCGAAGTATTTTTTAACTGCATCTGAATTCACAGGGGACAGGAAGTCTTCACCATCCATAGTACTGAGCATCAGAGCTCCACCTGAGAAAACTTTCTTTACTATGAATGGCCCATCATAATTCGGAGTCCACTTGCCCCTGTGGTCTGTATGAGGAGGGAGGAGTCTTTTCAGCACAAGATCTCCTACTTGGTATTCTCGAAGTCTGACTTTCTGATCGAAGGCTTTCTTCATTCTTTTCTGATATAACTGCCCATGACAAATTGCAGCCAACCTCTTTTCTTCAATCAGACTTAGTTGTTCGTATCGGGATCGGACCCAATCTGCTTCATTCAACTTAACATCCATCAATACCCGTAAGGAGGGTAATTCAACTTCAATAGGTAGGACTGCCTCCATACCATACACAGGCTGATACGGTGTTGCCCCAGTGGATGTTCTGATTGACGTACGGTACCCATGCAAGGCAAACGGTAACATTTCATGCCAATCTTTGTAGGTGACCACCATCTTTTGCACAATCTTCTTGATATTCTTGTTAGCTACCTCTACAGCGCCATTCATCTTTGGCCTGTAAGGAGAAGAATTATGGTGTTGGATCTTGAAATCCCGGCACAGTTCTGCCATCATTTTGTTGTTCAAGTTGGAACCATTATCAGTAATGATTCGTTCGGGCACTCCATACCGACAGATGATGTCTCTCTTCAAGAATCGGGCTACCACCTGCTGTGTAACGTTTGCATATGAAGCTGCTTCGACCCACTTGGTAAAACAGTCAATGGCTACCAGGATGAATCTGTGGCCATTTGAAACAGTCGGTTCAATCTTGCCAATCATATCAATGCCCCACATGGCAAAGGGCCAGGGTGAAGACATTATATTCAAAGGATTGGGAGGTATATGCACTTTATCCGCATAAATATGGCATTTATGGCATTTACTGGCATAGGCACAACAGTCTGCATCCATTGTGATCCAGTAATAGCCTGATCTTAGTAACTTTTTGGCCATTGCATGATCTCCTGCATGGGTACCAAAGGATCCTTCGTGCACCTCGTGCATCAACAAGTCTGCTTCTGTCTTATCAACACATCTGAGAAGTACCATATCAAAGTTTCTCTTGTACAGGGAACCATCAGTATTCAGGAAGAAACTACCAGCTAGCCTTCTTAATGTATTTTTGTCATTGGACGATGCCCCAGGGGGGTATGTTTGATCCTCCAAGAAGCACTTAATGTCATGGAACCAAGGCTTATCATCTTTAAAAACATCTGCTGAGAACACATATGCTGGTCTATCAAGTCTGGATACTGAAATCCGAGGCACAAAGTTGGCAGCTTGAACTTTGATCATGGATGAAATGGTAGCCAGAGCATCTGCAACCTGATTTTTGTCTCGTGGGATATACTCAAGCTTGACCGTTGTGAAGAAAGTCAATAACCTCCTTGTATAATCCCGATAAGGTATCAGATGATCCTGGTGAGTGTACCATTTGCCATTGGTTTGATTAATTACCAGAGCCGAATCTCCGAACACAGTCAAAGTCTTGATCCTGAGGTCAATGGCTTCCTCAAGGCCCATAATACAAGCTTCGTATTCAGCTTCGTTGTTAGTGCAGTTAAAGGTGAGTTTTGCCGAGAAAGGCATTTGAACTCCTTTAGGTGTAATGAGTACTGCACCAACACCACGACCGTTCATATTGACAGCCCCATCAAACATCATTGTCCATTCTTCTTCTGGGTCAGGCCCTTCAGTGTTAACAGGCTCTTCATGATCTTTAGCTTTTATGAACATGATGTCTTCATCAGGGAAGTCAAATCTCATAGGCTGGTAATCATCAATGGGTTGCTCAGCCAGATAGTCAGACAATACACTGTCTTTGATGGCCTTCTGAGATGTGTACTGAATATCATATTCTGTGAGGATCATTTGCCATCTTGCAACCCATCCGGTAAGTGCTGGCTTCTCAAAAATGTACTTGACTGGGTCCATCTTTGAGATCAACAAGGTAGTGTGGGTCAACATATACTGCCTTAGTCGGCGAGCAGCCCACGCTAAAGCACAACAAGTTTTCTCGAGCAGTGAATAACGTTGTTCACAGTCGGTAAACTTTTTGCTTAGGTAGTATATTGCATACTCTTTTCAACCAGACTCGTCATGCTGGCCCAACACACACCCCATCGACTCTTCTAATAATGTCAAGTACATGATTATAGGTCTTCCTTCAACTGTAGGCATAAGGATTGGAGGCTCTTGTAAGTATTCCTTGATTTTGTCAAAAGCCCTCTGGCAGTCTTCGTTCCACCTGACCGTTTGTTCTTTCCTTAATAGCTTGAACAAAGGCTCACAGGTTGCTGTAAGGTGAGATATGAACCTTGAAATGTAATTCAATCTACCTAGGAACCCTCGAACTTCTTTTTCTGACTTTGGTGCAGGCATTTCTTGAATGGCTTTAACTTTATCGGGGTCAACTTCAATCCCTTTCTCACTTACAATGAATCCTAGCAGTTTACCAAATCGCACCCCGAATATGCATTTGTTGGGGTTTAACTTCAATTGGTACTTCCTCAGACGCTTGAATAACTTCAACAGATTCACCAGGTGGTCTTCTTCTGTGAGGGACTTGGCAATCATGTCATCCACATAACATTCGATTTCTTTATGGATCATGTCATGGAATAATGTTACCATAGCCCGTTGATAAGTCGCACCAGCATTCTTCAGTCCGAACGGCATCACCTTATAACAGAACGTGCCCCAGGGTGTGATGAAAGTTGTCTTCTCCATGTCTTCAGGTGACATCTTGATCTGATTATATCCTGAAAATCCGTCCATGAAGGAGAACACCAAGAACTGAGCCGTATTGTCGACCAATACATCAATGTGAGGTAAAGGGAAGTCATCTTTCGGGCTGGCTCTGTTCATATCCCGGTAATCCACACACATTCTCACATTGCCATATTTCTTAGGTACTGGTACAATGTTAGCGACCCACGGCGGGTAACTAGTCACAGCAAGGAAACCGGCGTCCCACTGTTTTTGTACCTCTTCCTTTATCTTCATTGCCATATCTGGGCGAGTACGACGCAACTTCTGTTTTACTGGCGGGTAGTCTTCTTTCAGAGGTAGCTTGTGCATGACAATGTCAGTGTCCAACCCTGGCATATCCTGATAAGACCAAGCAAAAACATCCACATATTCCCGAAGCATATCAATCAGTTTCTCTTTCACTGAATCTTGTAAGCAGGCCCCAATCTTGACTTCTTTCACTTCTTCTTCTGTACCAAGATTAACCGTTTCGACCTCCTCCTGATGAGGAGTGATAACCTTCTCCTCTTGCCTTAACAACCTAGCTAGCTCTTCAGGTAGCTCATAATCTTCTTCAACCCCTTCATCGGCTTGATTGATTGGATTGTCAAAGTCATACGAAGTCATAGCAGTGTCGTTGTCGATGCAATCTGGAGGGCACTTTCTGCAAGGGTTTAAATTGGTTCATTTTAGTGATCAGTTTTATCTTATTTAGAAAAAGTGAAAATGAAGTCATTATTTTGAAAAAACATTACCATTTTATTTTTGTACAAAAAGTGAAAAATGAAAAACAGTGAGTGAAAAAGAAAAGACTCATTTGCAAAAGATGTCCTGATATTCATTAATTAATCTTTGCACAAAATACAAGATGGCCCGATTACAAAATGAGTCTTGACATCTTGGGCAAGATGCAAGACTTGATGCATGCTTTAAAATACAAGAAATAATAATTACTCTGCAGGAGTAACCCTTATAATTTCCTGGGAAGACCAGTTTGAGACATGGCTCCCCGGGGTCCTTGGACGTATCCAGCTCTCCAGGTTGCGCTCATCTTCCAAATTGTTCACAGCATCCGGGGTGAGCATCCCCCCGCTGACAAAATTGGGCTCTTTTGCAGCCTCTGATTGATCTTGTTGAGTTGGTCTGTAACCCAACCCAAATCTGTCTTCCTTCTTTTCCACGAGCAATAGCTTGCCCCAGCCTTGGGCAATACCCTCTTCAACAACCTTTCGGGCTTGCTGATAAGACGTCATGGAAGTTCCCAGTACAGCAGATGCTTCATTAATGTTCAGGGCCTCAAACCCTTGGCTCATGGTTTCATGGATTTCTCCGTCCATTTCTATGTACTTATACGTAGCCAGATGGCTAACAAAGATGTCTTATTCCCCACAGATGGTGATGATCTGGCCTTCCCACTCGAATTTCAACTTCTGGTGAAGGGTAGACGTAACAGCACCAGCGGCATGGATCCAGGGTCTACCCAACAAACAGCTGTAGGATGGCTGAATGTCCATCACATAGAAGGTAGTTTTAAAATTCTGCGGGCCAATCATCACAGGAATATCAATCTCCCCAAGCACTGATCTTTTAGAGCCATCAAATGCTCTTACCACCAAATTGCTTGGACGCAATGCCAAGCCATCGTACTCCAGCTTCACTAAGGCTTTCTTTGGTAGAACATTGAGCGATGACCCAGTGTCCACCAGTACATGAGATAGAACAGCACCCTTGCATTCCAAGGTGATATGTAAAGCCTTGTTGTGGTTACGTCCCTCTGTCGTTAAGTCAGCATTGGTAAAGCCCAGTCCATGACTGGTGTTGACATTTTCCACCACAGTTTCTAGCTGATTAACGGTAATCTCCTCTGGCACGTATGCTGCGTGCAGGACTTTCAGTAATGCATTCCTGTGAGCTTCAGAACACATTAATAGTGATAATATGGAGATTTTTGAGGGAGTTTGGTGAAGCTGATCCACCACCTTGTAATCACTTCTTTTTATGATTCTCATAAACTCTTCTACATCTTGTTCAAAAGATGTCTTCTGAGTTTCTTTGACAGTCGGCTCTTCAGGTACCACACTCTTTCCCTTTGCTTTGGCAGCAGCTTCTGCTTCGGCATTAGGTCTTTTCACTTGTGGGGCAAAAAGGCGTCCGCTTCTGGTGAAGCCTCCACCTCCCCCGACATTATCAATCTGTGGAGAAGAGGTTGATGAATCCAAAGTGATTTTCTCCCCGTTGCAGTAAAGATCAGAGCCATAATGCCAAGGTATGGCATTACTACTTTCATAAGGAACGGGTCCCGGCACCGTAATGGTAACTGGACTGACTACTGCAGAGGGGTTTAATGGTGTGCGGATCGTAGTAAATTGTGACTGGAGATCTGGTAGGAGGTGCCACGACTTGTTGTTGAAAATTGCTGCTGGGAGGAACATCTGATGGGTCATAATAGATTGTAACTGCTGAGACATCTTCATTAATTTTTGCTGGTGTTGTAGAAGATTCTACTAATAAAGTGGATGCTGATGTTGTAGAAGAGATGGTTGTTGACACTTGACTTGTTGAGGTGATGGACGAAGCCATTGTTGATGATATTGATGAATCGGTAGGAATGATTGTTGCTGCTGTTGTAGAAGAATCAGGAATTGTTGTCAAAGGAATTGCTGGGTTTGTAGGCGCCGTTGTTGAGATCTGAAGGATACCATCCTTGATAAGACCATCTATGCCGCTTCTCAAATTATCACACCCGTTGACTGCAATGTTGCAATACCCACAACCGAGCTCACACCCGGGAAACACCTGGCATTCTAGAAGCTGAGCTTTAATTTCGACCAAAGGTGTTCGAATTTGTGCAACACTGGTGATCAAGATAGATGGCTTGTCTTCCTCAATGGCATTAATCCTCGGCCCTCCATGATTAGGCATAGGATTTTTGTTGACATTTGGAGGAGGTGCAAAGTTGAGGGCTTTAGAATCCACCAGATCTTGGACTTTCATTTGTAAGGCCCTGCATTTTTCCGTATTGTGGCCAGGTGCATTGGAGTGGAAAGCACATCTGGCGTTGACATCATAATTCCTTGGGAGATTGGAGGGATCTGGTGGTGCCAATGTCCTTAACTCAACCAAGTTGAGCTTCAGGAGTTGTGGCAATAAGGCAGCATAAGGCATAGGGATAGGGTCAATCACCCTGTTTGCCTGTGATGGTCTTTGTTGAAAGGTTCGTTGTTGTTGATTGCTATTGTTGTTGTTGTAAGTTCTCTGTGGCGGATACTGAACTTGCTGTTGATAATGTGGTGGTTGTTGTTGTTGATATGCTGATTACTGAGGAATCGGAGCTAGAATAGTGACAGCTGCTACTGATCTGTGGACATACTGGGGTCTGCCCCTGCTGGCATGAATGGCATTTGTCTCACCGGTTCTTCGAGGTCCCACAAAAGGCTTCCTGGAATTACTGGATGAACTTGCACCATTATCAGAAATTTTACCCATTTTTAGCAGACTTTCAATCCTTTCTCCAGCTATAACTACGTCAGCAAAACTGGTGGAAGAAAAGGCAGCCAATCTGTCAATATATGTGCCTTGCAAAGTATTCATGAACATGTCGGCCATCTCTCTTTCCGACATGGGTGGTTGGACAGCAGCAGCAAGCTGTCTCCACCTCTGGGCATACTCTCTGAAGCTTTCTCTGGAAGATTGAGACATTCCCATCAGGAGGGTCCTGTTAGGAGCCATGTCCAGGTTATATTGGTATTGTCTGATGAAGGCTTCAGCCAAGTCCTTCCAGCACCTGATAGTAGCTCTGGTCAAGTGTGAATACCACTCTCTTGAAGCCCCAGTCAAACTGTCTTCAAAGTAGAACATCCACAACTTCTCATCCATAGTATATGCTTTAAGTCTTCCCAGGAAGGACTGCAGGTGAGTTCGTGGACAGGAAGTTCCATTGTATTTCTCAAAGCACGGGGGCTTGAACTTGTGGGGAATTCTCACCCCATCCACTAACCCCATATCCATTACATCGAAGCCTAAGGAATTTTGAGACTCCAAAGATCTCAACTTCTCGGCAATTTCATCAAACCTTCTATCATAGACTTCCTCACCAGCTCCCATTACAGTAAACTGCTCCTCTTGAGGGTCTTCTTGCAAGATCCTGCCTGCAGCAGTGTTGCCCTGTACATTCCTTGGGATGTTGACTTCCGGATCTAGATGAGGTCCAAATACTGGTGGGTTAACATGAGGCTGACCTCCCTCATTATTACTTGTTCCTCTAGTGCCAGGATGAGGTTCTTCGGGAGTTTGTCTTTCTACTAATTCCCTTAACCTTTCTTGACTCTGGGCCAAGCCAGTCCTCACAGTCATGAATTGAGCCATTTGGTTCCTCATCTCCACTCTTTCATTAGCCATCTGAGTTCTGACCTCAGTCAGGTCTTGCTGTACTTGATCCATTTGGATACCAGGAAGGTTGTTGCGAGTAGGGTACCGGTGCGTACGGTTGACAGGGAACACCCGGCGACGAGCAATATTTCCTGAAGCACAACAGAGTTAGAAACAAACAAAATAATGACAAAACCTACAAAACAAAGAAAAAGTTAGTATGCAATGCAGTATGCTTATTTGTTTTCCAAGGTATCCGGCTTGGTTCTTGGTTTTGACCTTTCCAGACCTCGAGGAAGATGCTTTTGACTTAGTTGAGAAAAGAAACCCCAAAATGGAAACAAACTAAAATATATTACAAATACTGAACAATACATAGTTTGTTTTTACAACACATGCCCTTGGAGGGTCAAAATACAAAAAAGAGAAAAGTACATCAAATGGAAATGGACAACGAGCAAAGAAGTCAAACATTCAATCCAAATTCATCCTCCTTAACCTCCTTCAGAAGTGCCTCAGTTACTGGACCAGCTGGATGCTCTGTGATGGTCCTGATGAGGAGGTTCCTGGTGGCAATAGCAGTGGTCAGCTTCTTGTGCCTATCCTGGTCCTTTGATCTCTTCAATCCTGCCCTAAGCTTCAACTTTGAAATCTCCTTCTGGGCTGCTAACAAAGCTTCCTGCTGTTTATTTTCATTGGCCTCCAACTGTTCAATCCTGGCCTGAGTTTTCTGGTCTTCTTGTGTCCGGGCTTCAGTGATCCTGACCCAGCTAGCCTGACTTTCTTGCAGATATAGCTCAGTCCTAGCCTGCTGAAACTTGGCTTCTTTACAGGCATTCTTCAATATTTGCTCCCCAGCCCTTGCTTTCTTGATGTAGTCCTCTGTCTTCTCAATTTTAGCCAGATGCTCCACCCTAAGCTTTTCCAACCTCTCAATGTCCAAACGACCATCACTCCTTTCCCAAAGAGTCTTCTTCAAAGCTTGGGACAGATTCTCATTCCTTTCCTTCAGCTTCTCAAATTCTTCTAGGCTGACACTTGCTGGAGGCGGTACTGTAGAGGGTCCAGGTATGTCCTCAATGGTGAAAGGCATTCCAGTGATTTGGGCTCTAGTACGGGACCAATCATAGTACTGAGCTAAAGCAACATTAATACACTTCCCTAGAATAGCCATCCCTTTTGTCTGGATGTTGTCCCAAGCCCAGGATGCTTGTCTGACAGCAGCTAGATTAGGTTTTATTTCACAATACAGGGTCTCAGCTAAATCTTGCACTCTGGGAGGGTGAACCAAAGCATAGCCCAGTTGTCTCTTAAACAGCAAAGGATTGTAGTTGATGCAACCCTTTACTCCTATCAGAGGCACATTTGGGTATTGTCCACAACTGGTGATAATGTCTTTGCCTTTGGTGCTCTGGGTGCACCATCTGATGTCATCTGAAGTCAAAGCAATGAGTCTCTTAGCCCAATTCTTCTGCTAGTGAGGGTTCAGGAAGGCATCTGACTTGGGTAGGTGCCTAATTAGCCAGGTGTGAAACAAAGGAGCACAACATCTCACCAATTTCCCCCTTTGTTTCTCATTCCTCTGATGAATGGAGTAATAGAAATCTCCCAGCAATGTGGGTACTGGGTTCCTCAGAAGAAAAAGGTGAATGGCATTCTTGCTGACAAATTTGGGCTCATCTGCAAACAATATCACCCTATATATACTGAGGGCTAACAGTGCGCAGACTGCCCTCCATTCTCCCAAAGAGGCCTTCAGGATGGCCTGGGAAATCAAGAAGTCTAAGTGCAAACCAGGGATCCCAGCCTTTGTTGTCATGCTTTGCTCAATCAAGGCAGACTCCAAGTACAGTGCTTTTGCTACCTCTCCATTATTGGGAGAAGTCATTTCTGGGTTGAAGGGGACTCCACCCCTGATAGGTACTCCAATCAATGATGAAAACTCCTCCAGTAAAGGCCCTAGCTGAAAGTCTGGAAATGTGAAGCATCTCAAAGGAGGGTCATAGAACTGCAAGCATGTGTGGATCATGCTCCTCTGAGAAGGGTCCAAATCCATAACCATATCCAGGATACCTCCATAGTGTTCCCTGAACAATGGGATGTAGTCAGGAGTGATAAGTGATTGGACCTGCCTGATGCCAGTCAGCACAGGCTCAAAGAAATGGTAGGATATGTTGCTCTTCCTGGGAGTAGCCATAGAGGATGATGAAGATAGCTGCTGATGAGGATCAAGGCTGATACTGGAGATGAGCCACTGATAGGCTGAGGCTGATGATGATGAAGACAGCTGAAGCAGACAACTGATGAAGCAGAGGTCTATGTAGAAGAAGGGGTCAAAACCAAGCCAGATATAATGTGGATACCCTGAAAAACAAATAAACAAATGTTAAATGATGCAAATGATGATGTATGCAAATGATATGCAAGGGTTTGTGATCAAGCTGGATCTGGTATCTGTCTTGATATAAGTCCATGTATGTTCAAAGAGGTCTAGATGGAGGTCAGGAAATCCGGTAACCAGGGTGGGGGACTCAAATAAAGAGTCACATGTCCAGGGTTAAATCACAAGAACTGTCCAAAATGAGGTACTCTTAAACAAAACAAAATCAGGGTATGATGTGGCCAAGGGTACCTGCAAACCTGTAAACAGCCCAACCCTCTCACAGGTAATGTTCTAAAACAAGGATCCTCAGACTTGGATCAGTTATGAGAAGTGTAAACACTTCCAACCCGGAGGTACAGTGTTTACAATAACCATAAAAAATCCTCCTCTAATTCACCTCAGTTTCTGAAGGTCATAATAAAGGTCATCCAGACTTAGCATGCTTCCCAGATAGCCCTATCACTACAGGAAATCTGTAGCACAAAGTTCTTAAGAAGAAACCCACATATGAACCGTGTTTCATATTCCCACACCAGAACGAAATGGAATGGGAAAGAACATGAACCACTCTAGCTTAGGTGTCACTCAGGTCCCAGGTATAGGACCTTAAACTCTCAATGAAACCCCCACCCACCAAAACAGAAAACCAGATCCAGCAGGTGACAGTATGACAGTATGATGTGTAAAACTGTAAAGAAAGCAATAAATAACTGTACAAAAAGCAGTAAATAAAGAAAATGAACAAACTTACATAGCACATAACACCCCAATAAACACAAATCAAACAAGCGTTAGGAGGAACCCACTAAGAGAACCAGAAGCCCTGGTTACAGTATAAGGGTCCCCAGCAGAGTCGCCAAGCTGTCGCTCCCACCTGATGACACATGGCCAAGAGGGGTACAGACGCGAACGGTCGGCAAAAGAGAGGAAATGAATAGAGTCGCCAGCTAGGCATTTTTATCCCGAAGGAAAGGTAATGCTGCATAAACCTAGGAAAGGATGGATAAGACGGTTGCGAACCAGAGAAAATGAGAAAGGGGTTTGGTTACAACCTGGGAAGGTATTAGCACCCAGATTGTCCGTCGTACTCGACGGGATCCACGCTTAAAAGATTTGTGTTTAAAAGGGGTAGTGTCAGTGCAATTTGTGTATCAAAGCTGGAAAGAATGCAAGTGTCAGTGCTAAAAGAAAGTGAAGTAAAATATGTGATGTGTCAGTGTAATAATAGGAGTGAAATGCTCAAGATAATGAGGCTTAAAGAATAATGCTGGAAAGAGGGGGAATATACAGAGACTTTTGTTCGATAACTGTTAAGTTATGCCTACGTATCCTCTCGTACAATGAGGAAGTCAGAACACCGTAGTTCGACCCAAAGAGACTAAAAAACAAATTGACTTGTGAACTGCTTGCTTATCTATGCTCAAGTGTATGACCTGTCTGGCTCAGGTGCAAACTGTCTTGCATTAGACGGAAGAAGCGAGTTCTCGTTTGTGAGTGAATAAGGTGAGAAAAGAATCCCGGAGGAGACGATTATTGTTTGTTTTTGTGTTTTCAGTCTTTTATTGCTTTTTGAGGTTTGTCATAAGTTAATGAGCTTACACCTAAATCAAGGGTTAGTAAACTCATCACATCCTCCCTCTGATTAGGGGTAATGAGAATACCTTAAGTATGAAGTAAGCACCTCACACTTAATCACCATGATGTAGGATTAAGATCATTAACCTACTTGTAATTATTTAGATGTTTTTTGTTGTTTTTGTTTAGTGTTAAGTAATGAGTTTAAGCCATAATCAAAGATTTAATGAACCCATTACACCATCCTAATAGAAGGATAATAGATGAGAACATTTAAGCTGAGAAAGGCTCCTCAACTTAATCCATGATTAGGGATTAACCTCATGACAAAACAAAGCCTTTATTAAATGGATTTTAGTTAATGGTAAGATTAAGAAGTGGCTTTTATGGTTTGTAAGACAGCTTGAGGAGGACTTGTCCATTAACACTAGGGTTAGTCCTTCTTAACCAATTAAGGAAGAATTAGAACCCTAATGCAAGGCCCAAGTTACAAGCTTGATGTCTTGATGATTATTAAGTGGATTGATTAAAGGATTTAAACACATTAAGGGTTTAACACTTAGGATTAAAGTTATACACTCCATCCTAATAGAAGGATGCAGGCATAAGCTTAATCACAAAGCCTTAAAACCTTTAGGGTTTAGTCCTTGATTATGAGATGAGGAGAGAAGACTCAAAGAAGACACAAAGGCAAAACTAAATGGGGAACTAATCAAGCCCTAATTGTTATCATACTTGGAGATCCTAGGGTTTGTGAAGCTTAAGAGAGAAAGAATCTTCAAAGAGCCACCAAGGAGAGAAGCAGATGAGAGGAGAAAGAATCAGAGAGAAGCAAGGCAACTTGCTTCACTTAAGAAGACAAGTTTCTTGAAGGAAGAAAGTAAGAGATGAACATGAATGAGCAAGCCCACTCCAATACACAAGATAAAATGCAGCAATGATGCAAGAGGGATGAAAAGAGATTGTGAGAAGTGAAGGCAAATTCACTTCTCAAAACAACTTACCACCTGAAAAGTTAGTAAAAGAAATGAAATGCAATGCAAATGAGATGAAATGTCATGATGCAAACCAAAGTAAGAAGCATAAAAATGATTTCAATGATGCTAAGGGATGATGCAAACACATGGCAAGAGATGAGAATAATCATACAAGCATAAGGATGCAAATGAGGCATGCTTTGAACCATAAAGATTCATGAATGTTTATGAAATGAAATGAACATATAACATGGAAAGGAATGATGCAATGATCAATCATGATTCTAATATGTCCTAAGATGTCTTATGAATCATGTGGATGCACAAAATGTCATGGCAAGTTCTTAAATGCAAGCAAATGAGAAATGGATGCAAAGGAAGGCAAGAATTAGGGTTTATGCATAACATGTAACACAAAAATTCAAAATCAGAAGCAAAGGTCATGACAAAAAATTGAAAATGGGATCAAAGGAACCCTAACCCTACACAAGTTCACTGCCAAAAGGATGAGACCTAAATCTAAGCCTAATGGAAGTTATGATTTCTCTAAGTCAACTAGGGTTTCAAGGTACCTTAAAATGAAAAATGCAAAACAAATTTAAAATGGAAGATAAACTCAAACCAATTTTAACCTAGAAACTACATGCTATGAAGGATGCAATGCAAGAAGAACCATCATCAAACTTTCAATGGTTAGGCAGAATGGATTTTTCCAAGTTTGAACAAAAATATTGCCTTTAAAAGAATTTAATTCCAATGAAAATTGTCAAAATGCATCAAGAACCAAAAAGAAATTTATTTTGAGAGTTTGATAATGTTTCTAAATGTCTTGAAATGCAATGTGATTTTTTTTGTGATTTTTAAATACCTAAATGCATTTTTGATTAATTAATTTTCATTAACTAATTAAAAATAAACATTTAAATGATTTAAAAATAATTTTTAATGCAAAAAATAAAAATAAAAATATTTTTGGGTTCTGAAAATTAATGAAATGCTTGACAAAAAATTTCAGAATTTTTAAATATGTTTTACTATTTTTAATAATTCGTATAAATAAATGCAATGAAAATGAAAATAAAATTAAATAAAATGGAAAGTATGCAAATCTAATGGCTGGCATTCAAATGGATAGCGCGCGAATTGACTGGCGCCAGATCCTGTGGTTGTAATTCAAACTGACCAAATTAAATTAAACCTAATTAATTAATTTAATAAAACAGGATTAGGGTTTTAATGAGAGATTTGGGCCACTCATTCACGCGCGGGTCAACCCAAGTCAATAGAATCTATGGCTCTCATTCAAACTGAGCCCTAATCACCATTAATGCACTAATGACTTTCAGGTGGCCGGAAATGACCTCCGGTCATCTTCTCCGGCCTCATCTCCCCTGAGATTTTGCTATCTCTCTCCCCAAGCTTCTAAAACCTAATCTTTCTGCCCATAATCCATCCCCACGCATCACTCAACAAGAATCACTCACTAAAACAAATTTATTTCACCTATTCAAGCTGAATCGAAGCAAATTAGTTTTAGGTCAAAAAATTTCAGAGAGCTCATACATGCTTAATACTTGACTATTTTCAAAACCAAACACATCAGCATTATCAGTGAATCATGGAGAATCAATTAGTAACTTAAAAACGTGTTTCTGGAAAAAATGTTCTTAATCTCACCTGAACTGGAACTTTGATCTTTGGAGCTTTCTGGTTGCTTCTTTGGTCCAAGATGCCTTTAATGAACCCCCTGAGAAGTTTGCAATGCTTGTTTGGAATTTCTTATGGCTGGTTTAGGAGATTGATGAAGTTCTGTTCAAGGGGAGTGAGAAATCGTATTTCTGTTTGGGAGGGTTTCAAGATCAAATGATGGTTGGGAAATGATCAGAGGGTCATGGTGAGTGATCCTATGAAGTTTGTTTTGAGGTTTGTGGCTTGTGTATTGAGTTTCGAAAAAAAATGCACAAAGGGGGATTTTTGAGAATGCTGACTTGTGGGAGGGCTCAGGCTGTGTTGTGTGGTGTGTTGAGTTCCATTTGGCCCATTTATCAAGTTTGGATAGGTCAGAGATTTGTTGGTGGCCTGTGGTGATTGGTATGGGCAAGTTGCCAAAATGTCAACTTGACTTGTACTTGAGGTATGGGCAAGTGTGAGGCTGAGATAGGGGCATGGCTTGGTTCAGCTGAGATCATGGAATGCCTATGGATCAGATTTTGGGGACTGTAACAAGTAGAGGCATGGTTACATGAGCTTTTGCAAATTGGTACAAGTTTGGCCCCTTTGTGATTTCTTGAAGCATAAGTAATGAAACTTGGAGATTCTTTGGTGCATTCTGAATTTTACGCCATGGTTTATGTTTGTGTAATGCATAGAAGTCCATTTGAAGTCACATTTTGCCTTGGTATGAGGTTTTGCAACTTTCCCTCTTTGGTACAAAAGTGAAAATTAAGTGATTTTTGCCAACTTTGACAAGCCATAACTTTTGATCCAAAATGAATTAGAATGAGTTCTTGTACTTTTTGAAAATGGGAGGATCCATTCTACAACTTTCATGACCAAAGTTTTCTCATTTGAAACATTTTTGAATCAATTTGAGGAGGTTGAAAAACTTTCCCAAAATAGCAAGTTTACATTATAAGTCACTTTCCAAAAAAGGCAATTTTGCAAATGGCTTGAAATTCTTCAACTTTGTGAACTTCTAACATCTTCTATGACCAAATAAAGATCATACATATTCAAAATTATGGAGAACACCCTTTGGTTGGGTCATTGGAGGCCTCAGATGCCTTGATTTTACACTGACTTGCCCAAGAAGTCATCTTGTGATCAGATGCCTTCCCTATGGAATCTCTTCATGAAAATTGATATGCATGATCCTTATAACATGTAGAGACCAATAGAAACAAGAATGACCAAAAAATTTGGAGTTATGGCCTCTGAAACCAAAACCCTAATTTTAGGTCATCTGTGCAGTTAAACCTGGCTCTGCTTCCATGCCTCTCTCAGTTCTTGTGATTCTTTGACTTCCTTGACTTTGTGAGGATATAATATGATGCTTGGACATACATGGACCCCTTTGAAGTGATTGATGACCTTTGGAATGGCTCAAGTGGCTCTTGGATTGCTCAGATCACAAACCCTAGATGCAGATGTCTTAGAAACAATGTAGTGAAGCAAAAATGCAATATGAGATGATATGATTGAGCTTATGCAAATGAAAAGAGTCACAAGCCATGGTGTGAAATGAGTGAGGGCAAATTTGGGGTGTTTACAGGGACTAATCAAACCCTAATTGTGATCATTCTTGGGTATTCCTAGGGTTTGTGAGGCTTGCAAAAGATCTTCAAGAGAAAAGCCACCAAGGAAGAAGCAGATGAAAGGAGAAGGAAGCAGAAGAAGCAAGTCAACTTACTTCACTTAAGAAGATAAGTTGCTTGAAGAAATAAAGTGAGAAGGAGACATGAATAAGCAAGCTCACTCTAATTCACAAGTAAAATGCAGCAATGAATGCATAAGAGAGATGAGAAGAGATTATAAGAAGTGAAGGCAAATTCACTTCTCAATGACTTACCACCTGAAAAGTTAGCAACAAGGAATGAAATGAAATGAGAGTGAGATGAAATGCAATGGTGCAAACCAAAACCAGAGGCATAAACATGATGTTAATGATGCTAAGAGATGATGCAAGCACATGCCAAGAGTTGTGGATGATCATACACAAGATGAGGATGCAAATGGGACAAGTAAGAAGCATGGAAGTTCATGAAAGTTTATGAAATGGAATGAATGCATAACATGGAAAATGAATGATGCAATGATCAAACATGATTCTAATGTGTCCTAAGATGTCTTAGAAGTCATGTTAATGCACAAAATGTCATGACAAGTTCATGTATGCAAGCATATGAGAGATGAGTGCAAATGAAGGCAAAAATTAGGGTTTATGCATAACATGCAACACAAAATTCAAAATCAGAAGCAAATGACATGATAAAAAATTGAAAATGGGATAAAAGGAACCCTAACCCTACACAAATTCACTGCCCAAAGGAGGGGACCTAACTCTTATCCTAATGGGAGCTATGATTTTCTTAAGTTTCCTAGGGTTTTGGGATACCTCACAATGAAAAGTGCAAAACAAATTGAAAATTAAAGATAAATTCAAACCAATTTTACCCTAGAAACTACATGGTATGAAGGATGCAATGCAAAAAGAACCAACATCAAACTCCTCATGGCTAGGCAGAAAAGAATTTTTCAAGTTAGGGCAAAAATATTGACTTTTAAGAACTTAAATTCCAAAGAAAAATGTCAACATAGGTCAAGAACCAAAAAGAAATTTATTTGAAGAGTTTGATAATGTTCCTAAATATATCAAAGTGCAATGTGAATTTTTTTGTGATTTTTAGAAACTTAAATGCTATTTTAATTAATTAATTCTCATTAACTAATTAAAATAATCATTTAAATATTTTTAAAATACGAAAATTATGCAAAAAATAAAAATAAAATTATTTTCAGAAAGGGAAAAATATTTTAAGGTGTGATGCAAAAAATGGGATTTTTTAGAAGCGATTTGCTATTTTAAATAAAATGGACAAAACAAATGAATTAAAAAGAAAATAAAATTGAAATAAATGGAAAGTAATCAGATCCAAGAGCCAGGATTCAAAGCTAAGACGCGGGAGTTGACTGGCGCGTGTTTTAGTGGCTGGGATTGATTCTGGAAAATTCAAAATTTAATCTTAATTAATTAATGCTAATGACTGGATTAGGGCTAAACCACAAGATCCAGGCCGTTCATAGCGCGCGGGAAAACCAGATCAAGGGTCCAAATTTAAACTTGACTTAATTACAGGATTAGGGCTAAACCACCTTCAGGCGACCGGAACAGTGTTCCGGTCGTCTTCTCCGACGAGCCCAAACCCTAACTTCTTTCTCAGGCCATCAAACTTCAAATTTCTTGCACAAAAATGATCCTCTAACAACCCTAAGCCTAAATCCCCAACTAAAACTCATTTATTTCACACCATGAACACGAATCGGAAAAAAATGTAAAAATGGGCAAAATTTTCAGAGTTCACATACATGGTGGTTTCTCAACCATTTTCAAAAATAATCATATCCCCATGATCAGGGGAGCATATAGAACCATAAAAGAACTTAAAAGCAAGCTTCTGGGAAAAAAGTTCATCATGTTACCTGAGATGGGGACCCTCTGATTCTGAGCTTTCTGGGTCCTCCCTTGATGCAAGCCCACTCCTATGAACCTCCTGAAGATGATATGGAGCTTAGAAAACTTTGAGGATGGCTGGTTTTGAAGTTCCAGTTCTGGTATAGCAGGTTTTGAGGTTTTTGTATGTGATGTTTTTGGCTGTTTTGAGGGTTGATTCATGTTCTATGGGTGATATGTGATTTGTTGGTGAAGAAAAAATGGAGGTTTTGTGGCAGTGGGAGAAGTTTCAAAGAGGTGAAGTTCTTGACAATTTTTGGGAATCCTGGCTTATGGGAGGTTGCAGGCTTGTGTGTGTGCTTATTTCAAGTCCCTGAGGTCCACATATGAGGCTCTGATTGGGCAGAGAGTTGGTAGTGGCACAGTTTGATTGGCATGGGCAAAAATGCAAAAAGTCAAGATTTTGTGTACCATAGGTATGGCTCGGGTCATAGGAGATCTTAGGGCTTGTCCTGCTTCAGCTTGAGTCAAGGAAGGCCTTTGGATCTGATTTTGTGAGCTGGATGGCCTTGATCAAGAGTTTCCAATGTTCTTGCATATTTCCCTCTTTGAAATTTCTTGTGAACCAAGGCAAAGAATCTTGTGAATTCTTGGACAAAATGCAGCAAAATGAACCATATGAAGTTGCTAAAATTCTTTGAGATCAATTAGTGTCCAATTCAAGCATTGAAAATTCCTTTTGCAAAAAATTCAATTTTGAAGATTCATGAGAAAATGCCTTATGTAACTTGTAATTCAAGGCATAGAAATGAGAAATCCTTTGGGAAAATCTGAATTATGGACCATGAATGATGTTTGTGTGATGATTAGAAGCTGATTTGAAGTCACATTTGGTTTTGGCAAGTGTTTTTGCAAGTTTCCTCTTTGGCACAAAAGTGAAAATTAAGTGGTTTTGTCCAACTTTGCAAGGCCATAACTTTTGTTCTAAAATGAATTAGAATGAGTTCTTGTACTTTTTGAAAATGGGAGGATCCAATATACAACTTTCATGACCAAGAAGTTTTCATTTGAAGCATTTTTGAATCAAAAAGAAGAGGTTGAAAAACTTTCCCAAAATGGCAAATTTACATTACAAGTCACTTTCCCAAAATGGCAACTTTGCAAATGGCTTGAAATTATTCAATTTTGTGAACTTCTAACATCTTCTAAGATCAAATAAAGATCATACATATTCAAAATGATGGATAATACCCTTTGGTTGGGTGATTGGGGGCCTCAGATGCCCTGATTTTGCACTGACTTGCACAAGAAGTCATCTATTGATCAGATGCCTTCCCCATTGAATTTATTCATGAAAATTGGTATGCATGATTCTTATGACATATAGAGACCAATAGAAACAAGAATGACCAAAAAAATTGGAGTTATGGCCTCTGAAACCAAAATCCTAATTTTGGGGTCATCTGTGCAGTTAAACCTGGCTCTGCTTCCTTGCCTTCCTCAGTTCTTGTGATTTTTGATTTCCTTGATCTTTGGAGGATAGAATATGATGCTTGAACATACATGGACCCTCTTGATATGATTGAAGACCTTTGGAGTGGCTCAGATAGCTCAGGGATTTCTCAGATCACAAACCCTAGATGCAGATGACTTAGAATCAAAGCAGTGGAGCAAAAATGCAATATGAGATGACATGATTGAACTTATGCAAATGAAAAGAATCACCAGCCATGATGAAATGAGTGAGGGAAAATTTGGGGTGTTACAGCTGCCCCTATTCAAGCATGAGTTAGCTGTGCAGGATGTAAGCAACGGCTTAACAGGCAAACAAGATAACTTGTGGTTGAATACCAAAGACAGTCCAAAATTTGCACTCACTGAATGATGAAGAAAAGGGATATAGATTGTGAAAGGAAATAAAGTATGATTATAAAGTTCGAGCGACGGAGGACGACCGTCGAGCAGAGGATGACTGCTGGGGATAAAGCAGTGACGGGTACGACCGACATGTTGAGGAAATAAAGGATTATGATGGGGAAGGCCATAAAGCAAAGAAACAAGACTCTCTGGGGATTAAAGGTAGATTTTGAAGAAATAAATGATGAGGAACGATCATCAAAGGTGAAGGACGATCACCTAGCAGGGTACGGCTGCTCTGTTGGGGATAAGGATGAGGGACGGTCATCCAAGGTGAAGGACGATCACCTGGCAGGGTACGGCTGCCGAAAATATCATGACATAGGACGAATGCCGGATAGAAAAGGTCGACGATGGGGACGGCCATCGGATAGGCATGATGAAGGAAGATCATCAAAAGGTGAAGGACGATCACCTAGTAGGGTACGGCTGCTCTCGGGGTTTATCATGACATAGGACGAACGTCAGATAACAAGATCAACGATGGGGACGGCCATCGGATAAACATGATGAAGGACGATCATCAGAAGGTGAAGGACGATCACCTAGCAAGGGACGGCTTACTAAAATATCACGACATAGGACGAATGTCGGGTAGGAAGGGGTTCTAATGAATAGAGACTCCGCTGGGGATGATGAAGGACGATCATCAAAAAGGTGAAGGACGATCACCTGGCAGGGCACGGCTGCCGGAAATATCATGACACAGGACGAATGTCAGATAAAAGGAGATAATTTATCAAGATTTGCTGGGAATTCTTCTGGGGAGTGGTAGACACAGACGAGTGTCTAATTTCAAGGAAACAAAGGCATAAGTGTCTAACACGGTGTATAGATTAAAGATGCGGACGAGCATCCTTAAGACTATGATACAGACGAGTATCAGTAGAAACAAACGCTTGACGCATATTCAGAGATGATGATATGGACGAGTACCAACTAGTTAACAAAGAACACGGACGAGTGTCGACTCTGAGGGGATTTAAGTGGTGTATACAAGATACGGACGGGTATCTGTATGAGTAAAAAACGATGAGTGAGACATAGACGAATGTCCAACTTGCTGTGGAGAGCACGACACGGACGGGTGTCGGAAGGAGTGTATTATAAACAAGTATTTGGTTTACAAAGTGTTTAGGCAACTATGCTGGGGAAGGTGACACGGACGGGTGTCAGGGAATTGTATATATATGTATTTGTCTGTAGAGAACGCTCGGGCGACTTTACTGGGGAATAATGACACGGACGAGTGCCAAAAGGAGCATGCATCCGTATTTGTGAGTGCAAAGAGGACGTTTTGGCTTTCCGCTGGGGAATTTGAGAAGTATTTTGTATATCGTTGATGGAATGTCAGTATTTACAAGTGTTCGATTCGACACATGGCTCATAATTATGCAAAATGTTTGATTTTTGCCGTAATGCTCCGTATTAGACGGAATGCTACGCTCTGGGGGAAAATATGATGTGAATGCTATGATTATGCAAAGATACCGATCTGGGATTCGGATCCTGTTGCGGTGAAGATCTCCGGCTGGTCTGCTTGAAGTGATATCCCAGCTGGGGAAGAGATCAATGGCAGATCTGATATATGTGACTCTGCTTGAGGAAATAGATCACTGATAGACCTATCTTGGTAATGAGGGACCCAACTGGGGTCTGTGGGAGCTTCCGTCACTTTGTTGTGAGATCTTCAGACATTGCTCTTCTAGATAGAGGCTGGAGCTTTGCGGGGAGATGGTTCCCTGTCTGACACTTGGTTTGGGAGGAATGATCACTGGATGATCTTCCAAGAGATTTCTGTGATTCTACTGAAGATGACTGAAGTCTGGCCACTCAGCTGGGGGAGAAAGAATCTCTAGTGCTATTTGGAAGATGTGCTGAGTAAATAATGATTTGGCAGCTTGCTGGGGAGAAACTTTCATGCCCCGTGTTGCACTTTGACTACCTGCAATCCTGTCATGACAAAGAAACGTACAAGTATCCCGAGGTGTCCCTTACTGGGTTCTCTCATAGGAGTTTAGACACTCCCGGGAGCAAATATATTTCATGTAAGCATGTAATTTAGAAAAGACGCATCTGTACTTATGCAATCAACATCTTAAGGACATCAGACATTTTGCAAATAAAATATACGAGACAAAGTGTAACGAAAAATCTGATTTTATTAATTTTCGTGCCCTGAATTGGCAAATACAGTCAAGGAAACAGATCCCCTGAAATGAGGAGATTGTTACAAATTGAGGAACAAAAAGATGCTGGCAATGTTGATGATGCTTCAAGGAGCTTCCCTCTTGATATGACTTGTATGACATTGACGTTCTTCTCATCCTGCTTTTGAAGAAGGCTGATTCTGACCGACGCTCGAACCATTCGAAGTTTACCATGTTGCAAGTGATACAGACGAATTCAGAATGCAGGTGTTCGCTTATTCCCTTATTTTGCGTGGATCGCCCTTTCAGGTTTTCAATCCACCGGGATACCCATTTTTTCCTGAGTTGTCCAATGCGGCTTTTCAACTCAGCGGGTGTACATTTTTATTTATTTTTCCCTTATTTTTGCCTGAGTCTTTTATTCTGTTTTTGACTCGCCGGGATGCCCTATTTTTGCTTGGACTTACATTCTATTTTTATGTCCAGCGGGTCATTTTTTTTATGCGAAGTATTTTTTAACTGCATCTGAATTCACAGGGGACAAGAAGTCTTCACCGTCCATAGTACTGAGCATCAGTGCTCCTCCAGAGAAAACTTTCTTTACTATGAATGGTCCATCATAATTCGGAGTCCACTTGCCCCTGTGGTCTGTATGAGGAGGAAGGAGTCTTTTCAGCACAAGATCTCCTACTTGGTACTCTCAAAGTCTGACTTTCTGATCGAAAGCCTTCTTAATTTTTTTCTGATACAGCTGCCCATGACAAATTGCAGCCAATCTCTTCTCTTCGATCAGGCTAAGTTGTTCGTATCGGGATCGGATCCATTCTGCCTCATTCAGCTTAACATCCATTAGTATTCGCAAGGAGGGTAATTCAACTTCAACAGGTAGGACTGCCTCCATACCATAAACCAGCTGATACGGCGTTGCCCCAGTGGATGTTCTGATTGACGTACGGTACCCATGCAAGGCAAATGGTAGCATTTCATGCCAGTCTTTGTAGGTGACCACCATCTTCTGCACAATCTTCTTGATATTCTTGTTAGCTGCCTCTACAACGCCATTCATCTTTGGCCTGTAAGGAGAAGAATTGTAGTGTTGGATCTTGAAGTCCCGACACAGTTCTGCCATCATTTTGTTATTTAAGTTGGAGCCATTATCATTAATGATTCGCTCGGGTACTCCATACCGACAGATGATGTCTCTCTTTAGGAATCGGGCTACCACTTTCCTGGTGACATTTGCATAAGAAGCTGCTTCAACCCACTTGGTAAAATAGTCAATGGCTACCAGGATGAATATGTGGCCATTTGAAGCAGTCGGTTCGATTTTCCCAATCATATCAATGCCCCACATGGCGAAAGGCCAGGGTGAAGACATCACATTTAAAGGATTCGGAGGCACATGCATCTTGTCTGCATAAATCTGGCATTTATGGCATTTTCTGGCATAGGCACAACAGTCTGCATCCATTGTGATCCAGTAGTAGCCTGATCTTAGCAACTTCTTAGCCATAACATGCCCTCCAGCATGGGTGCCAAAAGATCCTTTGTGCACCTCGTGCATCAACAAATCTGCTTCCGCCCTATCAACACATCTGAGAAGTACCATGTCAAAGTTTCTTTTATACAGGGAACCATCAGTATTCAGGAAGAAACTACCAGCCATCCTTCTTAATGTCTTCTTGTCATTGGATGATACCCCAGGTGGGTATGTTTGATCCTCCAAGAAGCACTTAAAGTCGTGAAACCAAGGCTTATCATCTTTAACAACATCGGCTGAGAATACATATGCTGGTCTGTCAAGTCTGGATACTGAAATTCGCGGCACAAAGTTGGCAGCTTGAACCTTGATCATGGATGAAATAGTAGCCAAAGCGTCTGCAAACTGATTTTCATCTCGAGGGATATACTCAAGCTTGACTGTTGTGAACAAAGTCAACAACCTCCTTGTATAATCCCGATAAGGTATCAGATGATCTTGGTGGGTGTACCATTTGCTGTTGGTTTGATTAATTACCAGAGCTGAATCTCCGAACACAGTCAAAGTCTTGATCCTGAGGTAAATGGCTTCTTCAAGACCCATAATACAAGCTTCGTATTCAGCTTCATTGTTAGTGCAGTTAAAGGTGAGTTTTGCCGAGAAAGGCATGTGAACTCCCTTAGGTGTAATAAGTACTGCACCAACACCACGACCATTCATATTAACAACCCCATCAAACATCATAGTCCATTCTTCTTCTGGGTGTGGCCCTTCAGTGTGAACAGGCTCTTCATGATCCTTTGCTTTTATGAACATGATGTCTTCATCGGGGAAGTCAAATCTCATAGGCTGGTAATCATCAATAGGTTGCTCAACAAGATAATCGGACAATACACTGCCTTTGATGGCCTTTTGAGAGGTGTACTGAATGTCATATTCTGTGAGGATCATTTGCCATCTTGCAACCCGTCCGGTAAGTGCTGGCTTCTCAAAAATGTACTTAACTGGGTCCATCTTTGAGATCAATAAAGTGGTGTGGGTCAACATATACTGCCTTAGCTGGCGAGCAGCCCACGCTTAAGCACATCAAGTTTTCTCGAGCAGTGAATAACGTTGTTCACAGTCGGTAAACTTTTTGCTTAGGTAGTATATTGCATACTCTTTTCGACCAGACTCGTCATGCTGGCCCAGTACACACCCCATTGACTCTTCTAACACCGTCAAGTACATGATTAGAGGTCTTCCTTCCACTGGAGGCATAAGGATCGGAGGCTCTTGTAAGTATTCCTTGATTTTGTCAAAAGCCCTCTGGCAGTCTTCGTTCCACCTGATCGTTTGTTCTTTTCTTAACAACTTGAACAAGGGTTCACAGGTTGCAGTAAGGTGAGATATGAACCTTGAAATGTAGTTCAATCTACCTAGGAACCCCCGAACTTCTTTTTCAGTCTTCGGCGCAGGCATTTCTTGAATGGCTTTTACTTTATCAGGGTCAACTTCAATCCCTTTCTTACTTACAATAAATCCCAGCAGCTTACCGGATCGCACCCTGAATGTGCATTTGTTGGGGTTTAACTTCAATTGGTACTTCCTCAGACGCTCGAATAACTTCAACAGATTCACCAGGTGGTCTTCTTCTGTGAGGGACTTGGCAATCATGTCATCCACAAAACATTCAATTTCTTTGTGGATCATGTCATGGAATAATGTTACCATAGCCCGTTGATAAGTGGCACCCGCATTCATCAGTCCGAATGGCATTACCTTATAACAGAATGTGCCCCAGGGTGTGATGAAAGTTGTCTTCTCCATGTCTTCAGGTGACATTTTGATCTGATTATATCCTGAAAATCCATCCATGAAGGAGAATACCGAGAACTGAGCCGTATTGTCGACCAATACATCAATGTGAGGTAATGGGAAGTTCTCTTTCGGGCTGGCTCTGTTTAGGTCCCGGTAATCCACACACATTCTCACCTTGCCATCTTTCTTAGGAATAGGTACGATATTAGCAACCCACGGCGGATAACTAGTCACAACAAGGAAATCGGCGTCCCACTGTTTTTGTACCTCTTCTTTTATCTTCATTGCCATATCTGGGCGAGTACGGCGCAACTTCTGTTTTACTGGCGGACAGTCTTCCTTTAGAGGCAGCTTGTGCATAACAATGTCGGTGTCCAACCTTGGCATATCCTAATACGACCAAGCAAAAACATCCACATACTCCCGAAGCATGTCAATCAGTTGCTCTTTCACTTAATCTTACAGGCAGGCCCCGATCTTAACTTCTTTCAAATCTTCTTATCTACCAAGATTAACTGTCTCAACCGCCTCTTGATGAGGAGTGATAACCTTCTACTCTTTCCTTAACAACCTGGCTAGCTCTTCAGGTAGCTCATAATCTTCTTCAACCCCTTCATCGGCTTGATTGGTTGGATTGTCAAAGTCATATGAAGTCATAGCAGTGTTGTTGTCGGTGCAGTCTGGAGGGCACTTTCTGCAAGGGTTTAGATTTGTTTATTTTAGTGATCAGTTTTATCTTATTTAGAAAAAGTGAAAATGAAGTTATTTATTTTGAAAAACATTGCCATTTTATTTTTGTACAAAAAATGAAAAATGAAAAACAGTGAGCGAAAAAAGAAAAGACTCATTTGCAAAAGATGTCCTGATATTCATTAATTGATCTTTGCACAAAATACAAGATGCCCCGATTACAAAATGAGTCCTGACATCTTGGGCAAGATGCAGGACTTGATGCATGCTTTAAAATACAGGAAATAATAATTACTCTGCAGGAGTAACTCTTATAATTTCCTGGGAAGACCAGTTTGAGACATGGCTCCCCGGGATCCTCGAACGTATCCAGCTTTCCAGGTTGCGCTCGTCTTCTGACTCATCTTCCAAGCTATTCACAGCATCCGGGGTGAGCATCCCTCCGCTGACAAACATGGGCTCCTTTGCAGCCTCTGATTGATCTTGTCGAGTTGGTCAATAACCAAACCCGAATCGGTCTTCTTTCTTTTCCACGGGCAGCAGCTTGCCCCAGCCTTGGGCGGTACCTTCCTCAACAACCTTCCGGGCATGCTGATATGATGTGATGGAGGTCCCAAGCACAACAGATGTTTCATTAATATTAAAGGCCTCAAACCCTTGGCTCATGGTTTCATGGATCTCCCCATCCATTTCAATGTATTTGAAAGTAGCCAGCTGGCTAACAAATATATCCTCTTCCCCACAAATAGTAATGACTTGGCCTTCCCACTCGAATTTTAACTTTTGGTGAAGGGTTGATGTCACGGCGCCATCGGCGTGTATCCATGGTCTACCCAATAGACAGCTGTAGGCAGCCTGTATATCCATCACAAAGAAGGTCGTTTTGAAAACTTGTGGGCCAATCATTATCAGCAACTTTATCTCTCCCAGAACTGATCTTTTAGAACCGTCGAAAGCTCTCACTACCAAGTTACTTGGGCGTAGTGCCAATCCATCATATTCCAACTTCACAAGGGCTTTCTTGGGTAGGACATTGAGGGATGACCCTGTGTCTACCAACACGTGAGAAAGAACTGCACCCTTACACTCCAAGGTAATGTGCAAAGCCTTGTTGTGATTGCGACCTTCCGTTGTCAGATCAGTGTTGGTAAATCCTAGCCCATGACTAGCGTTAACATTTCCAACCACAGCCTCTAACTGATTGACGGTAATCTCCTCCGGCACATAAGCTGCATGCAGGACTTTTAATAGTGCGTTCCGATGAGCCTCGGAGCACATTAGTAATGATAGTATAGAGATTTTGGAAGGTGTTTGGTGAAGCTGGTCTACCACCTTGTAATCACTTTTCTTTATGATTCTCATGAATTCATCAACCTCTTGATCAAAAGGAGTCTTCAAAACTTCTTTAGCAACTTGTTCTTCTTGCACTATGCTCTTCCCTTTTGCCTTAGCAGCAGCTTCTGCTTCGGCAATGGGTCTTGGAATTTGCGAGGCAAAGAGACGTACGTTTCTAGTGAAGCCTCCGCCTCCCCCCACATTGTCTATCTGAGGTGAAGAAGTTGATGATTCTAAGGTGATTTTCTGCCCTTCGCAGTATAGATCTGAGCCATAATGCCAAGGTATGGCATTATTGCTTTCGTAAGGAACTGGCCCAGGCACTGTGATAGTGACTGGACTGATGGCAGCTGCAGAAGGGACTACAATGGTGTGTGGATCATAGTATATGGTAACCGGTGCTCTGACAGGAGTAACATCTTGTGAGTTGTTGGCAGGAACATTTGCAGGATCATAGTATATTGTAACCGTTGAGACGCTTTCATCAATTGTTGCTGATGTTGTAGAAGGCACTGTTGACTGGATGGGTGTTGAAGTTGTAGCAGGAATGGTGACTGAATTTGCATCCGTTGAAGTGATTGATTGAGCAGTTGTTGGAGTTGTAGTAGAATCCGTTGGAACAATGGTTGCTGATGTTATAGGAGTATTTGCGACTGTTGATGAAGAAATTGTTGGATTCGTAGGTATCGTTGTCGTAATCTGAAGGATACCATCCTTAATAAGACCATCTATGTCGTTTCTCAGCCTTTCACACCCATTGACTGCAATATTGCAATACCTGCGGCTGAGCTCACACCCAGGGAACACTTGGCATTCTAAAAGCTGAGCTTTGATTTCGACCAAAGGTGTTCGAATTTGTGTGACACTGGTGATTAAGGTGGATGGTTTGCCTTCCTCAATAGCATTAATCCTAGGCCCGTTGTGACTAGGAATTGGATTCCTCGTGACATTCGGAGGAGGTGCAAAGTTGAGAGCTTTTGAGTCCACCAGGTCTTGGACTTTCATCTGTAAGGCCCTGCATTTTTCAGTATTATGCCCCGGTGCGTTCGAGTGGAATGCGCACCTGGAATTTGCATCATAATTCTTTGGAATATTGGCGGGATCTGGAGGTGTAAATGTCCTCAAATCAACCAAGTTGAGCTTCAGGAGTTGTGGCAAGAGTGCAGCATACGGCATTGGGATTGGGTCAATTACTCTGTTTGCCTGTGACGGTCTTTGTTGGAAAGGACGCTGTTGTTGGTTGTTGTTGCTATTATTGTAGGTTCTCTGTTGCGGATACTGAACTTGTTGTTGATACTGTGGTTGTTGTTGTTGAGGATATGCTGATTGTTGAGGAATTGGAGCTGGAATGGTAACAGTTGCTACTGACCGGTGAACATACTGAGGCCTGCCCCTGCTTGTATGAATGGAATTTGTATCACCGGCTCTTCGGGGTCCCACAAAAGGCTTTCTGGGCTTACTGGATGAACTTGCACCACTGTCGGAAATTTTGCCCATCTTTAAAAGGCTTTTAATCCTTTCACCAGCTATGACCACATCAGCAAAACTGGTAGAGGAGAAAGCAGCCAATCTATCAATATAGGTCCCTTGCAATGTATTCATGAACATGTCAGCCATTTCCCTCTCCGACATGGGTGGTTGGACAGCAGCAGAAAGCTGTCTCCACCTTTGGGCATATTCCCTGAAGCTTTCTCGGGAAGATTGAGACATTCCCATCAGAAGGGTCCTGTTAGGAGCCATGTCCAGATTGTATTGATATTGTCGGATGAAAGCCTCAGCCAAATCCTTCCAGCATCTTATGGTGGCCCTAGACAAATGTGAATACCACTCTCTTGAAGCCCCAGTCAGACTGTCTTCAAAGTAAAACATCCACAGCTTCTCATCCATAGTATAAGCTTTTAGTCTCCCTAGGAAAGACTGCAAATGAGTGCGAGGACAGGAGGTACCATTGTACTTTTCAAAGCATGGGGGTTTGAATTTGTGGGGAATTCTCACTCCATCCACTAGCCCTATGTCCATCACATCGAAGCCCAAGGAATTCTGAGACTCCAAAGATCTCAATTTCTCGGCAATCTCATCTAATCTCCTATCATAAACTTCATCTCCAGCTCCCATAACAGTAAACTGCTCTTCTTGGGGATCCTCTTGCAAGATTCTCCCTCCAGCAGTATTACCTTGCACATTCCTTGGGATGTTAGCTTCTGGATCCAGATGAGGTCCAAATACTGGTGGGTCAATACGAGGCTGGCCCCGTTCATTGTTACTAGTTCCTCCTGTTCCAAGATGAGGTTCCTCAGGAGTTTGTCTTTCCACCAGCTCTCTTAACCTTTCTTGACTTTGGGCCAAGCCAGTCATCACAACCATGAATTGAGACATCTGATTTCTCATCTCCACTCTCTCATTAGCTATCTGATTTCTGACCTCAGTCAGATCCTGCTGTACTTGTTCCATTTGAATACCGGGAAGGTTGTTACGAGTCGGGTACCGGTGTGCGCGGTTGATAGGGAACACTCGGCGACGAGCAATGTTTCCTGAGATCACAACAAAGTTAGAAACAATAATAATAAAACCTACAAAACAAAACAAAAGTTAGTATGCATTGCAGTATGCTTATTTGTTTTCCAAGGTATCCGGTTTGGTTCTTTGGTTTTGACCTTTCCAGACCTCGAGGAAGATGCCTGATGTTGTTGAGAGAAAACCCAAATGAAAACAAACTGAAATATATTACAAATGGTGAACAATACATAGTCTGTTTTACAACATATGCCCATGGAGGGTCAAAATACATCAAAAAGAAAAAGTACATCAAATGGAAGCAACAACAAACAAATAATCAGACATCCAGTCCAAACTCATCCTCTCTGACCTCCTTCAGGAGTGCCTCAGTCACTGGACCAGCTGGGTGCTCTGTAATGGTCCTAATGAGGAAGTTCCTGGTGGCAATGGCAGAGGTCAGCTTCTTGTGCCTGTCCTGGTCCTTTGATCTTTTCAATCCTGCTCTGAGCCTCAACTCTGAAATCTCCTTCTGGGCTTCTCCAATCTCTCAATGTCCAGAAGACCATCACTCCTTTCCCACAGAGTCTTCTTTAAAGCTTGAGATAGGTTCTCATTTCTTTCCTTCAACTTCTCAAATTCTTCTAGGCTGACAGTTGCTACTGGCTGTACTGTGGATGGTCCAGGTATGTCTTCCAAGGTGAAAGGAATTCCGGTGATCTGGGCTCTAGTACGGGACCAGTCATAGTACTGAGCTGAAGCAACATTATTACACCTTCCAAGGATAGCTACCCCCTTTGTCTGGATGTTGTCCCAAGCCCAGGATGCTTGTCTAACAGCAGCTGAATTAGGTTTCACCTCACAATACAAGGTCTCAGCTAAATCCTGCACTCTGGGAGGGTGACCCAAAGCATAACCCAGTTGTCTCTTAAACAGTAAAGGATTGTAGTTGATGCAACCCTTTACTCCTATCAGAGGTACGTTTGGGTATTGTCCACAGCTGGTGATAATGTCCTTGCCTTTGGTGGTTTGGGTGCACCATCTAATATCATCTGAAGTCAAAGCAATGAGCCTCTTGGCCCAATTCTTCTGTTGGTGGGGATTCAGGAAGGCATCTGACTTAGGCAAGTGTCTGAGCAGCCAAGTGTAAAATAAAGGAGCACAACACCTTACCAACTTCCCCCTTTGTTTCTCATTCCTCTGATGAATGGAGTAGTAAAAGTCTCCTAGAAGTGTGGGCACTGGGTTCTTCAGAAGAAACAAATGGATGGCATTCTTGCTGACAAACTTGGGCTCATCTGCAAACAATATAGCCCCATATATGCTGAGGGCTAAAAGTGCACAGACTGCCCTCCACTCTCCCAATGAAGCCTTCAGGATGGCCTGAGAAATCAAGAAGTCCAAGTGCAAACCAGGGATCCCAGCTTTTGTTGTCATACTTTGCTCAACCAAGGCAGGCTCCAAGTACAGTGCCTTTGCTATCTCTTCATTTCTGGGAAAAGTCATTTCTGGGTTGAAAGGGATTCCACCTCTGATAGGTACTCCAATAAATGAAGAAAACTCTTCCAGCAGAGGCCCTAGCTGGAAATCTGGAAAGGTAAAACATCTCAATGGAGGATCATAAAACTGCAAGCATGTGTGGATTATGCTCCCTTGAGAGGGGTCAAGGTCCATAACCATATCTAGGATACCTCCATAGTGTTCTCTAAACAATGGGATGTGGTCAGGTGTGATAAGTGACTGGACCTGCCTGATACCAGTTAACACAGGCTCAAAGAAATGGTAGGATATGTTGCTTTTCCTGGGAGTAGTCATGAATGTTGCTGAAGAGACTGAAGATTGGTACTGATGAAGATCACAGACTGGTGCTGGAAGTGAGCCACTGACAGGCTGATACTGGTGAAGATGATAATAGCTGAAGCAGATGACTGATGAAGTAGAGGTCTATGCATAAGAAGGGTTCAAAACCAAACCAGATATAATGTGGATACCCTGAAAAGCAAATAAACAAATGTTAAATGATGCAATGATGATACATGCAAATGATATGCAAGGGTTTATGATCAAGCTGGATCTGATTATCTGTCTTGATATAAGTCCATGTATGTTCAAAGAAGGTCCAGATGGAGGTTTAGAAATCCAGTAACCAAGGTGGGGTACTCAAATAAAGAGTCACATATCCGGGGTTAATCACAAGAACCGTCCAAAGTGGAGTACTCTTGAACAAAACAAAAACAGGGTATGATGTGGCCAAAGGTACCTGCAAACCTGTAAATAGCCAACCCCCTCACAGGTAATGTTCTAAAACAAGGATCCTCAGACTTGGATCAGTTATGAGAAGTGTAAACACTTCTAACCCAGAGGTACAGTGTTTACAATAACCATAAAAGATCCTCCTCTAATTCACCTCAGTTTTTGAAGGTCATAATAAAGGTCATCCAGACTTAGCAGGCTTCCCAGATAGCCCTAGCACTACAGGAAATCTGTAGCACTAGTTCTCAAGAAGAAACCCACATCTGAACCGTGTTTCATATTCCCGCACCAGACCGAAATGGAATGGGAAGGAACATGAACCACTCTAGCCTAGGTGTCACTCAGGTCCCAGGTATAGGACCTCAAACTCTTAATGGAACCCCACCCACCAAAACAGAAGCCAGATCCAGCAATGATAATGACAGTATGAAATATGTAAAACTGTAAAGGAAAGCAATAAATAAAATTGTACATAAAGCAATAAATACAGCAAATAAATAAGCACAAATAGCATATAACACCCCAGTAAACACAAATCAAACAAGAGCTAGGAGGAACCCACAAAAAGAACCAGAAGCCCTGGTTACAGTATAAGGTTCCCCAGCAGAGTCGCCAAGTTGTCGCTCCCACCAAATGACACCCGGTCAGGAGGGGTACAGACGCGAACGGTCGGCGAAAGAGGGAGAACACACAAGGGTGAACTGGAAAGAAAAGAGTCTCCAGCTAGGCATTTTTATCCCGAAGGAAAGGTAATGCTGCATAGACCTAAGAAAAGATGGATAAGGCGGTCGCGAACCAGAGAAACTGAGAAAGGGGGTTGCTTACAACCTGGGAAGGTATTAGCACCCATATTGTCCTCCGTACTCGACGGGATCCACGCTCAAAAGATTTGTGTTTTAAAGGGGTAGTGTCAGTGCAATTTGTGTATCAAAGCTGGAAAAAAATGCAAGTGTCAGTGCTGGAAGAAAGTGAAGTGAAATATGAAAGTGTCAGTGAAGGAATAGGAGTGCAAAGCTCAGGACTATGAGGCTTAAAGAATAATGCTGGAAGGAGGGGGAATATACAGAGACTTTTGTTCGATAACTGTTAAGTTATGCCTACGTATCCTCTCATGCAATGAGGAAGTCAGAACACCGTAGTTCGACTCAAAGAGACTGAAAGATAAATTGACTGATGAACTGCTTGCTTGTCTATGCTCAAGTGTATGACATGTCTGGCTCAGGTGCAAACTGTCTTGCATTAGACGGAAGAAGCAAGTTCTTGTTTGTGAGTGAATGAGGTGAGAAAAGAATCCCGGAGGAGACGATTATTGTTTGTTTTTGGTATTTTCAATCTTTTATTGCTTTTGGAGTTTGTCATAAGAAAATGAGCTTAAGCCCAAACCAAGGGTTAGTAAACTCATCACATCTTCCCTCTGATTAGGGGTAATGAGAATACCTTAAGTATGAAGTAAACACCTCACACTTAATCACCATGATGTAGGATTAAGATCATTAACCTACTTATACTTAATTAGATGTTTTTGGAGTCTATTTTTAGTGTTAAGTAATGAGTTTAAGCCATAATCAAGGATTTAATGGACCCATTACACCATCCTAATAGAAGGATAATAAATGGGAACATTTAAGCTGAGGAAGGCCCCTCAACTTAATCCATGATTAGGGATTAACCTCATGACAAAACAAAGCCTTTATTAGAGTGGAATTTAGTTAATGGTAAGATTAAGAAGTGGATTTTATGGTTTGTAAGACAACTTGAGGGGGACTTGTCCATTAACACTAGGGTTAGTCCTTCTTAACCAATTAAGGAAGAATTAGAACCCTAATGCAAGGCCCAAGTTGATGTCTTAGTGATTATTAGGTGAATTGATTAAAATATTTAAACACATTAAGGGTTTAACACTTAGGATTAAAGTTATACACTCCATCCTAAGAGAAGGATGCAGGCATAACCTTAATCACAAAGCCTTAAAACCTTGAAGGTTTAGCATCTGATTATGAGATGAGAAGAGAAGACTCAAAGATGACACAAAGGTAAAACTAATGGGGGGACTAATCAAAACCTAATTGTGATCATGCTTGGGTATTCCTAGGGTTTGTGAGGCTTGCAAAAGATCTTCAAGAGAAAAGCCACCAAGGAAGAAGCAGATGAAAGGAGAAGGAAGCAGAAGAAGCAAGTCAACTTACTTCACTTAAGAAGATAAGTTGCTTGAAGAAAGAAAGTGAGAAGGAGACATGAATGAGCAAGCTCACTCTAATTCACAAGTAAAATGCAGCAATGAATTCATAAGAGAGATGATAAGAGATTATGAAAAGTGAAGGCAAATTCACTTCTCAATGACTTACCACCTGAAAAGTTAGCAACAAGGAATGAAATGAAATGAGAGTGAGATGAAATGCAATGGTGCAAACCAAAACCAGAGGAATAAACATGATGTTAATGATGCTAAGAGATGATGCAAGAACATGTCAAGAGTTGTGGATGATCATACACAAGATGAGGATGCAAATGGGACAAGTAAGAAGCATGGAAGTTCATGAAAGTTTATGAAATGGAATGAATGCATAACATGGAAAATGAATGATGCAATGATCAAACATGATTCTAATGTGTCCTAAGTTGTCTTAGAAGTCATGTGAATGCACAAAATGTCATGACAAGTTCATGTATGCAAGCATATGAGAGATGAGTGCAAATGAAGGCAAAAATTAGGGTTTATGCATAACATGCAACACAAAATTCAAAATCAGAAGCAAATGACATGATAAAAAATTGAAAATGGGATCAAAGGAACCCTAACCCTACACAAATTCACTGCCCAAAGGAGGGGACCTAACTCTTATCCTAATGGGAGCTATGATTTTCTTAAGTTTGCTAGGGTTTTGGGATACCTCACAATGAAAAGTGCAAAACAAATTGAAAATGAAAGATAAATTCAAACCAATTTTACCCTAGAAACTACATGGTATGAAGGATGCAATGCAAAAAGAACCAACATCAAACTCCTCATGGCTAGGCAGAAAAGAATTTTTCAAGTTAGGGCAAAAATATTGACTTTTAAGAACTTAAATTCCAAAGAAAAATGTCAACATAGGTCAAGAACCAAAAAGAAATTTGTTTGAAGAGTTTGATAATGTTCCTAAATATATCAAAGTGCAATGTGAATTTTTTTGTGATTTTTAGAAACTTAAATGCTATTTTAATTAATTAATTCTCATTAACTAATTAAAATAAACATTTAAATATTTTTAAAATACGAAAATTATGCAAAAAATAAAAATAAAAATATTTTCAGAAAGGGAAAAATATTTTAAGGTATGATGCAAAAAATGGGATTTTTTTAGAAGCGATTTGCTATTTTAAATAAAATGGGCAAAACAAATGAATTAAAAAGAAAATAAAATTGAAATAAATGGAAAGTAATCAGATCCAAGAGCCAGGATTCAAAGCTAAGACGCGGGAGTTGACTGGCGCGTGTTTTAGTGGCTGGGATTGATTCTGGCAAATTCAAATTTTAATCTTAATTAATTAATGTTAATGACTGGATTAGGGCTAAACCACAAGATCCAGGCCATTCATAGCGCGCGGGAAAACCAGATCAAGGGTCCAAATTTAAACTTGACTTAATTACAGGATTAGGGCTAAACCACCTTCAGGCGACCGGAACAGTGTTCCGGTCATCTTCTCCGACGAGCCCAAACCCTAACTTCTCTCTCAGGCCATCAAACTTCAAATTTCTTGCACAAAAATGATCCTCTAACAACCCTAAGCCTAAATCCCCAACTAAAACTCATTTATTTCACACCATGAACACGAATCGAACAAAAATGTAAAAATGGGCAAAAGTTTCAGAGTTCACATACATGGTGGTTTCTCAACCATTTTCAAAAATAATCATATCCCCATGATCAGGGGAGCATATAGAACCATAAAAGAACTTAAAAGCAAGCTTCTGGGAAAAAAGTTCATCATGTTACCTGAGATGGGGACCCTCTGATTCTGAGCTTTCTGGGTCCTCCCTTGATGCAAGCCCACTCCTATGAACCTCCTGAAGATGATATGGAGCTTAGAAAACTTTGAGGATGGCTGGTTTTGAAGTTCCAGTTCTGGTATAGCAGGTTTTGAGGTTTTTGTATGTGATGTTTTTGGCTGTTTTGAGGGTTGATTCTTGTTCTATGGGTGATATGTGATTTGTTGGTGAAGAAAAAATGGAGGTTTTGTGGCTGTGGGAGAAGTTTCGAAGAGGTGAAGTTCTTGACAATTTTTGGGAATCCTGGCTTATGGGAGGTTGCAGGCTTGTGTGTGTGCTTCTTTCAAGTCCCCGAGGTCCACATATGAGGCTCTGATTGGGCAGAGAGTTGGTAGTGGCACAGTTTGATTGGCATGGGCAAAAATGCAAAAAGTCAAGATTTTGTGTACCATAGGTATGGCTCGGGTCAGAGGAGATCTTAGGGCTTGTCCTGCTTCAGCTTGAGTCAAGGAAGGCCTTTGGATCTGATTTTGTGAGCTGGATGGCCTTGATCAAGAGTTTCCAATGTTCTTGCATATTTCCCTCTTTGAAATTTCTTGTGAACCAAGGCAAAGAATCTTGTGAATTCTTGGACAAAATTCAGCAAAATGAACCATATGAAGTTGCTAGAATGCTTTGAGATCAATTAGTGTCCAATTCAAGCATTGAAAATTCCTTTTGCAAAAAATTCAATTTTGAAGATTCATGAGAAAATGCCTTATGTAACTTGTAATTCAAGGCATAGAAATGAGAAATCCTTTGGGCAAATCTGAATTATGGACCATGAATGATGTTTGTGTGATGATTAGAAGCTGATTTGAAGTCACATTTGGTTTTGGCAAGTGTTTTTGCAAGTTTCCTCTTTGGCACAAAAGTGAAAATTAAGTGGTTTTGTCCAACTTTGCAAGGCCATAACTTTTGTTCTAAAATGAATTAGAATGAGTTCTTGTACTTTTTGAAAATGGGAGGATCCAATCTACAACTTTCATGACCAAGAATTTTTCATTTGAAGCTTTTTTGAATCAAAAAGAAGAGGTTGAAAAAGTTTCCCAAAATGGCAAGTTTACATTACAAGTCACTTTCCCAAAATGGCAACTTTGCAAATGGCTTGAAATTCTTCAATTTTGTGAACTTATAACATCTTCTAAGATCAAATAAAGATCATAAATATTCAAAATGATGGAGAATACCCTTTGGTTGGGTGATTGGGGGCCTCAGATGCCCTGATTTTGCACTGACTTGCACAAGAAGTCATATATTGATCAGATGCCTTCCCCATTGAATTTCTTCATGAAAATTGGTATGCATGATTATTATGACATATAGAGACCAATAGAAACAAGAATGACCAAAAAATTTGGAGTTATGGCCTCAAAAACCAAAACCCTAATTTTGGGGTCATCTGTGTAGTTAAACCTGGCTCTGCTTCCATGCCTTCCTCAGTTCTTGTGATTTTTGATTTCCTTGATTTTTGGAGGATAGAATATGATGCTTGAACATACATGGACCCTCTTGAGATGATTGAAGACCTTTGGAGTGGCTCAGATAGCTCAGGGATTGCTCAGATCACAAACCCTAGATGCAGATGACTTAGAATCAAAGCAGTGAAGCAAAAATGAAATATGAGATGGCATGATTGAACTTATGCAAATGAAAAGAATCACCAGCCATGGTGAAATGAGTGAGGTAAAATTTGGGGTGTTACACACTTGATGAGATTACTTTAGAAGACTTTAAGATCAAATGGCTAAGATGAAGTCAACAAGGTTGACTGAAGGTTCATGATATGCACCCTCCAAGATTCCTGGCGCATGGGCCTTAATTTCTCCATTCACACCCCATTTGTTCAGGCCCATTCTATTTTAACTGCAAAAAAACTGCTAAATGCACCTCCCTTTCTTTTTCTTTGTTTTTTATTTTTTGTTTTAGCATAGTTTGATTTTAATCCTTAGAAAATAGTAAAACACATAATAAAATTCCATGAAAATTAAAGTAGGATCCTAAATCATTTTAGAAAATTTCTACATCTTTACTTTCTGAATTTTGGTATTTTTCAAGTTAACTTCGATTTTCCATTTAATTAGTTTTATATTGATTTCTTTCATGAACACTTCATCTTGTACATACTATTTCTCCCACCTACTTTATGATTTTTGGCCCATTCTTTTTGCTATGATTAGAGGACTAATAATAGAACCTATAATAAATTTTGTTATATTTTTTAGGCCATTTTATCCACTATTTTGGTAGCTTAGTTTGTGCAAAATTGTGAATAGATCTTAGGTAGATTTAAGTGACTGTTTGACATAGTTAGGTCAAAAATATTTAGGAGATTTTTTAACACAATGTTAGATTCAGGTTAGAGACCTTAGGAATTTAATTTCTTTTTTTTTTCTTCAGGAACTTTACTATTTTTTAGTGCATTGGTTTTAGTCCATTTTTACATTGTAAATCCATATAGTTTAGCTTAGGATTTTATGGTGCATTAGGACTTAGTTTAATTAGGCTTTATCTTAGGATATTAGGATAACTTAGTATAGTTTTGTTACTGATTTTAGAATGTTGATATCATGTAAGTTCCTTTAGTTTTAGGACTTAGGCTTAGAATTCCTATTAAGTGTGTTTATATGAGGTGTTTAGCCTTATTTTTGTTTTATGCTTTAATACGCATTTTGAGCTATTATTTCTTCATCTCATTTTTTATGTTTTTGCCTTAATATTTGAATTCCACTTGTATAGGATTTCCCCATTTCTTAGAACCAACTTAACTTCCTTAGGAAGTAAGTTGAGTTCTAATTCTCTTTTCTTATTTTCTTTTCTTCATTAGGATTAGAAAAACCTCATAAATCATTAAGATCACTTTTTGAATATAATAAATAAATTAGGGTTGTGTCTTAGTCCCTTTAGTTTGTCCTTTTACAACTTGAGTCTTTCTTTCTCACCTCACGAAGAAAATAATAAAATACTTAATAAAAACTGAACGTTCTTATACGCCATGAGACTTTGTTGCGGAATGCTTATACGCGTCCTGCTTCGGGGAGAGTGTCGCTCCCCGGATTTTCATCTTGGTGCAAACGCGAACCATCAGCGATGTTGGAGGTTGAGGTTGAATAGAGTCTCCAGCTAGGCATTTTTATCCCGAAGGAAAGGTAATGCTTCATAAACCTAGAAAAGGATGGATAAGACGGTTGCGAACCAAAGAAACTGAGTAAGGGGGTAGGTTACGACCTGGGAAGGTATTAGCACCCAGATCGTCCGTCGTACTCGACGGGATCCACACTTATTTGATTGTGTCTAAAAGGGGGATAGTATATGTACTAAAATGTGTATAACAAGCTAGGGATAAAAGGATGTACAGAGTGTCAGTGCAAAAAGAAAGTGAGTTCCCAAAACTAAGGCTAAGAAAAGAAAGCTAGAAGAGGAGAGGGGGAGACAAAGAGACTTTTGTTCGATAACTGTTAAGTTATGCCTACGTATCCTCTCGTGCAATGAGGAAGTCAGAACACCATAGTTCGACTCAAAGAGACTGGATGATTTTGTTATGAACTGCTTGCTTGTCTATGCTCAAGTGTATGACTCGTCTGGCTCGAGTGCTAACGGTCTTGCATTAGACAGAAGAAGCGAGTTCTCGTTTTCAGAGTAAAGGTGATGAGAAAAGAATCCCGGAGGAGACGTTTATTGTTTGTTTTTGTGTTTTCAGTTTTTTATTGTTTTTTTTTGTGTTTTGCATAGGATAATGAGCTTAATCCTTAATCAAGGGTTTGCAAACTCATTATATCACCCCTGATTATGGATAATGAGTCTACTTAAGTATGAGATGAAAATCTCAACTTAATTACCCTAATGATGCAAGATTAAGATCATTAACCTATTTGTAATTATTAAGTGTTTTTGGATTTTGTTTTGTGTTAAGTAATGAGTTTAATCTCTAATCAGGGATTAGTGAACTCATTACACCATCCTAAGAGAAGGATAATAGATGAGAACACTTAAGATGAGGAAGACTCCTCAACTTAATCCATGGTTAGGGATTAAAATCATTATATAACAAGCCTTTATTAAAGTGGATTTTAATTAAAGGTGGGATTAAGAAATGGATTTTATGTTTGTAAGACTAAACCTGGGGGGGACTTGTACATTAAACACTAGGGTTAGTCCCTCTGAACCAATAGTCAGAGATGTAACCCTAATATAAGGCCCAAGTTACAAGCTTAAGTCTTAATGATTATTAGGTGTTTTGATTAGGAGGTGTAAACAATTTAAAGGTTTAACACTGAGTATTAAAGTTATACACTCCATCCTAAGATAAGGATACATGCATAACCCTAATATAGAGCCCCAAAACTTTAACTGTTTAGCCTCAATTATGAGATGAGAAGAAAAGACTCAAGGAGACTCAAAGGTAAAAAAACTAGGGGAAACTATGTACAACCCTAAAGTTATCATGATTGGATGTTCCTATGGTTTGTGAGGCTTAAGAAAGATCTTCAGAAAGTCTTCAGATGGCCACCATGGGAGGAGAAGCAGATGAAAAGAGAAGAGAAAGGAGAATAGGTTACTTACTTCCTGAAGAAGTTAAGTAACCTAAGAGAAATAAAAGGAGCAATAGAGGGCACAAGTGAATCAAATTCACTTCAAAGACATGTACCAATGCAAATTAAGAGATAAGAGGAGGTTGGATGTGGAGGCAAATCCACATCCTGATCAACTTACCATAAGCCCCTAAAATGGTTAGTATGAATGCATAAGACATGAAACAAAAGGAAATAAGGCAAATGAAGATGCAATGATCAATACCAGAAGTGAAAACACAATGTAAATGTGTTATGAGATGATGCAAAGACATGTACAAAGTTCATGCATGATCATACAAGAGATGGGATGCAAAGAAAGGCATGTTAGAAGCTTGAAATCACATGAATACACATGAGAATGAATGAATGAAAAACATATCAAATGGATGCAACAATGATCAACCAATGTTCACACATGTCCTAAGGTATCTAAGATGACATATAAATGCATGGGATGTCATGACAAGTTCATATGATGAAGGTATGCAAAGATGAATGCAAATGAACATGGCAAATTAGTGTTTTAAGAAAGTATGAGATGCATATGATCAAAACAGAAGCAAGGCACATGATAAAAAATTGAAATTGCAACCAAATGAACCCTAAACATACATAAGATCACTTCCCAAAGATGGAATTCAGAAGCTATACCAAACTCAAGTTATGGTTTTTCTAAGTTAGGCTAGGGTTTTGGATACCTCTTCATGGAAAATGTCAAACAAATGGAAAATACAATGCAACAATATGAGGTAAATACCCTAGATACTACATGCCAAGTATGAAAGAATACAAAAAGAACCATTCACAAACTCATCTTGGTTGATCAGATATGAATTTTTGAAGTTAGGGTTAGAAAAATAAGAAATTTATAAACCCTAATTCATGGTTAATTGTCAAAATGTGATCGAACCCTAAAAGAAATTAGTAAGATGAGTTTGTAAATTGCTCTAAACATGTGAGAATGCTTCATGAAATTTTTTTTGTGATTTTTAAAGACCAAAAAGTATTTTTAATTAATTAAAATGGATTTATTAATTAAATAATACAATTAAATGATTTAAAAATATTTTTTTAATGAAAAAAATAAAAATAAAAATGTTTTTGGTTTCTGAAAATTAAATTGAACAATGATGCCAAAAATCAGAATTTTATAAAATGTTTTACTATTTTAAAATAAATGAAGAAAATAAAATGAAATAAAATGAATTAAAATGCAAAGTAATTAAAAGGAGTGGTTCAGATTGCGTGAAAAAGAGATCAAGGGCCAGGATTAGAAGTTTGCTTAACCTGGGGTAGGCTGATCCTAAGGCCTAAATTCAAACTTAACTTGTGCGCGTGATCCAAGGGCCATGATTTAATCTGACTAATTAATTATAAATTAACTTAATTAATTAGAATTACGGTTTTAATGAATTATATGGGCCATCCATGTGTTAACCTAATCAACATCCAAGGGCTGAGATTCAAATTGGCAAAAGAAACCCTAATGACTTTCAGGTGACCGGAGATAAGCTCCGGTCATCTTCTCCGGCCATCCCCTCAACCTATCTTCTTCTACAGGCCTCTAAACACCAAACTAAACTGCCCAGAAATGATCCCCAAACGTCATACAATCAAAATCAACCCTCAAACAAGATTTATAACACGTATACATGATGAATCGAAGCAAAAACACTCTCACAGGCAAAGTTTAAGAACAACCATACATGCTTATTTCTACACTATTTTCAATTCCAAACACATAAGCATGATCAACAAAGCATATATAATCATTTTATAACAAGAAATCAAAGTTCTGGAAAAAATGTTCTTGAAGGTTACCTGAATTGGAGCTTTTCGAATTTGAGCTTTCAAAGCCTCCCTTTGGTGCAAAGTGGATCCTTTGGTCCCCTTGAAGCTAATGGAGTGCTTGGATGGAGCTTATAGTGGCTGGTTTGAGGGTTCCAATTCTTATATGGAAGAAAATGTGGTCTTGGTATGTTGTGTTTCAAGCCATGGTGATGGGTGGGAAATGATCTATGGATGATTTGTGGTTGATTGGTGAAAGAAATTTGGAAGTTTGATGGCTGAGTAGTGAGAATCGAAGAAGGGAAGTTTTTGACAAGTTTTATGCAATCTGAGTGTTTACTTGTTCTGAGCTCTTGTGTGTTGTGTGTTGTGATCCTTAGGCTATGCATAGAAGATTAGAATGAGGCAGAAGAGTGGTTGGGCACTGTGGGAATGGTATGGCTCCATTGGCCAAAAAGTAAAAAATGGTGTACTTGAAGCATGGGCCATGGAAGAAGTGATTTGAGGTATTGGGCTACCTCAGCTGAGTTCAAGGAGAGCCTTTGGATCGAAAATGGTGAGTTGTATGACTTGATTCATGAGTTTGTATGGTTTTTTCATTTTGACAACTTTGACATTTCTTGAGAAGCAAGTCATGAAATTTTGTGGTTCAAAGCATAATTCTGGTCAAGGCATGTTGCATTATGTTTCTATGATGTGTAGCAATGCATTAGAGGTCATGAGAAGGCTTGGAAATCAAAATTGCACATTTCCCTCTTTGGCATGAACTTGAAAATTACAAGATTTTTCCCAACTTTGACTTTCCATATCTTGAGTTCTAGGATGAATCAAGAGGAGTTCTTGTACTTTTTGAAAATGGGAACATCAAATATACAACTTTCATGTTTGAAGAAAATTCATTTGAAGTCTTTTTGATCAAGAAAGAGGAGGTTGAAGATCTTTCCCAAAATGGAAAGTTTTCATTACAAGTCATGCCCAAAAATAGAAACTTTTGCAATGGCTCATAATTCTTCAATCTTGTGAACTTCTAAGAATTCATAAGATCAAATAAATATCATAGGACCTCAAATTTATGAAGATGACCCCTTGGTACCCTTGATGGAGGCCTCAGATGCCCTAATTCTGACTTTTCTTGCACAACAAGTTACCACTTGATCATATGACTTCCACAATGAATTTTTGCTCCAAATTTGATGCACATGCTCCTTATAACATATATAGACCAATAGAATCAAGAATGGCCAAAAATTTTGAGTGTAAGGGCCTCAAACCCAAAACCCTAATTTCTGGTCATCTGTGCAGGAACCCTGAGCCTGCCTGGGCAATTGTGCAATCCTTTGAGATTTTGTGACTTCAAAGCAAACTTGGAGGCATAATATGATCATAAAACACTCATGGACCCTCTTGGCATGCTTCAAGGCATCTGAGATAGCTCAAACCACTTTTAAGATTCATCTGATCACAAACCCTAGATATGCAGTTATGCAGTGAAATAAAACCATGCAGTGTGAGATGTTATGCTTATGCAATGCAACATGAAGGATCACAAACCAAGGTGTGAGAAAGAGTGGAGGGAAAATTTGGGGTGTTTACAGATGCCCCTATTCAAGCACGAGTTAGCTGTGTAGGATGTAAGCGCCAGGCTTAACAGACAAACAAGATAACTTGTGGTTGAATACCAAGACAATCCAAAATTTGCACTCTTTATTATAAGAAGAAAAGGGATATAAATTGTAATAGATAGTATAGACTGAATATCAAATGATAGCGACGGAGGACGACCATCGAGCAGAGAATCTTCTGGGGAATAAAAACGGTGAGAAATGCACTGACGGGGACGACCATCATGCTGGGGAGTAAAGAATCCGCGACGGGGACGACCATCTGGTAAAGAAAGGCGACTTTACTGGGGATTTAAAAGCACTAACGGGGACGACCGTCAGGCTGAAGAATAAAGAAACCACGACGGGGACGGCCATCGGGTGAAGAATAAATAAATCAAATGACGAGGGATGGTCATCCAAAGGTGAAGGACGATCACCTAGCAGGGGACA